>CM056687.1:6135193-7470386 GCA_029849275.1 Papilio elwesi | reverse complement strand
TACGTTGTAGATAGAAAAGGATATAATGAAGAATATGTTCAATAATCCCAGATTAAGTAACTCCCTACGTTGTAGATAGAAAGGATATAATGAAGAATATGTTCAATAATCCCAGATTAAGTAACTCCCCTACGTTGTAGATAGAAAAGGAATAATGAAGAATATGTTCAATAATCCAGATTAAGTAACTCCCTACGTTGTAGATAGAAAAGGATATAATGAAGAATATGTTCAATAATCCCAGATTAAGTAACTCCCTACGTTGTAGATAGAAAAGGATATAATGAAGAATATGTTCAATAATCCCAGATTAAGTAACTCCTACGTTGTAGATAGAAAAGGATATAATGAAGAATATGTTCAATAATCCCAGATTAAGTAACTCCCTACGTTGTAGATAGAAAAGGATATAATGAAGAATATGTTCAATAATCCCAGATTAAGTAACTCCCACGTTGTAGATAGAAAAGGATATAATGAAGAATATGTTCAATAATCCCAGATTAAGTAACTCCCTACGTTGTAGATAGAAAAGGATATAATGAAGAATATGTTCAATAATCCCAGATTAAGTAACTCCCTACGTTGTAGATAGAAAGGATATAATGAAGAATATGTTCAATAATCCCAGATTAAGTAACTCCCTACGTTGTAGATAGAAAAGGATATAATGAAGAATATGTTCAATAATCCCAGATTAAGTAACTCCCTAACGTTGTAGATAGAAAAGGATATAATGAAGAATATGTTCAATAATCCCAGATTAAGTAACTCCCTACGTTGTAGATAGAAAAGGATATAATGAAGAATATGTTCAATAATCCCAGATTAAGTAACTCCCTACGTTGTAGATAGAAAAGGATATAATGAAGAATATGTTCAATAATCCCAGATTAAGTAACTCCCTACGTTGTAGATAGAAAAGGATATAATGAAGAATATGTTCAATAATCCCAGATTAAGTAACTCCCTACGTTGTAGATAGAAAAGGATATAATGAAGAATATGTTCAATAATCCCAGATTAAGTAACTCCCTACGTTGTAGATAGAAAAGGATATAATGAAGAATATGTTCAATAATCCCAGATTAAGTAACTCCCTACGTTGTAGATAGAAAAGGATATAATGAAGAATATGTTCAATAATCCCAGATTAAGTAACTCCCTACGTTGTAGATAGAAAAGGATATAATGAAGAATATGTTCAATAATCCCCGATTAAGTAACTCCCTACGTTGTAGATAGAAAAGGATATAATGAAGAATATGTTCAATAATCCCAGATTAAGTAACTCCCTACGTTGTAGATAGAAAAGGATATAATGAAGAATATGTTCAATAATCCCAGATTAAGTAACTCCCTACGTTGTAGATAGAAAAGGATATAATGAAGAATTTGTTCAATAATCCCAGATTAAGTAACTCCCTACGTTGTAGATAGAAAAGGATATAATGAAGAATATGTTCAATAATCCAGATTAAGTAACTCCCTACGTTGTAGATAGAAAAGGATATAATGAAGAATTTGTTCAATAATCCCAGATTAAGTAACTCCCTACGTTGTAGATAGAAAAGGATATAATGAAGAATTTGTTCAATAATCCCAGATTAAGTAACTCCCTACGTTGTAGATAGAAAAGGATATAATGAAGAATTTGTTCAATAATCCCAGATTAAGTAACTCCCTACGTTGTAGATAGAAAAGGATATAATGAAGAATTTGTTCAATAATCCCAGATTAAGTAACTCCCTACGTTGTAGATAGAAAAGGATATAATGAAGAATATGTTCAATAATCCCAGATTAAGTAACTCCCTACGTTGTAGATAGAAAAGGATATAATGAAGAATATGTTCAATAATCCCAGATTAAGTAACTCCCTACGTTGTAGATAGAAAAGGATATAATGAAGAATATGTTCAATAATCCCAGATTAAGTAACTCCCTACGTTGTAGATAGAAAAGGATATAATGAAGAATATGTTCAATAATCCCAGATTAAGTAACTCCCTACGTTGTAGATAGAAAAGGATATAATGAAGAATATGTTCAATAATCCCCGATTAAGTAACTCCCTACGTTGTAGATAGAAAAGGATATAATGAAGAATATGTTCAATAATCCCAGATTAAGTAACTCCCTACGTTGTAGATAGAAAAGGATATAATGAAGAATATGTTCAATAATCCAGATTAAGTAACTCCCTACGTTGTAGATAGAAAAGGATATAATGAAGAATTTGTTCAATAATCCCAGATTAAGTAACTCCCTACGTTGTAGATAGAAAAGGATATAATGAAGAATATGTTCAATAATCCCAGATTAAGTAACTCCCTACGTTGTAGATAGAAAAGGATATAATGAAGAATATGTTCAATAATCCCCGATTAAGTAACTCCCTACGTTGTAGATAGAAAAGGATATAATGAAGAATATGTTCAATAATCCCAGATTAAGTAACTCCCTACGTTGTAGATAGAAAAGGATATAATGAAGAATATGTTCAATAATCCCAGATTAAGTAACTCCCTACGTTGTAGATAGAAAAGGATATAATGAAGAATATGTTCAATAATCCCCGATTAAGTAACTCCCTACGTTGTAGATAGAAAAGGATATAATGAAGAATATGTTCAATAATCCCAGATTAAGTAACTCCCTACGTTGTAGATAGAAAAGGATATAATGAAGAATATGTTCAATAATCCCAGATTAAGTAACTCCCTACGTTGTAGATAGAAAAGGATATAATGAAGAATATGTTCAATAATCCCAGATTAAGTAACTCCCTACGTTGTAGATAGAAAAGGATATAATGAAGAATATGTTCAATAATCCCCGATTAAGTAACTCCCTACGTTGTAGATAGAAAAGGATATAATGAAGAATATGTTCAATAATCCCAGATTAAGTAACTCCCTACGTTGTAGATAGAAAAGGATATAATGAAGAATATGTTCAATAATCCCAGATTAAGTAACTCCCTACGTTGTAGATAGAAAAGGATATAATGAAGAATATGTTCAATAATCCCAGATTAAGTAACTCCCTACGTTGTAGATAGAAAAGGATATAATGAAGAATATGTTCAATAATCCTCGATTAAGTAACTCCCTACGTTGTAGATAGAAAAGGATATAATGAAGAATATGTTCAATAATCCCAGATTAAGTAACTCCCTACGTTGTAGATAGAAAAGGATATAA
Organism: Papilio elwesi; assembly: GCA_029849275.1. Taxonomy (NCBI): domain Eukaryota; kingdom Metazoa; phylum Arthropoda; class Insecta; order Lepidoptera; family Papilionidae; genus Papilio; species Papilio elwesi. Next base: position 7,467,181 of record CM056687.1, on the reverse strand, counting down.
TGAAGAATATGTTCAATAATCCCAGATTAAGTAACTCCCTACGTTGTAGATAGAAAAGGATATAATGAAGAATTTGTTCAATAATCCCAGATTAAGTAACTCCCTACGTTGTAGATAGAAAAGGATATAATGAAGAATTTGTTCAATAATCCCAGATTAAGTAACTCCCTACGTTGTAGATAGAAAAGGATATAATGAAGAATATGTTCAATAATCCCAGATTAAGTAACTCCCTACGTTGTAGATAGAAAAGGATATAATGAAGAATTTGTTCAATAATCCCAGATTAAGTAACTCCCTACGTTGTAGATAGAAAAGGATATAATGAAGAATATGTTCAATAATCCCCGATTAAGTAACTCCCTACGTTGTAGATAGAAAAGGATATAATGAAGAATATGTTCAATAATCCCAGATTAAGTAACTCCCTACGTTGTAGATAGAAAAGGATATAATGAAGAATATGTTCAATAATCCCAGATTAAGTAACTCCCTACGTTGTAGATAGAAAAGGATATAATGAAGAATTTGTTCAATAATCCCAGATTAAGTAACTCCCTACGTTGTAGATAGAAAAGGATATAATGAAGAATTTGTTCAATAATCCCAGATTAAGTAACTCCCTACGTTGTAGATAGAAAAGGATATAATGAAGAATTTGTTCAATAATCCCAGATTAAGTAACTCCCTACGTTGTAGATAGAAAAGGATATAATGAAGAATTTGTTCAATAATCCCAGATTAAGTAACTCCCTACGTTGTAGATAGAAAAGGATATAATGAAGAATATGTTCAATAATCCCAGATTAAGTAACTCCCTACGTTGTAGATAGAAAAGGATATAATGAAGAATTTGTTCAATAATCCCAGATTAAGTAACTCCCTACGTTGTAGATAGAAAAGGATATAATGAAGAATATGTTCAATAATCCCCGATTAAGTAACTCCCTACGTTGTAGATAGAAAAGGATATAATGAAGAATATGTTCAATAATCCCAGATTAAGTAACTCCCTACGTTGTAGATAGAAAAGGATATACTGAAGAATATGTTCAATAATCCCAGATTAAGTAACTCCCTACGTTGTAGATAGAAAAGGATATAATGAAGAATTTGTTCAATAATCCCAGATTAAGTAACTCCCTACGTTGTAGATAGAAAAGGATATAATGAAGAATATGTTCAATAATCCCCGATTAAGTAACTCCCTACGTTGTAGATAGAAAAGGATATAATGAAGAATATGTTCAATAATCCCAGATTAAGTAACTCCCTACGTTGTAGATAGAAAAGGATATAATGAAGAATATGTTCAATAATCCCAGATTAAGTAACTCCCTACGTTGTAGATAGAAAAGGGATATAATGAAGAATTTGTTCAATAATCCCAGATTAAGTAACTCCCTACGTTGTAGATAGAAAAGGATATAATGAAGAATATGTTCAATAATTTCAGATTAAGTAACTCTCTAACTAATACTGTAAACGCTCTTTACAACATTCTACAAACGTATATCTTTCGTTTAGCTTAGAGGTAGGAATTTAGTTCAAATATAGGTTAACACGAATGGATAGGATAGAAACAAGTATATTAAGGGAAGCGTAAAAGTAGCACCAATGATAAATTAAGAAGTGTAAGGTTAGCAGCATTGCACGAGCATATTATGGGGAGATTATTTAAAAAAAGTTTTTATTAATTTTGCGAGATGAAAACACGTTTTTTATTATAATTAACGGGGACGATGTCGCAGGAACAACATGCCAAATTACATATGAATACTACTATATCTTATATCAGCGATTAGCCGCGGCTTCGCACGGGTAGCACTAAAAAAAGAAAAAACTATCCAATCTTAAAAGTGGACGAAGTTAGGATCCCTATTTTTTTGAAAGCATAGCCTATGTCACCCGGATAGTGTAGCTTCCTAACAGTGAATTTTCAAATCCGTTCAGTAGTTTCAGACCGTATATGCTCACGCCCGTAACCCCTATGGGTTCCATGATCCATCCATGATCTCTGCCTACCCCTATGGGTAGGCAGAGATCATGGATTTCCATTTGGCACGATCCTGGCACACCTCTCTCGTTTTTTCTATATCCATACATCTATTTCATTAGCATCTATACATTCAGCTCGATTGCTAGCTCCAGATTGAAAGATTATAGGTTAAAAGATATTGTGCCACCTCACTCCATAAAGCATTAGCTCCGAGAAAAACAGAAATTTCAGCGTAACTTTTAAGTTGATAGGGAAGCATCAGTAGTCCACGGTACGACGGTTTCGGATATTTGTGCATATGTGTACCTTAATTGACAGCAAGATGTGATTTTATGTAAACAAAGTTAGTACGTTAAAATTCGTAAATTCCAAAATATTTTAGAAAAACGTTTTTTTCTCATAATACCTTATCCACATTACACAATTTCACTTCATTGTATCGCACGATTTCCACAAAATTACAACATATCCGATGAAAGTTTAAAAAGTGCAATGGCCGCCATACGTGTTAAATGAAGTTTGTTCATTTACAACAATCATATCTTGCAATGAAACAAGGTATAGTATATTCGCCCTCCTCGTCTATGAGGCCAGTCCGCTTCGCCGTGAATTAGTTATGACCTATCCTAAGCGATGGTTGTGGCGTCGTCTAAATCGTCCAGGATGTTATGTAACTCTATCACCAAGCAACGCGGCGATATAGTGCGCGATGGAACCGTATAGGCGGCTGCGGCGGCGGCGACACATGTAACCGGTGGGTCGCAGGGTGAAGTAGCGGTCATTAGGCATGCTAGTCCAGCTTGAAAACAATATTAAAGGATTTTAACAAGTAATAAGTCACGTACAAATGTTTGATATGCAAAGCCATTAAGCATAACAAACGTATTCATTCCTCAGGATAGAAATATACTATGATGGATGAAAATTAAAATAAATTAAAATACGTAATATAACAGTAAATTTAAATAAGTATATAATACCAAGATTATGCAATAAATTTTGAATCCATCATCACACACCCCTGTAAACAAGTACCCAAGCCAACTTTTTGTAACTGTATGTGTTGTTATATTACAATGTAATAGAGAAATGAAGTTATTCCTAACCTTCATAAATGAACTCATAATCTCGGAACGCATAATACGTACATTTGCGATTGTGGCTTATTGTCTGACTTTTTTCTTATCTTCTTTACCGGCGTTGACACGCTCATCTTGCCTTGCATCCCCCTCCATGTGTCTCCCGGTTGGAGTTCACAGGATTCAATTCTACAGAACCAGCAAAGAAATATCGTTTTAATAAAGTAATGCTAATCGTAACTTAGACAAATGATATATGAGAAATGTAAACGAAGTTATATGAAAGGAACGAATAACGAGTATTGTTACTTTGATCATTCCTCATCTGCATCATCAGTTCCACTAAAACTATTACATATTATACACCTTGTATATGACAATAATACAAAGCAGAAAAAGCGCTCATTGACAGGTGATATTTTTATTATTAGCATTTTAACCGTCATTAATTAAATTACCAAAGTTTAGGGAGAGTACTTAAAAAATCAAAAGGAAACAAAATTACAAATAATATTATTGTTCTGTGACTTATTATTGTGCAAATTAATGTTGTTACCGTGTGAGTCATGTGTACTGTTAAATAAATTTGCTCGCGGGTGTGTATGTAGGTTTTTGTTCGGGCGGTGATTTACTATTAACCCGAACGTTATCAAAACAAGCTATTACATTATATATGTACAATCATAATGTAAGTCGTATCGAAGAATACCGAGTTATTATGTATAAGTTGACGATACACATATCGAATGCCAAGTGCAGTATAGGTTGTAGGCTAATGCGCAAGAGGGACGGAGATACCAGTTAAGCGACGCCTACCGAGGAGCCCCACGACGCAACCTCACTGCGACGGCCGGCCGCGCAACCTTGAAATAATAATGTTCGGAATAACAACGCTCCATAAGCGTGACCACTGTAATAAATATTCGCCAAATTTTGGGGTCTTTAACTAGGGCCTGTTTAATATTTAACAGTCTATTTATACTCAATAAAATTTAATAGCTATTCAGTATTTGCACGATAGGGAAAGGTTTTCCTTTGAAAAGGTGACAAGTTTAAACAAACGTGAAGTATTTAAATAATGCATTAAACAGTAAATGTCTTTCAGTCACGGTTAGTGAAAACGAATTCGGTGAAAGTTGATAAGTATTGAAAGCGTTACGCGATCGAAGATTTCGCTTTTTCAAATGTTACTTAACAGGGTATTCGTCATACGAGACGCCGGCCGAGCGCTGCCATCGCGGCCGTACCTCACCCTAATTCTACTTCACTGCGAAGGTTAAACGCGTCATGTTCTTTTTTGTAAGGTTTTTGTGCTAATACGGAAATTGAAAGCTTGAATTTAATCGTAAGGTATTTATTATTCATGGTGTACGAAAAGGTGGAAAGTAGATGCTATCTAGTGTACAGTCGTTTTGAATATTTTGCTATCAGAATAGCCAAAATGCAATGAGGTCTTGCAACCGTATACTATACAATAAGGGGCTCATCAGAAATGAAGACCGATTAGGAAGTCCGAAGCCAGTTTTGTTAACAAATTGATTGAAATACTGCGAACAAAACTATCAGACATAACTTTCATAAGTCATTGGTTCCCGTCGTGTATGTGAAGAAAGGATAAGAATACAAAAGTTAAAAATTAAGTATGATATGACACGTGTACTGCTGATGAAATCTTTGCACACAGCACTTTGTAAATTGATACAAACGTGACATGGAGAGCCACATCGGAACTTCATTTAACTTAGATAAAACGCACGTCATCGACAAACGATTTGGAAGCGGCATGATCACGATAAAGCGACGCAACTTCCTGCACCGCGCCCGACGAACGGAACACTGCAAAAATCATAGCGTGCTTGCTACCACTGTGACCAAACTATTAGGTGCAAGGTTAGCCTAGCCGCACAGTAATCACATATTTTATAATAAATAATCTACATTTGTAGCTAAATGTTTTTACTTACGTTTTGATGTCAGAAAATTTTACAAATACAAAGTTGATATACGGAGAAATAAGTCTTAATGTCATACCATACAGCCTTACATGTTTTACTTTGAACTCTGAACTTATGAAAACTTAATTAAATGTCCTAGGCGGGACACTTACTAGTTAACACCAAGACAGATTTTTTTTTATTTTCTTTCTTTTTTTACTTTCATGTTATCTTTTTTACATTAACATGTTGGTTCAAACTGGAAAGCTGGAAACTGGAAAGTTATCAAGGCAAATTTCAATTCTCGTTAAATGGTGTCGAACTTTACAGTGAGTCATGTAATTCTTGGTAACATTTAAAATGTATCACAAAATATTAATAATCCCGAATATGGGCCATGAATTTTTTCTAGTTTGTTATGCACGAAACAAAAAAGTAACTTCCAGGCGCTGTGCACATTTTATTTATCCCTAGTTTACAACAATAAGTATCCGAATATACCAAATCAATTGCCTGTGTGTGCGTGGCATGTTTTAACAGATATAGTAACAAGTAATTCTGTTAAACGTGCAATGAAATCACGGAGAGAGAATGAAATCACGGATTTGGTATAGCCGAATATACCCACACGTAACAAATTTGATTCGTAACGAGGATGGAACACGCGTATGGTAAAAACTTGTATAACTGGTGGATATCTGCCGTTTGAGCGGACAAGTGACGGGATACAACATTTGTACGTCGTCGGTCGTGCCAAAGTTAATATGACAATATTAAATTACGAAACTGCACATTCAACTTGAAAACAAAAACAAATAAATCAATTGCACGTATGTTTGTTTTAAAGAAACAAATGTATATTTATTCATTCCAATACAGTATTTGTAACGACAAAGGAGATTATGTTGAAATAACACTTATCAAAATTACAAAATCTCTACAGAAACCAAACAATAGGTACCTACTTAAATGTAGATATATACAGTTACATTGTGACGACTTTCCATTACTCCGACGTATCACACATTATACAAAAAGTATTTCGTAAAACTATGGTTTGATGTTAATGGGGCTCATAAGATACTATGGTATGTAATAGGATTACACAGGACGAACACATGGACAAAAATCTCGCATATTTACCTTACCGTTACCTTAATTTAATACAGAAAATAAAATATTCATCTAATCATATAGTTATTACTTGGTAAAAATGCATTAGTATAACACGCAGATAAATCAACAGAAGTAAATTGAAATTCAAAATACATACTAATAAAATTTTAAAAAGTCCACCAACAGAACGCCAATTCACCTATACGTACGTTCATACACGCGTCATACATACGAGATAAATCCATAACGTTAAGGAAATAATATTTATTATCCGAGAAGACATAATATCACTAGAAAATCTTACTGGTAATTCCAGTATTGGAATGTGTACATTCTTTAAATACTTACACAGAAATAGACATACGTAAGTACTTTATTACTACAATGAATACAATAAAATTTACTTGACCGAGCCATATAGCTACAATTTCTACTAAGAATATTACTTTATATATTTTTTTATAAGAAAGTAAGTTTAATGTTAAGAACATACTATCAAGCAATGATGATTCTTATAAATTTAATGAGCAACTTAATATTATAGTCGATGGTAATTTATTACCTTTGGAACGTATTCACAGCAACATCAATGTCAAAAAATATGTCAACTAATTCTTCGACATCAGAGTCTGAGGTAAGGGAAGGTGGCAATGTAGCGGGTGGAGGAGCCCCATCGACGGAATGGCCAGCGGAATTGAAAAGCACTGGTTCCGCTTGCACCATGGGCAGCATCGCTACAGGATAATCCAGGACCACTCACTACGACCGGTATCGAGATTAGCGTCTCCTCGAATAAACTTCAAACAACACTGTCTGTATCCGCACCCAAACACACACTGCATTGCGCCACGCTTGCCGCGACGCTAATTTGTTAACAGATTTCCGAATCGGACAGTAAATTTATTATATATGAGAAGGTACAAAGTGTATTGAAACGTTTTTAACGAGTTGTTATAACGACAAACGTGCATCGACTTTATTACGCAGCTAATAAAGTAATGCAATTTTCTATCAAAATCCGTGCGAAACGTTCGCTACAAAACGACGATGAAAGTCAACTGAAAGACGAGACATACGTATACATACATCCTTGTCGTTCACTACTTCACAAATTATCAACACGGCGCGGCGGCGCGATATGACGAGGACGGGGTGGGGTGCGGTGGTGAGAGGGGGCGCGAGCGGGGCGCGGGGGACGTGGGCAGCAGACTGACTGGCGGAACCGTATCGCCACCACTGTCGCACCCGCGCCGCTTCCATCTTGCCAATTGTCTTTCGATCTCGCTCGTCGAGACATCAAAGTGCCATTCGGCGAGCTACGCCGATAACATACCGGAGAATATTATTAAAATTAAGATAAACAATATATCAGGCAAACAAAACTGTTTACAATGTTAACATCAATTTCTCATTAATTTACAAATAACTATATAAATGTATTATTAGTGTAAGGCAACAACAGCTACAAAAACCGACATTCATACAAAAATTAAATCACACATATAAACCTAGAAAAATGAAATAAAAAATATAACAAATTATCATGACAAATATATAATATATTTAAATTATAAAGATAAGTAGGTAGGTAATAACGATATTTTATCATGCGCAACGCTGTAGTTAGATATATTTGTAGACTTGAAAGTGAAATGGAGCAGTATTTGTGTCAAGTGCACAATTTAGATAACAAGGTCAATCATTGCGTAACAGTTAGTAATTTTTATTTTACAATGCGTTTGCATGATTAGCCCTCGCGTTTTTTAACCCCACTGGGGTAGACGATTGTAACAATCGCGTAATGGGGGGCGTGGGGGGAGGCCTTAAAGTAGGTATCAAACTCTTATACAAATTTTATGAATTTAATTTAAATTCGAACTTAGGACCTCTAGCACAATAATAGATAGATGTGGTTTAGGTAATGGATCATCATCGTAGTCATCAACGAATATATAACTAATTCCAATACTATTTAAAGAATAAAACTAATTTGTTTATATTACGAGACAGTGTCATAAGTGACATTCATGTTTTTTTCTAAGAAAATGTATTAGAAGGATAATAATTACAGTATACTGTAGTATACTTGAGGTGAATAAAGCAAAAGCGGTATGTAGTAGAGTAGAGGAAGAGCGCGGTGGCCGGCGCGTGCAGATATCGGTGCAGGCGGCCCCGCGGATCTATGTCAGTGGGTCACGGCAATGACGTGGCTCAGGCACACGGCCGCGGCGCCGCGCCGCGCACAGCCGCACACTTCATTCTAATTCCGCTTCGCCGGTGTCTTCGCTTCGACGCGACTGCTGACTGTTTATGCCCTAATATGACAACTCGACGAATCAAATTAAATTGCAAGCCGACGCAAATTAATACAAAGCTGAGCGTAGTTCTTGACAATCGCAACATCATCAGTGCGTTATATTACGTAACTACTCGAGTAATATTTTCTTTTTTTTAAATGCCTTAAATTTGTAATAAATTCAACAGATTAATTTTTTGTTGATTTTTGCATAACTCTCATAAATAATATGTTTAGATTTTAAATTATGCTATTTAGTTATTAGCTAGATGGTACAGCTCACACCATCAAAAAAATAAATGAACTGTTCTTTCGTTTTCATTTACTACCCCTTCTTAGTACATATTAATACACTGTTCGCAGAAAATATTAAATAAAATATATTTTTCCTCCTCGGTTAGTGGTTTTAAGCTTTTGTATTGAGACATAACTTAGTAACTGCAGTTTCAAATTGTTTATCACCCTGAGAGTAAGACGCCAAATTTACAGTTTGCAATGAAATAGTTATGTTCATTGTCATTGTTGTATCAGATCACACTTAATTTAACCGGTCTGTGCGTTTTTTATTACTAATCTTAATTACTGAGCGCTGAGCCTTAGCCTAACCTAGGAGAGTTTTCTCAATCCGCAAACCTTGGGCTGTTACTATGTATGCATCAACTAGCCGCGGTAACAACCTCTTACATACTTTATACAAGAATAAAATGCAGGTAAAACTTATAATAATAAACACATATATTCGGTTGAATTTAAATGTATGTTCATTTTCACCAATATCTTTATTATGGTAAAATTAATATGAAAACCAAAAAACCTAGGCTTCCAAAGTATTTAATTGCCATTCATACAAAAAAGACATAATGTTAGCTAAGAGCTGGAATAAAAATATGTTAACAGGTCGTATATCATCATTATCACCCTTTTCCCAAGTTATATGGGGTTGGTGTATGACTGTAGTCCATACTGTATAAGGTTTAGCGACAGTTTCTTACGGCTGGCCGCCTGCCTAATGTCGACCCTCCACGGTAATAACTAGTGCTACTTCAGTTTCATTTGTGCAGAACCAGCAACTTCTTAGTATCTGTTTTACTTTTGTGGTTTTCGAACCATTTGAATTCAGGATGAGAATCACCGCATCACCTTGCAAGGCATTTCCTCGTTGTTAGCATCTAGACGATGCTCTTGTCAACAAATCACCGATTTCATAACGAATATTATTTTTTGTAACGAATATTTTTCCGAAGCAGTTGACTTGAAATACTTTGAAAGATAAGACGATAAATATTTCCAATGCCATTATATATTTAAGAATCAGTTGGCAGTTGTTTAATGTACAAATAATTATTGTAGGCGGTACACTGCTATCTTCCCAATATAAATGACAAATTTATTTACTATAAATATTTTACTAGCATCCCCAAACACTTAAAAATATATAATAGTTTCACCCGAAATTGACTAGTTACATGAAAGCGAAAACAGACTTTACAAAAATAAAATACGGCAAAATAAAAACAAAGAATTAGGCCGTTGCGATATATTTAAAATTAAACAAGTAAGATAAACAAAATTATGAACGATGGTATGTCGCGGTCGATGCACCGACTTATTTGTACTCACTAACTTATATATCTATAGCAGATTAACTGACTGTTGAACCTAACAGATTTTCTTCTACTATTTATATATTACTTTATATTCGCTCTGTGTTCAGTCAGTAGTCTTATACAAATGTGGTACAATCAAATCTCTTATCTTTGATATACTAGTATAGAAAAAAAATACGAGTTGAAGACGACTCACTTTTAATATTAAATTATTTTAAAATATGAATTACATATGTCGGCGAACAATGAAATGAAACGAGTAACCTAAAAAAAAGAAATCAAACGTGAAGAATTCTCATGCGTTGTTTATTTTATGAAACAGACTTCGATATCTCGACGCCAACAAGAAATTATGGATGTTCGTTCTCGAGAGAGAATAAGTAATTCGATGAAATTAAACAAGTAATGAGAATATAAATGGTATGATACATTGGCTGGGGAGCGGGAGCCGCTCTCCTTTCTACAAGCACAAAGTATTCATTTAATAGAACACCGCACATTAATGTTAACTAACGTTATTTCAAAAATTAAACAGAGATAAATGTTGAACGTTTCGCGTAGTGAGACATGGACTATGCCTATAAGTACGAATGTGCAAGTAATTAACATTACACAATTGTAGTGTTAATTTGAACTGTAACTTATAACGAAATATTTCTTGATAGTAAAATTTTGTATTATGTTTCACCTATTTGAACCAAGAACCTATCGCATAGCTATGTTAAAGTTATTAGTTAAGTTCATGACGCGTACAAAATTCAATGATTGAACCATATTAAGGTAAAACAGAACTTCACGAGAAATATATGAAATCATCAAAACATTCAAACTACATAATTATACAATAAGGTATCATTTGCTTATAAGAGAAAAAACAATTAGCAAATATTCTTCTGATCTTTAATTATTTCACACACTAATTTACTTAATTCTATTATATAAATACAAGTAAATAATTAATCAAAAAAAAATATACGATAAAGTATTTCGAAACTACCATCAAATAATTTTCGAAGTAAAAACTGTACAGATATTTATTTATTTTAAATTATTTCTGAATATATAGTGTTCGAAAGCATAATGTAGTAATGTTTCTACTTTCTTTGTGAGCGTAATGAAACAAATTTTTCTTATAAAATAAATGTTTACTATTTTAATAACAGGCAAAGACGGATAAAAACAATTCGACTTTGCTAAAGAACCTAACTCGTTTCAAATGCAAATAGCGGAATAAGATTGGGTATAAGACAGTCAGACAGGTTTTCCCTACGTAGTTTATAAGGTGAACATGTTTGACGGCGAGGAGTAATGTCGTGTCGTGTTATATTACATAGAGTATCACTTTCGTTGTGAATAAAGCGGCGCGAGGTGGTAAGTTTTGCACGGCTTGAAGTGTTGGCGAGACCGGCGACGAGAGCAAGTACATTGCGTCACGTGGGCGGGCGGATCGATGGGGCGAGAGGGCGAGAGAGCGAGAGGGCGGCAGGGCGGCGCAGGCGCGAACACGAACCTCGCTCATATCGACCACTACTTTCAATTGAAGTCTTTTGGGGCAGGTTAGGCCTATGCTCCGAGAGGTCAAGGTCACGTTCTTTTCCGTTAAAACAAGAGATAACTGATTGTTCAACACAACTATGTAAATAAAGAATCAACGAACTATTTTTAATTTGACGGTCTTATTATAATTAAGGGTAAGTTTGCAGTGCACTTACGCTTTTTATTGCATCGCACCATATGTAATGTAATACGTTGAAATCGCACTCCCGCTTAGGTTGCCGTAAAGGTCAGAAGTGAATCACTCGCTTGTGCCGTGTCGCGGCGTGCAGAAAATGAAAATCATCATTTATGTCTAAATAAATATGAGATTGCTTTCCGCCAAGGAAACCACTACGTAGAATGCTTGTTGGATGTAATATATAGGTGCTAAAAGTTATTTTGAAACTTGTGCTTACTAAGGAATTTCAACGTCATACGGTTGCATTTCGATACACACACATATATATCGAAGCGTAATATATATATATATATATATATATATATATATATATATATATATATATATATATGTATATATAGAAAACGATTAATCCTTATAAAAACTTGCATCAAACACACGCATCTGCTTAGATAACCCTCAGCCTCTCATACAAAGATTTACCTTTGGACACCGCGTTTTGATGGTATGCGTTAGGTATTTGACTGCTGGTTTCCTTAACTACCAACTGACCTGACCAGCCTGCAGGCCTCTGAATCTACAGTTTTATGTCCTATTTCAAAATTGATTCAGGTCAATGTTGAACTGGTTTTCCAAAAAACTACGACAAAGAATTTCGTCTCGAAACACAGCGGACGATGGCCGAGAGGATATGTATTGCCACTTTTCGAAACTGCCTACAAATTTAAATCTTTATATGACAGCTTGATGTCCGGGAAATCATATATTACAACTTCATCCCAAGGCGAGACTAGTTCATCACAACAATACAATGCAAGTAGTGCCAGGATGCGCCTCTCATGAAAATCCTCCGATTACTTTGCTTGATGTATATGCAAGATTCACCGTTCTCATATGGATAATCTTTCATTATAACTCACGATTGACATTCCAAGCGGATAGGATAAAAGATGGCGGTGGCCATATTTCCATCGACGACATCTTTCATTGAAAGCTAATTATGTATAGAAAACTGACATGACTTGTTCAACGCTTTGATAGCGATAGCTGCAATGATGTCACATAGCGAGTACCTAATCAGTTTCCTGCTTCGACAATTCAGGCTAGCTATCTTTATGTCGACCGACAGACGTACCGGCTTATAGAAGATATAGCATATTTAACGATAAAGACCGCAAGGAAGAGAATAATAACGTTCATCTCGTTAAATCATGGCACTTTGAAAAGCTTGAAAACGCGAAAGCGCTTTGAAACAGTATAACATTAAGTTTTTTTGTTTAATTTTTTTTATCCAATTTATTTGACCATCCGTAAGTCACTAAGGGGCGATTTCAACGTTTGCATTCGAAAACAAGTTTAACTAAACTAAGTAGTGCTTAATCGCGTTTATAGTTTGATCCCAATATTGGTTTTCGTTAAACGAATTTCACCCGCTAAAGTTTGATCAGGTTCACGAAAACGAAATTTAGTGATGTAAAGCGTAAAAAAAAGATTAAATCAACAAAATTAAACTACTTTAATCTAAGCGCAAATGTCATGTTATACAGTTTGTCAACGTCAAAACTGTCTCATATGTAACTGTCAAATTGCAAACGCGTTTACGCGGTTTGAGCTAAGCGCCAAAAATCGGCTGTTCGAAACTTAAACCGCAGTTAGAGCATAACTGCGTTCAGTTTATGTTGGTTAAATGCAATTCGGAGCTCTCTCTCTCTCAGTTAAACGCGTAAATTGAGTATAGGTCGAACTAATCGCGATCATTTTGAACGGTGAATCTCCCTTTGCAGTATGTCCCATCCGGTTCGATTTATCTATTGCGTACTATATAGAGTAGTTGCGTTGCGCGCTAGAGTAGTCCGAGAGAGGTTGACTATTTATTTGCATACAAAAGGTAAGCAGAGATATAATAAATGTACTTAGATGGATAAAACTAACTTGCTATGGCCGCATCAAAAGTTAATTAAACATAAGCGTATAAATTTAATGAGATGTATTCAATATCGCATTCGAGGCTAGGAGAGCAAAGAATAAATTAAATCTATGTGCAAGCAGGATTTATTTATGGCGAATTATAAGCCCTGTTACCGAAATAAAAAAAATCTTATTAGTTTTTATAAAAGCTGCCGAATCACGTTAATTAATAGAAACTAATCACGAAAAGCCTTGATTGCCTAAATTGGCAGCCTAACCTATTAACCGCTTTAAGTAAGACACACAAATAAATTGGCTTACTATAATTCAGGAAAACTTTCCTAAATATGACATAGTGTGCATAGATAAACTAAATATTTACATCATTGAACATAATTTAGGCGAAGGTATGGTATATATGTATAAGGTCAAACCATAAACTAAACGAATTAAAGTATTGTTTAAGTTGTATGTGGGCAGGTAGCAGCTAACCCCTAAGTAAAAAGATATGATTTGACGTTACAGTGAAATGGTCAGTGTTCGATCGCCCGCCGGTCGGAGATTCCAATCTCCCGGCTCTATCGAGCGGGTACGAGTTTGTTTTATTTTGGCTTTTACTTTCGAAAGCTTTACGATGAAATGCAGATTCCTATTCTTTTTCCTAATTGCTTGCTAATAAAGTGAAATGGACGTCAAACACTTGTCACATTCGTTATTATTATATTTAAAGCCTTTATACGTATGTCGATTTTATTCATTTTTTATGAAAAAAAATAGACGACATTTCTCATTAGAAGCATTATTTCCCCGAATGTTTTTATCAATATCTCATGATACAGATTTCCTCGTGTAATCTGTATAACTTATGTTATATCGGTGTATATTTATCGGAGCGGCTGCGCAAGAGAGATGCGCGGTACACGGCGGAGGCGGGCGGGCTTCCTTTGCGGGGATTGATCGAGGAGCCCACGCCTCGGAGCAGGCAAACGGAGCCGCAGCCGTCGCCACCGCCGTCGCCATGGCGACCGCCGACCGTCGCCATGATAAACAGCCCCATTAGATAGCGTTTGATTATTACTTTCAAATATAACATTCTACACTTCCCAATAAAACAAAATCAAAGGATCATAAATTCTTAGCGTATTATTATGATATTTCACTCACCCTGCAATTTTACTTAAACGAAATCTACTAAATACTACTGTAAAAAAGTGGTAGAACCCGCAACAACAACATCCGTTGCACGAATGGACCGGCTCGACCGGTGAAAAACCTCACAGAAGACAGGTGTGAAGTAGAGTATTCTGCGTTTCGTCTGATGAGTGAGGTGCCGGAGGCCTAATTCAAGTTCTCTTCCCCTTCCGACCCTTTTCTTATAAGATAAGGATGGGAAGGGGAAGAAAACTTGACAGTGGAGGGGATGTATAGGAATTGGAAATAGCCATTTTCTGTTTGACCCCTCCTCTGTCCATTAAAGGTAGGCAACGCGTCCGCAACTCATTAATTCGTTGCAGATGTCTATGGGTAGCGATCACTTGACATCGGGTGAACCGCTTGCTCGTTTGCCACCTAGTAATATAAAAAAACATATCTCCCTACCCTTTCCCGCATATGTGGAGTCGACACAGTACAGGTTCTGGCTACAGTCTTTACGGCCGGCCATCTGCCTAACGCTTACCCTCTAATCTACTAACCTAACCTTAAATAAGAATAAATACATCGTTTCTAAATATATATCGTCTATATACGTGTAAATACCAAATATAGCTGTTACCATTACCAAGGAGCGTCGTACGTCTTCGAAATATGTGCGCGTGCTATGAATATCTCAATGTACAGTGTGTCTAGCTGATGATTGCAAAATCTCCGAAACTGTCCTGCTTTGATCTTTATATAAACATTCAATCATCATCATTTTAAAGATCATAATATATGTAATAGTTCACCCTATTCAACTATTTTATAGCATTTTCATCGAACAAATATTTGAAATCATTATTTAAATTGATATAGCTTTTGTATTTATTAACCAATTGACATAAAACAAACACTAACTGTTAAGTAAAGCTTACCACAATACATAATTGAAAACATTACCCAAATGGGTTACGCCGTTTCTGAGATTAGCGGTAACAAACGCATTGACATAGACAGACATACAGACAAACAGACAAGATTCTAATAATCATTGTTTTGGGTTTTATTGCGGTTTTCTTTTATGAAAAAAGGTGTCCAATGAGCAAGCGTATCGCCTGATGTTAAGTGAGCGCTACCTAAATAAATAAATAATTGTGAGGCGGCGTAAGGCGGATCCTGTTTCTGCCGTTTACCAAAATACATGACTATATACGTTCTTCGACGTAGAAGACAAAGATCGCAGTGGAACGCCAAAAATTTACGAGGATGCAGAATTGGAGGACTTATTGGAGGAAGATTCATCTCAAACACAAAAAGAACTTGCTCTAACATTAGAAGTCACTCAGCAATCAGTCTCACATCGTTTAAAATCATTAGGAATGATTCATATACAAAGAAATGGGTTCCGTACGAATTAAAGCCGAGAGATAATGAACGCCGATTATGCTTAAGTGAAATGCTGCTAGCTACATATAAAAAAGGCTTTTTTTACATCGTATCGTAACTGGTGATGAGAAGTGGATACATTATGACAATCCAAAAAGGAGAAAATCATGGGGATTACCTGGCCACGCGTCAACATCAACAGGAAAACCGAATATTCACGGAAAAAAACTTATGCTGTGTATTTGGTGGGTGTAGTGTATTATGAGTTGCTTAATCCGAGCGAAACAATTACTGGAGCCCTCTATCGAACACAACTGATGAGATTGAGCCGAGCTCTGAAGGAAAAACGCCCTCAATTCAATTCTAGACACGAGCAAATTATTCTTCTGCATGACAATGCTCGTCCACATGTTGCGGCTCCCGTGAAAAAGTACTTGGAAACACTTGATTGGAAAGTGTTACCCCACCCGCCGTATTCACCAGACATTGCACCGTCCGATTACCACCTGTTCCGGTCCATGGCACATACTCTGACGGCGCAGCGGTTCACATCTTATGAGGATACCAAAAATTGGGTTGATTCGTGGATAGCCTCAAAAGAGAAGGAGTTCTTCAGACGTGGGATTCGAATGCTGCCTGAGAGAGGGGAAAAAGTGGTTGCAAGTGATGGGCAATATTTTAAATAAATTTATATTACCGTTCTTCTATAATAAATATTTAATTTGTGTTAAAAAACGGCGGAATCTTATTTGTGCTCCTAATAGTTAGTAACGCGAATGCAAATGGGCAAGCGCGTTTAGTAATTGTGAAAAAATCCGTCAGAGTTTGAAATTTTTCCTTTAACTGGCAGTGAAGTAATGTCTATCCATTGGAATAAGATTGAGCCACCGAGAGTTACAGATAAATGTGAGAATAAGTCTTGGCGACTTTATTGTCTAACGTACGACATCGCGTTTATTACCTATATTGTCCAACGTACTAGGGGCAAAAGGCCCGGTCTTTTCATATAAAGTGGATGACCCAAGTTGTCAATCTTTCACGTTGTTTCCATCGCTGTCGACAATAACCGCAACAAAAAATAATGTATTGTTCAGATTGAATTTGGTTTTGATGCAGAAACGACGAGTGGTTCTAGTGGCGGAACCTATTGCGGTAATTAAAGGTAGGTAACGCATCTGCAACTCAATAGCTAGTTGCAGATGTCTATGGGTAGCAATCACATGATATTGGGGTGAAGCGCTTGCTCATTCGCCACCTTATACAATAAAAAAGTAATGGATTTCCTATGCGCGAACACGGCAATTTCACTATTCTATACTACAGTATAATACAGTCCAAGAGAATCATCGATAAATTGCAATGCTTTTACTATATGGGCATTTCTCCTATTGTTATAGTTGAGTCGGCATCATAATCTATCATAAGAGAACGTCGCTTGTTCCAAGTATACAGGAGGTCCGCGTACTTGCAAACCGGCAATGTCTATATTTATGTGTCGTTTGGCTTTGTGTTTCCAATACATGAACTTATTGTATTCTGCACCTATTCGCTTATATTACATTTTCAGTTAGTCAGGGAGACGTTATCTCCCCGAAGTTCTTCTCCGCGGCGACGACGACGTTTGGAAGACGTCTCCTGGATTGGAAAGGACTTGGCTTCAACATAAACGGCGAGTAAATCACCCATTTGCGATTTGCTGATGACATTGTAGTCATGGCTGAGACCATGGAAGAACTCGGTACGACGCTCGACGACCTCAATAGGGCCTCCGAACGAGTCGGTCTCAAAATGAACATGGTCCAGTTAAGTAGGTCCAACTTCGAGAAGGAGGTCAATCGCCGAATCCGAGTTGGATGTGCAGAGTCGGATGGATGGCCGGTGGGACCGAAGGGTCCTAGAGTGGCGGCCACGTACATGTCGACGCAGCGTGGGTAGGCCTCCCACACAATGGACCAATGACCTGGTCAGGGTCGCGGGAGCTCACTGGATGAGGGTGGCAGCGGACCGATCTTTGTGGCGATCAATGGGGGAGGCTTACGTTCAGCAGTGGATAGATATCGGCCGAAACGGACGAACATTTTTCAGTCGTTATTCGTACATGCTTATCCGAATATCTTAATTATCCGTTGCTCATCGGCCATTGGAGAAGCCACAAGCCTGAAGTAGACTTCCACTAGCTGATGAAACAGAGGATACAGTAAAATATTAATATAATGATATAGTACTTTTACGTGTAAATAGATATCTCGCAAGAAATAGGAATACAAGTTTTAACGGAAATACGGACTGTAATGTACTTGGGAAATATACAAAACACATTGTTGCAACTTAAATAAGGTTGTGTCTAAAGAGTTTATTTCTGGAATTATTCAGAAGGAGAACAACAAGCTAAGTTAAAGTAAAATATCTCACACAAACTCAAAACTTCGCAACATAAAGTGCCATAATATGACTTTGGTCGTCTTTGTATAGGAAATAGAAGAAAATCTTTCGTCGATGTATAGGAAGTAGTTTGGGCTTTCAGTCGCCCTCATTTATAAAACACGCCAAAAAAGACCAATACTATACGACAATTTCTGTTTAAACGTGCTATTCTTCTATCAAAAACGTATAGTAGTCTTTGCGTGGCTCTGTTAGAGCAAATTAATTAGGCCTTCCCAAAAAATTGTAACTTCGCCATGTCATATTCATCAAAAATATCCTTTCTAATCCCTTAATAACTCGTTCTAAATTCGTTGGTTCTTGATAAATGTGACCTTTCGGAGACGCAAAATTGAATACAAACAAGATCGAGTGTAATTGGAAAGAGGCGCCATGATCAGGACCTTAATCTGATGAGATAGGCGGTCTCTGATTACAAGTATTCCAATGTTAAAACAATAAGAGAAAATATAATTAACCTGTGTTGGTACACGCAGTCTTAGGTACTCCATCAGTTTCATGTATTTCAAGTAGGAACATCACGAGTCGATCGCTAATCAATATCAAACAGGATACATCGCATATGATAGTTTTGGAAATTAGGAATCAAAATAAATGTTTATAGTTAATAACTTAATAAATTAGTCACTATTTTATTAAAAAAGAAGCTTTTTTCATATCTTTTCTTCCATCCTATTGACTTGACATTTATTAGATTATTATTCAGTGAAGATATTGGAAATAGAATTTTCCATCACATTAGCGAAATAACACACGCTCAGTGTAATTGCTGGCACCAAATCTTATTGGCGAATGTAGACTTCCTTTCTAAAAAATATGTAATATTGTCTCGAATGCAGAGGAGTAAAATGAGTAAAGATAGTTCCTTTAGATATGAACAAAGATATATTATATAAAGTGTTTCATTAAAAATATTTTTACTAATTAAAAAAAAAGGCAGTTACATAACACATATTAAACCCTTGCCCGAACAAATGCATTAATTAGAATACTCGATGAGCATCGGCCTTACGTCCTCAAGTTTCATAAACAAATGTAAAGACAAAGGCGACGCAGCTTATACAATTACAACCATAAACAAGGAGAATATTTTTTATAAGCGTAATCTATGAGTCGTAAGATTAAGTGAACCAAGTACCATATAATTAAATACATAAAGAGAAGGACGCCATTTGCCTGAAAAATGCATCAAGTACTAAGTGCGAGCCTGAACCTTTTTACGAGAAACAGCCTCACAGTGGAACAGTGCAGATTTTACACAATTTTTTTCACACACAAACTCCATGAATGTGAATCATTCATTTATTGCCAGCGATGTTGCCGATGATAAAATAAATAAGGCGCATCCTCAAACTACCACCGACGACCAACTATTATACATACTGTACTAATTAGTCAGCCCTACATAAAGACTGCGCTTGTTTCCCTGGTAGCGTAGCGTCGTTTTTGGATTGGTGGTTTAAGGTATTAACAGCGATGAATTAACTAAAACAAGTATATTATTACCTAATATATAATAATTTCATGAATGCCATTGCAATACAATGAGTACCACAGACAATAGCACGTTTTTAACTATAATATCACAAATACAATATTTAATGTGATGTGTTTGTGTAATGTGTGATGACTAACCTTGCATTTTCGATACCCAGAACTTGCATAAATGGTTCATTTATGTAAGTGGCGCCGAAAAGCGCCTCGTCTTGATACTCCGTGACTTTGTGGTGGTGCAATGATTTGGTACTAGGGATTCTGAAACAAGAAGAAAACTATTGTAATGCAATTCTGCCTAATATGAAGAGCAATATGAACCCTTTTTTATGTGAGGAAACGTCTACGCTCGCAGGAGCAAGAGCGGATAATGTCGGACTCTCACCGACTAAACCTCACACCTCCCGCGCATGTTGGCGGGAACGCTCTCACACACATCCGCGGGCCCACATGCGCCAACGTCATCCCTGGGGAGGACAAACGTCCTCTTCGTTCACCGTCGGTGACCAGCCCACGATTCCCAAACCCCCCTCGCCGTGACAAGGCCGGGAACCCGGTTGGGGGAGAGCAATATTTATTACAAACATATTTTTCTTCTTTTTTAAATTCTTCTTAATATATACTTGGCTATCTCAAAAAAAGGTTCTACAGAGTTGAATAAAATTTTGTTTTTAGGCATAGTTTCTATTTTTAACTTTTATAAGAATTATATATGAAATCCATGAATTTTATAAAAAAAACATATACGTAATCTTTAAACCAAACCGCAATCTCTTCTTAGCCATGGCTATATATGGATATTAATTGCAAAATCTTAATGGATCCTTAAATTTCTCTGAATTAACACTAAATGTCATTATACTAATTCTAAATATCCAAAAAAACATTATGTTACTATTACAAAGCAGAGCAAAGCTCGGTACCTTAGATATTCTAATTAAATGAAAAGAGAATAAGGCTACTAGTTAGTAGCATGTTCACCTTTAGCCACTAGACACTTATCATATCAAGACCTAATAAACAAAAATTATAACAAAAAGTATAAAATAATTTTAAGCAAGTAAACATAAGGATCAATTCTTAATCATATTTATTTTTGCAGTCGCCGTCAGCTAAGGGAATACCAATATACTAGTCTACCTTAAGAAAACTATTTAACAAATCAACTTTATACTATGCTAGTGACCCGCCCCGAGTATAACTAATTATGTTGATCCAATCGCTACCAAAGACCGGAACCCCGGGAACTCGCGTCGGCAGTGCCCCTAGTTATAGACCCACCTTGGCTGACACCGACTCCAAAAATAAATATGATTAAGAATTGATTCTTATGTTTACTTGCGTAAAATTATTTTATACGTTTTGGTGTATTATATAGTTTTTTTGAAGTGAGTTTTGTTAAAAATTTGTTTATTTCTCGATCTTTAGTGAATCTAAAGTTTGTAAACTTATTATATTTGTCAGGACATGGGTTGACCTACTAAACGTGCTGCTCATATGAGACAGCGTCGTTTCAATGAGACAAACAAAACAGGACGGAACGCCCATCTAAAATTAGGATATCTACTTCCAGGGCCATTTCAAAACAGACTAGCGAAGAACGCAAAAACAGGATTTCGAAGATACGGGCTTACATAAAAAAAAGTTCGGAACAGAGAAAATTAAATAAAAACGTAATCACGGTGACTTGGTAAAGGATCGTTTATCTAACGAGTCGGAGGAGCAAAACGTGCCCACCGTATGGGCTTAATACACGTCGTTTTAAAGTAAAACGAGAACACCGTCAATGCTAAGTCAATTTAATAAGCTTTACTAAGAACACTGGTTAAATCTTGATCAAATTTATATGGGAATACATGATAACAACCAAAGTATATCGTAATAAACACATCGCTAAGCCCGGCCGTCTATTAACAGCCTTACCTGCCTTCCAGCAATGGTGTGCAATGCAATGCAATCTTTTTTAGCGTACAGATATGACCCCAAGCACTGGGAAGTTAAAGTTATCTTCATCCCTAAACCAGGAAAAAGACACTACACGAATGCCCGGCCATGGACACCCGCACCGCAACACCAGAGGAACTGCAGATGCGTTGACCGCCTTTAAGAAAAAGATAGGCTCGCTTCTTGAACGACCCTAAGTGCGTGGCAGGAAATTTCGCGAGAACCGCACAGTCGAGGAATGCCAGCCATCAAGTCTTATCTTCTTTGTACTCATAACTATTCTCACTCATTGATAGGCACTTCAGGGAGGTAGCCCTAATGAATAACTACACCCGTTTCAACACGCCTATAGTGATGGCAAATCAACTATCTCCGTGCTCCACCTAGTAATGAGCAAATCAGAAGAAGCGCTGGAAGAAAAATCTATATGCTTCTGGTCCTTCATCGTAAAATACTTCAAGACTGTCAGAGGCTAACAGTGATCCATATCGCGCCCACAAAATACGCACTAGTCGTGGAGTTGCGGTAAAGTAACCCCCTACTACTACTAGATATTTAAAGTACATGTGTGGACCGGGATTATGATTGGCAAAATTATTGGACCATTTGAGATCCCAGAGAACTTAAGCTTTACCAGGAATATTGGAAGACGTGCCTTAGTAGCAAATGTGGTTTCAACAACACGGCTGTCCAGCTCATTATACTAGCCCAGCTAGAGAATTTCTACATCGAGAATACCCGGGCAGGCGTGTAGGTGGGTAGCCCATGCACCTGATTGAGACCCAGCAGATTTCTGTTATTGAATGTTTTATTCTCAAGTTATATATCCATTTAAAGGTGGCCTAACATGATCATTACATGATCACAACATTAATTACATTTATTTTTAACATTCCTGCATTTCACCAGATCAACATAGTGACACAATAAATCATGAATTATAGTAAATAGTATATATTACATACAAGACTATGACTTTACATTGTTGTTATGACAAAACTAATAGTGAAAGCGAAATTTGGAAATCCTTCACTGAGACTGGTCTGTCAAAGCTGAAATTCTAAATACAAGCATTTGACAGTCCATGGGCATCAGGCTTCATAATGGACACAGACGTTAGCTCATATGCAAAAAAACGACTTCTTCATCTTTTAGAATTGCACTATATAAAAAAAACTGTGATTCTTAGGGGGAAAATTAAAGAAACAATTTGATTAGATAATTGTATGATTTACAATTTTTGTTAGATCTATTTTTACGATAAAACTACTACTAGAAAAATGCCAAAACCCAGAATATTTGACTTTGAATGTATTTTTTTAAGAAGGGCATGTATCAATGTGTGAATTTTATTTGTAATTTTGATCCTAAGACCTACACCAATTTTTAGCTCTATGTGGATCACTGCAAAATGAAATTTCTTTTCTGACTGATTATATTATTATACCTTTAATGTGTCTGACAAGGTGAAGCAATGTTCAAAATGGTCAGATAAGCGAGGAACATCTTTAAATAGTTTCTCAAGTACCATATATAAAATTAAGCTTTTATATTTTGACATAAGTAGAATTAATAATCATATGTGTGGAACTCCCTACACCTGCCCTGTTTTTTTAAATTGTTGGCTGGCTAATCTCTCTTTGGATTTTGGTAGCAATCGGATCAACATAATTAGTGGTACCCGGGCGAAGCAGGGGCGGGTCACTAGTATAGTAAATGTTAATCCCTCATATTCCTTTATTTTGTCATTAAACATTGTCTGATGACCAAAATATTCTGTACTTCTATAAATTGCTTATAAATAAGGTTTCTCAATATGTAATTTATTAAATGAACACAGCATAGATTAAATTTCACATAAGAATATTACAATTAAGACCAGACTGATGGTGGCGGACTTGCACTGTGATATTAATTATTTTGCAGATAAAAAAAAATATACAAAATAGATGTATGTATGTATAATATGTTAAATTTTATTGACAAATACACTAGCCTACTAGGCTAATTGTTCAAGAAAAATAAAAAACCATGAAGTACCAGAAATAGTTATAAAATGGAATATGGGTTTAAAATGAGGTATCTTTGGGAAAAAATCTATCAACTGAAGTTATAAGAAACAGAGCTTATAATTACACTATGTTCTTAAGATATTCATCCATCCCTTCCATTCCCCATATTCATTTAAAATATTTGATACAGCGAAAATGTTATCTTCTATGCCCCAAATAGACATATTGTGCTATCCAAGATTTGAAATCACAAAATCTTAGATGACAACATATTGACTTCCATAATCATATCACCCTCAAATAAATGTACCATATCTTTAAGATTAGTAAAATTTACTGATATATGCTAGGTAATCATTATATATAGTCGGGTCGGAACTTCTGTCCCAAACTTTTAATACAATTGATAATACACTATTTGTTAACTGATTAAAAGGTATTCAATGTAGAATACAATTTTATTTATATTATTCCTAATGCCCTTCCCCAATCTGAAGTCACGTCCTTAATCGACGCGGCCAGACATTGATGGCGGCATGCACCACATTCGTATCTATTTCTGTCGCTGCTTTACCCAGAGACGCTTGAAAAGACTCCAAATGTTGCCATATCTTGTAGCCCAGTGGGTTTAACGTTGGACGAGAAGAACTAAGCTGGTGCAGAGTACTGTGGGAAAACCAAATATCTGTTTTCGTAGTTTTCGAGAAAGAGATCTCCCTATGTTGGTACGGACGGTATTTTGGTACACCACGGCACTGGTTTTTACCCTTATTTCACAAAAAAAAAAACACCTCAGTTAAACCAAACTGTGAGTGACGAAGGATAATGCCCTCGTTGAACCCTAGGAATGTGTGAGCTCGCTTTTTCATTGCTTACCTTATCATTTTGTTTATTATAACTTTCTTCCATGGTAAAAAAAAACTTACATCCGAAAACAAAATTTATCGGTATTTTTTTCCCGCTTAAAGCGCGGAATCATTCCTGCCTAATTTTTTTTAATCGCTCGTTGGGTCATACGATAGGCTCGTAGTCTCGTATAATAAAATACGGACTTAGATATGTTTTTCTAAAATATAAGTGTACCGGTCGTGTAATCAATCAATTTCCTAACTTCCAGTAACAATTTCTCTTTTTTCAAGGCACACTCAAGTAACAAACCTGCTTGAGATTTAAAAGCAAGAGCATATCTAATAGGCGCGCATCCCGATTGTTTTTCTTATTTTTTAAAAATTGGAAGTGCTCTCATTATTTCTGGATGATGATTCATATGTTGAAATTCAACCGGAATTCCATAAATACGTCCATTGGTTGTAGTAATAGGGCAGTTGACGGTTTTTGGGAAACAGGTTTATATTATGCCTTGAGGTCTATTTTAAAATATTAATGTTGTCATAAAAAAGCAACAGGAACATATTTAATTTAGCAATTTTATAAAAAAAATTACATTTCGTCGTCGTGTCATGGCGAGTCAACAGTGTGCAAAACAAACATCTATTTGATTGAAGTGTGTTAAAAAGCTTAAGAAATAAATAACACTAAATGTATAAGAATTATTACAAGCAATGTTTCAGTACATCGTTAAAAACACGATATTTTTTAAATGGTGTAGAATAAAGAAACAAGGAGAAACTGGCTTCAGCTTGCTAGACGGGATTTGAATGTTTCTACAATTTTTCATGTATTTTTGGGAAGACATCCTGTACTCCAATGGGATTGGTTAATTATGTTTCACCTGGGTTTTGGAGGTAGAATAACGGATACTTGCTTTATTGAGACCTGTGATTTTGTACAGTGTTTAATAAAGGTATCCATGTGATAGCCGATAGGTTTAAACATGTTGAGCAGTACTTGCAAAAATCAGTGGTTCAATTAGTTTGTCACAAAAATATTACAGCAGCACTCAAATTAAATAAATGTGAAGCAAAGCAAATCAAAAAAATAGCTAGCTTAAGGATTCATAGGAGAGGGTAATATAATGTATATGTTTATTAATTATGTTAAGATCACATGCTAGCATTAATACTATTTTTGCTAAAATTTTAGATATCACAATTATAGCATGTAGTTTAACTAATAAAACTGCAAAAATAATAATATTGTTTTACTTTGTTATAAAATTATTGTTTACATCTTGAACACTTGGTAATTATTAACATTACAACATTAACATTAAAGTATGCAACAACTTACACAGAGGTTTTGATATAATGGAATTCTGCAGAGCAGAAAATGGTGTTATTTGTGAAAAATGCACCCGGCACAACAGCATTGATTTTAGGCAATTACTTCTATTTGCTTTTATAAAACCTGCATCCATTGTAGGTACTTGTATTCTTACGAACACGGCGTATATTTTGGGGAATACTATTATTTTTCTTATTACTAGAAAACAATAATTGTTACTGAGAAGTTGTTATGAGATAAGTCTTTCTTGAGTGGTAGATGTGATGTGGAGTGGTAGACGGGATCATTTTCATACCAAGAAGATGCTTAAGGACTGATTAGGAAACTATTTATTTCAAGTTAAACATTTTAAATTTATTTTTGATGAAACAATCATTATGAAAATTTACATAAAATACAAAAGTTATATCAGATAACTAGACATGTTACTTCTTCTAGCTATTTTCACGGAATTAATAAATATGACACAATTCAATATAAAAAAATAAAACTGACATTCCAAATTTAAAGTAATTCAAACATAATACATAATCCAAACAGATTGACATCAAAAGAGTATGTATGATCTGAGATTACCCATCAACAGTGTTGTGTTGTTTTCCACACAGTAATGTCAAGCGCTCTGATTGGCGTTCATTGTTATATGGCTCATGACTGAAATGTCACAATTTTATTTCTCAAAAATATAAATAAATATTTATTACTTTATTTAAATCTATTTATTATTTTCATCTTTAGACCGTAAACTACCATAGAAATTAGAATCTGCCGATATTTTTGTATTAGATTGAGGTTATGCATATTATATTTGAATTTTCATCTCCTTTTATTCCTGTTTTTGCTCACACTCTTTTTAGCGTAGTTTTGCTTATTTTGCATTTGAATACCTGCTACTATAAATACCTAGTTGACCCGACTAATCTGAAGCTGTACATGATGGATTTATTTGAATCAATATGTTAATAAAATATGTGGACAATAATTGTCCTTAATATACCTACCCCTATAAAATCATGTTTAACCAATTCTTTAAAAAACAATTACTGGATTACTTTAGTTCTTTTACTATTTACTTATTATATTTTTAAAATACAAATAATGTCTAGGTCATTTTAGTTATATTTTTTTGAGTTGCTGTATCTATTTATGTAGACTGTTTTGTACTGGAGGTTTCACCTTTATATATCTCCTGTCATGTCATATAGTTGTTGATGTTATATAAGTGTTTTTCATGCGAATCATGTCATCATTCCAATATAACATATGTTAAAACAAGGATAAGCCATGACAAACTTTTATCAGATATTTTAAATCATATTTCATACAACAATAAATGTAAATTTACTTGATACACATTGTATGTATGTAATTTTAATACAAAACAAAGATTAACAATTTTTACCACTTTTTATCACATACTTACTGGTGCATAATGTAACCAATTATGTAAGCTCCGATAATATTAACTTTACAAATATGTAGCCCTATTATGTATAAAAATTACAAATAGCGATGCATCCAATAGCAATACCAATATATCAGCGACATTTTTATTGCCGATACAACGATAGTGTTCAAATTTTTCCCTTTAAAAGAATAATGTAAACGCGCATCTTATTTTGTCTCTCGTTGTTTTTGCTCGGATAAACCCACACTTTAATCAGTGTTGTCTCGCATGCTTTTACCATGGGAGGTGTCCCATTCCGCTAAACACTTTTGTTGGATTTTAACTACTATTGTGGGTAGTGTTTTTCAATTCTAAATAAAATACAGAATAAGATATAGTAATTAAATACTTTGTGTATTTATATTCTTTATAAGTTGTTGGTTGAACAAAATAAACAACAAGATAATGTCAACCTTAAAACATAAAAGTGCTCTATGGAATCATTTTGAAATTTTTATTTTGAAATTTGATTTGATGTTTGATGTAATGGCAAAGGAAAACATTGTGAAGAAACCGGCATGTCTAAGAACACCCAAATTCAGACATGTGACATCCATCAACACGTACTGGGCCAGCGTGGCGGATTACGGCTCATTCCCTCTCTTGGAGACTTGTTGATCCACTTGAAGAGGCACCTTTCAAGCAAATTGTACACTGCTTCAGTGTCAAGAACAACTGTCCAGAAATCAAAATGTGATGATGACAATAAGCAAAGAAACAAGCAACCCTGATGGGGATAGAAGAATGAGAATATTCAGGCAAAAAATATAACTAGCACTATTATTGAAGTAATGTGTTGACATGGAGCTGTTGGATCTTGTGGTGGTGGTGGTGGCCTCGAAAGATTATTAAATACACTAATTCCAAATTATAGGTACAGGTTTCGCGATTACACTTTACTAAAAAAGGTAAAGTACTGCCACATATTGTAATCACTACCAATATTAGGACAAGTGACTCATCTCACATTCTAATGTTTTTTTTCACTAGTGCAAATTTTGATTACAAAATCTACTGCCTTGGGACTATGCCATTTGATGGACCTAAAAATTCAGATAGAGTTTTAGCAGTCATTACTGACAATGAAATTATTAATACAATCTTATTGTACTTGTACAGAAACAAAAATATTATGTGTGTCTGCCTGTCGACAACATAAGCAACATAAGATGTTACATGACACGCAGTTGAAACCCCCAGTTAGAGAGATTCATTCATTGTGTTTGACATATTCTACCTTAATTTAATTTCACTGAGTGTTGGTATTGATATTTTTATAACAGTTTCGGTATCGTATTGGCAAAAAGATTTATCAATGCATCCCTAATTACAATTTTATAAGAATATAAAAGATTTGGAGGGCATTTATTTTTTTCCCTTACAATGCAATAAAATCTACTAACATACATAAATAAAATTTGCATTAAGTGGTAGCATAGGCCTTATATCACAATATTTTTACGTATTTCAATAGTCAATAGAAGTTGGTATCAAGATTGGGGAGCCTAAAATTCAAAGTGATCTCGCTCAATGACGTCATAAATACATTGACTGTCAATAAACTGCAGTAAACAATACCACTCAGTATTCTCTAATAGTTATACATTGTCATGTTACTTCTGTCATCAATAGTAGAATAAGTAAAAAGCTTACTTACATTAGTCCAAACAAAGATAGTTCTTCCAAGGTAATAAAGCAGGCCTAACTGCGACCAGTAGTTGACAGCAAAACTACATAACATGGCGGCATCTTGTCGCAGCCGGTGTAAGAGCGCCAATATTTATGAACAACTCAATACGCTTACTATAACTTTTCACTTATTTGACTTAATATGTTTCGAAAAACACTGATACACCATACAAATCAAAATATATATGTTTCTACGAGACACTAGAGGGAAAATGACGTAACATTCTCAACCTTCACGGTCGCACAGTACAAACGTAAGGTACATGAAATTGTAGTTCGGTTTGCTGATTTAGAAACACAGTACGACACAGGCACAGCTAAAACACTTTAACTCCGAATATTCACTTCACAAAAAAGCAACAATCCTTAGATCTTTACAAAATAAACTTAGGCGTTTTATTATTCTGCCAAAGACCTAACGTGACACGCAGTCATGCAACCTCGTTTAGCAAACGCAAGTTTTTAATTTTACCAATCCGTCCATGAGTTTTTTTATATGGTAGCTACTAGTAACAAGGTCTTTAGTGAAAAAATAGTCTATACTGATCTATAAATTACCCTTTTAACTGTATATATTACATCGAGGTTTATATTAAATTGTTACTATAAGGTTTTACTAATTATATGCAGTTTTATATAATTTAATAAAATAGTATTTTTTTTATAGCTGAAAACGTTAGGTATTGATTATTTAGCCTTAGCATGATTTGGAATGAGTAATTAATTATTAATGAATGTACTAAGCAGTAATTTAGTCTAATTTTGCGTATATACCGCGTTCAAAAAAATTCAACAATCAAAAATGAAGCTCGATTTTTGCCGCGAATGTATACCAGCTTATCGGCGATATCCCAAAATGGGGAATATGCATTACATATTTAAAATAACACTTTCGAGCTTTTACAAATAATATTTGTTTGTAATATATCTAAACAGTGTTTTTAAAAATACTAAGATATTGAATGATATAAAATAAAATAATCACAATGCAAAAAATATTCTATATTTTAAAATTCTAATAACTTAAAGCTGCTATAAAAGATATACTAAAATATTTATCAAAACTAAATTAAATTATAAGACATATTTTAAAAACACCTTTTTTATCTATCTTATTTTGTGTCATTCTCTTAGAGAATTATGAGCGTATACCGTATATGGTAGGGGACAGAATATATTATATATATGTCACGGATCGATTTCAAGGGCAGGCACTTTATAATCGGGCTACTCAAATTCTAAACGGTCAGTCAGTTTAACGAATTATTGAGAATATGCCGTTTCTTTTCTTGGCACTTTACAAAGAGGCTACATAAGGCAGCCGCATATTTATCCTATAGACATGAATGTCTTTGCGTACAAAACTAACTTTGAGCGCTGATTGGTCGCAACATGAGACCCGCTTTTTTGATTCGTTGACAGTCATCCTTTAGTCAGTCGCTAAACGTAAAATTTATTATCAAATATTTTCGTAGCATTAGCAAGTAAAATACACAATAGTTGCAAAAATAAAATTACACAAGTCATTTATTTTATAACAGGTTATGCACACTGAAAAATAACCAAAATAATTTTGACCTTTATCAGCTAGATATAGACGTCAGAAACAATATTACTCAGGTTTCTTAAGCATTAAAAATTATTTAAACAAAAAAACATTTCGTTGAATTTACTAATAATGATTTTTCACTGTCTTCAATTCCCACTCTAGTCAAAATAAATAACAGCTTTAAATTTAGTTCAGTGTGTAAATGTAATTTATTATTTTAGTTACTAATGGTACAAAAATAATTGAGACTAACATCACAAGAACATTTTGTTCCTTTACGTTTAACAACAGCTTGCCAGCAAAATGAAAGAAGTGGGCAGGATACGAGTTTCGACCAATCAGTGCGGACGTTTCGTTTTGTCGAACGTCATTTTTATCACATTAACAATGATATACTATAAATTATAAAGTGTCTGCTCTGACAATCGGTCGGCGACATATACAATTCGTGAAATATGCTATATTACCAGGTTATGGAAAATCTCACCAGTAATAATTATTATTCTAAAAAAAATGTATCTGTTGGAACCTATAGTGTCCGGAAGTGATATGTTAACAGAAGACCACAGTTTAGCCGATAATGTAACGGTTAAATTTTTTTAATTCAACATTACTTCGTTTTGGGCAATTCTCAAAAGATTTTGGTTATCTTTTTTATTACGCAATTGTAGCAATGAAGTACATATTTTTGTCAATAACCCCTGTCTAAAAATGAACATGTTGTTTCAAACTACGTGCGTGCATTTTATATAAATATATAGTGACAATTAAAATATATTAAATTAAAATATTTATAATCTATGTTACATGTACAAATTACGAGATTATTGGTACACACACATATAGTTTGGGGCCTATGCTGAACAGATTTAATTATATTCTAAGACAAGAAATAAAATATACAGGAGCACAGGCACAACGAGTGAATGTGAATATTATCATCTATAACGCAGCCTTCAGGTGTTTTTCTTAATGTAAAAAGTAACTTATTAATAACCTTTTCGGCATTTTATTGTAAAAAAAAATATATTTAAATTGACAAACTAAATTAACACAAACGTAATATTTGACATTGTCTTATTCTACCATTATACCTATTATATTTTTTTAAGTAAGATTTTAATGTTTTAATTTCCAAAGGGGTCCAATTGATACAATAATGGCATTGCCTTGGCATATTCCATTAGAGTCGCTTCCAAAATTAAAAAAAAGTGGAGTAAAGGAATCTCTACTGAAACATTATTGCTCGTTGAATGTACACGAAAATCCTTGTGAAGAACTTAAAACGGGCTTGATGTGCGATATTGGCTATAATAACAGAGACTCGAGTACAATACAAAAACTAATATCTGCAGGAATGACCGTAGCTCATCTCAATATTAGAGAACTAGAACCTGAAGCATGTGGACAAATAATTCAAAGTATTAGACAAGCAGTTTACAATTATAGTACTGAACTGCAATATGTACATCCTTTAGCACTCATAATTGATGTCAGAGGGCCAGATATTGTGACGGGAGATTTGAAAGGCGGACCTCACACTACAGTACAAATTATGCAAAATGAAACGATTCGTCTAACAACTGATACAACATGGCGTGAATGCGGCACTGCGGATTGTTTGTATATCGGATATGACCATTTGACCGATTTGCAGGTTAACGATATAGTGTTTATTGATAGTTTAACTGCTAATAAAATAAAATTAATTGTATCTGAAGTCGGCGATGATTCTATAGAATGTTCAGTAGTAATTGGTGGGACGATTGGACCTAAAATGGCAGTTCAAATTTCTCAAGTTCCACGGGAAATTACTAGTTCAAATAAAAATGAAAGTTTGGAATCTATCTCCCGTAGTGACTTGTCTCAACAGAACTTTGAACAACTAGAAGAACAGATAAAGTGGGCAGTGTCTTCTGACATAGATGCCGTTTTGTTACCAAATGCCCAAAGTAGCAACGATATTCGGCATATCAGAAACATTTTATCCAATAAGGGAAATCATATCTTGGTATTTGCTTCTATTGACACAGTTCAAGGGCTAGATAATATTGATGATATACTGACCGACGCCGACGGAATATATTTGGATAGGAGTGTCTTAAGCACTGATTTGCCAGTCGAAAAAATTTTTATAGCGCAAAAAATAATTATGGCTAAATGTAATAATCTTGGCAAGCCGTGTATTAGCAAAGCTGTAATCAATGAACAAATACCTACATTATGTGTCTCCGACATTGCCAATCTAGTTTTAGATGGCGTAGACGTTATTTCTCTAGAGCTACATTATGATTCACCATTAAGGAAATTCGCACCTTCTTATGATGCTGTACGTATGGCTGAACATTGCCTAGCTGCTGCAGCTGTTATTTGTCGACACGCAGAGAGGATTATTTGGAAACCGCATATATACGGAAACTTAGAACTGATGAAAGGTCCTTTAGAAGAACCAAGCAAAGCGATATGCGTTGGAGCTGTTGAGCTTGCTTTACGTTCACAAGCAGTTATAATCATTTGCTTAACAAACTCCGGTCGAACAGCTAAAATACTGTCGCACGTTAACCCAGCTTTTCCCATTATTGCTGTAACTAGAACTTGTCACACATCAAGACAACTGCGTTTTTATAAAGGAATCAGAACAATACATTACTTCGAAGAAGTAAAATCAGCATGGGATTCTGAAGTTGAATTTCGGGTAAGAGCAGCCCTAGACTATTGTAAAATTAAGCGCTTGATAGGAGCTGGAGACGCATATATTGTAGTGGCTGGTTCACGTCGTAACGTGGGCTACTGTGATTCGGTAAGACTTTTATACGCAAGCGCTCGTAATAGAATTAGTATGCAATAAATTGATTATTGAAAAATAGTCCATGTAACTATTACTAGACTTTCTTCACTTCACGTTTTATTAATTTACATTATCTCTTTTCAATTAAAAGGTAACAAATTAAATTAAACAGGGTTTTATTTCGCATTGTAGCCTTTTAAATATTACAAGTTTTTGAAAAATATGT
This sequence comes from Papilio elwesi, assembly GCA_029849275.1. Taxonomy (NCBI): domain Eukaryota; kingdom Metazoa; phylum Arthropoda; class Insecta; order Lepidoptera; family Papilionidae; genus Papilio; species Papilio elwesi. The sequence goes on along the minus strand of CM056687.1, from coordinate 7,433,269 downwards.
TCGATTGCTCTACCTATATCTATACTGATAAATAAAATTGAAGTGTCTGTATGTAATATCAAAATAAAATTTCCATACTCAATACACATGATGTATATACAATTTTTTTTAAATCTGTCTGTCTGTGTATTCCGGGTAATCGCCGAAACGATTGAACCGATTTGGGACTTTCACTGGAAGATAGGTAATATTATAAGGATTGAAATAGGCTTATTCAATTTAAGCAAAATGCTTAAGGTATCGCGCAATAAGTTAAAACCCTCGAAATTGTGAAAAAATTACGAGCCGCCGTATAGAAAGCACCGCCCGCTACCAAAGGTTACCTTAATTATTAGTAGTAACATAAACATTTTACTATTTGACGCGGGCAACAGCTATTTAATTATATTCTGCTTTAAAAAAATGCCTAAAATTTTCCCGTCGTATTGTGGTTTATTTATATAATTATTATGTCGTGAAATATATCTGTCGCGGCCATATCGTTTGATCACTTCATAATGTGGCCGGCCATTTCATAGAATGGTACGCGCTGGCTACTTCATGATATGGTCTGGCCAGATCAATGCTTAATCAGAGTTTGACGATATGAATCAATGAACAGCTAAACGCGCGGCCACTTCATAATATGGTCATACGTTAGTGATCATATCATAAAATAGTTACATTGTCCACCATTTGAAGAGCTTATATTGTTTTGTTTTTGCGATTCGGCACAAGTCGGGACATCTAATTTGATAAAAAGCTAATAATAATACGCCAATTGAAGAAAAATATAAAGTGAAATGTTACGGCACAAATTTAACTAAGATTAAATACATGACGAGTAAAAGAAAGCAGGATGACCACGCAACGGTAATCAACGATAGTCGATTGAGTTCAGTGTTATAAAGTATTGGTTGTAGGTTATGATACATCAAAACAAACAATTTATTGTTCATGAAAGAAAACAAGCGCGTAGAAGGCTCTTGAGCTGCAGAGAAACTGTTACAATTCGCAAGCGGGAATTTACATTTGTTTTAGCTTGAACATAGACCATATTCCAAAAGCGACGCTAACTAAGGCTTTCGAAATTAGGGCATCAGGTTTACACAATTTCATTTTACAGGAACAGTCAGTTTTGAAAGAAACCGCAATGGAAAGATACACAGAGTTCCTCTGAATTTTTATTATACCTATGAGAATAGTCATGGAAACCCTAATTTAATGATATGGCCAAACGTCGGTTTTAATATTTTTCAACGTTGATGATTGAACATTATACTCAGTTTTAGATGGCCATTTCATGAAATACGACCATTTTCAAATTAATTAATTTTAATTTCTTGTCACCCATCATCATCCATCATCTATTGAGTATAAAGTATTCTGTGGTGGTTCTCCTTATCTCTGCCCCCATAGATAGGTAGGTTTTATTTGATTGGTGCTTGTTGCGTGCATTATTTATTTGACATTTCGACTTGACAATTGACGAACTAAACAAGAAGCCGAATAACTTTTGGACTATTTAGAATTTTTTATAAGTATTTTACAGTGTATAACTTGGTATTACTATTTTATGTCAGTGTTAGAGCAAAAGAAAATGTATTGAATACTTTTTGTTTTCATTCATGTTATTCTTATTTAATATAACACTTTCCTGTTTTATAAAAATCTTGTTATAGCTTATGATTCTTGAGCCTGCCAATTTTTAAACGATGTCTTTAGAGGCTACCCTTAAGGAAATATGTGGAAACTTGACTTCCAATAAAGCTTTTGAGAGAAAGCGAAGTGCCGAAACATTAAAAGATTATCTCACAAGAAACGCAGTTCCTGATTTGCTTTCTAACAATACTCGAAAAAAAGCTGGCTTTTCTTGGAATGAATTATTTGATATAATTACTGATTATTTGTTAAAGGTGAGCTTGTTCACCTTATAATTGGAACAATTATAATATGTATTTATCCTTAATTGTTAAGGTTAAACAGAGCCTAGTAGGCCTCGTTGTCTTACGAAGTGTATTGTTACTAGATACAAAGCGTTGTATGGAATGCTGTTTCCATAAATGGGCAAGTGTTACTTAACTACAAGTCAACATTTATAGAAGGGGTCCAGGCGATTGAGATGACAAATAAAATCGAAAAAGATAAAATACTATACTTTATTTTTGCCACAAATATGCCAAAAATATCTACAAAAGAAAACAATTTGTAATGGCGTCTATCTTATCTTTTAAGGACAGCTTACTATACGCATTCTAACTTCTGAAAAAATAAGCTATTTAAAAAGATACAGTATTGATCTAGGTTACAATTAAGCAATGAAAGGAATTAGTTTCTTATCATTTATACCATACAATTTAAATAATTATCTTAGGAGTTATCACCAAATAAAAACAATGCATATGAAAATAAAATCAAGCGTCAAGAGTATCCTCAACCCCGCACCATGCCATTTACTGTCACCCACTGTGCTCATGCTTCATGTCATTTCAATAAAATTATTACAGTGAATAAGGTAACACAACATAAATTAATTTTAAGGGGTACAAAGTTCACTGGGTAGGTAGTAGTGTATAATTAAGTGGCTAAACTCCAAAATGGCTTGATTGGTTTTGATGAAATTTTGTGCGTGAATTTTATTGGATCCAGAAATGGTTAAGATTCACAATTGAACCACCATTGTTGCCAACACTGCCAGGAGATTTTTCATTTAATTTTATGAAGAATAATGAAAAAATATTAGCTGAGGTTCAACTTCAGCCAAGCGCAAGCAATAAAATGTCTGCTATTTATGTATAACAAACATTTTTCTTCCAGGAAACTGAAAAATCAGAGTCTTCTAAAACTTTTTATAGTGTTACATATCCACTATGTACAAGTATTCTGCATTTATGTGTTGCTGGTTCAAATAAGGGTAAGAGTTAGGCAATATTTATCAATATTTTTTTAACTTTTAATTTTTCTTGCTCTATATACTCTTTTTTTGCAGGTAAGGCATATATCAAATGTGATAAGATTATGGAAGCTTCTTTATTTGTATTAAAAAACAAATATTTAACAAGTACAATTGGGGATGCCTATCTAAGCCTTTTGCATAAATATGTCTTATCTTGTGAAAATTATGTAAGCCATATAACACCAAGCACATGGGAAGGTAAACATTTTTTAAGCTACATATCCTAATAGTACAGTCTGCATTTTTGTAGGTACTGAATCTACTTTTATTATGTATTTTGTACTGTTGACATGGTGGTGCCGCCGCCAAGTTGAGCATTTGCCATAGCCATCCTTTTCTTGAAGCAACTTACTTTTGACCCCTTTGTAACTTTGTTGTGTATAAAAGTTTCAATTTTTATGATATGCACAGCACCATAATTATGAAAGAATAATTATTGTTTCTAAGTAAATCTAAACTGCACTAAAGAATAATCTATTTAAATTGGCGCAATGTGATGCTGTGTGAATTATTAGAAAAATAAAGATGTCAAATATTGATGGTCACTATGAATATCAATAGATACATTTATAAGTTGTTGGATAGACACTTTCATAGACACTAAAACTAACTAGGTTTTTTGTATGAGATCTCACAACTTCTAGTTGTATATTAGAACTAATTTGTTATAAGTTGCAGAGCGGTGGTGGCTCAGTGGTTTAGGCGCCGACTTACGTACTGTAGGTTGTGGGTTCGATCCCAGGCAGGCGCTTTACTTTGTGTAATTAATTTCATCACCACTGCTCCAAAAACGGTGAAGGAAACCGGCATGTTAGAACCACTAAATATGGAACTAAATTAAAATAACTAAATAATATTTTTTTATTTACTTAACTTTATTACTAAACTAAATTATGGAATATGAGTTCGGTCGTGGCATCAACGCGGCACAAACGGCACGTAACATCAACAACTTTTACGGAGAGAACTTTACAAACGAACGCACATCCCATTATTGATCAGCCCGGTTCCGTTCTGGAAATTTTGATTTAAAATTTGAACCTCATGGTCGTCCAGACACTTTGGTCAACAATGTTGAATTAAAGGTGATTGTGGCTGATGATAATCAATCTGATAACATCAAAACAATATTGGTCCATTTACCACAAATTGGCAAGGTAAGAAAGCTTGATAGATCCAGTCACGGTCGCCATTTTTGTTTATAAAAACTTTTCATTGTAATTATTTAATGCACTTCAACAATTATTTTAAGCATATTTGAATTTTAAGTAACGGCGGGCGTCGGTAGAGAAATCCTTTGCGTGCTAGTTTAGTTAAATCTGTCTCACCTGTCATTATGCAGTAGGTCGGGCGTAGACAGCAGGTGCCCCACGAACTTAACGATCGCCATCGCAACGTAAGCGTTGAGACCTGCCTCGCGCTGCTCAACAGGCACAGAAATTAAAGAATGTTGAACCGAATTGTTACGTGCGACGAAAAGTGGATTCTGTTCGACAATCGAAAGCGCTCAGCAAATTGCTAGATCGTGGTTCAGCACCAAAGCAATGCCTTAAACGAAAAATGACTTCTAGAAAGTTGATGGTCGTTGTTTGGTGGTCTAGTACCGGTGTGATTCATGACAGTTTTTTACCAAACGTCATGAGCATAACTGCAGATGTGTACTGTGAGGAACTAAAGACAATGATGGAGAAACTCGCACATCTGCAATCAGCTTTGGTCAATTGGTCGCTCCTGCTGCTCCTTCATGACAACGCACGACCCCATGCTGCACAACAGACAGTCTCCATGCTGCCAGAGTTGGGGTTGGGAGCTCAACCTCATCCACCTTACTCACCAGACCTTACACCCACCGACTATTGCTTTTTTCCAATATAGGAACATACAGATAGGCTGTGTTGTGGCCGTCAGGCGTTAGGGTAAGGATAATGACACGTAGCGAAGTCTTGGATTTGGACTTAGTAGACTGGCTTCATGTAACGACACTTCACCAAACACGGAGTGCGTATCCACGATGATATTCTATATAAGAACATAAATTTAGAACATACTTTATACTGGTGTTACATATCTTGTATTTATGTACTCTGAATCTAATCTAATTCCTTTCTTTTTCAGACTTACTAGACATTTGTGTCACAGGATGCCTTGATAATATATCTAAATTGGATGACTTTATAAAGTTAAAGCTTCTGTGGATTGTAATAAAAAATGCTAAGGAATGTTGTCAGTCCGCATGTTCATTTAGAAATAATTTATCTGACATTACACAATATTTCCATAAAGTGAATAAAAATAAAAAGATACTAGAAGTTGTCATTGATATTATGATGTTAATCCTAGATGTGGTAAGTATTTAACATACTTGGTAGCTTAACATAATATTCAGAAGTAGACTACTACAAAGAGTACAGAACAGTTATTCTCTTTTCCTACAGTGCATTTATTATAAGTTTTCTCATTAAACTTGTGCAATCAATGCATTTAAAATAACATACCAATAGCATGCTTGTGACAGTTATAAAACTAATCATTATAAAGCATAACACCCTCCTTAATGGCAGATTAAGTTATTATTCACCATCTACTTTCTACAGGGTGTCCCAAAAGGTTACGTACATAGGAAGGGGGATGATAGGGGTGGTCACAAGGGTCACCAGAAAAATAAAATAAAATTTCCCCTCTGGGTATTAAAAAAAATAAAGGGCATTTTTTAAAAACTTATAAATTTTACACCTTCTGGGGCAATTTTGTAACCAATGACGTACAAATATTGCTACATTTTAAAAAAAGCTATTATGTTATCGTCAATAACCCTTTATCAATATGAAATAAAAAAAAACCAATACAACTAACAAAGATTTTAAAGAAAATTAAGTTCTTGTCCAGTCAAGAACTAAGTAATTACGATTTCAATCCAAAATGGTATAATACTTGCTTAAAAAAATCATACTAGGACATTTAAAAATATTTTTTGCGAACAATACCCCTTCAAAACAAAACATACCAATAAACCAACAGTCTCAAATTCGTACGCAAAAAAGTTTGGTGGTGAGTGAGAGAGACAGGGCGATACACTAAGAAAGAGACAAAAGTAGGTGTGCTATCTTTGGTTAGTCAAATAGTTGGTCAGTACATTAAGCTCTCTCGTTTACCGCGCATCCTTTGTATTCGTTTGTGTTCATTTTGTACTAACAACTTTGCATCGCTTTCTGGACTTGATTATTATCTTTGTTTGTGATTTCTTCCAACGACCCGGCTTTTTAAGGACTAAAGCGTGTGACACAGTACCACCATGCCACCTACGTACACTCCACAAGAATATGCGAACATGCATCTCATTTACGGCGAATGTAGATGTAATGCCCGTGCTGCAGCAAGACTCTACCGAGAACGATATCCGAACGCCGCTCGTCACCCGGATAGCCGTGTTTTCGTCAATGTCCACCGACTATTGTCTGAGGGTCGATTTCCTCACCAAGCGGTTAATGAAGGCAGACCTCGGTTCGATGTGGAAGATGAAGTGCTTAAAGCCGTCGCAGATGATCCGAGTACATCAGTTCGGGCAATTGAAGCAGGTACAGGTGTACCGAAAAGTACTGCTCATCGCATATTACAGGCTGAGAAGTTTCACCCGTGCCACGTGCAACGCGTACAGGCTCTGTTACCACGCGATTATCCTGCGAGACTTGCATTTTGTCGTAGGATGTTGCGCATGCATAGGGAGGACCCTCAATTTTTCAATAAAATGTTGTGGTCTGACGAGTCCACTTTTAAAAAGGACGGATACACGAACCTACACAATTTACACGAGTGGCATGTAGAAAATCCTCACCTACTTAGAAAAGATCGGTCCCAATATCGTTTTAAAGTGAACATGTGGACCGGAATACTGAATGGTATAATAATTGGACCCTTTGAGCTACCTGAGGCACTGTCTGGCGAAGCGTACTTACACTTCTTACGAAACGAACTACCAAATCTGTTGGAAGATGTGCCGCTAGAAACAGTCAGGAATATGTGGTTCCAGCATGATGGGTGCCCAGCACATTATGCACGGCCTGTAAGGGATTTCCTAGACGAAGAATACCCTGGTAGGTGGATGGGAAGGGCCGGTGCTATAGCGTGGCCAGCTCGTTCACCCGATTTAAACCCGTTAGACTTCTTTTACTGGGGTGCTATAAAAGAAAAAGTTTATGGAAAACCCATCAGGGACTTGGCTGACTTGAGGGCGAGGATCACAGAGGCAGCGGAATCAATTAATAATAGAAGATTTGCTCGCCATATCTCCCGTTCATTTTTGAAACGATGCAGGGCGTGTATTTATGTTGGTGGTAGACTTTTCGAACATTTTATTTGAATAAATAATTGCAATATTGTTTATTTTTTAGTTACATTTAAAACGATTGCAATACAATTACCTGTCTTTTTAAGGAAGAGAATAGACATTTAAAAATGTATTTGCGTACGAATTTGAGACTATTGTTTTATTAGTATGTTTTGTTTTGAAGGGGTATTGTTCGCAAAAAATATTTTTAAATGTCCTAGTATGATTTTTTTTAAGCAAGTATTATACCATTTTGGAATTGTAATAAAATTATTTATCTTTTTAAGTTACTCGCCGGAGTTGCATAGTACTTTTTTTTCAGTACACTTGGAGGAAGTTGATTGAAATCGTAATTACTTAGTTCTTGACTGGACAAGAACTTAATTTTCTTTAAAATCTTTGTTAGTTGTATTGGTTTTTTTTATTTCATATTGATAAAGGGTTATTGACAGTTTAGCAGTGGTAGAGCCCGCAATAACAACATCTTTTGCACGAATGGGCCGGCTCGACCGGTGAAATACCACGACGTCACATAAGACAGGCGTGAAGTAGAAGTATTCTGCGTTTCGTCTGATGAGTGACGTGCCGGAGGCCTAATTGTAGTCCTCTTCCCCCTCCTACCATTTTCTAATAAGGAAAGGATGGGTAGAGGAAGAGGATTTGACGGATGAGGAGGGGATGGACAGGGAATGGAATTATCCTTTTTTCTGTTTGTCCCCTCCTTCGTCCATGAAGGTAGGCAACGCATCTGCAACTCATTAGCTTGTTGCGGATGCCTATGGGTAGCGGTACTTATTTCCAGGGGCCGCTTGCTCGTTTGCCACTTTGTAACATAAAAAAAAAAAAAAATTGACGATAACATAATAGCTTTTTTTTAATGTAGCAATATTTGTAGGTCATTGGTTACAAAATTGCCCCAGAAGGTGTAAAATTTTTAAGTTTTTAAAAAATGCCCTTTATTTTTTTTAATACCCAGAGGGGAATTTTTATTTTATTTTTCTGGTGACCCTTGTGACCACTCCTATCATCCCCCTACCTATGTACGTAACCTTTTGGGACACCCTGTATAATTAATATCTGTAACATCAACAGTCAGCAGTGGCTTGTTTGCACCACCCATCATATATAAGTGCTGGAAGTTTCAAGGTAATTTCTACAGCCAATGATGCCACTGGGGACTCAAATTAATAACATATGATATACTTCTTAATGTGTAAGCACTCAAGTGTACTGCCACAGACCAGTGTCTTTATAACACTGTTGTCTTTGTACCCCATAAGGCAAATACGCGCAAGTCGTGAAGTTTTTGTAATGTAGCCCTCAACTACTAACTGTATGGTACTGCTGTGTGAGAATTACATTTAATTAGCATTTCATTTCAATCAATCCAAGTAGTCACATTGTTCTGATAGAATTGTCTGGCTTCAATAAGGATTTTTTAACAGTAATATGTTCCCACCATTAGCTCTCTGCTGCTACATTATATTGTATATTTTTGTTTTAGCTGTACTTAGAAAACAGATTGAGTGTGTGTGAGTATATCGAAAAGAATTTACCGTTGATATTTGAATTTTATGACCAAAACCTGGACATTAAAAAGAAGGTAAGATAACATATTTGCAATTGTTTCCTTGTCTGTTCTGTGTAAACATTTGGTTCTATGCTTTGTTTGAAACCAAATTAGAATATTGTTACAATTTTTTAAAAATATTTAATCACATTTGTTTTAGTCGCAGTTATTTAACTTACTGCACACATCAGTAATAATTCATCATCCATTAGGACAAATAGAGAATGAAGAATCTGCTCTAGCTCACGACTGGGCTGCCTGGAATAGATGCCTCCAATGTATCATGGATTTGATCAGTCTTGAAGTAAATTACATTCAAAAAAGCCATAGACAAAATAGTTACATCATACTGACATGTACTTATTTCAACCAGGTTTCGGCAATTATGTTTTTCTTGGTAGGTACTTGCAAAAGTAGATAGTGCATGATATATCAAAAACTTTTTATATTTCATACTGTACTGGTTGGTATACTCTCCGCAGATTTTTAAAATGTCGACACCGCATGTCGATCTGAGTAATGAGGGTGAAAGGGCCGCAAAGAAACCAAGAATATCAATGAACAAAAATCAAAAGTTTAATGATTTAATACAAGAGTTTAAGCAAAATTACGTACCATGGTAATCTAACTTTTTAATTTATTATCGAACCCTGACTTACACAGGAGATTATCCCCGTGAACTATGTGCAAGGGACATTTATAGAAATTTTCTCATGTATGAATTATTGTGAAAAAACATGTGTTGTAATTAACACAACAACTGTGCTCATTTTGAGTTATTATTCCAGGATAGGTGTTATGCAAATGTATGTGAAACACTTTGGTTGTTCCATACCAACACTTGATTATGAAATATTAGTACAGACTTTAGAAGAATTCGTTTGTACAAACAATGTCAATGAAATTTGGTGTATATATGGCACTTTAACATGTCAGGTTTTGGAAAATGTAAAAACATTAAAAGATGATGATTTAAGTGGTATCATAGAAAATGTTACTTCACTGTGGAATACATGCGTTAGGTAATTAATCTATATAATATGTACATCATATTGTGTGTATTTATGTACAGTTATGTTAAAAGAGATGATCTGTGGAAAACCTCCTGCGTTTGGATTGAACATTGATCTAATAGACTTTATACAGTAAGATTCTACAGCTTGTGTTAGGATAACCGGGGCCTACTATGACTGGCTTAATATCAATAAGGGTGTAAGACAGGGCTGTGTAGCAGCCCCGTGGCTGTTCAATCTCTTTATGCATGATTGTTTGAAAGCCGAAGATTGTGGGTTTATGGGTGAGCTAGTTGTAAAATGTCTTGTACGCCGATGACAAGGTCGTGTTTATCGGCAGAGGAGTTACAACGTATAAGTATGAAGATGAACGTAGATAAGACGAAAGTAATGGTGTTTGAAAGAGAATGAAGTACGACAGTAATTAAACAAAATGAAGAAGTGGAACAAGTGGAAGAGTTCGCGTATTTGGGGTGTATGTTTAGTACAGATGGTAGGCGTGTTCAACATTTTTAACGACAGTGAATGCGGGTAATCTAATGGATGGGGCTTCATAAACACATTTTGATTCCTCACTAGTGTTCCTGTAGCTACTCAGAATGTGTCTATGAAGGTTCGTCTGGCAATACACAATGCTGTACTAGTACCCACTTTAACGAATGGAAGTAAGTGAGAGCTAGGTTTCACAGGAAAAGTATGGTAGAAGGGTTAATGCCGTTGAGATGCGATCCTTTAGAACAGGGCTCCCAACCTTTTTCTAGTCAGGGACCACTTTTATTCTTACTTCCACCACTATCCACGTACAATAAAAATAAAGTGCCATAATCTAACTGAAGCTTTAATTAAAAACTCAATAACAAATGACATAACAAGAAATATTTTTAGGATAAACTTCTGTTATTTTGTATTAATGTGATTTTTGAACTTGCATCATCTGCACGAGTTTAGCTATCCTAGGACTAATATTGTTCTCAAAGTTACACGCAAATCAGCACTTATTTTCAAACGATTCCTCGCCTTGTTTTTAATTACCAACAAAGCAGAAAATCCTTGTTCACATAAATAGGTGGTTGAGAAAACCATAAAATTTCTTGAAGTTTAGTGTAAGAAATTGCTTTTTTTTACACCAAAACGACTCAAGTGAATTCGGTTCAAAAGCATCTTTGCAGATTCCTTCAATAATTTCACCTGCGGCTGTGCTAAAGGGGTTACGAATCAGTTTTTGATCAACTTTAGCTTTATCGGTATATTCTGTGAAGTAATGATTGAATTCGTTAATCAACATTTGTAAATGAGATGTTTACTTCTTTATTTGCGTTACTAGCGTCATACTTTTTGTCTTCTACGAGTGCTTTTAACGTAGCAAACTCAGAATAATTATTTTCTTCAATTTCATGTAACCACAACTGAAGCTTGCAAATAAAAGCGCGAAGTTTTTTCGGAACCTTGCAGTTGCATGTTCAATTTATTTAAGTGTGTGAGAATATCCACAAGATAAGCCAAATTCATCTGACGTGCCATATTAGTAAGCTGTTGGACCATATTTAAGCTTCTGCGGACCACTGGTTGGGAACCACTGCTTTAGAAGTATGTTAGGCGTGACTGAATGACCTGATTAAAATAGCGTTATAAGGGAAAAGTTCGGCTTAAAAGTGCATATTGTGACTAAAATTGAGAAAGGTATGCTTCTGTGGTTCGCGCATGTTAGAGGGATGAATGAAGAGAGAACAACGAAACAAATTTATGTTGCAAAAATGAGTGGTAGTGTTGGTAGGGGACGCCCTAACTTATATCCATCAGATTAATGACTTACTAAAAAAGGCGATTTAAAGTGCACACATAACCAACGACCACGCACGCGTAAATGTATGAATGTGGAAGAAGCGAGAGAGGTGTGCCAGGATCGCGCCAAATGGAAATCCATGGTCTCCGCATACCCCTCTGGGTTACGGGCGTGAAGCATACTTATTTGTTTAGTATATATGAATAAATTTATAAGTTATTGTAACATACAATTACTGAAATTCTTTTTAACCAATTTAAAAAAGCTTTGTTTTGTCCAATCCAATTACCTTTTTGCGCCTGACCTACTGTTGAGGTCGGTTCAATAAGTTATTTGTAATGTGGTAGTCTATATTTAATGGTGGTTGACATACTAGTGATTTTGGCGCGGTACACGATGCTATGTTGTAACATAGCACTTAATGTACTTGAACTATGAGAACTAACGAAAATATGTTGCATGTTATTTTACTGTATACTATTTTTTTATTTGTCGTAAACTAAGAAATTGTTTTCAGAAATTCAATGAGTGGTACTGTATCTCAAAAAGCAATACACGGTGTACTACAAACAATTTTATCATTAAATATTTTGGGGTATATAAGTATTAAACCATTATTAGTATTGTACTATGAAAAAGGTATGCCTGTCAGTGACAGCAGTGTTCAAACATTGAACATATTATTTGAGAAGTTTTACAGCAAATGTTGCTATAACTTTGGTCGCACAAAATGTTTAAAATGGTTCACAAATGGTCAGATAACACAACTCGACGCGGAGACAGTGAGAGAGCTGTTTTTAACTTTGTTGCTAAACGATAATGTAAAGTATGATCGCAAAGATTGTAGCCACATTGTAAATGAATCTTTATACCATATTTTATACGAGACTGTTGACAAAAGTATTTTATACGCAAACTTCGAATTAGAAATATCGAAACAAGAACCGAGCATGGAACCTATTTGTCGAGCCTTCCGACAAGAAACGAATGAAGAAATGGATATCCAAATATTAGGATATTTGCAAGAAAGACTCTTGGAATTTAGTGAGAAGCCAGACGGACAAGACTTTGATCTTATGCAATGTTTAAAAATATTGAGAGTAACATTAACGTACTTAGATATTTCATTAAAATACAATTACCAAAAAGTCACGTCAACACAAATATATCATACTTTCAAAAGCATTCTCAAAATATCGTATACGAGATCAATGCAGACATTGAAAAGTGCAACACAAATTAGTGATAAGAACATTCTGCTTACAACTTTACAACCGATACTACTGGAGGAGTATGATGTGGTATTAAACAATGACGTGAGGGCGTGCCTTGATAATGATTTCTTCCATTGCATTAATGACATTTTGAACAGCGATGTTCCCGCAGACGAGGACGATAGCGACTCTGATACGAGTCACTATGTTTTAAAGCATAACTGCATATTTTTCTTAGCGGCGTACTGTAAAAAGAAACTTCATTACCGGGATGAACTGCTCGAGCTGATTCTAAATTCAAAGTTGTATAATTTGTCTTGTCCCTCGGATGTTAAGTTTGCATTAAAATGCATAAGATTTTTGAATCATTCCGATGTTGAAGATGGCCCCATTGGTAAATTCCTCTTTAGTTATATAATTTTTATATAAAAGACGATCTTGTAGCATAGAGGTCAAAGTATCAATTCCTAGTTAAGAAAAAGTCAATTGTATAAAAAAATCAGCTATTTGATTTTAACGAATCTTAAAATAATCCTTCAATCCGTATATTATTATTACTTTTAAAAATGAATAGTAATCCTTTGTCATAAAATAACATCATTCGAAACCGACCATTTGTATGTATTTGCAAAATTTCATTGAAATCTTTTGAGCGCGTTGGCTGATTCTAGAGCTAAAGTTCTAAATCATTAGAATTCGCAGATTATTTTCTTTTTACTGTTAATATCTACCCTCAGGAGGGCCAACCCCCACCAAAATGGGGGTTAATCTCCGAATTCGTCAACGATTGAGCGATTTCGGAGATTGATAACTACGCACACAGTACCACATAGTCTTTGTGTACATTATGATAGTTGTTTTTTAACGTTTCAGAATTAACATTTGTACTTATGCAATCAATGTGCAAGGACTTGTTCCGAAATTCCAAAGCGACCGCGGGCGTCTTGCAGACGTTGTTACAGATAATCGACAGAGTGTGGCTGCACGGCGATAACTTGCGTCGCAATTGTTTGATTATGGTCAAGAGTTACTTGCATAGATGCGAAAACAAGTATTACTCACCCGACGTAGCAGCGCTCGTATACGAATGTGCGACAAAAATTATCGTACTAAATTCTAAAGATACCAACCCTATCGACCTTACCTTTAAAGATGTTTTAATTGATAAAATTAAAGGAAATGTTTACACCATACGTCTGTACTGCGGACACTTAATGAATGAGATGATGGAAGCGATCTCTGAAGAAGATGCTCTTTCCTGTTTATTAAACTTAAAGGACTTATTTACGGTTGCAGTAAGTATATTTTACTTATATGTACACAGATACACTGTCAGCCAAAAGTTTGAGACCACTTTGTACACAGGTTATAATTTTCAAAATATTTTAAATCTGCGTATGATAACATAACAATATGAACACCTGTGTAATCTACTAATCATTTTGAATGTCTAAACACCATTTCTCTTATCTTTTACACAATGACTATGCCATAAATGGGCATTGCTTATTTACCACAGATGAGTGCCGCGTAAGGACCAGGTGTTGCAATTGTCTCAAATATTATATGGCGGCTCCCTTGTACTTGTTTGGTTATTGTTTTGCGTTGATAAATATTTAGGAATATTTTAAGCCATAAATCCTATTCATAGCATGGCTACTTAAGGAGTTAGTCTTGGTTAAATCTAATCAGTCTGAGCTACTGTTTTGTCAAGTGAAGATCTCCAAAAATGGGAAAAGTCCGTGAAATCTCCAGTGAAACTCGTTCCGCCATCGTTACTCTATACGACGAAGGCAAGTCTGAACGAGAAATTGCCGCTAAGCTGAAGTTATCGAAGACTTGTGTTCATAACGCAATAACTCGATACAAGACAACCGGCAGTCATCAAGACCTACCACGCTCGGGAAGGCCGAGAGCAACCACTTCTAGCGAAGACAACTTCATTGTTGTAACAAGCAAGCGTAATAGACGTTTAACAGCACCAGAAATTCGAGCTGAACTCAATAAAACTCGACCGGAACCTATATCATTGACAACAGTAAAGAGAAGACTTCGAGATGCCAATTTGTTTGGTCGCGTAGCTGTTCGTAAACCACTGTTACGGACACAAAACAAAAAGAAACGTCTGCAGTGGGCTCTTACTCATCGATATTGGACTGAAGAAGACTTTAAAAAAGTTCTTTGGACTGATGAATCAAAGTTCGAAATACTCGGTTCGAAAAGAAGAGTTTTTGTGCGTCGTAGTGCCGAAGAAGAGATGTTGCCAGACTGTGTAATGCCAACAGTCAAACATGGTGGAGGCTCTATTATGGTCTGGGGATGTTTCTCTGGCTACGGGACCGGAGATTTGGTTAAAATTGAAGGAATAATGAAAAAGGAGCAGTACAAGAGAGAGAGAGCACTAACTTTTGGAGTTTTATTCAATATTGTAATTTTTTCAAGGTGGTCTCAAACTTTTGGCCGACAGGGTATGCATGCTTATACATCTGATGAGGATTCTAACTTGTTATCGTTGATTAACTTGAAATACATTACATATATTTTCAGGTATTATAATTTCTGTTTTTTTTCCTTCCCTGCTTTCCTTTTCGTTTGGATTTTGCCTAATTAAAAGTCAATCTAGTGCGAATGTTTATGGTAGTCGTCGCTATATTATATATATTTTACTAACCATTTTTTTAAGGTGTCGAGTAATAATGAAACAATTTTAAAAGATGAACTAAATAATAGAACTGCTACATTATTGCATACCTTTTATATTTTGGCGCTTAATAAGCCTTCAAAGATTCATTGCGTAGTACAAGAAATTATTTTTCTGCAACGGGAAAAATCTCTTGATAAATACTTTGTGAAAAAAGCGTTAAACATTGTAGTAAAGAAAGTGACCCACAACACTCTCGATGATTATCTCGATCAGAATATGCTGCGGATATTGCAATATTGGCTCGAAAAGAAATTGTCCTTAGAAGACCTGCCCTTGTATTTATTTAGCTGCGAGAGCGGCGATTTGATTTTGAAAAAGTACATGAAGTGGTTGGTTTCCGCCGATATACTGTGGCGTCATCAGGGTAACGTGCAGAGAAGCGATATGGTGCTAAAATTTAAACAGATTCTTCCCGAGCAAACCATTTTGGAGGTAATTTTACTTTTTCGCTCATAAAATTTCGTTAATTATTTCAAAGTTATGCTATATTATTTTTTTGTTTTTAGGAAAGCTTTTGTAATATCTTGATTTTGAGTTTGCCGTACATCGTCAACGAAAAATATTGCTTGGGTATTACAAACAAAGTATTCAGTTGCAAAGAGGCAACGAGCGCAGCGTGCAGAATGTTTCAGCAGACGAGGCAAATGCTCAAAAGTGAGACGTGGTCCAAACTGTTTGTTGAAAACATGGACCAGCTCGTGCTACTTACCGCACTGCATCTGAGAGATTACTCCGCCGCTACCCAAACTTTTGATGTTGATATACCACAAAATGTAGAATCATACACTTATCCAAAGGAAATATACTGTGCCATACTCAAGTATTTTGGAGTAAGTTTTTTCTTATGTACTAATTTACCATTCTGTTATTTCCAAACTTATTGTATGTTTTATTTTAGGAACTTATTGACGATAACATAATGGTATGTTTCTGCAAAGACCAGCCACTCGCCATGCTAAAAATTCTATTTACGCTGTGGGAGTTAGTTCTGTCCGAAAAGATCTTTGTTTTTATGGTGATGTCATTATATACTTTTGTAACTTTTATTGAGAACATTCCCTTAGGATTTGCTTCAGATGCAATTATATTCAACTTCGCATGCGTAAATATCGTCGGTGCTATAAAGGAGACACGTTATAAAAAAGAATTGGATGTTTTTTCTAAAGCTCTACTTAGAATCCTGATGCGTTTTTGTACGCATAAAGATAAAGTCCTTCAGAAGGACTCAGTGGCTCAATTATTGTCAGTACTGACACGAAAAAAAGCCGACTCTGCTGAGTGCAATATAGTTTACAAATTTGTGGTGAAGAATTTAAAAAATTTCGACGATGATATGGCAGCTTTGTATACAGCATTGACAGAGGTTGGTACAGAAACATGTTTTACAGAAATAAAGTTCTTAGAAAAACTACAAAGATATGAACATAACTTAGCATACGCAAGGCAAGTAAAATATTAATTTGGTACAATGAATTTGTAATACTTAGAATTATATTTACAGACAATGATGTTTTTCAGCACTTCAACACTGTCCAGTATGAGAAAGTTTCTTAGCGCGCACAAGAAATTTTTAAGCGCCACTTTTAATAAACTAGATGGCAAAGGATTCTCTGAAGATTGTGAAGATAGTGTGATACATAAGATAACAGTAGCACTATGTCACATTTTAAGGACTTCGACTGACGAAAAGGTAAACTGTTCAACGTTCAATATGTATGTTTGCACATATTTAATTTTATCTCTTTGACTAAAATATTTCTTATTAGATGATCGTCGAAGCGAGTAATTGTCTAGCGGAAGTTGGGACGTTTGATCTGAAAACATTGGTGACCGTGCCACCGAAGGATATGACACAATTGGTTAATGTTAAGCCAACGCAATACTTTGCGATAACTGTGGCCAAGTCACTGTTGGAAATTATATTTAATGAAAACCCGACTGTTAGCGAGAAAGTCTCCAAAGCGCTATGTCATCTGATGAAATTTAGAGATGGCCAATTCATTAATATAGGTAAGGTGCATCTTTAACAATTTTAATGTACCTTTGGAGAAAGTTGGAACATTTTTGTGTTATATGAATAGAAATAATTAGCTTATAATATAGGAATGGGGGCTCAGCGGCTTAATCCCCGACTAACGTACTGTAGGTTGCGGGTTCGAACCCAGGCAGGCGCTTTACTTTGAGTAATTTATTTCATCACCACTGCTCCAAAAACGGCGAAGGTAAACATCGTGAGGAAATCAGCATATTCTTCGAACCATCAAATTCTAAAACATGTGACATCCACCAACCCGCACTGGGCCAGCGTGGTGGATTACGGCTCATTCCATCTCTCGCAGAGGAGGCCTGTGTCCCTGCAGTGGGAAACATTCTAGAAAAGGCTGATGTATTATTATTGTTACCAATATAGGAAACGATTATCATTCAATGATGTATTCCAAATAACATTATTTTTGACATGCTTTGAAAATATTTATGCTCATAACTTTTTAAATCATACTTCTACTTCTTTTAAGTGTTTTATTGTTGCTTATGTTTTTTAATACCTTATCCGATACCGGGCTCACAACATTTACATCAGTTAGCGTTCATACATCTCGTTGTAAATTTTAAATTTGAGATCAAAAGTAATTCTTGTTTCTTCTTCAGAGTGGGGAGTTGTGCACAGCCAAATATTAAAGTGTCTGATGGCACCAACATGTGAATCGTTTGCGCAGTTTAAAGTCCGAACAGTGTCGACGGAGTGGATTCCTGCCAATAGTGAAGATCATTTCCAATGGATCACCCGTATCACGGTGGATCTCTTGCAGATATTAGAATCACCGTTAAATTACTTGAGCTCACTACGTTCTCTATGCTTAGTAAAGGTATCTTACTTTAAGATCATATGTTATACAGAACTGTTTATGGTAAATCGTGGTTGTCCTATCCTCTGAGCTCCTGCCCTAGGAGCTAATAAGACCTGTCAATATTAGTAGATCTTATAGAACAACCCTCAAGTGAGAGAGGAGTCAGGACGAAGTTGTTGTCGTCCATATATAAGTATCTCCCAGGTGGTGAGAAACAAGCAACCTTTAACAGTGGTAGAGCCCGCAACAACAACATCTCTTGCACGAATTGGCCGGCTCGACCGGTGAAATACCACGACCTCACAGAAAACAGGCGTGAAGTAGAAGTACTCTGCGTTTCGTCTGATGAGTGAGGTGCCGGAGGACTAATTTTAGTCCTCTTCCCCTTCCCACCCTTTCCTCATAAGGATAGGACGGGAAGGGGAAGAAGATAGGATGGGGAGGGGGTTAACGGGGGAAAGGAATTATCCTTTTTCCTGTCTATGCCCTTCTTTGTCCTTTAAAGGTAGGCAACGCATCTGCAACGCATTTGTCTGTTGCGGATGTTCATGGGCGGCGCTCACTTGACACCAGGTGATCCGCTTGCTCGTTTGCCACCTTCTCACATAAAAAAAACTCAATTGTTTTAAAAGCTTATTTTGTTAATGCACGACTGAGCGGATTAACCGTTGAAGTACCATGAAGTCGTAGGAAACCGTTTTCGGGTGACGAACGAGGTGACCGGAAGCCAAACAATAGGATTTGCTTCCGGTTGCTATGCCCTTTTTTTTTATTTACCTCTCCTTTCTTTTAACAAAAGAGCTATTGATTCTTTTGGCTTGTGCAGATGTTTTTTGTTGCTCAAAAACTAACATCACCTAACATAACGTGGACTGATTCCAAGTTTGTCGTATCATTTATGGGATAAAAACAAACATTGCCGACTTAGAATCGAACAAATATTGGCAGCGTAACTTGATACTCTTACTAATTTTTGGCTAAAGATTTGACGGCTAATAAACATACAATGAACACAACAAATATATGAAGATTAACAAAGTTAGTTATTTATTTAAACGTTGCAGCGTACTATCTGCCCAAAAATTCTACCCTCCCTGGTGGGATTGTTACTGGAGCATTCATCGGAGAATGTAATGCAAGTTATGGGGAAACAAATAAATCTAGTGTTACATCACATCTGGAGCAAAAGTTTTAACGATAGCACTACGAGTAGTGAGGACAGCACCGTCTCCAAAATATCGAACATTCTGGACTATAATCAAAAGATGATAGTGCACTACTTACTGGACGTGATTAACGCAATACGCTTGCAGACAAACCATCTTAAAATACGGCAAGTATTCACCTTCTCATAATTGCAATGGGTAACTATACTCGTGTCAAATACTCGCTGCCCGTGGCAATAAAATGCGGAAATAGGACATCGCCTACGTTTTTCTTGTTGCACTTACA
The DNA here is from genome assembly GCA_029849275.1 of Papilio elwesi. NCBI lineage: Eukaryota > Metazoa > Arthropoda > Insecta > Lepidoptera > Papilionidae > Papilio > Papilio elwesi. The sequence continues at coordinate 7,413,425 of CM056687.1, read as the reverse complement.
GGTTTGATGGGAGGCGTAGTGATGCACCAGTGGTGTCGATATTAATTTCCGATTAGTTCATACCTTTATAGCACCTAGCCGTCTAGTATGTAACGTATCTGATACTGTATCAACCTGCAAGTTTGTGTGCAAGTGCGTGGCAATCGTACACGCGGAGCTGAGTAAAGTATATATACACTTTGTATAAAGCAAAACCCAATAAATAAATGCAATGGCTCATGGGCGTGGTTAAGAAACCATTTTTAACCATCTTTATGAACTGAACAACGCATTTATTATATGTGTAAAAATTTCAACCAAGTCCACACATCAGAGAATTATTTCTGTTTTTGATAGGTAACCACCTCAAATCACCTTTGTCGTATAGTTTGTGGTAGGGAAATGTTTGATCCAATTTTATATAAATTTACATAAATTGTGATAAGGCCGTTGTCATTGCAGTTATCTAGCCAATCAATAAATAAATAAATATACGCTCGCGCCAAGAGGGGTGGGCAGAGATTATGGATTTCCATTTGGCACGATCCTAGCACACCTCGCTTCTTCTACACCCATACGTCTACGCATACATGCGCGTGCGGTAATCCTAACACAAGCAGTAGAATCTTTATAAAGAGATTACTTGTATCAGATCACTGTTCAATCCAAACGCAGCCAAGGTTGACCATAGATCTTCTCTTTTAACTTTATCGTATGCATTTTCCAAATCTACGAAAGTGTGGAAAACTTTTTGTTTTATAGCCAAAAACGTTTCTGTAATCACACGTAAAGAAAAGATCTGATCCATGCAACCCATTCTTCATCCCATTCCATCCAAGTAAATCTGCTTGCATATCCCACATTCTTTCTTCTGTTTCTTTCACGACTCGGAATTATTGATAATACTATTTAATATGTTAATAGTAAATAAAATATAATAAACGATTAATGATACGTAAAATTAATGATTATCATATTAATCTGTTATATCAGCAACTCCCGAGAAGTGAATACGTTAAGGTATATGAAGTTAGAATACGATAAATTGGCGTGGGCAGCTGCGGTCGCTGACAAGAATATAGCAGCCATTTACTACGCCGAGCTGTGGGCGGCGGCAGAGAACGACAACGTGCCCCCCGCCTCGCCCGACGCAACCGCTAACCTGGACGGCGGAGAAAACGTTCAGAGGATACTTCGAAATGTATGAGTTCCTTTGTTCCTTTTCTGATAGATTAATACCAGTAGTAAAACACCAGGACGCAGCAAGTGACCATAAGGGTTATTTTAAACAGCACCACTTTCTTGCTTTCCGAGTCCGAGAGAGTGGTTTAACTCAGGTTAATAAACAAAATTCTACCAAATACTGGGTGTATTATTATTAAAAAAGGGATGGGGTTTGAATATACACCCTTTTTTCCCGCCAGATTTTATGGTATTTGCAACTACTTTGGAGTCCTAGAAGATATATATGAGCGTCGGCCTTTAAATGCAAGGTCTTCTATGCATTTTCATTAATGAGTTCTTACACGTTTTATTACAGTGCTTCGTTTCAATCGGAGAACTGGATGCAATAGACGGCTGCGGCACCGCCCACTTGACCAGCGAAGATGAGAGACGCAAGCACTTATTGCATACCGGCCAGTACGCCGACGCGTTACTTCTGCATGACATCGTTCTCTCCAACGGCAGCCGGATGGACAATCGTCTACAACATGGCGTCGTTATGTCCCTACACAAATCGGGCATGCACCACTTAGCTCTGCAGTATATTAAATCTTTCCCTGAAAACGAGGAGTTAAACGACGTCAAATACGACTGCTTAGCTTATCTCGGTGAGTTTAATTATTTTTTTTATGGTGGATATACGCAAATAAGCAAGCAGTTCCCCAAATTACTCATAAAATATCTTCTCTCTTATTCACTGTCTTGTTGATTTCGCTCTAGTATTTTCTGATTATTGCTTTGCGATGAAATGCATAGAACATATTGTACTGCAGCTAGTACTAGGCTAGATCAGGGAGTCGTGATACGATATAGGGATGAATCGACAATCATTTCTGGTTTGCGTAGAGCATAACAAAAATCGTTACCATACTCATTGATCAGTATTTCATAATTTGCGCTACTTCGTTGCAGGCGATTGGAGCGAAATTGTTGATACTAGAGAATTAGAAGAGAAGACAAAACAGCCAGCGTGGAATCCCGATGTCATTATTAAATCGCTGAGATACGCGTGTTTAAAGGAAAGTTTGACCGCGGACCCTAATAAAGATTTTGAAACTAGGCTGGGCCAGTCACTTAATAGAGCAAAACTCGCTACCGCGAAATTGTGCCGTATCCTCAATATGGAGAACTGTCAAAGTGTTTACAAAGTGGTCTCTAATTTACATCTATTGCGTGACATACAAGACTACTGTTCACTAAGAGGCGGCCACACAGACCTCTCGGACCTACTGGGGCGTTGGCAAGTAGATAATCTACCGTCATTTAAAGATTTTCGCCATCTCGAAACTCTCCTTTCACAGCGCAGCCTGATTCTGGAGCATGCTGCTAAACATTATGAAAGTTTGTCACCCGATATTATGGATTTGCAGTTGCAGTGCGTCGGTAAATATACGGGACTTACACTGCTTTTCGAACAAATATTACAAACGTCGTTAATAGGCGTTTACTATAATTTAATTTGGTGCTTGCAGGCCTGGGGCTGTCTAATCAGAGAGTACAAATGACACAACGGCTTTTAGAATCTGTAAAGAAAATGACGACGACGACGGAAAAAGTTACTTTACTGGAAAGTCAGATTGCGTGGGCGAAAGGACACAAGGACATCGCACTCGCGTCCTTGTCCGGCGTCCTGTCTGATCACTCTCCAAACGTTAAATTGTCTGCAATGTGTCTAAGGTATGGAAGAAGATGTTTCTGTCAGTAAACTAGCTGATACACATATATTACAATCTATATGCTATTGACGATATATTTATATCCTCCAATTTACGCTGACTTTCGTTCGTCCCCCTTTTTTTCTTTAAAAACCGTACTTTGTTAAGAGTGTCTCGCTACAATAAATTAAAATATAGACTTACAATAAATCCCACAGTAACTTTATGCTGTTATAGGGGCAGCGTCCGGTACACTAATTACCGGATTTAGGTAAAGCCCGCGAAGGAATTGATTATCAGTCCGTACCGCACCACCTTCATAAGACTGCTCACTTTTTTCAACAATTTACTTTTAAGCAGATATGTGACGTTCCACAAATTATGTTTGTCTTCTTTCAGACAATACGGACTATGGATGGCGGAATCTAAGCGTGAGAACGCGAGGGATATAATAAATAAATATTTAGAAAAGAGTCTTGAAGTTTTACACGAAGAAGACGACGCAGAGACGAGGTTCAAAATATACCATGACATTGCAAAATTTGCAGACTCTGAATATAAACAGGTTAAACAATCACGTTCGAATGAGTGATGAACTTGTTTAATTACATTACAATGTCATTTATAAATAACATCTCGTTTCAGATCGTATCTTATATGAATTCAACTGTTTTTGAAAATAAAGTAAAATGCATTGACAATATGAAAGGGACTGCGGCGTCTCTCAAAGGGTCACAGACGTCTTTAACAAAGTCAGTATCAACATAAAACAGTTTATGTTTTTCGAATTCTAACTTTTGTACAGCAAATTTAGCCTTTAACAAATCAAAATCCCACTATTCCATGTCAATTTGATATGTAAAGGTCACAATTAGATTTTTCTAACGCTACATTTGCGATGTAAGAGTTCTAATTGGAAGTTAAATACTTACATAGATTTTGTTTATTATTGCCCGCGGTTTCACCCGCCGCATTTTCATTTAATATGCATCTAAAACCTATTTAATATGATTCATCATATAGATCTGGGGTCAAATTGCATTGGATTATAATTATTTCTTCATACAAACTTTCATCCCTTAGCTTTTGGGGAGGTTTTTAGGAACATCCTTCGCCTACGTAATAATAGAAACCTTTTTGCAAACCTTTTTCAAGTCTCTAGGCCCAATAGTTTCTTTCTTTTTTATGTACATAGATTTTAAAGCAATATTTACTAATTATTGTCTTATTTCAGGGATGAAAGGAAAGCTTTGTTTACAAACGATCGATTTATGCAGTTAGACGAAGCTGAGGTTTCTGATACGAGAGCTGAAAAAGAGAGCTTTCTAAATTTGGCCATGAGGTAGAGTATTAACAATTTGCCCCAAATATTAACGAAGCCGGGGCAGCGAGGTAGAATAAAGATGTTTGAGGGTATTAGAGATCCTTATATTTTGCGTCGTTATCCCTCGTCAAACAGGCAACAGTGTACTCGTGCAATAGTTGATCCTACAGAGTGACACTTAACGTTAACTACCTCAGTGAACTTCTAAATGTCACAAGACATAGTTACATTTATTTATATGTTTTAGATATTACATGCTCTCTTTGAGGCACTGCGAAGACAACAACTTATCCATATTCCGAGTAATATCCCTTTGGTTCGATAACCCCGCCTTTGAGTTTGAGGATACCTCAGAATCAAGCTTTCGCGAGTTACTACAGTATATACCTTCTTGGAAATTTATCACGGTCCTACCCCAGTTGGCGCCGCGGCTCACTACAGATGAAAGTAGCTTTGCAAAATATCTCAAAGAAGTTTTAGGTAAGTTTTGAGTCATTTAAGGAAATCAGTATATAATTCAGGGCATGTCATAAATCGTAATCATAGATTTTCACACGAAAACCTTAGAGATATGCTTAAATTGTTATTACGTTAAATCGTATGACTAGGATTATTTAGTTTTTTTTTAATGGACCTCAATCACACAGGAAATAAGGGCCAAATGATCGAAAGATTACGGAACTTACGGAAAATTAAATGTAAATATGAAATAATTAAATCAAGTAATTAGGTTCGCTTTGATTTCAGCAAGGTGTGCTATAGAACACCCTCACCACACGCTTCCCATACTGTTCAACCTGAAGAACTCTGACAAGGACAATGTGATACTGAACGCGAGCAAAGGCGCAAAGCCGGCCCGCCTGGCTTGTGCGGAGCCGCGCGTGGCCGCCGCGGACGCGCTCGTGCGAGACCTCTCGCAGCGGACAGATTTAGCTCTCGTCATATCTCAAATGGAGGTTATATGTGATGGTAATGGAATTACTTTGTATTGAATTTTGTAAATATTATTTAAAAGCGTCCTCCATTTTTTCTCGGAGACATATTTATAAACATAAACATAATTCTAATAAAAAAATTCTTTAAATCACAAACAACATTAGTATTATCCTATTAATTTTCTCTTGAATATACACAAGGTAAAATTGGACTGACTCACGCTGTCAACTTGTTTAATACCCCAATGAAGAAAGAGTCAGTCGAATAAACACCAAAAAAGACCTCCATGTAGGAATTGCAATACAAACCGTAATTTAAGATTTCTTCACAATTTCTTGCAGCTTTCATCAGCTTCGCCTATTTAACACCGAAGATGAACAATGCAAAACCTCAGCGGCAACTAATCCCCGCGGCCGAGCCGCTCTCCAAGCTGCGAAACCTGGAGGCACTGCCCATTCCCACCGTCACTATACCAATCAATAAGAAAGGAGATTATTCAACATTAGCCAGTGAGTACTCTAACCGTAAGAGGCTTAGAGAATAGGCTAAACTCACTCAAACTCACGTTCAGGTAGTTCGTTGTCGGTACCGGCCACTTTCAGGCCTGCTTATGTACATGATTAAAACGTTTTCAATCTTTTAGTGAAAGTTCATTTTACGTGTATTCTTTATCGTCGGCATCTGAGATAACCTTGACCTCTGAAGCGTTCCCTCTAAATATCTGACTCAGGTTTCCTGAATATAAAATCTATTTATTTCAAAAGAATTTAACAAAACTTATCAGTCAACCGTACACGGCTCGTCCAATGAAATACCGTGACCTCACAGAAGATAAGCGTGAAGCAGAAGCGTTTCTTAGCCCTCTTCCCATATGTATTAGTGACGGGGAGGGGATGTACAGGATAACGGAATATGTTTTCTGTCCATTAAAGGTAGGCAACGCATCTGTAAATTATTAGCTTATTGCAGATACCTATGGGTATTGCTCACTGAAGAACTTGCGCGTTAGCCACTTTATAAGGGAATATTAAATAATCCCTGCCGTGGTTTTTCTTAGTCTATCCCCTCCTCTGTATGTTGGACACATGAAGACTGGCAAAACATTTGCAACTCGTTATGTTATTGTGTATGTCCTTGTCGAAGAAGGCAACCGTAAGCATAATTATTCCACCCGGTAACACATACTGCGATCCGAACTGAGAAGAGCAGTGGATCAGCAGAATTTCTGGCCCAAGAAAACGTGGTATCCCGACTTTGTGATATATGTTTCAGTTTCTTAAGACAATAAGTGTCATGGGTAGTTCTTAGTTGGCCAGATGAGTTATGTTATTGAGAATAAAATCGGATCGCTTTTAGAAATAAATTTTTAGCAAGAGTTAAAAAATAATCACAATTTCTTTAGATATAACGACGTTTGATAACCATTTTGAGCTGGTTGGTGGCATAAATTATCCGAAGAAAATTTCTTGTCGCAGTTCTGATGGAAAATGCAGAATTTTATTAATAAAGGTACACAATTTTGTTTTTCAGTATTCAATGCCATATAATATCAGATATATTTACTTCGGGTTAATTAATCGAAGAAAACAAAATGATTTCAGGGTGAAGATGATTTAAGACAAGATGCGGTAATGCAACAGGTGTTCAATATTGTTAACACATTGCTCGAAAATAATCCTATCACCAAGAAGAACAAACTTTTAATACGCACATACAAGGTACGAATCAATTTAGGTTTCGTTTCGAATTCGAAGAGTCATCGAACACATTTTTTCCGCATTCTACAATTATTGCTTGGATCTCGAAGTGCGTTCAGACATATTATACACCGTATATTATTGCATATCTATTTTTTTTGTTTTGTCATTCAAAAATTATAGGTGGTTCCCATGTCGCGACGATCCGGTGTGCTGGGATGGTGCGAGGGCACGATGCCACTGGGAGTCTACTTGCGCGATGCTCACGCGCGGTACCGACCCAAAGTAACAAATACCATATATTTTTTAAACAATTTTTATACACAAAAGTCTAAATGACATAACATATACATCTTATTTTCTTAAGCGAGAGAGATGTCTCAGGACCGCGCCAAACGGAAATCCATGATCTCTGCCTACTCCACTGTCACCAGTTGAAATTTTCACAGATGATGTATTTCTGTTGCCGCTATAACAACAAATACTAAGAAACTGAAAAAATAAATATTTAAGGAGGCTCCCATATAATTAATGTGATTTTTATAGATAATGTTACGGAACCCTCTGTGCGCGAGTCAGACTCGCACTTGTCCGGTTTTTAATTCTAGTTTACTACTATGGTTAATACTTCTTTAGGATATAACACCTGAAGCTGCTCGGATGAAGCTCAAAGCGTGCCAGGACAGTAGGAAGTCGAATCAAGAGAAATTGAGATTGTTTTTGGAAATCCTTGCGAACTTCAAGCCGGTCTTCCATAACTTCTTCACTGAGCACTACCGCGATCCCATCACGTGGTACGAACGTCGGCTGGCGTACACACGAAGGTGAATACCGACTCACTGAGCTGAGGCATGCGGTGCAAAATCGCAATAACTATTATAATTTTTTTAATTGATATTTTGTTAAAAACTTGTTTTAAATATGTAAGCAAAAGGTTATATTTGAAAATAAATGTATGATGCTTGTTCAATTTGTTTATGGCATATCTGTTGACATTATTTAGTGGGATAGTTCGCTATCTCTTACTCGAATCAATTTACTCAAATGTAACTAACATCGCTCGTGAAAGAAAACATAAAACCGAGACTTATGACATTCTTGTGTGTAACTACTGTAATAACTTATACATTTTCAGCGTCGCTACATCGTCAATGGTGGGATACATTTTGGGTTTAGGCGACAGACACGTTCATAACATTTTGATAGATAAGAAAACTGGCGAAGTGGTTCACATTGACTTCGGTAAAATTATAATTTTAATTTTATCTTAGCAAATCATTTATAATCAAGATACGTTGCAGTATATTTTTGTTTTCAATTTTAGGTATCGCGTTCGACCAAGGAAAGGCTCTGCCCACACCGGAGACCATACCTTTCCGGTTAACTCAGGACATTATCTCAGGATTTGGATGCTGTGGCATTGAAGGAATATTTAGAAGGTGCCTTCATTTGTACGATATTATATTATAATATATATCAACCAGTTACCAAGTGACTTTGCTTCACAGTTCTTTGCATCTTATCATATAAAAAATTATAAATAACTTTAAGGAATTTTTAAATGAAAGTAGGAAACGATGAAACATTGTCTGACTGACCGCTAAATGCGACCTGACTTTTCTAATCTTTCTCATACGTATTCAACTCTTAGGTGCTGTGAGAAGACATTGCAGCTGTTGCGCGACCACCAGGAAACCCTCCTGACCATACTGCAAGTGCTCTTGTGCGACCCTCTGTACTCGTGGACGGTGAAAGGCGCCTTAAAGAAGACTAATGTACGATGTAAGTTTCTAAAGCTTGCATCTTATAAGTTAATGGTTGGCGATGATGATATATTGATTTTAAGTAGACTGGTAGAGCCCGCAACAACAACATCTGTTGCACTGCCACAGTCTAATAAGTGAAGTGCCGGAGGCCTAATTCTAGTTCTCTCCCCCTTCCCACCCTTTTCTTATAAGGAAAGAATTGGAAGGGGGAGAAAACTTGACGGTGGAGGGGATGTATAGGAATTTTAAATAATAATTTTCTGTCCGACCCCTCCTCTGCTCATTAAAAGTGGGCAACGCATCTGCAACTCATTAGGTAGTTGCAGATGTCTATGAGTAGCGATCACTTGACATCGAGTGAACCGCTAAAGAGATAGATTACCTGCTGGAATAGCATATTGGCTACTTTTTGTCCTGAAAAAATGTACGGTTCTCGTGGGGTATTTTTTTTTGTTTTTTGTTTACGTACATAAAAGGCGATGTTCCCTATAGATTGCGAAAAGGCTACCCGGGCGGATCAGTAGTAAATAAATAATATGAGATACAGTATGCATAGATGCCGTTGTGACTTGAATGTTTGTAGTATTGATTGGCCTTGCTTCTACAATTTCTATTTATGTTCATATAACAGCAGTTGGTGAGATATCTGCGGGCTCGGGGTCGGGTCTAGCGGAGCGCGCGTTGCTGTCGGTGAGCGGCAAGTTGAACGGGACGGAGGGCGGCGCTCCGGGTGGCGTGGCCGTCGCCGGGCAGGTGGCTCGCCTGCTGCACGCCGCCACCGACCCCGCCAATTTGTCAAGACTATTCCCCGGCTGGCAGCCTTATTTGTAAACAGTGATACAGCCAGCAGCAGCGGCCACGGACTCCGTCAACAAAAATTGTCAATGGACTGGCAACCCTTTATGTAATACTGTAATGTAGATGTAATCGTTGAGCTCAGTCTTGCCTGGACTTTGCCAATAAAAGGTACAGATAACGACCAGCCTGACTCGCGCGGAAAAGAGACACGTCACGGCCTTACATAATACTTTTACAGGCCATTCTATCCAAGTTCTCCTTTAGTATAGATACAAAACTATTAAACTTGATTTTGTCCAGTGACACAAGACTCCACTGAAATTTTAACTGATTTTTATGATAGCTCCCGATGTACCTGACATCAAATTTTGATTTTTGATTGATAAAAGATACACAAATTTTGCGTCGGTCTATAATCATACACAGCACTTGTCGCCTAACAGTTTAATAGACTCTAGACGTTGGGTCACTAGACATTTGAACTCTCCTAATTTTTCAGAGTAATGTGAGTAATTTCAAATACGTAAAAATAATATTGTTAATTTACTTTTAAGACTATTCATTTAAGTAATTGTAAACAATAATGATAAAATAAACTTTATTTCATTTCTTTCAATTAATCGCTTGCAATTATTTTAATAAATTACAAATAGTATTAATAATATCTTTGGATTAGTCACGAAACGTAGTCGCCGAAACTAATGGTTATTTGATTTTTCAGGACAAAACGTACAAATGTACAAGTGATGTGACTTCAGTAGTAGTTTTCATCACATTATTTAATCTAGGAGTGAGGCATATTTATCGTAACAGATACAAATCACAGGTATGCGTAGATACTAGATAACGGTTGTTCCTGAGATATATATCTGTTAAAAATATCATTCATCATTCACAATACTCAATCACAGTCTGCACTACACTCAAGTCACAAAACAAGAACTGTTCCTTACCTGTTATCTGTTACTTCTTCTTAGTATGTATTAATCTGTCTCGCTCTTACCCGCTTGATGTAATGTTGCTAAAACGAGAAGCACCTAGTATTACTAGTACTATTATTCTGTCTCTTTCACACCCTCTTGTTTGAATGTTGGTAAAATGAGAGGCACGTAGTATTCTAGTACCTTTGTTCTGTCTCGCTAACACCTGCTCGTTTTATTATTGCTCAAACGAGAAGCACCTAGTATTTAGTATATTATTAAACAGAAAATTCAAATTGTAGTTTTACATAAAGATAACCACCACCTTGAAAAGTGACAACTATTTATAGTCGTATTATGGCATCTGTTCCTAACTTTCAGTTCGGAAACACTCGTAAGAATAATACTAACATTACTACGTATATTATTTTACAATGTAAAAAGTGAAATTATATATATACTAGTGACCCGCCCCGGCTTCTCCCGGGTACCACTAATTATGTTGATCCGATCGCTACCAAACACAGGAATTTGGTCATACAGGTTGTATGTAGACTACTTCGCTTTTTATATACTATTTTTTTCATAAACAGTATCTTATGTTCCTTCTCGTACTTCCAAGAATATGTGTACAAAGTTTCATGATGATCGGTTGAGTAGTTTTCGCGTGAAAGCGTAACAAACAAACTTACATTCACATTTATAATATTAGTAGTAGTTATTACTCATATTTGTACTTTACGTGTTTTTTTTGACAACACCGTGCTAAGAAAAATAACAGGCTGTTATTTAATAACAGATAATGATATCTGTTATTACTGCGTAACACTAGCAGGAATCTTGTTTGATCTGTTATAACCCAAGACTAATTTAGTCTTTAGTTCAGTTCATTTCTTTATTAGACTTCGAAACCCTTGCATGAGGTATCCAGAACCAAGACCAGAAACATCTAATTTTTCAAATCGATATTTTCCATGAAACGTGTTTAAAATATTTTAAACATAATAAAATATGTTTAAAAAAATTGTTAGTTCTGCTTCACTTCCTTTCTGACTTCAATTGCTGATACAATCTACGCGATATTAGGATAAACCGCAGCGTTGACTATAGACTAGTCGTTAATTTAAAAAGCTTGTTTCCATAGCGACGGAATAACAAACACAACTTTAAGACAATAATGTAAGATTTTAGAATTTTAAGTTATCTATTGAATGTATAAAAGAATAATGCTCCGTGCAGTGATCGTTTAATGGCGGAATTGCATTTGCTGGGTGTTATACAAGGTGTTACAAATTTTGAAGATTCGTCTTCACTATTTTGTAGATTTTCGTTTCAATCTGGTACGTACAATATATCGATTGTGTTATCAATTTTATTTATTACTAAATAATATTTCTTCACACGAGGTCCGAACTGGACTTTTACCGCTGGATGCTCCGAGGGACAAACCACATCAGGAAAGCCGAATTATGACAATTATGTCCTTTGGTCACATCCCATTGACGTTCACTACGTAACTAAAGGAATCTCAGGTATATCATGATATTTCGTCTAGCGGTGGCCTGTTAAAATTTATACATTTTCCAAAACCAAGTTCAATATACCTAGACAGTAAAAATAACCGTTTATGTTAAAAAATACTTACTGGCTCACTTTGTTCGCATTGAACTTGTTTTTCGTGTAAAACAGTTCTCGGCAATATTATGCACTTTAAATAGATGCAAATAAACTTTATTCTAATGTCAGTTTAGAAGAATTAGAATTGCATTAATGTCAGACCAGGGCGGTCGGGCGGTAAACGCGGCTGATGGTGAATTAGTCATATATCTTTAACGTCATTGTTTAATCATATTTTATTTTGTTATATTTATATGTTTTCAAGTAAGATTTCTTAATGTGGTCAGTATAGAATGCGATGCGATTGGATTGGATTGCGTGAAAGGTGACATGAATGAGAAGGGAGCGACGAGTGAAATGACGGATGATAGGTCGATTTGGAAGGTGAGAACGTGTCGGCATAAGCCGACCCCACATAAAGTGGAACAGGGCAGGCAGAGGTCATATGTTCATTAGGTATCGTACTTCATCCTTATTAGTTAGATCTTAAACAAGTGTACCGCAATAATCTCTAATATATCTCTTGTATGTTATAAACGCCGTAAAAATGAAGCTAATTATAAGAACTGCTTCTTTATTTTCCATGACTTCATTTTAGGTTGGCCAAAAATTAATTTTCATGTGAGTTGTTTGGATTCAATAGGACGTTCATGGGTAGTTGGATACGGATGTTGTAGTATACCAAATGCGCCAGGAAACTATGCCCTAAAGGTGCCTTGTTGGGCGCCTGCACCTACCACTATTACAGATAGAATTCATCAATACTTCCTCGGTGGATCACATCAAATCACACAAACTGAAGTCATTAGCTTAGGTGTCGATAGGTACGTGAGTCCTATTAAAATATAATAAAAATTCATTATTATTTTTCTTCTTGTAACAATTGTCTTTTACTTCCAGGTTTAAGCTAAATACTCAATCAAAAGGCGATATAGATTTGAATATCGACGTTATATTTAGGAATTTCACTCAATTTGGTGTAGAATATAAGTAGAATGAAGGCACTAACATATTTCTCCTTTACCCTATTGTCAGTTGTGATACAATTCTGTGTAATGGATTTTATACAAGAAAAAGTTAAGCTTGATGAGGAAAATCCAATTGCCTACAACGAGACTATAAATAATAAACAATCTATGAGTATGTTTAAAGATAACACAAATACTCTTGCGTTATATTATCGCTCGAATAAAATCAATGGTTACGAAAAGATAAATTTATCTGGAACAAAGTATTCGAATTCATCTCTGTATAATGTTTTAATTTCAACAACAACGGACGTGGCCTTCACAGTATTTGACGAAGTGTTCGACGACAACTTATCCTCAACGGATAGCGCTTACACAACCGAATCATTCCTCACGACCACCGACCTGAACAATCTTACGGAGATAACACTCTTTGGACAAAAGACGTCGCCCACCGCCAGACCTACTATGGGAACAAAGGAAAAAAGGACGGGAGTTGTGTGTTACTGTAATTTATTGGTGAGTTGCTGATTTCTACATACCGCATCGTTAGTAGGTTCTTTTTATATAAATGAATATGCGCTCAAGCCCGTAACCCAGAGGGATATTCAGAGATCATGGATTTCCATTTGGCGCGATCCTGGAGCACCTATCTCACTTCTTCCTCATTCATACATCTACACAAGCATGCTCGTCGGTTATGGGTGCTCCTTCTATAGTTCTTATCCTGTTATTCTTAACAATAGTTTCATTAATTACTATCAGTATCATTAGTATGCTTTCGGGGGAGACTCTTTCCCCTTCAACTATTTCCTTCTCTCCCTCTCTGATGCTGCGGATGTCTATGAGCAGGGTGACCGCTTTTGAAAGCAATGTGGCAACTAAACAAGCGATTCACCTGATATTAAGCGCTTGCGTTGAGCCGTACTCGCGTTTTACTTGAAATACAAGCCAAGTTTGTTTCCAGCAGTCAAAGGGTTAAGTGTAAGTAAATCCCCATACAATTCTTTTCCCCTCCCAATCCTTTATAGAAAATAATAGGAACAGAAAAGCTTACCTTTAATAGACAGGAATTACAATGTTTACTTTTCCTAATTCATTCCCTCCCCCATTCCATTATCTTTCCCTTCCAATTCTTATTAGGAAATAATTGGAAGTGGAAAAGGACTAAATACACAACAGATAAAACAGAAGCATTCTTCTACTTCACGCTTGTCTTCTCTGAGATCGTGGTATTTCACGTAAACTACAAAGTTTACCTTTCCTACAAGTATAAAAAATTAATAACGAGAGCGGTGGTGGCCCAATAGTATAAGCTTTCGTAGTGTAAGTCGCGGGTTCGGAGGCAAGCGCTTTACTTTGTGTAATTTATTTCATCACTACTGCTCCAAAAACGGCGAAGGAAAAGTGAGGAGAGCGGCATGTTCTTAGAACAACCATATTCGAACACATGTGACATATCCACCAACCCGCACCGGGCCAGTGTAGTGTATTACGATCCCTTCCCCGTCGGAGAAGAAGCCTGTGTCCCTGCAGTGGGGAAACATACTAATAAAAGCGACAAGTATTATTTATAGTAAATCTTATTCTCTACAGTACAAACAATGCGATATCAACTGTTGCTGTGACGAAGAGTGCTCCCTAGCAGATAAAGAACTGTTCGATAAATGTACGGATTTCTCACAAGAAAAGAAAGGTCACCCCTTAGAGTGTGGCGGGAGTTCTACCAGAGCTGGATTCGGAAATTTACTTTGTATTTCCAAAACAAACTTACCAGACCAAAGAGCTGTCATAGAGCAAAAGGTATTTCTCACATGAAACTTTGTTCTAACGTACCCAGGTTTTTTTTTACTCGTGCGTAATTTTTTTTAATACTAATAATTTAAAGTTTATTAAAAAAAGTTACTTTTTACTACGTTTATATGGGAATAAAGAACATCCGAACGAATCGCACTTATGACAATTATAAAGTTTTGTTTTATTTAGGTTAATGAAGCAATAATAAATGATGTATTCCTCTGGCACGATACTCACAAACAAGCCGAGTCTTACACAATTAATAAAAACATTTACAAAGTTGGTGCACCGGTCTGGATACTAAGAAACAAATCCATTTATTATTTAGGTAAGCATGAATAATATAATTTATTCCTACCAGTTGTTTTAACCCACAAGTGTAGTTATGTAAGATTATACAATGTTGTACGACATGATGCATGTTTTTTTTTGAAAAAAATCAATATTTATGGGGGAATGGGAACAAAACTTTGGATGCAGTACACCTTTAATTTAAATCATAGACTTATATGACCATAACCCAACCCCATAGAGCGACACTGCACAACGTCAGAGAGTAATATAGTGTAATGTTATTTAATACAAAATATTAAATCCACCATTTATTTTTACAGATTTACCTGCCTCCATCGTCAATAACTATTGCAGTGTCAGGCGTAAAATGACTTTTTTGGATAATGCGAAAATTCTTTGTCAAGTAAAATTAAAAGATTTGGAGATGTTTCGTGTTCTTAAAATTGTCGAGGAATCTTCAGTAATCGGCGTAGCAAATGATTCGTTGAACAACACAGTTGTGGTACGATGATTATGAAATTTTCGTAAATATTTTATATCACATAATGTCAAATATTAATTTTCAGAACTGTTCCTCACTTCATTGTACTAACTGGACGACAATTTACTGTGATCAGGATGTTTGTGTTGCCTACAACAAGAGCCTTCACGCGCCAAAATGTACAGAAAGTGATTGTACGAATATTGCACTTAAAATAGAATACATATTTTATATTTACGAATCAAAAATCGTCAACGCCACCATCAAACTATACGCTCAAAAAATAACATCAATACAATACGTGGTACAAGATATTGACGTTAAATTTTACATAGGCAATGCTTCTTCAGAGAGGCTAGTAAGCTTAAGCGGGAATCCCGGATACATCACAGGGTTGCCACTGATCACATCTTTTACGGAAGCAAATTATACTGATAACTTTTTTAATAGCAGCATCGAAGATAACTTTATATCATACGCAGAAAATAAAGACGGCTTCTGCGTACTAACCAGGCACACTAAGAAAGTCATACAGTTTGGCGTTAATAAGAGAACGAAGTGCAGAATAATATTGCGACCAACTTCCACTACAAACGCAACTCAAGTTTGCATTGCTATACAAAGAGATATAAACAAAATGGCAGGAGCAAGTCGTGAAATGTATGTCTCTCCTTATGGCAACCCAGACAACGTGAAGGATGATTCTTGGCTGCAAATGAAATTAAAATCAAACTTTATATACGGCGAATTTTACTTCAAGCGATCTCAATTAAAATGCTTTAATGTACATACAAGGGTCGCATTTGTCTTTACATATGCCGATTTAAGTGCTACTACACGCAACGAGGACAATAAGTTGTTAGGCGTCAGAGTGGATGGGTCGGCAACCAACGTGACGTTCGATGCTGAAGTGTACACAACCGTGATCACTATTGATGTAAGCTTCACAAACGCGCAGGCGGCGACGCGACGCCAGCTCGCCGGACCTCCGCGCCTGCAGCTCAATCTACCAAATAACTTCTTTTTCCCGTTCCCGCCGAATGTATGCTCGACCAGCGATTGGAATGTTTTTCTAATTCTCTACTCGTCTGTCGCCGCGCTGTTCATTTTAAAATAAAATAACTGTCAATGTTAACTAATAATTTTTATTTTGAAATAATTTATTTACTTTTGTTACTTCTATCACTTTATCTTGGCATCCACGCGTCGTGGACAAACGAGTCTCGACATTGAGGGCCTGAAAATAAAACCCACTTTAGGCTTCGGAGTCCACAATCAACGTCAATTACATTTGATACCTTTGAGTTGTCAAAGGACGGGTGAGTTTATTGGTGTAATAAAACATTGTATTACGAAAGAGAAGTATTTATTAATTGTACTACTCTAAGAAAATAAGAGGAACACTTTTATGATACATTAAAGGATGACATTCCACATTCAAATTATATATACATTTATTTTTACATAGATTATTTTCAATCTGTACTTCATCAATATTAAATTAAAATAATAACTTCCGACATCAGATTGAGAAGTGAAGCGATGGATCGATTTTGTGTGAGCGGGTTTGAGTTGTTTCATTTCACTTTGACCACTGGGGTGATATCTAGATAATTTTATTTTAAAATATGCGCGATGTAGACAAATTCATGTCTGAATCTAAGAGGCACTTAAGTATTACAGTAGATTTAACTAAATAAATTTGACGTACAACTATGCCGCTTTGTTAACCGAGGTCACGTGGTACAGGTGTCAAAGTGGAATAAACCATTGTGTGACGCGCCTGTTCAACGTACCTACGTCGTACGAGTACGCGGAGACTATTCGGTCGTCGGGCGTCACATGGCGCTCAATGGAGCGCGCGTGTGTGTGTGTGTGTGTATGGTAGTGAGTTGGGTTGACGCACCTATGCGACGTAGGTGTAGACTTTGCGGTCGTCGGGCGTGCGCGCCAGATACTCGCGCTCGATGAGGCCCTCGATGCGCTTTTTAATGACGACGGGCGACGGCAGGAAGCGCGCGCGCAGCTGCTCCGTCACCTCCGCCACAAGCAGAGTGTGCTGCAATACACAAACGAACATTATACATATTTATAGAGTGAAATATTCACGTTAATAATTACATCTTCGGCAATCTGAACATATGTATATGTCACCAGCCGATTATAAGAATAGTCACTTTATAATTGGGCTAGGCAAATTCTAAGCGTTCTACGCATTCTCAGTTGAACGATATATTGAGAATCTGGCGTTTCTGTTCTAGACAATTTTTAATGAGGCGACTTAAGGCAGACATATTATAAAAAGACATGAACGTCTTTCTACAAAAACAAAATTTTGACCGCCGATTGGTCGAAACTTCAGAAAATTTTTTGATCCCTGTCCTGTCATCCCTAAGCCAGTACGTATACGTAAACAAAGTAAATGTGATTTATTTTAAATTTTTTCGTAGCATTAGTAACTAAAATTATATATACATTAATTAGTTGCAAAACTAAAATTACACCAATTATTTCTCGGTTATGGAACAGTGGGAAATGAAGTTTACAATAATTTTCACCTTTATCTCCTGGATATAGACCTCACAAAACACTATAATATATGTTTCTTAAACACTAAAAATAAATTAACAAGTTTCGACCAATCAGCGCGCACGTTTCGTTTTGTCGCCGACATTTTTGTCATATTCACGATATGCCTGCCGCTCTTCGCGGCTGCTACATAGTACATTAGAAAGTGACTGGAAGTGAACTGGCATATTGTCAATGATTCCTTCAACTGAGAATGTGCCGCCCGTTTAGAATTTGCCTAGCCCAATATTAAATATCGTACCGCCATCCTCTTGCGCGCCTTCATGATGCGCACGATGGCGGCCTCGATCTCGTGCTTGCGGTCCTCGTCGACCTTGTTGCGCGTCTCACGGCGCTCTGGCTCCGACTCGCCCTTGGCCGCCACCGTTTGTATCTTTACTCTACAATTGACAGAAAAAAACTCAAATTGCCAGAAATTTAAGGAAGAAAGTAAATAATGTGTCTGTACAGTTTAAACAGTTGTAAACCCAAGCTGCGGCGGTAGCTGTGGCACGAAACTTGTTGGAAAGTAGTACAAATTAAATATACATATTTACCTGTGTAACTTGGAGGTGAACGCGTCATTGACGTAGAACTGGTGCGAGGCCTCAATTTCCTTGGTCTTGGGGTGCTTGATGAGCACCCGCTGCGTGGGCTTGCCCATCGCCAGCGACTGCAGAGCGCGCACCAGGTCTTTCTCCGGAACGTCAGTCTCATTCAAAATTTCCTTAGGAGACAAAAAGTTAAGACTAAGTAAGATAATGATGATGAAATTGATAGAAGTCATTTGACGTATAGCTCGAGCTAGAGGAGCTGTGGACATCTCTTCAAGATAAAGAGTGGAAACTGACCAGTTAGGTTATTTTGCCGAAATTACTTATAAACGAATAATGCCATTGTTTATGCTGGCGTGAAATCGTATCGAGATACCAGGTTTCTCTCCATCTTACTCTTTGAAGAAACTGAGATGACGATATGTTTCATGTGAATGTTTCCGGCAGTGGAAAGCCACGGTTATTTTTTTATATTTAAAACTTTGTATGTAGTAATTTTTACATTTTCTGCACCACGTCTATTTTATAAGCATATCTAATCTATGACACGCTCGCTTTTATTTCTTATTATTCATCTTAAATGTTATCTAAATATTAAAGTACAAATGAGGATACCTCGTATGTGAGCCGCTCGCGCTTGTTGAAAAGCAGCAGTACGCACATCTGGAAGGTGGACACCTGTATGATGTGCTTGCGGGGCGCTGCGGAGGGCGTGGCCGAGGGCGGCGGCGCGGCGGGAGGGGAGTGTGGCGGCGAGGAGCCCCCAGCGCCAGTGCCGCCTCCAGGTGCCGACAGCCCCGCGCCGCCCGCGCTCGCCGCGCGGAACGTGGCGTGTAGGTCGGCGCTGCCCAGTTGCGGCTGTAGCGACAGTTGCCGGCCCGAGTGCTTCGCCAAGTAAAAGCTGCAACATGCATCACCTCCTCAGTACAGCTTAACATTCAACAGTGATATATCTACTTTACTTAATATTCCCCTAATACTCTTGCTCCTCGTCATTCTTATCTGTGTTGTCGTTGATATTCTTTTATAAACATTATTTTACTACTTTCCAAAAATCAAAGTTTGGCATTCTTGTCAAGTTGGAAAATCATTCAATATCATTAAAATAGAAGGGAAGGATGTTTTGATTAATACTGCGGTAGTAAACAGTGGGCTGAAAATAAGCTAGTATGATATGTATGATTTTAGATTTGACTCGAGGCGCTAATTTAATAACGAAATAGGGGAACGGCGTACCATCCGTATACAAATATCAATGGCGAATAAATCGCTTTCAGACAAAAATGCGCCTTTTCCTTTGCAAGTTCATTAATATAGAAAACGCACGCTTGCGTGATGATTTTCTGATCTCAACATATTAAAAAAAGCTTAACCACAAACAAAAACTCACTCACTCACCTTCTAAATACATCAAACGCGTTTCTGGGGGCTGACGGTATATTGCATTTCGGCGTAGCGCTCTGCGTTGGCCAGAAGCCAGTCGTCAGCACGCGCACTGACAGATCCACACCGTGGAGATTCGTCTGCGATGAAAAACCAATAGTATCGTCTTAGAAGTTTGTACAACAACATAAAAGAACAAAAAGAGAGGTATCTCATGGACACACCCAGGTGTCCCGTACGTGTCCATGAGTTTCTTTCGCTCTATATATTTATGGTGTTTGTATTGAGTAATGATTTGATAACAAAGGTATTAAGCATTAACATGCTGCAATAATTTGCATATACTCAAAATTGAAGACAAGCTGAATCGGTTAAAAACTAGTTTCCTTGGTGAAACTGCCTGAAAAACCACTGCAAAAAGATGTCTGATTTTAGTAACATTTTTCATTGTTCCCCTTTTTTTGGTCCAGCAACTTGCGATAAAGACTTCCGCTCTAATAAAGGCGAACACGGAAGTGACTCGATCACGATTATGATCACTGCAATCATCAAGATCCAAAATTATCGGAAAATTTACTCATCCCACTCATCACACGATACAGTGACATACTGCGACAATGCCACGAGCTTGTAGCACTTCCTGGTCGGTCATTCCATTATCCATCCAATTAGCTAATATTGTGAGACAATTTTATTATACAGGAGTTATATTAACAAAAATAAAAAATTACCCCCGAGGAAAGAACATGGTCCTTAAACTCTTCCATAATGGTGTTGGATACAGTCATGTCTTTGAACATTCCTTCCAACTTTGACGTAAACTGGCAACCACATTCAGTCTGAAAATGAAAGTTAGAGAAAACTGAAACACAACATTTTATAACTTATAAACCAACAATTAAATGTCATGTATCATCTACATTACACATCCCATTGATAGCTGGTAAGTTATTATAAGTTAAGAGGTTCATTATTACCCGCAGACAAAGACTGGTCAAGTGCTACTTTAACATTGTCGTATACAGTACTCATGAGTACTACATAAATATGAACTATCTGACTAGTTACCATCTCAATACAGTGCTGTCCAATATTTACTGTAAATTGGTTAATTTAAATGCCCCGAACAACTTATAATGCTAACGCTGATTTTGGTTGAACAAATCTCATCTCTTCTCTTCTACAACAGAATCAATTCAGGCAATCAATGTTTATATGTCTTTTGTTTGACCTCTATGCCCGTTAGGCCATTGATAAGATTGTGATGAAACTTTGGTGGAGTAAAAAATACTTTTAGATTTTTATGAAACTGTTTGCACAATGCTTAGACTTACTTGGTAAGACACTAGTAAAATTCAATAAGCTCTAAAGGTCGTTATCGTTTTTGACTAAACTCTACACAATGCTTTGACATGTTTGAAAATATTTCAGTAAACAGAATTTACAATCAAACATTTGTTTTACTTTATGTGGCATTACAACGCACGCCGAGTGCAGCTTATCAGCATGCAAGGCCAATTTGGTAAATTAAAATTATTTAATTTAATTAACATTAACACCTAAATATTTAGCCTTTTTAAATGTATACACGTATAGATTATCCTGCTTAAAGTCTTTCAAAATGTAACATTTGTCTGCAAAATTCTTTACAAGTAAATAAAATTCTTTACAAGTAAATTAAATTCTTTACAAGGATATACAACAAATTTTCTTTTGGAATAGACTTTAAGCAAGATACAAACTAAAAGATTTAGGTTTACAATTGAATCACTTACGAAGAGAATGCAAATTAGGAAATTGTAAAGAATTTTGCAGAAGTATGTGGATGTATGCGAGAAAGGCAATGCTGTATGCGGTGGTACATATCAATGTCTCTGTGCACTTTAAATTAGTTAGCGACGGGGGAGTCTATTTGCGACACGTCACCGACCACACAATGAAACGCTCGCGGCTCCATTTCAATCAATAAACCTTCTCTCTGGGAAACAAAATTAAAAACAAGGCCGGATAAGCACTTTTCCCTTTTGAAATATGTTTTAGTATCTTAGACCTACACTGTGGCTACAAATCAACCTTTGGATTAGGCACATTTAGTACTGTTACATAACATCTGGTTTTGTTCAAGCAAAATAAATATAATTGTATGTATCAATGAAATAAATAAATAAAGTACAACCAAACAGATCGAGAGAATCCCTCGGTAGGTACAGCCAAACAGCCAAGGGCTAGCGTATAGAATCAATAGGGGTTTTCTTTCAATGAAAAGTATATTTGGAAATATACAATTCTTTAATGCATATGGCAGAAATAAATAATAATTTTGATAGGTCAGTTTCAAAGCTAATCTCAATTCTAGTATTAGATTTAATTTGACTACTTTGTTATAGATAATTGAACGGTAACCAGGAAGCCCTACCTTCAGTTTAGAGATCATATTCTTTTCACTATCATCGGAGACGGATTTGTTGAGCAATAGACGTTTGGCCAGGTGTTGCTTGTAGTATCGTTCAAACACATCCTTTTCCTGTAGAAAACGGAACAAGACCATCGTTTTGTCTAACACCGCCTCTATTTCCTGTTCACTCATCTGTCAAAAACATTAATTGAATGTTAATTTAACATAAATGGATGCAAAATTAAATCAAGTGTACATTTTGTTTTCAGTTTGAATTCATAATAAACCATTTGTTAATCAAGATTGCTCGACTCAAAATTAATTTGTGGGCAATAAAGTTTTAATATATAAGACGATTTATTACTATTATATATAAGAGGAATAATGGCAATTGAAACATACTCCCTTTTCTCCTTTCTTCAATTTGCCGTCGATAAACAGCGACAGAAATTCCGGTGATTTGTTATTCAAATTGAGGAAATATTCAAAGTCAGCGGCGATCATGTGCTTGAACATCTTGTCGTTGTTGAACGAGTTGTGCAGGAAGTGGTCGAATCTGTCCTTTAGGTCCAATAGATTCTGAAATGTTACATTTGCTCTCTATGAACTAACCTGTGCTAAAAAATACAACAAACAGCTTTAACCTAACCTAACCCAACCGTGTCCGTGACACTTGTGTAACATTATTGTTATTATATTAAGTTTTCGTATCATTATTTAAATAAAGTGAACTTCAAGATATACCTACCACCAATGCGATTCTCCTAAAGGACAAGACAATTGGTTGTTATAGCTGTTAATGGGGAAGTTGTCGGCCGCGGTTTAGTTGTGTAGGCTGCTCATCTGGGATGGTACTCGGATTAATTTTTATTAAATCCTAAGATGGCCAAATGTCAAATGCCAAAAAGCCGACTCGATCCTTCCCGAATTACAATGACATGGTTACGGTCAAAACGTATTACTGTATTCGACATTGTATTGGTAGTAAGGTTTAGGCGTGTGTGAGTGTATGCGCGCCTTTGTGTGTGTAATGGTTAGGTGACGTGTCGTTTCGTGGCGTATGACACGCACCTGGACAAATGCGATGGCGTTGGTGTTGTGGTGCGTGTCGGTGACGAGGGCGCGGCCCTGCTCTCGCAGGTGCGCCGACACGGCATCGGCCACGGTGCGCAGGCCGTCGGGCACTCGCGCTAGCAACTTGTACACGCATGCCAGCTCCGCCGTGCGCGTATGCAGCAGCATGTGCACCACGCCAGAGTTCTCCATCTGACAACATGCCAAGAACTCAAATCAAACCCAAGTTAACAATATGACAATAGCCGTCAATAGAAGAGCCTAGCCAGCCACGAACATTGAGGTATAATGCTAGCCAATGGTGTCAAGTTCTTGTGTTGAGTTATTTTACAAAGAAATAACTATTGCGTTATCATATCCCAACTGGTGTTCAGTGGCGTTGTGGTTGTAGGAGCGAGTTTAGCATTGGACCTTCTGTCTGTTAGTTCTTACCTCGACAATGGTCTTCATGTGTCGCTCGATGAGCTCGTGTTCGAGCACGGCCACGATGCGCGGCTCCGTGGTCTCGTCCAGGTAGTGTCGCGCGCGCTCCGCCTCCTCGCCGATGCGTGCCTCCACGCGCGCGATGTAAACCGCCGCACTGTTTTCCGCCAGAAACTTTTGAGATTCCATCTGATTACAAACACAAATTCGTTGAGATATTTTATGCGGTATTGTAAGGACTAAGAAAAAAGAGAATGGATCGGTATTTATTATATATCTTTGTCTTCTCTTAATATTAACTAACAAAGTATAATAAACATGAGGGTAAATATGGAGTGTATCGCCGACAATATGAGTTTCACAGAAAAAATGTGTCTGGATGATTTTGGTGTTATGTGATTCATCATATATACAATAATATTTTCTTCTCTTCTAATATATGATGAAGGAAGACAAGATATTATTATTGTTAAAGTGTGCTAGTAGTTACTATGAATGGCGAGGATTTGTGCTTGTAGCTCCATCGACGTAAGAGACATTGTAAGTCTTTAGTTATTCAGTGCAAGTCCGATATAATCTGCGCTTAGACCTGCAATGGGTAGGCATTTCATCGTATTTTAAAAAAAAACGGAATAGTGGAGCCAATTAAGAATTAATCAGATCTTACTCTGTAAAACTCGGCAGACTGATGCAGGAAGGGCTTCTCGAAGTCCTCCTCATAGACGGCGCGTGAGTTGATGCCGAGCACCATGAGCATCTGGCAGGCGTTGCGGATGGCTAGCCGGTCCACCACCTCGCCGCGCCGCTCGCGCGCCACCAACTCCAGCAGCGTCTGTCGTAGGTGGTCGCGGATGCATCCATATCTGACAACCTGTTTAAATAAATAAAATGTGCAATAATTGTTATACAAAAACTGTAAAGAATCCCTATAGCAGCAATCTTATGTATAGCCGAGGATAAGAAAGGATATTACAGAATACTAGTATATAACAAGAATTATGGTGCATAATACCTGTGTAAATTAAGTGTCTTGGTGCCACCTTTATTATTATAAATAAGACTTAGCAACTTCATTAATATGAACTGCTTGTTTTACTTGCTTGCATAACGTGTAACAGTAAATTGTATGTTTCATATACATACCTGATCTCTGAAGATTATGAGCCCGAGATTGTAAACATTATCCACATCATTTTGCTGTACATATACCCTGTCCATGTACATAAGTATGTCGCGGATCATGACCATACTAGTTTGATGGTCTGTCCAAGCATAGTTCAAGGTTTGCAAGAACCCATTATGAAGAGAATGAAGAACATCTTCCCGTACCTAAAAAAAAACATGTAGCAAGGTTAAGTCCTACAAACAATTGAAAGTATATGCATGCTTGCAGAGCGTGTATGGAAGAGGAAGAGACGGCGTCGCACGTCATGCTTCATTGCCCTGCAGTGTTCGCGTACAGGTCTAAGTTTGAGGGTTTCGGGGGTTCTTCGGGGGAGCTGGGCTGGCTGGGGTGATCCACGTCCCGCCCACACGCAAAATACGCGCTAGTCGTGGAGTTGCGGAAAGTAGACCCTACTACTATTACTACTACTTTCATGCTTCAATTAGTAACACCCTGTCACCCTGTGTTGGGTGGACAAATTTAGTAACTACTATTAACAATAACATATACAGAAGGTGCCAAAGAGAAATGCTTTTATTTAATTTAGACCCTATTAAAACTTTTTAAGTCTTATTTCTAGTTATTTTGTCCATTCTGAATAAGTAAAAAAGGCACAATACTCTTGACTCTAAGCAAAAGTACATTAAGGTTATAAAGACAACCAACTATAACTCCACACCTGTAGCCAGAACTTGTTTCATCCATTGGTAGAAAAAGGAAATGATTGACTGATTTTTCAATTTAATTAAACCTACTTTTTATTAAAGAGGGGAAATGCCTATATTCGAGTATGTGGCTAGGGAGTCAAATTATATCATACTTTTAGCAGAAGCTTAGGGCACCCACGCTAAGTGTCTGAAAATTGAAGCTACCTACCTTTATTAACAAAGATGCATTATTACAACAGCTTATCATTTGTGGTTGTAAGTGTACACAGAAGATAAAATGGTCTAATGATCTACTTCTTCTCTTCAAAGGAACATTTGTGTATTTTGTTATATGGGCTGCTAGTTTCACAAGGAAATTTGTATAAACTCATTATATCTAATGGTGTTATAACCGAATTTTTCTTTGAAACCCCTAAATCATTATAATCAAGAGGTTGTTAGGAGGTTGTTACAACTCCACAGTATATTTGTCATGTGATTATGTAAATAATTTATCAATATAAGTGACAAAATTGTATAAGTGGTATTCAAGTATATTAATTAAAATAAAAAAAGTACTTTAACTGTGACACACCATTTCACATGACAATGTGACAGGGAGCAGCTGTAATACAATTGAGTAATTGGTCACACTAACATACCTTAGTTTCGAGATGATGAGTTACAACCTCCTTTAACCCCGTATACAGCCTCTCACCATGCTTATGTAGAACCATAGTGTATGCATTACGATAGAGCTCTTCAAAGGATAGTCCTGAATTATTTTTCTTCTGTATTTCTTGTATTGCATTCTTTAATAAGCTCCATATACTTTCCACATACTTCTCATCCATTGTCATCTATAACACATTAGAAGCTCATGCTTTAGTTATGCACCACATACTATGTACAGGCACACACACATATTATATATATATAACTATTTAAATATTCATAAATTATTGTAAGCCCACCCATGTCTCTGGATACATTTGATAATATGGTTCAGAATAGTTCCACACTTGAAATTTTCTTGTCATTTTGTGTTACTTATTGACTAAATGTTATACAAAAATGTATAAATAACTAGTTACAAATACAAACATTGATATAACAAATACTATTTTATAGAATGTTTGGATTTCCACTGTTGTCAAAAATTATTATGATTGTGACATATTGAACACAAAAATTTTGTTGTAACTTACAAATGTTTGTTTTCCTTTTTTGAATTTTTATGTCATTTATAATGTCACAGATATAAATGATGTGTTGGTCAAAAAGTACAATTAAATTAATTTGTCGTAATTAATATAAATATTTTTCTTTCATTAACCATCTCTTATTTCCCCTAATCTATATAACATATTTTAATATATTTATTATAACATTATATCAATATATATCCTACAAATAGTTTCCCTTATTTGAACTACAAAAGTATAGATTTACAATATTTTTTCTTGTGGAGACTTATTTCACTGACTTACTCAAATCTTTAACTGCAATTTTAATGTTGAATTAGAGAACTAATTGGTATCTATTTTCTATTTGTTTTGTATAAATGACAAAATTATAGTAAACAGATCAGCAATATGCTGCCTCCACATTTTCTTCATTTTCTTTTAACATGTTCTTAAGTTCTGTGTAACAGATCCAGTGGGTGATTATTTTAGAATTCATTTTCAGTGATTGATTTAATTTCTTTTTTCAAAATTATCCATCTTCTTTTTGGTAAACATCAAGTTTTTAATATTTGTAAATTTTGTAAGCCATTTTTTAAATCATTGAAACTAAACTTTAACTTCTACTGGGATAAAGTAGGACAACCTTGTTATACAGTCTATATGCTGAATTATAAGGTTGGTGCTTCTTTTTGGGTACAATAAAATATGGCCAAGTTGAATTATTTACATGAGATACTTTCATATAGTTCTGATATTTACCAACTAAACTTTAGATAGCTTTGGATATATTTTACCCTTCTTAAAAAAATAACATTTTTTAAACAAAATATATAAGTATGAAAGAACAAATATGCTGTGATTCTTTATATCGTTTTTCTCGACGTGTAGATCTGATGTAGGTAGTTTAAAAGAGGTCAAATATCATGATTAATAATTTAAGATAACATAATATTTTAGATAACCATCCGTATAACAAATATGGAGTATCTAATAATAAAACTTAAATTATTTTTATCATAAACTGTAATTTTAATTCCAAGATCAAGCAGTTTAGACAAACATAAAAAAATTGCAAACTAAAATTAAATGTTAAACTAGAAGACTCAAATTTTTCAATAAACATAAGTTAGTAGAAGTTGGAGGTTAAAGGTAAAAATTCAATTGCATGACTTTCGAAGATTTGAATATGTTTAATATAAATATAAACATTGTTAAGCTTTAATATTTAATTTTGATGTTTATGAGATAACAAAGATAGTTAATATGTACAAAACAATCTCTAATGTCTTAACACAATTGGGGTAGTAATCACTAGTCTCAATATTATTTGGGGCTAAGCAGATAGACTATTAACTCATAGAAATATATAAATAATTGTTACTTTTTGTTTTTAACAACTGAAGTGTTAATCATAATTGATGTAAAAAAAACGTTGAAGGTATTAATGATTATAAAGATATTGGTACTTACAGGAAATGCTCTAATCCTCATTTTGCCTGGTTTATCTTTAGGTAATGTATTCTTCATCATTGTGATTGCGTTTATTATAAGTTGACAGGTTAACTAATTAAATACTTCTTTACTTTTTCATTTATAGTGACAATAATACTTCATTGTTACTCTCACATCTGAAAACAAATTTTGGGCTACTGATATTCGAATGTCGGATGAGGAGGTTGTTAATCTTTACCATTGGCATTTATACACTTAATTAAACACAAAATGGATTTGTTAACAAAATATTCTTTATCCACAAGTTATCCTATGTGGATTGTAAAAAATTGGGAATGAAATGATTGAGAATGCGATATGAAGTGACAAATAAAATATCAGGATCTCTCTGTCGCTCTCATGGCAATGGACCAGTGCTACACAATATGACGTTTCTTTTTTATTATATATATTACTATTATTATATTATTTATATTTGTATGAGGTTTATAATGCAACTCACGTGTGGATAAACTATTTAACGCACTTTCAATTAAAATAAGTGTCTGCTAAATTATTAAAATGGATTTATTATCCGTTTTAGCATGTCTATTTCTTTCAATTGTTTCACTTCATTTCAATCCACCCACAGATTAAATAAATGAAAATATTCATAACAGCTGTACAACAGGCTATAAATAACAAATCCTGTATTAGAAAAATCCACTTCCAGTTAATGATTTTAGCAAATGTATGATTCAAAATCAAAATATAGACAAGAAAGAGAATAATACCATTGTTTTTACCTCTTCGAAGTTTTTTATCGATATTCTATTGTTACATGAAAAATAACTAAGGGACTGAGTTAGTTATTTTGACACAATCAATGGATTGTTATGGTGAGTAACTCAGACTAAAAACTATATTATAGTTAGTAGTGAACTAAGCACTGAGTTTTGATTCGTGGAGTTAAATGAATAAAAAGAAACACTTCAGTTAATTTAAAACGCTTAAAATTCTTTAAAGCATAATTTTAAAATCGACTCATTTTAGTCAAGGCAATAAGTACTCACAATCATGGTGGCACGTACGTCAAAGATCTATAAGATAAATATGTATAAAATATTCGTGGCTTAGAAGAATTTTTCAATTCTACTAGAGGGAATACTTATATCCAAACAACAATACTTTTTGAATACTTACAATTCGTGGCAATAGAGGGCACGCTAGCAAGTCAAGGATACACAATCTACTTGGCGTGAATGGAATTTTTTTGGGGACGGAAATATACTTGATGAGAACAATAAATAGAAAACAAAGTAATAAAATATTTTATTTTCTGTTGTTCATAGGTATAATACTTATAGTGTTTTTATAACATAAAATACAGCTCTAGTGTACTGGATATGTTTATCAGGAGTCCCAAAGTACAAAAGCTAAGATGGCTGACGCTTGAGGATTCCTTAACGTCATGTATTAACAGTTGTTTTTCTGTAACGTACAAAAATCATTTAGTAAAATTGGTACAGTGTTGTCTATTGTCACTTTCGAATCTATCTAGATAGGCTCAAACACGTGAAAGTATTTTTATTTATTTAATAGTTGCTTGTTACAGGTTACAGCTATTACATTTATTATAGAAGTTTTGCCATATTAGAATTCAGGATCGGTTAGTGAACTAACCTCTTGTTCCATGCTGTTTTTATTACCATAACATTTCATTATCTTACATTCAATATGAGAATAGACGAGGTCTTACGAGGTTGAATTTGAATCACAAATTAAACCGTCAAAAGTGTGTCAGTTGCATGTGAAGGTTTCCATATGATTGCATGCATGATGTATCTATTTCCCGGGTAGAAACTGGGGGAGCCTTTGAGCTCGATTACTCTGAAAGGCTCCCCATTCTAAAACCACTAGTTTCTGAGCTAACTCGCAAGTGACTGAAGTAACAACTGTCTTTTAGTAAATAGTAGGGATCGTCCAAGGAAATTAAGTAGTGCTATGAGAATTGAGGCTTACAAACTAGGCTGATAGCCTCAATTCTTTTAAAATTTGATTAGACGAGTTAATCGTCGTCTGATCGCCACCGTCTGACAGTTCGCGTTGTAAGTTCCGCTGAACAATGTATAAAAGGATGGCTACAATAATTTCATTTTTATCTTTTATATGCGTACCTACACTGGGTCATGGGCCCTGGTGATCATCTGTATATTGAAAAATGACTATTAATTTTAGTATAAATAGTTCTAACTGGATGTCAACAGTAAAACCACGTACACACGCTGAATCACGCCAATAGTTAAAATAAATTGTGCTTTATGATTTGATTGATTGTGCGTTTTTGATTGGGTTTTTAGATTGATTCAAATTTTATTTACACTTGTTATTGCGATTGATTGTTTGATCATTCATCCATATTGAATGTACTATGTGGCTGCGAAATTACGTAAAATTACTAAAATATGTTAAATTATTCTAATAGTGTAAAAGACAATATATATTTCAGTATAGTTCAATATTACCTTTCCCATAATTTGCAAGATGATCATATAAAATAGAATAAAAACATAAATAAAACTAAAAAGAAATAAAAACTAATGCGCAATAAATTAAATATAAAGAAAATACCAGGCTTTTGTAAATATTTACAATAGAATTGATACAGTGTGGAAGAATTCTCATTCTACTGCCATAAAACAAGCATAACGAATTTAATATTTATGATTAATCAGATAACAAGTAATCTTTATATTTTACAATCAAGTTATACTCGTAGCAATCATACTAATACATTTTTATTTCATTAAGCATACAATTGCATCTATATATTGATAAAAATACATAATACATTGTTGTAACATTGTTACTTTTATCACAATCTAAAACTAATGAATAAAACAATCAAATGTCTTCCACGATGTAGTCTCTGGACGTAGTGAGCAGAATGTTGGCCCATCGGAGGAGAAGCAACAGCAAACATGCAGTTATGAAGAACGACACCATAACACGCAGCGTCTTCTCGGAACGTTGGTCACGGTCGCTAACGCGTAATCGTTCTATCAGACCGTTCTGAAAAGAGAAAAAAGCTAATAAGTGCAAGCAGCTTACTGTAGTCTTTCGTATTTTTAGACATGTAAAACTGGCAGGCGCTGTGGCATATACTAATATATGGATTAGCAATTAGTGCAGATGTACTGTGTAATTTATTATTGTTGAGAATAGATTTTGTTAGTGATTTTTTTTATAAGAAAGGTGGCAATTGAGCAAGGTGAACCGTCACCTGACTTTAAGTGACCGCTAAAAATAGATATCTACAACAAGCTAATGAATTCTATATATGTACAGAGGAGAGGATAAATAGAAAAAATGATAATTCCTCATAAGAAAGCGATAAGAAGAGAAACAGGACTAGGTTTAGGCCTCTGGAACTTAACGCATCAGACAAAACGCACTAATACTTCTACTTCACCCATGTCTTTTGTGAGATCGTGGTATTTTACCGGTTGAACCGGCACATTGGAGCAACAGATGTTGCGGGCTCTACCATTTTCGTAGCTTTGGCTGATGCGTTAGAATTATATTATTTTATCAGCAGGCTGTAGCTAATTATATACAATAAGGATATTGTTGACTGAATAATTAAAAGTATACCAAATTAAAAGAGTAAGTCAAAATATACAAGGAAGCGATTCCTGAGAATCTCACCCATCCCCCATGAGTAGCAATCCATGATCCGGTTTCTTCATGCAGCACATCGGCAATAGCGGCAGCCGGCGCTGCCACCAGCTCGAGTGGCGGCTCACCGTCTGATGCTTCAGCAGCCTCCCGAGCTAAGGCCCCACATATACAGTACACCGCTGCTATCTGAAATTTAATTTGTAAGATTCATAATTCTTTTCCTCATCTTTGTCAGTTGGCAAGCTACCTCAATATTTTGTAAGATGCGGTATGGCATTATCCAAAACCGACTACTTTCTTTTCCGAAAAGTCACGATCGTACAAATGATACAGCAGAGACGCAGAGCTAAGCTCGTTCGCCCCGGTACTTTTATTTATATAGATAGAAAGTGCTTATTGAACCTTTGACCAGGTAATATTATCCCTGGTGACACGTCTGGCAAGAGCGAGCGCGAGTTCTGCCAAGGCGACGTCGGAGCGCAGCATAGTCGTAGGCGCGCGCGTCGCCTGGCGCGCGATGTGCCGGAACGCGTCGGGTTGCTTCCTCTCGAGCGCGGCGCACAGCGCGCGCAGCGCCGCCAGCACGCCGCTCTCCATGTTCGACGCCGCTTCCTCCCCACACTCTGTCTCCAGCATTTGTTGCAGTCGCTTCATTACTATTTGCTGTTAAGAATTTTGTTCAAAAACAAAAATGCAGGGCACTAATCATTTTTTTATGGAAATAGGTGCCAAATGAGCAAGCGGGTCATCTGATTAATTGTAAGTGACCCCCACCCATTGGCATCTGTAACACGAAAATGAGTCGCAAATGCGTTTCCTACCTTTAAAGGACAGAGGATAGACAGGTAAAAGAACATTTATCTCCTCCCCGGCCCATCCTCCTCCCCTTCCTATCTTCCTATTCTATCCTTATGGGAAAGAGAGAGGACTGAAATTGGGCCTCCGACATCTCATTCATTACACTAAACGCAGAGTACTTCTACTTCACGCCTGTTTTCTGTGAGGTCGTGGTATTTCACCAATTGAGCCGGGTCATTCATGCAACAGCTGTTGTCGTGGGTTCTACCACTGTACATAAATACAAAATGCAAGCAATTAACATTTCATGTCTGTATTCTACGCGGTGGCAGTGATTTACTATTAAATGCCTGCCCATTCGTACTACTATGTATATGTCAATGTATGTATTATATAATTGGAGAGATGGTCTCAGTATTCGTTTCGAGATCTTCACCTTCGATGGTAACCGTCCCAATAGCTCGGCTATCGTCACTGATGTAATTTACGGACCAACCTTATTTGGGCACATAGATGATCTTCGAATTTGAGATTTAATGTACTGCAAGCACAAGGCGCGTCCTTGCCGGACGATTTGTGGTTTGACTTGTGTGGGCGAGGCGAGACACCAGCCTATCGTGGCGGAGAGTCGGCGCGAGACGGCGGCGGCGGCCGCACTAGATACCATCGTGCTGAAGCGTCTTCTTGTACGATCCAGTGGTGATAGCGACCGAGGTGCTAGATAGAATGAGATTAATATCATGAATTTAATAATATAGATAATAGAGCAGCTCTTATGATGGGTTTATCGACGTGGTTAGTGAGACAATGGAAGCTACCCGAAAGAAATAGCATCAAAGCTTTTAGTTACTGATAAAATTAACAGCGCACTTGATTTTACTCTCATAGCTATCAATACAAGACAACGACATATAATAGGAAAGGTAGACGTAAGAACTGCCCCTTGTTTACTTTGAGTTCTGTAGATTTGAAGGCCAAATCATAATTTATGTCACGCATATATGTATAGAAACATTTTCAAAATTTTACGTGCATGATTGATGTATTTTTTGACTGTTATTGTTGACTTAAAACAATTAACAAAAATACTAATAATAATAGTGAACATATTAATTAATCTTCGTTGAAATAAAAGTCCAGTTAGACATGGTGGAAATAATTATTACCAGGTGCACCGGTGATACCCTCGGCGGTTGGCATGCTGCTGAGTGGGCTGCTGAGTTTCCTGCGCGCTCGCAGCGGCGGCACGATCTCGTCATCTTCTTCGCCATCGGGTGGAGTGACATGTATTGCTATGTTGTTGCCCTCTGGAGTTTTCCTCCCATCCGATTGCCATCTTAGATCTTTTAAAGGCCCTATCTGAAATGAAAACATTACAGAATTTTAGATTCATAATTTTTTCAACACCCGAAATAATTAGAAAAATTAAATTTTCACAGTAGTAGAGCCCGCAACAACAACATCTGTTGCACGAATTGGCCGGTTCGACCGGTGAAATACCACGACCTCACAGAAGACAGGCGTGAAGTAGAAGTACTCTGCGTTTCGTCTGATGAGTGAGGTCCGGAGGCCTAATTTTAGGGGATAGGATTAACGGGGAAAAGGAAATATTCTTTTTCCTGTCTATGCCCTCCTTTATCCTTTAAAGGTAGGCAACGCATTTGCTTGTTGCGGATGTTCATGGGCGGCGCTCACTTGACATCATGTGATCCCACCTGCTCGTTTGCCACCTTTTCACATAAAAAAAAGGTTGCATTATATTAATATTATAATTACATAAAGTGTATAAATGTGATGGATATCATTACCCAGTTAAAACTGGCAGTAAGTCGTTGTGCGGCGATTGAAATTACACGAAAGACTTCTTTAAGTCCGTGCAATAGTTTCGGAGTCTACAAACAAGCAATTCTTTTATCTTTTATATGCTTTTGTGTAGATATACATCTATACAGATTAATACTTAATTTACTTATTTTACTCTTTGATCATAAGATAAAAAGACAAAGAACATATAACGTATGCCGGGCACAAAATACCAATTAGCTTAACAGGGGACGTATTGTCCGACTTATATGGGATTGATTAGAATTACTGATAATTTTATTAAGCAACCAGCAAATTACATTATTTCTTATTTGGCAACATATAAAATCATAATTTTATTTCTATGTAGAGCGAGAGAGAGAGAAATAAGTTACGTAGCTTTATTTTAAGCCCGTGTGTAAGTCCCTAGTCGTATTATCTTAACGTACTTTTTGTGTGTACATTAGTTTTTAATTCAGAGTGAGCTTTCTTTTGTTAGTTACGCGTTACAATTTTCATAAATGTTCAGTGATCGTGTAGAATTATTGATGTCATGATTCATTAGAAGTTTTTTTAATAAAATAATTCCACAGTAGCACCTAATCAATAAATGAAGCAAGACTTCAAGTATTAAGTTAAAAGACGAAAAAAACCATTTCCACGAATAATTTATAAATAAACTAGCTGACTAGGCAAACTTTGTACCGCTATAGGATTAATTTATGTTGTGCTATCCTAGTAGGCTAAATCAGGCCTGGAAAATCCCATGTATCCTAGTCCTAATGTCCCACAAGGGTCAATCCCTTTCTTAAGTTTGTTCGTTTCGTAATTATCTGCTTTCGTTTACTGTAACATGCATACATTTAACCTTTCTCTTGAATCTTTCTGCCTATCGTTGAAATCCGCATTAAAATCCATTGTGTAGTTTAAAATATAACAGGAAACAGACACAGGAAGCGACTTTGTTTTATACTATGTAAAGATATGCGCCATAACCATCATAACCCAGAGGGGTAGGCAGAGATTATGGATTTCCAATTGGCACGACTTGGCACGCCTCTCTTGCTTATTTTAAATCCATACAAGCATGTATAGCACACATGCTTGACGGTTATGGGTCCTCCTTGTATCGCCTGTCTTTATCATGTTTAATCTGATCGATGTAAGTTCTCCTGGGACGTCCTGCCTCCCTCTTCCTCCTATCCACACTGACACTTAGCAAGTTAGGCTGTTTTTTGTCAGTTAAATAAAATCGCTCGAAGGGTAAAACTGCAGGGCACAGCAAGTATAAAATGGATTAGCTGCCTGGAGTTTGGACAGTTTCGCTGTATTTTTTTTTCATTTAATGCATTGTGTGTTAGCTGTTTTATAGAAATAACGAAAAAGACAATAGGTAAAGCTACGCGCACGTTTAAGACGTATGTCTCATAAAGTAGTTTAACAAAGAGATTCCTAAGAACAATACACTTTTTGGAACAAAGATCTCACAATGAATTCGGTCGTTATCCTAGTCATGCGTCACTAATGTTACAAATGAACTTATTACAAACTAATGGCAAGTATGGTGGCCGGCTGACAACACGAAAACTTCGGGAAAAGTTAGGGCAAGGTATACACAAAAAAACTTAATGATTAATTTAATGAAAGTGTTGGAAGCCATTTGGAATTTACTAAAATTGTGGGACATATTAAAAAAGTAATTCTTTTTGTAAATAATTAAAAAATCACTTAACACGGAGAAAACTCATTTTTCGTTTGATTTTCAAGACACCTTATTTATCTCGTGAACATAGAGTATATTAAGCCTTGAACAAGCATAATGTTCAATGCCTTTAAATAGTTATCATTGATGTTTTGATTGTTCGTGAACAATGTAATCTATTCTAAATTAAGTCGATACAAACTCGAATCGACGAGCGTCTCTCTGTCTTTGTTCTTGGCTTTGTAAATACTAAAGTTTTTGATATAGTGGTTATTTAGACTATATTTTTAAGAAACATAAGCGGAAGTTAAAAAGTTTTGGTTTGGTTGCTATCAATACGACTTAGGGAAAGTGCAATAATGCAAAGCCAGGGTAGATCGTTTCAGATAACTATATATAGATTATTACTATATAGATTAAGATTCTTGCTAGAATGCCTTTATAAGTTTTATTCGGAAAGAATTTTTGAAGTTTAAACTTCTTTCGTCGCCTTTGACGATATTTTGTAGGTGAAAATCTTATAAAAAATCGTGAAAAACATGCGTTAGAAACATGCCTGTTTGTTTATGCGGAGAAATGCCTACGTGTTCCTAGACTTTTAGGGGCATATAAAGACACGCTATGTCAGGCCTTACAGTCGTCTTTAACAGTGCTGGTAATCTGGTAATGAGTCACGGCGTAAAGTGTATTTGTCCTCTTCCAGTCTTCGGTTGGACTGTGAGTAGGCGTGCTATTGCCGAAACGGCGTCTTTTTGACTGTGCTAATCTCCTCCATGCTCCATGCTGTTGTTTTTAAGGGATCAAGTAAAGATAAATATTTAAACTTTATACTATGTGTAACCTATTATATAGTGACCGTCGCTAACCATAGACATCCTCAACTTCCAGGTGAGTTGGCTTAGTCACAGCTTATATTGGAAATACGAAATTGATAGTTAAGGGGAGGACGAGAGGATAGAAGGAGATGGACACCTCAATCAAATCTCATCACCGGTCAAGGGAGACGCGAAAGTATTTATAAAATACGCAACATAATGCCAGTACTGTGCGAGGTCGTGCTAATTTTCCTATTGAACCTGCCTCAAACAACTGTCACCGATACGTGACAATCAATGATAATATGTACACGCACAAATATACTGGAATAATTTGTTTTCATAGTGAATCATCTTTAAATGTTTCAAGATAGTGAAAGAAGACTTAGGAATTTAAGCTTCATCTAGATCGCTAATAAAAATGCCACGCAGGCAACGTGGATTCCGATCATAGCGGTGATGACCCTGGCTCTCGCTGTGTTTGTAATGCTAATTCACACGCTCAATGCTACTGATAACAGCGTTGTCACTCGAATACTCAATCGAAGCGTAGGTTGAGGAAATTTTAGTTAATCCTTTATGGGACATGAGTCATGAGCGAGTGACAATACCACGTTTCCGCCGAGATGCTCCATTGATAATTTATGCCACAGCTTTGGTGACCTTTTAGAGGAAGGAAGCTGTACTGTACGCTTCCATCGGTTATCAAATAATTAGTTTTCTTTATTGAAAAATGGACGAACTACCAAATAAATCTTCTGACAACAAGCAAACAGCACAGTACTAGATATTTACGTTGATATGGTTTTGTCATATACCAAAGTAATTTTTTGTGAGTAAACATTATTAGATTATTAAAAAAATTACTATTATTTCTCTTAACCTCTTCTCTTAACCGCTTCTCTTAACCATTTCAACTAAGCTTGTGCTTAAAGGATATGTTTCACGACAATAGTCGTATGGTGGATCCGAACCCACGACCTTGTGATCAGCAGTCCGTAGGTGTAACGGTCCGTAATCATTAGGCTGTTGGCGCTTCAATGTTTTAATGTTAACTCTTACAATTTCCTTTAAAATCAGAACTATTGATTGACCTATAATTATTTGACGTAAATAAGATTATACGTATCCCCGGGCTAATAAACATTAGTGAATGTTACGGCTTGTCTCAACAGTTCGAAAGCATATTTGACGACGCGATTCATCACGTGTGCTTTCCCTCCCTTGAGCTTCGATATACAATTATTAGGATCTAAAATTTTTGGTTACAGATTTCTGGTGTCATCCAGAACATGAGCTTTGTCATTCTTGTTCATTTTATTCAATTATATTTTATACTACAGAATTGTTATACTCATACAAAATCATTAGTAAAAATTGTTTCTAAGAAAAAAGATAGCGTAATTAAAATAATGTTAGTCACTTACGCATAAATGAAAGCACACGACGTAAGCTACAAAAAAGGCGTCCTAATTGGGACGCTTGCGAGGCGTCATTTTTCGACCGCTAATGGCTGCTACTTTTTGTCTTATACTTTTAATTTTCTTAAATGTGATTGCTTTTTGTAGCTTCATTTATTGAAGCAACGAAGAAATAAACTTTCTTAAGCAATAGATAACCACTATTCTATAAGAGTAAAATGCGACATACATAAATAATGTTAGAAGTGACATAAAATATGAAACCATACCGAAACAATACCAGGTCTAATTAGTGGCGCTAAATTTAATTTAATTGGCACGTATTTCTTGGCGAGGCAATGTATTGTTTGGGAATTTGTATCACGGAATAGGTAATGCTTGTACAAGCAAGAATATTAATATTCCAAGGCACGCCGTCCGTACCGCATTGTAGCAAACTGTGCTCAGTACAGAATAGGACTGTACTCGTACTCAATATATTTATGGTTGCGCTTTTACTAGAGTGTATCGGAGCACATCATTTGTGATGTGCTCACCTCACTAACATGGCATCAGAATTTATTTATTTATTTATTTAAGGAGACATACAGAAACAAAAGATAAAAAAATATAGATAGGGGTACGTAAATTATAATAATAAGTTCTAATGTTTCCTAACGATTGTCTCACTGAGAACAATTATGGTTAAAATTGTTTGTTTTAACAGCGTTAATGTTTTCTAAATTAAAATTAAATTACTTAAAACTATATTACACTAAGAGAATGAAAGAAAAAAAAACAAAGTAGTAAAGTAAGTAAGAAGGAATATAGATCAAAACTATACAAATTATTAAGGTACGAAACAGAAGGGAAGGGAGCAGCAGGGAAGTTTCTTATTTACAAAACCATTTAATTAAATTGGCTTTATAGGTGGAGCGGGAGTTTGAGAATAAATCTATGTCAAAAATCGTGGAGGGTGCACATCCGATGTATCGGTTCGCGCTTACCGATGTTGGTTCCGGTTGCCGAAACATGGAAAATATATTTTGATCTTGTTGTTTAGGTGGTATTCTAAATTCTAATACAGATAATAATCCGGGACAGTTAAATTCGCCAACACAGATGTTTCTGAGAGTGATGGCGTCATTGAGTGTTCGCCGGTCACTCAATGAGAGCAGTCCGTACTTAGGTAGAAGATTCTTGTAAGTTGTTTAAGGGAAATGCATTCGATAGTTTAGTATACGTAAGAATTTTTTCTGAATCATTTCTATTCTATCTGAACTTACAGACTTACGGATTCCATATCGGAGACACATAATCTAAATGAGATCTTACAAGGTATTGATAAAGTAGGATAAAAGTGTCTTTCTGCTTAAATGATCTTGTTATGCGTGTGATAAAACCTAACATACGATAGGATTTATTTAATATGTGGTCAATATGTTTGTCAAATGTGAGCTTTGTATCCATAATAATCCCTAAATCTCACGTGCTGGTAACAGAATCAAGCTTATAACCGCCGAGATAGAAGCACGTGTTAACAATATTTTGGTTTCTAGTAAATGTCATATGCTTGCATTTATTATATGCCAAAAATAGTTTGTTGGTTCAACAGTAATTATCTAGCCTATCCAAATCATTCTGTATCAATAATATTGAAATCGAGTCAGTAATAACAGAAAATAGTTTTAAGTCATCAACGTATAGTAAGAATTTACAATGTTGGAAACAAGATGAAATGTTGTTTATAAAAAGAACAAATAGGAGTGGGCCGAGAACGGAACCTTGTGGTACTCCAGAAGATGCAATCACATGGGAAGAGGCATGGCGTTGATGACTACAGATTGTATGCGATTTTTTAAGTATGACGCAAACCAACGCAAAAGATTACCTTTGATTCCATTAAACGAAATTTTCTTTAAAAGTAATAAATGATCCACTTTATCAAAAGCTTTTTTGAAGTCGGTGTAGACAGTCTCAATTTATGCTTTCTTTTTTATTAAGATGATAGTGAGTGGAGTATATAATGTTTCATATGTATGCTTCAAGAATATGGGGCTAATTTTGTCCGGTCCTGTGCCTTTGTTTGGATCAATGTTCCGTAAAGCTAGACGGACTTCGGTTTCAGAAATAAGTACATCGTGCAAATTAACTACACTGAGATTATCGTCTGATTGTTCACATAAATTATATGCACCGTCAGACACTGGCTCGAAAACAGATTGAAAGTAGCGTGAGAACATATCAGAAATGTCATTTGGATTGTAAGAAGTTTCATTATGAAATTTCATTGTATGAGGAAACCCAGTATTAGTTTGTTTACGGTCAGAGGAAAATTTCCAGAAAAATTTAATGTTGCTCTTAATGGAGGCCTCAACATGTGTCAAGTTAGTTTTATAACATGCGGTTGTAAGACGTTTGACGCGTTTTCTCAATGAAGAAAACTCTTGGTAATCGCGTAGTGAATTACAGCTTATGCTTACGCCTGAGTGCGCAAATTAAAGTTTTGGAAAACCATATAGGGTACTTTTTTGACTACTTTTACAACTGGTACATTTAATTCAATTATATTATAAATTTCCTTGTAAAACGTATCAACTGCCGTTTCTATACATGAATGATTAAGAACAGTAACCCAGTCGATTTTAGATATCGCTTCATTGATTTGCTCATAATTGGCATTAAAAAAGTTTCTTTTAGTAATTCGATTTATAGGCATGAGGTGAGAATGTGTCGTTGTACACGATATGTCTAATGCAGGGTGGTGGGGTACAGACTTTAGAAGTGGGTCAATGGAAAGGGAAACAGAGCAATCAGGTATAGAACACAGGACTAAATCGAGTATTCTAAAGTTTTCATTTTGCATCGTATTGAATTGTTTTAAATTCAAGAAAGACATGATGTAAGACAATAGTTTAGCGTTTTCAGTGATAATGTTGGGTGGTGACAAAGACGGACCATCAGTACACCATTCAATGTAGGGTAAGTTGAAGTCACCAATGATCAAGAAATTAGAAAATAATTCTTTAGCAAAAATATTATGTAAATTGTTCATATACTTTTGATAGACAATGGTGTTAGAGGCCGGAGGTATGTAACATGCGCATAAAAATAGGTTGGAGTGCAGAGGGCAATGGAGAAACGTTTGTTCTAAGTCAACAGCCTCTAAATCGTGTTTCCTACCTACATGGATTGATTCCTTAACTAGAACTAGCACTCCTGTTGTCA
Source organism: Papilio elwesi (assembly GCA_029849275.1). NCBI lineage: Eukaryota > Metazoa > Arthropoda > Insecta > Lepidoptera > Papilionidae > Papilio > Papilio elwesi. Next base: position 7,371,715 of record CM056687.1, on the reverse strand, counting down.
AAGCAATAAAAATATGCGCTCATGCTCGTAAACCGACCGGGTAGACGGAGATCACGGATCACTCCTCGGGCGTTATGCTCACACTGCCACTTACTTTTGAAACATAAATTTCCTTCATCCTTCCCTTACATCAACCCCTATACTGTGATAAAGATAATTCTTCCTTCAGTTAAACACCGCTTTTGATTATAATTAGTTTATGAATTGTGGAATTAAAGCAATCTAATTTGACGGTGTATTTAATGTCATTACATTAACATAAAACGATTGTAGAACCATAGAACATTGTATATTTGATTAAACTTTGTTCTGGCACCGTGGATTCCCCGGACCTATTGGCTGAAGTATTGTTTAAAGTGTCTCTAATAAGCCTTAGACCTAAAGGGTTACTTTATACGCCAGCTCTACGTACTAACTACAGCAAAAACACTTTCATATGGCGGGCAGGTATTAGCTTCAACAAGCATCATGAACTTGACTTGCTTTACACCAGCATCATTTCGGCAAGGCAGGTGATTAGTCGGAAATTCTTTGTGTCATAATAATTGTTATGATATATTGTAGCCAACATGGCATAGCATTGTTGTTTCTGTTCTTTCTTGGCTTACTATTTCTTTTTTTATTATTGTTTGTATATTGTGTGTATTTTTTCCCTTTTATGACTTAAATTAATATGTTTTCTATTGGCGAGAACCTTTATATGACTGAATTGTTGTGACTTTACTGTTAAGATTTTGTTTGATTTAAATGTAAAGCTGTTGGTTCTCCCAATCCTCTAAAATAAAATAAAATAAAATAGAATAGGAACGTCTACTATCCTCTTCCTAACAGACCAACAAGTTCAACGGAGGAAGAGCCCGCAACAACAACATCTGTTTGCACGAATGGGCCAGCTCGACCGGTGAAATACCACGACCTCACAGAAAATCAGCGTGAAGTAGAAGTACTCTTCGTTTCGGGAGGTGCCGGAGGCCTAATTTTAGTCTTCTTGCCCTTCTTTTGGATGGAAAGGTGAAGAGAGGACAGCGACGGGATAGATGGGGAAAAAGAAATATCGTTTACGTACGTACGTTACGTTCTTTTATTGTTGTATTTTACTTAAATATAAGCTTATCTCTACTATCTCTCTATATAATATTATAAATGTGAGTTTAAATTTGTTCGTTACGCTTTCACGCGAAAACTACTCAACCGATCATCATGTAACTTTGTACACATATTCTTGGAGGTATTAGAAGTAGCATAGGATACTTTTTGAAAAAATAGTATATAAAAAGCGAAGTATGTATGTTCCCTAAAGACCTACAGACTCCTGAACGGCTGGACCGATTTCGATGAAATTTACAGGGATTGTCCAGATTGACACATTCCTGTGTTTGGTAGCGATCGGATCAACATCATTAGTGGTACGCGGGCGAAGCCGGGGCCGGTCACTAGTTGTATAATAAATTACTGAATGTATATCTAGATTGACCGTTCACACCATACAGCAATTACATATTTGTTTTATTTCACACTAAACATGTATCTATACTTAAATATAACATCGATTTAGTTCAGCAACGCAAGTAAGGCAATAACTGTATGGTTATTTTTGTCACCAGTTTGTCACGCATTGATTGTGTATTTACTTTATCAGTTTATGATACCAACCGATAAGTTATTGTGACGTAAAATATGTCTGCAAGTGATGATTGAATCTTACTTTCAGTTCGTCATTTAGTTCTCTCTAAATAAATAAATGCAATTTAGACATCAATTATATTACATTTCTAATACTCCGTATTTAAGCTTCGTTGTGCCTTGTTCGAAAGGTAAAGGCAGATCAGAAACTTTCTTGTATCGCTGTCATCCTCCAGAACATAAACTAGTTAAGTGTCATATATCGATACCGATCAATTTCATTTGTATTGTATCAATTCCAAATTAAAACAGCGCCACTACCAGCTAACAGTGTGAAAATTATAAATTTAATGTTAAATAATTTTTAAATATTGTAGGTACCTCAAGCTGTTAAGGGGAACATAATTTTAAAAATATTTAAGGAAAATAAACAAAAAACTAAATTTATTTATCAGTTGTAAACACTTATTACTTGCGTCACACAATTCTCTCGTATTTTGAACGATGCTGGCGTCAGTAAAATAAATACGCTTAATGCAACACTGCGATTTATAGGTATTTTGTAAAAATAAAACCTACATGGATGAATAAACCTTTTATCGGTACAGACGACCTCGTGCATAAATCGCGCGCCAAAGCCTCGCCTACAAGAGTTCCTAATTGGATTTTGTGTGTATATGTATTTCACCCTTGAATGGAGGCAATTTAAAATATATATATATATCTTTACAAATTGACATACATTTATATATTTCAAATAATGTTTATAAATAATATATATAAATCATACATGAATTTTACTAAAAGTATTTTACACTCCTGCAATTTATTACACGTGCCAAGTGGTTTATTGGTTAACGATAAAATTACCGTGAATATTTTGGGGTCTTCTTCCACACTTCCAACTTCCACAAGACTAGAGGAGGAGCTTTAATTGTGTTATTGTGCTTTAAGGAAATAAGGAAGTATCGATTTGGATATGAATGGTTCGCTGGAAATAAAGATTTCCCCAGCGCAGTTGTGCTAGACACGAATTTTCACGACAACCATACAGTGTAGCACTAGATGATAGGCAAAGGGCTAGGTAATCGATGCTAATTCGCCTTTTTTGACTATATCATACCAGTTTAAGATCACTATACATTGTAGTGTCGCTCCCTGAAATAGTATATTCGCAACAACTTATAAAATCATTGAATGCATTACAAGTCTGCAATTACCACCACATTAGGCGTCGTAATCAATTTACTTTTACCTTACCATTTATGAAACCGAATCAAAAGTCGGCTTGTAATAAAAGAATACCATTTATCAGTGCAACGATTGATACATTTTATTGATGTGGGAAAACAATAAAGTTAGCTCATTACATTTTATTATACTTCGATAGCAGATTTACTTTACTTTTACAACGCATCGAAATCGATTCTTTTTTTTAACAAGAGCTTATCACTGAAATGCAATGAATTTGAAATATTTAATGGGCCAAGGGCTTTAGTTTGTTCCACGTCGGTGGGACATAAATACACAGGCTTGATAAGCGACTTGCAACAGCGATGACAACGCAGCAGGGTCATGTTTTATATGTACATTTTGAAGTGAAACTTTTGTAAGCACGTAAGGCGTTTTTGTTTGGATATCTTACGAGGTTCCATAGCTGACATGCTAATGTTTAGAATATTTTCTGCTAGGCCGCTTGTAGACGTCGTTTTTGTCGCCGGATGTCCGACCGTGTATCGCGGGAATTGCCGTGGTGTATGGTTTACAATGAATGCAGCGCCGCCTATTATTGACGATCCGTCGTCCGAAAAGAACTATAGTAAGTAGTAAGAAATATCTGTAGCAAAGTGTACTATGTAAATGAGATATAACCAATATAATCATTGGTGCTTAAGCACGACAAAACTGTTTATCTTCATAGTATCATAATAGCATACCTTCAACGTACCCGTTAAATGGAACACGTACGGCACATTCGTGCAGCAGCGTACTGCCTTATGACCTTAGCAATAAAGCTGGTAATCGTATTGAAAAGCTGTTTCGATTTACGATCAGAACAACTATGAAATATCGTAAGGTGTATACCTGTTTTCTATTCTTGTCTTTACGCGCAATGTTTATTTCATCGTAACGGAATCTGGTTTCCTTATGGTCTACGGGACCGGGTCAGTGATCTTGAATTAATTAACTACAGAGAGGCTGCATCATTACATAATCCGAGACATAAGCAAAGTACAATTAAACTTTAATTGCAGATGATATCATTTTTCTGGAAGACATTAACACTTCAATATCAATAAGGAGTTTCGTAATATAAGTAAACGTAAATTTTCAATAAATTAAATAACGGTACTTCGATAAAATGATACAAACGATAAATTTCGTAAATCAGACATAACAGATGATTCTTTATTTAAAAAAAAAATAATTGACAACAACAGGTGGAATATATACTTTTTCCAATCGTACTAAAATTTGACGAAGAGTGGGCTAACGTTTTACAAGTAGATAAAATTTTGTGCGGTTAAAAAATCATATAACTGATGCAAAATCCTTTGCGCAAGAGATTTTATCAGCAAATGTTAAAGTTATGCGATACACTAGTCCTGTATTCCGTTATAAATATGGCTCTGAACAACTCCATAACTAACGCTTACATAACTATACTTTTAAAATTATGTAAACGCTTAATTTGCTTTTAATGTTTCCTTTGTTGGTCGTTTAAATGAACATTTAAGCATCTCTTGAGCTATAATGTTTTACAAATGGACATAACAATTGCAACCTTTTAATAGGTAAAGCAATAAAGTTAATATAAATGTAAATGTTATCAATGGTTGATCAACGAAGCGTTAACAGCTGATGCATCAATAGCTCCATGCAGAGTATGACGACCTCACAGCTTGCAGATCTTTAATAAAAGTGTTTATTTAATAAATCTAAATAATAATGTAAGTTACTATGTCCTCACATCATTCTTTTCCTCTTGTTGTCTGCTTTTGTCTACAGCAAGTAATCAATTTGTTTATTGCCAGCGTTTGTCACTAAATATTAGGAATCAATTGACCGTGTGCTTCTCTCTGACATAACAATGAAATAAATTATATATTTTTATTTCATTTGCAATAATGCTGCGAATTATAAATATACTTTATATTTGGTTTTGAATTACAGACAAATGTCCTTAAAATGTCTCACATTAAGGTTGAGGATATTATATAATATTATAGCAGTCCGCGTGCATTAAGATGAGTGCGACGGAGTTCTGTTCACTGAAACGGAATTATCGATTTAAGTACAATAATATCATCATTAGCCTTACGCCCTATCGTTTTTTTAAGTTTTTCTGGATAAATATTTTATATTAATAATACGCAAGAAGGTTCTAACCACCATATTTGTGTTCGGGTGTGTTGTACGACGTACGCAAATATTACTAGCAATATTTTTATAGTTTTAGTATACATACCAGTTAAAGTATTAAGGTTAGGAACCTGGTTTGTCTACAGCTTGCAGTACAATCTACAATATCCACTTTATTACCTGCACATTACATTCGCAGCAATGAGTCACGCGGCGTTCATGTGGGAAACGATTTGTTTCGTTACAAGTGCAATGCTTCAACGTTTTCGTTATTCATTGATCGATATTTATTTAACACTCTTGATTTCAGTGTGTTTTAATGATTTACTAACATATTTAAGCTTGACGAATACCAATAAATATATTAATTACTAGCTGTTCTCACGACTTCGTCCGCGTTGAATCCAAAAAAATGTGTTTCCGTCACGGAAAATTCCTACAACCATGTGCAATATCATCTACGGCGACGCATGATTTTACTTGATTCGTAAAATAAACTAAAACCAGTCTTAGTTTTTTCTTATAACATCGGGTATTAACAAGTAAAAGTTCTATCAAACTTCAGAGAGAGATTAGCCAGTATCAGACAAACAATTATTTTAAAAAATGTTTTTGTCCCAATACCTGCCTTTTCCCACTTAGCATACGGTCGGTTACTTTACAAAGTCGATATATCATCCGTAATTTTAATAATTTCCTCATTCCCTTTTAATCATGTCACCGTAAATCGTCATATGCGTATAGCATAGAAATTTTATTTTGACATCACAAACATACAATTTAATTTACTTTATCATATACATAAAATGCTCTCCGAAATCGCTGATATTTTTGTTTTAAATTGAATGTAGTTACGTAAGGTATCGATCTATCGATATTTATAGATTATAAATCTGTGAAAAACAAAATCAATTTTATCCCAAGGGGAACCGTACATTATTCCGGGATAGAAAGTAGCCCACGTGTTATTCCAGACTATAATCTATCTCTGCATCAAATTTCATCCAGATCCGTTCAGCCGTTTCGGCGTGAAAGATTAACAAACATCCATCCAAACTTTCGCATTTATAATATTAATAAGGTTAGTTGAAAGATAAAGTAATCCCTAGAGGATGGCTACGATTGGTTACTTTAAGTTTATTCAACTCTGATCGAATTTATTTCTTTCTTGTTATGCTCCTATAAAGTTTGTATGAAATACATTTTTATCTTCACTTCTATGTGAACTAAGTGGCAATTTGTAACGATATTCTTAACACGCTCTGGTGGTTGGTGTGTGATAGGATCATCACAACGTCATCACAGGGTCCTGAGAGCTTGCTTAGTTAATAAGAAGATCGCTAGGACGTACTAGTTAATGTCGTAGAAGTAAAAATCTTTTAAAGTTTTTAAGGCTGAAAGAACGGTTAATGTATCTACTACGTACCTACTGATCAAACAAACCAACACAACTTCAATTCGAGAAAGGAAAGGTCTAGACTTCCAGTTGTCTTCAGGCTCTCATGTAATACTGCCTTGAGTCTAATTAAGTTGTAATTTTACAGTCAACCATGTGATTTTTGTGAATAAAAAATATGACTCGAGACAAACAGAACATAAAGTCGCAGAAATATCTAAGTATCCTGCCCGAGTATATTTTCTAGACCTTAGCGTTATCATGAGACATATTTAGATGATGATTATGTAATACTGTAAATATATCCCTTACATTTACGGGATCATAAAAGATGACTTTATGATGACGATGGTGATTGGAACATTTCGAACGATCACCGTTCTCCCAGGAGATACAAGAGAGAGAGCGCAATAGGTATTGTAAATACCCAGGTATTTCAAAAATGAAAGGGCTAAAAGTGGTAAACATTTTCTAAAAAAGCCTGTGGACAATAGACGAGTTCAGAGAATCGGACGTGCACTTCTAACTTATAAAATACACAACAACTTATAAAATTGCATCGTTACCTAAAATCAACAAACAAAAGAAACTAATATATTTCCAAGTAGACAGCCAAAGGAAAAAACACAATGTAAAATACAAGTGAAATGCACGATGGACCAGTCTCTTTTCCCCACTATAGTGACATGAATAATTTGAAGAACAAAACTCAGCAATGTAAAGATGTAGATAGCTTTATATGTAAGTGTAAGAGCAACTAAGATTAATCCGACTGGACCCGTAAGGTTCGGGGATGCGAAGCGCGTTATGAGAACGATTAAAGTTGCTATAAAGTCGTAAAGAGAGAATGATGGACAGCGTTTCGTTCGCTGTTTTTATACTTTTTACACTTCATATTTTGACTACCTGTTCCCCGCGGCTTCGCACGCATCCTCATTTTCCACATTGGAATTTTTTGTAAGACGATTCTGCGTATAACAACTTCGAATTATAGGTTAACAAAAAGTTGTTATTGTTAAAACATGAAACATTACCATGCCAACTGATATTTTAAATGAAGCATATACATGTGCTTGGGGACCAATTTGATTTTCGGAATAAAGGGTAAATATAGTACCCCATATAATTTTATGTACCCCTGACAATGTGATCTGTCTTGATGATTGGTTGAGTCGTTACGGTGATAAAGTGTAACAAGCAAACGAGCAAATAAACACACTCACATTCACACTTATAATATTAGTTAGGATAACCAACGCACTTTAACGGCAATTTTAATAACAGGAATTTTAAGTAAAGTTTGTAAAGTTATTTTTATCTGAGTCTTCATTAATGCGATTGCTCTGAGTAGTGCAAGATGAAAAAATTCTAAGTAAATAAAAGCAAATGAGTTAGTAGTTGATCTGATGTCAAATGAAAATTGTTCGTAATTTTCACAATAATCAGAACAATGGCAGATGTATGAGAAGTCGAAAGTTTAGTTTAGAACGTTTAGTTTTAAATTGAAACGGTATTTACTTCTGATCATTTCATTCAACGGGCGAAATAAATAAATGATTATTTATTAACAGTAAGTTATTTCTCTATCAATTAATATTTCCGATGAAAGCGTAATAAGAGTAATGGCCGCCATATATGATTAATGACGTTTGTTTACAAAATTGTATCTTGCTGTGAAACATGCTACAAGAACTTTATCGAAAGATGACATATTGTGTATGAACGTATATAACAGTGCGGATGTGTCAACGTGTCGCATCGATTGTTTACGATAGGAAGAGTATTAAACATGCTTATCTTCTTTATAAAAACAAAAACACTCGTTTCATAGTATAGATAAATGCAACGTGTCAGAGCATCGATCGGCGCAACATGTGAATAATTGACAGCGATTGTTTTCATTTGATGGTCAATATATTTGCAGTCAGCATGCATTTCCTCTTTGATTTCTGTCCACTGACCTCTCGATTTAATTGACCATGCGAATTAAAACAACTTACAACATTTATGTCTACGATATGAACTTTATTGTAATGGGTTTTTAAATATCTTTATTGCTATTCGGTAACATGATATAGTTGTAGGTACAATCCTTGTTCTTTTCTTTCGATAGTCACTTAATAGCCTTAAGCTCTTTAAGTTACTTACTCAAGGGCGTCCGTAGGAAGTGGGGTTTTCGGTTTGGGTCTTTACTTCGTTAATATTTTATGCATTATAGATGTGTGCATAAGCTATGGAAAATTTAAGCCGTTGTAATAGGAAAAGTAGGTTTGATTTTATGATGCGGGCTTTACCAGAACAAATTGGTAGTGTTATTCCTTAAAATGGTTTAAGATCTTATCTCGTGCACGTGTTAGAAATAGTGGATACTTTAAAATTTAATGGAAGGAGATTAAAAATATGCCTAATTATAAATCTCCTGATCTCTAAATATGCCTTTTTTCAGTTTTTAAGGCTTAAAAATATAATTCTGTCTATAGGGCTAACTAGTACTGTTAGCCCTATTTTTACGTCTCAGTACCCTTGCTTGTCGCAATCATATAGATAAATTAAGTGTGATAACGGCTTTGTTTCAAATATATATATTTTCAATGAGGTGTACAGTACCTCTTGCAATAAATTTCACTAATTTAGCAAAAGTTATTACAGTGACAGCTCCAAGTAATATTTTAATCAGCGAATATCGTATTTGTTTAAACTATTTTGTTAATATATGTATATATATATATATACATATAAAAACAAAATAGATATATATCCTTATACTAGTGATCCGGCCCGGCTTCGCCCGGGAACCACTAATCCACTTGAACACATACACAAAAATTCATTCAAATCGCGACTCGATACAGCCGTTTAGTAGGATTTCACTGTCAACACACGTACAGAAAGTCCATGAAAGGTAGACAACGCATCTGCAACTTATTAGCTTGTTGCAGATGTGTTTGGCTAGCGCTTACTTGATATCGGGTGAATTGCTTGCTCCTTTGCCACCTTGTACTATAAAAAAGTGCACGTGTTTTATTTATTAAATCTGGGTTCAAATAACTATCGCTACGAGCGATAATATCTTTTAAGTGCTGTACTTACTGTTTGTGTTGGCCACAATCTGAGTTAAGCGAATCAATAAACTAAACAACGAAAAGTGTACAGTTCAGACCCTTCAAGTTAAAATGATAGTCCATAATGAAATAATTATTAAGTCAGTCGTTTTGGTCGCACTATCAACTATTTCCGAATGCTACATAGACACGTCACATTTCCGTTTACGAGCGGCTAGAGCGCCTCGTATAAACAATCATACAATAAAACGAAGCACAAAGAAAAATCTTGCACGAATATATTTGAAACATATATCTTTGGACGACTTCACAGATAAAAGAAGTGACTTGTAAAATTTCAAAGTATCAACAACGGAAAACATTTGATTCATAAAATATCTTATTACCATTCCTTTTCACTCGTTGATCTCTAGAGGTCGCAATGAACAGACGAAAAATCTAAATTTAGCGACTTTTTGTAGCATGCAGTACGAGATTATGTTTTTTTTTTAAATTGAGTTCTATGTACTGTATGTTTGTAAAAAATAAATATGCGCTTACGCCCGTAACCCAGAGAAGTAGGCGGAGTAGCAGTAAGTTCTCCTTGGACGTCTCCAACCGACGCTGCCACTCACTTTTGCGACATGAATTTGTTTCGTCACTCTCCCTATATTCATCCTTTTCTCAATTCTAGTCACAACGTCCACTCTTAAGCCACACTTTTGTCTTGTAACGGTATTTTTTAATCCTATTATTCAATGTCAGGCCTAACATACTTCTTAAAAATTGCATCGTTCAAACAAATATCCATAAAGATCTTAAACAGCCAAGGGGATGCTACGAGGCCTTACTTCTTTATTGATGCTAAATCAGGCCTGAGATCAGGTCTTCAGATAAAGGTCAGTTTCAACGTTGGAATCTTAATAAGCCCTCGCATCTACTACTGCACTTTTCAGTCTTTCATCCACTGCCCTTTTTACACCAACCTTTCCATTAAAATCTCCTAACATAATTATTCTTTTATTTGTCTTAGTGGACTCTAACGTTTCTCTTACTTTCTCCCAAAACTTCTCTCAGATATTAGCAGGGCTAGACATGTTTAAGGCAGAAGCTCCCCGACAAACAGTCTGTGTAACCCCACTTTTAACCGAAGCCATAGGAGTCTTGGATTCAGTAATTTAAAATCTTTCACACATTTACTCATCCTTTCAGAAAGAATAATCCCTACGGAGCAGTGGTGGCTCAGCGGTTTAGGCCCCGACTTATACGCACTGTAGGTCGCGGGTTCGAACCCAGGTAGGCGCTTTACTTTGTGTAATTTATTTCATCACCACTGCTCCAAAAACGGTGAAGGAAAACATCGTGAGGAAACCGGCATGTTCTTAGAATCACCAAATTCGAAGACATGTGATATCCACCAACCCGCACTGGGCCAGCGTGGTGGATTACGGCTCATTCCCTCTCTCGGGGAGGAGGCCTGTGTCCCTGCAGTGGGAAACATTCTAGAAAAGGCCGATTTATTATTATATATTATTAATCCCTACACCTTGACACGCTCTCTTGCACTCATCAACACCTGACCAGTATGAGGTAAGCGGGCCATGTGTGATAAAATCCTTTCCCTTTCTTTTCGTCTCATTCTCATCACACATCTCCTTCACGCCTGTCTTCTGCGAGGTCGCGGTATTTCATTTGCGGGCTTTATCACTGTTATACACAGTAAACAAAACCAAGAGTTAGAAAATAGCTCAGTGGTAGATCAACTCTATTCTATTATAAATCTGTCATCATCTGATTAATGCAATATTACTTTTCCTGAAATTATCCCGCGATAAGCGATCGATAGTAATATACCTTTTTACGTCGCTTGTCACCGCTTAATTTTATAATAAACTTTATTCTTATTAAACATTTATAAAAGATAATATGCCCAGTATTCTCTCAGGTGAGACGACACAAGTTTTAACGAATGTGATTTCGAACATAAGGCGCCGTAGTTTCTCAACTAATTTGAGAATCGTTTATGATAAGATTTTACGTGGCTGCTACTTTACGTAATCACCCACGGCGATAATTTGGATGTAATGTGTGTACTAGTTTAACGTGACTCATAATGTGCTTTTAATTTTGTTCTGTAAGCATAACAACATTGTGTATAATACGTAATATTTGTTTTTACCTGAAAATAATTTAAAATAATAATCATTAGACTTTTAAATTGTATTTTTCAATGTCTTTGTTTCTCATCAGTTAATTATATGATAAGACAATTAAATATAATTTTAGTACGTATGACAACTAGAAAAAATATGCGAATAACAGGATTACGGATTTATTAAGCGTTTATATCAGAAAGTCATTAAGATAAATCAACAAGCCATAGATTATATTCCTTCAGACACCGTGTTCCATACAAATTCGAAAGTGAAGCTCGATTTTTGTCGCGAATGTTTCCCAGCGTATCGGAAATACCCCAAAATAGGCAATATATTGTAGAACTATTTAAACAGTGAGTATATAAAAATACTAAAATTGTGTAAGAAATTAAAAAAGCAAATGATATTCAGCATTTTAAATTTCAAATCACAGCAGCTGACTTTAAAATATAAACTAAAATGCAAATATTAATCAAAAGTTAGTGAAATTACGAAACATGCTTTAACAACATTTATTTATCTTTCATCTTTTATTTTGCATTGTATTTTTAGGATGAATATAATTTTGTAATGCAGTTGACAACACTTAACATGTAATGTCGCATTGTTATTTAAAAAAATGTATTTAGTTGTGTATAAAACATCGAGGATACATCACAAAATGTATTACTTACTTGTGAAATATGATGTTCGTACACTTAAATTTCTTTGAGGTTTTATCGCTACAACATAGCACAATCCTACATTTTTAAAAATATTGACATGGAAATTTTGTATTCGTGTGGCGGGAAATGAATGATTGAATGTAACAAGAAGTCGTCAATTGGCGATTTAAGGTTGCTTCAATTTTGGGCCCCAGATTATCCATATAGAGGTATGAAACATAATTTATTTCATACCTCTATTCACAAATTATTCTCGTAATTTTATACGTTGTATAATTTTTCCTCTAAAGTTTGTTTAGAAAAAGCTTTCATAAATTCTTAAACCTTATCTTACGCATGATATCAAATACTTTTTACCCATGTATGTGTAAAAGAATTCTCTGACTGATCTATCAACTCGAAACCACTGAAACTGGAAACGTCAAATTTGATATAGGGCTTATGTTTAATGTGGGAGACCATTAAGGAATGTTCATGTTATAAATATGTACTCGTATTAAATACATTAATTCCCCCCGGTAGGAAACGACTTCGGGAATATCGACTAGGCAGACAGAAAAGCGAGATAAGCTTACTACGTGGCATGGGGCTGTTAGAATTCAGGCCGTGGATTGATTCCGCCATTCGTTTACTGTCGTAAACTATAATAAATCATAATTTATTGTTAGCAACATTTAAAAATGAACATTAACAAATTATAATATTTTAAATTCAAACAAGACAGCACTTTTTTATACAGTGGAGTTATTATTAAGTTAATTAAATATTGTGGGAAAACTGTATGCTAAAGTACTGATTGAAAGAGTCATGAAAGAAACAGAAGAAATAATGTGGGATGTGCAAGCTGGTTTTAGGAAAGGAATGGTTTGCATGGATCAGATCTTTTCTTTACGTTTGATCATAGAAAAGTTTTTGGCTCTAAACCAAAAAGTTTTCTGCGCCTTTGTAGATCTAGAAAAGGCCTATGATAAAGTTTAAAGAGATGATCTGTGGTCAACCTTGGTTGAGTTTGGATTGAATAGTGATCTAATACAAGCGTTAAAGTCTCTTTATAAAGATTCTACTGCTTGCGTTAGGATAAACGGGGCCTACTCAGACTGGTTTAGCATCAATAAAGGTGTAAGACAGGGCTGTGTAGCATCCCCGTGGCTGTTCAATCTCTTTATGGATGATTGTTTGAAATCTTTGAAAGACGAAGATTGTGGATTAAGAATGGGTGAGCTAGTTGTGAAATATCTCTTGTGCGCTGATGACCAGGTTGTGTTTGCGTCATCAGCGGAGAACTTACAACTTATGCTGAATGTAGTGAATGATTCACTATATGGTAAAGGTATGAAGATGAATGTGGATAAGACGAAAGTAATGGTGTTTGAAAGAGAACAAAGTAAGACAGTAATTGAAATAAAGGTTAAGGGAAATGTAGTGGAACAGGTGGAAGAGTTCGTGTATTTGGGGTGTATGTTTAGTAGAGATGGTAGGCATGTTAAAGATTTTGAACGACGAGTGAGTGCGGGAAATAAAATGAATGGGGCTATAGGTACAGTAGTGAGGAGTCAGAATGTGTCTATGAAGGCTCGTCCGGCAATACACAATGCTGTACTAGTCCCCACTTTAATGTATGGAAGTGAGAGCTGGGTTGGGCAGGAAAAGCATGCTAGTAGAGTTAATGCCGTTGAATCGTGTTACTCTGAATCAGTGGTTAGAGCTGAAACTATCTGATGTTACGGAGATTATTTAGACACACAATAATAAGTGAGATCTGCGCCGTCTCAGTCGAAAACAATGCGTCGTCACAGATAGCTTCCGGAGATTTATGTTCCCATATTCAGAGTGGATGAACCCACCACTCGCATGTCGTAGTACATTAAGTCCATTAGTAGCCCAATAGTAGTAGTTAACATTTGTATTGAATCATCCAATTTTTTAATTTAGGTAGAACAAATTACTATGTAAAAATGTGTGCTGCGTGTTCTTTTATAACTTGACACATTTGGGATGCAATAGGTAAAGTGAAAGGCTAAAAGCAATCTCTTTCCAGATAGTTGGAATAAAAAGAGGAAAGAATATTTTTTAAATAATATAGTAGACATAAAAATACTATTCTTATGTTACTCCTTGTTATCGTGAGTAACATATTCAGTATTTAACGTCTTCCCGCGTAAGTGCTACAGTGCATACGAATTGTGTGCATAGACCATATTAAATGTAAATGTTTAAAATTTATTTTCCCTTTTTCCTAGTACCGAAACTGTGGAATTAGATGAAATTAACATAGTTTTTTCAGCTGAGAATCTGTTGATTTTAAGGTTACTGCTACAGGCGTTTGTATACATTAAAATTAGCGCCAAAAAATATTACATTTAAACAGAAAGAAAAGGAAACTTGATAAAAGTTTGTAGCTTTCATTGTAATCTATTTTTGTAAATGAAACATTCATGACGTATGTAGTGTGTAATAAGGCTATGTACATTATTAGCAAATGTAGATCCTAATTGGGTTTTTGTACCACTCCATTCACGGTTTCATTTAACATTTTTAGACGAGTTATTAAGGTAGGTTGTTTTAAATTAACCAATTTAAAAATACCTTTTTAGCGCGTATTTCATTCCATTTAAAAAAATATGATGGAGGATTTACAGCTAGTGATAAATGGTGTACATTGTTATGAACATCGGTATATAATTTGGTTTGTGTAACGGTACACAGAAAAAATCGAACATACAACTATTCGTATATAAATATGTAATTCCCATGTAGGATTAGCGTCAGGCAGGCTGGCCGTATACACTGTAGCCAAAACATGTATAAAGTATAGACTACAGTCGTACTGGACCCAAATAATAGCATCTTATGCCCTTTACTAATCCTTCATTATAAATAAATTAAGCCGCAAGTTTTCTTTATCCGCTCATTTTAGGTCGAAGCCCGTTTTTTATCCCGAGCTTAAACTCGAGTTATCGAAAAAAATAGTAAAAATATATATTGGCAATACAAAAACAAGTAACTAAACCTTTATGTATATTACCTATACATAATATTTCTAGTGTAGAAGTAAAATTTGGTTTAGCACAATAAGATTCCTGTTAACTGAAGATTACATCTTAGTCCCCAGACCTTAACGTATCCGATGAACTTTTCCATTTTGTTAAAATGCCTTGTTTTATTACAGGTATTACGATATGACATACGATGTTTCATGACGTAGGTAACGTTGTAGTTAACAGAGCATTGCAGTATTATCTTAAAACCGGTATGTAGTATTCTTAAAAAACAAGTAAAATAATTTTATAATAAATTATTATTTATAATTATTTTTAAATTAAGTATTATACAACATCAAGTTCAAAAACGTGTTGTTAATTTTAAAAAAGAACGACAATTGTTTTGATTTTCATTAAGAAAATTAAAATATAAGTCTTTCTTTCTATTCTTCTGGTTTCTCCAACGATCTGAAGCGAGCTTTACTCAGATCTGTTCACAACGGTACTACTACGGTCGGACTACGCTTGTCCATGTGCACATTGCTCGTCATCCTCTTCTCATTTAGAATTTTATTGATGCTAGAACTGGAATACAATACAAATAGAAGAAAGAATTGACAATAACATGAAGTAAAATAAGTCAGATTTACAAAAAACTGTAGTAAAACCAATGGAACGGTTACAATCAAAATCTTTTATTGAATCTTTTTGGTCGGTGAACGTGCTCTGAATTACGATGGGTGTACGAGCTAAATGTGGAGTGCTTTTACGCATTACTAGCGCGTTTCTTGATCGTTATTTTTCCTGATTAAGTTATTTTTATATCAATAAAATTCGAATTTCTAAATCTATTTGTGGAATATTCAGAGAGTTTGTTAAGTTCACAGAAAAAGTTATTTTGGTAAGAAAGATAATATATTTTTTGTTATGTGAGAAGGTGGCAAACGAGCAAGCAGATCACCTGATGCTAAGTGAGCTCTGTCCATAGACATCCACAACAGTCAAATGTGTCGCAGATGCGTTGCCTACCTTTAATAGACAGAGGGGGGCATAGACAGGAAAAAGTATTTTTTTCCTGTTAACCTCCTCCCCGTCCAATCCCTTTCCCATCCTATGCCTATGAGGAAAGAGTGGAAAGGGGAAGAGGACTGAAATTAGGCCTCCGCCACCTCACTCATAAAACGAAACGCAGATTATTTCTCCTTCACGCATGTTTTGCGAAGTCGTGGTATTTCACCGGTCGTGCCGGCCAATTCGTGCAACGAGATGTTGTTGTTGCGTACTCTACCACTGTTATTTTCTATTTCTCATTATATTGTTTCTAGTTTTATAGTTATACTCATAATTACATAGGTGAACGTATACATAATTTTTTTTTAAATTAAAGGAGTTTCGCATGTTTTGTTAGCCTTACGCGACTTAGAGAACTCTTCTCTCTAGCCTAGTTATCAATTATCTGTTCAAAATTAAAAAATAAGTTAAAGCCTCGATAGTTCAATGTTTTCATGTATCAATTAAACTATAAGCTATACTTCATTAAGAGCAAATCTTTGTACCCATCAGTACCCATTGTTTTTTTTGGCAAGACAAGAAAACAGACAAATTAGCTAAGTTTCGAATCCTCGATCTTCTCGGAAGCTATGATTGTGTGTAACCTTATTATATTTTCAATGAAATCTAGCTATGATATTAAATGTAGCCAATATTGTAGGATTCAAATTGATTTCAATAAGAACAATTCGTCACCCAGGGAGAAAATACAGTGAAACTTGTGGCAATAAATGGCGTATTTAGGAAGCAAATCCAAACGAAACAATGTCTAATACGTTAATACATCATTATCTAGAATCGTTAGTACTTGTAATACACAAATTTAACTAAAGGTAAATAGTACTTCGGGCCGGGTAGTTACAATACTTGGCCAATAAAAAAGATATACAATCATTGTATTGTATCCATGGAACATGCTTCATTTGTGCGTTCTGTAACATTTATCTAGAGAATAAAAAAAGATCATTAAACTCGACTACATGTAAAGAAACTGTACAGTTAACTTGTCGTTCAAAAGTCTTATTTAAAATTAAACAAGTATTTGCTTTGAACCTTATTATGACCGCATAAAAAGCTAGTCTACAAGTAGAGTAGGAGGAAAGAAAGCCATACCTTGAATCAATTGTTATTCGCAACTCTCGTGATGTTTCTGTTGATTCTTCTCAATCTATTCGATCCGCTGAATCTGAATTGTTGTGCAATGCACTTATATATTGTACACACAGAGTTATATTCAGTGAATGAAATTATATGCGAAGGTTTCTAGATAGAGAATTGCTTAATAGAAATGGGTCAGAGTATAATGGGCCTGCGATAGTTACGGAGTGGTCGTGCGTTGTCGACGCAGGCACGAGCGCGGCGCGCGGCTCTCGGTTATCAACTAAGCACATTAAAAATGCCGGTTGATACACAGGCGAACGTTTTTCTTGTTTGTTGTTAACATCACACACATCGCACTGAATCTGGACTTATGAAATTACTCGTTCCCTTCGCTCGTTTCGAAAGAAAGTTTTTAATTACTTCTAAGGAGCCGCGACCGTGCTATTCGTAGTGTGCGAACGTGGAAGTTGAAACTTTGTTTTAGATATTTAGAGAGAAATGAACTAACAAGTTGCAGGATTACCATCAGTAATCTGTGCAGGTTTCACGGTCGTTGCCTTTGTCTTTGACTCACAAGCTCGTATGTATTTAAGACGACACGTTATTGTGAACTAAACGAATCATTCAAAATCTGTAGAAGTGGAATCGTGTAACTGTGAACTGATGTTTGCATACATTAAAGTCTAACTAGAGAATGAAATTATAATTATAGGTAGGACTCGAATTGTCAAGGATTCGTTCCGTTGACAATTTGCTGACAGTTCTTTATAATATGCCTCGTCCGATTACATATATGCTGACGAAGTTAACAATCGCTCGGTGACATATATATAGGTTTGCTAGGCCCACCGTCATATACACATTTGTACGTTGATATTAAACTTGTCACTGACCTATGTAGAATAAATTCGGCCCTATGCGTTGTGGGTTGTCGTAAAATAGAAGGCTTCTGAAAGTCGATAAGTGTGTTCTCGATGGATAGATATTAGTTTAAAGGGTAATTTAAGCTATATATGAATATATAGTTTGTATCTACGTATAGATGGAATACTGTTACTCGGTATGGAATTCACAGAACAAAGCCCATATAAATAATTATGTTAAAAATGTGGAAGAAAAAATGTAAATAGCGACAGACAACAATATTGTAAATTAATTTATTTGATTTAATTTGGAAAACAAACAGTGATAATTACAATAAATAATATCTAAGGAGTATGAACATGTTTTCGCATATAGTTAAATTAAACTAGCCTGTTAGCATTAGCAGTATCATGAACTAAAAAGAAAATAAAGTTATATTACGCATTCATCCAGCTTTTGATTAGTTCCTTCTTAATAGATGTTGGTGTAGAGTAAAAGAGATCTGTCATGAGAGTCAACCAGTCTATGAACTGAGCCTGCACATCCCACAAAGAAAACGTTCCGTCTGTAACGGTTCGGTTGTACAATAGGGAATATTAATAAGATTTAGTGTCCGAACCGGCTTTGTGGGTACCCTTATTTCTAAGGCAGATAAAAGGTGCATGTGGTCTATTACAGATTGTGCTAATTTGGCATAAAACATTATACCAGCAACTTTACATCTTAAGATTAACGGTAAAAAGTGACTAGTTACTTCTGCATCGGGCTTCAAAATTGGAATCTAAAGCATGTAGACTTCATGCTGTGGGTTTAAAGATACAAATTCATTCATAAAAACAACATCAATTAATTAATATTAAAACAGTAATGTTAAAAATAATTTTGTTGTTTGCCTAATTTTTATTGTGTTATGTATTAAATGCAATATGATAATTACATTTAATTGACTGCTTCATTAGATTATAAGTTTTGCAACTAATATGTTGGTTTTTACTGAATAAAATAATAAAAGAAATGGATATGAATACCCAGTATAATAATAGGCTCATATTGTCACCTAAGAAAAACTTTAAGTATGCAGTTAATATTTTATACAATAACTTAAAAATACATAGTATCAGACTTTTGTGAACGATGTGACATAAGGTAGTTAATATTTTATGTGGAGTGCATTTCGTATTCACATGAGGGTCCGCTGTCTGGAGCTGTACAATAATTAACATATTTTCGGATATCATACCAACACCGGCACAAGAAATTTCTGAGAATAATTCAAGGTAAACTCGACGCGCTAGAATTTTAATACACGTGAGAAAACTGTTCATCTATGTTTAGCATCAAACTAATATGGTATAATTAGCCCTCGCTCAAAATTCTTACTGGGAATGGTATCAAGGATATTGTTTTTAATGACCTGTTGTACTACCTAAAGTACTCAGTAAGAAAAAAAATTGAAATCTTTATGCCTGGGATCCAGAACGTAGTGACGATTGGCTTTCATTTCGCTTAGCCCACTTACACATTATTGTCAGATTGGCACCGTCAGGACACAAATATGCAGTGGTATTAAATGATCACCTTAAACAAAGTGAACACGGCGTGACCAAGGCCAGGAACCCACACACGTCCCACGTGGTATTGAAAGTATCGCCTAGCCTGTGGAGGAGAATGACGGAGGCAGGGACAGCCCATATTGATTTGCAGCGAGTCCAGGTCGCCGACCAGTCCCCGCTTGTCCAGTGCTCTCGGTGCCTGGGGTACGGGCACCCAAAGAGGCTCTGCACGGAGTCGAAAGACGTGTGCAGCCACTGCGGGGGCCCGCATCTCAGGAGCGAGTGCACCGTGTGGCAGGCTGGTGACCCACCCTCCTGTCGGAACTGCCTCAAGGCGAAATCCGACAGGAAGGATCACAATGCATTCAGCGACGACTGCCCGGTAAGAAGAAGGTGGGAGGCACTCGCGAGAGCGTCCGTAGCTTATTGCTAAGGGCGTCCCGGGGGCCTCCCGCGCTCTTCGAGCCGGGACACGCCGTCATCACGCTGTGCAGGCCAACTTACAACGGTCCGAGCTCTTCACGGCGGAGCTGATCACAGAGGCGAAGGAGAGGAAACTCTCCTTCGCCTTAGTCCAGGAGCCGTACACTGGCAGGACTGGGGAGATGAGGCAGCATCCAGGGACAAGAGTAGTACAATGTGCTGGGAGCCGCGAATCGCCGGTTAAGTCAGCCATTGTACTATTCGACGGCGCCATGAATGTCACCCATTGCCCGGACCTCACGACCTGCAACATTGCTGTTGCAATAGTGAGGTCCGCGGCGTGGAGGATAGGCTTGGTGTCCGTCTACCTGGAGCCCGGTAAGCCTATCGAACCTTACCTGGACTTTATTGGTTGCGCTGTGGAGAGAATAGGAACTGCCAGCGTGATCCTTGGCGGAGACGTCAATGCGTGGTCTACGTGGTGGGGAAGCCGTACTACGGACAAGCGGGGAATGGCGCTGGCGGAAAAGCTGGATGAGCTGGGGCTGCATGTCCTCAACACTGGGTCTGAGCCTACCTTCGACACCCTACGTGGTGGAAGACGGTACTCCAGTTGCGTGGATGTAACAGCGTGCACGGCCACAATGCTGGGATTGGTGGAGAACTGGCGACTCGCGGACGATATATCCGGTTCGGACCACAGGGCAATTCTGTTCGGCGTAAGACTCCAAATATCCACAGGCACGGACATTTGTCGCTCCACCCGGGAGTACAATACTAAAAAGGCAAATTGGGGCGAGTTTCGTGAGAAACTCGCCTCAAAGTTGAAAGGGAATGGTATAACAGCTGAGAGAATGGGGAAAATTACAGAACGAACGGAATTTGAATGCGAGGTGAATAAGTATGTGGAAACCGTGGTGAAAGCCTGTAGGGAAACCATGCCTGGGATACCGAGGAGGGGCAGGACAGGATTGCCCTGGTGGTCCGAAAAACTCTCTTGTCTCAAGACTGAGGTCTTGAGACTAAAGAGAAGGATTTCGTGCGCGGCGCTAGTTCGCAGGGATTGGGTCGTGCAACGTTACATTCGCGCAAAAGAGGAGTACCAGTCGGAGGTAAGGAGGGCTCGGACCCAGAGTTGGAAGGACTTCTGCTCCCGTCAAGATAGGGAGTCCATGTGGGACGGAGTGTACAGGGTGATTGGACGCACCGCGGTTAGGCCGGAGGAAATCCCACTCGTTCAGGGCGGTAAAGTCCTGAGCGGGTCGGAATCGGCCGGGGCCCTAGCCGAGACTTTCTACCCGGAAGATCGGGTTGAAGACGACAACGCGGACCACACAGAAATGAGGAATTTAGCAGAGACAGTAAACGAAGGGTCGCATGATGAGACATGCGACCCACCATTCACAGTGCACGAACTCATGTGGTCCGCGTCTAGCTTCAACCCGAAAAAGGCCCCCGGCCCCGACGGTCTCACCGCGGATATTTGTTTGGCGGCAATCACCCTGGATACAGCACTGTTCCTGGCCTTGGCAAACCGCTGCCTAGCCCTGGCGTGCTTCCCCAGGAGATGGAAAGAGGCAGCGGTTGTAGTGCTTAGGAAACCCAACAAGGAGAACTACACGCACCCTAAAGCGTTTAGGCCGATAGGACTCTTGCCCCTTATGGGCAAGGTCATAGAAAAGATGATGGTGAGGCGGGTCCAATGGCACACTGCACCAATGATCAGCCGGCACCAGTACGGCTTTATGCCTCAACGCGGAACTGAAGACGCCCTCTATGCCATGGTCCAGCACATACGGGCCGAAGTCGAGAGACGGAAGCTTGTTGTGCTGGTATCGCTAGACATAGAGGGCGCCTTCGATAACGCCTGGTGGCCGGCTGTGAGGTGCAGACTAGCCGAAACCCGGTGCCCAGCAAACCTGAGGCGACTGTTCGACCATTATTTGAGTGATAGAACAGTTCGCGTCAGGTACGCGGGAGCCGAGGTGACCCGCCAACAAACCAAAGGGTGCGTGCAGGGCTCCGTTGGGGGTCCTACGCTCTGGAACCTGCTGCTGAATCCTCTCCTGGTGGAATTAGAAGAGATGGGCATCCGCTGCCAGGCTTTTGCTGACGATGTGGTCCTGATGTTCTCCGGAGAGAGAGCCGCGGACATAGAGGAGACAGCCAATGGAGCTCTCGAGCATGTTCAGAAATGGGGAGTCCGAAATAGACTCAAGTTCGCGCCACATAAGACCTTGGCCATGGTTTTAACCAGGAAACTAAAGTACGACTCCCCACGTCTGAGCATGGGCGGGAGACCCATTGAGCTCTCACGACAGATAAAAATCCTCGGGTTGATAGTTGACGATAAGCTCACATTTAAAGCGCATGTCGAGACAGTCTGCCGCAAAGCGCAGAGCCTCTATCGTCAACTATCAACCGCTGCAAAAGTCACGTGGGGTCTCAATCCGGAGGTCATCAGGACCATATACGTTGCGGTGGCGGAGCCCATCATCTTGTATGCGGCTAGTGTGTGGGTACCGGCATCCGGGAGGAAGGGCATTAAAAGGTTGCTAAACCAAGTGCAGCGCGGGTTTGCGCAGAAAATAGTCCGAAGCTACAGGACCGCCTCTCTGCACTCGGTCCTAATGCTTGCTGGGTTGCTTCCTCTGGACCTTCGGGTCCAAGAAGCGGCCCTTCTTTATTCAGTAAAAAAGGGTCACACCCAGCAGGTATTGCTTGACCGAGAACTAGAGGGGCCGGTGCCATTTGTAGATTCTGCGCATCCCGCCCACCGGGAGGGGCTGCAGTTCGACTGCCTGACGAACGGTGACGAAGCTGTCCAGCGAGCTGCCGTCGATGTAAATATTTACACCGACGGTAGCAAAATTGACGGCAGGGTCGGCGCTGCGCTATCCATATGGGATAGCGCAGCGGAGACTTCTTGTCGGAAATTAAAGCTGGGCAACTTTTGCACCGTATATCAGGCGGAACTGTTGGCCCTGCATGAGGCCGTGAAGCATGTGGTGAAGATGAAAGCAAGGAGCTTTGGTATTTATTCCGACTCCAGATCCGCTCTAGAAAACATCCGATCAGGTATGTCCCTCCATCCCCTTGCAGAGAGTATTAGAAAGAATATGAAAGAAGCTAGAGAGCAAGGGAAGAATGTTAGAGTATATTGGGTGAAAGCACATGCAGGGATGGCAGGGAACGAAAGAGCGGACGAACTTGCCAAGATGGCAGCAGTCGGAATAAAGACCAAAGCACATTATGAAAGGGCTCCGGTTTCATTTGTCAAGCGGCAGATTCGTCTGGACACGCTTGACAAGTGGAACCGGCGATATATGGAAGGAGACACGGCCTCGACAACCAAGCTGTTCTTCCCCGACGTAACGAGCGCCCACCCCTCACTCAGGAAGATTGATCTTGACCCCGTGCTGGTTCAAATTTTGACGGGGCACGGGGGGTTCTCAGCGTACTTGCACAGGTTTAAGTGCAAGGAGAGCCCCTCGTGCCTCTGTGATCCAGCACGGGAAGAGACCGTGTTGCACATTTTGGTAGAATGCCCTATATTTGAGGCTAAACGAACAGACCTGGAAATAAAATTAAGATGCAAATTAAAAAAAGAGAACTTGAGCGAATTAGTTAGAAGCAAAGAAAGTAGAGAGGAATTCTTGACGTACTGCAAGTCCTTAGCCCTGATAGTTATAAATAGAAATAAGACGTAAATCTGTGATAGTAACTATTAGGGTAATTATTAAATGGTATTTATTGTATATTTTATTTTGCTTTTAATGTTTTTAAACTTTTATTGTATTTTAACTAGTATATAATTTGTATTTTAATTGGAATTTTAATTTATATTTAAACTGAAATTTTAAATTTTGATTGGCTTGAATTCGAATTTAATGTGTATTTTAATTGTAATTTTTGAAACTTTTAACGTATATTTAATTGAATTGTGATAGCTCTAGAAATGTATAATCTACTCGAAATTTTTAATTGTAAGTACCATGAAATAAAGAAATACTGAAAAAATTATTTACCCAGTAGACAAGGTCCCTGACCTTACACACGTTAGGGGACGAGAGGGCGGCATAGAGCCGCCCACAAAAAAAAAAAAAAAAAAAAACACGGCGTGACCATCGACTATTTTAGATCTAGCTCCTGTGCTTGTCTCGCCTTAAATCTTTACTTAGTTTATTCGTTAATAAGAGCGAGCTCTACCTAAGTCACTCACTAAAAATTAATTTATTTTAGTTTAAAGTTTCTATATGGCCTACTTATGTAGTTTGTATGCGAAAAATCGGTTTTCCGTCTATCCAGATTTAAATAAGGAATTTTAGTTATATTCTGTTCTTTTGTAAATATTTTTACTCGTGTAAGTTAAAATCTAGTATTAGTAAACTATTTCTAGCCCTGGCATATTTTCCAAATTCAATATTAATTTAATAAGGTCTGTCGTTACTGATAAGAATTTAATGCGTCACGCGACTTAATGTGATTTTATCTACTTCTAATAAATTTGCAGTCAAACATAATTACAAAGACATTACATTGAATACACGCAAATAAAAGTAACAATTCCCTAGTGAGTGTTCTTGCAGCCGGATGAGGTAGTCCAGTTTTGCGCCGCTGTCTTCAACTGCTTAGCAAATTGCATATCCCACCTGACTAATTAAGACGAAAATTTTAATAACCTTAAGTTTTCTTATTTGTTACTAATTAAAAAAATATGTATGTATAATACCTGAAATTGTAAAAGTATATTAATTATTTAATGGCTTAACATTTTATGTAAATGTGTATGTAATGTGTGCCAATATCATTTACCTTAGTGTATTAATAAAAATGCCACTTCCCGCTATGAAAGTTAACTTACCAAAATATAGAGCATGTTTGTTTCTGTAAACAATATATATCTTTTTGTGAACTGTGTGGACAAAGATTACATTGCTTATCTTCTTCCTGTTGTCATAAGCGGGGTCGCCGAGTTTCGTCAAGCATTCAGTAAAAGTATCGAATTCCGTCCGTACCTGAAAGTTTCGTCCAACTAAGTCCGCCTTCTCTTGGTTAGATTAGGTTAGTTGTTTTGGACTCCTCCAGATTTTATGTTGTGTGAATATTTTAAGTTGAGGCGGGGATACTTTTTATGGTGTAGAGGTAAACTTATTAACAGCTTAATTCACTTGTAGTTCGCTTATGTACCAAATAGCTTCGATCTCGTCGAGGAGCCTTCCTCGGGGTCAATGGGAGTGGGATAAGTTCGCGGCCCGTCTCGCACTGGTATAGGGGTAAGAGGTCCAGACTGTATTAGTAGGGACTCTTAGTGATTTTTTTTAAATCGATTCAGTAGTTCACCTTACAACGAACGATGCATCTAATATAATAGTAGAACAGATTTAATTTTACCGTACATATGTAACTTGAAGGACGTTAAGATATATGGGTGTTAACATCTCAACTTATTTTAAATTATTGAAGGGTATGAAAGTTTATTTTACACAGCATACTAAAGAAGGTCGATAAGGACTACTCGTAACCAACGAGCACGTATGCGAAGATCTAGAAGAAGCGAGAGAAGTGTGCCAGGCCAGTATCGCGCCAAATGGTAATCCGTTATCTCTGCTTACCCCTCTGGGTTACGGGCGCGAGTGCATGTTTGTTTATTTTATTTATACTCAACCTTGTTTATGTCAAGAGCTGGAGCTATTTTTTCAAACATTGAATTAATAATATTGAGCAAAGAAAATACACATATATACATACCTACAAGCCAATGAAAATCCAATTCCTGAGCATCAGATTTGAAGTTCTACGTACAACTATAAGACCATGAGCATACTTGCTGTTTTACATATTTATATATACATAAAATGAAAAAAAAAACACTGAGACAACTTATAATTTTAGTGACTTACACGGACCCTAAAGTTTATTAGCATAGTTTGTTTCGCACAAAATTGCTATCCAAAATCCTGTAGGCGTCATATGATCATATTATACCAATTGATTTTTTTACCTAAATTTTATTGTTATTATTATTTTTTTAATTATATGTAAAGGTAGGTAGGTATAAGGATAAGAATTGATGACTTATGATAATTTAGGTTTTAAGGTCACTTTCAGTTAAATATTGAATATTGCGGTATTGAAAACAACAAAGATCATGCAATATAAATAGATATATGAATTAATTATCTAAATTTTATTTAACACGACAAATCTTTTCTGTATACACCACGAGTGTACCTTTACTACCAAATCTTTTCTGTATACAGCGCGAGTGTACCTTTACTGCCAGATCTTTACTGTATACACCACGAGTGTACCTTTACTACCAAATCTTTATTGTATACACCCCGAGTGTTGAGGTACATAGATTTGAAGTATTATGGAAATAATTCCACTGTCATTTTAAGTAATGTCATTTCTTCCTAATACTTATTGCGAACAATTTAGATATTTAGTACATATGAAAATTTACATACGGGTATAAAAACTTCTTAAATGTTCATAATAAAGTCAAGCGCTTCAAATGTCTAATTTACAATGTATAGTAACCATGAGTTGCCCTTCGTTCCCTTTGTTTATACCCTACCTCCTGCTAAGCCACGCAGCGGATTTAGAAACGATTTTTACCGTACCGTAGCGGTGACATCTGCTGCGAAATCGAATCAGGTCGTCCAAAGAAGTGGGATGACACATGCTTCTCTTGTAAGCTAAAGAAGAGGTGATGCCTCTTCTTTACCCTTCCTAAATCTACTTCAGTCTTTATCCTATATAAAGACTGACAACGCATCTTCAAATAATCTCCACAACCGTATAACTTGTGTCGCTCTTCCGTAAATATATAGGCAGTGATTGAAGACTGTTCGAAGTGAAAACTTAGCTGAGTCGTTTTTTCCTTAAGGTATTTAAATTAGTTTAGTATCAAAATATTACGTTTACGGCTTTATATTAAAAGAGATTGGAGGAAAAAAGTTATTAATAACGTATTGTCTTTTAATTACAACGAGTTGTCAATTGTTATGCCATTCAGTCGCTGTCAGCTTTAAAATTACTTACGAAATTTGGTTTTTGATATTCTTAGGAATCTTCTTGAATTCAAATTACTTAGGAAAAGCTCTGATGCGGCGGAAGACGTTTATACATCAAAACCACCGCAACAGTTATTTCCCTTCATCAGGCATACCTCGTTATACAGCAGGTTAGCACTTTTGTTGTCTCAACAGCCGACAAAAAAGGGAATTTTTACATGACTGTAATATGTCATATTGAACTATCTGAAAAGATTGTAATTATTTGAGGCCTTTGTTCGTGTTCAATTGCATTCCGTTTTTACATATAAAGTCAAGACTGAAATTTCTAATGGAATCGTAAATTTTAAATTAATATCTGGCCAGCGTTGTGAAGAAAACAAAGCTTTAGGTATTCAAATGTGACCATAAAATGCAATCATCTGTGTAAGATTAATTACGCATTGAGATACGAACAAAGCGTTCATAGCGCGTTTAAGCTATAGTACAATATTTGCATTGGAAATTTAAATTGATTCTATTGTCCACTTCACTCCTTGTTATACTTACGTACCAGATTCTAGATGAACAGGAAATTGTCCTAATGGAAATTAATAAAATACTAAAAGTATGTTACTTAATTCATAGACAGATGAATTATTATGAATTGCTGTCACCGACCTGGTAATGCAATAGATAGCGCTAGTAGTCTTTAGAGTTGAAGAGTACTGTTACCCGTTACCGTACGAGTTCACATAAGTTTTTTCTTTTATTTGGTTCTAATAAATTTGTCTTTAAATAGGACAGACACCTTGAGACTAATATTCTAATTTAATGCTACTATTAATTTGAACATTCCAAGGAAAAATATGACATGCTTTCTCGCTATCGGCATTATAAAACAAGGACGATATGCCTGTTAAATATAAAGTGATGTCGTTGCCCGGAGGCCTATCTCGTACGCCCAGTTATTCCACGAGCGCCAGCGCCCTTCAAACTAGACCAAATATTCTAGATCAAGAAGTCTTGGTGGAAGAAATAGTAGATGCATACATTCCATGATGTTACTACCACTGCTATTTCTACCGTCAATAAGTATAGTAATCATAAGCATTGGAATTGAAATAGAAGGCCTTAGTGAGATCGTTGAGTAGTTTTTATTTATAACTCAAGTACCGTATACGATACTAACGATAAAGCTCAAAATTAATATCGTTGTCTCATTCATTTGGTTTTACGAATGAAAAAATTGTCTAAATGAAGCATTCAGAGCTGACATATAACTGGTATTTTCATTTTTGGAGAATATTATAAGAGATAATTATTAAGCGATAACATTAATAAAGGAGCCTTATTGCATGCTAAAAAATGAATGGAATAAATGAAGAATGAATGGCGAAATGTTTTTTCCGCATATTTATAAGTTATACACTAGCCATGATTTCAATTTGGGAAATGCTGTATTAATAAATTGACTGCTAAAGAACTGTACGAGAAATCCGATAAGAAACATAAATATCTCTCTGACAGAGCTGTTTGCACTAAGAACGGCGGTGTTCTGAAAAGATTCCTAGATACTAAACATCCAAAATATTTCTTCTTTAAATTTATTTTTATTTTGCTACTTAATGACCCGGCGAACTTCGTGCCACCTTAATAAATTGATTTGATCACAACTCTCCCGGAGCAGTTATTAATCCTATTTATCTTTCCAATTATTATTAATTGAGATCTGCATCGTGTCCTGATTCAGTTTCGTTTGTTGTAAATGGTTTAAAAGACGTTGTAATTGAGTACTTGAAAAATAAATGTGTTAACATTCATTGCAAATGTTCCTCGCAAGCTCGGCTTTACAGTTCTTTTCGGCGAGTAAATGAACAAAGAACAGAGACGCCAACATATCGTAAATAGATGAGAGTTTATAGTAGATTTACATTCTAAAATACTGTGCCCTCCCCTTTTCCATCTAACAATCAAAGTGCCTTTAAGGAACATTGCCTTTAAACTTTGTGTACTGTGACGGATAAACGAGCTACGACTAATTAAACTTTTGTCCTAATAAATGTAGGGGAATTTCGAAATGAAGCTTAAATCACATATTGTTGTTATAAACAAAATAACATCATTTCACAGTTTATCAGGTAGTAACAAGTTAATAACTGTAAATCTTTATTAGTAAACGAAATTTATAAACGCTGTTATCTGTGCCGAGTGACATCAAATTTAAATGAAAATAAAAAATGGTTAGGTTTAAAGGAAATAGGATGTGAAAAAGAAAGGATAATTCCTCTCAATATAGCTGATAAACAATGATAAAAGATATATACTTTATTTATGGTGAGCTTTATCTCACGTACGTTCGTATCTTAAAAGGTAAATAACAAATAGTCTATGTCATAGCATTATTAGTTAATAGTAATATTTACCTCGTACCTTGCAGGTAACATTTTTATATTTTTTCTGCGTCCGTGTTCGTGGTGACCCACCTCCAACACTCAATGCTATTTGGATTTTTAACGCAATTGCCGAATCTCTTAGAGGATGTCCCATCTGTTGCACGAATTGGCCGGCTCGACCTGTGAAATACCACGACCTCACAGAAAACATGCGTGAAGTAGAAATACTCTGCGTTCCCCTCACGAGTGAGGTGCCGGAGGCCTAATTTCAGCCCTCTTCCCCTGCCCACCCTTTCCTCATAAGGATAGGATGGAAACGAGAAGAGGATTGGACAGGGAGAGGTTAACGGGGAAAAGGAAATATCCTTTTTCCTGTCTTTGCCCTGCCCGTCCATTAACGGTAGGCAACGCATCTGCAACGCATTTGCTTGTTCAACATCAGGTGATCCGCTAGCTCGTTTGCCACCTGCTCACATCAAAAAAAATATCCTTATCAGTTTAATATATTGATTAATACCACTTATCAATATATTCTACCGGTCTTCTATATCTTCTGTATATGTATATTACAGCTGCACCCAATCCGGTTAAAATAATAAAGTAACGGCTCGAGCCGAGGCTCCCTCTACGGACGGACGCCTCGAGCTAAGTTACTATTAAAGAGGCTCAGGCTAGGCGCCCTCTACGCCCTGCCGCCTCGAGCCCGGTGTAGCTATAAATGCTTCCTCAAGGCGAACAGTGACCTTTCAGTCACAAAAAAAAATTACAGCTGCATGTAAATTTACATTTACGGCCATCATTATCACGTAACGTGACGTGGCGCGATCTGCTCGCTCAGTTGACCTACTCGCATAAAAATTAGCAAACATCTTATTTCAGATTTAATTAATGTTCACGATATTACTAGTTTCATAGAACCTTAGTTGCCAACAACAGTGCTCGTGTACAGAGGAGGCGGCGCTAGCTAGGAGTAGTAAATTAAACTTTTCCGTCCGGCGTCGGGACGTCAAAGACCATTGTGAGAACGCCAGCTGCTTGTATCAATATTAAATTATTGAGAATAGTATCAATGTGTAAGAATTTATTGTGTATTGGTCAATGTCATATTATGCTGTAGATATGTTATACTAATAACAGTGACAGCAACATTCACAGAATGTCAAATGATGTAAAAAAGGATAACTTAATTTAAATAATAAGAAAAAAGATAAGTGCTTGCCACCGAAGCATAAATGTAAACACGTGTAAGCTACAAAGAACGGGTGTTCACTTTTCAAGTTGCGATGATTGCATAATCTGCTACTTTTTATATTATAATGTCATTGGTATTGGTTCGTGTATATTGAAAAGACATGGACAACAGATTAATTGCGTTCTTAATAGTTTGTTCATTTTTAAGGAAAATGAAGAAATCGAATGGAATATTATATAAACTGATTAAATAAAAGTGCCCGCAACAACATCTGATGCATGAATGCCCCGGCCCGACCGATAAAATTAACGACCTCACATAAGACAGGTGTAAAGTAGTATGCTTTTGCGTATCATCTGATGAGTGAGGTGACGGTGGCCCAATTTCAGTCCTCCCTTCCCCATCCTTTCCTGGTAAGGAAGGGCGGGAAGGGAAAGAGCATTTGAGGGGGAGGGGGTGGAAAGGATTTTTTTTCCTGTCTGTCTCCTCCTCTATCTATTAAAGGTTGGCAACGCATCTGCGATTTGCTTGTTGAGGATGTCTATGGGTGGCGGTCACTTGACATCGGATGACTCGCTTGTTCGTTTGCCATCTTCTACCGGAAAAAAAGTTTTTGATTGGTTTTACCGAGAAAAATATAACATAACCACAATTTTATTACCAACAAGTTAAGCGCGGTTTAGACAAATATGAGTTGCCTAAATAATGAAAAATGGTCCATTAAAAATACTATTCGTAATATGAGTTCCGTGAATAAGTAAGCAAATATTTTTCTATAATATAAAACCAAACATTACCGTAGTATTAAAATATTACACACTAAAATTATTGCGAAAGGACCGCTAACGTCCAAACAAGTAACAATTACAGCTTGTGTGGGTAAGATAAACATGCTCCCCGTAGTTTCAAACCACACAAACGAGTTAACTGGCCTTTGTTAATTACGGCCTATGTAAAATTCTAAAACTTAATTCTACTTTGGTATTGTAATTCCTCTTAGAAATTACAACCATAATTGTATAAATAAACATGTCACGAGACACGGTAGTGTCTCAGCCATGTAGCGCGTGCAACACCATATGTAATACGTGAATGTGTCTATATATTCTAGTCAATTATGCGCAACATAACCTCAACAGTTTTTTAACTGCTGCGGCGAAGGGTTTTTACATGTAGTACTTAGATTAAGAAAAGAAAAGTTCATCATGCTTAATATCGCTATCGATATTTCCAATCTCTTGATTTTTCAAATTTTGGAAAGATACACCAAGCAATGAGAACGGCGCACGAACATGAAGTACACGCGCGCAGCTCGCGAGCGGCGCTTTCGTGGCGTATTCGTCAGATGTGGACCTGACCCTCAGAGCCAAAGTCAAAATATATTTTTTAAAAAACCTCAAGTTTAATCACATTTTAACCTCACCTTGTTGCTTAAACATTTAATTTACACATTCAAAATATGTTTTCCTTAAAAAAATATAATGAACATAAATTTATCCACAAAGCAAATCTTAATTCATTTGTATACAGTTCAACAGTTCAGCGCTAGCTTTTCATTCTCCTTTATGTAAATAACTTTGATCGCTGCCAGTGTCGCCACTAATGAAATTGTTAATTGTAATTTAAACGCTTATTTAATGGAACTATTTACTGTGCGATTAAACGGAATACCCTGTCCAAGCGGTTGTACTCGTGCTCTGTGTTGCATCGTGTACTATAACTGTGTTATATAGTAAGACTAGATGACCCGGTAAACTTCGTACCACCTCAATAAATCGATTTGATTATAACTCTTCCGTAGCGATTATAAATCGTATTCATCTTTTCAAGTATTATTCATTGAGATCGATGACATTGGCTGCGTCGTATCTGGATTAAGTTTCGTTTGTGAACAAATATTTAAATGAATTTAATAATTTAGTACTTAGACAATAAATGTAATTTTTTTTATGTGAGAAGGTGGCAAACGAGCTAGCGGATCACCTGATGAAGGGAACGCTGCCCATATAAATCCGTAACAAGCAAATGTGTTGCAGTTGCGTTGCCTACCTTCAATGGGCATAGACAGGAAAAAGGATATTTCCTTTTCTCGTTAACCCCTCCCCGTCCAATCCTCTTCCTTTTCCCATCCTATCCTTGAGAGAAGGATGGGAAGGGGAAGAGGACTGAAATTAGGCCTCCGGCACCTCGCTCATCAATTGAAACGCAGAGTACTTCTACTTCACGCCTGTTTTCTGTGAGATCGTGGTATTTCACCGGAGCCAGCCAATTCGTGCAACAGATGTTGTTGTTGCGGGTTCTACCACTGTTAAATTAATTAATATTCAATGAAAAGATTTCTCGCAAACTCAGTTTAACATTTCTTTTCGGCGAATGCATAAACAAAGATCGGAGACAGGAACATGCGTCTCAGAGTATTTTCTCCCTCGATAATCGTCATCTCCTTGACGTTGTCTATACGCTGATTCTTAATCTCCTGTCCTGCACAGTCGAGGTTGATCGATGTTATAATTAACTAATCCAAAATACGTGCGTGAGACGGATCTTGCTTCTGCTATTTAACAGAATACAACACTCAACGCACTTGCCCTTTCACATAGTCCTTTGTGTAGAAATCCATAAGAGTGAAAATTTTCTTTAACAACTGGCAGTGAAGTCATGTCTAGCAATTGGACTGATTTCGAGCTAAACAAAGTTATATGAATGTAAGAATAAGTTTAGTAAAACTTATTATATAAGTAAATATATCTGTACCCCGCGGTTTCACCCGCTCTGCAATTTCACTTATACGAAATGATACTACCTACTTAATACTACCCAAAACTTATTACATCTCTCTGCCCTTGTCCCGCGTATCTAGGATCGACACAGTATGAACGTATCACACCTTAACAATCACATTTGATTGCTTAAACTGTCCATGCTATATAGGCTTTGAGTATAGTTTTTACGCCCGGCAGCCTGCCTAAGCTCCTAAGTTAACAAACATATTACATAAGAACATATACATAACTTCTTAAATCATCTATATACGTCTAAATTCTGCGTTACCAGATATAGCTGTTAGCCATTACCATGGAGCGCCGTGCATCTCCGAAATACATGCGTACGCTATCTCAGTGCGCAGTGTCAAGTCGATGATTGCCCAGCTTAAGTTGAACCCCATTTAAAATGATTATCATAAAGATATGAGGTCTTTACTGGAAGATTTTGTAACTTCCAGTGTAATTAGACCTCATGTCTCTGAAAATGTCCTGTTTAGAATATTATATCAACTTTCAATCATTATCATTTTAAAGATCATAATATATAGTTAACAAAAATTTCAATATATTCAATTGAACACCTATTTCATAGCATTTTTATCGAACGAATGTTCGACATGATTCCTTGAATTGATATAACTTTTTATTTATATTATTATTATACGATTAAGATAAAATAAACACTAAATTTTAAGTGAACCGCACCCAAATCAGTTAAACCGTTTCTGAGATTAGCGCGCACAAAACGCACAGACAACAATCCTAATAATCATCATTGTTTTGTAAAATATCTTCCATTACAGACAGCGATCAGTAACATTCATATTATAGATAGATAGTCTAACATATGACATCGCATTTCACGCGTGTACGGCGCGGTCTCGTGTAAAGTCGATGACTGCAACTTTGGCCATCAAGGTGTCAGCCTTCGATGTTGTTTCCATCGCTGCCAACAATAATCGCACCACAGAAATAAATGTATACTTCTAAAAACGATGAGTGGTTCTAGTGGTGGGACCAATTGCGGTGATTACGTATTTCCAACCGCACAAAACAATTTAACTTTAAAAAGAGATTGATAGTTGAATATCAAGGACTCACGATACGGACAAACCATAAGAAGATGATAATGATTTTTAGACCTTGGATGCCCTTTGATGATAGTTATGCTACTTCTAGGTGAACATTGACTGGGTACCCAATTTTTTTTATTCATTGTTTAAACCTTTAAAATAGAATATAAATAAAAAGATATGACATTCATTAATCAATTCGTTCATTCTTGATATTATGTAAGACAAGAAGATTGGAATAAAACTGTTTAATATGTATTTAGGTAAATAAAAGGTATTTGGTCCGCCTCTATTGTACCTCTCTAGAAAAATTATTCGGGTCTTTAAATTGTGTTTGTGGTATTTCCTTAATGTTCCTCGTTAAATACGCGCGGTTACGAAAATAATTTATACTGAGAAATCGACATGTGAATATGAAATAAAATGTTATAATTACAAAATAATCAATAAAGAAGTGGTGATCGCATTTTTAACACGTCACATGTATGTATCGCGAATACATTTAGCTTTTATCCATTTTATATATTGGCCTAGGCCACATCGTCTGAAACAAGATATCAAATTACAAGATCTCGTATTAGATTATCGAATAACTCTTATACAATGTTATATCTCTTCAAGTTATTAAGGTCAAACTGTATTAAGTTCCACAACTTTGAATTAACTGTTACGTGTGTTGGTTTTGTGTGTACGATACCCTATAACAAAGTTGAATTGAAACAATCACAAGCAAATCTTTTGATAAAGGTTAAGAACATGTTAGCTATAACTTAAACAATTGTTTTTTGCACGTTTGTTTCAGCTCGAATGTATATCTTAGGCTTAATAATAATAATCAATTACAACAATTATAAAGTACATAGCTAAGAGTCGACCTCGATAAAGTGCTATTGCTACTCTTATTGATTTTGTGTCTTCTGATTTGAGTGATTTGTTGCCGACTTCATCACTTTAATTCGGCTTTCATTTCAGGATTTATTTTCCTCAACTAGAAAGATCCCTTTGAACAAAATAGCCCGTCCATTACCAACTTTAGTCCGTGAATTTTACTGCTATGTATATACGAATGTAATAATAATAATTTTTATTTTGTAACAGTAAGCTTTTATGTTGTACACACCAACTGTATTTAAAGACGCCGACATCGAGATAAGCCTTTACATGGCTCAGTCAACTTTATTTGCAAGTAAAACGACAGTTTCTTTACTCAATTTCTTTTGTTTGCCGACAGAACAGTAACATATGTGATCTATGAAGCCACAGTATCAATGAGTAGTAAGAAGTTCACATTTTACCGTAAATATACCCTCAACAACATTATCTGTTACACAAATGGGCCGGCTCGACCGAGAAATACTACGACCTCACAGAATACAGGCGTGAAGTAGAAGTATTCTATGCTTGGCCTGACGAGTGATGTGCCTGACGCCCAATTTCAGTCCTATCCTCTGTCCGATCTTTTCCTAATAAGTGTAGGATGAAAAGGGGAAGATGATTAAAGAGGGAGGAGATAGATAAGAAGGAAACATCCTCTTCCTGCTTGTACCAATGCATCTGCAACTCGTTTGATTGTTGCGGATGTCTATGCGTAGCGGTCACTTAACATCAGGTAGCCCGTTTGCTCGTTTGCCACTTTCTTCCATAAAAATTTTTTTTATCGCTATTGGGTTAATCAGTTATTGGCAATTTCTATTTGCAAATAACATTTGGCTCTTAATGTAGGAATTTTCCTTATCGTTCCTATTTTCCTTTGTCACAAAAAACTTCTATCTCTTCAACGTTACGTCGTAAATTTCCCGCTCGAATTTCCGATTTCGTATGTATTAGGCGTTTACCTACAAAATTGACAATTTGATTGCGCCGCTCTGTTTCAATGAAAGAACCTACCTACTATGTTTATAAAAGACTTGAGTATATTTTTCATATTGACAAGAAAAAATATAAATGTTAATTTTAATAATTTGTAAATACTACTCAACAAGAAAAGTACATAAAACAACTCCTCGGGCAAAAGAGGCCACGTCCCTTTACTATGAGTCATTTGGCAATACACACTGATCGAAGGCTCTCGTCCTGACACTGCGGTAAGTGTTGGGACGAGAAGATATCACGAAACTCTGCAAATTAAGACCATACACCGGTAATTAAGCAGAAGCGAAATTAAATATTTATAGGTTTGCGAAATTATGAATCGCTTAGAATAAATAAGTTGAATAGATTGCTATAAGATCCCACAAAGTATTTAATAAATATGCGCTCACGCCCGTAACTCACAGGGGTAGGCAGAGATTGTGGATTTCCATTTGGAACGATCCTGGCACACATCTCCCGCTTCTTCTATATTCATACATCTACGCATACATGCTCGTCGGTTATGGGTGCTCCTTATATCGCCCTTTTTTAGTAAACCACTTATCTGATCGATATAAGTTCTCCTAGGGCGCCCTCTACCAACACTGCCACTCACTTTCGCTACATAAATTTGTTTCGTTATTCTCTGTTCATTCATCCTTTCAACATGCCCGAACCACCGAAGCATACCTTTCTCAATTCTAGTCACAGCATCCTTTTAAGCCACAATTTTCTCTTATAAAGCTGTTTTTAATCCCATCATTCAAAGTCACGCCTAACATACTTCTTAAGGATCGCATCTCAACGGCGTTAACTCTACTAGCATGCTTTTCCTGCCAAACCCAGCTTACACTTCCATACATTAAAGTGAGGCCTAGTAGAGCATTGTGTATTGCCAGACGAGCCTCCATAGACACATTCCGATTTCTCACTACTGTACTTATAGTATCATCTCATCTCATACTCATCGTTCAAAACATGCTTTTTAATGATCAATGATTAACATGCTTACCATCTCTACTAAACATACATACACCCCAAATACACGAACTCTTCCACCTGTTCCACTTCTTTACCGTTAACATTTATTTCGATTATTGTCTTACATTGTTCTTTCTTGTCTTCTTGTTCGTCAGCGTACAAAATACATTTTACAACCAGCTCACCCATTCTTAATCCACACTCTTCGTCTTTCAAAGCTTTCAAACAATCATCCATAAATAGATTGAAGCCACGGGGATGCTACACAGCCACCTTTGTTGATGCTAAGCCAGTCTGAGTAGGCCCCGTTAATCCTAACACAAACTGTAGAATTTTATAAAGAGACTAATACTTGTATAAGATCACTGTTCAATAAAAACTCAACTAAAGTTGACCTCAGATCATCTCTTTTAACTTTATCATAGGCCTTTTCTAAGTCTACGAAGGCGTAGAAATTTTTTTGGTTCACAGCCAGAAACTTTTCCGTGATAATACGAAAAGAAAAGATCTGATCCATGAATCCATCCATTTAATAATAAAATATAAGTATATAGCATCGAATTATTATTAAGCCACTTTTGTGATGGTATGGTCAAATAAGAAATTCAGGAATAAGCTTTTGAAATATATTATCATCAGAATTTAAATTTAGACTATTAAAATAGCGCCCAGGAAATTGGAAAAATGCCACAAATCCTTTAATTTTACAGTTTTTACAACGCTCTTTAAGTTGTCTAACTTTTGAAAGCAGGACTCTAAAGACTCCTAAATCAAAGCAAAACAATAAAAAAACAAGACATTTTTATGAATCTCTTGAGGAAATAAGAGTAAAATATAACACGCGAGAACCTAGGTGGCTTTTAATAAATAATCAAATCAAAACACGACTTTGTCGTGATTACGTAGTAACCCACTCTTGCACGTAATGTATGTGTATAATCTTTGTTGTACATTGTAGTTACTTAAGTAAAATTAAGGTGACACTACTTTATTTGCGTATTTTAGAGACTTTGAGTCACTTGGTACGGTAGCAATTGCTTTAGTTTTGTAATTAGCTTAGCAAAGTTTTAATGATAAGTTGAGACACGATTCTTAGTAATTTGTGTTGAAGTTTTGTTGGGAAGGAGCATATCACTGCTTAAGACAATAAGTATAAGTCATTGACAAGGGGGAGGTGACGCAGCCATCTGATGACATTTGTTGTTATCCACGCAAATGACAATCACGAAGAATCATCAATAATGTCTTCGCTGTTGTATGTTAAAAGTTTATGCTCCTTATTTGATTAACTCAAGGTATTTATAAATTAGTGAAGTTTGAAACTGCTTTTAGCAGCATTAAGTAAAGTTTGCGGAGAGTAGTAACTCATTACGAGTGCATCATTCAAATCCGAGAAGCTGGTTATCCGTGTACAGATGGGCCCTCACCTGGTGGTTATAAGACCAATCGCTATGATACACAATACTATACTTGTGTTTTGCTTATTGGTATATAGAAGAAAACATGCAAAAGCAAGCCCTGTGCCGATTGCCTAACAGAATTACGGCTAAGGGTGTATTTGTTAATAATAATTATTAATATTCTGTCGTTAACTTTTGTTGCTGGATGTGTCAAGGCAACTATATAGTTTTAAGAAATTGATATCTCTGCCTGAATGTGCTCTGCAGCCGTAGCATATTTCACTCGCTGTCCGTCGCCTCTGTAAACTGAGATTGATTTAGTAGTTGATGCCAGCGATTTAAAGCAAAGCTAGTATAGAGCATAGCCCACTGTGTTTATAAAGTGGAACACTCTCGCACTTAAGTCAATACTTGAAGTATTCCGCTAAGGCAAGTTTTTACCATCGATATATACTATGTAAGAATAGACGAACATAACGGAACATTCTGAACATTCTGAGAGAATCTAATGATTTTATAAAATACTGCAATATTTCTGAAGAAATGGAAGGATTATTTTTTATTTTAACAAGATGACCCGCTGAACTTCGTACCATCTAAATGAAGTTATTTGAATTTATCTCTTCCGTAGTACGATCCTATAATCCATTCTATTCATCCTTCCAACTTAAAATATATAAATAATATAAAATTATGCATTAGGACCGGTAATATTGGCTGCATCTTGTACAGCTTGTAAAGATTGTGCACAAATTAAATTAATCTTATAATCTATATAGTGTTTGAATGTCATATCAAAATAAAATTTCCATACTCAATACACATGTTGTATATATAATATATACTTATAACAAAAAGGTGGGGGTTGACGATGGTGATGGTGATGTTGTGGTGATGGTGATAGTGCCGGTGGGAGCGTTGCTGGTAGTAGTGGTGGCGTTGGTGGTAATGTGATGGTGGTGGTGATGGTGTACGTGGTCGAGGTGGTGACGGTGGCGGTGTTGTTGTCGGTATTGGTTTCGGTCGTTGTTCTTGATTAAGAATGCGCATTCTAATAATTCATTTACAAAATATAAGCATTGTGTAACAGTTAAAAATATCAGTTGGAAATTCTTATTTGTTTTGGTGCGGCAGCCTACGAGGTTCTTATCAGCCGTCTTGGATATTGTTAATTACCTTGTGCACGTGCGTTTTACTTGACTTTCCTAACTTTACCATTTTTTTTTTACTTTAAATTTGAATAGCAACAACACCAAGTGAAATGTAGCTCTATGCAAATAAATAAAATTAAATCGTTTGTAATATAAAATTATAATTTTGACACTGATGTTTTATGTTTTATTTTGTACATTAAAACAATTAATGTTAAAATACTATTATAAGCTTTTTTTCTGCGAAGCGATATTTTTATTTGAATTTACGCGGACAAAGACAAACTAGTGAAGAAATAATGTAGTTCACATTCAATTCAAGCAATTACGTATTTCCAACCACACAACACATTTTAAGGGATTGATCGCTCAATTTCAACGACTCACGTTACTGAGAAACAACTATGACTCTCCAAACCTTACTGATTATACTCTTATTTATTTATTAGGCGTATAGGTATCTATCATATCTTGATAATGCCACACTCACTGCATTCGTGCCACGTAAGTATACATGTAGGCATATGTGTATACATAGGTGTACCTATGTGCAACAGTGAATAGTAACTTGAATTAATATCAAAGAAAAAAACTACTGCATAAATAAAAAAAATATAATTGCATAAGCTGATAAAAAATGCTAAGCAATAGCTTTCCCGCGGCAGTCTCCAAGTGCCACAGGTTTTTTATTAATAATAGAAACGGTGTTTCAACCCTAAGCACTAAAGAATTATTCTAAGATACGGCATTAGAAAGAAGACTGCTTATTTTGTTCGGGAGTTAAGCCGACCTTAATTTTGGCCTATTCTAATGAAACATATAGCGCATTGGTTCTTATAATCTCTAGATTACAGTGATAATATTGTTCAGACCTAGTCTAACCGGAATATTGAGAAATAAGGCATAAATATAAACGTTAAAATAATCTTAGCACCACGAGCATTCTATATTTTATAACTTATTTATTCCTTGTAGTGACTTCAATTATTAAAATTATAATATTAATTATTAATATAAATTGTTGAACTGCCACCAGTCACACTACACCTAAAATTTAGTAAAATGCATTTTTAATATTGTTAGTTTCTTAATATTATATCCAATATACGTTTAAAAAATTTAACCGTTCCCTGCGACCAGGAGGCTCCTAAAGACGCTGTGCGTTATGGATGCTTATGCATTTTCAAATTGCTCTTTTATTGACAACGACAGGATGATACTACAAACTATGAAATAGCTCGCAAGGTGATGTAAATATAATATGTGGGGATACACAACTTCCATATGTGGAGCTATCATCCGGAATTCGATCGGTCCGAAAACAACAGGAATAAACTGGTAATGCAATAAGACACGGTTTAAAATCTGGCGAAATTGCATGGAGGCGAAAAACGAACGCAGAAGGAATGAATGCCGGTCAGCGATACACAGTAGCGCGAGTAACGGAGAGTCTGGTGATAAACTTTATAAAGCGCACGTGTTTTTAAAATTATATAGTTGTAAATAGTTTTATATTAATTTAAAGAATTATTTAAGAATTTTATAAGATTATATGGAAGTCGGCGACGCGGCTCCCCACCCGCTCCGTCTCCCGAAGAGTAGAAGTATTTTCTACGTCTCAAGACATACCTCAAAGATGGTAAAGGTTGCAAAAGTGTGTGCAGATGGCATCTGCAGTGTTGCCACTTAACAACGTGTTTTATTTTTAATAATATTCCCTTCCACTTTTATTTTTAAACTACTCAATTCAAAATAACCAATTATGTATACAATTGATG
The DNA here is from genome assembly GCA_029849275.1 of Papilio elwesi. NCBI lineage: Eukaryota > Metazoa > Arthropoda > Insecta > Lepidoptera > Papilionidae > Papilio > Papilio elwesi. Next base: position 7,329,911 of record CM056687.1, on the reverse strand, counting down.
TCAATGTTATTGGTAAAATGAAATTATTATTTTTGTTCTTATTAAAAATTGAAATAATTACCAACGTTTCCTGCATCAATTTTGATAAAAAAAGTTAAAAATACACGCATTTTTACGTTAACGGCCATAGCTAGTTGTATTGAATAGCAAAAGCTATCAAGACACCGTCGTTTTCAAAATTCCGGTTAGACTTTACAAAAAGAATATAATAATAGTAAGTGCTGGTAATAGTTAATTATTTACATTTTTAATAGCACAATCTGATTTATATAGGCTACCACATCAGTGGGCCCAGAAAAACCTGTCTCCTTTATAGCCTCATCTGTTATTTGATCAGGACTTGATTACATGATATACAGATCTGGACGCACCCTTAGTTTAGAGTTAGATTAGACACCCACATAAACTTGGCATATAGAATCGCCCATGGAACGTTGCACAAGGCTTCAACCAAATACAGTCATTAAGATTTACCGGTATCGGCCCCAAATTTAGCTCACCGACCCACTTGTGATTAATCAAAGTACGTATATCATCTGACACATAAGTTGGTCCCGGTCAAATAACAGATGAGGGATTCTATCATTACCAGCGTAACTAATACTATTAATATTAATTTAAAATTATTATTTTATTATTATATTTTTGATAGCAGCTTAAAGACTATTTAAAGTAGTTTCTGCTATATGATTCGAACGATATCTTTACTCTATGAAGATTTAAATCACCTTTTGGTATACAAACCGACACTCTTTTGTAATTTACTACACCCCTTATTTATTTCTTTTAGCGCTTGGAATAAGAGAGTAATGTTCAGGTTGTTTGTAAACAGATTTCTCATTCTTGAGACGGAAGACTTTGGGTTCATGTCCGTAATTCTCAAACAATAACTTTGGAATCGTAGATTACCTATTTAATTTGGTTAAGGAACAGGAACAAGGTTCAGAAAAATCGGCAGTTTTTAAATATATTTAAATATTCCTCTTTAACGTTTTTACCAAAAGTTATATTATTGCGTCGGTTATCGCTTCAAGCTGCTGAAATTAACTTTCAGCCGAAAGCTGCTTTCAGAAAGTGATTATAAATTTCCGGACAATGCTTTTTTATTGACTTTAATAACAAGTTACTTTAGACAGGTTTAATTTTGTCTGTCTGCTGTCAATTTACCGGATTCTATACTTCTAAGGATATTACACCCCGTTGCATGTGCCTACTTTAGATACAATTTGTCTGAAATAAATCAGAGTTGTTTAGTAGTAGTTTTAATACAAATTACTTTATCACCTGATGCAGTTGTAATATTATTTTTTATTATTGACCTATTAAGCTCAAGAAATCGTCAGTACAGAAATAATGTGATAATGATTACAGACTTACTTCGACCGTATTACATACAACGTTTTAACTTTCTTTAATTTTTATTAATGTGAAGAAACATTTTGTAACCGAATCATCTATAAAATAATGTTACTTTTATGTAAGTTTGTCATGCAGCAATGTTATGAGTACAATAGAAAATAGGGAAACTCTTACCCTGGAACTTTTAAATTAAACTTTGCGCGACGTAAGATCAAAAGCACTCTCAACAACTTCCGGTGTTTACAAGCAAACTTACTGTCACTAGTGTACAAGTCTAGACAAGTGATTTTATGGTAGTGAGTTAAATATTAACTTTTATTATATTGACTTTCCGTAAATTATTACACGTATTTCATTGAGAATTTTATCAATGTACGACAATAGTCGAAATGCGGATTCCGATCCACGATTCTCTTTACGAATTCTTTGTTAGTTGTTAGATAAAAAAAAAGTCAAAAGAAATAATGTTTCTTGAGAAATGTGGCTATTAATATAATATAGTTTAGAAGCCAATGCCAAAGCCAAGCCAAAAATCCTTTTGGCTTAAACAAAGTCTAAGTGAGTATAGTATTAGAGTTTAATTTTCTTCTTGTCGTTTTCTTGATTTCATTGAGGTAATTATTATCAACATATTTACCGATTTAAGAATAGTTATCAAAATATTAGTAAGTTCCTTGTGTTTTCAATATTTTACTTCTTTTTTTAGTTTATTGGTTCATTTTTTCTTTCAGTGGATGTCATGCAAAATAACCACTTAATTATTAATATTATAATTTATTTGGACTAACGAACATATCTTGATAAAATAATTAAAACCGATCTAAGACATTACCTATAAGCACACCGCGTCACAGCGTAATTGTTTCGGTCGATTATCTTCGACTTATAGGTTAAGTAATTAAATTGTTATACAACTAAACTTGGCATTTTTGTATTATATTACTTTAAAAAAAAACAGCGTAAATATTTGGCGTTTGGATGATAAAGAAAACAAATTATATCTAATGTTCAAAGAAGTACCAGACAACCAGATGGATTTGAAACAGGGACGCGTGGGTGGATACTGTTTTAAAGCAGATTTTAAACACACTTTTGGAGAGCAGAGCACTTGACTACTATTAACTCCCACTTCAGTGTGAGAATTTAAACATGAAGAAGATATTGACAATAGGAAGACCCATTACCCGTTGTATAACTGCGATGCTATGATGCGACCAATACTTAACGCGACTAATTATGTCGGCAAAGTAAGCTATAAATGCAGACCAAGACCCACCCCAACCCATAGACCGTAAGTACACAATCGGATATTTTGTCAGCCTTCTAGTTTCACAGTGAACGGGCAAAAGTAAAAAGAAACGAGCGAGCAGAAACGACAAAGCTATGTCCAGTAAATAAGGTTCTTCTTCGTTCTAAGTAAGCCCTTGTCGAAACGTGTTTCGTAGTTTTCAAGAGCTTATAATTTACATTATCATACTAAAGTTATGTATAAAAGTCACATAAAGTTATCAGAGTTTAGGAATATTTTTCAATTATACAATACATCAATACTTTAATATTTAATTTAGTAAGCAATACAAACCATTTTCTTGGAATCTTTGTCGAGAAATAAATTCAATTAATGTTGGTATATATGGATCTCACGAACCTTACGGGATTGCTTGGGAGAGCGAAATCAAATATTGCGAAGGGCCCATATTCGAGATTGAAAACTCTCTCAACAATAGCTGCAATGACTTCTACGACGATGGGATATTAAAACACCAAAATATCCTTTATTGTTATTTGACAGCTTAGATATATTATATAATTTTACGTAAACAGAACGATTATTACTAAGAAAAAATACCAATGAAAATTTGTAATCACAGTTTTTCTGTTTAAATAAATGTTTTTGTGAATAATCTTTTCAAGCAGTTACATTTTTATATTGACTTTCCATTTCCAAGTTTTCATATCTTTCCGCATAATTAGGGTAGACAAAAGAAAAGCTGTCGGCTCTTTACAGAGCTACAGGCCTCCTTTGTGAGAGAGGTACAGAGCTTATTGGATACCAAATACAGTACGAGTCTACCTCCATACACAACCCCCCAACCCTATATTATCTGATTTTGAAATAAATATTTTCTCAAAAAGCTTAAAATCCAGTAACACGTTTTTTTTGTCAAATAAATAAATCAGAAATACATATATCATTACCAATATTCAACGCGCAACAAAAATAAATCTAAAGAAAAAAGGTCCAATCCGAATCCTCGCCAACAAAAGTTTCCAATCGTTCTAACGAAATTGGCGCGCCATGATAGGCGCTTACATTTAAGACAATCAAGTTTTTCGGCAGCACTAGACTGACTTTTTAGGGTCTGAATAACTGGCATTTTTTGGTATCAACTTGAAGCCAATTACATCACGTATTACCAGGATGAGACCGAGATATTCTTCGTTTGGCTATTGGACGCAATAATAAGTAAGCCAAGGATCATACAAAAGGAACGTCAATATCAAAATGTATTTTTTTCTTACCTGTGGCACACCTAAATGATAGCAATGTGCTTGAAAGTCAAGTCAGCAGTCAAGCTTCAAATTGTAATTCACAGTAGTCGTTTGCTACACGCTCTCCACTTCATTAGATTTAGCGTGTCTCGGAGTTTTATAAGATAATTTATTATTATATATAGGGAGCAGAGAAAGGACCACATACAGAAGACTACTGCCTTATTGAATCAGAATAACGTCGGCGGAGGATCTCTAATACCTACTTTTACTTTATATACTTATACTTTAATCATACAAATTCCATATAAAATTGGTTGCCAAGGCTCACAAAGACATAATTCTCTTACTAAGCTTTGATTTGTTGCTATATAATGGATACTGAAGACATCTTATCCTGAAAATTTTAGGTATAATCTAGATCGGAGCCATGACGTTTCAAAAATACGACGTTCTGCTTAGAGAAAAACGTGTAAGTACCCCGTTTCTTCGGCTTATCTTGGCGTCACTAAGAGACATATGCCCCATATTTCCCTTAATGTAACGAATTTAAAGAATAATACGCATTATAGAATAATTAAAAAGTAATTTCTAGAATAATAATAATTCTACGGAACTGTTATAATAATTGCATTTGCGATAAAAGAGTTTATAATCAATTCAATTTATTAAATCTTAAAAACTTACAATAACTTTTAGAGTTTGCTTAAATTCTATGCTTAGACTTTCTCTAACATACCAAACATTTTGTCTTACAAGTTATGGGGAAACACATTTAGACTAATAGACAGATTTATTGCAGTTCCTCTTGCTGCTTCTCTCTCTGGCGCACAGCGACCGCCGTTTCCACTAAGAGGTACAAGCATTTAAACTTGTCCCTCTCATGCTCCGTGTTTGCCGGCACCACCTGAAGTAATGGTTCCACTTTAATTTAATGCGACTAAGGCATAAAATTCAAACTCGTCAACAAAAGTTGTTTCGTATGGTTAATAATCAAAAATCGAATATGACAAATAAAACCATTGGAACCACTTAAATTGTCAGATGATGCCGGCATTAAAACAATAACGAAAGAAAACGAATTGTTTGAAAACAAACTTTATTCTATAAGAGTAACTGAACAAGGTACTCAATTTAAACTAAAAATACCGTAATATTATTTCCCTTAAAGTCTAGTTCAAACTGGTTAGATTAGGTTTAAACTAGTACCTATTGTTTTTAATACCGACCTCGCTAACAGAATTTGAACTTCTGAACGCAACACATTTGAATATGCTAGACGTGGAGGATAGTCTTTATAGTTGACTGTAAATAATAGTAGGTATGTTGTGTGGTATAATAATAAAAAAATTAAAAGAAAAAAAAATGAAAGCGACCGAGTGACAAGGTGAATTTATTTGCAAAAGAGAGTCATAGTGAAGACAATGTTCTAGGGTAACCTATACAGACCAAGTTGTTGACATTCCAAAGAAAGGCGTAATAATAAATTACGCTTACCTGTAACTAACGAGCATAGATGATGAAGATGAGAGAGAAGGCGTGATGGGATCGTGCTAAATGTGAATTCGTAATGTCTGCCTACTGTCTAGTGACTGAATGCTTAGGTATATTTAGTGTTCATGAGGTGAAATAACAACTGGCTTCAGTCAGTTACATAGAATAAGCAGCACATAATAAAATTACACGAAATGCCGGTGCCAAAGAGATGTACACCAAGAGCAACACAAAAGCTGTCTTGCTCAGGTCAGGGATTTGTTTTTAAAAATTCTTAGCACTACCATAATATGCATCCGTCTTGCTGCCTACTAGTCTTGAAACTTAATTATATTTATAATTTTTAAGCATGTTTAAACATCTTTATATCTAGGGCTATTTGGGATAGTAAAAGGTAACACGACATTCTCTATTGCTCACACTCAATGTCAAGAGATTGGTTTAGTTTTAGCTGTCGCAACATTGCATCATTCTGTTCATCACATGTCGGTGGTGGCCACCTCCAGCTCCATGGCCACCGGCGGCGGCGGTGAACTCACCTGCACCAATACCAAAATACCAAAGTGCTATCAATATACTAAATATTTGGATAAAAAATATTTAAATAGCAAATTTACAGTACTTACGTTGCAATTATTAAATGTACAGGTGTCCGGTAAGGATGTATTCCTCGTAAGACTACAGATTCTATGGCCGAAACTATGACAAACTCAACTTGAGAAGACAGTTTTATTTCCTAAAAGGTCTTCATCACACCTTTAACTTGTCCGTTATTGTTGATGCCTCTGTATGGCGGTGATCTCTTACCATCAGGTGAACCGCTACCCGTTTGCCCCATATTCTCAAAAAAATAACAAGACCTAGATACCCAAATTCCCTTACTTATTGATAAATAAGTTATGTGGATATGATAAGTTGTTGGCAACAATATACAGCGTATAGCACCTGCGTGTGCAGCGGCTGGTGAAGGCGCGGCAGCTGTGGCGCCCAGCCGTCTCCATCGCCATCTTCTAAACCGTCGCCCAGTTGCGATGTGCTCACTGTTATCACTCCACCAGACCTAAGTTTATCAAATTTATCAGATAATTGGTACCAAGCTTGCACACAACATGGGACTCATGTCAAATCCAACGTACTGGCCTTTACGTATCAACTTCCCGCATTCGCCTTTGTTTCTGCAGTATGCAATGAGGTTAATATATATATATATATATGAGCCCTGCCTTAGGTTAAAGATGTATATATGGATTGTGTAATCGGAGATACATTTTGTTGGATTAAGTAAAAGTTGAAACAAACCATTACAATAGCACGTTACCCTCTAACAGCAGGATGCAGGTCCCTGTCGTCTTGTCCGTAGCGGATGACGGACTGCCACACCGAGGGGTCGTACTTGACCTCCTCCTCGCTGACAGCGCTGGAGTAGCCTTCCTCCGCGTCGCACAGCGCGTCGCTGCGGTACACCAGCAGCCCGTCGCCGTAGTCGTGTCCGTGGCTGTTGTCCACTACGTTCTAAAAGCATTATAATTAAGAATCCGTGAGAGAAACATCGATGTTTTGTTAGGTTAGGAGGGTGGCGTTAGGCAGCCAGGCTTAAACAATTATACATATATGACTGTTAAGCTGAGGTAGGGCCATATTGTGGCGACCCCACATACCCGGAAAAATGGCAGGAGATAATGATGAGGCTACGGTAGTATTAAGTAGGTTATATCATTTCGTTTAGGAAAAATTACAGGGCGGGTAAAACCGCGGGGCACAGCTAGTACGAAATAAATTGATCTTAAAAATTGGTCTAACTGGATTGTAAGTAAGCTCTTGGATCCTGCAGTTAGTGTTGCTTTAATTTAAAGAATCCCAGCGGTGAATTGTTTCAGCCTTTCCATCCTCTCTTCGTTATTTTGTGTGGTAAAGGAAATAAAGAAGACATTATTAAGCACACCACAGAGGCTTAGTGCGGGTTTCTCTTAAACTTATGCCTGGAATTGCTATTTTTATTTCTAAAATTTAAGTATTCAAATCAATCAGCCAAGTGATATAAGCTTTTTCCAAGTAATATTGTATGTACCTCGACGTCAACGCCGCCCCAGCCAGCAACGGCGACATTGTTGGGCGTGAGTCCGAGGCCGGAGCCCGAGGCGGGCAGGCCGAGTTGGCCGAGCGCACCCAATGCAGCGTCCGGTGGCTGCTTACGCCCGCGCCGCGAGATCGTGTAGTGCACCGGGTCGTGCCCCTCGCGTCGGATCATCTCGGGCAGGATGCGTCGGCGAGCGTTTATAAACCAGTTGCAAACCTAATGCAAGGAAGAATCGGTATTTCTAGTACAGGAAATAAGATCTCTTTACGCCACTATTTTGTGAGGTTGAGGCATTTCTGCGGCCGTTTCAGCCCTTTCTGAACTACAGTTGTTTTTTCCTGGCCGCAGTTCTATAATGTGTGAATAGGTCGTTTCAATAAATCAACCAAATATTTACACCAACCTGCAAGACCGTTAAGTTGGCCTCCTGACTGAGCGCCAGCTTCTCGGCGTCGCTGGGATAAGCGTTGTAGCGATGGTCATACAGCCAGCGCTTGAGGATCTTGACGGAGTGCTTGGAGAGGTTGCCGCGGCGCTTGCGAACCGAGCCAACTACCACGCCTTGCGGCGGCGGCAGGCGCGCTTGCAGCATGGGCGGGCGCAACCTCGCCTCCCCGTCCCAGTCTGTGCCGCTCTCGTTCTCGTCAGTTGATGATGTTGACGGAAAGCGATCGCGGGCTAGTAACCAAGAAGAAATAAATCGCGTTGAACTCGATTGGTAGTCACCCTTTTTTCCACGCCGTGTGTTGTGGAATTGTAAAAATGTGAAAGCAAATTAAAGTATTAAGGAAAAAGAATAGAATCGTTGCATCAACTTTAAACAAAATTCGAGCTACTATTTCGCAACGAATAGAGAATAATAAATTACGAATACACCTACTACGTCTTTTTTTCTCAGTATAATGCATCAGAAAGCCTAATGAGAGACGTGTGTAAGCAACGCTGATCGCGCAACATAATATGGCTGTAATGGATTTTGAAAGATTGACAGAAAAAAAAAATGATCGGGCGAAAGTCAGTTTCTTCAAACGTTTGTACAAATATGGAGTCTAAGAAAGTAATTGCTTAAAAAATATAAAATCCCCTATACAGTCCCAATAAATAATTATAATAACATAATAAATAGTTTCCTCATTTGTTCATCATCTCAGTGATTGAATGCGATAATGAGCCTTAAAGCAATTTTATTAGAAATCAGTAAGATATTGTCGCGGAATATTGTTGTACGTTGTTATCTGTATTTTTACAAATGCCGTAAATATATGATTTAGTTAGCATATTTGATAGCTAACAGCAAATACTAACGTAATTTGATCTTCATAACTTTTATCACAGACTTGCGCAGCGTGCCGATGTTGTCCAGCCTTGCCAGTAGGAATCCCGCGCCGTCTCTTGACACAAGCCGTTCTTAGACAGAAGGAATTAAGTCAACAATATTGTCATAGCTGTGTTAAATGAAGAAATTTCTGAAGGCGTCAATGTCGTGTCTATGAAGTTCCGACGACTGAAGCTGTGTCGCACATGCGACAATGAACGATGATTTTTTGTTTTATAAAACAATGCGCTTTTGTGACAATCGACAACGACATGCGTAGTCAATCGTCACGATGAAGACGATTTTGAAATTTTGAAAAATATAAACATTAGTGGCCAGTTACTTAAAAGTGTAAAATGCAACACAAAAAGAGGACACATATAAAATATTTATTAAAAATATGTGACATGAAACATAGGTAAAAATATATGACATACTAATAATAATTTTTGAGGTCCCGTCTTTGATTTTGCGGTAAAACTTATTTTTATTTTTTCTTCTAGTAAATGTATTGCTTCAAAATTGTTTACTCTTCTAATGTACAAAATCTATCTATACATATATGTAAAAATGAAATGCTGATCGTCATCCCTAGATGCTTATTCTCAAAAACGGCTGAACCGATATGGATAATTAGCCCTCAGTGCAGGGAAAGTTTAAAATTAGAGAAAATAGGAAAAGCCAAAAGAAAAAAGATCAAAATGAGCCATTTTATGAGTTATTTTAGGTTTATGAAACTTTCGAATCTTACCGTTAGGTGGCGTGGTGGCGCGCGCATGCATGTCACATAAGCATTATGTACGGTATTTTGACATGGTCATTTTTTGTGTCATATATGAAAATGTTTTTGTAAAGATATATATTAATGTGGGATCATTACATATACATTAATATTTTACCGATTGCAGAGGAAGTTCAATGCATTTAAGTGACCTTGGAAACAGTTCCATATAATATTATATTGTTTCTATTGTTTTATATTCATTTTAAAGTTATCATACTGAGGAGGGGTGGGGCTAGTGATGTAGGCCGTCGAAGCAAGGCAATTGCTCGGTGAGATATTCACGCGTAAACCTTACCCATGTACGGATATTGCAAATATTCGGATTAGCACGTATGAATAGCGTTCAAGAGAGATCTAAAGTGAAATATAAGTAAATAAGTGTAGAATGCAATAAGTTCGTGTATAACAACCACAAAGCCAGCAACCGCGGCAAGATGAACGGGACCGGACCTCCCGTAAATCTGGAACAAGCCGACCAATCAAAGAACAATTAAAGAAATGTACATGTAGTCGTTACATATTAGCGATTACCTTGGATTATCTTTAGCATGTGGAAAAGTGAAATTGCCGTGTAGCCTTTACTTTGTTTATTTACCTTTCAGAAAGCAAACGAAAAATATATTTTGCCAGAAAGCCTTGAATTGAATGTTAACATTTAATTTTCGCGCTTAATTTAATGTAAATGCGTTGTTTTCATTTGTATTTTATTAAACTAGGTAGGATCTAGGAAGTCCATCTGCGATCCATCTCCGAATTGATATGAAGTGCAAATATGTTAGTAACGAAATCGATCCCACCACTAGAACCACTAATAGCTTCTATAATTGCTTATAATTTCGTTGATTTATTTTATTGTCGTCAGTGATGGAACAACGCGGAAGAGTGACAAGTTGGCCGTCACTTTACGTGGGAAGCCCTCGTAGTACGAACGCAATGGCATATGTCAGACAATATAGTTTTCTCCAGGCTTATCAATAACCTTCATCTGTATCCTCAAGGGATCGAGATCACTCCACTTGACAGACATGACTTCGCCGCCGGAGTTATTAAAAAAAACAATCTGGGATGGATTTCTTCGCAATGCACCATGTGAGTGGGCAAGTACGTTGAATAATATATTGTGTGAAATAGCAGATCCACGATCCGTCTGATGCACGCCTTTCGGTTTAGTTAGTTGAAACATCAATCGATTGTGCAGAGGAAGGAAACCGACCAAGAATCCGCTTATAAAGATAAGTCATAAAGACGACGATTATAGAGTAAAGAATACGTCTGAAAGAAAAGAAAGACACGATGACGCCCATATTATCGATCTTAATGAATAGTAGTTGGAAGGTGGAATAGAATGGATAATCGCTATGGAAAAGTAACAGTCAATACAATCTGTTTTGGTGGTACGAAGTTCACCATGTCATCTAGTATCAAATGAAAGAAATGAATTTTTTGAAGTGGAACTATTTAAAACATGGTAGAAAACATTTTTCGTACACGTTATTAATAAATAAATAAATATTATAATAATATGCGCTCACGCCCGGTACCCAGAGGGGTAGGCAGAGATCATGGATTTCCATTTGGCGCGAACCTGGCACACCTCTCTCGCTTCTTCCACATTCATCCATCTACGCATGCATGCTCGTCGGTTATGGGTGCTCCTTATATCGCCCTTTTTTAGTAAACCACTTATCTGATCGATATAACTCACTTTTGCAACATAAATTTGTTTTGTTATTCTCTCTTCATCCTTTCAATATGCCCGAACCACCGAAGCATACCTTTCTCAATTCTAGTCACAACGTTCACTTTTAAGCCAAACTTTTCCCTTATCACGCTATTTTTAACCTTATCATTCAAAGTCACGCCTTCTTAAGGATCGCATCTCAACGGCATTAACTCTACCAGCATGCTTTTCCTGCCAAACCCAGCTCTCACTTCCATACATTAAAGTAGGGACTAGTACAACATTGTGTATTGCCAGACGAGCCTTCATAGACACATTCTGACTCCTCACTACTGTACCTATAGCCCCATTCATTTTATTTCCCGCACTCACTCGTCGATCAAAATCTTTAACATGCCTACCATCTCTACTAAACATACACTCCAAATACACGAACTCTTCCACCTGTTCCACAACATTTCCGTTAACCTTTATTTCAATTACTGTCTTGCTTTGTTCTCTTTCAAACACCATCACTTTCGTCTTATCCACATTCATCTTCATACCTTTACCATCTAGTGAATCATTCACTACATTAATGTTGTTACGATACAAGGTTTTAATTTTGGGCTTTATATTTGGGGTGAGTTGATGAGTGGGTGAATGAGTGAGTGGCTGGACGAGGGAGTGGCTGAATGGGGGAGTGAGTCTGCCAACCCCTCTGGTTTTCGGGCGTCAGCGCATATTTATTTGTTTGATAAACATTTATATTTATTATTATATCTTTCATTGGCAGCTGTTATATTAATTTGGTTGGTATTATGGTAACGATTATTTCCGTGATTTACGATCATAACCAGATCGTTTAACATTACTTTATAAATATGTAATATTTTCTAAGTAGGTTTAAATAAAAAGGGTTAGCCATAAGCAAGCTTTCTAAGTAACCTTTCCTCATTACGATAGGACGGGGAGGGGGTTAGCGGGGAAAAGTAATATCCTTCTTACTGTCTGTGCCCTCCTTTGTCCTTTAAATGTAGGCAACGCATCTGCAACACATTTAGCTGTTGCGGATGTCTATGGGTAGCACTCACTTGACATCAGGTGATCCGCTTATTCGTTTGCCACCTTCTCACATAAAAAAAGTCTCAAGCTTAGCAATAAATTGGTACGATCGAACGCTGGGCATAGATTATAAATATTATCATGAATTTAGATTGAAGCTTTGCCTGGGAGATAAAACATATTACTCTCATTATTTTAAAAGTTCCATAGTAATTAAGAAGAGAAATAGACTTATGAATAATGGCTTCTCATATTGTAACAGAAACGAATAAATACAAACCTCGTTTAAAACTACATAAAATCAACAGATACAAACACACTGTTGCCATAGTCTAATAACCCATCAAATGAAAGTAAACAAGCGATGACTTTCGCCTTTAGTTACTGACATGAAAAGCCTTTTATTGTACCATAAGCCTCATTTATATATGGGATAATTTATCCTGGGATACTGTTGCTCGCCATGAATTTTATGCATGACTAGCTGTGCCCCACGGCTTCACCCGCCCTGCAATTTTACTCAAACGTAATGATATTACCTACTTAATACTACCGTCACCTCATCATCATAATTGTATTGAGAAAATTGTTATTGATTTATATTTATTTGATAATTTCTAAGTAACGGAGAATTGATTATCGTACTGGTTCGCTTTTTTACGATAGAGTTTTATATAGACCTAGATAGACCTAATAATGAAAAATATCAAATTTTGATTTAAATGTGTTGCCATATGTTATTTGATATACTAATAAGTAATACTAAATTTAGTTACTTTTATTATATTTTGGTTTTCTAATTGTATATTGCCGCATTTCGTTTTTTTAATTTGTACTAAGCTACCCATCCCATTGTAAATAATAAACTAATTTTATTTACAATGGGATGGGACCCCGTGATAAACTTTAAGTCATCATTTTAAAGATCGTAATATAACTAATAACATATATAACCATATTATAGCAATTTTCTCGAACAGATGTTTGACAAGGTTCTTTAAATTGATATAACTTTTTTATTTATAAGCCGATTGAGATACAACAAACACTAAATGTTAAGTCAAGCTTAACACAATACATTAGTGAAAACCGCATCCAAATCGGTTAAGCCGTTTCTGAGATTAGCGGCAACAAACGCCCAGATAAACAGACAAAAATTCTAATAATCATTATTTTGGGATTCATTGCGTATATAATGGCCCCCAATAATAGTTTTTTTCAAATATCTTCCTTGTACAGACAGCGATCAGTTACAGTTTTATTATATATTATTATTATTATATACTGTATCGATTTGACTCCGACTCCGCGGCGTCTTCTGTCGTCGCTTGCAAAATTTACTTCGATAAGTGAGGACGCGTGTCGCTTTGAGTTTCAAAATGGCAATAGTGTGGTTCCATGCAATGAACACACGCAAATCCTCGGTCGACACACTATTGACCACTGAGTGAGTCGTATCAATTTTTGAGCGACATTGTCGGTTATCTACAAAGTCATAAAAATATACCACGTGAATACTGGACTATTGTCTCCTTTAAAAACGCTTAAATTGACTCTTATTTTAATTTATTTGCAAGAAATCTGGCTTAGAGTTTGAACTCAACTAGGTATATTGATTCTGCGAAAGATATGTACCGGATTTCAGTGCAAGAAATGACCATACCAGATTTCATATTAAGTGTAGGTCGCTGGTAAGTTTTGGGCAGTGACGTAACTCTCGTCTGAAACACTGCGATAGCACGAATGTCACTACTAATGCGTCGGCTTATCCGAAAAGTACCTCGACACATTTAAATACGATAGTTTTAACTAAACCTTACAAAATCCCTTTTAGTTTTTCGTATTTCTAACATATAATTTATCTAATGCGTAAATATATTGATAGACTTTCTCGACCGTTAACTACAGAGGGGTGGATAAAAAGAGCAATCAATATGTGTTTTATATTCACCGATCGGATAGCTCGAGATAAAAATGTGTGTTATAGGCGATAAGCTCTCAATTTTGATATTATCTTAAGGATAATATGATACAATAAACTCCTTGCAGATATCCCGATCCGGATTGTTAGTGCCTTTGCACACGTAGTTTTTTGGGTGCGTTGTACGCTATGACGCCGAGCGAACGCAGGACCGTTGACGCGTTGTGACCTTTGCACACAATCCATGCGCTTGTATTGTTACAAACGCGGATCTTGGCTGTAGGCCGGTGTGTGCGCACCTAAATACACCCACACCTCGTTCCCCGCTGCTTCGGTTTTTAAAGCGCGTTCGAAGAGCTTTATATCGATGCAAACGCGCGTTCGAAAAAAAGTGCTGATAATGCGTAGAGGACTTACTCATCAAAGAGACTCGTTGTCAGCGCCTTAAAAAACTTCCTGTGAAATCTTACGGATAAATAACGGAGTACTCTTGTATACATAGTGCGTAATAATTGTCGTCGCGGTAGTTAAATCCTACTAAAGTCTGTCTGAATGAAAGTTGTGGTAATAAATTGCCTCCGAAACATAGCTAACGTTGTATTGAGTGAATAACGATAATAGTTTCAAGCGCGGTACAAACAAGCCTTTGTTATAGCGGCTTCGATAATGCTTCCAAAAATTAGAAGCGCATAGAACAAACTCAAATTTGTTATTATTTACAAGCGGACGCATCGAAACGGCCTTATTTATTACTCAATAAATTTAATGTGACAGCTGACGAAATAAACTCATTATATCGGTTTAATAGATGACCTGTTGATTTGAAGTTCGAAACAACATTAATTAACTCCTCTAAATTAAGCTTTTAGTCCTTTAATTTTAGTAGTAAGATCTGGCTTGCGTCATTATGTGCCTAATTTTTTTTTATCCGATACTATCACTGTTTTGATGTATACAAAACGAATATATGATCGGTGGAGAATTATACAAATATGATAAAAAGTTCGGTGAATCCGCGTATATAACAAATTATATTGCGCTATGGACTAGTAATGTGGGTAAATAGTTGCGACCAGAAAAGAGCGTTTGTAGCACAAAAAAATATAAGAGCAATATACGGTCTCCAACCGCAGGATTCGTGGCAGCCGGTGTTTAAAAAACTTGGGATACTACCACTCTTTATACTCATATGTTTGTTTGGAAGCATAAAAAAATAATTTAAGACATCAAATGATATCAGTACTCGTAACCGGCTCGTAACTCGTAACCAACCTAGACTGAGTAAATGTACTAAAAGCTGTCTGCTTATGTGTATTAAAATTTATAACAAGATACCTACTAAATTAAAACTATTAAATACTAGAATGTCTAAAATAAAGCTACATGAATGGTTAATTAATAGAAATGTTTATAGGTCTAAGGACATCTTTATTAATATTAATTTTTGCATGCTATTGATTTAATGCAAATAAACATATTATTATTACTAACTAAACACTTCTAACTCCTTTATATTTTTGAATAACAGTAGTTTTTTGAGCTATAAAGGCACAAAAAATCACATCCTTGAGATCCTAGTCGGGCAGGCCGACATCAACCCTCCAGCCGGCCGTAAGAACTGTAGCCAAAAGATAGTTACAGTATATGCTACGGTCACACTGTGCCGACCCCACATAACGTTCTGATAAGCACGAAATGCTCAAGCTGACAGTTTATATAAAAGATGACACATGCCAAGTACGTTTCAAAATGTTTTTTAAACATTGAATGTTGACCATATTGTTTTCCTGGGTGACTTTAATGTTGTACATGTTTTAATATTAACTTGCAGAATTCGTACGATAGTAACACCAAAAAACTTTTAGACTTTTTCAATTTATTAAGTTTAAAACAATACATCGATAAACCGACTCATTTCACTGACCACAGTGAAACTTTAATAGACATTGTTCAAAAGCTCATGTACACGATACCACTGCAGTAGTCTTAGCAGTCACGCGTTCACAAAATATTTTATTGACTTTAAATAGCGTTAAATACCGCCAAAATTAAACTATATAGGCCACTTAAGGATACTGAAATCAATAACTTTCGTCAAGACTTAAATTCTATTTGTTGGGAAATTGCTCTAAGTGATGATGTGAATTACATGGTCACTGCTTTTTTTATACTTTAGTTCATTATTTATTTGATCGGCATGCACCAGTTAAAACTTGCTACTTAAAACAAAGTTATCAACCTTGGCAAACTTATACTGTTAAGGAAATGATGAAACTCCGTGACAAAGCCTGTATTAAGTATCATCTACCACTACTAACTGATATCAAATATTGTAAGTATCACCTGTATGCAGATGATCTTTAATTATATATCTCATTTAAGGCAAATGATAGCCGTTTAGCTACGGCCCAACTTAATGACGATTTTGACCGTATAGTCTAATGTTCTGAAGCCAACTGTTTAGTTTTAAGCCCAGAAAAATCTAAAGTTTTAATATTAGGTTCGAATTCAGATATAAACAAAATTGTAGCTAGCAGTCGTTCCATATCTTTGTGGTAAAAACATTGAACGTGTAATGTGTTAATGTGTCACAGGCACGCAACCTTGGCTTAATAATGGATGGTGACATTCGTTTTAAGAATCACACCGCAAATGCAGTTCCTAATTGTTTTTACAGGTTAAAAATATCTATCATATTTGCAATTTTTTAAGCGTACGTGTTCGCCTGTGTGACACATTATATAAAACATAACGTGGCGGTCACACAAATGCTTCCAAGAAAATTTGTTCCTACCGTACCTTTTTTTTTAGGTGTGGAAATGCGACCTTATGAACGCCCCCTGGTCGGGGCAACAGGGGGTCTGTGGGGCTCTCCTACCGGAGTGGGCTTACCCACTAAAACCACACGCGTTGCCCCATAGCCATGGTGTGGGCGCCACGGGAGCATGACTAGCACGTGACACCGCGCCGCCCACTGGCCGCCCCGGGATGGGGACCTCTCTACGCCCTTAAAAGGGCGCCGCGCCCCAAGATGGTCTGGGGCGCTCCTAGAAGACGGCACCGTGTGCAATGCAGGTTCGGAAATCCCCGCCCTCCCCCGCCGGCGCCGCCTTGAGTTTTTTATAGAGGTTAAATCTTCGCGGCCTCCGTCTTGAGACAGAGGCCCGCGGTCCCAGCGTCGCCGCCGAGATTACGGGAAATGCAGCTGCAAGGGGAAAGCTGCCCTTCCCCTCGCAGCCCCACCGCCGCCGCATCAGCGGTGCGACCCCGCTGAGGCGCGAGTGGCGAGTGGCACACCGCATTACCAACACTCCTCTCCCTCCGCGACTCACCCTCACTACGGGGACAAGTCCCCGCAGCCCTCCTGCGCGCTCGAAGGTGGGCTACAATGAGCCCACCCCGAGCGGCCCTCTCTGGCCGGTCCTGCCTCACGAACCGGCCTTGGGTTCCTCTTAGCTTCACCGTGGGTGGCCCATACCCACGGTTACTGAGACCCACCGCCACGACAAGGCGGGAACCCGGTCGGGGGGTTCCTACCGTACCTAACCTAAACAAGCACATAGTTTTTCTTTTCTTAGTATATAATAAAATTTTGTAATAAAATGACCTCTATCATTAAACCTTTCACTATAAACGGAAATGTTCAGGAAATTTATCGTGTTACTGTAGTAAAGTAACACGCTAAATTTCCTCATGGAACTGAAGTTAGAGTTGGGTAGTGAGTAGGTACTACTACAAATACAAATAATAAGCTAAATCATAGACATCTTGGAATATTGGGAGGAAATGTCAGCATACAGAGTATTACAGTAAAAGTAAATTAGCTCAGAGACAGTTTCTTTAATAACACTGCTGCCCAGAAACATCCACAGGAACTAGATGTGTAGCAGATGTTTCATGACTCTTATGTTGGACAGAGAAAAAGATTTCTTAAAGAAAATGAGAAATAGCGTGAAGGGATTCTCATTAGAGGAAACATAAAAGTACATAATACTTTTATGTCAACTTGCTGCCTGTATGCTGTGGTGCCAAAAAGAGAAAAGATTTGATTGTTTGTTCTGAATTAACACCAAAACTACTGAATCGATTTTTAAATTAATCCTCAATAACTAACCGCTGCAGTTACTTAAGTTATATAGGTTGGTTCTTTACAGGATGTCTGGAAATGACGTGAACAAGGTAACACAGATTCCCTGGCCAAAAATTAGTTTGGGCTCTAGAGCGCTTCAAAGATGATGTTTTTACTTATATATATATATATATATATATATATATATATAGATTTTACTTATATTTTATCCACGAATTTGTACCACTAAACTATATATTTTTGTACGAGAAACAGTTGCTTAGAAATAACAGGTGTTCCATACCACGGTAAAAAAATTATTGACTCATATTCTTGTAACCGCCTATATCAGATAGCCTATTTAAATATCCTGTTAGAAGTTACGTAGCTATAACTATCGTAGCTACGTAGAATAAATCGGCCAAACTTTGACGAACGTGAATTTATGAGAAAACCTATTCGTGATCCTACTAACCTTTGTGTAATATCTGACCAAAAATTCTGTCATAATCCTTCCTATATTTTTAAATTATTCGAAAAATAAACATAGAATGTATACTTTATTGTTTAAAAAATAATACCTACTCCAAAATATTTATTTATGGCCGATAATTTATTTTGACGTTATTCAAGATTTATGCTAATTTTACGCGAAATGTTTGAGTACACGATTATTGTAAAGCTTTCAGGGTATAGTCTGGCGTTTTATTATTTATTAAGTATTCAACCGAAATCAATTGTTATTCAAAACGTCAATAGTCGCGTGACACAACGTGACACTACAATACATAAATTCTAAGGTAAGCAAAATAAAAATTATTACTTATTATTCGTACGAGACAATATGACGTATAAAAAGATTAAAACGAGTTGTACTACGCGTGCACAAAAACACGAGACTCGCGGAGAACGCGACACACCCTCCTATTGAGAGTTTTCTCCCCGTGTGCGCCAATCATCGTCATCTCACTAGGTCTCATGTTAACATGCACCAGTATTACATTCGTTTAAGCTTTTATGGAGGTAAATCTAAATCAGTTGTATTAGAAACTTTCAACTTAGCAGTAGGTAGTAACTCTACTTTGTAGGTAATAACTGGAGCTCGTTCCAAATATTATACTCATTTTATACTATGTGGACCAAGCCATCCGTACTACGACTCAATAATTTTAATTTAAAACTGGACTCCGTTGCTAAGAAATTTAAATTAAAATCTGCGATCAAACAGATTTATTACGTTTAAAATATTTTGGTATCGAGTTTTAGAGTTAATTTTAAACTTCTGAGAATAAATATATTTTATTTGTACGTTGTACGAGTTCGTGATCTATGTTTTGAATAAGTTCAAGTAACAAGAACAATAATTCTGATAACCTTATTCTACGCTAATATGATAAGTTATGCTAAAAGAAAAGTTTTGTTTGTTTTTAGTTACGTATTTAGTCAATTAGGGTTATACAGTCTGGTTATGGGTTAGTCTATTCATACAGCCCTCTATTTTATATAAATTAACTTGAACTTAAACTTAAAATGAACTTATTAATCGAGAGCTTTATGTAAATGAATTTAAAACATTCGGTTTTCAAACACATCACGTGTGTATAATCATGTTATCATAAGAAAATAAGAAAAAAAGTGTTTCGATGTCAATATTTTGTATGAAGTTGGACAGATATTTGGGTACATCCAATAGTAGCGACAGCAAGTGATCAAAAGGCAGTTCTTATTCCTATTGTTATACGAGTGTATTATGCCACTTTTATGACATTTGATTTTATTGAAGTGAAACTTCATAAGGTACGGTAAGTACAATGTTCATTACACGTTAATCGTATACGGAGGTGAGTGGGTGAGAGGGTAAGTGGGTGAGTGGGTGAGTGGGTGAGTGGTGGTTGTTTTTTTTTGTAATCGTATTTATTATTTATTGAACATATTTGTTTGTAAGCCGCTACCACCTCCATCCTAATATTTTTTACAGTAAAGTTACAAACAATAACGATGTATGATATATATATGATAGTTATGTAACTTGTGTATTATCAATAATACTTTATAATACAGGTCAATACATATATAAGCCGAAGAAGTTTCACTTACTCCGTGTGTACACACTGATATTCTTGTTTTAATTTCCAAACCCGCTGTTACACCTAGGTGAGGAGTTACCTTATTTTCGCACATGCAAGTATTTATGAGGCTTTCAATATTATGAAGTTTTTTTTAAATCAAATTTAAAATTTTCTGCTACTGTGTTTGTAGTCATTTAATTTTCCTTGTATTCATTGTTGCTTGGTGTCCGATGATAGAAAATTAAAGACCCATTTGCTTTTAATTTATTTGTATTTCTCGCGACTGTGGTAGAATAGCAACTAATTAACCGTTAAGAGTAGTGGTGCCGCGGCGACCACTTCCAGCGACTATTAATTATTGTCGCGCTCCAGTTATACGAGTACTACATATGTATGTACGTCCCGATGTATAGTACATCGCGTGCTGTATTCATGCGGCTGGCGACAATGTTTATTTTTATCTTAACGGTGTAGGTATACATATAGGAAGAATTCAATACCAACTTATGTACATTATTACTATAACATATTATCCGATTATACATTTCTCACTTCTTAATTCTAATATTGTAAAAAAAATGTGTACGAGCCAATAACGCTCATACAGCAATTCTCGCGCGTATGCGACACAGATGATTCAAAGTTCACGTCAAATTTCTCTACGTGCCATGTTGTGCAAAACACGAACAGCGACGTTGCTAGCGACGTGTCCTCTTATTTTTAATTAAAATAATAATATTCTACAAGCCACCAAGTTAATTTATACCATCTGTCAAGTCCCTCTACAAGATGCAAGGTTAATTGTGAGTGCGGACTCTCTTATATAAAACAAACAAAGAGATCTATCAAAACCCGGCAAAGTACACTGCTGACTTGCCTGACTCAAACGCCAACGCTCCAGGAAGAATGCATTATGTGACCACGTTTTAAACGGCCTCCTTGGGATCTTGTGGATAAAATGAAGTCCCAAACAAAGCATACAACCGCGAGATCTTAGGATACGGTGAGCCCGTTCTGCATAGATCGGAGCAAAAATAAGAGGCTCAGTCCCCCGTGACAATGACCGCTGTAAAGTACTCGAAACGTCAGGATCAAAACCAATAAATAAGCGACGATAAAACACGATCAACGATGAAACACGATCACGAGGACTCACAAATCCAACGTCCGACACGACAACCTTCGTCAACCTGCGCCTGCGAGTACGACGACAACCGATACGCACCGCAAACACTAACCGCACCCGCGATAAAGGGCGGTCCTCACCGCCCCCAGATACTCGCTAAAGCACACAGTTGGCGATCGACAGGGGAGAGGTACGCTCCTTCCCTCGACGACCAAGTAGACAACATCCAGTTGGTACGCAGATGGTACGCACTAGAAGATAGTCATCGTTGGACGGAAATATTGACGCTGGCAACTTGTTCCAATCCTATGTCGTACGCACGATAAGCGAAGATTCGAATCGCTTCGTGTATCCATTATAAAAGGATGGAGACCATCCTTGTGTCCAAACGTCCGATGGTAAAATCAAAATGGAGAGATAAAATTAAGCAAAAAGAATGTAATTCCTGCGCACACTCGCCTTGTATTCTGTAAAACACCGATATAACCTGTCCCGGTGTGAAGTATCGCCGTGCCTTTGAAAGGACTCCAAGCTTCCTAGCCTCGCCTTAAATTCGATGAACCGTTCGAAGTTAAGATTCACCGAGATCTCGACTCCTAGTAACTGCAGACAAGCGGTGATTTCTAGGGATACATTCTGAATAGTCATAGTTACGGAGAATTGGCTCCGTTTGGCGATAAATAAACAATTTCACGGTTCCATCCGATTGTGATGTGACGACCCTTAAGACAGGTATTACTAAACTAGTAGGTACCATCTTTCGTTTACCTTAATATCAGTTTTTTTGGTTGATTGGTCGTTTCCCCTAATTAAAAAATAATAATAAAAGGGGAGTACAGTTGGGAGCACGAGTGAATACAATTGACTAGACCTCGCACTGTTAAGCCGATTACGACGGCGAACAGCGCTCTTGTTTCCAAGCGCATCAATAAGGACCGAGAAACGGCCCGCACTTGGAAAAGAAAAAAAACAGTCGAAGCTTTTGAATGTTATGTATTCTGCAAGAGATCTATGCGATATAGTTACTTTTTATATAGTTATATCTTAGACAAGTACAATAATCGATTAAACTGCATTTAAAAACAAAACCGACTTGAAATTACAGTATGCGGAAGCGAGATATCCTCGTGCCATTTTTTCAAACATCGGAGTAAATCTATACATATAATAAAACTGTCACTGAATCTGTCTGTCCGTGGAAGATATTTGAGACAAACTTTTATTGAAAACTATTATAAGGGAAAAGTGTGGCTTAAAAGTGGACGTTGTGACTAGAATTGAGAAAGGTATGCTTCGGTGGTTCGGGCATGTTGAAAGGATGGATGAAGAGAGAATAACAAAACAAATTTATGTTGAAAAAGTGAGTGGCAGTGTTGGTAGGGGACGCCCTAGGAAAACTTATATCGATCAGATTAGTGGTTTACTAAAAAAGGGCGATATAAGGAGCACCCATAACACGCATGTATGCAATGAAGAAGTGAGAGAGGTGTGCCAGGATCGCGCCAAATGGAAATCCATGATCTCTGCCTACCCCTCTGGGTTACGGGCGTGAGCGCATATTTATTTATTTTATTTAACAATTTTCTCAATACTATTGGCCTAATAAAAAGTGTAAAGACTTTAAAAATATTTTAACATTAAAGTTTTGAAAGAAAATCTATACATACAATAAAAATGTATCTGATCCCTAACTATACATGGAAGATATTTTATATATATATAAATAAACGCATTACAACCCAAAACAATGATAATTAGAAATTTTGTCCGTTTGTCTGTGTGTTTGTG
Source organism: Papilio elwesi (assembly GCA_029849275.1). Taxonomy (NCBI): domain Eukaryota; kingdom Metazoa; phylum Arthropoda; class Insecta; order Lepidoptera; family Papilionidae; genus Papilio; species Papilio elwesi. The sequence continues at coordinate 7,306,691 of CM056687.1, read as the reverse complement.
CGCGCTAATCTCAGAAACAGCATTGGTTGTGGTTTTTGCTAATGTATTGTCGTAAGCTTCACTTAAAATTTAGTGTTTTTTTATTATATATTATTTATTATCTTTAAAATACTATATAACTATATATTATTATCTTTAAAATGATGAGATGGTGATTGGAAGTTTACATAAAGTTCAAAACAGGTCAGTGTCGGAGAGAAATTTTGCAAGCTTCAACTATATACACTGTGCATTGAGATATTCATAGCACACGCATGTCTTTCGGAGATGGACACCGTGCTCCCTTGTAACGCAGTTTTTACACGTTTGTAAGAGGATTTTAGAAATTATGGATGTATTCTTTTGTAATATGTTTGGTTAGGTTAGGCTAGTAGCTTAGTATTTCCGAGTAGGGTTGGCTTTAGGTAGGCAGCTTGCCGTAAAAACTGTACCAGAACCTTGACAGTATGGACTATGGTCACACCTTTAACAATCATACGTGACTGTTAAGCTTTGCTACGGTCAATACGATGTCCCCACATAAGCGCGAAAAGGGCAGGGTGATGATGACGTTAGAGTAGTGTTTAAATAGGTAGTAGGGCGGGTGAAACCGCGGGGCACAGCTGGTACTAAATAAGTGCTAAATATATTAAATAGATCTTTGTTCGTCTGTAACATTATCGATGTCAATAAAGATTGTTTTCGTTGTACCAAAATCTTGAACTGACAACATTTTAACATATAATTCAAGATCGGCAGTTCTATTTCCTTCGAATCTTATATGTAGACTTCGGATATAAACGTAAATTTGATAAATTGAAGGAAGCAGTCTATGTCACGATAACATACAGAATGCTCAGAATGGCCATAATGGAACACTATTATATTTTAATTCGATTATATTAACTTGTCAAATATCTTTAGAATGTGTCATACATGACATTTACAAATTATCGCCACGTTTGGGACCTTTGTTAGCTATAATTGCGAATTAAATAAGGAACCTCATCCGCTTTGTTCCCAATCACTGGCAATTTTCATTGAAACTGGAATGAACAAATTCTATGTACATATACCCGGAACTGCCCAAGCCCAAATAAAAAAGTTTGTTATATTCAGAAGTTAACTAACTCGGTGGACAGGAGACAGCGGTTGTAACCTTTGCCTATAGTGGGCAATAAGTAGTACGTTTTAATAAACAGAACATACTAATTGATCATTTATAATTTATATCATAACGTATTGCTGTTAATGATTTGTGAAGGCAATTCCATGTGAATTAGAAAAAGGAATTACTTTATCAATTGCTAGGCAGACCCGGCAAACTTGGCCTTAGAATTAATTTGTGTCATTACCTTATTTGCTGTATTAATTGCTGTGTATTGTTGTAATTGTGTAAACTATATGGTGTAAAGGATAATCATAATGCGCATAAAACGTTTAAAGTAAAACGTATTTACGTTGCTAAGGATTAAGGATACAGATATTTGAAATACTCTGCTTTTCTCTACTATAATATGCGTGTATTATAGATATTAAGCTTCTATCCTTCTATTCTATCCTATTGATGAAACCGCATTAAAATCCATTCCGTAGTTTGTGAGATCTAAGGCAATAGATAGCGGAAACGATCTTGCTTATACTATGTAACTATATAAAGCTATTAAAAGCATGAATGGTAATGTACATTTTAGCATGAATGAATACCTGACATTTTAAGCCGTTGTCTAGTTTCACTTTGCACGAAAATATACATATGTATATGATAACGTCTTATGTACCCCACGAACACGCTACACACGAATATGCGATAAGCAACGTCATCGCTACACGTGTGGCTTGCTCGAATGCGGGGCCCACGTAGCTCAACGGCATCCACGCGATATTCGGAGACGTACGTACACTTCGTGAGATGGGACTGGCGAGGAAGCGACGACTTCGTCATTTGGTCGATTGCTTATTGCTTGGCTCTATTGTCACGTGGAACAAGCTCAACGAAAGTAACTCAATTTTCTCGTACCGATTAAGTGCATTCACTATGCTCGCCTGTCACCGCATGATAGTAGTCGAGCATAACAATGACGACGCGACTTGTAAACATATTAGGTAACCCATAATAGCCATAATAAAGAGACAACAGGTATGAATTTTGAATCAAGGTAGCTTTGAAAGATATCACGTAGCAAAGGTTAATGAAATTGCACCTGAACTTCGTTCAAGTATTCGATTTCAGTGTTTCGAAAAGCAATTGTCTGTAGTTCATTGAACCCCGATGCTTGTATTTAGAATTGTAACGTTCACAGACCTGTGTTAGCGAGGGACGTCCAAATTCCGGCTCTTATAAAATAATATCATTATTACAACTAAATATTACTGAATATATTCGTCCACAGGTGAGCTAAAGAGGGCGATGGAAATAATTCACTTGAAAGATTGGGTTTGATCCCAAATTCATCCAAGCCGGAGTTTTTTCCAGATAAATTCAGAACGTAGCATGAGTCGATACCATGATAAAAGTTGTGTAAGTTTATTGCTATGGAACCAATGAGACGAAAACTGTTGATCGATTATGATATAAAACGTTCTCATGGCTCGCATACACAAGTTAAAACGATCGGTGATAGTTATTCTTGACGCTTCTATGTTGGATATGGCGAATCTTGGGATCGCGTCATTGGTGGAATCAAAAATATTTTAAATTATGAGCAGAGACATTCAACCTTGTTATCTACGGGCCAGTGCAGTAAGACGTAGGTCGCACGCTTTACATAAAGGACTGTCTAACACTTATGTTAACAAATGTTCATTAAAAAAGCGTGAGCTGTGAACGCCGGAACGACCTCGGAGCGAATCCGGATTTGTGATTTACTTAAATAGGATCTCAAGTAGGTTACTTAGGTTAACTTTGGAAAGAATTCATTCTTTGTGTTGTTCCATAGGTCGCAGAGTGGCATGACTTCTGATTACTTCCGACCTTAAGTGTCGGTATGGTAACGGGACTAAAGGCTCTGGGCCGATTGCTCAGCTAATGGAAACCCTCCGGACTTATTCACCTGGCGTATCATTTCCTCTTGATCCACTGTGGCCTCTAATCCATTTGAGGATTATGTTATTTCCGGCCTCTACTTAATTGAGTCGTAGATTTTTTCAATTGTTGTGCAATCCCACGGCTGCTAAGGTTGCCACCTGTTGTATGTGGATGTGCAGTTGTATCAGGTTCAATATAGCTTCAAGGGCAGCTGTGGGAGTTATTCTCATGCTACCAATTTTCGCCACGCACGCTAGTCTCTGACAGCTTTGAAGTTAGTTGCGTACAGTTGTTATCTGTTAAGTATTAGTTCAGCAAACGATGGAACCGTAGGTAATGGTGGGGCGGATCTATGACTTGTATAGCTACATCACCACTTTTAGTGCCAGCCCCACTATTTCTCTAGCATCTTTTTTTTACATTTCTATTTACTGCCAATTTAAGGACTACTCTTAGGCATTTTACTTCCGTAGATAGTAATAGTTTGATGTCGAATCGTCATGGAAGGTTGTGGTCTCCGAGTGTTCTTTTATTTGTTAACATTACCAGACCCGTTTTGATCAGGTTCACTGACAAATAAGTCGTTACAACAGCGCTGTAAATGTGAAGTGCTGCTTAGTTTAGGTCACAGGCGATGCTGGCTGACTTGGTGTTGATCATAATTGCCAGATCGTCAGGATAGCCGAAAACAACTACCACTTCTATGCGGCGGTTGAGCTTGTTGATAAGGTCGTCAATGACCTAATTCCACAGTAGGGGTGAGATGACGCCAATCTGTGAACATCCCTTAGCAATTGGCATCTGTGTATTCCATTCAAAGATTGCTGCTTGTACTCTACGCTTAGATAGACAGCTCTTTCAATGCTTATGAAGCTTGTCTTGTCAAAGACACCTTCTATGTCAATATACGACCCTAAACATATAATTTTTTCCTCCAGCACTTTCTGTCAATTTGCTTGCAGTACATGACCGGTCTTCGTGGACTAATTCAAGACGATGAATGTCACAAAGACAGGGCGTCGGATGCTACTCGTTGAAATCCCGTTGGTCTATTATGTCGTTCAGGTGGACAAACTGTGTGCGTTTATTTGCTGAAAATATTTTATAAATATACTGTATACACATTTGTGATCCTGATCCAATTTGAAACCGGACATCGTTTATTGATCCTCTGAAATGCTCACGACTTTCCTGTTTCAGCCAGAGTCACAAAGAATATAATGAAAATAAAATAAAAAAGCGGTCACAACCGTTATGACGTCACCTCTGATCTCGTTAAAATTAAATCTGCTTGTTTCATAATATATACCAGAAGAATATTTATGAAATAATCGCTCTATTTGTTAAGGAATCACGACTGAAATTTGCAATTTTAAATTTGATACACTTACTGAAAGATCTCCCACCAATAGTAATAACGTTCCGTGTAGTATATTTCGCTGCATACGTGTTATAGTATATCATTTTGATCGTTACTATGCTATGAAGCACGACTGAGCATACTTTATGGATGTTAGTTATATTTATAACGAATGTATTTTTTTTCTAATTTTTAAATTATTGACAGTTGTATTTCGTTTAATAAAATATGTGTCCAATGTTTATATATTTGTGATAAAATAAATATTTCTAATATTAAATGAATGAAAATTAATCAATATAATGATAGAAATCGAAATGTTAATTGATTTTGATTGATGTTGGTTTAATACTTAAGTATTGCGATGTATGTATCTAGTAAGAAGCTCGCGAGAGATCGTATAAAACACACGGCAAGATAATTAATGTCGGAACTTCATCGGAATGAGATTTGAATAATTGATTGATTAGTATGTAATCCTCGAATTCAGTCGTTATTGAAAGATATATCAGTCCCTGCTTCTTACTTCATAAGGACTTTACTACGCATCAAATGCGACAAGGGCTAGACCTATGCCTAGGTATCGCTATTGACCGAAATTCCGTCCGTGCGTGATTTAAATTTTAAAATATATCATATGATATTAATGAATGATTAAATAAAATTATGTAATTTTGTAAACATTTACATCTTAAAAAAATATAAAATAAAAATATAAAAGCTCTCTCCCCTGTCATTATCACGGGCAGATTCAGATCCGGACCCGTTTCATTGAAAACAAGGAATATTTGAAATGTTCCATTAAATTTATTTATTTAGGGATAAATTAATTCAAAAAATTATCATTAGCAAAATTATCAAAGCAGAATCAAGTATAATATTATGTATCTGATCTGTGATAACAATTCATAATGACTTAAACTCGATATTCAGATTATTTCTTAATTTACTTACGTTATTTGTACAATATTTTTTTATAATATAAAATAGAGAAGCAAGTGTACCTTAACAATTATTTCTAAAGATAAAAATAAGTTATTTTTGTTGCTTATATTGAGTAGCGAAGGTTTACTTCCAAGAGAGGGCTTAGAGTGTAGCGTTTTGTACTAGTCCCCTTTGTCGACCTTTGTCTAGTGTCGACAATGTCGTTTGAACCTTTCCTTAAAGCCCTCGAGTTCGTGACGAAAACGCTGCTCACGCACGATTGCTTAATTCGAAATTAAAGATTAAATTACCTTCACAAAAGCGTCTTCGACTTCGTTTTGGATTAAAGAAATGCTTTATGTTTTGTAAATGTATTTATTTAAGTGATGTAATTTAATTGATAAGAAAAATGTTGTAATAATAAAGCAAAGTAAAGTTTAACAGGTCTGCACACTTTTGTAGGATTCAAAATATGAATATTACGTTATTGTTGTATGTAGGAATTAAGTGCACACACACACAATGTACTCAAGTAATTTAATTGCTTATTTTGTCTTCTTTTAAGCTCATTTCTATTCTTCTTTCTTTTTAACCTTACGGACTTAACTTACTTAAGGACTTTTAGTCACAATATTTATCAACTCTCTTTTTTCTTGCGATTTTGAGTTTTAGTTTTTGGCAATGAGTTTATACACAATACAATTTGTTGCGTGATGGTTACTGGTTGATGGTTTACAAAGCTTAGAAGATTTGTTACTGATGCTGTCACAGACTTGTCTATCTATCTTGGACAGGTTAATTTAAGACTTGCGCTTCTGGTGTATGAATTATATCAGCAGTAAAATCTTTCGTAAGATCTTCTGATAAGATATCACGATCTATTGACCAAATTCTAGAAGCTTCAAAGCCATACTATGCATTATTTAGTGTTTATTTCCATTTTAAACGCCTCATGTGCTAGCTGTGATATGTCTGTTTCACTAATCACACGTCCTGGATGGTGTCAGAGCTAGTTATTACATTCCTATATTTGGGAATGAATTCCAGCTGCCAGGAAAATATGACTTCTGATGTCGTCCAAAAACAACAAAATAGGATTATATTTCATTGGCGCCACATGGTCCTTACAATGGTGGTAGGTAGACATTTAATAAATAAGTCAGTATTAATAAAACTTTAATTAAAATTAAAAAATATATGAAACCGGAGTCAGATGACATTCCAACACTTCCTTCGGGAGCATTATTAAGTAATCGGTCTCTTATTATTTTCCGGGGAAAATAAAAGCAGAACCATATTTCCGTTTTTTTTTCCTAACTTTTTTCGACCGAAACAATTTGATCCTATTTTTATATACTAACTATATTTTTATTTTTCTGGGACGTTGTTTTACGCAGACCGTAGATTCTTATAGAAATAGTTGACTCGGATTTTATTTACCTGTAATTCGCTTTTACTTACCTTATAACTTTAATTCAGGAAATCTTTTTATAAGCCCAGTCTCTTCCAGCTAGTTTTGTATATGTTTTAAAACGATGTCGGATGTTAATAATTTCAAATTTATTAATTTTATACTCGGAAAATAATTTTCGAAGTATTTGTATAGTGAGGTGATAAAAAAGATCATTGCGTTCTTTTAAATCTTTGTATACATCATACTCTTGATGCCTTAGCTGTGCGATCCATGTCCCCACTACACACGTCTTTTTTTTTGTGACTGAAAGGTCACTGTTTGCCTTGAGGAGGCATTTACAGCTACACCGGGCACGAGGCGGCAGAGCGCACAGGGCGCCTAGCCTAAGCCTCTTTAAGAGTAACTAAGCTCGAGGGCTCCCTCCGTAGAGGGAACCTCGGCTCGGGCCGTTACTTTATTATTATTACCGGATTGGGAGGCCACCGAGCTCTTAGGTCGCTTCGATGGACGCTCCATGGAGTGACTCGGCTCAATAGCCCCCGCGAGGGGACCTCGGCTTGGGCTGTCACTCTTTACGCATTTAGCATTCCGATTCGAGGGTGCCCGAGAGGGCCGAGCCTCGGCTCGATCGGTACCCATTATCGGATTACAAGTATTATTACAACTAACATTACTACCACTTCGGAAAGCGTTAGCGCTGGGAGAGGAAGTGGCGGAAGAAACTCCAGCAACGCTTCTATCATGAGTAGGGGAAAAAACTCTGCCGGCTATGCGGCCGTATCGGGATGGTAATAGCCGTCCTCGCCGGCGAAGGCGGTGTGTAATTTGTTTGCGATGTTGTTTCATCCTAGCCTGAGCGATCGTTATTGCATCGTCTCGATAGTCGAGTACGTGCCTAGGTCGTCTATAGTCGCGGCGGAACGTACCGAGCGCGATTGGTTTGTAGGTGGCGGCACCTAGGACTAACGGGTTGGGGTGACCGGCGGCGGAGTCGAAATAGCGGCGCGACGCCAACTTCAGGTGTTGAGCTATGGTGGGCAGCTCTAAATCCACGTGTAAATCGATGTTGCGCATGAACCACGGCGAGCCAGTGGCCCTGCGCAAGAATCTGTTTTGGATCAGCTGAAGTCGGTGAATAAGTTTAGGTCTAGCATACGTCATAACGGGACGTACTACAGCTTTATAGAGTGTCACCTTGTTCCGGAGGGACATTTTGCTCTTTTTGTTGATCAGTGGGAATAGGCGGCCTAGTACGAAAGCCGCCCGGTTCCTGACCCGGGTAACGCGAGCGGCGAGGTTAAATTTATGGTCAAAGATGACACCTAGGTATTTTACTTTATCTTCCCAAGGAATTGGGCTGTCCATGACCTTAATGGATGGGAGACGCGGAAGATGCGCTTCCTTATGTCGCGAAAAGAATAGGGCGGCGCTTTTTGCTGGATTTATTTCGATCCTCCATTTCCGGAACCATGCACCGAGAGTGGTGGCTGCGGTCTGGAGACGTCGACATATAGCGTCAGGCTGAAGGCCTGACGTGAAAATTCAGGTGTCATCGGCAAATAGGGCAAGCTCTACACCGCGTACGCGCGGTATATCATTGGTGTAGAGGGTAAAAAGGACTGGGCCTAACACCGACCCTTGAGGCACCCCGGCTCGAACGGGGTGTGCTTCAGAGCACACTCCCTCGACGCGGTAGCGGAACGTTCGATTACTGAGGAAGTCTCGTATTATGCATACGAGACGATAGGGCACTACTACACACGTCTTCTACACTTTCTGGTTTTTTTTTGTAAAAGAGGATGGTAAACGAGTGAGCGTTACCCACATTCAAATACAACAAAAAGCAATGAGTTAGATGGCCGTAGGGGATAAACAGAAAAATCCTCTCAATTTTCAAATAAACATCTTATCAAAATTTGTCTCAGAAAATATTATGGAAACGTAGCATTGAAAAAAAAACAGAGGGAATCGCTGCGGGTGCGAATCGCATATTCTGAAAAAAGACGTCAAATGTTTTCAATTTAAAGTTTCCAAGAAACAAAATAAAATGGTGTCTGAGAACATTGTATGAAATCGGGTGAAATATTGGTTTTCTAGTATGCTTTTTATTCTTTTCCCTTTTCTGCTTGCACGTAGGACAAACGTTGGTTACTGCTGCCTAGAAAATATTAAACACAAATTGAGTAATTAAAATTTTAAAAAAAATATCACTTTATCATCCAATTTTCGAAGATGGTCTTTTAATCTGATAATATGTAGTCAGGTGGTGATGGTGCGTTATTCAATAAAATTCTTTACGTTAGTAAAATCGTGTTGATGGATGGTCGATCTCACGTTTCCAAAAACGCTGTGAGCCGCATGCTTGATTGAACGTTCGTGAGCGTGCTATAAATTTTGTCACAATATTTTTAGTAGTCGACTAACGATCTTGCTACATGTACTAGCACTATAAATAGTGCAAGCACGGGATTCCTCTTTATTCCTTTTAAATTATTAATAATTTCTAAATTGTTTCTATACCAAGCCAACGTTCTCCAATTTAACCAATTTTTGCCGAAATGGTTCCCCGTAACCATACTTATCCTATGTAAATTCTGACAAATTTAAAAGGATCGTTTTTTTTAAAGTTTGCATTTCTAGAGCAATGTTTTTCGGTATCGCTGTAATGATTAGTGGAATCTACAAATATTTTGTACATATATGTGTATTAAATGGTATAAGAAAAAGGTCACTACCGCTGTCTGTTCCGTTAGATCTTTCAACCTACCTCTATTTTAATGCGGTTTTCATCAATAGACATAGTGATTCAACAGGAAGGTGAATATGTAGTATACATATATATTATAAAACAGAAATCAGACAATTTAAAAGATGTGTCGTAAAAATATTATCATCTTTTTATGAGCTTACCTAAAAAAGCTGACTAAACTTTTTTTTAACGTGTGGAAAATTTGACCTCATGCACGCCCCTGTTCGGGGCAACAAAGGGTCTGTGGAGCTCTCCCGCTGAGGATGACCATTGTGTGGACGCCGCGGGAGCATGACAAGGACGTGACAACGCAACTACCAACACTCCTCTCCTTCCGTGACTCACCCTTACTGCGGGGACGAGTCCTCGCAACTCTCCAGCACGCTCGAAGGTGGACTCCAATGATCCCACCCCGAGCGGACCTCTCTGGCCGGTCCTACCGCACGGACCGGCCTTAGGTTCCTCTTAGCTTCATAGTGGGTGGCTCATACACATGGTTACTGAGCTCCACCGCTACTACAAGGCTGGACCCCGGAAGGTTGACTAAACCTACCTTAAATTTAAAAGACTTACAAAAAGTACGATGGCATATATCGATCTTTTAAAGATATCTTACTACACCCATGCTATCTTCTAAATATAGGGTAACGTGCAATGATTAATTGGAAAGCTATTTAGAGGGATACAATACTACACTAAAGGACTTAAGTTAAAAAGCTTAGGGTTCAGCTTAGGCTGGACAATTGTCAATTAAGTTAAATTGCACGGCGGGTGAAACCGAGGAGCAAAGCTTGTAAATAATAATAAACAAATAGCACTCCCTAATACAAAAACTCTCAGAACTCCCAGTCGTAAATCCTCCCCTAATTTCTTTTACGTTTTCATTTTTTTTCGTTATAGCTTGTATTTTTGTATCTAAAACATTCCAAGATTTGACGGACATTATTACAAAAATAGAAGTTTTAAGAAGTTCAAATGAACATTGTTTCCATACCTTAATAAACTTTCAAAGAAGGCTTTCTGCTATAAAAAGAATTGTTGGCTTCTATTTAGATAGCCTACTAGTAAATAAGTTGAATATGTTAATAATGCTACTATTAACGCGAAAAAGTTTTATTAAATAGTATTATTAACACATTCAAGTTATTGATACCTTAAAAATAAAAATTAAATGCATATTGATTTATTTTAATTACTAAAGTTAAAATAAAACTATTAAATAAAGATTATTTTGCGGAAGATTAATTATCTCAATTTAACGTTATTATAATAAAGTTGAAACTGAAGTACGATTCCAAAGATACAATTAATTACTATTTGGCATCAATTTATTACTGACCGACACGAACAACAGTTTCTAAGAAGTGGCGGCCATGTACGGGTCGACGTAGCGTGGGTAGGCCTCCCACACGATGGACCGATGATCTGCTCAAAGTAGGCGATCAATGGGAAGGCCTACGTCCAGCAGTGGACAAATATCGGCTGAAACTACGACGAAGTGAAATGACAAGAACGGGATAAACTAGTATTTAAAATCTTTTTAGTTTCATTTTACTGATGTATCAATAACCGAATAAAATCTAAATTTTCCTTTGACTACCGCTGTCGCCCCAACCGGTGATCTTCGGTTATGCTAGAATTAAAAGTTCTAGAGTTTGTTATCTAGATTCTCGGCGAGATCACTAATATCACATCATCATTATAATCAACAGAGCTTTTTCCTCGTGTTGGTGGAATAATTTCCAGTCCTCTGTGGACTCAGTCTCTTCCACTCCTTCTCCGGGACTGGAAACCGCTCAGTTACTGATACAACAACGTTATAAGTTATTCTAAAAAAAAATTGCCTGGAATAAAACTGATTTTACGGATTTTATCGCGTACAATAAAGCTACCCGCTATAAATTATTTTAATTTGTATGTGCAATTTAAATAACAATACCTTTAAAATTTAATAATTTACATATTAATTGAACTCTATTCACTTTCATACAGTCGACATTACAATGATAATGAATACAGTGAATGAAGACATTGTTTAACAGTTAGGCGATATGTTAATTTTTTTCATTTAATTTGCAAATTAAATGACAACTTCATTCTCAAATCTATTCAACCGCTTTCACATCCGAGAAGGGGGAAAATTCTTCCTTCACTGTTATTTTGTAAAAGCAATTATGTAATTTATACATCTTTGCTAACAAAGAAAGCGGAGTTTGGACATTCCTCCCCGAGACTGGTCTGTCCAAGTTGGAATTATAAATACGACCGTCAAACGGTCACAGGCGTCGGATGTATTTTGACGAAGATGAGGTGCAATTTTATACACCTGTGCTGATATCTTTCAAAGCTAGCATTTCTACACCTCATATTCGGGGATCGTTTTTATCTGTATTAGGGAGATACACAACGAAACTTTCAGGCTATATGCAATGACGTAGGTCAGATGGTCTCTGGCTCTTGAGATATGAATTATGTTGTTCGCACGACACCTAACGATAAAAACTAAGATTCAATGAACAAGCAAAGCAAATATCTGCCGCTTGATTTACCCTCATGGTTGCAATAATTCTGGACTTAGACACCTAAGTGTAAGTCTTTGTTTACACTTGGGTGGGTAACTCCTTTAATCTTATCTGAAATTTCCTTTTTTTATTTTTTTTTGTATAAAGCTAAAAGTGCTGAAGTAAACAACTTTGCCGCCATCACATCGTATTCCTGTATGCAATAGATATGTGATGTCGATTAGGGTGTATTAATTAATTTGTAATGTAATTAAATCTCCGACTCTTTTAATATGTTAAAGTTCAATATTGTCATCATGTTGGTCTGTTAAATTGGTTTTTTTTAAAGATTTACCTTTATACAGTGTAGCACATAAAATGTAACAAGTCGCGTTTTGATACATGGAGTCAGTCGCGATAGGCCTCAGAGAGTAAAACATTGACTTGGTACTTGGTAGCCCGACGTGACGAATATCGTGAAATATTAAATTTCTACGCAAATAATTCCGGTTAAAGTTAACAAGAAAAGATTTAGTATATTTACAAATAGAAACCGTTTATCTATTTTGAACGGTGTTTGCAATAGCCTTCTGAAACAATTTAAAGCGAATGCAGGTGCCTGCAATAAATTTTAAGGCGCCTTCAGGTTGAACATAAATTAAGATTGCATAGTGTCGCTACACTCCGTATTCCGCTGAATACAAATCTACGTACGTAAACTTAAATTACATGTAAAAGTTATAACTGAACTTAAAACTTCAAGGTTCTGCGTGGTTCAAGTAGAAGTCACCAGGACATCGGGTAGATTACCCATGATGTGGACCAAGTGACTCAGAGTTGCAGTGGAAGTGAAGTGAAGTGCGAAAAACGAATAAGAAGTTTGAGAGAAGTGGAGGCGTCTAGTGGAGCGGGTCTCTGCACCTACTTGCCTGCTCGCAATAAACTGAAATACTGCTATACGGTGCATGCACCAATAGATAGAGTGATTCATTAGGAAGGTTTGGGTGTATAAAGGTTTAGTGTAAATTTTGTTGAGATTGATTGATTGATTGATTGATGGTTTGTAAGATACTTGCTTTTCATGCCGCAGGTCGTGGGTTCGATTCCCACCCAGGACAGACATTTGTGTGCATGAACATGTCTGCTTGTCCTGAGACAGGGTGTAATTATCTATTTAAGTATGTATTTACAAAAGAAAAGTAGTATATGTAGTATATCATTTATCTGGTTGCCATAACACAAGCTCTGCTTAGTTTGGGACCAGGTGGCCGGGTGTGGATGTTAAAAAGAATCCTCTTTTAAGGTAGCTCAATATGAATTAATTCTTAAGCAGAACGAAGTTTGTCGGTTCAACTAGCCTTGGTACCTGGCATGACGTTTTATTTTGATCGACAATTGACAACGACGCCATGGACGCCAACTGCATTAAATGTCATTAAAAAACCGCGTCGCCAATGTTATTGCCTACTTAATTGGTTTTTTAATTATAATTTACCAGATTAGGACCGGTATAAATGACTGATATTTTTGTAACGGCTAAGGCATTTAATGCCAAAAGTAGAAAAAATATGGAGATTAATTAAATTTAAGTTGTTGTCATATTTTTCTCATGTTTAATAAATGGATTTGTTGTTGGCAACGTGTGTTTAGCATCGTAACCGATCACATCACTCGACTGTTTATCATTTTCGCTGAGTTGATCTTGATAAAGTCTGCGCGTTTTTGTCTATCCCTTTTCTGCAAACGGTTTTTTTGTGTGTGTGATGTTAAATAGTCTAGCAAATGTCGTAATAGCTCAACTTGTTAATATAATAATTTAATATAATAATTGTAAATAAAAAAAATACGCGTTGCCGTATCGAAAGCGCCGCCCGTTACCTGTAATGTCACAAAGGTTGCCTTAGGCAGTAAGGTAACATTTGGCTTGAGTACTTTATTAAAGTGTAAACTTCTTTAGCCGCGTTAGATGATATTTGGTAGTGTTGGTTTGGTGGTGGTGATGATGGTTATGGTGGTGGTGGTGGTGATGATAGTGGTAGTAGTGGTCATGGTAGTAATGTGCGAGTGGTGGTAATGTGCGAGTGGTGGTAGTAATGGTGATGGTTGGGGCGTTAGTGGTGGTGGTGATGGTGGCGGTGTCGATGTCGGTATCGGTTTCGGTGTCGGTGTCGTTGTCGTTGTTTTTGATTAATAATGTGCATTCTGAAGATTCATTACAAAATATAAACATTGTGTGCAAAATAAATAATAAATATACGCTCACGCCTGTAACCCAGAGGGGTAGGCAGAGATTATGGATTTCGATCCTGGCACACCTCTCTCGCTTCTACATCCATACATAAACCAATACAGGCTCGTCGGTTATGAGTACTCTGTATATCGCCCTTCTTTAGTATGTTACTTATTTGATCGATATAAGTTCTCCTTGGATGTCCCCCACAAACTCACTTTTGCAACATGAATTTGTTTTGTTACTCTCCCTTTATTCATCCTTTAAACATGCCCGAACCACCGAAGCATACCTTACTCAATTCTAGTCACAACATCCACTTTTAAGCCACACTTTTCCCTTATAACGCTATTTTTAATCCTATTATTCAACGTCACGCCTAACATACTTCTCAAGGATAGCATCTCAACGGCATTTACTCTACTAGCATGCTTTTACTGCCAAACCCAGCTCTCACTTCCATACATCTTTAGCGTGGGCACTAGTACAGCATTGTGTATTGCCAGGTGATTTTCATACAAACACGTTGACTCCTAATTACTGTACCTATAATTCCATTGCGTGTGTTCAATATAATATAACAAATATTATAACAGACAAAATAAATGGCAGGAATTCTTAATACTTTTTTTTGGTGCCGCAGATTACGAGGTCGAAACAGCCGTCTTTTTTTTGTTTTTGTTAATCTCCTTGAACGTGCGTTTTTACTTTACCATTTTTTAACTTAAAAATTGAATAGCAACAACACCAGGTGAATAGTTCGACTAGGAAATACGGGCGTGACGAGGTATGTATTTATAACTGTGTATTTAACTTGTGGAGTGATGGTGTCGCAGTTCAGATCCCTTTCTAATCCTATCCTTAAAAAAACATTATAGAAAAAAAGAGTATAGTAAAATATTCTACGGCTACATAGCGATGAAAGATAATTCTTATCCATGGTGTTAAATTTTTCAGTACCCAGAAACAAATTCGTCAGTGCGATGCCACGTGTAATCAATGTGTATAATTTAAATAAATTTGATATGGTAATCTAATGTAAAAAATATAATAACTCCTGCCATTAAATCCTTTGCATATGGCATATATTCAAGTTTCGCAGTACATTAGCTACAGTGTCGCCAATGATTCTTGTGCCATTATCATTTTAATCACTAAACTTATTTGAATGAAAAATTTATTTATTGCCTTTGCAGTCAAAGTTAAACATCATTGAAGTTCCTGGCTTCTCCAGCACTGAGATAGCTCTGATACTACGGTGTTGTGAAACGATCATCTGTTGAAACAGCTTAGCTTTCAATTTTTATACCGTTTAAGATACGTTCTTATAGAAATATAGTACTCGTATATTATTAGGTTTTTTAAAAAGCGTTGTATTTACTAATAGCCAAATTTCTTGAAATATTCTATAAGCATGTATATTTGTTATTAGATTGATATACTAAAGCATGTTTTTGCTCACCCCCCTTTTAAAAATAATTCAACGTGGCTAAATAAATTTTCATGACATTCGGATACTATGCCTTGATAGACATCTGCAATCCATTAATTAGTATAAAAAACAAAATATCGTGTAACCAATAACTTATGTACGAAAATTGTCGGCCATTGTTCAGTTCACGTGCTTATATAACCAACACTGATCCCAAAGTGCGAAACTGTATAATCCGTAACGGCAGCTTGTCAGGAAATTCCAACATTACTTTAAATTTAAAATAAAGGGACTAATGGCATTTGATTTATTCAGACTTACAACTGTAATTCCTAATCGCAATCTATGCTAATTAATAAATCGAAAAGAGTTTGTTTTCACGCGCTAATTTCATGATGCATAAATTAAAAAAAAATGTTTGCATTCGACAGTCCAAATGCTATGGCCGTAAGGAGCCTATCACCATCATCGCATGTAATAGCGCGGTCGAACGATGCGATGAGACGTTATTGGTTAGGGAAATGTATTTCTGAAGTGTGTGTTTTTGTACGTAGGAGGGAGGTTAGGGAGGCTGTACTCAATTATGAATTGCCTTTTCTTATACACACTCTTATTAAGAAGAACTGTAACAGTCGTAGTGCGGCTGTCTCGCTTTCCCGAACCTTGACTGATTGTTATAAGTAGTCATATATAGTGTGTACAGTATATTGTGTAGTGGGAATATTAGGCTATAACCTCTGCGAGACATCATGTATCAAGTCTTATGTAATATGTTTTGTTAGGTTAGCATAGTAGTTTATTATTTCCAAGGAGGGTTGGCGTTAGGCGGGCGGCCAGCCGTAAAAACTGTACCTAAGCCTTTATATCATGGACGATGGTCACAGTTTAAAACAATCATATGTGGTTGTTAAGCTGTGCTATGGCCATGTGGACCACACATACGCGAGAAAAGGGCAGGGAGGTGATGATGAGGTTAGGATAGTATTAAGTAGGTAATATCATTTCGTAGAAGTAAAATTGCAGGGCGGGTAAAACCGCGGGCTACAGCAATAAAACTATATTACCATAGTATTTTAAGGGTTTTATTGCATTTATAAAGGCCACCAATAATAGTTATTCTCGAATATCTTCTACGTACAGACAGCGCTCAGTTACATTGTTATTATAACTATTGGTAGGTTGTGGATAGTAGATATTTATTATTATAATAATACTAATTACTTATACTTAAAAATATTGATTTTTATACTTTTTGTTGTTGTTTCTAACCACTTGACCATTATATTGTTTACTTATTATGTTTTTGTATACCTTAAATCCATTATTGTATACCTTTAAACTGATTTAAGTGTTTGTCCGTAATATAATATTAAAACTGAACTTGTGTAATGGGATTTATATTGTTTTCCTAATAAATGATAAATCGTTGAAAAAACGATTGCGGTGAAGTATCTAACATAATGTCAAGTACCGTTGGCAGTGTTCTAATTATCTGACCACCACTGTATATAGGAAAAATCCCAAAAAATCGGTATTACAGTACTCAGGGTTGGAACTTCATTACTGGACTAATAGATGGCGTTGGAGTAGCTTTAGATTTTGTGACAAACATTTAATTTTATTTTTCGTAAAATATATAATTTTTATGAAAAGTATCGTATGTTACTAGTTACCTCCAAGAATATGTGTACAAAGTTTCATGATGATTGGTTTTTGCGTGAAAGTATAACAAACATACTTACATTCACATTTATAGTATTAGTAGGGATTATTATATCTATAATGAATTATAACTTCCAGTGAAACTAGGTTTTCAGAACTTTTTTGTGAATAAAAAGTGTACACAATGTGCAAAGTGGTGGTTTGCCGGAAGAATACTTCGGTAAGCAGATTATGACATCGAACAAAAGAGCTTTCAGTCTTTTCAACGATACTTTGTTCGAGTTTCTTTATTTTCTGCAGTATACCATGGACACACTAGTTCATAGGACACTTTCTTAATCTATCTACGAGAAAATTATCGTAAGCACTTGCGGTCTATAAGTATATAAGCATAATATAATAACTGTTTTGGTATAACATGTGTTAATTTTAAAATTATTTAGACATTAAAATTTAACAAATTCTACCAATTTTATCGCATTTATTTAATGTGTTTGTTTCCGACGTTTTGAATACTTTACAGCACTCATGGTCCCGTGACCAAGCCACAGCCAAGCTTGATGCAATTGTCATCCTTACAATGAAACTATTATGTCAAGTAAGCATTCAAATACATAATATAACGATTTAATTTCAACAAATCACAGTATTCCATTTGCAACATGGTTTACAACATAGTCAATTCTCAAGACAATGTATCATTAGGATTGGCATCAAACCAATTTGCATAATCTACGGAATGTAATCCATTTGGGATTACTGATACATAAATGTGTAAACCAAGCTAGTCCAGGCATGACATGAATTTATCATAGCATTTACTAATGTTTAACTAGAACTTTAGAACTATCATCTAAGGGAGTTTCCTTTCTCAAAGGCATCAAGACATATGAAATTACGTCCGATTCTATTTAACTTATTCGCCTAAGCTTACTAGCACTTTAAACCAAATAAGTTCAAACTTAGGTGGTTCACGAAAATAGTTGAATAGCGGATTTAACATACATATAAATACATAATCATATTACACATACACATAATCTATTGTAGTGGTTGTTTTAAAGCAGTTGTTTGCAGCTGGTGCTGTTACTTTTAATATAATACATATTATTAAAATATAATACCCAGCGTGTCGAAATAATTCAGCAAAATCTAAAGCTAAGTCAAGCGCAGTGTGTTTCTACATCACGCCTCGACGTTAGCGTCGTTTTTCATTTTCGACAGATTACCTCGTAATGCCCACTCAACATTAGCTTAGATAAAGGCTACGTATTATTTGAACTAATATTATACAGAGGTAAGATTTGATTGTTTGCTAAGTTTAGTTTTATTTATAATTTTTTTCAAATACCCGTTCTAAGCCGGGGCGAGACGCTAAACTATACAGATAAATAAAATTAAAGTGTCCATATGTGATATCAAAATAAAACTTCCATAATTAATACACATGATGTCCTGTTGGTCTGTCTGTCAGCCAGTCTGTCTGTCCGGTTATTCCGGGTAATCTCCGAAACGACGACGAACCAATTTTGATGGGATGAAAACTTTTACTGGAAGATAGGTAATATTGTTAAAATTCAAATAGCCTAATTTAATTTTATAAAGTAAACAAGCTTCGGCGTAAAAAGTTAAAACTCTCGTATTGGGAAATAAATCATGCGTCGCCGCATCAAAAGCGCCGCTCACTTCCTGTAGTGTCACGAGGGTTGCCTTAGGCAATAAAATAATAAAAACATTTGGCTTACATGCGGTGTTTATGGGGTTTGTTACTCTTTCTCGCAAAAATGGCTCAACGGATCTGGATGAAATTTGGCACAGAAATAGATTGTATAAATTGGAAGAGCAGATAGGTAAATTTTTATCCCGAAAAAATGTACAGTTCCCGTAGGGTAGTTATTTTTTGTTTTTACAGGTATATAAAAAGCTATGTTACGTAACGTCTACTACGAACTTTCTCAAAAGCTGTAGCAAGTATGAAACTTCAGACTAGTCTCTCCGTCTTACCGCCGACATAGTGTTGTCATTTTACAATTTAAAAGTATATAATATATAATGTATTTTAATAAAAATACATGAATAGTAAATAGTGTATATGTATATATATATATATATATATATATATATATATATATATATATATATATATATATATATATATATATATATATATATATTCATCATAATTTAGGAGTACTATTACACTATTACAAGTTATTTTAAAAGTTAAATATTTTGTCGATTCCTGGTAATTAAATTGAACAAGAAGTTGGCGCTCCAATCAAAATTCCAATATATCAAATATAAAATTCAAATCGGATGGACAGAGTTGGTATTCGGTAGTGGTGCATATTTCACTATTCGCCGTTAAAATTACGTATAGAAATACATTAACGTAACTGTATACATACAAATATGAATGAAACCGCAGTGCAAGACTGTCAGAAAGGAAGAAAGGAATGAAGTTTAAATTAATTCGTGAGTTTTCATAAGTCTTATTTTTTAGTCAATGTGTTGCAGTAGTGACTTTGAACGGAAAACGCAGCACTAAGAGGAGACTTTTATACGTAGCTTAACACTTAAATGGTGCACAAAGAAACGCTTACACATTCATTTACTGTACTTACTTGTTACAAGAGGCGGTCAACTTGAAGTTTTTCTCGAGCTTGTGCACTTTTTTGTTAAATATTTCTTTGTAAAATCATTAATGTGTATCATTATGATGAATGAAATTTTGCTTCTTTTATTTATATATTAAGAAAATAAGTCGATAAAATGAGCAGCGAACGACCTAGCCTCCGGTATGACATGCCACAGCAAGCTATAAGAAGAAGTGGCATTTTATCCCTTAATGCTGAAGAAACGGCCGCACAGATTTTGATAGAATTTTCTGGAAATGTTCGGATCGGCCCAGTGTTCTTGACATGTTTGGTACTAGTGCTTTTCAGATTTTTTCATGTCAGAAGGTGGCAAACGAGCAAGCGGATCACCTAATGTTAAATGAGCGGTACCCATAGACATCCGCAAAAAGCCAATGAATTGCAAATGCGTTGCCTACCTTTATGGACAAAGGAGGGGCGAACAGAAAAAAGATATTTCCATTCCTTGTCCATCCCCTCCTCATCCGTCAAATCCTCTTCCCCTTCCCATTCTTTCCTTAATAGAAAAGGGTGGGAAGGGGAAGAGGACTACAATTAGGCCTCCGGCACGGCACTCATCAGACGAAACGCAGAATACTTCTACTTCACGCCTGTATTCTGTGACGTCGTGGTATTTTACCGGTCGAGCCGGCCCATTCGTGCAAAAGATGTTGTTGTTGCGGGCTCTACCACTGTTAAAAATAATCTTTTTGTCTATGTGTCTCGACTAGCTTAGTATGGCCCTTTGGATTAGTAGCTTAAGAAGGATGTTAATGGGTAAAAAGGTTGGTCTGACGAATTACAGGCCCATCTCACTTCTGAGCTATGTAT
The DNA here is from genome assembly GCA_029849275.1 of Papilio elwesi. Taxonomy (NCBI): domain Eukaryota; kingdom Metazoa; phylum Arthropoda; class Insecta; order Lepidoptera; family Papilionidae; genus Papilio; species Papilio elwesi. The sequence goes on along the minus strand of CM056687.1, from coordinate 7,285,945 downwards.
CGTCTCGCTCGCAGATTTGACGACATCCAGCCTCCGGAACGGTTTCCGTAAAGGCTTTAGTACTGTAAACCATACATACGCTGCGACAAGTTAAACACAAGACTGATGAGTATAACCTGCCACTATGCTTAGCGTTTATGAACTAAGAGAAAACCTTCGACTCGGTCGAGTCCTGGTCCAGTAACCAATTCTTCCGGAGGGCTGGCGTCAGGCAGACGGCCGGCAGTAAAAACTAGCCTACTAGGCAATCATGTATGCAGCATACTGTAAACTGTACTACGGTCAAACTCTGCCGACCACACATAAGTGGGAAAAGGTAATGCGATGGTGGTAATGATGAGGAGTATAGAAAAGGACATAGGACCTTATATTAAATTAAAAAATTGCTTGTTTTATTTTTGTTTTGACATTTCAGTTTCTTCCCGATTATTTTAGAACTACAATGTAGGACTTAAAATGTTTAAATCCTACTTAAGTCCCGATTAGTCAGAATTTGAGTACATGGTCTTTCACAACCAATTGAGGATATCACCGCGAGCATGGTCCTGATGAAAAGCCAATAAAAATATAATTTGCAAATATTAAGTTATCACAATCAAGTGAGGTTAAACAAAAGCCTCAGAAAACAGTAATGAAATGTTAAGAAAACACTTTTTCTTTACCCTATTTAAATAATTTAATAATAACCTCTGAGAGAGATCATTTTTTAAATTTAACATATTAACGACAAATTCAAATTGAATTGCGACCTAGTTTTAAGTTAATGGTCTTTTGTCGTATGCTGTAAGATATTTAAAGGTTATTTCTACATATCGATTCCGCCTTCATTTTCGCCTTTCGACTTTATGGCAATCAATTCAACTATATGATGTGATATGATGAGATGGATTTTCGTCTTTGTATTTAAGACTACTAAAGTATAACTGTCGTATATATTATTTTTAGTATCGTCAAAACCATCTTATTTATAAAGCACCATTTCTGAATAGAATTTAGATCATCCTGAAGTAAATTTACATCAACTAGGTTCTGTACGCGTTTGTATATTTTGATGTCGTCAGCAAACATGGAACAATTACTGTGCTGTATAACATTAGCAATATCGTTAATAAAAGCTAGAAATAATATAGGGCCCAGATGCGAGCCTTGTGGCACACCAAATGCAACAGAAAAAGGCCCCGATTTGTATCCACTAGCAACTACACTCTGTTTTCTGTCTGTGAGGTAAGAACGAAACCATTTTAAAATAACACCATGCATACCATAACTAAACAACTTCTTTATTAAAATCTCATGGTCTACCTTATCAAATGCACTGCTAAAGTCGGTATAGATTGCATCTACTTGTAATTTCGAGTCTAGTTGCATAGACAGATCATTAACGTATGTTACTAAATTGCTAATGGTAGATTTCTTTTGACTAAATCCATGTTGTTGATGGCCTAAGATAATATTTAAGTGCGATGTGAGTACTGGAGTTACCAGTGATTCGAAAAGTTTAGCAAAAGTAACAACTATATCCGTTGCTAACATAAGTTTTAGATAATTCAATTTTGACTTAATATAAAGTGGTGATGACAGTTTCTCTTTTCTTATTAAGTAAAGCTAACATTTGTGCAAAAGGCACTTTGATTGTGTACGGATTTGTGTTATTTCTCCATTCCATTCTCCGTGAAAATTCTTCAGTGCCTTGTTCCGTCTCACTCCGGGAGCGAATTTGGATTACTTTGTCTTAAAAATTATGTCTTTGTTTCTGTTGTATTTTTTTATGCACTAGCTGTTACCCGCGACTTAAATTTAAAAAAAAAACTAAAAAAAAATGTTAATCACTTCTCAAAACAAAAGCTTATAATCGTATTATTTACATTAATTGTTTTTACGTAATTACTTTCTACAAAATAAAACGTAGAACATCAGTATCAAAATTACGTTTTGATGTTACAAACAACCACTATCATTACCATTACCATCAATGACACCAGCACCATCAAGACCACCACCACCACCACCACAAGCATTTCCACATATCATCCCCACCACCATCACCAACTATCCCACGGCCACTATACCACGACGTAATTATCTGAAGAATGTAGGTTCATGTTTTTTTAGACGGGCCTTTTTTGATAAAAAAAATAATGAAATAATAAAATGTGTGTGTACTACGTAATAACTGTACGCACGAAATTCCTTAGTGTAACGAAACAAAGTGTGACAGAACTCTTTGTTTCTGAAAAAAGACATTAAATGCAATTTATAACGGTTTAATTAAATCACTTGGAATTATAAGTAAATGCCAAAGAGTTTTAATGGTTGCCGTGGTAATACCAGGAGTTGTTGTCACTTTTACTTGTCGCGCATCGCAAAAATTGACTCTCATAATTTTCTTCAAACGTTATCACTTCGAAAAATTATCTTAATTAATATATGTATGTATATATGTAATCATTCTTTTTTCGCATGAATTTTATGAAAAGCGACAAGACATTTATGGATATCGATGTCGGTATACCTGCAGTAGGTATGAGAATAACCGCGCAACACTGGCGCTTCATCTTTGTCTAATAGGCTCAGTGAAAAAATACAAGAGAGCTTACTTTTTAATTATTATTATTACATGAAACAAAGATGGCGTCAGGCGTTTACGTAAATCAAAAGGGGCAGCGCATCTCGTGTGCCGGACGGACGCATATAGTTTTAATTGGGCCATCAATCAGTCAAACTGCTAGTCAAGATGGCACTATTATTAATCAGCGGTGACTGAAAAGTACTTTTTAATTATTGTTAAAAAAGTTTAAACTATGAGCGTGAAAAAGATTTTTGGTGACTGATATGTCACTGTTTGCCTAGAATTTTCACCTACACCAAGCTTAGCAGGAGAGGGCGCTTAGTCCAAGCCTCTTTAAGAGTAAACTTAGCTCGAGGGCTCCCTCTGTAGAGAAAGCGTCAGCTTGGGCTATTACTTTATTGTCTTTTACTACCGGACTACATCCTTACTTACTACTTTATTACCGGATTGGGAGGCCACCGAGCTCTTAGGTCGCTTCGGCGGACGCTGCTTGGAGTGACTCAGCTCAAAGACCCCAGAGAGGAGACCTTGGCTTGGGATGTCACTCTAACGCATTTAGCATTCTGATTCGAGGGTAGGTACTCGACTACGAGCTAACATTCCTGCCACTTCGGAGAGCGTTAGCGCTGGGAGAAGAAGTGGCAAAAGAATCTCCAGCTCTTGCTAGCTATGTGGCCGTAACGGGAATGCAGTGTTTGATTTTGCTGCGAAGCTGTTTTAAACTAGCCTGAGCGATCGTTATTGCATCGTCTCGATAGTCGAGTACGTGCCTTAGTCTTCTTGTGTAACAAACGTAAAAAAACTGTTAACAGGGTAAACATGGAAGATTTTTTTTTCAAAACAATATACTGTCACGCCAAATACATAATAAATTTTTCCGTTAAAATAATTAGACTCTAATATTGCATAACATTGTTATAAGCAAAACAAAACAACGACCGTAGTCAAAGTTGTTTGAAACAAAGTCCGTAGTCAGTAGTCCCGTGTTTTTAATAATAAAATTCAAAATTGAATACTAGAAAAATAAATGAATAAAAGTTTACGAAACCTACGAAATATCGTCTAACGTCGCTAAAGAAGTTGTCATACAACTTTTTTAGCTAGTAAGAAAAAACACAACAGGTAACATTTTAAATACATACTATGGTAAACATTGTTTACACCGGCAAGATACAACATAAATTCCATTAGACGTAGTCTGCTATTAAACTAAAGTGATGGTAAAATTTTAAACGGAAGTTTTATTTTCGCTAGGTGATTAATGGGAGAGTCCGTGATGTAAACACCACCGTGAGTATTACGTAATGAATTAAATTTGTAATAACCTAACTTCACTTTTTTTTTTTTTTTTTACGACGTGGAGAAATGCATTGCGCATACCACCGCACCGTGGGGACAGTGCAGTGGTTATGTGGGACTCTCCTCCTCCTTGGGGGGGAGGCATACCCACTAAAAAACCCTGTCGGTGGTCTTCTCTGCTTTTGTTGCGGATGCCACGGGCGCACTAAAGTGTTTCACCGCGACATCCGCAAGCTGGCCCCGGCTTCTATTGCCGGGGCCTCCGCGCAAAGGAGGGGGGGGACCAACCACTGAGTCCCCCCCTAGGCGTGTGGACTGTTAGAGCCGGCAGGGAATCCCCATTCCCCGCCAGCTAGCACCACTACGGGGGAGGGAGGGCAGCAATGTAATGCCGCCTTCTCCTCCCCAGTCGCCTGCGCCGGAGCGGGGGCGCCGAGGGATCTCCCTCGCGCTCCCGCTCCCTCTCCTCTTTCTGCGAGATTACTATCTCGCAGAAGGAGGCCACGGCTTAACCTAACTTCACTAACCTAACAAAGCAAATATTTGCCGGGTGGACGTCAAGTCTCTTGGTTACGGTTGTTTGTTTGTTGGCTGTTAAATTTAAACTGTAATTACTTTTACGTTATTATATACTATTACGGAAGACGGTGGCAAAATAACGTCGGTTTAACGGCGACCGGTGAGTACACAAATGGCAGTTTTTTTTTAGAGACCATGTCACTATTTGCCAACAGAAGGTCAACATCTTACATGTGCATATGTACGGTACTGCACAGTTTTGGTCGCAGTTTTAGAAGGTCCTAGATATGTACATAATAGTATGTACATAACGTAAAAGGCACCGCACAATATTTATGACAAAAATATATGTGTTAGGTCATTTTGAATGTTCTACAAACTAAAAGAAAGTATATATCCTTTATACCATGCCTCGATATTTCTACAGGTTATTCAAGAAAGTAGTACAAAAGGCCGCAACCGCTCCTTTTTCTGATAAAATATTTATGCTGGTTCAAAATGTTTATATAATAATGTGGGTAGAGATGTTACATAAAGGAATACTAATGAAATTTCATAAAAGTCGATAAAAGAGTTCTCCATTGTAAACACATATCAAATATATTCTGACCGTCATCAGCGTAGGCCTTGATACTTGATATTAGCAAAACTTTTACTTGGCGTACTATTGATGGTCATATCATTGTACAATGATAGAGATTTTTCGTGGTGAATTTGAAATTAAATAAAGGTGAAAACTTTGTAAAGGTTCAAAAAACGATCGGGTCGGATTTCAAAGTAAAAAAAAAACTGCATCTAATCACGAGCCGTACAAGAAAGATATGGCATGAACTTTGTGTGTTATATGAAATATAATTTAACTGATAGGTATCTAGGCTCACCACCAATCTTATTATTTCAAATATGCTTTAGCTTTCAAATATGGCTCTAATGAACGTATATTTTGAAATAATCAATTGACAGTCAGCTTTATATACCATTCTACGTTACATTTTATATTGTCACAAGGTGGGTGAGACCATACTTCCAACCCGCAACTAAATTTACCGTGCATGATTTTCACATATAAAATTCTGATCGCATTTATACATGTAACAAAAAGACATTAGTTATATAAGTAAGTCACGCTTCACACAATTCGCACATTCCTGTCCAACAGACAGTCTCGTCGGACTCCTAGTACTAATAATATTGTTAAAATCTTATTTTATAAAAAGTAACTATTATGTAACTAAGAAAGTCATATTATTCAGGCTGTTCAAGAACCTGTGATTCACAACGGTTTGGCGTCTTGCCATAATTAAATATTAGCGTACCAAAATAACTCAATTAAGTGACTATTGAATTTTACGCCGCGAAAATCATTTATTTTAAAATCACTGACCACACATTGCATACATGATGTTTACAGTTATGCTTATTTACTGTCATGGGCTTAGTGGCTCGCATGGAAATATGAAGAACTTAATCGAAGTTCGAGCTTAAATATTACTGTCTCGGGTTACTCATTTGCAATGTGTATGATTTAAATGGTACTATCAACGTTTTACCGTACCATTTACATTTTAGTGCGTGCCTTTTGATCACGTAGAATTGTATTCAAGTACATTCGAAGTTTATTTATTATAAAAAATATGTAATTTTCATTAAAACTTTTGATTCTAGATTTTAGCATAGCAGCATTAATCTGTTATTGAGAAAATTGCAATAACTTTAGCAAATAAGGAAAATTTACAACTGTAACAAAATGAGAAAGAAAATATATTTGTTTCTCTGAAATTATTTATTTCCTTAAAGAAAACAAACATTTTCTTATTATCATACTTTTTCCGCGTCATCTGTTTACGAAGCACCTTTTGTGTGTTGGAAACAATAAATTTTGTTTCACACTTTCACGGACATCGTTCTGCGATTACGTTCCTCCTAAACAAATCTGTTGATATCAGTCGCTTTCTAAAGTATAGTTTGAAATTAAAATTGTAATTTGTATACCAGTACATAATTTTTATACAAGTCATAACTTCTTCAGTCGCGCTACACGGGACAGCAAAACGCGTCAGCAACATGCTTATTTAAATTTGCAACAGTGTCGACGAACTTTTTCTATGTATTGCGCAAATGTGCAATCGTGTGTTATTGGTATGGAAAAATTTTTTCAGTCACGTTTTCGCCGTGAGTACAATCCATATCTTCTCTCTCCTTTACAAAATTGTTAAAAATATATTTAATGCGCCACCTTTTTTATTCATTTTCAAGGCGACATTGACCACTTCTGAACGTGAGCCTCTCGTCTTATTTAGTTTTAGTACATCTGTGGCGAAACATTTATTCCAATTCTAATCTATCATTTGAGGTGTTGATATTTACTGATAAACTAATTTTATAAGATTATTCATCTGTCGTGCAGTACATCATTTATGGACAGGACAGATAGAATTGAGGTAGGGGAAGAGAGGTAGTTGAAGCGGGGATTTCTGTCCATCATCTATGTATAGCCTCCCGTTTAGGTAAGTCCAATGAATTTGTAAATAATAATCGATCATCGGACATGCTCCTGCGCGGCAGAGTAAGATATTTAGTTTACATGCTGATAAGTGCGAATTTCAATAATCTGACGATTTGACCGCAATGCTAAGAAGTACAAGGATCTCAAATTACTTATACAAAACCGTCACCTAGAGACTCTCGAGCGCGGTCTACTTTATTTTTAAAAGATAATAATTCAAGGAAAACTTGATAAGATAATCTGACGTTTTCAACAATCCGAAGAAGTAAAAGTGGTAAATAAAAACTGCAGACCCTTTCCCTACCGCTAAACGTAAAAACTTCTTACAATCTTTTTTTCTTTTTACCATCTAGTCTTCCAAATCCGTCCGCGTGGCGTGCGAGGAAGTAAAAGTTTAACATAGTCGGCTCCCGGCATTTGAAAATGAAGACCGTGTGTATAATGCTATTTTATATTGTAGATATGTTATACTCAAAGACAGTGCCAGCAACTTTCACACATGCCTCTGTCTGCTACTTTTTATGTTATAATGTATGCGTGGGTATACAATTGTTTAGTTACAATATTAGAAAAATTGCGTATGAGAGGCTCTTAAATGCCGGCAACGCATCTGCAGTTCCTCTGGTGTTGCGGGTGTCCATGGGCGTCGTTGATCACCTGGGTGTTCCCGCCGCTCGTTTGCCCCCTTCTCATATAAAAAAATGCTAAGTGATAACGATGTCTGCCTTTGTCTACTACAAAATTTAAAAACATCTTTTTTATGTTAAAGTGGACTAAGACTAAGTTACTGTACTACTAACTGTACGGGTTATTACGTTGAAGTTAAAAACAAACGGATTGTAAAATGTGTACAAGTCGTTTGCCGTTCCAATATTGCGATGGTAAAATGGGTAACATAAATCAGTAAATCCTAACAAATAAACTTTAATGCCTACAATAATGTTACAAACTTTCGCAATTTCATTTAAAAACTTTCGACGAGCTTGCGGTTACGATCACGCCACCATCTATATCTATAAAAATATATATGTAGAAATTATATAATTTTGTACTCGGGTAGCGTCAAAAACTTTATAGCAACGTTCGTAAATTTATATTAAAAACTAGTGACCCTCCGGCTTCGTCACTAATTATGTTGATCCGATCGCTACCAAACACAGGAATGTGCCAATCTGGACAATCTCTGTAAATTTCATCGAAATTGGTCCAGCCGTTTCAGAGCTTATAGGTCTATAGGGAACATACATACTTCGCCTTTTATATAGAATTTTTTTCATAAATTCTTACTACTTCTAATACCTCCAAGAATATGTGTACAAAGTTTCATGATGATCGCTTGAGTAGTTTTCGCGTGAAAGCGTCACAAACAAACTTACTTTCACATTTATAAGATTGGAATGGATGGCGTTGAAGTAGCTAGATTTTTAGATTTTTCGACAAACATTTTTTATTTTTCGTAAATATTTTTTTCATAAAAAGTATCCTATGTTACTTCTAATACCTCCAAGAATCTGAGTACAAAGTTTCATGATGATCGGTTCAGAAGTTTTCGCGTGAAAGCGCAACAAACAAACTTACATTCAAATTTACAATATTAGAAGATTAGTAGGGATTAAATACGAACCAAGACGAGCCAAAGGAACGGCATAGTTTTAAGTCGTATTCTCGAACAGTTATCGCTTCGGCAGGGATGATAGAATAGAAATAGCTGAAATTTTCAGAAATAAATTCATAGTGATATAATATTAATTGCGTTATAATTGTCGTTGCGTTATAATCTGTACCATGTCGGGTAAGGTATACCAAACACTTTAAAATGCTTTTCTTGATTTCTTTTGCTAAATTCTCCGCGCTAAAAGTGGCTATAAAAACGGAAGGCAGATTGCTCCCTTTTTCTCAATATTGTACCTTTTTTATACTTGTTTTTCTTCATTGCCCTTCAAATTGAATATTTTGAAGCCAAAATATTAAAGGAAAATGAATATTTATTTTTCCTTGTGCGACAACAATGTTCAGACATTAAACAGTCGAATAAAACTCCCGCGGATCAAAGCAAGATAATGAATTATACAGCATTTTCCTCGATCCAACGATTTTATAAGTGTTGAAAATATTGTCAGGTAGCTAAGAAAATATTCAATGAATTTTATACTAAAATAAAATGCTGTAATGAAATAAAATACTTTTAAACGCCTCTATGAATTCTTCATTAAATATTTTGTAACAACCAGGAAATTTGTTAAATTATAATAATTAAAAAAAATAGAATTGAATTAATTTGATAATGATCAAAGAATTTATTCATGCGTCATCGTCCTCCCATCACAATGTTGACTATTAACTGCTAGTTGAAACAATTCTTGGCCCAGAGTTTTGCTCGTCCCTTACCATGCCATAACTGTACAGATACGATTGTCCTTAAAGAGGTTAGGTACTATACACATCAAAATTAATTAATATTACTTGTAATAGAATAAGTAAAAAAATTGTTATATAACGGTTTTATTGAAAAAAGATGCGGATAAAGTACTACGTTTAATACGTTACCGTTGTAACAAATAAATTGTGACGCATGAAAGTTCTGAAGAAGTTGAAATTGTATGCATCTAGGGAATTTATTCCTTGTTGCAGACTTACATATAAGCATTAAAATATGGGTATCACGAGTACACTTTTACGTATTGTAGTCATTTAGATTGTAAATATTAAAACAATTTAAACAACAACATCTGTTGCACGGATTGGCCGGCTCGACCGGTGAAATACCACGACCTCACAGGAGACAGGCGTGAAGTAAGATTATTCTCCGTTTCAACTGATGAGTGTGGTGTCGGGGGCCTAATTCTGATCCCCTTCCCCTTCCCATCCTTTGCTAATAAGGAAGGAAGGATTGGAAGGGAAGGAGGACTTGACGGTGGAGGGGGTGAATAGAAAAGGGATATAACCATTTTCAGTTTATCCCTTCCTCTGTCCACTAAATAACTTGTTGCAGATGCTTATAGGTAGCGATTACTTGTTATCAAGTGAACCTCGTGCTCGTTTGCCACCTTCTACTATAAAAAAATGATGTGTGTTCGGCCTCTTTGGTCGAACCGAAGAGTGCATATGATACCGCAAATGTGATTAGTTGAAAATTATTAATAATTCTCGAACATTACTATTCAGTTGATTCCTTGCGTATATTAAACTATAAGATGACACTAATCTGAAAAATATCTATTTGCTGTGTAAACATGGCTCATTTCAAAATATCTTACGAATTAATCTTCAAAGGAGCCACCATCACGAGCGAGAGGCGATACTAGATTCGTTGCGGTATCGCGAGCAAGTGAATTGCGGGGATATTATCGTCGCTTCCCAATCTTTAATAAAGCTATAGAAACAGTTTCAAAAATGTTCAATTTATCAAAGGAACAATAATAAATAATGTTCAACCGATCGTAATTTTAATGTAAGCTTTACTCAATTACACGTCAAAATACTTTTATGAAACACGTTTCTTCATTTATATATTTCATCATAAAAATTATTCATAGCAAGAACGGAACGATGTAAAAACAAATACCGAAATGTTGGCAGTGGTGCACGCTCGGCGCAAGAAGTAAGAAATATCCAAGTCATTGTGCGAATCAATGGCCCGTATGAAAGATTCAATGTGAGAATGATTCATATTGTTAATGATTTTATTAGCCGTTTTTGTTAAGCGATTATTATAGACTAGCTGGTCCAGCAAACTTTCCGCCCTATAATTATTATATGGTTCACTATTTTGGCTACACTACACATAAAAAATAGATATATGCTGTCGCTGGCCTTTTTTGTAAGACTATTTACGGTAAACATTTTTATTATACATTATATACATGTAACTCTTATGTTTTTAGAAGCGCACATCAGACTAGCTCGCATATGGCGAAATTTTTCCTCCATACACTGACACTTATCGTTATATATTATTCTGATGTATAAGCTATAAAATTGTAAAGTTTCATTAAAATCCATTCTGTAGTTCTCGCGTGAAATACTAACAAACATCCATACATCCGCACATCCACACACAAAGTTTGTAACTTTTGGATTTATAATATTATAATGGACCGTGTATCTGAGGTATATTAGACTAGATAGAATAAAATAGTAATATATTGTGCCACAAAGAAAGTGAGTCACGTAGAAGAATCGGGATTTCTCCCAGTTGTTTGAATATATCGCTCGTATATAGTAGGTTATAATTATAGATAGATTTATCGTTATAGCAGATATACTGGACTAGCTAAACCTAATATCTCTGATAAATATAATATATAAGAAGTTTGAAAACGCCACACAGTTTAAATTGTTTAAAAATATATCGGGCAATCAAAAATTATTGTATACATATAAAACATCAAACATAATTCTTTACATTCTTTTTTTTTACTGTGCATTAAAACTTACATAAGATTTTGAAGATGTTTATGTTGACCTCCTCAAAGCTAGGTGTGCTCAGTAAATCGAAGCAGTATTTCTCACCGGCCCACCGCTTCCAGCTGTATAAGGCACAAGTTCGTCCTCATATGGAATTAATAGTACTCTCTGATACTCTGAGATTGATGCCAACTTCATCTATTTGACCGCATACAACGGCGAACGAATCGAATCGTTAACGACCCAACTTTTACTTGAACCTCTCGCTTTATGATTTTTTTTATTTTTTAACAAATCTACCATGTGAAATGTTCCGAGGAACTGTTTTGAATACTCCACATGTTTCCTGCTGCTGTGATAAGTATTCTGAACGTGTTACCATGGTTAATTCTGCCTTTATTAGTTGCTAACTTTTTAAATTTAATTCGTAATACGTTGATAACGTAACTAGGTTAGAATTTTTTTTAAAGTTGTAGTCTTACAATGAACTCTCATCTAATTTTCTCTCCCGGCCTTCTCTGATGTCTTTAAAATTAAAATCAAATGAAAGGCAATTCTTAACGTAATTATTAATCCCTCAGAAAACCACCGTAAGCGCTTTTAATGCTTATAATGTATAAAAAAATGATTTGCTGCATGTGAACATTCTTGTGATAAACATAGGATCTAAAATCAATTCGAATTGTTACACACACCTGTAAGGTGGTACTGTATGAGTCCCTTCCTGTTTTCTTTTTCCTTAGAATATCTTAAATCAACTAATAAGGCTTATGTAATGATTTTGAAAATATCAAATCTTTGGCTACTGGACTTTATGCTTATGTTAAAAGTAGTCATAGTTAATTTAATGAACGTAGGAAATTAAATTTACTATTTATATTTTCATGGTCAGCAGCTAGCAATTTGTGAACATAAAACTGCTGAAATCGAATGTTTGAACGTAATACAGGTGTCGTTTGCCAGCATGTCGATACCTACATATATTATTTAAATTTAAGACTGACGTTAGGTTTTAATTACAGTGGAAAAATTCTGGTCATTGCTGTTTAACGAAAGCCATGCTAATTTATGTTGCTATCATTAAAAAAACGTTTTAATGACGGGAATGAAAACTATTTAGAACTAGATAAGTAGTTTCAGCTGGTTTTAGAGATTTTATTTGAGATAAATGTTCCTTGCTTGACACTCGAAATAATGGTTTATACAAGTTTGTGGTCTCATTATTTTATTATTAGAAACCATTTTTATTTGAAATTTTTAAAAGAATAAAAGAGACAGTTTCTACAAGAGTTAACCTGGAAAATATTGCCATTTGAGCATAGTATATCGCATGCACGAATCAAATGTAAACAAAAACGTTTATTTTTAGAGGTTTGATTTTTAAAACCAGCAACATTGTTTCCACAGACTGTCAATTTGACAGTTGACTGTTGTTTTATAGTCAGTGCGATTTGCAATTTAACCATAAATTAAAATACTTGTGCATAATACATTTTTAGTTTATAATGTGACCATAAATTGACTGTCTCCGGCACAACATCTGCAAATTGTGCAAAAATAGGACGTTTTCTAGAACCTTGATATTTTAATCATTTTGTGTGCAGAGAAAAGAAGTTGAACATACCATATATGTACATATAATTAGAACGAACTATAAATATACATCTAAGCTCCAAACTAACAATGTACCAAATAATTTTTACAGTTCCAGAAACTTACGTGGAAAAGCTCAATTATTTATCTGCCGGTAAGTTTGCGGTGTGGCGGCTTTTTATCTTAAATCGTTTCTTTATGCTAGCTACATTTATATCAACATCCACATAAAAGTGCGGTTACACGGAATCTGTTTACATGAAAAAGCTATAAAACTTTTTGGTAACATTACTCATTCTACAAGTGAATCGCATTAAGCCGCAAGGTTGATTTTAGATGACAAAATTATTACAAATAATTTGCAATATGATTTTTGTACAGAAAATGTTGACGGTTGAGATTAATAAAAATAACGTTTTTTATAATATTAGGTGCCATTATTGCCATTCCATGTGTGTTCTTCACTTCACATTTTAATTAATTTAAAAGGAATGTTTACAGAGAAGATAAAAGACAAAAATACGTCTAACAACGGTATCGTGTTATCTATACATGATGAGCAGTTAAATCGTTTAACATCGTATCCTTATGTGGATTTTCGTCAAGGGAACACTTTGAACATATTATTCTGGATTTGTTTTTATTATTTTTCTAACTCATGTCGATATATGTTCATCTAGTTTAGGATATTACAAAAAATATTACCTTTGTAATGTAAATTTTCCTAGCCTCTTTTGAAGGTGAAAATAATAAATACTTAATTTGATTAAAACTCTTTTTTATGGGAGAAGGTGGCAGGCGAGCAAGCGGTGCACACGATATTAAGAGACCGCTGCACATAGGCATTCGTTGCCTACCTTTAATGGACAGATGAAAAGGTAAGCAGGTAAAACTCCTTCCTCCTTTTCCTATAGTGGAATACACGTCGGTCATTATTATTAATGTTATTATAAATGGATGAAAAGGGGAAGACGACTAAAATTAGGCCTCTGACACCTCACTTATCAGACTAAGCGCAGAATACTTCTGCCTCACACATGTCTCCTGTGAGGTCGTGTTATTTCACCAGTAGAGTCGGCCCATGCGTGCAACAGATTTTTATTGTTGCGGGCTAGAGCCCATTGTTAAAGAGAAATAACTATATTTTGTACGGATACTGCTTATTTAGAACTACTCAACCTCTCTTCTATTGATTTCATCAAAACTAATCCATGTGATATGTTATACAATACGAATATCATTCATTTATTATTTCGTCCATCTTTATACTTGCTATAAATACTGAACTACCTAAATCAGCTGAGCTAGACAGATCTCGATTGATGTTAACGGTCTAATTTATTGCCTTGTCGTTTTTCGTAAGTATCGTATCGTATAAATTCTTATTGCGTCTAGATTAACGACTACACTCACACCCTTACATCGGAAACGCTAAATGAGTATAAGACTCTACTCTATATATATATATATATATATATATATATATGTATAGTAAATGTGTGTATATATATATATATACATATATATAAACATGCTATCAAATGCACAATCCAAATTAGTGGGCCTATAGATTTGAAATTTTGCACAGAGACTTCTGTTGTTGCGTAGGTCCGCAACTCTGTTTCGCACGAACGCCGCGAGCCAGTGCGAGCGTCGTTACTTGTGGAACGTTTGATTTTTAACTTTGTTTCCGCACCAACATATGTTTATATGATCTTTTTTCCACGAAATCGCCTCCCCATCGCTGTCACCGTACCAGTGCGGCCCCGGCCTGAGGGCAAGGATCTTTCTAAATTCATTCCCTAAAGGTTTAAAGTAAAAATGCCGTGAAAGTTTGTATAGAGAAATAATATTGAAACTAAAAAAAGAATATTTAAGTTTCTTATCCTCTGTCAGATCGTTTTAGAATTAGAATTGGGCCTCCGGCATCGATAAGTTAGGCATCAAACGAAACGCAGCCTTATGCATATTTTCTGTGAGGTCATGGTCACCGGTCGAGCCGGCCCATTCGTACAACAGATGGTGTTGTTGCAGGCACACCACTGTTAACATTTTTATATCAAATACATTGTTTATACCAAATACTAGTTATAGATTTATTTTCTTCCAAAGTAACAGTATCTTACGTTACTATTTCACATAAATATATTTAATAATAAATCTTCCTTTTTTTAGAATGTTCCCTACTGCAGGGACACAGGCCTCCTCTCCGAGAGAGGGAATGGGCCGTAATCCACCACGCTGGCCCGTTGCGGGTTTGTGGATGTCACATGTCTTCGAATTTGGTGGTTCTAAGACGTGCCGGTTTGTTGACGATGTTTTTCTTCACCGTTTTTGGAGCAGTGGTGATGAAATAAATTACACAAAGTGAAGCGCCTGTGTGGCGAAACCGATTGCAGAGATTATTACGAATAAAGAGTTCGCCATATCTTGGGGTCAAGTTTACGGATATATATGATAAATTAATACTAATAACATAAAGGACGGTCGACGGTTCAGAAAACCTTGATCCGTCTTACCTTAATCCGTGTTGATTGGAGCGTTAATTCTGCCTTAATGACGTCGGCCGGCAGCCATATACTGCGAAGAGCAATCTGCGATAAATTCTTCGGATTCAGGAAGGCTTCGTTAATAGGTTGGTCCACAATTTCTTATTTACATTGTATTTCTTTGCAGTATTTAAATCAATTTAGTCAAGCGCGAGCGGAATGCCCCTCTTATAATTTTCCTTGTTGTCTCATTATGTCCGTTACATCGCGACAGCACTGCGTCCCAATCGAAGCGAAGACACGCATGCGCGGTAGGGCGCTTCACTATTGGTCCGAAGACCAAACCGCGACCGATTTGAATAATGGACTATTTGTCAAAGCAGGGGCTGGCAGAATTCGAATAACGTCTGACAATTAGCTTAATTACAATACAGCCTGCCTGGATTCGAACCCGCAACCTACAGTACGTAAGTCGGGGCCTAACCAGCGGGCTCAGCGGAGCCTCGGGGTGAAGACCAAACCTCACTACGAAAAATGCCCTGTTTCATTCGTCAAGCGACAACTTAGATTGGAGTCGCTTGACGAATGGAACAGGAGGTACAAGGAGGGACAAACGGCTCGACAACGAGGGTCTTCTTCCCCGACGCAGTAGGCTCCTACCGCGTACTCCGCATGATCGAGCTGGATCCCGTGCTGGTTCAAGTCCTAACGGGTCACGGGGGGCTCTCGGAATACCTGCACAGGTTTAAGTGCAAAGAGAGCTCCTCGTGTATCTGTGACCCAGCACGGGATTAATCCGTGTTGAACGTAATTTTAGTGTCCAGTGTTTGAGAAGAAAAGAGTAGAGTGCGAAGTAGAAATGAAAGAGAGGATAGAGATAGAAAATATCAGCAAATCATAGCTTATAAAAACACTGGACCAACATTCATGAAATTTTGTAAGCAAATAATAGGAAAAGTAATTTTAAGAAACAAAGTGTAAGATTTTAAGGAAAATATAATAGATATAAATAGAAATAAGAACCTACTCATTAAAATAACCTTAGCTATAACTAGATATAAGAACAATGTATGTAAAATAAGGAATAATATTTGTATAGAAAGAATGAAAATGTAAAAAAACGATTTTAAATAAAGAATAAATAAAGTCTCTGGACTAATCGCGCCAGGGGGGAGCACGAGAGGGCGGCACAGCGCCGCCCAAAAAAAACCCGCTGAGCCACCACTGCTCTAATAAAAATATTTACATTAACCAAAATATTTTTTTTGTTCTTTTCTACAAATAATTAAATCTGTGATGAGGTAATAAGAGATAATAGCGATGGAAAGGTGAGAGCTGTCATTAACTCTGGCAACTTCAGGTGCTAGCGTAGCGGGTAACGTCAGGGGTATCATTACGAAAAGTGAAAGCAATCGCATGGCATCGCAAATATAATATCTCTTTATTAAAAACTGTCTAATTACTGTAACTGTATATTTTTCAACATTCTAATGTTTTTGCTGACATCAATCTTCTTGCCCTGTACGCCTGCCGCCCAAATTATTCAAGATGGACTCAAATGTAAAGGCGGCCCTGTCTGTGATTTCCTCTGAGTATTATTTAAAGTTTTACCTAGAATGTATAGAAATATAAATATATAGAATTGTTAAAACTTCCACAATCTAGATGTAGATAGTCTATAGATTGCTATCAAAAATTCATTCAAAAGCCCCTTATCTAATTTATAAAGAATCCTTGCAGTTTAGCAAGCTGATAGAGCCCGCAAAAACATCTGTCTGTCGGCACGAATGGGCCGGCTCGACCGGTGAAATACCACGACCTCACAGAGGACAGGCGTGAAGTGGAGTATTCTGCGTTTCGTCTGATGAGTGAGGTGCCGAAGGCCTTATTCCCCCTACCCACCCTTTTCTTCTCAGGACCTTTCCTTAGAAGAAAAGGGTGGGTAGGGGAAGAGAACTTGACGGTGGAGGGATGTGTGGGAATTGGAAATAACCAATTTCTGCTTGTCCCCTCCTCGGTCTATTAAAGGTGGGCAACGCATCTGCAACTCTTTAGTTAGTTGCAGATGTCTATGGGTAGCGATTACTTGGCATCGGTTGAACCGTTTGCTCGATTGCCACCTAGTACTATAAAAAAAAAGAATGCTAAATCCAATTTAAAAAAAGCTGTTTCGTTTGCCGCCGTCTTTTCGGTTCCTTTAACTATGTTGGCATCCAACCAAAATACATTACTATGTCTAAATGACTTCAAAATTACACTAACACCCTGTATAAAATAACTATTAGCTAACAAAAAACAGGGAATATAAAACAAAATAAACAATTTTAGGGAAAAGAAAGAGACTCAACTGATGCTGCTTCCAGTTTAACACTGGACGCAACGCTGATTTTAAGCCTCCCCGTTCTTACTGTGACTAAATTCGAGAAAATTTGTACAGGGGTCAGTCAGTAGTAATTTTTTAAAAATCTATAAAATAATAAGCTGCCATAGCTGCATTTATGCGTATATTTCATTAAGGTAAATTTTGTATTTTTTTCTTATGGGTAGCGGGCACTTAATATTAGACGAACCGTTTGCTTGTTTGTCACTCTCTTCAACGAGAAAAAGGTTAAGTCCATATTACAAATATATGCGCAAGTTATTTTAGAGTACGAAATTTTGTAGAGTAAAAAATGGAAAAAACCTTATTCCCATCTGCATGTAGTTGTTGTAGTTGTTGAACTTAATAGTAGCTTAATAGCTATACCATCAAACATGTTGAATGAAAAACATTTCTAGAAATGAAATTATTTATTGATATGTTATTTACAAATATACAATTTTTGGGACATCTGTATTTCTGAATAAAAGATACAAAATCTGCACGATTGATGTAAAAAAATATTAAATTATTTCTCATTTTTTGTAGCACTAGTATTTACTGCTAGTGATCCACCAAACAAAAAAATGCATCCCACGGGAATGGTACATTTTTAGGGGATAAAAAGAAGCCTATATGCTATTCCAGGCGTAATCTATCCATGTGCTAAATTTCAACCAGATACGTTCAGCCGTTCTTGCGTGAAAGAATAACAAACATCCATACTTACAAACTTTCGCATTTATAATATTAATAGTAGGATAGTATACCCTACTACCCTATAGCTATACCTTTACTTTTAAATGGTCAAACGACAGTTTTAAATTGTAAATGTAAAGCACAAAAAAACTTACGCCGAACTAGTTTAAATGACTAGGTATATATAGTCAAATTATAGTCTTTGATTCGAATTCATTTAATATACTTGTCATACAGAAGAATTATTTAAATTTGATATAATAATTGGTCTTATGTACCTTTTACAGTTTTAGTTTTATGTTTTGTATCTATGTACAGAGCGAGCACTTCATAGTCTCGTTAGGTCTGTAACGTTGTTATAAACGACTGACGAACGACGAAACTTATTTGAGATTGGCCAAAATTTTATTCAAGTGGTGAAAACCTTTATATTAAAATTTTAATAAAATAGATTAATGTGCTTTTTTAATCATTACATTTTATGCAACCAGAGGTCTTAAACATTAGTTGGAATATACAACATTTATATTTAACACAACGTGAATATTGCACATATTTTGTTTAGTAAAATCAATATAATTTTTTTAATTAATTTTCTTCAAAAAGTCTATCGGTACCTGCCAAAATAAATATTATACATAGTTTTTTGTAAATAATGCTACAAAAATTAATATTGTCGTTTAATTCATTTGTATAGGACTACAATTAAATACCCTAAAGTCAGTTAAATAATAAAAGATCAAATCATGTTTTGTAACATAGTGTCACTGAAAGTACACTGCCTGACATAGTCGTGTCCAAATTACGATTTAGCCAATTAGAAACAATAATGACAATGCAGAAGGACACTGCCTCGAAGCCCCTTACTATTATCCTATTTTAACGATGTCTAAACACAGCAACAACTATTCATTAAAAATTCCTAATTTTATTTTCATATACACTTATCACTGTATTCAAAAATGTATTACAGACAATAAAGTTATATCATTTTAATAACTTTAACAATTATCTGTACGACCCTTAACCAATATGCTAAAAATTTTCTTTATACAAAAATTTTAATCTCGCTTACGCTAAATCACTTAAAATTTTAAATTGAACAGCAACTGTACAATTTTGGTGCTACTTTTTTAGAACGTTATATTACAAGTGTAAATTAAGCTTAATACCATCTTTGATTAGAGATACCTTAATTTTGAATTAAGAACGTAAGCTCGTAAAAGCTCTACTATTACCTTATATATTATGCTAATGTTATAATTAACTATGTTTACAATCAATAAATGCCATTCAGCGACATAAATCCTCCATATTACATGATGCGACATTCGTTGATTATTTAATTTTGTAAATTAGCAACACATATTCAACCGTACAGGTCCTTTTTGGACAGCACAGAGGATGGACACATGCCACTGCTGTCGGTCACCTCGTCCGTGCTCTCCGTTAATCAAGAAATGTCTATATTTTCCACTTTATAGAGGAACCTCCTCCGACGCATGTCTCATGAGTCGGCGTTGGGCGCCACCGTAACGGTGCTGCAGTTGGCGCGAGTGGAGCGAGTCGAACTGCGCCTTAGACCTGTCCCTCCGACCCGATTCATTAGTATCAAATTGTCACTTTTCCTTTTACCGTGAAATTTGCAGAAAAGTAGCTCCTTCATACCTTTCCTAAAATTCTTTGATAGGAATGCGTACAGTAATGGATTGATTCCTGAGTTGAAATAGGTGATGAGAAATGTCAAAGGTGTTAGCAGAGCGCTAAAGTCGCTCGTTCCTTGGTAGCCACTGGACCAGTACTGCCACATCTTACGTGCGTGGAAAGGTAAGTTGCATACGGCGAATGTGAGGACGACCACAATGAGCATTCTCACCACGCCGCGTCGCGCGCGCAGCACATTGCGTGACAAGTGGCTCAGGTGGTAGCAGTTACGTGTCTCTTGGTTCTGCGAACTCTTCTTTGAACCTCCGCCCTTACTCGTATTCGCCGTTACGTTTTTCTGCTAAGAATGTCATGTTATAACAGGGGTAATCTAAATTATCTTACAGGACATTATAACTAGACAATATAGTATAAATTATCCCCTTTTTGTATGTTGCCTCATTCCAGGGACACAAGCCTCCTCTCCGAGAGAAGGCATATACTCTAATAACTAGACAATTCAATAGCCTAATTGCTTAAGAATTATCCGCTAGACATAAGGTCGTGTCATGAATAATCTCAGTCATTTTAAAGTCAATAACTCACCAGAATTTTAAAGAACAAGATTCTGGACATATCCAATGTTGTCCCTTTTTTTACTTACCTAGGAGATATCATAATGGTTGTATCTTATGTTTCTTAGTTTACGAAAATAATATAGACAGGAAAAAAGTTTTCATAAAATACTACCTGGATGTAATTTGTAGCCATGAGCTGGATTAGGTCATGACAAGTCATGACTGTACGGTTCGGACAGGATACACAAATACCTGCTTTCTAGCGCTGGCGTTTTGTCTTGCCCCGAAGGGTGCTCAGATATTATCTTCAAGAGCAATTCTATAAGAATGAGTGTACTACCTCAGCGCCGCAACACTGCGCTTGTCCCATCTGTTGCAACCCATGCGAACTCTGCCACAGGCCGACTGCGATCCTCGTATATAAAACCTGTATCAATAATTCTAGTTATAGTATCAATCACAGAAACTAATGTCTTTTAATTCCACTGGTACCCCAGTAGTAAGTTAATAATAAATAAAAAAAACTGGATGGTTAAAAAAATCGATTAATAAAAAATAATAACCTCTACCTATGTTCCGAATTCACACATCGATCGACTATGCGAGAGCGAGACACTTAAAAACATCACCACTTATAGGATAATTAATTTAAATTAAAATTAATTTTAAATTTCTGATACATATTTTGTATAAAATAACGTATTACGATGTTTTTATCTATTAGTACATTTATTGGGCCAAAAAATATAAAGTGAGTAACTTTATATTTGTTTTTGATTGGGAACTTCGGCATTGTCGTCAGTAGTGTCAAACAAATTCAATCAAGATCGAAGATCAATAATCAATGAGTACTTTCGTGCTATATATTTGATTATAAATATACCCTATTAATTTAAAAACCATGGATAAAACTCTAGGTTAAAAGATAATAAAAACAATATACCGCTGTTAAAATTTATCTATTGACTATCTGCACAATATCAGGATAACATCAAGTGGCTATAAAGACTGGCGAAGAACATATATTCATAAAATGTTTTTATGAGTATCAAAATAAACTAAAACACTAAAACAAAAGGGCAGTTATGACTTGGGAATATCAGCTTGCTGAATATTCGTTAAAGTATACACATTGTTCCAAAAAAAATAAGTATATCCTACGAGCCAGATTCTGGTTAAAACTCGCATCACCTCACGAGGGTGACATTGATATCGTAATTATATTTATAAGATACACGATGCCAGTTTTCAGAAACGTTCAAATTTTAAACAATGACCAAAGTTTAAACAACGTTATACGTTATAAGTATATTGTCGCCTTAAACATTATTCATCACAATGTATATTTTGGTGCCGAAAATATATTTTTTTTATATTTATTACATACTCAAATTTATTATTTACTATGTTTGTTACAAGTAATACAAGTAGAGCAAGTAAGTTTCACTACTCACTGTCATAATGCACAATGGGATCACGTACAGCAAAACAAAGTTCACCATGTCAAAGATCTCGGAGTTGTACTTCATGCGGTGCTGGATGCAAATAGTTTCCGTGAGTCCGTCGCCGAGGTTGTTAGTTATTGTCTCCACCCAAATGAATTTAGGCGCACTATAAGCTGCACTAGTGATCCATACACCTAGTATCACCAACTGAAAATATAGCATGTGATGTAGCTAAAAATATCTTGATAAAAATTTCATTATTTATAGCCTCTCATTCTAGCTTTGCTTAATATATGATAATTCTATAATTCATCTAAATTTGAAGAAGTTAGACCAAGACAAAATTATTGATTTACGACAGTAGACTTTTAAAAAATTGTTAATACAATGTTTTGGAGTTTGCCACTTACAGTCGCTCCTTTTATGGCTGTCAAGTAATGTTGTACTCCAACACACTGCTTTCAACTTTAACGACAAGGAAACAAGCAATTAAATTCCTGAGCTAAACTAAATTCAGTAACTAGACTTGCCCATGTTATGTCTTAATATGACATGTCCGAATTACGTATCGACCGTTACATAATTACTCCACTTAAAAGATTGACTAGAACAATGTTATTCGGGAAAGTTTTACGATAGGTCGACTATAATAGACGTTAATTGTTACCAATGTTATGGGGCTTTTATTTTTCCCAGTTATTGTAACTTCGGGGGTGCTACATGGGTCACATTTGGGCCAATTGTTCTTTATCAGCTTTATTAAGACCTCGTAACTAACGAAGCTAACTTAATCATAATGTTTATGCTCGCTTTACGTATTTTTTTATCAATGACACATTTCCTCCCGCTTTCCAGCAATCTGGGGCAGTGATTACATGAAAAGGGACGGAAGTGTGTAACAGGAAGCTGTGCTATTTGATTTGACCAATGAGCGGGCACGATCTTGGAGTTTGCCGGCAGATGGTATCAACTATTTTCCAAGAGGTTAGTAATGTGAATGTTACTTGTTCCCAAGATGGAAAGTCACAGCTTGTTCATTTGTAATATTTACCACGACGACGATTTATAAGAGTGGTAGAGCCCGCAACAACAACATCTGTTGCATGAATCCTTTCCTCATAAGGATAGGATGGGAACGGGAAGATGATTGGACGGGGCACTCCCCCGAGAAAAGCCCCGAAAAAAGTGTAGCAATACACTTTAAGCGGGGCACCCGCCGCGGACGCATTAAGCCAATGCGTAGTGAAAAATTAGGTCAAATCTCCCTATTCGGTCAACCTATGCCGTGGCAGAAAACCGCGAAGAATCTTAGAAGTAGGTCTACGCACACTAGTCGCAAAATTTAAATTTAACTTTTCGGCCCACCTCAACGAAATCCGACGTAAAGCATTCTTTGTAAGTGTACCATTACCAACTCCACCCACTACCATGCTGTTCTAGTAAACTCCTTCTCTACTGCTTTTATTTACAAACTGCTGCTTTACAAAGTCATGCATTCGCCCCAGGAATATTTCAGAGAAGTTTCTAAGCGTTACTTTGAAAGCGCTTTGACACATCCCAACCCCCTTAAAGGCCGCCGACTACATTCCAAATCCTGAGGCTACATCCGCAAAACGCAGACCTAAACACGTCCTCATGATCCAACGCGAACATGATCACGAGGACACACAAATCCAACCTCCGACAAGACAACCATCGTCAACCACTCACCGTCCTCGCCTTCGAGTACGACGACAACGGATACGCATCGCGACCTCACTGCCCTCAGATACTCGTTAAATATACAGTTGGCGATAGTTAGGGCATAGGTACGCTCCTCCCTCGACGATCAAATAGACAACATCCATATTTAGATGCTACAATCTTCGACGGCACACTTTCGAGCCAACTTGAAGTAAGCATAATACCCACCCAGACTGCTTAATCCAGCAATATATATTTTTAGCTCACGTTCACCCGGATCGTGAGCCCTGTATTAGATGAAGCTGTAAGAACCGTCAATAAGGTTACCAGCAACGACATCATCTTCAAAATTAGACATTTGCATGTTGCTGTTGTCTATGGTTAGCGCTCACTTCACTATACTGATTTCATTATTTAATATTGAGATCTACAATAGTGACGTATACATGCTAAATGTACGAGAAGTTATTTACATGTGAAATAAGCATTCTGATTTTAAATACTTAATTATCTTATATGTTGTCTTGCAAAAAAATGTCAATTATATTGATATATCTTAGAAAAAATTCCGTTGTTTTTATTGAGACATACGTTTTTTAACGTAGAAATAAAACAATTATAATAATTAATGTTTACATGGAGCTTGTTATACTGAAAGAACTTTATTAGCGAAGCCGTATTTCTTGTGGAATGTACTTTCTTACAGCCAAATAATAGACTGATATGTCTTATCATATTACCAAGATATTAAATATTAAACACAATCCAGGCGAGCAATTCATGTAAAAGAAATTCTAGGTGTAATTAATTTTAAAATAATCTCCATCCTAATTGATTAAAAAAATCTACGTCGCAAATTATTCAGAAAATAATTTATGCCTTAAGTAATTGAAAAAATCTTACCCTTAACCTAGTGGAGGTAAGAATTTGCTTGCAAGTAATAGGGTGAATTATAGCAAAATATCTCTCGGTGCAGATCACGACGAGGATGAATATTGACGCTGTGTAACTCAGAGAGTGGACGAACTGGTACATCTTACATAAAAAATCACCAAAAACCCAGCTGAAAATACAAATACTTCATTATCTTGGAGAATATATTCAACCAACCGGTCGTTTGTATCATCACACTTGACTCGTTAAATCTCGTATTAAGTTAGTATCTATCAGTTAATGTCACCATTTATAATATCAACCCTGACTTGTACAAACGAGTCAAATATAATTGGAACTCGCGACGACTTGATTGATGGATACAAAATTTAATCAAATTTATTTATGTATTTTGTCTTTAGAAATTTAATGACCAGATGTTTAGAGGTTAGTAACAGCGCTCAATAACTTCGCATTAGTAATATCAATTATCAATATGTTGGAAGACTAAATCTCAGTATCTATTGCTTTACAAAAAAAATCAAACTCAGCTTGTTCTATTTAAATAAAAGTCGTAAAATAAACTAACCTCGGTATTAAATATATACTCAAATTTTGAAAGACGCAGAATACGCCAACGCAAAGATCTGCTACAGCCAGATTCGCCAGGAAGAAGTTTGTTATTGACCTCAAGCGTCTCGACAAAGTTACTACGAGAATAACAAGGAGGTTGCCTGAAAATACACATCTCGTTTAATAATTTGTAACAAAATCCGATGATTATTGACCTCAAGCGTCTTGACAAAGTTACTACGAGAATAACAAGGAGGTTGCCTGAAAATACACATCTCGTTTAATAATTTGTAACAAAATCCGATGATTATTGACCTCAAGCGTCTTGAAAAAGTTACTACGAGAATAACAAGGAGGTTGCCTGAAAATACACATCTCGTTTAATAATTTGTAACAAAATCCGATGATTATTGACCTCAAGCGTCTTGAAAAAGTTACTACGAGAATAACAAGGAGGTTGCCTGAAAATACACATCTCGTTTAATAATTTGTAACAAAATCCGATGATTATTGACCTCAAGCGTCTCGACAAAGTTACTACGAGAATAACAAGGAGGTTGCCTGAAAATACACATCTCGTTTAATAATTTGTAACAAAATCCGATGATTATTGACCTCAAGCGTCTTGAAAAAGTTACTACGAGAATAACAAGGAGGTTGCCTGAAAATACACATCTCGTTTAATAATTTGTAACAAAATCCGATGATTATTGACCTCAAGCGTCTTGAAAAAGTTACTACGAGAATAACAAGGAGGTTGCCTGAAAATACACATCTCGTTTAATAATTTGTAACAAAATACACATCTCGTTTAATAATTTGTAACAAAATACACATCTCGTTTAATAATTTGTAACAAAATACACATCTCGTTTAATAATTTGTAACAAAATACACATCTCGTTCAATAATTTGTAACAAAATACACATCTCGTTTAATAATTTGTAACAACATACACATCTCGTTTAATAATTTGTAACAAAATATACATCTCGTTTAATAATTTGTAACAAAATACACATCTCGTTTAATAATTTGTAACAAAATACACATCTCGTTCAAAAATTTGTAACAAAATACACATCTCGTTCAATAATTTGTAACAAAATACACATCTCGTTTAATAATTTGTAACAAAATACACATCTCGTTTAATAATTTGTAACAAAATACACATCTCGTTTAATAATTTGTAACAAAATACACATCTCGTTCAATAATTTGTAACAAAATACACATCTCGTTTAATAATTTGTAACAAAATACACATCTCGTTTAATAATTTGTAACAAAATACACATCTCGTTCAATAATTTGTAACAAAATACACATCTCGTTTAATAATTTGTAACAAAATACACATCTCGTTTAATAATTTGTAACAAAATACACATCTCGTTTAATAATTTGTAACAAAATACACATCTCGTTCAATAATTTGTAACAAAATACACATCTCGTTTAATAATTTGTAACAAAATCCACATCTCGTTTAATAATTTGTAACAAAATACACATCTCGTTTAATAATTTGTAACAAAATACACATCTCGTTCAATAATTTGTAACAAAATACACATCTCGTTTAATAATTTGTAACAAAATACACATCTCGTTCAATAATTTGTAACAAAATACACATCTCGTTTAATAATTTGTAACAAAATACACATCTCGTTTAATAATTTGAAACAAAATACACATCTCGTTTAATAATTTGTAACAAAATACACATCTCGTTTAATAATTTGTGACAAAATACACATCTCGTTCAATAATTTGTAACAAAATACACATCTCGTTTAATAATTTGTAACAAAATACACATCTCGTTTAATAATTTGTAACAAAATACACATCTCGTTTAATAATTTGTAACAAAATACACATCTCGTTCAATAATTTGTAACAAAATACACATCTCGTTCAATAATTTGTAACAAAATACACATCTCGTTTAATAATTTGTAACAAAATACACATCTCGTTTAATAATTTGTAACAAAATACACATCTCGTTTAATAATTTGTAACAAAATACACATCTCGTTCAATAATTTGTAACAAAATACACATCTCGTTTAATAATTTGTAACAAAATACACATCTCGTTCAATAATTTGTAACAAAATACACATCTCGTTTAATAATTTGTAACAAAATACACATCTCGTTACACTTATTTTTTCTTTTTTCTACACTGTTTTGTTTTAATTTCAAAATCAAACAAATAAATTGTTAACTGAAAAATAGTAATGGTGACAAAATACAAAGCAGGCCGATGTCATAAATAAAATGACTGGAAGACGTATACGTGAACGTCTAAGGCATAAGTAACAAATAATTTTATAAGCTTTGGTACCCAATGGTAACAAGACGATAGTAATTAAATCGCTACATTTAAATTATTTTTTGGTACTGAATTTTATTGCACAAATATATTTCCTTACGAGCAAATAATCTTCTCTCCATATCTTGAAATTTTGCACAGAGAGTTCTGTCATTCCGTAGCTGAGCAATAAGAAAGTTTCTCTTCTAAAATCGTCACTTAAAAGTCTAAATTAAGGGATGAAAGCTTGTAAGAGAAATAAACATCCTATGCTTGTTGACCTCAGATCCTTATGACCAATCATATTGATAGGGTTCAGCTCAGGCTGGTAATAAAAGCAGGTTTCACCCGCTGTGCAATTTAATTAACCCGAAGTGATTTAAATTGCAGAAACCGCGGGACTCAGCTTATTTATCTATAAAACAAATCAACCACGTGGAAAATATAACTAATTAATTAATTTCTAGCATTTCATACATTACCTGATAATTATTATATATTACTAATATATATTAAATAAGTAATGTATATCATTATGTTAATGGACATTACATTATTAGTGAGAGTAACATTAACATCTTAATCAACATATGGTTCTATGAACAATCTGTGACTCTTTTTTAAAAATAATTCTTTTTCAGTTTTGTCATAGCCATAGAGTGCCATATATTGAATGGTTATATTAAAAAATTGTTAGTTCAGTGGTTCGGCCATGTTGAAAGGATGAATGACGAGAGAGCAACGATTGTTTCGTTATGTTCGATTGTTCGTTAAGATATCCAAGGATAACTTATAGCGACAAAAAATATAATTAAATAAATAAGCGCTCACGCCTTTAGCCCAGAAAGTTAGGCAGAGATTATGAATTCCATTTGGTGCGATCCTGGATTACCTTTCTCGCATACATGCTCATCGTTTACGAATAAAAATAAATAAATAAATAAGTGCTCACGCCCGTAACCCAGAGGGGTAGGCAGAGATCATGGATTTCCATTTGGCACGATCCTGGCACACCTCTCTCGCTTCTTCATTGCATACTACATGCTCGTCGGTTATGGGTGCTCCTTATATCGCCCTTTTTTAGTAAACCACTAATCTGATCGATATAGTTTTCCTAGGGCGTCCCCTACCAACACTGCCACTCACTTTTGCAACATAAATTTGTTTCGTTATCCGCTCTTCATTCATCCTTTCAACATGCCACAACCACCGAAGCTACCTTTCTCAATTCTAGTCACAACATCCACTTTTAAGCCACACTTTTCCTTTATAACGCTATTTTTAGTCCTATCATTCAACGTCACTCCTAACATACTTGACAAGAATCGCATCTCAACGGCATTAACTCTACTAACATGCTTTTCCTGCCAAACCCAGCATTCACTTCCATACATTAAAGTGGGGACTAGTACAGCATTGTGTATTGCCAGACGAGCCTTCATAGATACATTCTGACTCCTCACTACTGTACTTATAGCCCCATTAATTTTATTTCCAGCATTCACTCGTCGTTCAAAATCTTTAACATGCTTACCATCTCTACTAAACATACACCCTAAATACACGAACTCTTCCACCTGTTCCACTACATTTTCGTTAACCTTTATTTCAATTACTGTCTTACTTTGTTCTCTATCAAACACCATTGCTTTTGTCTTATCCACATTCATCTTCATACCTTTACCATCTAGTGAATCATTCACTACATTCAGCATAAGTTGTAAGTCCTCCGCAGATGACGCAAACACGACCTGGTCATCGGCGTACAAAAGACATTTTAAAACTAGCTCACCCAATCTTAATCCACACTCTTCATCTTTCAAAGCTTTCAAACAATCATCCATAAATAGATTGAACAGCCACGGGGATGCTACACAGCTTTGTCTTACACCTTTGTTGATGCTAAACCAGTCTGAGTAGGCCCCGTTAATCCTAACACAAGCAGTAGAATCTTTATAAAGACACTTTAATGCTTGTATAAGATCACTGTTCAATCCAAACTCTACTGAAGTTGACCACAGATCATCTCTTTTAACTTTATCGTAGGCCTTTTCTAAGTCTACGAAGGCGCGAAATTTTTTTTAGTTTACAGTCAGTAACTTTCTGTGATAATAAGTAAAGAAAAGATCTGATCCATGCAACCCATTCCTTTCATAAAACCTACTTGAAAGTCCCATATTCTTTCATCACTCTTTCAATCAGTACCTTAGCATAAAGTTTTCCCACAATACTGAGAAGACTGATTCCTCGGTAATTTTTACAATCATTACATCGTCATCGATTACGAGTACTCCTTATATCGCCCTTTTTCAATATGGCTCTAATCTGAACGATAATTTCTCCTTCGACGTCCTCTGCCAACTCAATTTTTCAACATAAATTTATCATTGGCATGAATCTCAACAGCATTAACTCTACTAACATGCTTTTCCTGCCAAACCCAGCTCTCAATTCCATACATTAAAGTGACTAGTACACCATTGTGTATTCCCAAACGAGCCTTCATAGACACATGCCGACTCCTCACTACTGTATCGATAGCCACATTGTTTTTATTTCCCGCATTCACTTGTTCAAATTCCTCGACTTGTCTACCATCTCTACTAAACATACATCTTAAATACACAAAGTCTTCCACGTTCCACTTCTTTACCGTTAATATTTATATTAATTACTGTCTTACTTTCTTCTCTTTCAAACACTATTACTTTCGTTTTGTATAGATTCATCTTCATACCTCTGTCTACATTCTAATAAATCATTCTTACATTCAGCCTAAATTGTTTCGGTATCCATAGGGAACATCGCCTTTTATACATGTAGTAAGAAAATCCCACGGGAACGGTATATTTTTCCTTTTTTTGTGATAAGAAGTAGCCTATATGTAGTACTATAATATATCTCTGTTTGAAATTTCATCCAGATCTGTTCCGGCGTTTTTGCGTGAAAGAATAATAAATATCAATACATCCATAGTTGCAAACTTTCGCATTTATAATATTAATAGGCTGAAGCAATTACGATGAAATATAAAAAAATAGCAAAAACAATTTAATGTGTGCGTACACGAATTGATAATGTTACCCCTACAAATTACTAAGGCGCCTGGTCGCCACTTTGTTGACGTAATTTCGTGATATTGAACCTAACTACCTACGAATAAAATTTTTAAAGCTTTAATTCACTTTTATATTTATTTTGTTAGCTCTACTTTTTAGTTACGGAAGCCAATACGTGGATGTTAATTTGAGAAGGTTCCAGCGTATTATCAACTTACGGGTTGTATCAATACTTTTATATTCCGTAACTATAGAGTAGTAATCATATAGTATTTTATTTTTGTATTTATTTTCCTTCGATCCTATGTATTTTACATTAACCTTTTAATCAGCCTAATTTTTGCATACGAGTTCTGTCGTGGAACTAACGGAATAGAAACTGCTCGTAACGCCAATACTGTAGAAGATACGACAAACGCACTGTGCGTTCTTTTCTCGCTTTAGTTAAAGCTATTGAAACTTTTGTTTGAGGAACGACCCATAAAATAAATAGGAACAAAGGTGAATAACGATAAACTGAGTGTTGTGCAAAACCACCAAGGAGTAAAATTTATTGAATTTCTCAACACAAAATGGCTATTTCATATTTGTCCACCTACAGCTCGTACAGATCGTTCTACTTGCAAATTGCAATATTAAATGCAAATTGTTGACAAGATTTTCTTTATCCTTACATAAAAGATAATACGTATAAGACAATCATGCGTGTAGTATGTGGCCTAATAGCGCCATTCTACGGAATAAACGAATTTGGTATGCAGTATACGTCGTTTTTGTATGAAAAACTTTATATATTTTACATGTTTGACTCATTTTATTTATTCATTTACAAAATTTTACATTCAAAAAGAGAAAGAGCGGACGATTTAGCCAAGAATGCTGCTCTTACAACAAAGGCATTAACATATGACAAGTTCCCTATGAGCCACGCAAATCAGGGAAGAAACATTGTCCGCGTGCAGACCCGATGCACTGAGTCCTACTGGAAGCATCATCAAATTGTTTTTTTAAGGATGTCAGAATCGAATTATCAAAAAGTTCGAATATACCAACATTGCTCAGTTATTGACCGGTCATGGCGGAATAAAAGCTTATTTATTTAAGTTCAAACTGACAGCAAACCCAAAGTGCATCTGCGACGACGAGAGCGAAGAGACGATAGAGCATATTTTCCTGGACTGCCGCCGACTCTGCCTGCCGCGTCGTGATTGCGGAAGTAAAGTTAATATAACTCTATGTAAGGAGAACATAGTAAGCACCGTGAGCATCGGTGCGAAAAGCAAACGGCTCAGCAACAAGATAGATATATAAAAAAGGTACTCAAGTTGGCTGCATTAATAATAGCAGCAGAGTCAGCAGGTCCCTCTAAAAGGACACACACGCTCATAATGAACAACGCCCTTCCAATCCACCACACACACAATATCTTAAAAGCGAGGTTACCCGGATTTTGACACAATCTGTGCCTGTGCCAAAGCCTGACCTGACAATGATCTTTTTCGCACATTCTAGTCGTACGTGATCCACTTTCCACTAAAAGTTGTCAATCACTTCAAAAACGCTTTGGTTTTATTACGCCTCAATAAACAATCGCAAATGAATATGCGTTTCATTAAGTTTATCTCAGTGAACTCTTGTGGCACCCAAATATCGAGCTTTTTTCTGTACTCAGCTTTTTCAAATGAATCAATACAGTTTTATGTGAAATTTCCCAGTTCCTTCAGCTATGTAATAACTACTGTTATTCCGACCTTCCGCCAGTTTTTCAAAAATGTGGTCCATTATATTCGTAACATGGCGACCAGAGAGAGGTCCATCTTTGACATCGAAATTCCCGGTCTCAAAATGCTTAAAGCAACTTTTTGCTAATCTTACTTAAATTGCATTAGGTCCAATTTGGTAAAGTAACAAATTTATTGGCCTGCGTTGCATTTTTAATTTTTTGTGATAAAATTTTAAAATACAATATCGAAAATATATAGAATGCAACCTTTTTAATGTTATCAAAACCAGACAGATAAAAATAGTACAGCCAAAGTGATTTATTAATATGCAATTTTATTGTAACAGGAATACAAGTATAACATAATGCTAAGCGATTCCTCAAAAATGTCATCTATGTCTAATACCTTTAAGCGAACAATTATTGTATATATGTGGTATATAATCTGAAAGTCGGAAACGGCACCAACGATTTTCATAAAATTTTGTATGCAGGAGGAAACTGTTTTTTAGAAAACGTCGTTTTATCCGTGTTTTCAGGCAATGGAAACCCAGTTCATTTCTTATTATTATGTCGGTAAGATCAAAAAATATTATCCATATTTCGTCATTATCTAAATATAATTATCAACAAAAAAAATGATTTACCAAAAAAAACCGGTCATCCAGGTCATGGTCAGGGAAGTGCCTGGGCGTTCCTGTTTTTAATCTTTATATTCTCTTAAGATTTTCTTAGAAAGATATAAAAAACAACTTATTTCGGTAATTATTTAAACAATTTTTATTTATTTTAAATTAATATAAATACCTACGGTAAATAATTCTCATCGCTATTCTGTACTGTACCTCCCACTGATATGAAAACACTCATCTTTAAAGTTGTTTTATATTAAAAACTTCTATGAGCATGTTTGGCGATTCTATCTCCGCAATATTTTATGAGTTTGAGTCACCTACATGATCGCATAATGAAATTTGAAATAATATATATGTTTGTTTATGCATTTCTACAAACTGAGTGTTACATTTTTAAGTGGTTAAAGGATACAAATTGGAAAACAAAGAAGTAAGTTCGAATCGAACATTCAACAATTGTCGTTGACAATCTCCCTTGCACAAATTCAAGGTTAAAAATGTATGTAGCATAGGGTATGACATGATTAGCAGTTCTTAGTACAAATTACAAAATGAGATTGTTGGCTTACTTACCAAAGAAACAGCAGCAAAACACGATTGTGTACAAAGTAATGAATATTGCTCTGACATCGGTTCTATCGAAAATATAATCATCGTCTATTAAAAGGTCTTCACTATCGTCTATTGTGGAATTTTGTGAATCCTCATTAAAGTTAAAGTCCTTCGTCGAGTTTTTAATCTGCCAGGCGTTCACCACCTTCGAGGTTACGAAGTGGTTTATACTATTCATAGTAAGCGAGGCACTTTAACAGTTCATTTGTGTTAATATCTCGTCCTCCATGTCCTGTAAAGGAAATACCTATTTATACACAGTATATATTTTTTATTTATTATTAAATTATACTTATGATGATTTGATGAAGCGTTTGATCTCTTGAGGCCCGATCACACTTACCGAGCAAACCGGCGAGACAGTACTCGGTCTAGTAGGTAGAACGAGGGCTGAGCTGCTTTCGTAGGTCAAGCTCTCTCTCGTCTCGTCCGTTTACTCGATACGTGTGATCAAGCCTTTACAAATAGTGTGTCAACATTATTAATTTTGAACGAAAATCTTATGAGTTCGCGAAACCGATGACTTCATTTTTAAGAGCAGTTTTTAAAGAAGGCACTATTATTGTCTTCCTAGGTCTATTATAATTAATTTCGTCACAAAATTAGATTAATTTATTTTTTTATTTCACAGTCATTAAGGAAAGTAAAATACTAAAACTAAACTAAAAGAACTAAGACTTGCTAATAAAGCGGGCGAAACATACGACGACATACGACGCAGTGGGTCAATGTATATAATAATTAATATATACATATAAAACGTGTGTATAAAAAATGTGACGTATTCAATTACTAGTATTATTCTTTACAATAGGTAATCTGATTTCGTTTAAATTAAGCAGCTCGGCGAGTAAGACTGTGGGGCACAGCTGGTACTCTTACCTTACATTGATTTAACTTCTATGTCGATTTTTTAAAATAAAACTGCATATTGAATGATGAGATGTATTTTAATTTACATCTAAGTTCTTACATACCCATAAATCGGTAGTTCCCATAAAAGCTACGTTACGAGCATATCCAAGTGGGTTAACAGGTCACTTACTTTTCTAATTATCATTTTGATCAACAAATTGCAAATGGAATGTCCTTGATACATACTTTTTGTTCTTTATTGATTTACTTTTTCGTTTCCCCTAATAGTGATTGGCGCGTAATATTACGATAACTGTATTTTATCTGATATCTACACTTCGATAGGACATATGGATTGTGACTATAGATACAATTAAATACTTGATAATAAATTGTAAAATTATGTTTGACGTCAAAATTACGTCATAGCGGCGACAATTTACACTTGAAATAACCTGTACTAACAAAGTTAATATTTTTGTTATGGGATAAGGTGGAAAACGAGCAATTCTATCCGTATGAGGAAAGGGTGGGCAGGGGAAGAAGACTGAAATTATTCTTTCAGCACCGCACTCATCAGACGAAACGCAGAGTACTTCTAGTTCACGCCTGTTTTCTGTGAAGTGTTATTTCACCGGTCGAGCCGGCCAATTCGTGCAACAGATGTTGTTGTTGCGGATTCTACCACTGTTATAGTTACTGTAACAGATAGAGAGAAGAGTTAGTTTGAGTAGCTCAATGTTAGCCTAGATTACAAAGACACAAGAAAGTAATTCCAAGAGACAACCAACCAGCGACATAACAAACGATGCGATATAACTAGTACAACGAAGAAAAAATATATTACGTGCTAACGTAATATATTTTTTCTGACGACAATGATACCAGTGGGGTACGTATCCCAAATACCACAAAAATAAGAGTGAAGGTGAAGTGAGAGGTATAAATTTGAACGAGAGATTTTAGTAAGTTAAAAGAATTTTTCATTGAGAATTAGTTTATGTCACAAAATGAAATAAAGTATGTAATAATGTTATCGTTATAATAGATCCCACGTCATCGTCGTTTCAGCTGATATTCGTCCACTGCTGGACGTTGGCCCTATGGATCGTCACAAAGAGCGGTCCCATGCTGTCCTCATCCGGTAGACTTTCACAACTTTATATAACTAAGGGTGCAATTTACCAATAGTTAAATTATTGTAGTACAGATAGTATACACGTTAAATAGCTTCGCAAGTCAGTGAGCTGAGCTGTTAGAGCTAGCTTGTCTACAACAATGGTACGCGTCGGCCTATTGCCAAAGCTCTTGATCATTACCCTACATACTTAAATTTCTGTCGTATTTGATAGAAATATGATATTTATTTAAGGACATCGCAATAAATTGAACCATCGGTCTATCTATCACCTAATTAATATGCAAAACATACAAATAGTAAAGAATAACATTTTCTACAGTCAGCCTATTGGTTGACAGTGTATTGCAATGAATAGCGATACCGTGAAACAATGAACTGGCCTAGTTCAGTTCACAGTGCTATCGTGCCAAGTACACATTCCATTCACTAGGAAATAACTTTACTTGGTAATTACACAGAACATACTATAAGTAATTTAACGCCACGCTGGTCACCATCGAGTTTCTATTCCAAAAATGACAAAGTACATAATGACATAGAGCAGTTTCTCTTATTATATAAATTACCATTAAATAATATTCATGAAAGCAATGCACGTTTTCACAGTGACGTTGCATTTATTCAACAAACCTGCCACGTATACCGACCCTTTCTGTAGCGAAATAAAAGAGCTGAGGAAAATCCTCATATTCTAAATGGGAATATAAATTTGTTTCATTGTTATGCTTCCACGTTTTATAGACTCAACCTATCCTTGATTTAAAATAATAAACACGTTGTCTTGGGAACAGTTGAGGACACACAAATAAGGGATGTACCTTTAATCCCAAAAAAACAGAATTTGAGGATATCAAACCTAATAATTATACAAACGGTAACACTAATACAAAGGTGATACAATTATAGTTTACTTCAACCCATAGTACTACTAACGAGAGTCTCTCGCGTCCTCTGATCTTTCGGGGTAAGCTGTGATGACAGTCACTATTCTCGATCATTTCTCTCTATTACAATCGTAGCTCTTTAGTTTCCTAAATGTTGCTGTTGTGTTCTTACTTCATGCTTAACTAATTTGAGGATATCAGACCTAATAATTATATAAACGGTAACACTAATACAAAGGTGATAAAATTATAGTTTACTTCAAACCATAGTACTACTAACGAGAGTCTCTCGCGTCCTCTGATCTTTCGGGGTAAGCTGTGATGACAGTCACTATTCTCGAACATTTCTCTCTATTACAATCGTAGCTCTTTAGTTTCCTAAATGTTGCTGTTGTGTTCTTACTTCATGCTTAACTAATTTGAGGATATCAGACCTAATAATTATATAAACGGTAACACTAATACAAAGGTGATAAAATTATAGTTTACTTCAAACCATAGTACTACTAACGAGAGTCTCTCGCGTCCTCTGATCTTTCGGGGTAAGCTGTGATGACAGTCACTATTCTCGAACATTTCTCTCTATTACAATCGTAGCTCTTTAGTTTCCTAAATGTTGCTGTTGTGTTCTTACTTCATGCTTAACTAATTTGAGGATATCAGACCTAATAATTATATAAACGGTAACACTAATACAAAGGTGATAAAATTATAGTTTACTTCAAACCATAGTACTACTAACGAGAGTCTCTCGCGTCCTCTGATCTTTCGGGGTAAGCTGTGATGACAGTCACTATTCTCGAACATTTCTCTCTATTACAATCGTCGCTCTTTAGTTTCCTAAATGTTGCTGTTGTGTTCTTACTTCATGCTTAACTAATTTGAGGATATCAGACCTAATAATTATATAAACGGTAACACTAATACAAAGGTGATAAAATTATAGTTTACTTCAAACCATAGTACTACTAACGAGAGTCTCTCGCGTCCTCTGATCTTTCGGGGTAAGCTGTGATGACAGTCACTATTCTCGAACATTTCTCTCTATTACAATCGTAGCTCTTTAGTTTCCTAAATGTTGCTGTTGTGTTCTTACTTCATGTTTAACTAATTTAAACATTTTAAAATTACTTAAAAGGAACAAAAACTTACGAAATTACTTCGCTTAAGCTTAGTACGAGTGCATTCCCTAGGAGGTCCCGAAAACTGCCCGCATCCCACTTGAGGTTACATATTTATATCAATACACGTATATTATGTATGATATAAACGTGTTGTATGTTAAAATTTGAGCAAACGCTCGACCTGATATTACGTGTCTGCTGGCCATAGGCATTTAATAACTAAGCTTAACAACAAGTTAATAACTTGCAGATGTGTTGTCTACATACCTGCAAGGCAAACTGAAAAAAGAATATTTATGTTTCTTATGCTTTTTT
Organism: Papilio elwesi; assembly: GCA_029849275.1. Taxonomy (NCBI): domain Eukaryota; kingdom Metazoa; phylum Arthropoda; class Insecta; order Lepidoptera; family Papilionidae; genus Papilio; species Papilio elwesi. The sequence goes on along the minus strand of CM056687.1, from coordinate 7,248,031 downwards.
GATTAGAATTGGGTCTCCGGCATCGATAAGTGAGGCATCAGACCAAACGCAGAATACCTCACGCCTGTCTTCTGTGAGGTTGTGGTATTTCACCGGTCGAGCCGGCCCATTCGTGCAACAGATGTTGTTGTTGCAGACTCGACCACTGTCAATTAAGGCTCGTTATGTTAAGATTGCACTGTATATATTTAAAAAAAAAACTACATATAGTAAAAGATAATCCAATATCCAAAATAGAATGCTGCCGGCTGCAAAGTCTTACGAATCAAAAAGCGGCGATCAGGGTTGTATAGAGAGAAATACACTTAAAATTCTAACGCCATCACTAAAATCATAGCTGAATCCTTCACAAACGTGATTAGCAAGAGACGACGACATGTTGGTAAAAGTTCGTCGCTAAAAAACTGCTCTATACACCACATGGTGGTAATCATGTAATAGTAACATTATTATAAAATAAAATTATGTACGTCGGGGCCCTCCCTCAGGGGCATACTGGACTACACGTGAATTAAACCGTTATTTAATTCGTTTATGATAATTAAAGTTTATTTTTTCTTTGAAAATATAAAATTTATGTTAATAGGTCTTTATCTTCCATCTTCCATTTAAGGAAAAGGAAGCTAATCGATTAAAACGAAAGTCCCAAAGGAACCATCAGCTAGCAAAAGGACTTATTGTAGAACCTGACACTTTCCCTTTAAGATAATATTATATCTAGCTAAAAAGGTTATTATAATGGAAGCTTTTATTTCAATGAAAATGAGTAATTTTACGTGGTAAACAAACTTTGAGAATTAAAAGCTTGGAATAAGGTTGGTCTGATACAAGGTAAAGCGTGATTGCATATTGATAAGATGTATCCTAAAGTAAGTGAAGGGCAAAGTTTATTAATAGGTATATTTGTTGACAGCCACTTTAATTATCTTAATAAAATTATGTAATCGAGTATAACAATTTTATATCCAACTTGTATGTATGTATGCGTAGATATATGGACGTAGAAGAAGCGAGAGTGGTGTGCCAGGATCGCGCCGAATGGAAATCCATGATCTACTACCCCTACCCCTCTGCCCTCTGGGTTACAGACATGATTGCTGATGGTTTTTTTTTAATTACATTTGATTCCTTCTCTCATATAGGACAAACAAAGAGATTAAGTCTCCAGTCTGTGATCACGCTTTAAACAACACCCGCCATTATATACGATTTGATGAACCACAATTACTCACAAAATCGCTTCTTACCAAATATGATTTGTAAGGCTATTAAATAAATAAAAAAAAACATCTTGATTCCATTAGAGAAGGTGGCTGGGTCTACCACTTGCTTGCAATAAATGATAGATACAATTTATAAAAATCCAAAGTACATATTTCTTTCTGCGTGCGGCCAACTTCAGTGAGCCGCTGCTCTTCCCATTTCCCTGACTCCTGATTTATTGCCGACATTGAACTTTTGATCACTTCCCTGTTGCTTTCAATTTATCCGAAACGATACTCTAATATTTTTAAAGGATATTTATCTTGATATGGCATTTCGTACTGCACTTCAGGGTTCCGTACCCAAATGGTAAGACGGGACCCTATTACTGAGACACCGCTGTCCGTCTATCTGTCTGTCTGTCCATCTGTTGGTCCGTCTGTCACCAGGCTGTATCTTATGAACTATGATAGTTAGTTGAAATTTTCACAGATGATGTATTTCTATTGACGGTATAACAAAAAATACTAAAAAAACATAATAAATACATACAACAAACGTGATTTTTGGTAGATATTTTTTTTATAGTATAAGGTGGCAAGCGAGCAAGCGGGTCACCTGATAAGTGACCGCTACCCATGGACATCCGGAACAAACAAACGAGTCACAGATGCGTTGCCTACCTTTAATGGACAAAGTAGGTGATACACAGGAAGAAAACGAATGTCTTCTTTGCCTATCCATCCCCTCCCCGTCCAGTCCTCTTCCCTTTGCCACCCTATCCTTATTAGGAAAGGATGGGAAAGGGATGAGGACTAAAATTGGGCCTCCGGAACCTCACTCATCAGACGAAACGCAGAAGTATATTTCTACTTCACGCCTGCCTTCTGTGAGGTCATGGTATTTCACCGGTCGAACTGGCCCATTCGTGCAAGAGATGTTGATATTGCGGACTCTACCACTGTTAAAAGATAATAGAGATATTGGTACGGAACCCTTCGTGCGCGAGTCCGACTGGCACTTGGTCGTTTTTTTATTTGTAATCGTATTGGTAGATTTCGCATCTTTCATTAAATCCGTAATACGTGTCAAGTATACACACAAAAATACAATTCCGAAATCGTAAAATTCTAATAGATTAATAAAATAACAATATAAACAAATTAATTAAGTAAGGCAAAAAATTGGTAGCGGACATGTTCATAGACGGGGAAAAATTAAGATAGTTGCAACTACGACAGATAACCTACGAGCAAAATGTTCATGATTAAAGACAACGTAGGTGGAAAAGTGTTGTGCGAGATGATTTACTATAAATGATGGACGTACGTGCTAATATACTCTGTGTGAGTGCGTGTGTGTAGACAGCGAAACAGTTAAACACACTCAGACACATCAACATTATTTATATCACGTCTAATTACATTAAACAGCGTCTCGTCCCGGAACAATATTTCAACGATAAATTTAAAAGAAGCAAACATCCGGTTAATGGATCTCATCCAGCAAGTCTATTAAAAAAGAGCATTTACACCTTGCGTTACACAACGACTTTGAACGCAAATAGAACTATATCAAATATTTTTCTTGCGCCGCCCTGTGTCCGAAACTCGGGAATACTGAACGCTAAACAAACTAAAACAAATTACATTTGTTTGATGCCTGGAATAAAATACATATTCCTGAAAAAGGGTTATGTTAAAGTGTTTAATATTATAACATTGAAACTTCTTAAGTTGTAAAGAAGTTTTATTTAGAACAACAAAAGGATTATCGCACGCCTCAACTAAAACGAAAATGGCCAAACGCTAACTTTGCTAATTTATACTTCAGCCAAGCTTTATTATATGATTTTATGAATTTTATTTTTACATAAGCCTGTACCAAGAATAAACACATTTACAAAGTCACAAATAATCAATCTTAACTATTTTTTCTGTGATTGTCTTTGTAGTTAGAGCATCAAAGAAAAATCCTACTTCTTGAATACGGTTATGGAACCAAGGGACTTATAAAAAAAAAAGATATGTTGGCAGTCTGAAAAAATAAACGGTTTGTAATCATTAAACGTTTATCCATTGACGAGCGTACAGCGAATAATCACCCAGAAGAAAAACAAACCGATTTAATGGGCAACGAAAATAACTCGGCGCCTAAAATGTACAAACCATTAATTTGTAATGTACACTGGTTCAGTCGCATGAAAATAATTTGTGAACGAACGCAGCGCCAGGCGTCATCCGATTGTCATATACATTATTCTAATGACAGTTTATTACAAAATGTTCCGGATCCGTCACCAAGCTCAAAGGAAATGAATGTCTTAGAGAATTCCTATTTACATAATAAGTATTTTATTCTCCCTCGTTTACTTAAACACGAATATGTTATTTAATTGTTTTTATTGAGTTCATTTCATTTTCGATCCTAGAAATTGAATTAGGTGAAATTATTGTATACCCATGTTCAATCGTTATTCGATACACTTAGGATAGGTTTATGCAATGATTTGAAAGTATGGCTGTTTAAAAAAATATCTATATAGCTAATAGTACGCCGAACCCAGGCCGAGCAAACAGGTGTCTATAAACTGCCAGATTTACGACCATTGGGGGAAATTTCGACGTTCCGCGAACGCCTCTTCTTTACTGTTCTTTGAGGAATCAATATGTTACTATGCGCTCTAAAGTAGTGTCGGAAATTTCCCACATGCTTGTGTATCTTTTTGCCACATTATTGTGTTTAAGTATATTGATAATTTTAAATAATAAACCTCAATATTTGTATAAAAAATTATGTTGTCTTACATTAATAAATTTTAGTTTTTACATTGTTGGTAAAATAAATCAAAGTGAGCAAATAATAATTACTTTTGTCATCTCTACTTACCAATATAAGCTTACTTGCTAATATCTCTCTCGCTCTCTTTCATTTTTTGGGTTTTTCTATTGCTTCGAAAATTTAAGTTTGTTTTTGTGCAGTTTGACCTTTTAAATAAATAAATTAGATTATAGTTAATGTGTTCCATAGTTAAGTCTATACATAAAGATATAATTATCTCTCCTGTGCTATCTCGACTACTAGGTGCGCTGTACGTAGCACGCGGTAACTCGAAGTAAATACTGCTGTTCAATTTTAAGGTTAATATGTATAGTTCACAATAATCAAGTGCACAGAAGAACAAGTAAGCAATAACTTTGTTATTTCTTGAATTAATTACACACCTCGAATGAAAATTTATTCTATCTTTCAATTTAGATAACTAAACTAACTTATTGGTTCACTTGGCTAGTTGGATGCCACGATTTCACAAAATATCAGTGTACAGTAGAAGTAGGAAGTAATATATTTACACTTCATATAGGAGGTCATACTAAGAGCGTGTCCCCTGATGACATCAAAGGTTACTTCCTTCTTCCACTCTTACTTACTTGACACTTATCGCTATATTTTGGACAATTCACACAATATTTTTTTTTATATTATAAAGTGGCAAGCGAGCAAGCGGCCCCTGGAAATAAGTACCGCTACCCATAGGCATCCGCAACAAGCTAATGAGTTGCAGATGCGTTGCCTACCTGCATGGACGAAGGAGGGGACAAACAGAGAAAAGGATAATTCCATTCCCTGTCCATCCCCTCCTCATCCGTCAAATCCTCTTCCTCCTCCCATCCTTTCCTTATTAGAAAAGGGTAGGAGGGGGAAGAGGACTACAATTAGCCCTCCGGTACGTCACTCATCAGACGAAACGCAGAATACTTCTACTTCACGCCTGTCTTCTGTGACGTCGTGGTATTTCACCGGTCGAGCCGGCCCATTCGTGCAAAAGATGTTATTGCGGGCTCTACCACTGTTAAACACAATATCTTTATAAATTATAGCCTATGTGTTATACCAATGTATAAGTTATAATAGTTATATATTATTGTAAAATTTTATTAAAATTCATTAAGTAGTTTTTGCGTGAAAGAGTAACAACAGCCATATATATCCATAGATACAAAGCTCCTCATTTATAATATTAGTAGGATTATTATCAATCTTTTTATCATCTGTTGATGGCGATATATAAAAAAATCTTTAAAGATTATTTTTATTTTCTTGTTAGCAACGAGTTTTTACGGATTAGATATATTTCAATAAAAAAAAACATTCCTTAAGACAAAAAATCATCCAAATCCTTAGAGCCGTTTTCGAAATAGCCGAAATATATTTAGCTATACACAAGAATTACTCGCGTTTTATAATATAATAATCCTGGGACATTTTTCACACACGGCCATATGATCCGAAACTAAGCAAAGCTTGTATTATGGAAACCAGATAACTGATATAACACATATATAACATACTACTTCTTTTTTGTAAATAAATACTTAAATAGATAATTATAACCAGACTCAGGATAAACAGACATGTTAATGCACACAAATGTTTATCCTGGGTGGGAATCGAACCCACGACCTGCGGCGTGAAATATGTACATCGAATATAGTTTACAATTGGAAATCACAGTTTGCAAATTATATATTTTGATCAATCAATGATCTCAATCTCTCTCTCTCTCTGTCTCTCTGCCCTACGTCAATAGATTAACCACACAGCAGCCACATCAGTAACTAAGTGTATACACAATGCGTGTGTATGTTAATGGTACAATTGTACGAGTGCCAAGTGTTTGGTGTCATGTTGCTGATGGCAGGCGAACGGCGCCATCTGGAACACGCGGCTGGCTTGCAATTCTTTTTTTTTCTAAAATAATTGGCAGCACAAGGCGTTGTTCTTTTGATTGGTATTTTCATTTTACGACATCAAAGTCAGTTTTGCAAAGAAAAGAATGCGTAATCATAGATATAGATAAAAAATAAGCTTTTGCGTCTTATGTACACAACCTATATGTGTCGATGCGATACTATTTCATAATATGACGTAAGTACTATTTGTAGGCGGTGGCAATCAGTTGACATCTGGTAGTGAGAGAGAGATAAAAAAATTGTATTGATGTTTTCACATAAAAAGCAGAAAACGTGTTCGGATACGTCACTACTAAATATAATTTTGCTCCAGCTTCAAACTTTACTGTACCGTTATTAGATGACATTATTAGAAATGTTTCGCATAGGTAAAATAAACTAATATAAATGGAAATACTTGTATAAATAGTATAATACTTATATAATAATATTAATACAGTTATGTACGAATGGTATTGTGTAAATAAATACCGACATATTCTACATTCCCATGGAGTCCGAAAGACTGTAGTGGGTTTCATCGATTAACGCTGAACATAATAAGAAGTGACTGTGTGATCTGTTGCCCGCGAGTTCGTCCGCGTTCAATCAAATAACACATACAATCACTTCGGAATAAAAGCTTATAATCATATTTAATTCATTAATTGTATTACCGTACACAATAAAACATAAAAAATCAGTATCAAACTATATATTGACATTACAAACAATTTTTTTTATCTGTATACAGATGACATACTGTGCATTTAACAATAACAAAAAAAGACGGCTGTGTACGACCTGACAAGCTGCGGCACCAAAAAAATAAGTATTAAGAATTTCCAACTGATATTGTACTGTTATTATATTTATTATATTTTAGTTTATATTTTTAAGTGAATTTGTAGAATGCGCATTTTTCATTTAGAACAACGACACCGACACGGAAACCGATACCGACACCGACGCCGCCACCAACACCACCTCGACCACCGCCATTTGAATCCTTACAATATTTCATATCTTCCAGTAAAAGTACCATCCAAATCGGTTCAGATGTTTCGGAGATTACCCCGAATAACCGGACAGACAGACAATAAATTCAAAAATTGTATTTTTGTTACAAATATCATATACAACATGTATATATCGTATAAGTCGTATCTTACAAATGCGTATTATAAAGACGCGAAAAAATCCTGATTATGACGAGCCCTGAAGCCTCATGAGAACAATACAAACAAAATGCCCACCCGACTCACCTATCTTCGTATCCAAACATTATTCGTTTCAGTATTGAACTTATCTTGCTTACTTATAACTTTATTAAGAATTTCCTGTTGCTTCTAAAACTTGGGCAAGAAGTGTGGACGTTTGCTCTTGAAATATTCTGCTTGTATCATATCTAAGCGGGTACGACGTACAGAACAAAGTACTACTTACAAATGAATAATAAAAACAAGCTGACGCAGTACGCATAATACACGCTATAAGATATTTGCGAATGGCGGATGTAATGTACAAATTATGCACAAAGCAATGTAAACCAAAAAACTCCTCTCAATGAAATCGTGGTATTTAGTTTATTTTTTAAAGAGCTGGACCTAAGATATGGTCGCTTTTCGATATCGACTTTCACTACCATCGTGGAATAGAAGTAAGATTAGTGACCGGCCATTACCTCTAATAACACCTGCACCTCTGTCCACTCCTTTAGAGTAATGTAGCCGTGAGTTCCTATGCAGTATATACAATTCAATTCAAATTGTGTTCGTTGCGTTTGAAATGTGCCCAGCGTGTTCGCCCAATTAAATTCCTTCAATTATATATAATTCGTAAACAATTCAAAAGTTATCTGCACATCGCGCAAATAGAACAATTTACGAAAATCAAACACTAACCATACAAATGAATGGGCGTGCAAAACAAATAATCACAAAAGTATAGGAACTATTACAATGATATTTATGAACAACGAAACGCAGGCGGTCGGGCAAAAATTGTTCGCTTGCTATTTCTGATACCTAATACATTGCCAGATTAAAATTTTGAAAGAATTATTCCAGCGAGCGATACGAAATACAAATTATGAGGGTCTTATAATATGATGCACCGAGATCATTACCCAACCAACATGTTATTTCTCAGCAGAGTTTTAAGACCACAGTGAAATGTGCTCAAAAAATAGAAAATAAATACTAGCCAGTTTCTTACAACTTTAACATGAGCAATAGATAAGTTGCTTTAAAATTTGAATTGGTAAGATTTACATTTCAAGTTCAAATCTCTCGAGGTCTAAAGAGAATAAATAAGCATAATTATTTTGGATAGATCACGTACAGGCATTTTATAGGCATATGTAAAATTAACTTCATAATTATAAATTAAAGGTTGAATTTAGGCCATTAAGTCTAGTTTTCTACAAATAATGTCATATACTAACAAAATCGTTATCAATGTAGCTTTCAGAAAATTTCCGAACAAGCGAAGGACGGGAAGCAATTTACAGGTTAATTTGGAAGTGCGTTCGTTCATTAAAACTATAGTTCCTTTTTGAAGGAAAATAACCGCTTTTCAATATTTCAAAACATTCAATGTCGATGCCGTAAGCCGTTAGAAGTCACGTGTGTCAATTGAAATGTAAAGGACAATGTCAAATGGAAACCACATGCTTAGCCTAATGACACGATGTGCACAGCGCGGAGTGTAGCGCAATAATAGTTATGTTAATGTAAATACAACAAAGTGAAATGAACAAACATTTATTATCTGGAGGATATATTTAAGTTATCAAAATCATTAGAATATTCGTAGCCAAATGAAATTGCTTCAGGTAAAATATTTTTATCTTCATAATTTAATAGCATATAGGCGCTGTTCGCGCGTCGACCTATTTGAACACACGTCAAAGAACATCGAGAATACAATATAACTTGACTACTTTGTCCTTAGTTCTTGATCAACATCTTGTTTTTTTTTTATAAAAGGTGCGCTGCGACATCTTTTTGTGCATCTGATAATGTCTGTCCTTCGAATGAAAACAGCGATGATCGTTTGAGTTGTTAACAAACTAACTTACATTCACATTTATAATATTTCTTTTGTATCCCAACGACAAATTTGAAATAAAGAAAAAACTAATTATTTTGCTGCACTTCCGCATTATAAGACAAAATGTTCTTGTCACCTATGCCAGCGGACGCTTATATTGAATGCTTACTGACAAAGAACGATGAAGACATATTTTATTATTTACACTTCACTCGTAGTGTTAATTGCATATCATTTGTGTGGCGCATGGTTAGTCAGCTCTTATAAGTGCATTTATTTTGCATTTATATTGTTGGAAGTCACAAGGAGTGTCAGAAGTCAATCGTGAACTTCACCTTGTGGTGAATATTAATTACTTTGCGACTATGTCGTGTTCGATGAAAAAGAACAAAAACTGAGTTCATTATTATTATTATAAAAAAGCGTAATTGCAATCCTGTTGTATATGTTTTTATGCAACAACAAAAGCAATACCGATTTTGATTGATATACCCAGTTTTTTACAATCCTTTGCCACTGAAATTTTTCATTCGTCAGGGCAATTGGTCATGAGTCTCCAGACTAATTTATAATAAGTCTTAAATACACAGAAATTTTCCATTTGACATTTAACAGTGGCAAAGCCCGCAACAACAATATCTGTTGTACGAATGGGCCGACTCGACCGGTGAAATGCCACAAACTCTCAGAAAAGAGGCGTAAAGTAGAACTATGCGTTTCGTCTGATGAGTGAAGTGCCAGAAGGTGTCTAATTTAAGTGCTGTTTCCCTTCCCACCTTTTCCTTAGGACCTTAGGATGGGAACGGGAAGAGGATTGGACGGGGAGGGGGTTAACGGGAAGAAGGAAATATCCTTTTCCCTGTCTATGCACTCTTCTGTCCATTAAAGATGGGCAACGCATCTGCAACACATTTTCTTCTTGCGGATTCCTATGGGTAGCGCTCACTCAACATCAGGTGATCCGCTTGATTGTTTTCCACCCACTTACATAAAAAAACACGTAAAAGTACAATATTTCACTCGTATTATCGTCAATTCATTTATGATTCCATCCGGTTCAACTTTCCGGCCACCAAAGGGATTCGTAGACACATTGCAATTTTCCCGAGCTATAACAATACTTAAAATAAATAAGTTTACTTTTTCTTCAGTGTGCAATAACCCATTAAATGTAATTATGTAAAATAATACAAAGTCACGTAAGTTAGTGGTAACGAAAACAAAAGGGTATAATTTTTCTTTACTTTAACTAATTGTACACAACTACACGGATATTTCTTTAGATACTTCCTTGTATTATAAGAATAAATAAATATGCGCTCACGCCCGTAACCCTGAGGGGTCGGCAGAGATGGAGATGGATTTCCATTTGGCGCGATCCTGGCACACCTTTCTTGCTTCTCCCACATTCATACATCTAGGCATGCATGCTCGTTTGTTATGGGTGCTCCTTGTATCGCCCTTTTTTAGTAACTCATTAATCTGATCGATATAAGTTCTCCTAGGTCGTCCGCTACCAACACTGGCACTCACTTTTGCAACATAAATTTGTTTTGTTATTCTCTCTTCATTCATCCTTTTGACGTGCCCGAACCACCGAAGCATACCTTTCTCAATTCTAGTCACAACGTCCACTTTTAAGCCACACTTTTCCCTTATAACGCTATTTTTAAGCCTATCATTCAAAGTCACGCCTAATATACTTCTTAAGGAACGCATCTTAACGACATTAACTCTACTAGCATGCTTTTTCTGCCAAACCCAGCTCTCACTTCCATACATTAAAGTGGGGACTAGTACAGCATTGTGTATTGCCAGACGAGCCTTCATAGACACATTCTGACTCCTCACTACTGTACTTATAGCCCCATTAATTTTATTTCCCGCATTCACTCGTCGTTCAAAATCTTTAACATTCTTACCATCTCTACTAAACATACACCCCCAATACACGAACTCTACCACCTGTTCCACTTCTTTACCGTTAACATTTATTTCGATTATTGTCTTACTTTGTTCTCTTTCGAACACGTTAATCCTAACACAAGCAGTAGAATCTTTATAAAGTGACATTAACGCCTGTATTAGATCAGTCTTCAATCTAAACCTAACCAAGGTTGACCACAGATTATCTCTTTTAACTTTATCATAGGCCTTTTCTAGATCTAGAGGTGAAGAAAGCTCTTTGGTTTAGAGCCAAAAACTTTTCTATGATCATACGTAAAGAAAAGATCTGATCCATGCAACCCATCCCTTTCCTAAAACCAGCTTGCACATCCCACACTCTTAATTCTGTTTCTTACATGACTCGTTCAATCAGTTCTTTAGCATACATATTCCCCTAAATGATGAGAAGGCTGATTCCTGGGAAATTTTTACAGTCTTGCTGTGAACCTTTCCCTTGATATAAAAGGACGATGACGGCTTTACACCAATCTTCCGGTACCATGCCATATTTCCAACATATATTTAAAAAGACCCATAGCAGGCTTGCAACTAAACCTTCTCAAGCTCTCAGCATAAGTGTTATATCACTTTTTTTATTGATTTATTGAATGAATATTGAAAGGATAAATAAAAAAGATTGACAAGAGAAATTATGTTGGGAAAGTGAGTGCCAGTATTGGTAGGGCTTCTCCTAGACCTAGACGAACCTATACCGATCGAAATAGATGAAGCACGAACAATTATGCGTCATTATATAAATCTTTATAAAGTCTAGAATAAGCAAGAGATATTTGCCAGGGCAAATCCGTGTTTTTTCGTCAGAGTTGCGAGCTTGAATGCGTATTAATTTATGATTCCTTTATCAATTTTTGTCATACATTGTCTCTTCCTCCACTTAACGCTTACGTTATAATGTCACAATGGGCTTTCAATAATGTAACAATTTTTTATTTGGATATTTACTACTCAATTGCGTCAAGTAATGTAAATGTAAAGAACTATGTTTACTTTTCGTCTGATGAGTGAAGCGCCGGAGGCCTAATTCTAGACCTCTTCCCCTTTCCACCCTTTTCTAGTAAGAGAAGGATAGGAAGAGCAAAAGGATTGGAAGAAAAGGAGATTTGACGAAGCAGGGATGCATAGGAAAAATCGGGCTACCGCCAAATTGGGTGTTGTCTCGGACTGGGGTCGACAAAATCTTGTCCACTTCAATTTATTTTGTTTACCTCTAAAAAAACCCTTTTTCATATCACTTAACTTCAAGAACGCTCCCCTGGTCGCCTCAGCTAGATATCGATATTCTCGGCGTTGACATTTCGAGTGACGTTCAGTTTCGCGATCACTTGGAAGATTTGTACTTGACTTGACTTGTAGAGCGAAGCGGTATTTCTTGCCGGCCCACCGCCTGCAGGTTTCTTAGGCGCAAGTTCGGCCTCACAGAAAACCAGCTCCTTCCATTAAACCGCATACAACGGAAGTCGATTTTAATGGTCAACGACCAAGCTCTTACTGGCGGGCTTGATCTTCTGGCATAGCGAAGAGTCCAGTTGCTCGTTTGCCCCATTTTTTGATATAAAAATATATCCTTTTCTCCTCCTTCCCCTTGTCCATTAGAAGCAGGCAACGCATTTGTAACTTATTACCTTGTGTAGTGCCTATGGGTAGCGGTCATTTAATATCGGGCAAACCACTTGTTCGTTTGCCACCCTCTGCTATAAAAAAAAACTAACATCATAGAATAGCAGAATCGAGGTCTTGTTGTTGACAGCAATTACACATACACAATCGCAACAATCAAAAGCTCTTAGGTCGCTTCGGCGGACGCTCCATGGAGTGACTCCTCGCGCTATGAGTGCATTCCGATTCGAGAGTTCCCGTGAGGACCGAGCCTCGGCTCCATCGGTAGCTATTATCGGATTACATGAATTTCTAGAGCTAACATTACTGCCATTTCGGATAGTGTTCGCACTGGGACAAGAAGTGGCGGAAGAAATTCCAGCAATGCTTCTATCATTAATAGGGGAGAAAACTCTGCCAGCTATGCCTGCTCTGCAGCAGTGGCCGTATCGTGAATGCGATGGCCGTCCTCGCCGGCGAGAACGGTGTGTGATTTTGCTGCGATGTTGTTGTAACCTAGCCTGAGCGATCGATATTGCATCGTCTCGATAGTCGAGTACGTGCCTAGGCCTTCGATTGTCTTTGCGGAACTTACAACTAGCGAATTAGGCTGACCGGCGGTGGAGTTGAAGTAGTGGCGTGACGCCACCTTCAGGTGTTGTGCTATGGTGGGCAGCTCTAAGTCCACGTTTAAATCGACATCGCGCACGAACCACGGTGACCCTGTTGCCCTGCGCAAAAATCTATTTTGGATCAGCTGAAGTCGGTATAAGTATTTCGGGGATATGTGCGCAAATATCGGACTAGCATACGTTATAACGGGACGTACTACAGATTTATAGTGTCACCTTGTTCCAGGATATTTTGCTCTTTTTGTTTATATTAATATTAACATAAATATTCGTATTTAATGCTGAATATATTTTACATCGTTAAGTAATTTGAAATCAGCGTAAATAACATGTCTCTGAGGGATGTACGGCAAGCGGGGAGGTTCGTAATTACGTACTAATAGCCTTAGTTCCGAGAAACAATTAGGCGATAAGATTAATGTTGTTTACAACTGTAATGTATAAGATACTTTGTTTTACGTTTTAATATTATTCTCGAAATGGAACTTTATTTGTGAATTTCAACCGTTTTGATTAAATCTTTCTAATTCTTTCATTGTTGCGGTAAACGTTATTCCAATAAAATATGTTCAAGGACTTCAATGTATTTAGCGGAACCAGTCTGACTGATATATCTTAGCAGCCCAAGCTACTCGGCCAGTACCTTCAAATTTTCCACAGAGATTTGGACAGACAATTCATCCCATAAAAGTCTAAGGTAGATGATGAAAGTATGTATGGAGAAACTACCCGTGAAAACCAGGGGGGTTGCTAGTATTAAATAAAATGACTCTAATCCAAGAAATGGAGATGTAGGTACATATATAGAATTAAAGTTTATTACTCGTATCAGGATTTGTTTATGTGTGTATTGGAAGATAATGAATAGCATAAGGAGGCCAAAAGACTTGTAAAATTATCAAAGGATTCGATTCCGTAATAAGCTTTTACTATTATTTTTTCATGGTTGAAGGAGGTTGTCACCACCGCTTCTATATAGTTCAAAACTGCACACTGATATTTATGTTAGTTGGATACCGCCATTCTTTCGCCGTGACAGTTGATCCAGCTTTTCGAAAAAATAAGGTCCACCGCGCCAGACAGTCACACGTTGAGTATGAAGAGGCTTTTCCACAATCGATTTACTGATTTAAAATCTCAAAGATGGAATTCGTTAAGTTATCGATGCTTTGGTGGTTCGGACATGTTGAAAGGATGAATGAAGAGAGGGTAACAACGTTACGTTGCAAAAGTGAGTGGCAGCGTTTGCAGGGGACGCCCAAGAAGAACTTATATCGACCAGATTAGTAACATACTAAAGAAGGGCGATATAAGAAGTACCCGTAACCGATGAGATGTATGGATGTTGAAGAAGCGAGAGAGGTATACCAGGATCGCGCCAAATGGAAATCCATTATCTCTGCCTACGCTTTTGGGTTACGGGCGTGAGTGAATATTTATTTATTTTATTTATCAATTATATACAGCTGCAAATGTATGAATTGGTGATGGAAAATTGTAAGAAAAGAATAATTTGTTATTTACAATTAAATAAAAAACATACGATGATTTCGTTCGTTCGATCGATTTGATATTTAAAATACTTCGTTTTTACATATTAAAATGAACCGTCTAATTGGAAGACCTTATATTTGATAGAGGTGATAAGGAAGACAGAAAGATACCATTTATTGCAAACAAATAAGAATCTTATAAACTACTACATTAAACAAAATAAAATCAAATAAAACCTGTCAAACGGTAGCCAGTTCAGCTTTTGGACTAAGTTATCTATGCACTGGTTTTCATCTAACCCCTTTGCGCACACAACACACACAAATAACAATAAGTGCTTAACGATAACGATGATGAGAAATTGAAAAAAACACATCTTGTCATCTCACTAATTTAAATAGTTGCTGTAGCACTTATTATGTTAATCCGATCGCTGCCGAACTCCAGATCGACCGACCGAACAAACGGGTCACCCGCCAATCTAAACATTTCCCGATTTTTTTAGCAAAATCGGTCCAGCCGTTTCAGAGTCCATAGGGAATATACAGACAAACACATATTGCATTTTATATGCATAGACGATATTTGTAACGAGACGTAAATTGCATGAGGCATATTTATCATAAAGGGCACCCACATAAGCAGCTTCAAGCTGTTAAAACTTAACATCAGCTTAAGTTAGGACAAATGGTCTTCGTTTGCTAAATATTTATAATAATAAATATTGATATAAATTCTATTCCTGAAAATCAAATTTATTTATTTTATTTCGGTTATAAATTTAGTCATAAAAAGTCACGCTTGTCATCGATTCCATGAAGCATTAAATCGTTTTTATGGTATTGACAGAAAAGCAACATTATAGCAGCGGGCAGCCCACACTTTCCGTCGAAACACCGCAATATACCTAATTGTACTAGGAATAACCAATAACTTTTCCAAAAATAATTTTTGCGATAACAGATTATAACTGTATTAGATATTTTATTTTATTAGATGAAAGGTTATTACAGAGGGAGAATCCGTAATCCACCACGCTCATTGAGAGCAGTGGTGCAGTGGAAAAGTGAGACCAGCAGTAAGAGAAAGTAAGAGTCTCCATTTTGTCCGATCCCATTCCATATCCGGTCATATCCCCCCAGTCTTGAACTTGGGACGGCCGAGTGACCTGCGCCCAGTCATCCGTCCCGAGTACCACTGGAAAGATTAGGTTGAGAAGAACCGACGCGAACTCCAAATTCAAATTATTTTCTGCTTCTTAGTTATTTTTTTTTAGATTAAAATATTGCTCACAAGAATCTAAAATAGTTCTGATCATTCTAATAAAAAGTACTATAATATAATATCCACTCGATCTATGTACTTAATGTCTTGCTAATATCAGCCGAAGATAAGAAACAAATGTTACACTTACTCTTATACTGCAATTCTTAAATAGAACTCATATAAAACTTTATAAGCTGGCGTTATTACTAAAGTTATCCAGAGCCTGCCGTTTTGTGGGTATTTCATTACATATTAAAACGTTTCGAAGATGAACTGAACAGCAGTTTCATAAGATTTAGAGCTTTCAGGTCCATAATTAAATATAATTACGAAGGTTCATTGAATATTTATAAGAATTACGCAATAGAAAATAATCATGTGGTACTTCAATGAATAATAATGTGGCACTTAGTACAATCGACTAAGAACGGCAATTTCCCCTTTTATTGTTTAAGCTTTACTGGAAAGCACATTTAAAGGGTCGTGAGATTTTTTTTAATAAACCAAGATTCGTATTTATATGGGTGTAAAAGAAAAATTTGTTAGTCATATAAAAATTTAATTCACAATATAAAGACAGCATAAATATTTGAATAAATAAGCAAAAATGAAATAGATATATTTCTGAAAAATTGAGAAGTTCCCCACATATACTCTTTCATACCTCAAATTCAATTTAAACCGGCTTTCAGGTTCCAAACAACGAGCGTCCAGTCAATATTGTTGAATAGTTTTCATTGAGCTCAACGTTTTTTCAGGTTTACCTAAGAGAATTACTCTTTGTTCGGCAGAGCAATCTATTTTACTATGGCCAGTTTTGTTGAATTGGTTTATCCTTTAACGACAATAATTATGTGCTACTGTTTACGTTATTCTCACGTTAAAAATTTAGATAAAAATAGCCAATCAACTGTTAAAATATACGATTTGCCTGCTTGTTTTCGGCTAGTACACAAATAACAGGCAATGACAAGAATAATAAATATGCTTTATTGAACACTCTGACATACAATTTTAGTAGATGCTTGACTCCCGAACAATAACCTAGTTTACTGTGTATTTCAGGATAATGTACAATTATTCTGTTTTTGTGGATGTTTATGGGTCACTTAACATTAAGTGAACCACTTACTTGTTTGTTTCTTCCTTAAATAAATATTAACATGAATTTTCTAAAACTATTTATAGGAATACAAAAGCTACACATGAAATAAGAAATTTTAATATATTGTCCAAATAATACTATAAAGTTTGTATGTTTGTATGTATCGGTGTTTGTTACTCTATCGCGCAAACACAACTAAATGGATTTTAATGAAACTAAACAATAATTCATCAGAATAACACATCCCTACTAATATTATAAATGTGAATGTAAGTGTGTTTGTTACGCTTTCACGCGAAAACTACTAAACCAATCATCATTAAACTTTGCACACATATTCTTGGAGGTATTAGAAGTAATATACTTTTTATAAAAAATATATAAAAAGCGAAGTATGTATGTTCCCTATAGACCTCGAGACTCCGAAACGGCGACCGATTTCGATGAAATTTACAGGGATTATCCAGATTGGCACATTCCTGTGTTTGGTAGCGATCGGATCAACATAATTAGTGGTACGCGGGCGAAGCCGGGGCGGGTCACTAGTAGACTATAATTTATAGGGATATTGTGTGAACTATCCAAAATATCGCGATAAGTGATAAGTATGAAGAAAAAAATGCTGCCATATGCGAGCTATTCTGGTGAACGCTGCTAAAACCGTTAGAGTTAAACTTAAATAATGTACTGGCTGTTACCCGCGACTTCTTCCGCGTCCTACCGTACAAAATAAAAAATAAAAAATCTGTACAAGCACTATACTTTGATATTACAAATAATTTAATTTTGTGTATCTGCATTTCGACCGGCGGTTTTGCTGTTCAATTTTATAGTTCTAAAAATGGTTAAGTAATAATGCACTTGTTCAAGACAATTAACAATAACACAAAATGCGGCTGTGTACGGCCGTACGCTGTGGCGCACCAAAAAAATTTAGTTGAATTTCCCACTGTTAGTTTAAACTATTATAAAATGTATTATTATTTTTTTATTGTTCACGCTGTTTATATTTTGTGATGAGTGAATTTTGGAATGAGTATTGTGTGTGAAAATTTTATTTTGATATAACATACAGATTAACAGTGGTAGAGCTAGGAACGACATCTGTCGCACGAATGGGCCGGCTCGGCCGGTGAAATACCACGACCTCACAGAAAACAGGCGTGAAGTAGAAGTTCTCTGCGTTTCGTCTGATGAGTGAGGTGAGTGTGGGTAGCGCTCACAGCAGGTGATCCGCTTGCTCGTTTGCCATCTTATCCTAAAAGAACCGGAGAGAGAAAGGAAAAAAAATCTCATACATTGAATAATCTTTATTGAATGAATGATTGGTAATTTTTATGATTACTTGCCAGCGTCATGGCAACTACCACTAATCCAAATTAGAGAAACCTGCCCTGCCTCTTGAGTAGATGGTTTTCTTCTTTCTTTTTTTCCTTGCTATCTTCGTTGTAAATTACAAATGATTTGTCATAATCATGTAATTAGTTTTACATCGTATTATGCCAGGCCTAAAGGTAAGTGATCACCACCGCCCATGAACATCCGAAACACCAGAGGAACAACTGCAGAAGCGGTGCCTGCCTTAAGGCAGGAAGCGCTTGTGTGATAAACCTCTTTAATTTTTTCTCGATTTTGTTTTAGCACGTCTCGGAATAATGGAACATGAGACGACTGCGCGATTTGTATTAGTTACCTTAAGTATTCTATTTATAGCACTTTTCTTAAAAACATTGTCATATTTGATATTAAACGTTGTGTTACGGGCAGATAAAATAAAATGAATATGCCGTATTATATTTAATTTAGGAAAGTGTGCCTCAAAAGTTTCCTCATTTAAAAAATAGATAAAAAAATGAAACAAGGGAAGAATGTACCATGCAGGTACGAAAATTGGAACGCTAAAAACCAGATCGGTGTAGCTCTAAAGAATATTATAAGTCATATTAGATGTAGTCGTGCAAGGAGGAGCGTGAAAGATAAAAATATATAACCGCTACCTATGCCTAACTCAGGAGAATAAATACAGTCAGTCAACTTCCAAACCAGTCCCAAATTCGCTTTATGAGTTTATATCAAATAATTAACAATTTTATTCCGATCCCCAACTTCATAATCAGACCTTCATTACCACGTGTACTAAATAAGTTCGATCCAAGCAATCAAAAGTTAGTACATTGACTAGTGAGTAATATAATTCGTTGGAACAGAATTTCTTTCACTTCAAGCTATTGAGTCAAAAATGAATAATTTAGGGTATGGGGTCTACTAGCAGCTCGTGTTATGATTCGCAATAACATAGTACCTTGATATTAAGTTAGAAACTAAAATGATTATTAAATTATAATGTCTCATACTTGCATGTATAAGCGCTTAGTAAGTCTGAAAAAGTTATTCAGCTGCCCGAATCGAGTTTTAATGATAATCTTTGAGTTTGATTAAGACGTGTTGCAAATGGTTGTTGATTACAATCCCTAAGTTATTTATCTTTTACAATCTGAAAGGCTTCAACGTTTTCATAAAAATCACTTATTTAGAGCAGAATATATCATATAGAGGAATCCTTACAATTCATTAAATACAAGCATAAATAGTTAATTCAAAAAACCAAAAATTGATAGTTTGATTGCTTAATAGTTTCTTACATGGGTCTAATGCTGACATCATCTGCGCTATGACACTCCGGAAGAATACGAATCTAATGAAACCAGACTACAGAAGGTCACAATGCAACCTACATGCATGCATATAGGCATACATGTATATTTAAACGAATTAAAACTCCACTCGGGCCATGCTTTAAAGTAAAGAGCATAACATATCACTTATATTAGCTCGGAAACTCCTTAAATGAATTTCTACAGGAAACAGGTGAACCGTTAAACCATATCATATTTAATAAAATTAGCCAAATGAAGAGTAGTACAAAATTGACGTTGTTCGTAACTTGGAACGAGAACAACAGAAACAGCATATCGCACCCAAAACTATCCTCTTACCAAGTTCCACATTGTAAACATTACACAGATTATTCTCCTACGATCTTACTATTAGATTATATAGATGTTATTTTTAGATGACTAATGTATACACCAAACAATAGATACACGTTTGCTTTTAGACGTAAACGTAAGGTGTGCTGGCAAAAAAAGTATCATAACTTTCCGTGTTATGACCGCAACTCATGGACCAAATACCTGTTCTATTTTCCTGGAAATAGCTCCTACATTTTGATTGTTTGTGTGAGGTAGATAATAGATTTATTTCAAACTAGTCTCGCATTTGGCGTCGCCTGGCTGGATTTAAGTATTCCAAATTACCAATACAAAATAATATGTTACTTTTAAACTTCATAGTCGACATACGTATCTGTATATTAAAATTAGTAAACTATTTATAGATTTACCCAAAGCAAACAAACAAATATATTTCCCCTTCAAAATAATCCCCTTCAGAATAAATTTACTAGTTACGATCCCTTTTCGTGTCAACTTATTAGCTTTTATATAAATTCCAAAAAAATACGTTTTATCTATTGTATATACACATATGTATATGTATGTGTGTATACATACTACTACAGTGTGGAAACATAGTAAAAAATGCTGATTTATAATTATTACTTATTGTTCTCTGATATACCCTTGTTCTGAGATGCAGTAAAACCTGACTAAGAGATGCTGCCTAGAAATGCTAAGTAACAATATCGTAGTGTATTTAAAGAACCTATTCACCAACTAAAAGTCAACCGCTGTAAATGTCTTCCGAACATCTGTATTCGTAACAATGGGAGACACATTTCTGTGGAACAGTAATGGATGGATTAATGAATCTTGTATAAATAGTGGAGATTACTGACATTGTGTATTGTGTAGGTGTTGTACTCTAACCAATTTATTTCTCACACGGCATAAACTTATTTTATTATTTTTTATGATGTTTTTAAACAAGTTTTAATTTTATAACCAACACTTTTATACCCCGTGGACCACGTAAAAGAACAGAGATGTCAAATGTCTAAAATCTTGAGGATGCAGGCATATATTGTATTATTTAATAACAATCTTATAAGTGACGATAGCTTAGTAGCTAAAAGTTAGACTCAAGACATGACGTTCGGAATTCCTAAATAAGTGGACTAATGAGTTTTCTTCTTTCAGTTTTTAATATATGTCGCCAAACGATTGGTCAATAACCGGACTGCGCTTATTATAAGATATTTAATTAAAAAATGTAATTAATTAATACTTAGGGGAGATTTCGCCGTTAAAAATAAACGCAATTATTTCGACCTAAACTGGGTTTAAGCGTTTAACGGAGGTCAGAACTCAGAACTGTATTTCACCGACATAAACTAAGCGCAGTTATGCTCTAACTAAATTTAAATTTCGATTGTTGGATTTTTTTCTCTGTAAAGGCATTGTCAATTTGACATCCATCATCATTTTACATATGTGACAATTTTGACGTTGACAAACTGTATAACTACTCGGTTTCGCCTTTAACGGAGTTCTGATCTCTAAATTGCATTTCACCAACAAAACAGTTATGCTCTGAGTTTAATTTCCGAAAGGTCTATTTTTAGGGGAGATTTCGCCATTGAAAATAAATGCGATTAATTCGACCTATACTCGATTTACGCGTTTAACGGAGTTTAGAGCTTCGAATTGCATTTCACCAACATAGATTGAATGCAGTGATGCTTTGAATTTAAATATATCGGTCACCACCGTTAACTTAAAAATGGGAAACCATACATTTCTAACGTACGCCTTGCACTTGTTTGAGCACAGTACATTATAATTGATTAAGAATGAGAAAACTGTCAAAAAATAATGATACTTAATGACAATCATTTTTCTTTGAACATTATTTTTAAAATCTTCACACGACATTAAGCATATCCATACGTCGTAGACATATAGAAAAGCTAAGTGTTATTTTTTTCATTTATTTGGTACAAAGTGACAAACGAGCAAGCGGGTTACCTGATGTTAAGCGACCCTTGCCTACAGGCATCCATTACAAGCAAATCGCAAGCGCAGATGTGTTGCCGCCTAGCTTTAATGGACAGAGGAAGACAGATAAAAGGTTGTTTCCTTTTCCTATCTATTCCCTCTCTCGCCAATCCTCTTCCCATTCCATCCTTATAACGGAACGATGGGAAAGGAAACAGAACTGATATTGGACCTCCGGCACCTCACTTATTAGACCAAACTCTTCTACTTCACGCCTGACTTTTGTGAGGTCGCGGTATTTCACCGGTCGAGCCAGCACATTCGTGCAACAGATGTTGTAGTCGCCGGCTGTACAACTGTTAAAAATCACTATCCAAAGCAGTAAGCTCTGAGCCAGTCTTCGTATAGACCATACCATAAACTCGTACCTATACGATCTTGACCTATACGATTTTTTCAGTTTACCAAGAAAGGCTATTATAGGCTTTAATACCTATAACATATGAAACTAGGTGAATAAAATTCCAAATTAAACTCTTATCCTTCAATTCACCTATGTATATATTCGTATACATATTTATCACAATATTTTTTGTTAATAAATGTTTACACTTGCAATAAATGTTTGCTATTGACAATATTCTATACAATTAATTAAATAGTAGGTTTCTTAATTGTGCTGCTAACTGTGCTAACTGTTATATTTTTATTATAAATGATATGAGACTATGTGTGCCAAATGTATAAAATAATAACCGTCTGTTAGCTTCGAAATCCATCAATAAATTATTTTTAATTTTTTTATATATAATAAAAATGTTAATCTTATGATTTGCAACAATGCTACAAACACATTTTTATTTTAGGTGCCACTTTTTCGAAATCATACAAAATAAAGATTCCTTATTATATTATTGAGAATAAAATTCACAAAATTAATTCTAAAAAAGGAAAACATTTAAAAAACAATTATTTTAAAATCTTACCTTAACAACTTTATATTACTTAAAATAAAAATCACTAAGTCATTGATAATTAATATCATCTATTTTATTTCAAATAAATTTAAATCACTTAAAAACAATGATACGTAGTACACTCAAGCATTTTGTACTGTTTGTACGAAAATCAAACGCACAAGTAGTGCGGAGACGCGACGTCAGCAGCGACCGTATGCCTGCCAGCCTGCACTGACACTGAAGAATAATGAAAGCGCAGCCTTTCAGGGGTGTACCGAAACTGAGTAACAAGGAATGTACGGTGGTTAATGTAAACATTACGCCACAGGAAATCGGTGGTTTGCCGTAACAAACATATAAATGAATATTATAAAAAAAGTTTGGTACAGAATCTCCTGAAATCGTTCTTGTGTAGCGGCCGTTATCAATTACCTATCTATCCGCCGTTTCAGTAACTAAACATAGACAAATCCATTGTTTTGTCCTTACTTTCATTTCAATAACCTATCTATAGGTTAGCACTCCCTATCGCAACTAGCTATCCGTCATCGGGCGGACGGAGCTTACTAGAGATAGACACGCTGACACAAACCGTGAAAGTTACGAGTTACTCTCGGACAGACGACGCTATCTCCAGTAATGTCATTCGCTTATCTAAGCGGTCGGTAACGTCGCGTTTGATAATAAAATCACTACAATTTCTATTAATTATGGCATATTGTAATGGAATATAAGCATTGCTTCATCTTTAAAAGTAGGTTGCCTTTGTTCACTGACAACACACGGACAGATCTATCCGAGATCTACCAAAATGTGCATACCATGTAAAATAAATTATTAACAATGTACTTCTTGATACTTACTTCATCTAATATCACTTATAAAATGCAAGCCTGAATAAAAAAAAAATATTACGCGTCACTGACATAAATATAAATAATAACGAACTTAAATTCTTTACTTTAATAATATATCACGGTATAATAATAATTGTTGTAAATACGAAATAAAAACATATTTTTGTGAATAAAAATAATTTATCATTGTATTTTATACAATAAAATTATAACAAGTTTTGAGCGTGACATTGTTTCGTAGTTCTAGTAGGACGGACGTTTGAAGAAGGTTGGACAGGTGGGAGGGGAAAGTAATCTATCTTTGGTTACAGATAGACGACACTTATCCTTGATTGTGAAACGCAAGTGAAGGATAGATACTGCTCTTACTGTTACTGGTGAATAGCGATTTATCCATAATCTTGGATAGATTATTGAAAACCGCTGTTAGGCAGGTACAACATATATTTTAAGCTAGCTGTTGCCCTCGATTTCCTCCACGTGGAATCAAATAAAAAATATAAATCACTCAGTAGAAGTTTATATTCGTATTTTTTACTTTAATTGTTTTACCGTACAAAATAAAATGTGCCCGACGCTTGGTCTACGTTAAAATTAACTAAAAATTCTTACGTTAAGTCAGACTGGCTGCACTGGTTTTTAAGATAAAACTTTCCTACCTTAATTAACAAATCCAGTTGAAGTAGAACTAAACATTTTTAAAAGCGTCGGAAGGCGAGCTTATATTAAGCTCGATATTAAATTTCGACATAATGCTGTAATCTTTTCAATAAATATGTGTAAGTCAAATAACTAATAAGCACAATTTTCAATTTAAGAGTTTATTTTTCACATGTTTTTATTAAGTCATGGAAACCATCGACTACATGTTGTGTTACCTTACCGCGGAACATGATTTTCTTTACTTGAGGTTCTTTTGTAGTAGCGAAAAGAAAAAATAATGTTATCATAATATTTTGGTAATATAATATAAGGTCATCGAGGAAAAACTTTTGGGAAACCTGAAAGGCAAAATTATCGCAGTAGAATATCTGCAAAGCGCACCACTCGGACAACCTACAAATAGTATATTCCAAATATTTGCTACAATATATCCTTGCCATTGTATTTCAACTATATTTTTTAATAACTTATGGCAACAATATGGATTAGGATATGAAACTGCTGTCTGTTCGTTCCTAAGGAGGGTTGGCGTCAGGCGCTTGCCTGCTTGCCGCTTGCTTGCGGCCGCTTGGCCGGGAATAAAAGCTGTGTGCCATTTATGTACTACGGTCATAATATGCCGACCCTATTAATGGGTAAATAAGAGCAGTGGTGGTTCAGCGGTATAGGCCCCGACTTACGTACTGTAGGTTGCGGATTCGTACCCAGAACGGCGTTTACTTTGTGTAATTCATTTCATCACCACTGCTCAAAAACGGTGAAGGATCGCGAGGAAACCGGCATGTTCTTACAACCACCAAATTCGAAGACATGTGACATCTACCAACCCGCACTGGGCCAGCTTGGCTCGGCTACGGCTCATTCCCTCTCTCGGAGAGGAGGCCTGTTCGCTGCAGTGGGAAAAATTCTAGAAAAAGGCTGATTTATTATATAATTATTATATAAATGGGAAAAGGGCAGGGAGATGATCTCTTTTTAAAACCCTGGCCACGTTGAATTAAGGCTGCATGTGCAAGTGAAACTTTATTGACACGAAACCTTTAAAAGAAAATCTCAATGATGAAGAATCGGTACATGTTTCAATTGTTTTTACACACAGCTTTTAATTTTAATTTTCCAAATTGTAACGAGAAGTTAAAAGTGGTTTCTTTATTTTTGCGACCAGGACAACTTTTACGCAAACTTTTTCAGAAGCCGTGCATTCAGAAATCTCATGGAGTCCAGTCTAGGCCCAGTGTCATTTCCTCAAACAGGGAATAGAAAAAAAAACAGGATAACTTAATGTCACGTTTTGCGTATTTGATACTTGTCATTAAATAAATGACAGCGAGCAGAGGTCAAGTGTAGGTGGCTCAGCAGCAGGATATACCTCCGGTTGCGCTAGACACCGATTTTTATCCTCAACCTTTTGGCAGGCAGGGCCCACAAGTTGGCAGGATATAGTAAAGGCGGACCTCGTTTGAGATATCAATCCCAGAAGCGAAGAACGCGTGCCGTGTGTTGCCAAATCGCTGGACTAAAATAAAAGCGTACCTTCATCGCAGCATACATCTTAGTGTTAATTTCTATGGTATGCTCCTGTGGTTCGGTCATGTTGCAAAGATGGATGAGAAAAGATCGAAGAGAAAGTTAAGTTCCAAAAGGCAGAGGTAATGTTGGTAGGGGTCCGTAATCTCTGCCTACATCTGTAGGGCGTGAGTGCTCATAACAGGGAGAAGCAAAGCCTCAGCCTCTAATAATTTAGCACGTCAAATTTGTATGTTTTATGCGTCTGTCTGCTGCAACAATGGAAATAAAAAAGTTATATTTGATACCGTTAAGAGCGCATGCACGTCAGGTATTAAACTAAAAAACAAAACCGACTTCAAAAAAACTATATTCTAAAACAAATAATGCACTAAAAAGTATACAATAATTTTACGCAAGTAAACAGAAGAATCAATTCTTAATTATATTTTCGGAAGTCGGTTAAAATGAAGCGGAGTACACCTTATAGCTAATCATAAGTTATCTAATATATATGTACAGAAAACAGTATTTATATTTAATTGTTATAGGATAGATATATCGCCCCGGCTTCGCTGGGTAGCCGTTTTGGAATCTATACGGAACATCGTCTTTTATATATGTAGATATGGACCAGTAAAACAACAAAGCGTATCCCACGGGAACCGTACATTTATCCGGGATAAACAATAGCCTATGTGCTATTTAGATTATAAATTAGAGAAACACAGCAAAGTCGGTATTTCATTATAAAACAGCACTTTTTTAAATCTAAAATGGAAAAATCAATGTTCGAATGTACTGTAAGACCAGCGAAAACAGGAAAAAAAGAGATGAAAATTAAAAAATAATATGCGTTACCTCAATTACTCAACTACTACACCCAATGGGCATATTTATGGAATTGCGGTTGGATTTCAACATATAAATCATCATCCACAAATAATAAACACTTCAAATTTAAAAAAGATAAGAAAATCATAAAATACAACAAACCAATCAAGGCAACTATGGACAACCTTGACGGATAATATATCGAAAACATATCTAGATGACAGGACAGGACAAAACATGCAATTTAATGATTTGTACCTTGAGGAAGTGGTAGAAAAATAAAAGTACGCTGAATCTATATCCGGTAGCTCAAATCCAACATCAGGAAAGTTTGTAGAGAAATTGCTTAAAAGTAAACAACAAAAATCTAAAAGTTATAGTTTAGGAGATAAATAAATAAATATCCATCACGCCCGTCACCCAGAGGGGTAGGCAGAGATAATGGATTTCCATTTGGCGCAATCCTGGCATACTACTTCTACATCTACATCTTTAGGTGATATTGCAAAAAAAAACCATGATCGAGAAATTCACCGGCAGAAATTCAAACGCCTACCAGTGGATTGAAGATTTTAATAAAGATACGAACTTTACCGAATCAATTACGATCAAATGAAAATCAAAGTTTTAATTTTTTTTATTCCCGCAGTGTTGATTTTTACCGCTGTTTGCTAATGAAACTTAGTGGAATTGGAATAGAATATAAGGGAGGCCAATTTTTGTGAGACATTTTAGCATAGGATGGTCGCCTATTAGATATGCTCTTGCCTTTAAATTTGATATGCAGGTTAGTTACTTGAGTATGCCTTGAGCAAAGAAAAATTGTTACTGCAACGTAATGTGAATCAGTTTTGCGTTGGCTACATTCAAAATTCGGGGTTTGTTATTCGTGTTTCGATTTACGAAATTGTTCTATCATTTGGACGGTTGGAGCGCTTGCTGGCTTATAATAAATTATAAAAAATGATGGTATGAAATACTTTATTGCTTGCGAGTACTTTTAGTATTTTAGGATACTTTACTTTGAAACTCAGAGTTTGATGGGTTAGTTTGAAAACCGGGGTATCATAAATACGATCATCCCTTGCTATAATTGCTTGTCTTATCATTACCCTGCCCTTTTCGTAAGTTATGCGGGGTCGGCATAGAATGACCGTAATCTATGCTATGTAGGTTTTTACAGCCGGCCGCCTGCCTGGCTAAAACTTCAGTTTTCATTATCCATTGTTATCAACAAGTGCAATTCCGTTGCCGAGATAGTCAATCGTCGCGAGGACCGTTATTCGTCGGGCGCATCTCTGTCATCTTTTCGTCAGGTGCGCCGTTACTGTACACTACGTATCCCGCTATAATCCCGCGCTACTAATTAATATATAATAATTTCCATTCTTGTAGAACCAGCGTCCTCCTCCGTCTTCATGGAATTCCGCCAGTATATCTCCCTTGTCGTAAACCATCACGTGTTTACTCTTCTTCAAATCAATCAAACTCAAAATGAGAAGGCCGCATGCGGTACAGATATACAACGTGGCATTTATTTACATTACCTTGGAAACAGTTTTCTCGTTGGTACCATCGTCCAACCCTTGACAATAAATGACCTATTTGATGCATATCGTACAATGCCTTTAGAAGCGTCGTGTTTTCGAGTGACGGATTTAGATTTTTTCTAAGCCATTTATATAATTTTATCAAACTGAGCATAGAAAAATACATCTTACGAAATAAATGAATGCAAAAATTTTGATACACATCTGCTATGACAAACTGCTTGCTTATTATTTTATTTCATTATTTTAGTCGCTGATTTCAGTACATTCGGGTAATATGAGTATTTGCCACGACTCCATGACTGTTACAAAATTCCGCAAGCTGAGGTTTTCCGAAAATCCGTGGGACAAAGATAAGAAACACTGTTAGCTTGGACAACAAAAAAAACGAGTTACCGACCTTCTGATCACTTTCCATTCCGTTAAAAATCCGTTAGCCGTCAAAAAATTTACGACCTTAAATGACATCAAATCCGTGACGTGTAATAGTAACTACGTTAATTCGTCGTGGCATTCCCATACCAACGTGCAAATATTCAATATCAAGTTGTCTGATACACAAAGATCGATGTAACGCGAACGGGCCAAATTGTGAAGTACGCTTGCTCATCCATATCAATCAAATGTTGGTGGATATCGAAGCTACTATAAAATTTATAACTCAAAATTTTAAACCACTTTAATCTCATTGTTCTATCATTTATAATTAGGATTTTTATTTCACAGTAGAGCTTAATTTTGGCCAAATGAATATAAAACTTTATATTATATGTATATTATGTAAACCACAACAATATTAAAATTGGGTACTATTACTAACATATTGGACTGTCTACCTTGTTCTACAACGGTTCGTTACATGGATATGCTTCGCATCTATGAATGATAATTTAAGAATAACCAGTAATTAACTTATTTATTAATAACAATTTCAAAAACTTATTAAGCGGCCACACCAACTGCACAATTTAATTTAACCCACAAAGGTACAGAACCCAATTTTATATGATCACATCACTATCACATGCAAAGTATTCTATTCGCTTGATATTTCATTTGTTTTATAAGGTGTTGTTGCGATAAAGAGAAGCAGCCAAAATTTTATCGGAAAGTGGGAGCTCCTTTTAAGTTTATCGATGATGCTGGAAACTTTTTAAGGTAATTTTTATTGTATTAAAATCATTCTTAAAATCTAGCCACATATACAAATTTCAATGCGCCAAACTTCATGATCATAACATACGCTAAGTCCCTATACCCACAAATCTAACTCATTCCTTGCATCAGTGAATCAATATTAAAAAAATACTGCTTAGTTAGTCAACTAATTTCAAATGCCTATCAGTTCAGTTTAAACTTTTGGAACAAAAAATTTCGATAGGTAAGTGCATCATTAGGGTAAATAAAAAAAATAAATAGTAATTTAAAATTCTCAAATTATTAGAAATTGAGTTGTTATAATCTCCTTGGTCATTAGTGGCCAATATTGGCCTTAGAGAAAACGCAACAATGATGGAGAACTGAGGCAATGAGGGATAATCCGTCGCTAACCTATATATAATAAAGTACTCTGTGGTCGCTAATGGCCATTGGCTTGACAAACTGACAAGTACCATTGTCAATGACAATTTTTTGTTGTTGAATGTTTTGTCCGTGGTCGGACACGGGACAACCCTGATTGAGGCTAAGTTCCACTAAGCGTTCATGACACGCTCACAACCGAGTTTTTCCTATGAATAAAGAAACTAATGGAATTGTTACATTGTCATATAGATACTTAGTTATGTAATATTTCAAATGACAAATAAACAAACATAATGGCGTCTCTGTCTAATGTGTGCAATGAAAACAAACCAACTCTATACACAGCAGCTTTGCTACATTGGCAAATTAACAGTGGTAGAGCCCGCAACAACAACATCTTTTGCACAAATGGGCCGGCTGGACCGGTGAAATAACACGTCACAGAAGACAGGCGTGAGGTAGAAGTGTTCTGCGTTTCGTCTGATAAGTGACGTGCTGGAGGCCTCATTTTAGTCATCTTCCCCTTCCCAACCTTTTTTAAAAATAAAATAATGGGAAGGCGAAGAGGATTTGACAGATGAGGAGGGGTGACCGATCATGAGAGAGAGAGAGAGATAGTAACACCGATAGATAATGCTCATTGATTTAGGAACGTCACGAATTTAACGTCCGAGCGCCTTGCGCCCTGTATTTTTTAAATTTATATTATTAACAGAGTTTTCAAGTACCTTTACAATGATTTTGAAGTAAATAGATAAAAAATATTTAAAAAGAATACGGAAAGTACAAATTAAAATACATCAACAACAAAAAAATTAAAGAGAAACTAAATAAACTAAAAGGACATGAAGACGATAAACCCCATCGTTCACAGATGGATCCACCAAAAAGTCTACTGTGTGTTTTTTTGTAGTCATTTTTTCGATACCCGATCAATCTACGGGATCGTGTCAAGTGAAGCGGACTGATACTTGGATCGATACACTGTGTAGACTTTAGTAAGAAATCAATAAGCTTCATCGATAGATATGATGAAATCGATAAGTGTATCGGTAATATACAACACTAAGCCATGTTTAGCTGCGAATGCAATAAACACGTTTTTTTTAAATTATGTAATATAATATAAACTTCTTAAACATTGATAGTAGAACAGCTGGTATTTTTTGCAGCGCAATAATGCTCCATAAAGACCCACATATTGAGATGATTCACTGAGAGAGAGCTCGGCGCGAGCGAAGTGGAACGGCTAAAGGAGCATTTGAACGCTCAGTGGAACGCAACCTGAAACTTCAATATATAACGTATATGATATACCTACCTATAAGGTAATCAAATAATCAGTGTCATTTCATATTTATTATCAGAATCGTAGGAACAAGGATTCGTTTTGATACAATTGTGCGTATTTAAGATTGTCGATTTTCTTTGATTTTATTGTAAGTAAACGCTTTAATCTCTTCTCCGAAATCCTGCACTGTAACAAATTGAGTGAAAATTATCCGTAATCAATGCCCTACATTTTGATTAGAGGTAATCTAGCATCGTACGGGCACAAAAACCCTTGGCGAGTTTTAGTATCCGGCTTAAAAGGTAGTTGTTGATAAAGAAATGTTTATCTGATTATACTGAAAATGAGAAAGAGAATAACTGAATAAATTTATCAATGATACGATATAAATATATGTTTTTATACTATCTCTGTTCTCATTTTAAGGATTATTATATTTCAATTGTTTTAGTTCCTAGTTTCTTATTTTAAAACTATTTATACATGTAGCCGGAGATATAGAACAATTAAAAAGATTCGCATGTGGAGGATATTGCGATGACTCCACCATCGTTTATCTACAACATCCTTGCGTCATTCTCAGTGCTTTAGAAGTGAGTGATTCACATTCCTTCAGTACAATTATAGGAAACAATTATAAAAAGAAGTAATAATATTTTCATATTATTACAGGTATTGGGCTATAAAGTTGTGGCCTCTAGCTCAACAGCAGTCAAGCAAGATTATAATGAGTATATGTGGACTATGAGAAAAGAGTTTTCTGAACCAGAACC
The DNA here is from genome assembly GCA_029849275.1 of Papilio elwesi. Lineage (NCBI taxonomy): Eukaryota > Metazoa > Arthropoda > Insecta > Lepidoptera > Papilionidae > Papilio > Papilio elwesi. The sequence continues at coordinate 7,216,068 of CM056687.1, read as the reverse complement.
TTCAATAGTTGTAGAACAGGACAATATCACTAACTTCAGTAAAGAGGCTATGCATATGGGAAATTATCAACATTCAAACAAAGACGACGAGGTTTAAGACTTTATTCTACTTACAAATTATTCTTTTGTTTGCATTAAATTATAAAATGGACACAAAAGGAAGTCAGAGTCCATCTACAACCAATTTGAGTAATGTTCTGTCCGAAGAAGGTGTAGTTTATATTGCTGTTAAAGGTTCTTTGTATGCCAATGACAGCTCTGTGTTTGGTCTAGGACAAGAAGAAATAAAGGCATTGTCTTCAAAATTTCCCGGCTCAGGAGTTGGAGTTGTGAATGGAGTTACTATAAAAACAAATGTCCTCAATGCACTCAACTCCTTAGGTCAACTGGGATACAAGATTATTTCAAGCACCGGAGAAGCAGAAATAACTTGGACATTACAACGAGATATCTAATTTATTAATCTACTTCCGTTAGTTTTAAAACTAAATACATTTTGTTATAATGCATCATAATACTGACTGTAATCATGCAACATGTTCTATCAAACATACCAATAAATCAGTTTGTCAGACTATTTCTGAAATGGATTGGGAACGAGGATTATGGAATGCAGGTAATTCATAAAATGTCTGAAGTTTTCTATACTATATTTTATGTTAATGTTTTCTAAAATTATATTCAGCTTTTAGTGGAGATGAAGAGAAAGTTACCATGTTAATTAATAAAGCGAGGAATGCCAGAGAAATTGTTAATACAGTGGATAATGCTGGCTACAGTCCATTACACTATGCAGCCCGTAATGGACATGTTGATATTTGTGATATACTGTTAAAAAATGGTGCACATATAGATGCAGAAACCAGAAGTGGGAAGGCAACACCTCTACATAAAGCTGCTGCAGCTGGTAATTATATTGTTTACTTCATTTAGAACACCTGTACTCCTACATATTTAGCCTTTAGTGTAAGCAATTTTTGCAGAAACTACGAATATATCATAGTTTTTACAGCCATAGCTTTTTAAAATTTTATGGCAATTGTAAAATTTTTCATTATTTGAGAACTTGTTGATAAGAATTCATCTTTATAAGAACAAAACTTAATGTTTTGATTAGTAAATACAGAATGCAATTGAAATGCTCAACTAGTTCTTATTATTGTCAAAAATAACAAGGCTACATTTTGAATGTTTGATGTTGAACATGATGCATCTCTATATATCTATGAGTTTAATTTTAACATGTTTATATTAATTTCAGGTAAATTAACAACAGTTAAATTTCTAATTAAGAATGGAGCTTTTGTTGCCAAGCAAGATATTGACGGACAAACTGCACTACACAAAGCCATCCAGAACAAAAAGTATGATTTAGTTGAAACACTTACGGAAGCTTGCCCACATTTAACTAATATACGGGATAATAAAGGTAGTTTACCAAATGAAAACTCTTTAGATTAGAACATTGTCATGTAATAATAAGATCTACCATTAAGGAAGAAACATTAATATATTCAATCATATCTAATTAACTTGTTTTTTTGTTGAACTTTATGCATCAATAAGTTACAACAATAGTCTTCAATATTCTCCGTAAATATAAACATAGTTAATAAAGATCCAGAACTTCATAGAGAATTAAGAATTCTGTAGGACAAATATTTTGTTAGCTTAATATTGAACAAGTACACTAAGGCATGAAGTTATACATGGTGTAAACATTTTTTGTTATAGGTCTTACATATAGATTTATATACCTCTAGATACTGTGTTCCATAAAAATTCAATGTTCATAAATGAAGCTTGATTTTTCCTGAAAATGTTTACCAGAGTAGCGGCAATACCCCAATGGGAAATATGCTTTTTTTTCACTTTTACGTTTTAAATACTCTCACATAGTATATAATATGGACTATTTAAAATGTTTTGTAATTTAATTAAATTACAAAATATAATTTAATGACACTTTTTAATATATTGTCTTTTATATATTATTGCATTAAGGGTAAATAACTAATAAACTGATAACATGTTTGGCGTCTCATTTTTATTGTTAAAATTTTATATTTTGTTGTGTTGAAATATTCCGTATACATCATAAAATTAATTACTTACCTGTGACTTTTGTACTTTAAATTTGATATAGTTTTAAACGATTTCTTAGCACTCCTACAAATACTAAGATTTCGTGCGGGAAACGAAGGACTTACGGGGTTTTACGAAGTCGCCAGTTAACAACTTGGCGGTTTCGTTTTAGGGTCCAGGATTGTCCGTCTGGAGGTATATAACATCTTACGAGACCTTACACGAGAAATTTGAATAACTAGACATTTACTAAGGCTTAATGTAAAAGATTTAATAATTTGTTTAAAAGTTATTGAATGCGACATTAAATTGACAATTCGGAAAAAAGCAATGATTGTTCAGGTCCTTTAAGCTGTTGATGTGTTAAAAATAATAAGAACTGGTGAGCCGCCCCGGCCTCGCCTGGGTACCACTTATTATGTTGTTCCGATCGCTATCAAACAGGAATGTGCCAATCTGGACAATCTGTAAACTTCATCGATATCGGTCCAGCCGTTTCGGAGTCTATAGGGAATACTTCGCTTTTAATATACTATTTTTTTCATTAAAAGTATCCTATGTTACTTCTAATACCTCCAGGAATATGTGTCCAATGTTTCATGATAATCGGTTGAGCAGTATTCGCGTGTAAGCGTAACAAACAAACTTACATTCACAATTATAATGTTAGTATGGATAACGCAGGCTCATGCTTACTGTCAGGTATACTGACACAGAGTTTATAGAATAAAAAATAAAATATGCGCTCACGCCCGTAACCCAGCGGGGTAGGCAGAGATCATGGATTTCCATTTGGCATGATCCTGGCACACCTCTCTCGCTTCTTCTACATTCATACATCAACGCATATGCTCGTCAGTTATGGGTGCTCCTCATATCGCCCTATTTTAATAAACCACTAATCTGTTCGATATAAGTTCTCATAGGGCGTCCCCTCTAACAGCCACTCACTTTCGCTACATAAATTTGTTTCGTTATTCCATAGGATACAAAGCACTTATGCGCTTAGCTGACTGGACAGTAATACCTAGATTTGTATTAAATTTAAAAATTGGTAGTTAAATTTAACTGTAAACCGTCACTGTTTTAACAATGATTCTTATCGCTTCCAGGTACGGTTCGAAAACTGTACCTGTTTTACAAACTTTTATTTTACTTGTTTAGATTGATAAAGAATGAATCACCTAATGATAATTTAAATTGGGAGGGAAAGAAATGTAGCCAAAGAGGTAAGCGTTTTAGCATGACATATCACTGTCAATATTTGAGTTATGGTCGACAAAGTATAATAGGCCTGTTTTGACCAATGTCAGTGCAACATTGGGTTAATAGATTTTTCATGATTAATTGCATTATTTTCAAGTTCAACTATCATTTTTAATGGTGTGTATTATGATGGTGTCATGCTAATTTCTAAAAATTGGGCCAATTATATTGTGACGACAAGAATTTGATATTTCGTGTAGTAGTTTATCGCTTGATATACAATATATTTTTTATTTAATATTAGTGTAGTTAATGGTAATGTCAACAATAACAAAACATTTTGAGATCAAGGTTCTATATTTGCTTTTATGTAACATTATAGTCATGTAATAATAATTGATACATTTCAACTCTAATTAAATTAGACACCTATAGGAAACTATTATAAGAAACATTTATTGTAATATAATAATATCACTAAGAATACAATTTAATCCTTATTTATATTGTCCACTAATGTACACGTTTGTACCACATATTGTATCTATGCATTTGTTCTTTTAATAAAACGTAAAAAAACAATGAAATGTGTCTTACTAATAATCTATAATAGTATGTATTTCAGTGCACTTATATTTTTCCCTGCCATCAATAATATGTTTTTACAAATATGAGACAAATGTCCCACTAGCCAAGAGTTCCCGCTGCCGAAATCGTTCACATAAAATATATTGCCATAGATGTTGCATGTTTTATGTGAACGATTTCGGCAGCGTGTACGTGATGTACGCAGTTAAACACGATGTAGTATATGTGCACATTCATCTTCCATCATAAGGAACCTTTTTAAGCTCTTTGGTAAGGGTAGTCCTAATACATAAGCAACTAAATTTGAATTTTGACACAACCGTCGGAGTTTAATTCTGCAGATATCCGAGAGTGTCAATGGCTCTTTACAAGCATTTAGTACCCATTTCGCCGTATTCCCAGATTTAGGATTATTCACCGAGCCAGACTCTGGAGTGGTCATGTAATGTCCCGCTTTTATTAGCATTAAGGCTAACTGATGTGATTTTCTCCTACTAGCTATCGACAAATTGTCTAAGCCACAAGAGTGAAGATCGCAAGCATTTACACCAGCTCCGTATCTTATAAGCAAAACTGCAGCAAAATCCCTGGAAAATATAAAATCTAAGCTTATGAAATGCAAAAGGAGTGGCAATAATTAAAAAGCGTCAATAAAATTACTCAATTCCTTAAAAATTCAAGTTTCGCATTTTTATGAATTAATAAAAATTGATTTTGTTTCAACGTTTGGAAATTGGAATTTACAATGTATGATGCACTGTAATAAAGAGGTATGTTATAGTATAATGATCGAAGATGCAGCAAATGATCGTACTTATGTAAAAGTAAAGCTCTGTTCAGTGCTGTATCGCCGGTTAGTGCTGTTGCATTCATATCTATATTGTATTGAGTCAAGAACACTATCATTTCTTCAAAGTCTTTAGAACTCTCAATATTTTCAACGGCTATATGAAGTGCATTTGCACCAGTTATACTGTTAGTGCCATTTACATTTGCCCCTAAAAAAAGAAAAGATTTTTAAGTTAAGTCTTACTAAATCCATTATTGCAAAAAATTACATTTAGACATAGCCTACAGGATTCTGTCTGTAAAAGTATTAAAAATTAACTTGCACGATTATTTAAGATTATTAGAACTTTGGTTAGAAATAGGTACAAAAGTTATGTGATTTTATTATGCCTTACCTTTGCACAGCAAGATATGTGCTATATTTGGCTGTGATGATCGGACTGCCAACAATAAAGGTGTGTCTCCAATATCATTATGCAAATTAATTCCCCCTCCTAGTTTTGATAGCATCCTTACAATTTCCTCCTATATATAGTAAAAAAATGATTATTAGGAACAAAACGTGGCAAAATTATTTGGCTTGACTTGAATCAAAGCTGTATCGCGACATAAATCTACATTCTGTAGATTATACGTCGCAATGACAAAGTTTTACAGTTACAGTATGGTATATTTATTTATTAACAAAAAATAATAATACAGTACTTGACGCTGTTTGATGGCATTATGCAATAATTTATGGCAATGAGTTACACGAGCACCAGCCCTGAGTAAAACTTCAACAACAGTCGTATATCTCTGCCAAACAGCTTCACATAGAGGTGTATAACCTAAAATGCAAGGAAAAAACTGTATTGTTTAACTCACAGAACAGAACAGACAGGGAACCACAATCAGGATGTCTTATGTAAATCTGTATTAGTTGTTAGCACAATTCACACAATAAAAGCAATTTGGCGAGTGGCTTTGTGGTTGCTTTTTGCACTTTTCATGGTAATTAATGTTCATCGCACTCAGACAACGCTACTCATTGTTCAAATGGAAATTATTTAAAAATGTTTATACAGGGATTGGCACTACTTGTTTGACACAGTTTAGTGACCAACAGAGGAAACAATTTAACACAAACTAAAATATCCATTACATGAACACGCACATGCGTATATATTATATAACATTTATATTTTCTATAACAAATTGTGGCGAAAATCAGAGTACTGTATAAAGCAGAGAAAAGTGACTAAACAATGTTTATTACGCATTGCTCTAATTATTTAATAAGTATTATGGTATGGATAAAATTAATCGAACGATAGGCGAAACCATCTAGTAACATACAGATTTTTATTATTTAGTAATAAATTCATACCATGTATTTCTTCCCCATTGACATTAGAGCCAACAGATGCAAGGAATGCGACAACATCAGAATGACCTCGCCCAGACGCTAAATACAATGCTGTCCGTTCATTTGTGTCCCTGGCATCAATATAAGCACCATTAGCCACTAATATCTTTACCTATAACAAGAAGTAATATACCTATCTTATTATTTGATTGCATCAAATTATACATTATGTATATTAATCTATAATAACACCACATAATTTAATAGTCGTAGAATCCCGCAACAACACCATCTGTTGCACGGATGGGCTGGCTCGACCGGTGTAATACCATGACATCACAGAAAATAGGCATGAAGTAGAGGTATTCTGCTTTTCGTCTGATGAGTGAGATGCCAGAGGTCTAATTTCAGTCCTCTTCCCCTTCCCATCCTTACCTCATAATGATAGGATGGGACAGGGAGGTGGTTAATGGTGAAAAGGAAATATCTTTTATCTTGTCTATACCCTCCTATGTCCATTGAAGGTAGGCAACGCATCTGCAACATATTTGCTTATTGCGGATGTGAAATGGGTAGCGTTCGATTAGCATCAGGTATCCTCTTGCTCATTTTTCCATAAAAAATATAAAATAAAAACTATCATCATAAAATAATTAATTTTAAAAATCTTTCGTATTTATGTCTCAATGTTATTTATAAAATAGTAAGTACCAGTTCAATGAACCCCCGAGATGCTGCGAAATGTAAAGATGTCATCTTTTCATGTGTTTTATAGTTGACATTACATCCTGCTCCCAGTAACAATCTGGCGATTTCTATTTGATTCTTCATAACTGCTACATGTAACGGGGTTAAACCATCACTGGCAGTAATTTCAACTTTACACCCTGAATTTTTTTTAAGTTATATGAATTACACAAAATATAGGATAGAATAGATGTTACATAGAAATATAGATGGTCCATTAGTTTATTTAGTTGGTGGTTGGTGGTTGAGTAATATAACTTAGTAGTGTCTTATGGTCACATACTTTTGTATACATACTCTACATAATATTTTTACCACATTGGAATTCACCTATATTGTGTTTTAAATCAAGATGTAAAGTTTGAAAACAAAGCTTGCTTAAATTCGAAAATCCCATATTTTCGGAAGCTTACTTTTTGTGACATTAGCTATCCATATTACTCAATTTGCTTTTTACTATTTCTATAAAATTATAAATTTTTCAATGAAAGTGTAAAAGGTGTAATAGCGGGCATATATGGTAAGTGAAATTTGTTTGTTTACAAACTTTACATCTTAATTTGGAAAAAACTATACCAATATAAATTTTGGATTTGGTTGTCTAAGGAGCACCCATAACCAATGAACATGTATGCATAGGTGTATGAATGTAGAAGCGAGAGGTGTGCCAGGATCACGCATCATGATCTCTGCCTACCCCATCTGGGGTTATGGGCGTAAGCGCATATCTATTTATTTTGTTTTGTTTTCAGATTTTTTTAAAGAAATTTCGGAAAATAAAATTAATGGAAAATATAAGATTTTTTATTATATTATTTATGTTCTCAGTAAACAAGACTAAAAATACATACATTCTAAAAAAATCACGAAAATAATCCACACTTACCAGCATCTATAAATAACTTTACTATTGCAACATTTCCTTGTTCTACAGCATAATGCAAAGCTGTTCTCATAAATGCATCTTGTTGATCAATACCATTTGTTACTACTGATGCAGATGCAATAGCTGCACCAGTACACTCCAAAATAGCAGCATACCATCTGAAAAGCAATATCAAATAATTGTAAAAAACACATACATGTGCAGCAGATAGAGATTACAGAATACATAAATAGTCCTAATATGCTTCTCTTATTTTGTCTATACCCACATACACGTTTGACTGTTACCCTTTACCCTTCACTAGTATACTAGTGGCATTTGACACAAGTCCACCTCAAACAAATTATAAAGGTGCCGCCACTCACTTTTGCATCATAAACTTCCTTTGCTTCATTCCCTTTTATTTTCATGTAATTTGTTTAATGTCAATAATAACATTGTAAGACAAAAGTTCTACTTGAAAGTGGATGTTGTAACTAAAATTAAATAAGGTGGTTCAGGCAAGTTCAAGGGCTGGATGAAGAGTGATTAGATAAATTTATGTCACAGAAGTAAGTGGCGGCATCGGAAGGGGATATCTTAGAATATATTATATTGATCAGATTAGTGACAAACTAAAGAAAGAAGGTAAAGATAAAAGTAGTATTCATAACCAACAAGTATGTGTGTATGCGAAAATATATGGATGTAGAAGAAGCTAAAGAGGTGTGCTAGGATTGCACCAAATGAAAATCCTTATCTACCTACCCCCTTGAGTTATGGGAGTAAATTCATGTTTATTTATTTTCAATCTCTCCGGTATAATAACTTCTGCATGAATTTCTATATTCTATATATAATATTCTAAATGAATTAAATACCAAAAACCCAATCACAGTGGATGTTCTCATGCAGGTCTTTTGGTTGCTTCAAATTTTAATTGAAAGTAATGGTCAGTTAACATAAGAGGAGCTGCTAAGTATTTGTCTCTTTCTTCTAAGAAAAATGTAATAAGTTTTACAAAAAGCTTCGTAAGAACTTAAAATATTACTTAAAGTTGAAATTTAGTTTTTCATCTTGGGGTATATATATTTTTAATATGTCAAATTAAAAGGGAAATTGTACTTGAAACTAACTTATACATTGAAGACCAAGTTTCATCCTCAGTGGTAGTAGGTGCAACATTTCCTATATCTTCATCCCACTCTAAGTCAATCTGTGGAGATATTGGCAGAGCTGATGGTGTCATTGGTGATCTTAAACTGATTCTACTCTCATCACTGCTGGATCCATCGCTATGTATGAAAACAAAGTAGCCTCGGTTTTTATCAAATTTAGTACATTCTTGAATTTCTGAATCAATACTTCCAGATTTTTCTGCATGGCATTCCCTATATGTTCGATCATTGTAGTTTTTATATTTAACTATAGTTTCACTGTATTGACCTGAAGTCTTCAGTTTTCTCTTATGACATTTAATATTCCGTTTCTTTGAAATACTCTCCTGAGACACAGTTTTATTAGCAAGAGTAGCATCTATAAGCAGCTTAACAATATTAATACTACCAAGTTTTACTGCTTCTCCTAAGCAAGTTTTTCCATGTCGAGTGACTTTATTTGGATTAGCGCCTATAAGAAAAATAAATATGGTTGATTTAAATTATGATTTCCAAACAAATGTATGTTTAAGATTGTAAATTGTTATACCTTGAGCAATAAGATGAATAATAGCATCCTGATCTTCTCTAAGTATTACTTGGTATAAAGTGTCTTCAAGGTTTTGATCCATCATTAAATTTATAAAGAAACGTCACATGTTTCGACAACTTTTTCTTATCACTGAAACCATCACAGCGCAACAACGTAATGCCCGTCTGCTTAAGCTGTAGTTTTCCATTTATAATAATCCGCCAAATTCACTGTACATCAATAAACCAAATAAGTATCACCATAATATAAAATACAGTTAATTACAATAAGTAAAATAGTAATTATAATAATTTTGGTAGATGGATTAAGATATAAGTCAAGGTAAGATTTCCAAGCTTTCTTTTCAAAACTTTGCACTATGTTCCAACACCGAAAATTATAATTGCTGTAATAATAATACTGGATAAAACATTAACAGAATACTACTACATAATACTTATTATTATCATACTTTTAACAAATATTATTTTTATAAACAACTAACATGATGACGGTCAGTCAATCAATCATCAAAGAGTACCTAGGTTAAAAAAGGATAGACAATAAAACTCGAGCAGTATTGGATCACGTTTATAAATTGCTTGTATTGTTTTGTATTTTTTTTTATATAGACGTGTATTGCAGCATAGAAATGAAAATGAAGTAAGTATATGCATCGCGCCCCTAACCAAGAGGGGAAGACCGAGATCATAGATTCGCATTAGGTGCAATCCTGACATACTTCATAAAAAGTATCCTATGTTACTTCCAATACCTCCAAGAATATGTGTACAAAGTTTCACGATGATCGGTTGAGTAGTTTTCGCGTGAAAGCGTACCAAACAAACTTACATACACATTTATAATATTAGTAGGGATAGGGATAGTTTGAAATAAGTTATTTTTCTATCTGTACTGTATATACATCTACCTCTGTGTTGGTCTGTTGTTTCCTTCATTCGTCGGAATGTCAGTTTAATTTAATCATAGTCTGTGATATTTATTTTTGGAAGACCGTGAGAGAAGCGGATATAATTATAATTCTTTTTGTACGTAGAAATTTTACTGAAATTCCGATCTGTCCTCCGTGTACTTGTAGCCTATTAAGGTTAAATACGTATTTACGCTATTTTGTTTTATTCCCTATAAAGTAAAACTATATTAACTATATCTCAACATTTGAGATCCTGGTATGGAATGTATTTCTTTTTATTTAAAATGTGTTAAGTTTCTAGAATTTTTTTAATAACTATGATTAATAAAAAAATGTCCTTTTAAATTGTTTATATTGTGTAAATTACAAGTGTAAAAAATATGTATATATTCTATTTTATTGGCTTATTTTGTATGTAGTAAGTACTATTTGACACGAGTTGCAATTATATATTTTCAGAAAACATGGTATTAGAGTACAAACATGATGTCAACTGAAAATTGCTTGGTTAAAGCAATCTATTCCTTCAAAGGGAAAAACAATGATGAACTTTGTTTCAAAAAAGGCGACGTTATCACAGTTACGCAAAGAGAGGAAGGTGGCTGGTGGGAAGGAACACTGGGTGAAACAACGGGATGGTTCCCTAGTAATTATGTTACTGAACATAAAGGTATATTAATTACTTTGCCCATTTTACAATTACTGTGTGTGTCAGTACAATCAAGAATGAATGTTGTTTGTGATGAGAATGGGGAACTTCTGAACGTAAGTAGCAATTTTGAAGAGATGGAAGAGATATTTTAAAAGTATGTTTGAATGTGACAAGGGATCTCTACAGCAGATACTCATGAAGAAAATGAGTTGGAAAGTGAGATAAATTTGAACAAGATTGTGATTGTGATGAAAAGAATAAAATAGGGTAAAGCACCCGGGATTGACAGGATTTCCCTTGTAATGCTGAGAGCTGGACAAGGTTTAGTGCTAGTCTGCTGTGGGTCTTTTTCAATATATGTAGGAGACATGGCTTAGAAGATTGGTGTAAAGCCGTCATCGTCTCTATGTAAGGGAAAAGGTTCACAGCATGATTGTAAAAATTACCGAGGAATCAGCCTTCTCATCATTGTGGGAAAACTGTATGCTGAGGTACTGATTGAAAGAGTCATGAAAGAAACAGAAGAATGAATGTGGGATGTGCAAACTGGTTTTAGGAAAGGAATGGGTTGCATGGATCAAATTTTTGGCTCTAAGCCAAAAAGTTTTCTGTGCCTTCGTATGATAAAGTTAAAAGAGATGATCTTTGGTCAATCTTCGTTGAGTTTGGATGGAATAGTGATCTAATACAAGCGTTAAAGTTTCTTTATAAAGATTCTACTGCTTGTGTTAGGATTAAAGGGGCGTACTCAGACTGGTTTAGCATCCATGAAGGTGTAAGACAGGGCTGTGTAGCATCCCCGTGGCTGTCAAACTCTTTATGGATGGTTGTTTAAAAGCTTTGAATGACGAAGATTGTGGATTAAGAATGGGCAAATTAGTTGTAAGATGTGTCTTGTATGCCAATGACCAGGTTATGTTTGCATCATCAGTGGAGGACTTACAACTTATGCTGAAAGTAGTGAATTATTCTTTAGAAGGTAAAGGCATGTAGATAAGACGAAAGTTATGGTATTTGAAAGGGAACAAAGTAAGACAGTAATTGAAATAAATGTTAACAGTAAAGAAGTGGAACAGGTGGAAGAGTTTGTGTATTTGGGGTGTATGTTTAGTAGAAATGGTACGCATGTATAAAGATTTTGAACGTCGAGTGAATGCAGGAAATAAAATGGAGTCAAAATGTATCCATGAAGTCTCATCTAGCAATACACAATGCTGTACTAGTCCCCACTTTAATGTATGGAAGTGAGAGCTGGGTTTGGCAGGAAAAGCATGCTAGTTGAGTTAATGCCATTGAGATGCGATCCTAAAGAAGTATGTGAGCCGTGACATTGAATGATGGATTAAAAAATAGTGTTATAAGGGAAAAGTGTGGCTTAAAAGTGGATGTTGTGACTTGAATTGAGAAAGGTTCCTGGCATTTTGATAGGATGAATGAAGAGAGAATAACAAAACAAATTTATGTTGCAAAAGTGAGTGGCAGTGTTAGTAGGGGACGTCCTAGGACAAATTATATAGATGAGATTTGTGACTTACTAAAAAAGGGCGATAGAGGAGCACCCATAACCGACAAGCATGCATGCGTAGATGTATGAATGTTGAAGAAGCGAGAGAGGTGTGCCAGGAGCGCGCCAAATGGAAATCCATGACCCCTCTGGGTTACGGGCGTGAGCGCATATTTATATAGGTATTTTATTTATTTGTGTGTATAATAACTGTTATAATTTACAATGATTCTTCCATTGCTTTTAATTACATTTTAAATTTCAATTGTAAAAATAATAATGAAATTTTATGTAAATTATCCATATTGTATCCAAATTAATCTTTGGAAGTTTTTATCGCAGATCCTTCGGGTTCACTAACAACATCCCCTATCAGAGCAGCATCTGAAATTCAAGCATTTAGAAATGTTGTTCTCAAAGATATCATTGATTCTGAGAAAGCACATGTTGCTGAGATGCAAGGTCTTGTCAGCAATTTCTTGCAGCCTTTAGAGAAGAGTGAAATGTAAGATTTTTTTTAATGAATTTAAAACGGTATTAAAAATAACAAAATATACCAAAATCTACAAGTAATATAAATCGATGAACTGCATTTTAATGTATTTTAGGCTAACAAAAGATGAGTTCAAACAGCTGACAGGGAACATCAATGAAGTCTTGCAAACTCATGAACAATTTTTAGTTCTGCTTGAAGAGTGTGCAACAAAAACAGGACCCGACCAAAGGGTGGGAGGACTATTTCTGCAATGGGCTCCTAAGATTAAAGCTGTTCATCAGACATATTGTGCAGGCCATCCTAAAGCTGTGTGTATCCTTGATAAATATAAGTAAGTATAATATTATTATTGTTAAAAATTATCTGTGAAAATATTTTAACAGTAGTCTACCACCCACAACAACAAAATCTGTTGCATGAATGGGCTGGCTCGACTGGTAAAATACCACAACCTCACAGGAAACAAGTGTGAAGGAGAAGTACTCTGCATTTCGTCTGATGAGCACCTCAGTGCCAGAGGCCTAATTTCAGTCCTCTTCCCCTTTCTACTCTTTCCTCATACAGATAAGGGAGGGGTTGTCGGGGAAAAGAAGAATATCTATCTATGCCCTCCTCTGTCCATTAAAGGTAGGCAATGCACCTTCAAGACTTATTGCGGATTTTTATGGGTATCGCTCACTTAACATCAGGTGATCACTAGCTTCTGACATAAAAAAAAGTGTTTTTTCTTTAAAATATGAACCTTTCTTAACAAATCTACTATCACAATCTAGTAAATATTAAAAATTAAATAAAAAGTGTGATGTATATCAGTTGTAACTATAGTGAAATTTTTAAACAAGATATATTTATTTACAAATAAATTAATAACAAGACAGGCTACATGGCGCATGGAATATTTAAAAATAAATTAGCATTAATATTTGTATAAAAGAACTAGTGATACTTCTTCCAAGATATGATCTTGAACTTGAAGTGATCATGGTGTCTTGAAATGTCAAATACATAGATATAATTTAAAATATTCATATGTTTTATAGCTGCACCATGTCATGAATGATAGCTTACTTACTTGAGGTATACTGCAGTGTACTAATATGCACGCATTTTTTTGGGTACTGTGGGTTCTCATGGGTACTACTCGTTGTTGCGGTATATTGATAATTAACATTATATTTTTTAGAGAAGGTTTAAACACTTGGATGGAGAATGCGGGTGCCGTATGTCCTGGAGTGCTTGTGTTAACAGCTGGTCTCTCCAAACCATTCCGTCGACTTGGGAAGTATCCGGCCATGCTACAAGAGCTGGCTAGGCATGTTCATGAAGCTCACCCCGACAGAGGGGACACACACAGAGCGTCTGTTGTCTACAAGGACATTGCAGTAAGTTGTTTGTTGTTCTACAAATAAAAAAAATGCGCTCACGCCAGTTACCCAGACGAGTAGGCTGAGATCATGGATTTCCATTTGGCGCGCTCTTGGCACAGTTCTTACGGTTGTTGTACATTCATACATCTATGCATACATGCTTCTCTGATATGGGTGCCCCATAAGGAGCCCTTTGTTAGTAAGCTGCTAATCTGACTGATATAAGTTTTCCTGGGGGGTCCCCTACTAACACAGCCACTCACTTTTGCAACATAAATTCGTTTCGTTATCCTCTCTTCATCCTTTCAACATGCCCGAACCACCGAAGCATAACTTTCTCAATTCTATTCACAACATCATGTATGTATGTATTTTTGCAGCATCTGCATTAGCAGAAAGCGAAATGGCTCTATAACTTCTATGTTTGTGTGCGTGTATTTTTTATGAAGGAAGAAAACGGCAAAACACGTACTAAAGCATCCTACTTTTTTCTCCATTTTTTTTACTGTCTCCGAAGGAGGGTAATCCGTTCCATTGTGACGAACTCCCCAAACGGCTTGACTGATTGAAGGGTGAGGTGTCATTTCACAGATTCGTATTCTTCCCCGTAGTGTCGTAACTAGTATATATTTCTACTTATTAATTAATTTCTCTTATATCTTATTCTAGAGTGGATGTGCTGCTTTAAGACGTCAAAAGGAACTGGAGCTTCAGGTGGTTACCGGGGAGGTGCGTGGATGGCCCGGTGGTGAACTGGCCTCACTTGGAGATGTGTTGCACATGGGAAGTGTTGCAGTTGGACCATCACATCAAGACAGATACCTTGTTCTTTTTCCTTCAGCTTTACTTTTACTTTCAGTTAGTAAAAGGGTGTCAGCATTTGTTTACGAGGTTTGTAAAATGTTTTATACGATTTTTGTATATACTATTAACATTTATATGAAATCAATATTACTTCAATATATCTGCAATTTATGTAGTGGCAGGAAAACAAGAGCTTCAATATGTAATCATATAATAATTTTATTTTATAATAATACTAGCGGCCCGCCCCGTCTTCGTACAGGTATTTAACAAATATTAGTAGTCATTGTGACATAACTGTAATAGTGAGACGTATGGTATCGCGGAATTTTTTGTAGATATTGATGTCCTATATAAAATTGTAGTGTATCACTTTGTCTCTATTGTCAATAATTTCCGCACAGTACGAAATAAATGCTTTTTGTTATTTTTTCACAAGTTGTGTTACATTAACGAAGTTTTCATACCAATCCTAACTTTTTGAAAAGATCTGTCGCCTACGTTCATCAGGGATAACGTAGGATTCTAACGGCGAAACAATTTTTCTAATCGTTCCAGTAGTTTCAGAGCCTGTACAATGCAAACAAACAATAAAATGTGTCCATATTTATAATATTAGTATAGATGTCGACACAATATTAAATATTGTTTTATGGAAGAACGTGCCAAACGAACAAGGAGATCACCTGATGTTAAGTGAGCGGTATCCGTAGACATCCGCAAAAAGCAAATGTGTTGCAGATGCGTTCCCTACGTTTAATAGACAATTTCCTTTTCCCCGTTAGTATCCTCTCCTTTAATCCACTTCCTGTTCCTATCCTATGCTTATGAGGGAAGGGTGCGGAGGGGAAGAGGACTGAAATTAGGACTTCGCTCATGGGAGGAAACGCAGAGTACTTCTACTTCACGCCTGTTTTCTCTGGGTATTTCACCGGTCATTCCGGCCCATTCGTGCAACAGATGTTGCTGTTCAAGGCCCTACCACTGTTTTATAATATCCAACAGTTATTGAAATAAAATGTATAACTATAACCAAAAATAGAATATAACTATTCTACTTTTAACTATGTCTATTTTAGGGTTGTCTTCCATTGACTGGTATAACAGTCTGCAAACTTGATGATACTGATACGAGAAAAAATGCATTTGAGATAAGTGGTCCTATGATAGATACAATAGTAGCGGTGTGTCAGACCCGAGCCGAAGCTGATAACTGGGTTAGCTTGCTGCAGAAACACTCCAATACGAGCAGCCCCTCTCACGAGCCAGGCCAGCCCCAGTCATTGCCTCAAGTGAGTATAATAAAAACCCTTGCGCTAATATTTTATTTTATACGTATCTATATTATAGAATGTTTCAATATGGGATATTGCAATATATTTTGTTTCTTACATAGCTCACCCGATCTCCTTCAGAAGGGGCATTATCTTGCATCAATACTAGTCGCCGCAGTCTCTATCATGTGACATTGCCGCCGCCTAGCTATCCCTCTGCATCGCCGTACTATTCCCTAACTAAATATTTTGCACGTTTAGTTAAAAAAAAAGTTATAACGAGACAAATGTTAAGGAAATTACTACATGAAAGACCGTGGGCCAAAGCATTGGAGCTGACAGGACTACCCATTAGGAGAAGACACAAAAATCATTTAAGATTGAGAATCGAGGACGATGGCACTATTGGTACAGAAACCGATTGCTCAGACAGTGACAAAAATTCAGAAGATAGTGAGAGAGAAGAGAGTGACGCAACAGAAACATATTCAAACTCTAGTTGCACTGATGCTGAAATGAAGGAGTCCTCAAAAATAATGCGCCAAAACGCCTTAGAATCGCCTAGCCCTAGAACTATTTCGGGGTCGTGTAGCAGCTGTGGAAGTAACTTCGGTTACGTCCGGTACTTTGACACCTCCACAGACATGATGCACCTAGATGTACCTCAGCCGTATGCAAAGGGTGATTGTACTAAAAATATATTCTTACCTTTGCCAGCGGTTGGTTTACAAATTCCTCCAGGACTTGACAATGTTTCACTTGCGCCCTTACAACATTCCCGTAGTATCGAAAATTCTACTTTCGATGTTCGGTCGAACATGGCTTGTGAAGACTTGGTTAATATGGACCAGAATAAACAAATTGAAACTCTAACAAACGACGAGTCCGATTTCATTCCAACAAGACGCAGTTTTCCGAACTGTAGCGCTAAAAATGAAAATGTTCAAAAATTATGGAAGTCTACTGAAGAAAGGTGTTCCCGTGACGATATCGATGACGGCAATACAGTTGGAAATTTACTTCAAGATTTAGAACCGCCGACGCCCAAATACGATCGCGTGAGTCTTGTCGGTTCAATCATTTTAGATCCACCTCCTATGTTTCGGAATAATGACGAAGACTTAAAAGTTATAAATATAAACCTGAACACAAATGTGCCTTTTAGAAAACACTCTTTGAACTCTGATAAAAAACTTCGCCGATCTGTGTCCAGGTCAATGGTAGAAACTGAGAATATAAAGAAAACTGATGCGCACATGCAAAGAATGAGTTCTCAGTCGGAAACGCGTAAAGTCGTTAAGAAATGCGAGTGCTGCAACAGATCGCTTTGCCCTAGCCCCCGATCGTCTGACTCGGGTGTTGCGGGTAGTTGCAACTTGGCTTCTCCAGAGTTGAACATGCCTGAATACACAAGCGCAGGAGGCACCAGTAATGATTCTGACAGCCAAAGCAAAAGCAACGTAGCACAGAACAATTTCCATCGTAAGTTAACATTGTCCGAAATCGAGGCGGCTGCGTTTGAAGATCAATGTAGATGTACATCGCCCTTCGGCTCCACCGCGCGGACGTCGTGTGTTACTAGTGTAACGTCTGAGACTAGTCTTGATGTCATGGATTCTTCCAGTACTTTTGTTACATCTACTTTTGTGGGAAATCCTCCAGTGTCGACATCTCAAATTAAACGTACATCTATAAGAAGAAACATCGAACGATACGTACCAGAGATTAAAATTAAACCAGAGGTCCCGCCTAGGATATATCGCAAGCCTAGCACCCACTTTGAAACTCCGAAGAATGTCCGGCAGCCTATACCTTGCCAGTGGGGTACCTTGAATATAACGGAACGTACAAAGCCGAGCTTGCATTATCATATGCGCATATACAAGGAGAAGCCAGAAGAAAATAAACAGCAATCATCCAGTAGACCATCCCGCGAAAATTTGTTACGCAAATGTCATGTTTTTAACAAAGAAAATCGCTCCATAGACGATAATACACGCAAGACTAGATCACGGAGCGAAGACCTACTGAAGTCTCAAAAAGTGTTGAGCGAGGCTCAGACCGGCTTCGTCGTGTACCGTTCAGATTTATACGCCCATTGGTGGATGAAAGCCAAATTACCCATTACCGTGGTCACCGACTCAGGCAAGGATTATTTTTTTGTAAAGAGAAACTGTTTTGTGTATCACTGGTTTTCAGTATTGTAACAACTAGATTAATGCTGTCATTAGAGTACCCCCGATATTGAAGTGCTTTACTCGATCATCCTTGCCTGTGTTTATTCATTTTACTAACTGAAAAATCACTGCAAGTAGATGTCATACACTAACAACTCGAAGATATGCATGGAAAGCTTGTGACCACATACCGATTTACCCCACAATTGCGTGAATAAATACTATTTGCACTTTAACGAGTTGTAATTGCAACTATTTGCAAATAGATATAGATTCAATACAATGGATCTGGGGCCACGTAATTTTATGTATTGGTCGATTTATTTGAGATGAGGATTTGATATTATCAATATCAGCTAGTTACAATTATAAAAAGTACGTGGATTCAAGAAGCCATTATGTAAAACCCCTACGCTTTGAATCGCTGTATGAACACAGTCTAATTGCAGTTATTTTAAGAAAGTATTAAAGCGTGTGTTTAATATTGCTGTCACCGAGCAGGATATTGTACTAACAATTTATTTATTTGACAGATGGCCATGAGCGACAGCAGTAACGAGCTAGCGCCAGGTCTCAGCAGCCATAAAAGATCTCATTCATTCAACAATCACCAAAGCTACACACAACATAGTCAACAAACGCAAAAGAGCAAGCACAAGAACCAATCCGCGCGCTGGCTACTGAACTCCTGCGATTCCCTGGACCAATCGCCTGCTAAATCTAACAAGGCTCCCATTGGAAAGAAATATTCATCGGTCGACTTCATTGACACAACAGAGGCCTGTCATTTAAACAAAGGTAATTAATGAGTTTCAGAAGGCTTTTGTATGGTAATAGGCAATCGGGTAAGCCGATCATCTGAGGATATAACATGTGGATCTTTAAACCATTAAATTATGAACTGCTGTTTAAATTGGGATGGTTTCTGACTTATAAGCATTTTTCAAGGGTGGAGCATAACATGTCTACGCCCCGCACCTCCGCTGAGACCGCAGTCGTTCACGGTCGGCTCGGACGAGAATATCGGACCGACACATCCGTATGCACCGCACCAACGCAAGTCCAACTCGTACGAGGAGGACGCCCTCATCCTGAAAGTGATCGAGGCGTACTGTACGTCGGCGCGGTGTAGAAACGCCGTCAGTTCCGGTGAGTCCGCTACACTCCGATTAACATACTCGAATCCCATCATTAACTCTGTGAGACCGCTGTTGTGCTCGTTTGTTTAGACGTCCTTCATTTTGTGGTTGTGACATATCTGTTAGGTGTGATGTCTTCGGGCCGTTACGACAGGGCGCCTAAACATTTGGAACTTTTTGAATAATTTAGAACATCTGTTTACTAATTACAGTTTTGAAGTGATGAATGGAATGCGTTTTATTAATTATCCATTGTAGACAAATTGTCCGATGCGCTAGTTACCATTTCTATAATAACTACTTTTATATGAATATATTAAATTTGTGACATGTTTAAATTATTTATATCATATTTTTATATTCGCCTAACATTATACAAAAGGTTTCTACTAACACAGCCTTAATTATTATGCAGTACCCAATATACCCCTGGAGATTTTCGAGTCGACAAGAAGAAGACATGCGAAGTCAAGAAACCGTATTATCAGTTGGTTATTAGAGTGAACGATCTGTATCTCACAATAATATATAAATATATGTAACTATATTAATACAAAGTAGCGCTTCATAATAATATGTCGTTGTTAAAGTTTGTGGTTAGTGTTTGAATGTTACACCTAATATATTTAAACTATATGTGTCGTGATTACAAAGTACACTGCGTATTGTATATGTGTGCACATCGGTACTAACAACTGGGCCTGCGGCGTGTCGTGAGGTTTAATCGATCGCTAGTGCATGATGTGAGCATGCTTTTGTAAACTATACTCTTACTAGATCTGATAGATTATTATGTATAGTTATTTGTGCCAATTATAAAAATATTTTGATATTTTGTTACAGTACAAAGTAGCTAGTCATTGTCGTGGCCAACCAAGTCAATCGCCACACAGTGTCTTTTATTTTGTTACAGTACAAAGTAGCTAGTCATTGTCGTGGCTAACCAAGTCAATCGCCACACAGTGTCTTTTATTTTGTTACAGTACAAAGTAGCTAGTCATTGTCGTGGCTAACCAAGTCAATCGCCACACAGTGTCTTTTATTTTGTTACAGTACAAAGTAGCTAGTCATTGTCGTGGCTAACCAAGTCAATCGCCACACAGTGTCTTTTATTTTGTTACAGTACAAAGTAGCTAGTCATTGTCGTGGCCAACCAAGTCAATCGCCACACAGTGTCTTTTATTGTCAGTTTCTATATAAGTAGATACTCTACAGCTGCTACGTAGATACGAGCCGCGAGTAAGAATATATTGAGAAAGTTAGTCATTTAATATCAGTCATTATTTTAGCATGTACTTTATATTTCTTATTCGATGTCAGTCGAAGATGAGAGCAGATGATCATAAGCCAAATTTTAGGTTATAAATGTTGCCACTAACATTTGTTGCCAGTTTAAATTCCTTTTCCACTTGCGCTGATATTTAATAATTTTAAATAAACTTAACTATCGACTAAACAATGCGTCTCGACGTGGTACTTTGAATCTTTCTATTTTGTTACATGCGGCTGCCTTTATATCGCACCTGCAGTGGACTGCGGCCACTTTTCTCTCGGTAAAGTACAATATCACGCACGCTCCACTAACAGCCCCCACCATAACTACACCAAGCAGCCTCTCGTACAGAGAAGCGAGACGCCCGACTACACCGGTTGCAGCAAGGCGTCCAAAGTGAAGCGTAACAAAAGCTCGTCGGCCGCGGACACGCACCTGTACCGCGCGCCCGAGACGCGGAGGTTGCTCGCCGATAGAAAGCTCCAGATGAACCGCTCGAACCCGAACCTGTGGGAGTGCTCGGAGGAGCGCGACCGCAGGCAGAGGTTACACGGCGGCCGCGAGCGGCGCAGCGGCTCGCACCCCAGCCTCGCACCGCCGCTCCGCTCGCACACGCTCATGCACGCGCCCGCCCCCAATCCCGCGCCCGCTCCCCGCTCTGCGCGTTCCTCTACTTGGTGTTGCGGCACCTTCGTTAAGCAACTCACCAAGTCACATCATTTTGATTGACATTAATACTCCACACAACCGTGATAATATTATGCTAAATATTCCGTACTAAATCTAATACTGTGTGCATTTCCTAGTCCTACTTTTTCTAACGATTCTTATGCCCATATGCTATGATAATGTCCCCATCGAAACTATAAACTTGGGAATGCAGACAGAAACGCGAACACTTTGCAGGCTTAGTTATGCGTAATATTATCATTATTTGTTGTGGATTTTTAAAATAAATATTTTTGCTTCTTCCAAGTTTCAACTAACGTGTGATTTCTGATAGTTTCCACCCATCTGCTCCGTTCGCTTTTTTTGGATCGAGTAATGATGCCACCATTATTTCAGCCAGGTGTGCGCATTTCATCATTATCGGTGTTCCATTTTTCAATGAAACCGCCTCATCTGAATGACTAATCTCGTTTGTTTAATATATAGATATTATTTTGGCGGTCGTAGTAGCAGTGATCACTCTGCATCAAAAATGCTTCTTATAACAACATAGTATACGAATACGTGTACGCATGGATAGTATATATAATAACGTTGTGTTGGACTCAATATTGTTTTCTCATATAGCTAGTTATCTATGTCAACATAGACTAATTCATACTTTATTTGACATGCAAGTGTGCAGTATTATTAAAAATAATGGATTTAGTTGTAAGATTTGCTTAATAATGAAATTAAATAATAATGGTGCATTAATATTGTTAATTTTACACGTATACACACACACACATATATATATATATTAAAATATATATTTTTATATATTGTTATGTATAAATAGAAATATAAGAATTATATATCTATAGTTTTATTTAATACCTAACACTAGTTTCTGTACATTTAGTTGGACTTGATGCAAAAATTACTTACATTGTAGGATGCCAAAGTATTAAAATGGGTATATTTGTTCCAGTTAGCATAATATTGTAAACTTTATTCTGTTTGTAAATTCAAATTCCCAATTTGGCAACATTAGAGTAGCGAGTCTTACAATATTTTTGGAACTTTTAAAAAATAAAAAGTCTATTAAAATGAACTTAATATTTTTACACCGTAACATTTGCGATAAAGATATTTGTTGAATTGCGACATATGTCAATTGCCAACAGTAATATATTTTTGGGCTTCAAATGTTTCTATTATATTCCTATATTTTGATCGATCCTTGATATGCCATAGATGTATACTGTAGGTTCGTTCGATACTATAGCATTAGGATAAATCGGAGGACCATAAAATAGTGTTCGAGATTTATGGCCGTTATAACTTCACAGTACCAACAGAACTAACGCGGCGCAATGAATCTGCCCGGGGAGTTGCGTGACTGTAATTAATCAATATATCAATGAAATTGCCCGATTTTCAATGCTTATATAGATAAACATTTTGTTGACAAACGCCTATTAAGCTTAACTATCTTTCTCGTAACCTGGTCATATTTTGGAAGTAATCGAGAACAATAATAAATTTATATGTACATATTGCCATTAATAAATAAATATATTGATGTTTCCAGACTTCTATGTTTGTCATTATTAATTTTATTATTACGCTAATCGAGGACAAACATAAAATGGTCAAACTGTCACAAATCTTTGTTGCTATGTGGCTCTATCATTAAATTGATTTGGAAACTTTTGGAATTATCTCTTTATTTTTTTTATCAGAAAAGATCTCGGCCACATTGCTAGTCTCTACGACTTTGTTTTTGTAAAAATGAATTTTGATTCCTTAAATTACACAATTTGCACATTCAAATTGATTCCTTGCATCGTGTATAAGACCAAATAAATTGACACGTCGCATTAACACATATAAATGATATATATGTGTTGTTTCATACCCATTTAGAATTAAATTAGTTACGCGTAATATTGATACGATTATTAATTATACTCACAACTTGAGACGAGAGGTGGTTAGGCAATATGGTGGGCAATGAACGGACGGTTAGGCTCGCTATATGCATTCATATTTTATTCAATAGCAGAGATAATTCCCTACTTCAAATGGATATGGATACATTGCAGACATTACATATTATTACCCATTTATTGGCTTTTGTAACTAGTTATACACTGTTTATTTGTTGGCATAATGGTTTCAGTAAATTCATATTCAATAAGGAAATAAAAACAATGATGTAATTGTAATAGATGTAAGAAAATGTATTTTTCTTTTAATTTTCACTAAGTATAAAAAATATTTTTTGGAATTTATGTTTGATATTTTGTTTAGACAAATTAACCATAAATGTGGATTAGGCCCACGTAGCGTAGGTAGCTAAGCTACCCACAGAGCGAATCGACGACCCGTTCAAGGTTACAGGTGACCACTGGACGAGAGCGACGTGGGGCCGATCTTTGCTACTACTACTAGAGCTACGTCAATGCACGCCTTATAAATTAGGTGTAGATGTAAATTGTAATATGATCAGTATTATTAAAAATTTTGTTTTTTGTGATCATTTCTTACGCTTTAAAATTTTTCAGCTTTTTCGTGTAATTTGGGAATGTCTCGGGCTTGTATTGTTGATTGTACCAAAGATTGTTTAAGTGTTTATTTTCTACGGCGTTGGGAATCGAATGTTGAGATCGATAAATTCTTGGATAACGCGTTTAGAATAGTTTATTTCTGAGTAAATCGAAATATTGTTTGTAGCTACACATAATGTATTTGTTGAGGTGAATTTGGCTGGAAAATATAAAACATCGTATAATAGAAACGCTGCGGCTTTCGCTCACTGCAAACTACAATTGTAAATCTCCTTCGCCACAAGACACGTGGGAAGCTCATCCACTTTATGGTAAACAACATGTGGAAAAACATGTTTTTCTTCGCTCTCTTAGGCTCCACTCACCGTGTCGATGCAGTACATGTGTACTTAATAACAATTTATATATTTTTCATAATAGGCTCTTTAATTTTTCTGTTACTACAACATATGATTTAATAAGTTTTAAATTAATTGTTTTTTTATTGGTTTATAATGTAAAATAACATGCATAAAATCTAGTCAACTACAATTTTTTGTAGTGTATTCATTTATTTTAGTGAGTGAAATGACGTCAGACCAAAAACAGATGAACTGATTTATGTTTATCTATCGATATGAATAGTTAAGGCCGTGGATTCGAAAATTATGAAAATGTAATTCTATATATGTTTTGTTTGTTCGTTTTTTTAACTTTTAACGAATTATGTTTAATTATATATGATTATTAAGAAATAAAGTGTTAAAATAATACAAAATTTTCTTGTATTGTAAACACGCACATACTTCACTACACAACATCTGTTGCACGAATTGGCCGGTGCGCCTGGTAAAATACTACGACCTCACAGAAAACTGACGTGAAGTAGAAGTACTCTGCGCTTCGTCTGATGAGTGAGGTGCCGGACGCCTAATGTTAGTCCTCTTCCCCTTCCCACCCTTTCCTCATAAGGATAGGACGGGAAGGGGAAGAGGATAGGACGGGGAGAGGGTTAACGGGGAAAAGGAAATATCCTTTGTCCTGGCTATGCCTTCCTTTGTCCTTTAAAGGTAGTCAACGCATTTGCCTGTTGTGGATGTTCATGGGCGGCGCTCACTTGACATCAGGTGATCAGCCTGCTCGTTTGCCACCCTCTTACATAAAAAAAACTTACTCTAAATATCATTAAAACTCATAAATCTATTACCGCCTTACGTGTGATGAAGGTGGGTAAAATAGACGAAATAAATATACTCAAGATAACAATTACCATTACAAAGTATGGCATCTAAATGGAAATATCGATAATTTTCAGAGTGCGACGACGAATCCTCTATGTGCATAGATGCATTAGTGAGATCACCATCGCTTCCCATACACTCCACATCCAACCACGGCTCCCCGAGTCTTTGGGCTATAGTCATGCGACTGCACAACGAAGTCAAGACGCTAAAATTAGACATGAAACATTTACAAATGCAACTGAACGAAGAGAAACAAGACAGAAACCTCGCCATTGCCGCAATCCACACGAAAAATTTATTTAAAGACGCAAAAGAAAGTAAATGTTGACAAGTTGTTACTTTGTATCTTACTACATTAATACATTAATAATTATTAAATTTGTTTTCTTTTACCTAAATACCTTTATAGGTCAGAAAATTAAAGCAAACACAACAAATTGTAAATGTAACTTTTTTTCAATAATAGATTGCGGCAACAACACACTACATTTCTTTTCACCAATTCAACTATGCCAAAGCGTGTGTTAGAAGATAAATCACCACAATGAACACACCTCATGTTTCGCAGTCCGTACCAAAACCATTTGGCTATTGGAACTTAACTAATAATTATATTAACGTTTATATGTGGATATATATAAAACAGGCTAGGTGTTTCGACCTAAGAATGAATATATTTTAATTATCGATATAAATCTTTGCCATCTCTGTCCACCCTAGTACGATTATGAGAGAGTAGGTATTCTTTTTAAGAAACAGGATGAAATATATCCACATAAAATAACCTGCTTTGATATCCACTTCATTGTTCGATTAATGTATAGGTTCTACTGATCATTACAGGGAGGTATAGTTATTACATATTATTTTATTGTTTAACACAACCAATGAATTTACAAGAGGTCGTAAATGATAAAGCTCTAATGATTCCTAAATAACCGCATACCTACATTTGGACACATGTTATAGGTAAAGTTTACCGTAGCAGCATATTCGCGATGAACGCATCGTCATACCGAACCAACTATTGCATTGTACAAACACCGTTAATGATGTTATGCGTGAATAGAAATGAATGCCAATACGACTACGACTACTAGACTTCCTCTCAAGTAGCTTTGAGTGGAGCGAATCCATTGTTCTTATACTTAATCTTTTGCAAATCAAAATGTATACCTATTTATTCCTAATTGTTAACTAGTACGCTTTCATGCACTAATGAATTTAGTCAATAAACATTCGTCTAGAGGGTTCATCAACCGTCACAGATACTCATTTCCATTGGGAAATGGATGATTCGGTCTTTTTTATGGAGTTTTACCGTAAAGCCAAATTCAGTCACATATTCTGAAGACGATAATGATAATAGTGCAAGCTCAGTGTTATTGACATTACAACACAAGTTTGTATTGTTCACAGGGTGCCAAACAAGTACAGCTACGCAGATATATATTTTTTTAATTAGAGAGTATTAGCAAAACATTGATCTATTATTGACAATCGCGTCTCTTACCATTGGGTGAAGAGAGTCCTGCAATTTAGAATTCAATTAAGTTTTTCATTTAATTCAATTCAAAAAATTGATTAGGAATCCGATCGGCTACGGACGGTGGCAGCTAGTTATATATCCGGATAGAAATTGACGTCAATGACAAAATAATATGGCTTGATTAAATATTTTAATGTAAATACCGGGCAGTAACAAAGCGGCGTTAAGCACACGGCCGAGTACAGGTGCTTTGTGGGCTCCCCTCGTGTTCCCCGAGCGTGTTTAAGTAAAACCAAAATAGCTGCTCTTATACTTATCATATTAAAATAGCTTTTATGGTGCATAACTTATGGGCGACGTTATATAAACCGATGTGGTATAAACAAATGTCAATAGTGAACTAATATTTTGTTTTAATATAACGTTGGATAATTTAATATAAAAATACTCTCACGCCCGTAAACTAAAGGGGTGGGCAGATAGCACTTATGTCCATTTAGCGCGATCCTGGCACAACTTTCTCGCTTCATTTACATCCAAACATCGACGCATACACGCTTGTCGGTTACGGGTAATACTTATATCTCCTTTCTTTAGTACATTTAGTATGTCGCTTATGATCGATATAAGTTCTCCTGAGATGTCCAATACCAACATTATCACTCACTTTTGCAACATGAATTTGTCTCGTTACTCTCTCATCGTTTGTTTTTTCTTTTTATATGGTCTCGTTAGATTGGTTCCTATACATTTAATACGTGACAGTTACCCATACATATTATAAAAATATCTTTGACGGATGTTTATCAAAGAAAAAATAGGTTGTGATACGTCATATTGTCAATGATTCGTTCAGTTCGCAATTTGCTGACAGTTTATAATATACCTAGTCCTAGCATAAACTGAAAAGTTCACAAAAAGTCGGTGACAGATAATGTAAAAACATTGTAATGTAAAAAGTTAAAAGAACGATATTATGCACATTAACGTTCTTCGTAGTTTGTGCACATGACGCGCAGGATTAAATTATTTCATTTTACCTCATATTTCGCATATTCATGAGTATCATGAATTCCTAGCACTACCTGACCTACTTCTGAAAACATATTGTATAATGATTAATATTCGGCAGGTCTCAAACTTTTCTGCGTAATTACCGTATTTTATAATTATGCATATATCTATTTAGAAGGTCCCGCGTCTTATTTGGGGAACATAGGTCGGTCTGGTATTCATTTAACTATTTTTGTTCATAAATTCGGGACTCCAGTGATGTATCGTCTACTTTTGTTTTGTGGATAGTAGTGTTGTATACTATAACGCTACTGGTGATCACCCCGAGTTGCAGCGTCGCTTGCGTAAATATAAATCGCACATTACATTTATAGACAAAGGTACATTACATTTAAGTACTTACTAGTGATCATTTTTTTTAGTCTAAATATATTAGTAGGTTTTGTATTAATTTACTAATATTTCTTTTAACCATTCCAACTAAGCTTGAAAGCTTGTGCTGGATATGGTTCACGACCATAGTCGAATGGCGGATTCGAACCTACGACCTTATGATCGGCAGTCCGTACCCTAAACCATTCGGCTATTGGCGCTTCAAAGAATTCGAAGTAGAAGAAGAAAGATTTAGAAGTCTTAAGTATGTATCGGAGGCAACAATAACTGATTCCAATTTTAAATAGCGCAATATACATAGAGCTTGTGTCACAGTGAATCGATCGCAACGTGTTCACCACAATTAGTTTTTTTAAGTTTAAGAAGAAGACAAACGAATAGGTGTATCGCATGCTTGGCGGCTCCCGCTACCTTAGACATACATAACCAAGAATACAGACGGTAGGTAAAGAGAGAGTGAGACACCTTAGGATGGAAAAAAAGAAACAATTTGATTGATCATCATGAGCGAAACTCTAACAACCACCAAATCCTCGCTCCAACTGGTCGCCCAACTACGATGCGCCGTCCACTACTTAGATCTACGTCGGAACCGTGGCCTCATCCGTTCTACTAGAAATTATTCTACTAAAAATGCATAAAATAATAAAAAGTGGGAATTAAATGAGCACAATGATTTCTTCTTCTCTTATATTTAGGCGAAAAAACTAATTTTACAGATTTTAATGAGCAGTTCTGAAATGTTATGCAGCATTACTATAAAACAATAATATTAAGTTTACACTGTTTAATATTAAATTTAGTAGAAAAATCTTTGTATGTTTATGGAGCTACTTGAAACTTTACCATTGCATCTCGAACATTTGATCCGAACAAAATTCCACGAATAAAGGATTTTATTCATTTTCATACAATGAACCTTCCGGAAAACAAAGCTTGTCCGAGACTTTAAACCTTGATTTTCGGACTCGATTTGATTTCAACAACATGATTCACGGCCACAGCGTAGCAAGTAACTTACCTTGTTTTATATGTATAAAAATAAATAAACACTCGAATTTTCGGCGTTACACTTTACATTTACCTCTTTCTACTTGAACTCGTGTCTCTTGTATATATAGGAACGTACAGATATATTGCGTAGATATTTAACTCCATCTTGAATAGCTCAGGCGTCAGGCGTTAGGGAAAAGAGAATGACACGTAGCTAAATACATTAGGACATTACAAAATATAATCTTGGATCGATAGTACAGTAAGTAGACTGGCTTCCTGTATCGACACTCCACCAAACACGTAGCGCGTATCCACGATGCAACCCGATTGCCGTCACTCTTCGTAATGTAATGACCGCTACCAAGTTCGCCGTTACGCTAGACACAACCCCATGGTTGTGTCAGAGTTACTGACGTCAAGTCACTCTGCCAGCCATTCAGCCAGTCCCCGACGACGATATATATATATATATATATATATATATATATATATATATATACGATATATATATATATATATATATATATATATATATATATGTACATATATTAATACTTGTAATATCTCAATTTTGCTGGCGCACTTAGCTTTTTCAATTTTCAACAAAGCTTGTCAAACCTAATATTGGTCTTGTAAGGTATAAGTATATTAAAAGTATAGCGGCTGATATTGGCTGGTCCGGTTCAGTAGGTGTGCTGTGAGGCGACCCGGCTGGACTACACATAGCCTTAGTAAAAGGCAACCGCATTGGCTTGACAAAAACATGCATACGCTCTCCGAACTCACTGCACTCTCCTGGGGGACAAAAATTGTTATTATCCTATCGTCCTGTGCGAATATGTTTTAGTATTGAACCAACATTCCAAACTAGATTTGCATGCACATTTTGTTGCAAAACACAGACGTCTAAATTACCTCTGCGCTTTTATTTAGCGTTCTAATGAGATTTTATAACGCATTTAACAAACCTTCCCTGTTATTAATTCCATTAAAAAGTTCATTTATAATTCAAAAAAGCAATGACAGTTGATGAACTTTGTTTATAAATTGGTATTGTTACGCGGAGCACTTTTTTAAATTACTTGCGATATATTAATATGAACTTGTAGTTATTTAAAGTATTGCGTTTAATCATTAAATATAATAACTGAATAACATTATTCGACACGGCTTTCTATGTACTGTTTGTATGTTTTGCTTAAAATTTGTGCATAGCCGGAAGCTTAGTATAATTAGGTAAGGCCCTTATCTCGTCTTTCATAACTAATGTATTTTAAGCTCAATGCCTTGAGACACATAAAATCTAGTTTTTCATACATCCTGGAAGGCAGAGAAGAAATAAAAGTCCGACATAGTTGTTATACTGTACAAAAAGAGTATCTTAGTACAAGGTTTGTAACGAACGTTGTCATTAGATACTTCGCAGCTCCCGCAAGTTTTACGTGTATTGAAAATCAGTGTTCTGCATCGTAAAGCAAAATGGTTTTTATTTTTATATTATTATTTATGCCAGAAAACGTTAGCACGTGTTCACATTATTAGTAGGCACTTATCTCGCAAAGAAAGTTTGAGGAAAGCGAACGTTTTACCGGGTTCCAAATGTCGACCTTCGTCTTGTGTCAACAAACCAAGTTTCTAGTCGTACGACCACTTCCCTTATCGTTTCTTTTGTACACATCGTATAAAGTTTTCTTCAAATATTTTCTCTTACCGTAATGTTATTGACAGTACGTTAGCCAGGGACGCTAGGCCTTTTAAGTGTCTTTAATTTATCAATACAATTTATTTTATGTTTACCAAAATGATAGTACAAAGACAAGGGCTTCGTCTATTTGGGGACGATTTAAATATGCAAATTGAAAACAAAAAACACATAGCTGGGGTGGGCAAGCTCAGGCGGTACATATGCATATTGTACATAAATGGTAGCGATAGCGTGGTTAATAATAATGACTCTAAACGCTCAATTTATTATAATACGAAATTAACCTTGTTGAATAAAGTCAGATCTATATCAAGCTATATATTAATAATAATATAATAAAACATTTATTTTAAGACTACAGGGTCTCATTTTTTGTTAGTAAGATACACACACTTTTCGACTAATGTTAGTAACAATATAATATAATAATAATATGATATAATAATATTTTAAAAATTCTACTTAACTATTTACTTCCACGTGCAACTTCAAGCAGCGGTTTACATATATACAGTCAATCCTGTCGGCTATCGTGGCTAGAATGGAGTTGGAGCAGGCCCTCACCCTGCGCACCAACGATGCACAATACGCGTCGATTGCTTTTATACGCATTATCGTATAAAAGCAATCGACGCGTGCTTCAGCGAACATCGCTGATGCGCTTCAGAAGCGAGGCAGACCCAGCAGCTCTCTGAACGCATTGTTATACTGAACGCGAGTGCGTTGTAGGGCCTTCGCTTATAGTTTGCCCACAGGCTGCTCATTGGTTGGTTTGTTCGCACGTCATTTGAGCAGCGAGCAAACCTGCGAGCTATCATGTTGGCCCTCACTGACAACGCTCTCCGCTCTCTTTCCATATCGCTATCATCCTTGAGATCGGTAGTTAACAAGTGCCCCAAATATTTTAAATGGTAAACTCTATTTACAGCCAAATCGTTAAGCTTAATGTCAGGTACAGGAGTTTCATCAATGTTTTTGCCACTTATTAAAAAACATGTACTCCCATTTATTAACATTGTATTTCAACCCAAGGCTATTAGCACAATTCTCACAAATCACGAGTAACTTTCTTAAGCCACAAACCGATGCGCTCAGCAACGCCATGTCGTCTGGGTAACTAATGTTGTTTACACAAACTTGATCAACATGGCAGCCGACATGCTGGTTGCTCAGCGCAACGATCAGGGTATTAATGAACAGGTTAAACAGGGTGGTCCCCCCTGTCTGCCGCAATCCAGTTTATACGGATCAGAACAACTATTAGACTACTTTACAAAATTTACTTGGTTGCCATACCAGTATTGGAGAACCTGGATAATCTCGCGTGGAACATTTTGTTCAACCAATTTTCTCCACATATTGTCATAGCAAACCCGTTCAAAAGTGGAGTGGTTGGAAAAGTCAAGGTAGCAAGCAAATGCCTCCATCTTTCGAGTAGTATAGTAACTGACAGAGTGCTTAAGGCACAGGATCGCACTTTCTGTAGATAGAACCGTTCTAAAACCAAACTGGTTATCGTGAATTTGCAAGTGTAGATTTAACTTTGTGTTAAATATGCTGTCGAAGACCTTTGCCATTTTTGTTGTAAGAGCAATAGGACTGCAGTTATTCTTATCCGACAAGTTTCCCGTTTTATTTTTGACCACAGGCACTACGACACTTCTCATAAGTTCCGAAGGCAAGTAAGAATGACTTAAGCACAAATAATATAAGACGCTCAGCTATCTGAAGATATGAGACCCAGCGTATTGCAGATGGTCGATGCTAAGACCGTCATGTCCCGGAGATTTTCCTTTACCCAGCAGTTTTATAGCGTTTGACACTTCCTCAGCCGTTACACAAGTTGTCAAATTACCATTTAGCGTCCTAGCATCGAGCACCGACAACGCCAATATAGACGCCAGTTATTTTTGTTTTCAATCAGACGTTTTATCGTGTATCGGTGAGTTAGATCAAGTTGTTAGTGTTACAACAGTGCAGGAAATCTTCGTATATTCATCATTTTTAAAGTCAAGTGAACACTGATTGAGCAACATATATTTTATATATAAACACACAGCTTACACTACTTAAGTTCAAGTTTAAAGAATTTATCATAAAGACTTACGTCACTTAAACCACCACTCAGATATAAATGTAAGCCCAAAACATCGCCATAAATATATCGGAGCACACCAAATGTATTCTTTCTTCAAATTACTTTCCCGTCAATATATACTGAGACAGTTTTGACTGGATTACACTAAATAAGTTTCTTATAAAGGTGTTTGTTATGTAATTGAGCTCCTTCGAAAGTTATATTTTTCTACCGTAATTTGTTCACACTCTTGGCAGGACAAATAAACTTGCTCGTCGATTACTACGCTTACTACTCTGTGACATCCTAGTTAATTATATGTTGGTGTTTATTATTTTCTTAATGATTTTTCTAATTATGATGCATGCACTATACATGTATAGTTGATTGATGGTCATTATTTTGGTTTCATTATAAATCTTGTCGGAGGATGTCAAATACGGATACTGAGAGACACAGTTTTTACCAACTTGTTTTGTTTGATCTGTACTTTCTTCTCAAAACCTCAATCAAATACATTAAGTGTGATTTAATTAAATAATTATACATTGAGGTAAACATCTATTAACTAATATTGCGTAGTGAACCAGTTAGTGAAGAAAGTGAAATAAATAAATAAATATGCGCTCACGACCGTAACCCAGAGGGGTAGGCAGAGATCATGGATTTCCATTTGGCGCGATATCCTGGCACACCTCTCTCGCTTCTTCTACATTCATACATACGCATACATGCTCGTCGGTTATGGGTGCCCTTTTTTAATAAGCCACTAATTTGGTCGATATAAGTTCTTCCAGGGCGTCCCCTACCAACACTGCCACTCACTTTTGCACAATAAATCTGTTTCGTTATTCACTCTTCATTCATCCTTTCAACATGCCCGAACCACAGAATGCATACCTATCTCAATTCTAGTCGCAACATCCACTTTTAAGCCATACTTTTCCCTTATAACGCTATTTTTAATCCTACCATTAAACGTCACTCCTAACATAATTCTCAACGATCGCATCTCAACGGCATTAACTCGACTAGCATGCTTTTCGTGCCAAACCCAGCTCTCACTTCCATACATTAAAGTGGGGCTAGTACAGCATTGTGTATTGCCAGACGAGCCTTCATTGACACATTCTCAATCCACCATCATATTGCAGTCGAGCAGCACGGTTTCTATCGCGGTCGCAGCGTCGATACCAATCTAGTGTCTTACACTAGTTTTATTACGAAGGCTCTAGATGCTGGCCATCAAGTGGACGCCGTGTATACCGACTTTTCCAAAGCATTTGATAAAATAAATCATTTAATATTACTCAAAAAGTTACAGCGGCTCGGTATATATGGGGATCTGCTAAGATGGATTGAGTCCTATATAAGAAATCGAAGTCAAGCTGTAGCAATTAACGGTTTTCGTTCCAAATTTCTCCCGATTCCCTCTGGTATTCCACAAGGATCACATCTTGGTCCCTTTCTTTTTACCTTTTATATAAACGACATAGAAACCTGTTTTAGTCAATCCTGTCACTTACTTTATGCAGACGATATGAAAATTTTTAAAGTTATTCGTTCAGAAGAAGACTGTAATCAACTGCAAAAAGAATTAGATGTTTTTAATAAGTATTGTAACTTAAATCAATTATTTCTCAACAGTGATAAGTGTCAAATAATTTCTTTTACGCGAAAATGGAATCCCTTAATTTATGACTACTCGCTTGCCCATAAAATTATAAAACGAGTTAATCAAGTCCGTGATTTAGGAGTCATTTTAGATTCAAAGCTGAATTTCAATCTTCATATAGACGCCATCGTATCTAAAGCTTACAAGAAACTTGGTTTAATTCTGCGTCTTGGGAAACCGTTCAAGAAATCGGAAACATTTAAAGTTTTATATTTTTCGTACGTTCGCAGCGTACTGGAGTTTGCTAGTGTGGTTTGGAGCCCCCAGTATGGGGTACATTCGGCCCGAATCGAAAAAATACAAAATATTTTTTTGAAATCCTTGGATTTCAAGTCTCCTACGGTTATGGCTGTCAATAGTTGCAATCAGAGACACAATATGGAAACATTAAACAATCGCAGAATTTACCTCGACGCCATCTTTTTATACAAAATTATTAACAACTACATCAATTCACCCCCTCTTCTTGAACAAATTTTACTCAAAGTCCCACACTTTAACACGCGGTCTAAGGATACATTTCACATTAAATTCTTCCGAACAAATTATTGTAGGAATTCATTTTTCACTCGTTCCTGTAATTACTACAACAATTTTCTCAGTGAGGTTGACATATTTTCGAATAATTTAACATTATATAAGCAAAAAGTGCGTGATATGCTTTACCAACATAGTTAAAGAAACATGAATATATTGTAATTAAACATTTTCAATGATTAAGGGTTCTATAGGCCTTTTCGTATGTATTCTATTATGTATCATTATTGTTTTATGGCTGTTTGATACCTGAATAAATAAATAAATAAATAAAAATTCTGACTCCTCACTATTGTACTGTACTGTCACTACTTCCCGCAGTCACTCGTCGTTCAACATCTTTAACATGCCTACCGTCTCTACTAAACAAACACCCCAAATACACGAACTCTTCCACCTGTTCCACTTCTTTAACGTTAACATTTATTTCAATTATAGTCTTACATTGTTCTCCATCAAACACCTAATGGTGTTTTTCTACATTCATCTTCATGCCTTTACATTCATTATGAATCATTCACTACATTCAGCATAACTTGTAAGTCCTCCGCTGATGACGCAAACATGACCTGGTCATCGGCGTACAAGAGACATTTTACAACATGGTCACCCATTCTTAATCCACAATCTACGTCTTTTAAACCTTTCAAACAATTATCCATAAAGAGATTGAACAGCCACGGGGATGCTACACAGCCCTGTCTTACACCTTTATAGATGCTGTAGAACCATTATAGAGACTTTAATGCTCGTATAAGATCACTGTTCAATCCAAACTCAACTAAAGTTGACCACAGATCAGCTCTTTTAACTTTATCATAGGCCTTTTCTTAATCAACGAAGGCGCAGAAAATTTTTTGGTTTACAGCCAGAAACTTGAAAGTTTGAAGAAAGTTTATTTTTAATATAGTCTATTTGCTAATTCCACGTCAAATAACTGTCGATTTTCAGACCAAGGCATTTTTCACAAGCTTTCTGTTGTAAGGGTATATTATTGATTGTACGTCGTGTGATGGAATAGGTATGTCTAGTCTAGACTTAAAAATTATGTATCATGTTTTATTAATTGGCAGTGAATTGTACTGGATCCATTTAAACGAAATATCTAGATCTTCCCGTACTTGTGTGTTGATATCATGTATATCCTAAACTGAACAAACATGTATCATCTGCATATTAACCCTATATGCAGACGATATATGTTTATATGACCATGTAGACCTGTCTCTGTGATGCTATTAATATAAATTAGGAAGACTAGTGGACCAAAAGAAGATATGGGACTCCAAAAACTTTCTATCTTGACTACTTGCGATCTGTTTTTTCGACATGAGGATAAAATATTGAATGCACTGCCTTTGCTGCCGATACTTTCTAGCTTTTGTTATCATTTTGTGTGGCTATACAGTACCAAATGATTTCTTTAAGTATCTACGAGTCCGTTCCCCTTAACCCATCTGGAAATATAGAGAAAAATCAGTAATGCAATTAAAGCAACTGCAAATAAACAATATTTAGACGAAATGGAAGGCCGATAGTAGTATTTAGTCACAATCGGGGCCGTAGTTAAAAAAAAAAACAGAAAAAAATTAAAAAGAATTTTCATACAGAACAAAACAATGTTTTTATTAATTTGTCAAGATCAATATATGGAATTTACAGATAATATAACGTCATTTGCAATTGAATAAGAAAATAACAATTCTTTACAATTAAAAAAAATTACACACAAGGCAATAATATATTAATGATTACACGTAGATACCCGTTGTCTTAGTGGACTGTAGTACTAGAGTTGAGATTGGCTTGGTACTTCGCCTGGAAGCGACGTCGGTCTCGCCAGCAGTGCACCTGGTTGCGGATACGGGAGACGTCGGTGGCGTACGTGCGGCAGCAGCCGCCCACATATCGTACACCAAGGTCTAGCCACTCCTGGATGAACACCTCCACCGCCTCGCACTTATCCCGGTCAATCCATCTAAAATGAATGCAACTTATTATTAGAGTCGAGTCTTGTATTTATATAAAGGAGGACTTACTGACTAACTGATTATATCAACGTACAACCCTAGTTTATGGCCCTAGATATTTGAAATTTGGCACAGATACTTCTGTTATTACGTAGGCGAGCACTAAAAAAGGATGTTTCTAAATTCATTCTCTAAAGGTCTAAAGTAGGGGATATAAATTCTTGTGGAGAAATAATTTTAGTCCAAGGCTGACCGTAGACCTATATGTTCAATCTTATTGAACAGGGTTCAGCTTAAGCTGGAGAATCGTCGGTTAAATTATATTTCACGAAGAGTGAAACCGCGGGGCTCAGCTTGTTTTTAATAAAACAAAACTTTGTGACTAAAATTAAGAAACGTACTTTTCGGGCCCTCAGCTTTCAAGTCGACAAAGTTTATGCAAAAGCAAGTCGTGTTAGTAGGGGACGTCCTAAACGAAATGATATCGACCAGATTAGTGATTCACTAAAAGCGTAACATGTTTACTTCTATGCTAATATTATAAACAGGAATTATTCCTTGAAATGTTTTTTCGTTGCAATGGGTAGACTAATGATTTTTTTCACTATTTGAATGCTCCAATGTTCAGAACTAACATATATTTTATTACTATCGTGCAGTATTAAATATTACCCGGGCGATGGCGAGTACATTGGAATGCACTACACAGTATAATTTAATAAATTTAATTTAAATTGACAGCATTTGTACAAAAGAGGAATTGCGACCGACCTATGTTTTGCTCCATTTTATTACGTCGAATAACCAATAGACGGCATATGTTCAATGCCCCTAACTAAGACATATATCACGTTTCAAACGGGGAAAAATGATTTATGTGAACTCGGCCGCTTCTCAATGAAACATGTCGTATAATAAATATATGTTCCGCAGAGAACGTCTATGCAAAGTTTTACGATATAGTTATTACCGTATGTATAAATTGTTTTCACAAAAACAAAATTTAATTCTTCGTAAATTTAAAATGTATTAACATACACTAATATTAAAAGGACAAAATATTTGATTTTTGTTCCGGATAAACTCAAAACCTAGTAATAATAATTAATAATATATATACACCTTATTGTACTTAATTTTATAAACAGTAATTTAAGTGATACGATTTGACAGCGGAACACCCGGCGTCACCTCTATTGTCCTTTCTCTCTATACACTTGCTAATAAATTCAGTTAGGCTTTCATCGCAGTCGCTTAACGTTGTATTTTAACACAGACATGCGTATGAATGAGTTATATAGAACTCAGAGCCGAAAGCCCATTAGACTATTAGAGTTGTTAATATTCCTTTTGATATTGTATCTAATGGAATATACGGACACGGATTATATAAATATGTACATACATAAGCATTTCAGGTGAGTAATTGAAACTTACCCTATTTGCGGATTGTATTTCTCGCCCGAGTTAGGATAAACAATCAAGGGAATGGGGGCGTGCGGCCGGTCGTCGTTGATCCCCTTCAGCAGAGTCGATACGTAGGAGGGCGCGCAGCAGTTCACCCCCACCGCCACTAATTGATCCGGATTCGCTTCCCAACATTTTTTTGCTACTTTTTGGAAGCTTTCGCCGTGCGCTATACTTTGGTTATCCTGAAATCGTTAATTATGGTTTACCGATAACATGTGGTAACACATTAATTTGTACGTTATCGAATATTTATGTTACTCGGTGCAATAACAAACGTACGTTACAAAGTTGGATAGATATAAACTTATTACAACTAATTGCAGAAGTATATTATCCCGGCCCAAGCGTACATTAGAGCACCAACTGCTGCACTTACTGCCACTGCCGGCTGTTTTGATCGCAGGTTTATCAAGAAGGCTCAACTAAGCTTAACATATTGTTAAGCTTAGTTAACATTTTTAATCGGGCGCTTTAGTACATTCCTATTTATAGTTAATTGTAGAAAATGCGATTAATATAATTGCTATTGTTAAGTTTTGATCCTTTACATCCACGTTGTGTTTTGAGAGTAAGAATGAATCGAGTAAAATATTTTAGTCCTTTCTTTGGTAAATAAAAAGAGTAAAACAGTGCGCTTCGTAAGAATTGGCGGAAGGTTCACAACAGGATGGAAGCTATTTCACGGTTGAAATATTTCAAGTCTACACAAGTTGATTCTTTATACACTTACTTATATAAATTAAATTAAAAAATAATTATTTTTACCATAAGTGACCATCATAAATTTATAACTCCTAATAGACAAGACGCGCTAGTTGTCAACGTTTTGCGACTGAGTTTTCACCGCTACATATTTTACTTAGTATAAAATTACTGCAATAATTAGGTGTTGTAATAAAAAAAAAACAAGATACAAATTTCTGTTTCAAGATCGAATGAGCAACACGTAACATAAAAGGAAATCACATTTTCCTCTATATAGAACTATTTCTTAGAAATCTGCGAGGCGGTTATCAAATCGTTAAATATTATTATTAATAAATATGAAAACATAGTAATGATTTTATCGTACATACTATTTCATACAAAGAACTGAAACGACGACCACTTTTGTTTCTTCAATAGACGTTATTTAGTACTCTTTAAGCCAGTTTGTATTGTGCGGAGAGATACAAACTATTATTTAGTTAGTTATACACACCTTACAACTGAAAGCGAGCCAAGCTTTAACACTCGGAAAATCTCGCAACAGGTCGCATAACATTTCGGCCTCTTCTTGGCAGGGTATTGTTTCTAAGGCAAGTAGGTCCACACCGGCCTCTACTAAAGCTTGTACTCGGGGCCGATGCCATTCCCGCATTGTCTGTTAAATAAATGAAATACACGTTATCCTTACAGCCACCGGCAGCAACTATTGTACGTTTGAAGGAAGTATTATAGTACCTCATTCACGGAACATAGTTGTAAGTCAATAATAGTTATTAAAAAAGTACTTATTGTTGTTTCAATTTGTACCTAGATGGCGATATTCTCAATCTTAAAATGAAATAATTTTTTTATCGTCATAATCCTGATCAGGACTAAAACAAAGTTATGAAACAAACATGTAATTTATCAAGCCAATTGTACGTACAGGTACAAGTTAGTTAAAATTATGAACAAAGACTCCGTGACAACCATACAGACCAAGCTTGTAAAAACTTATTAAACATATGTATACTTTTGCGTTTTGTCTGATGGGTGAGGTTATTTGCATTTTCTCGTCTAATAATGGAATCTGATCTCTAAGAGATGTTTGGAAAGAACTCTAATTGGCATCGTAACAGAGAATCTTAAAACTTTAAAGTTAATGTCTTTATTGATACAACTAATAATTTATATATAACATTGCCATTTTATGCTTGAAGCCAACGATATTTTATCGTTTTTTATAGTATTTTATTTTGTAGCTTTTTAAGTCAGTCGCGACGGCGGGAGCAAGTTATGGACTACATCAATGATGCATCATTTGTTATTATCCGTCGCGAAAAGGTAACGCGGCACTTCGTCGGGTGCATGTTAAAAATATCAAATGGACTATGGATTTTTCGTTATTAAAAAATGTCACGTCTGGCTTTTGCCGCTCCCATTTTAATTACTTTAAAGGCGACAACAATTTATTACAGTAATCGAATTTTAAATTTTAAATACAAACTTTAACCAACAGTGCTGTTATTATCGTTTCGTGTTTCTGATATTCACTTGTTCTAGGTGCCATTAATTAACTGTCAACTCCAGACGACTTCGTACAGACAAAAACAAAAAACAAATAGAAACGCCACAGCGTTTTTTTTTCATATCGCCCGATGTAAATTTTAATTTGCCGGCAGCTTTACGACCCTCTTTACGATTTAGCTTGCGCTTTTAACCTTTACTATATTGTCTATCTACGTATTCCTGGGTATCGGGGTTCAGTATAAATAATCTCACGTGCCACGCTTGCCCTTTGAAAATGTTGCGGGTACGTAATAATAATTCGAGTTCGCATTTATAGTCGCCGACACGATGTTATAAGCGAGAAGTTAGTACGGAGATAAGACATTGGCATTTCGCCCAGACGTTCCATCGTAGTTTAAAGACGTTTACAAACAAGATAACAAAATACCTACAGATACAGTTAGTAACAATACACTGCTAAGATTTGCACAGCAAACTTTTAGTCCAATGTATTTTGTGAAATGGATAAATGAAATAAAAAAGTTGCCCACATCAAGTTATATTTTACCGAATGAAACACATCGGCTGTAATTTTAAACTTCGTATCAATCAAATAACTAATGTCCATCAAAGTAATATAAACAATAACGTGTTGATAGCTTAATAATTAAGGCGACAATAGACTCATCACATGTCCGGTAGTTTATCGTAGAGGGAAAGTTGGCTGTGATCGTTTTAACGATTTTTGACAAAAAAATCTCTACCAATGGTTCTAAGAAACACGTGCATTACGCGTTTCTTTTTAAAGTTTCTTAGTTTATCTTAATACAACCAAGAAGTCTGTTCATATTTACTCGTCGCCTGGACATATAATTGTAGCTCTCCTTATTCCAGTAGCTTGGGCGCACTGCAACATTTTTTGCAGTAAAGTTTTTAAACCATTTTACAAAAAAGTATAACGATCTTTCAGTGAAAATCTACAATGCAGGGCCTAATATTATAAGAAAGTAGTTACAGGCGAGACAGGTTGTATCTATAGTCCTGATGAGCAAATATTTCCGTAAGATCCTATCCTTACAGATTTTGCTTCAGTTTTAAATTTGCCAGGGAACTCTGTGCAATTTCGACGGCGAAATGCAAAGTAATAAAAAGTGTCATTCAGAATTTACACCTTCCAGTCGAGGAATCGTTTAATTTAAGTCGATCCTTCGAGCTGAGTGTCTCGCTAGATGCAGTGGAATAATACAAAAATATAATTAGTGGTACCACCAATCGATATACTTGTACATATTATTATAATTAACGACTTATTTATCGACTACTAACTTATAAACAAGAGCTAATATGTAAATAAAAATTACCTGAACGGTTGTAGTGTCGGCGTAGCTGCCGTCATATTCGGATCCATCGTGGAGGTGAGCCCCGTACGGGCCCACTGAGCCCACGACCAGGGGCACGTGATCTGAGGACAGCCGTAATACCTCGTAACACCGCATAATCATTTATCTCCCCAACACCCTGTTCGCAGTGTTTCGAACAAATACTTTAAACCCTAGCATAGTGTAATTAATGCGTGCTTGCACTCGTCCCCCGAGGGACGTAATGTAACGCCCGATGCTTTGTTATAACAAAATGTTAACATTCTTTAAATTTTACACAAAGTTTAATAAATGCTCAGATAGGCGTAACGGGTATCAACATGTCTACTAGTCATTTATACATTACTACAATATCTAATAATATACAATTACAGACTTTATCTTATCTTGTTAATTCGTAGACTTTATCGATATTTGTATTAGTTTAGTTTAAGTAGTCATTATTTTATTGAAGTTTAACATTCCCCATTTTTATGGATATTACGCCTATTAGTATTTGCACGATAACTATTTAGGAAATACACTTGACTAACTATCACGCGTATAGTATACCACCAGTTGTACCAGTTAGCTGTTAATAAATAAATAAATATGTGCCCACGCCCGTCACCCAGACGGGTGGGCAGAGATTATGGATTTCCATTTGTCACGATCCTGGCACACTTTCTCTCTTCTTCTACATCCGTACATATACGCATACAAGCTCAAGCCTTCTTTAGTATGTCACCAATCTGATCGATCACTTTAGCTAAATGAATTTGTTTCGTTACTCTGCCTTCCCCATTCTTGTAATTAGTCAATAAGTGAGTGTGTGTGAGTGTGAGTGAGTGAGTAAATGAGAACAATGGGACTGGCGTGCTATTTCTAAAATCAAGAGTCCCAAGAGAGTTAAATTTAAAGATAATTTAGCAAAGATATAAGGTTTTTATGTATATACTATATAGATATAAATCATTATAGATAAATCTATAATAGTTGATATGTGAACTTATTACCGCTGCTGCTCTGTAATACTTCTTAATAGATTTAAAATAACGAATAACAAAGAGCACCGCATGTCCGTTCCATGTGTGTTTTGTTTATTATTAACAAGGAACACGTCTCAAAGATGAGTATCAAAAAGAGCAGTTATCTAAGCCGCTTACATTAAAACTTGACTTTGTGTCAATATAATATCATCGATGTCACTAAGTTCTAATAAGTTAGCAAAAAAAATCATTCACTCATAGTTTCTCACGTAAATTATATAGGAATATGCTCACCATCCTGAATACAGCCTCTATATTCTTCTAAGTAAAGAGTTCGTGCGCGCTTAGCTAACTCCACCGCGCGCACTATGAGCTCATACCCCTGCTCCGGGGAGACGCCGAGGTGCTCCACGAACCCGTCCACTGACGCCTGGTACGTATTTGTTATAATTAGATGAGCGCCCGCTGCAAAAAGAACATATACATTTGTGTACTGAACACTTCGACAGCTTAAAAACGTTTACACATTACATGGTGTCTTTCACCATGTCTGTGGTGCGTGCACATCTGTCGAATATGCCACCGCCAAGTAAATCGCCATGACCTGCGAATCTTTCTGGTATAAGCGCGACAATCGATAAATCAACCATGGCTGGAAATGGTGTCCATTAGTACACTGTAGCTCGGGTATAATATCGTTGACATAAATATAATTATAAAACAAGTCGAAGTTATTTATATTTTAAACTCTTTAACAGTCATTTCCTTAAAGATGACTAACACTTCAAAATTAGTTTAAAGATCTCGGCCTCGAGCCTTTGTTATAAACTAGTATTGCTTAAGCTACTGAAATTTGTACTCCCCAACTAACTCCATAAATATTGAACTTGCTTTCTACTATTAAGCGGGAACAGCATGCGAAGAGACGTAAACATTTAATGTTATTAAAACTTGCTAACGCAGTTGACTCGTGAATTTCGATATGACTGTTCAACAAATGTTGACATTTAATAATATAATAAATTAGGAACTGTACAATCACTGACGAACAATGCATAAATTCATACTTGTCAATTTTATTTAACATTACCCTATTATTAGCTATGTATGTTCACATGCATATATCAACAAAGTTGCTCTGCCTAGGCAAAATAAGTATGTAACCGTAAGTAAATTGTTTTAACTTAATCCTCTGCCTGAAGCGCGTGGATGGTAAATTTCATATATAATACATTAGTAAAAATGGAAAACAGATTGTTAGTGATAATGACCTCAGTAAATAGCAGTTCTTAAATTGTTTGACAATGAGAGTGTAGAGTTTACGACGTGAACCTATTTTGAATTTAGTTATAAGATATATCTCATAACTAAGCAATTTCAA
This sequence comes from Papilio elwesi, assembly GCA_029849275.1. NCBI lineage: Eukaryota > Metazoa > Arthropoda > Insecta > Lepidoptera > Papilionidae > Papilio > Papilio elwesi. The sequence continues at coordinate 7,171,434 of CM056687.1, read as the reverse complement.
AAATTGCCAAATATTTCGAAACAATTAGTTTTGAGAGAATTTGAAACATTTAGTTCTGTAAATTTTGAGCACCAAGCAAATCAATATCAAAGGTTCTTTCCAAATTTATTTCAATAGCTTAAAAGTTACCGGCATAAGCTTGCACATATGTATACCTATGGGTAGCATCAAAATAAAGGGATTCGGCTCACTCACCGGGAAACACGCACGTAGACACTTTTTGTATGAGCCCGTGTACACTTCAGCTAGTTCTTCGAAATAATAATGCCAATGAAACTAAGTGTTTTTTTTAAATGTTAAAGGTAATGACAATTTATGATTTAATGACATCTAATAGATGTCGACGTAGATGATGACTAATTGCATCCCCTGACCAAGCATCCTCCGAAAATATGATTGATAAAAGCTCCTACACTAAGATTTAAAACAGGAATATCTTAAATATGGTCACTACACTATAGTATTATTGTACTGTAAGATGTAGGCCATGTTCCGATGAAACGTATTATCTGCAGCCGAATGTCAGCGGGCGGATTGTAAGCCACAGTGTGAACGTGAATTCGCATATTGCGTAATGGCGTAGCGTCGGTTAGGTGTAAAAAAGTTTGAATATGAAGAGAAAAACGTAAACTGCATTACGCTCGCTCACGGTCGGCAGCCGACAATATGTTTAGTTTCTAAACAGTCGTAAGGCAATAGCTGGAACGCTTGACCATGGCCATGAACTTAATAAAACGGTGTGGGGGAAGTAAGATTTGTTAATACATTGAGTTATATCAGAAGTCCAGAGCGTTTCAGAGACTATGATAGATCTACACGTAAATATAACCTTTTTGTATATACATTAAATTTAAATTACATATTTGATTAAGCAATACGAACGTATCCCATTCCGCCGCTTGTGTTAAAATAAAAGAAAAATCTCGAAACGTGTAAGCATAGTGAAAATGTTCTCACAATATGCGAGCCATTTTTTATGTTTATTCATATCATTTCCCCCGAAGAAGGCGGCAAAGCAAGTCAGTAGGCTTTTTCCCTCCAGGGAGTTATTTGCTTGCAGACACTTTTCAGTTTTCCTTATGAAAAGAAACGGTCCGTTTTGTGGCGAAGAAAAGTTCTTTCAGAGGACGATGACACGAGACGAGGTCGCACTCATACCGTCAGATGCTACGGAATGACAGGCCAAAAGCGACCTAACGTGTAATTCGTCAAAACACGCGAACACCCGCGCGCGCAAGTCTAGCTCGTCCTATGAGCAGGCAACACTAGAGTACACACATCGCCACGTATTCAGTTGCGGTCGCTGCGGTGCGTACATGTATCTTGGTGTTCATTCGAAGCGCCTTTGAAATGGGAGACAAAGCGATTCGATGCTCACACCAGATGTTTGACACACATGTTGGGAATATAATTAAAGTCGAGTTGTTTATCTACTTTTATTAGACACGTGCTGGCAGCAATCTAGATCTATTAAGCCTGTGCCGTTGTAACTAAATTGAATAAAAGCACGAGACTTGAAGCAAATTAGTTCATTTCAACTTTAGTTTTCATTTAGTATTCGGCGCGGCAGGAGGACATAGACGAGATCTTATTTCAAACTTTGCATCGGCACAGAAATGTTCAATAAACGCTTAGCCTGGAAATTGTGACACCCGCCGCTTCTCCCAATATTGTCTTAATTTTCAAGAGACCTTTGCCAAAGCCTTTGATTATTAGTTTTGCTTTATTAGACATATTCTTCTTCATCATTCTAATTCATTCGCAAAGTGTTTCAACAAAAAATCATATTAATAATATCTAATCTATTTATTTATTTAATCTATTTCTATCTAAATGATTTGACTATTTACTTAATTTAATCTAAATGAATTAAGGATCTGTACTTAACAGATGAAACGATTTAACCTATTCGTTATTTTTTCTAGAAAATGTTTAATTGACAACTTATAATTTATTTATATAATATAAATAACATTCCATTGTTCTTTTATCAAGCCTATTAACTTTATTCATTACATTTGTACAAGGGAGTGCGAATGAGCCGACGTCAAAATTGATAACAACTTTGTACCGTAAGGGCAGCTCTGAATTCTCTTTGTATTTCGTTATTTAAATATATTAAATAACATTCAACGGGTACGAATTAGAATTTCATTTTAGACAATCTGGCATCTTGAATTATACTTATGCTTTTGAGATTTGATATTGTACTTTCTTATACAAACAAAAATGTAGGAATTAAATACTGCTGTAGCATATTCACCTAAAGATTCGATACCACTGTGAGAACATTTCGTACCACTAAACATTCTTTCTATACTAACATATAAAAAGGAAAGATTTATTTGCTTGCAGTGTACGAACGCTAAAGCTACGGAGCACTGTTAAAAAAATTACGAAGCTACCTCTAAGGAAGTCGAGGTGTGTGTTGACAACTTCATTAGGGTGTGTGTGAAGGAAGCGCGCACTCCACAGCGGATCGCCGTCGATTACGTGTCCCACGTGGCACGACAACTGCGTCGAGAATCCGCCGTCCAGTACCACTATGTGTGGCGGCTCCACCCCGTCCTCTGCGTTTGGTGTCATAACTGACTACTATGAATCTGAAAACGAAAGATACCTTTATCTAAGTTCCAGCTGCAAGCTCCCACTTCGCTGCGCTTATTCTGTAACACATTACCGAAAAATAAATGTTCAATCTTCATATCTGTTACATACCTACAATCGTTCACATGCAACCAGCATGGGAACGTTGAGGCTACCACCATCCTCGGTGATGTGTAGTTTTTGCTACAAAGTGAAATATATGGACGCAGACGTCCGTCCCTACTAATATTATAAATCTTAATGTAAGTTTGTTTGTTACGCTTTCACGCGAAAACTACTCAACCAATCATCATAAAACTTTGTACACATATTCTTATATAGTATTAGAAGTAGCATAGGATACTTTTTATTATAACAATATTATATAAAAAGAGAAGTATGTATGTTCCCTATGGACTCAGAAACGGTTGGACCGATTTCGATGAAATTTACAGAGATTGTCCAGATTGGCACATCCCTATGTTTGGTAGCAGATCAACATAATTAGTGGTACCCGGGCGAAGCCGGGGCGGGTCAATAGTATTTATTTATATATAGTGGATGAATAGATTTACACTTCTTTTTTATATTCAAGTTTTGTTTCTGAATTCTAATTTTTAGGTATGAAAATCTATCCTATTTGGCGGGAAGACGTATTTACTACAAGTAAGCTGATGAACAACAACAACTATTAATCATTTAAGACAAAGGAACTACAACATTTATGGTACTTGGCCTGGGTGTCGCTTCGCAGCGGGAAGCTCTATATGACAACGAATACAATAACACAGTAAAAAAAATAGTACAAAGTAGACAATAGCAAAAAAAAACATTTACCCACCAGTTTGGCGACATATTGAAGCATTTATAATTGTATTATTAGCACAAAAATTGTAGAAGTAAGAACCTCATGAATAAATGTACAGATGCACCCCACTAGAATTATAAACAGCGGACGGTTTACTGCAAATGAGTCGATTTTATCAAGTCAATGTTTATTACGCAACATGCATAATATCTGATTCACTTTATTGCGTTCAAGTCTACGAACAGTAAATAATTTCTATAAAATGTAAGACGTGTGTGTTACAAATGAGCTTGTTAATGATTGAAAATAACCGTTCTAGATTTTCGCCGAAGCTAGTGAAATTACTGAACTAATGAGACATCGCGATACGAGTATGTCTCATATAGTACAGCGCGTCTCACATATGTCAGAATGAACTTCTTTTCGCTTTATAACGAACTAGCTGTCCGTACCGCGGTTTCAACCGCCGCGCTATTTAATTTAAACGGGATCAGATTGTCTATTTGTAAAGAATTACAGTTCTTCAGAGTAGACAATGTTTTAGTTACATCCAGTGGTATTAGTATATACTGATTTTTGCCACCACCTAATATAGATTAGGCAACATACACAAAATTTTCTTGGGGGAAAATCACTGAGCTACCACGTAGCAACGCCTAGCTCGCCTGCGTCTATCCTAATTGCTTTGCGTTTTTCTTATTGTTGCTTGGCTCGTAAATGGTATATACCCTTCGGTAATAATTGCACTTTTATTAGTTCCTGAAATTAGCGCGTCCAAACAAACAAACTCTTTAACTTAATTATCATATGAACAAAACTTTAATAAATATTAAAGTTTTGTTTGGTAAATACCAATAGTTACTGTCACTTATCAGTCTTATGTTATTTGTATGCAATAAGACATGCGAATATACTTCAAAACTAAATTTTAAATCTAGCAGTGCAATTGCAAAAGACATTGTGAAATCGTTAAAGGACTATTCGCTACTTAACGATAATTACATGTAGCCTTTACATATGCTGTGGTGACTCTTAAAATAATTTGGAACGCAGAATTTACACGAACGGATATCTTTCTGGTGATTCTGTTTCCCAACGACGGATTTCGAATGCAGCCGTGTGAATTCCAACCGATGTTGAATTGATCGATTCCCTGAACGATTAAATCCTGATTGACAGAGACACAATAAGGCAATAAGGTTGGTCGGATGTAATTGCATCAAAGTTTAATCGGTTTTAAGCTATCGATCGAGCTATGGCTTAACATTTATCGAACTCTGTCTAAATGCCGAATCTCATTTGAACTTTTCATCGGAGCCGATTTAATGAGCTGTCTAATAGCTGAAATTTAACAATAGAAGAAAATAACTATTTTTAGATTTCAGCTACTTTAAAAAGTCATCTGCCATCTAAGATTTGCAAACTTCTTTAAATTTTATCTAAAATGTAATAAATGTATTCTGTGAAAGAATCTCTAATTTAGTTTAAATAAATATAAAATTGAAGAATTGAGAGTTCTATATTTAGTAAAATCTATGGCCATGTCAATATTTCTTAATTCGCTTGCAATCCCATTACAAGAGAGGTTAATTTAAATTGCAAAGCATCTATAATATATAGCCAGGTATCGCTACGCGTTTTAACTAATAATTTATTAATAATACCTTCTAATTTAATTAACAAAAACTGTTATCTAAGTACTCTTTATGTGGGTTGTCTCTTATCTTGGCATACTGCATATATTATATGCACATATATTTAGTAGTTATACAAAAACGTATAGCACGGGAGCCGACGATGCTAAACGTTCAATCCTCAAACGTCACGAGGACCTATTGGATTTTGAAGTTTAGATGATAAACAGTTCGTATCACATTTTTGCGGTGAGGAAGGGTGTTTGTTTGAAAATATTTATAACTTCGGCTTGTTAAAATAGTCAGGTTATCTTATCACTTTATACTTGAACTTATTTCCTTAAAATTAAAAATAAATTACTGCGCTCGAGGTTCCCGGGTTTTGTTTAACAACTTGTACAGCGCTCTAATCGTCAGATTGTTGAAATGCACACTTATTAGCATGTGAGAAAGCTTAATCTTAATTCGCGGCGTTCAGGGTATGTCTGATATCGATGTTTTTTTACAAATTAAATGGTCCTGTCTCGGCGCGGGACTCGACATAGACGACTCATTTATGCTATTATTATTATTTATATATTTTTAAGCTATTATCACGCCTTCCCTGTTTTGAGTTTTCCCTGCCGTCAAATCTTACGAAAGGGGTAAAAAGTAATCCACCATTTCACTCCTTTAAGAGTTGAATTTGTCTATTCATACTCCAACTAAATAAGAGTAGCAAAGCTCCTGTTTGTACGAAATATTAAGTCAATAAAGAGAGGGGAACATTTGTTACAGCTCTGTTGCTTATCATCCTATATAGCATATTGCTATGATAAGCAATAAGGAACGATGTTTTTGGTATAATTTAGGTGATAAGATAATCTGTTACAACCAGCCTTTTTGATATAGACTTTTTGACCTTTTAAATATTATTAAGTTGTGTTAAAAGGTTATGTTGACTTTGTCCCCTTCACTTACAATAATTCTCCCGCTAAGTATCTGCCGTACTTCGAATCTATTTACGTCAACTCCTTGATGGAAAGTATGAGTAATTAACTCATAATAACACTAAGAAATATAATAAGAGATATTGGCACGGTGAGCCAAGCTACGGATTGGCCTTTAGAAATACAGATCCTAAACTTTATAAGGTGGCTATTGTTGTTTAATTTTTTTAACAAACTTTATAATCGTTACTTGGCTATTGCTTATTTGTTAATGTTGTATTAATAAACCGATGTTAATTATAAATTGGAGTAAACCACAAATGCACAATAACAGCTTTTGTGTAAGATAGAAAAAGTATCTTTTTAACATATTTGTTAAATACTAGTACTCTTTTTGCATTGAATAAAACATACCGATAACAACAATTGAACTTTCAAACAATAGGCATCACACAGCGACAAAGAATCAATGATTTGTTGGTTTTAAATAATAATTTTACCTTACGTTAGGATTCTTAAAATTGATTTGAATTTTTATATTTGTAGCAAGATTTTAATTATTTTAAATAAAATAGAATACAAAGTACAGCGTGCCGCCATGTTTAATGAACAAATAAAATTATTGAATTTAAAATTGTTTAATTTCGTGATAATGAACATTAAATAATTAACGAAATAAAAATAAAACAAGAATTAATTCAGGCAGATAACTCCAATTTAATATTACTATTTATTGACCTTGTCGATATTTTTTTTCTTGCTTTCTTTCTGCAGCTGAATTGCGACATGTGAAAACATCAATGTAAGAAAAGTATAATGCAATAATGTACAGTTTAAAGTAAAATACAGAAACCTATGTATATTAAACTTTAGTTTTATTAACATTGTATTCTGTTGTATAATAAAGTTTAATTTTTATTGTAGCCCCGTAGATCTAGTTAGTTTTTTCTGATTTATTTTGCACATAGGGACACCACAACACTCATATACTTTTGAATAATAATATAATATTATTATATTATTTATTGATAATACTACTTCAGTGTCACTTTGAAGAATCGACATAACAAACAGACGCGATGGCATCCAAATGCCAATGGAAATGATTCAAATCATTTCAATGAAATTCAATATTGTTTTTTAAACATGAAATGTTAGTATTAAACGTTAATGTTTAGCCGCAGGAAATATATTATATATCAAGGACCGTACTTTCACAAAAATCGAGTTGACTATGTCTCATTTACTATTTATCTTATAAGAAAAAAATACGTAAGTTTACAAAGCATCGCGTGTAACGTAACGTACATACGCAAAGTTCTCCGTCCTTGGGATAATGTGACGCCGCTGATCGCTCTCCTCCAAGCGCGCCCGTGGGCTTTTTGCCTGCTTATTAACAATACATATTTAAAACCTTCTATGTAAGTTGTTGAAAAGAATTTTCGCTCTACAGAAATGAGGCAACTGACTACATTAAGTATTCTTTTGACTTAATGCTACGTTACTGTAGATCCTTACTTATATGTAATGGATTTGTCTGTTCACAGATTTACAAAATTATTTATTATTTAGTCCTAATACTCGTAATGTTTGACAATTTGCTCGTTACGAAGAGTTTTTTAATTGAAATAAAATAAATATCTATGTATCGAATTGCGAAAAATACGTTTTGCCTGATATATACATTTTATAGATATCGCTTGTAAACGCTTTTAAAACTAGGTCTGTCGTCGTTGTCGTCTCAGGCAACACTTGGCGAACGGTGAACTCATCCATTGATCGCTGAACAAAGACCGATGCCCTACTGCCCTCATCCGGTGGCCACCCGCATCCTTGACCAAATTATTTAATCCTTCATCTAGGGGACCTGTGTACGCTGCGTCGACCAGTACATGAACGCCACTCCAGGACTTTTTGGCCCCATCTGCCCTCCGTTCTGAGCAACGCGTCCGGCATAATGCCTGTTAAGTTTGGGGAAATGCCATATGCTTTGGTTCTAACGAGGACTGTATAGGTACTGAGCTGTGTAGATGAATGAATGTGGAGGAGGCGAGAGAGCTGTGCCAGGATGCCAGGTGCCGCGGCAAATGGAATGTACGGCTAAAGATAACATAAGACTAAATGGATGTGAGGATTACTTTTTTGAAGTTTGCATCTATACTGTTTTTGTATTAAAATTTGAACCCTCGGTGTAACGATCCATTACGCATTTAATTTGACCAATGAACAGCGTTCATTAATTACCGCGGTGTGCGCTTACTTACATTTAATTATTACTGGAAATTTAATTACTGGCGCATTGTTTTAACTCAATCATGGCGTCGCTGAAACTCTTTCTGCGTAAAAACTAAAAGTTGAGCTTTTACAGTCATTGTTTCCTGGTGCATTACCGGCCGGCTTGTTTGTGGCATGGCTGCGTCAAATAATGCGGTCACAGCTTCGTTGTTACAGCGCAAAAACAATTCATTCGATTTTCCGCTTATCGATACAAAACAACTATATATAAAATAATCTTTTTTAAATAATAAGCTCAAATCTTTTAACTGAAACTTTACAACGACAATAATCGTTATACGCTACTCATACAGTTATAAGGAAAATGAGACAAAAATTGCATAGCCTAGTCATGTGCATATATATATATATCTTAGTAACAGGTTATGTTATAATAACTGCTGTGGACCGAACTTCGCTCTGCGTTATCTTTTATATGTATCGACATCGATATGATCGTATTTTTCATTGACAACGCTCCAACTTTAGATAATGCAAATATTGGATTACTCGTACATATATCTATGCAAGAATTGCTCGTTTAAGGATGTTAGATACATAAAGTATATTAGAATTCGTAAAACCGAATTGAAACTGTATAATAGACGTAATACATTTATTTAACCGTGATTGAGTCATAATTCATACCTGTTACGGCACTTTGAATACCCATTTAATCTAATTCCGTGTTCCCCTTGTCTGTGGTGAAGAAGAGTCTGAGTTAATTAAGGACGCTATGTTTTTTTTTGGACATATTCACACACGGCCATCTGATCCCAAACTAAGCAAAGCTTGTGCTATAACCAGATAACTGATATACTACATATACTACTGCTTTTTTATTTTTTTGTAAATACATACTTAAATAGATAATTACACCCAGACTCCGGACAAACAGACATGTTCATGCACACAATGTTTGTCCTAGGTGGGAATCGAACCCACGACCTGTGGCGTGAAAAGCAAGTATCTTACAAACCACGCCAACCGGCCCGTCAAATTTCAATTTTATATTACACAAGTCAGCGAACTTTATCTTACATAGAATTTAGGGTCCATTTGATCACTACGAACTTATTGTATACTGATAACAATTGTTAGGATTCATAGACTGATAAAAAAGACATTCACTGCGCGCACCAAGAGGGTGGGCGAAGATGATAAATATCATATGTAACATACATTCATACTTTCGCATTTATAATATTAGTAGCATTAAAATATGTATCAGTACAATTATTTGTTCGTATTGAAAGATTGAAGCAAGTTCCTTTTGTTAAGATTGAAGGGATTTTTTTTAAACCAAAATATGGGATCTGTCAATCCTGCTGCTGCTATATACAACGCTTGAGACTTTAAGAATTATTGTATTTGTTTTTGTAACTCTTAGGTAGTTCAAAATTATAATAAATGACCACCTTCATTGCTTATCAATTATCACGTGGTTGTGTACAAAGAAATACATAGATGTAAAGCACCATTTAAATACATAATATAATATCACATTTTACTAAAATAACTTAATACATGAAAAATTAAAAGCTACCGATGAACTTTAATCTCGTTACAATTGTTTTTATGGCAACAAAAAAGAACTGATTACATATTTATTTTGTTTTTATGGGCAACAAAAAAAAACTGATTACATATTTATATTGAGCTTGTCATTGTTATGCCCGCTGACCTGCTGATAACGAAAGGGCAACGTTACAATAAATAACAGATTTACGTGCGAAATTTGTTAAACTCACGAATCATTTGCTGTTGCTGCTCAAATTAAAGTTAAATTAATGTTGACAAAATGCATAGTTATTGTAGCTTCTTTACATCGCCGTGTGAACGGGATTTTTTTAAGAATTTACATTTTGTATGTAGCTCTTATTAGTGTAAGAGCTATAAAAATTTGTTCAGTACTTCACTTATTAAAAAATCTTTCACCATTATAATATTAGTATAGAAAAGGTTCGGAAAGACGTCCACGTGCACAAAACACTTAACTATTCCAAATACTTTGCAAAAGCAACGTTAATTAAATGAAATATTGTTATGTAGAATTCCTTTCACGGTACAATGCGATCATTGGGTTTCGGAAATGGAATGGCCGCGTTGCCGATGCATTGGCACAACAGCTACGAACCGCTTATTTACACTTGAAATATTTTCAACTTGTCAAACAATATAAAAAATAGTACGTTTATATGTTTTTACAATCTGAATTCGGAATTTTTCAATTAACACATAATAATACTAGTTTGTGTGTCTGTTTTTTTTATTAAAATGCGACGTAATGAATACTAATTTGAAATAAAGAACAAAATAAAGAGAAGGTTTCCTCATAAGTAAGAAGTCAGATTTGTGTCGTACTCTAGTTATCTCCCCTGCTAACGTTAATCTGTTCTCTTCTCTCTGCCTTGCGCTATTGCTGAAATCGACAGTTAATGCATTCCAACTAAAAGTCTAATCAATGATCTACGCGACTACTGTTAATTTTCTTACAGAACGAGGTGGCAAACAAACAATCGCTTCGGACGATATAAAGTGACCGCTTCTCATAGGCATCTGCAACAAGCTAGTGAGTTACAGTTGCGTTGCCTTGCTTACCTTAATGCACAGAGTGAATAGTGGATATATCCCCCATCCTGTCAATTATTTCCTTTTAATCAGACCCCATTATTATCAGAAAAGTAGTGACTTTCGAGACCTCACTGATCAGATGGGACGCAGAGGTCGTGGTAGTTCACCGTCGTCGTAATTAAAGTTGGTTAACTAATATATTGTCGATGACATCATGTCTCAGTTATACTATCCAGGATATCAATGTAGGTTTTAAACGTACGAAGGTCAGCACATCTTGATCCGACCCCACTATCAGATACATGCATTCACAGTTACATCTACCGATTGTAACAATGTTTAACAGCTCAAAGTGCATATTGTCTATAGTATAGTATATGTATTTCAATTCAATAATTTTAACTGTTTCATTTTTTTGTTTTGCGATTGACTTTTCACTGGTTGCTCGGAAGAGGCATCTAGCCTAAACCGCTGAGTAATTTAGCTTGAAGCTTCAGCTCGGGCCAATACTTTATTTATATTACTGGATCGGGAGGCCACCGAGCTCTTAGGTCGCTTCGGTGGACGCTCCATGAAGTGACTCCCGAGGGACCTATTATATTGTTGGACTGTTATTCATTAATACAATCACAACGAAGTTATAGCGGAAGGAACTCCGTTCCTACCGGCTCTCCGTAAGACACGTCTTTTTATATACTGCTATGTTTTAAGTCTCCGTCATATGATGTTATCATACGAAAAAAAAAGTGTAAACTAAGAGATTACTCACTGAAATGTTTACCATATTTAAAGTCAATAATCATTTTTAAACATGTCTCTCGCACTGTTGTTAATTTTGTTATTTTAGGAAATTATAATCTTAGTATTCACCGCCACACAGAGCTGTTACAAACCTAGTGGCTTGAATTTAATGTTCCTGGCAAAAAAACTGATAGTCTACGAGTGCCCTACGGTTTGCGAAATATCGCTCGTATTTCTGAAACCATTATTCGATAAATGCCTTGACGTTGCCTTAGGAAGTTTTTCCGTGTTGGCATTCAAAAGGTTATATTGATTATTCACTAAACGCGACAATGTAACGCTATTATCTTGTCTAGCCTAAAATCCTCCATTTTTATTATCACTTGTATACCTGTATGTATTTATGATATGTTGCTTTGTTGCTAAGTTATGTTGTGTATTCGTAACAGCTAAGCTAACAATTTGTACTTTAATGCCCATTCTCGTTTTATTTAACACTTGACACACATTACATGAAAATAAAATGTAATCTAAATACCCGTTTTATGATATATTGGACAGAGAAAAGGATGACCTACAGCACGATCAAGGAATGGTCAAGAGAGTCATCAAGTCATCAAGAGAGAGACACTTCTAAGCATGATCATAATCAGGGCTGTCTTAGCTCATTCCAGCGCCCGAAGGCACAATAGAATAGGAATATTACAAGCAGATATAATTAAATTAAATACTAGAAGCCGTTCGGTGCCTCCGCAGCTATAAGGCCCGCGCCCCGCCGTCTTTACCATAGGCACTTGTGGTAAAGAAGGTAATGTTCGCCATCTTCAAACATTTTAATTCCTGAATGAGTAAAATACTTAATAATTTTTTACACGTGGAGTTGAAAATAAGTTATATATTATGGAAATTAAAAAAAAACACCGGGCATATTATAATTTCACATAAATCATTGCGCGAAAAAAGTTAGTGAGTTCTCCCTTAAAAACGCGTGAGTCCCTTTTGGAGCTGAAGAAATATCGTTTTAGGCGACAACAATATTTTAAGAGTCCCCGTTCCCACCTGAGCTCGATGAGTGTTCGAATAAATTATGATGGACGCTTGAACTCTGACGCATCTAAAAATTATGAGGGGTTTTAGAATCTGTGCTCAGAAAATGTCGCCGTTACATGTAAAAATAAGTACTCTCTGATTTTAGCTAATGATTGTACTGTGTCGCGAAATAAATATGTATATTGTTTCCAAAATATTTTACTTCTTAAGGAGATGCGAGGTATTTTCCTCTCTAAAAGGGTGTTTCACAATCGGTTCTGGGTGGTATGTCTCATGATTTTTTATTTGTAAAATAACATTATTTTACCTGTGGTCTTTCAATGAAGTTGGAGTGAAACTTGGGAGGTCTTACAAGTTATTTAAAATATTGAATATAAAAATAGAACAAATGGGAAGCCCTATGGACTTGTGGGAGAATTTTGTCCAAAGAATTTCGCTAAGTAGTGCAGGGATCCAACGCTTTAACGTTTTTAAATATCATCGGTTTTAAAAGTGGGTATCATGGAATAACACGAGTAGGTGTATCACTCAAATCAAGTTAACATTATTTCATTTAGTCATTAGTAAAATTATTTGTGTACATGCACATATGAGTGATGTAGTTTCCAGAAGTAATACCGTACCAATTTTAGTACATATGTATTTTTAAAAAGATAAGAATTAACATATAAATTGGGAATGAAAGAGGCACACAGAACTTTAAAAATGGTAAAAGTATGTAAAGTTTAATAAATAAAACCTCGTAGGTGTCTACCGTGTGTACAAATATAGTGTAACGCTGTATTATAACTAACTGATGAGCTGTTGAACGAGTTCGGTGCCACGTCGTCATTTCTAAGAGGCAATTTCAATACGTCCACTGTACGATATAGTCCCGCAAATATTTGTGTTCATATCCTTCTGGGTAGTCAAGATAGGGGTGCATGATTAACAAAGCAAAACATTCATAATAACCAAAATTTCTTAGCTCTTAGGTTTTAAATAAATGTATTGTCTGCATATTTAATCCAAATTAAAGTTTGAAATTTATTACCACGAAACCAGGCGCGGCGATGATAATGATCAAAGATTCTATCTAGTTTTACTTTCACATTTTGGTTATATTTATATATGTTTTTGGTTTATGTTTATATTTATTACCACGACACCTAGCGCGGCGATGATAATGATCAAAGATTCTATCCAGTTTTACTTACACATTTTGGTTATATTTATATATGTTTTTTGTTTATGTTTATATTTATTACCACGACACCTGGCGCGGCGATGATAATGATCAAAGATTCTATCTAGTTTTACTTACACATTTTGGTTATATTTATATATGTTTTTAGTTTATCTTTATATTTATTACCACGACACCTGGCGCGGCGATGATAATGATCAAAGATTCTATCTAGTTTTACTTTCACATTTTGGTTATATTTATATATGTTTTTGGTTTATGTTTATATTTATTACCACGACACCTAGCGCGGCGATGATAATGATCAAAGATTCTATCCAGTTTTACTTACACATTTTGGTTATATTTATATATGTTTTTTGTTTATGTTTATATTTATTACCACGACACCTGGCGCGGCGATGATAATGATCAAAGATTCTATCTAGTTTTACTTACACATTTTGGTTATATTTATATATGTTTTTAGTTTATCTTTATATTTATTACCACGACACCTGGCGCGGCGATGATAATGATCAAAGATTCTATCTAGTTTTACTTACACATTTTGGTTATATTTATATATGTTTTTAGTTTATGTTTATATTTATTACCACGACACCTGGCGCGGCGATGATAATGATCAAAGATTCTATCTAGTTTTACTTACACATTTTGGTTATATTTATATATGTTTTTTGTTTATGTTTATATTTATTACCACGACACCTAGCGCGGCGATGATAATGATCAAAGATTCTATCCAGTTTTACTTACACATTTTGGTTATATTTATATATGTTTTTTGTTTATGTTTATATTTATTACCACGACACCTGGCGCGGCGATGATAATGATCAAAGATTCTATCTAGTTTTACTTACACATTTTGGTTATATTTATATATGTTTTTAGTTTATGTTTATATTTATTACCACGACACCTGGCGCGGCGATGATAATGATCAAAGATTCTATCTAGTTTTACTTACACATTTTGGTTATATTTATATATGTTTTTTGTTTATGTTTATATTTATTACCACGACACCTGGCGCGGCGATGATAATGATCAAAGATTCTATCTAGTTTTACTTACACATTTTGGTTATATTTATACATGTTTTTTGTTTATGTTTATATTTATTACCACGACACCTGGCGCGGCGATGATAATGATCAAAGATTCTATCTAGTTTTACTTACACATTTTGGTTATATTTATATATGTTTTTTGTTTATGTTTATATTTATTACCACGACACCTGGCGCGGCGATGATAATGATCAAAGATTCTATCTAGTTTTACTTACACATTTTGGTTATATTTATATATGTTTTTTGTTTATGTTTATATTTATTACCACGACACCTGGCGCGGCGATGATAATGATCAAAGGTTCTATCTAGTTTTACTTACACATTTTGGTTATATTTATATATGTTTTTAGTTTACGTTTATATTTATTACCACGACACCTGGCGCGGCGATGATAATGATCAAAGATTCTATCTAGTTTTACTTACACATTTTGGTTATATTTATATATGTTTTTTGTTTATGTTTATATTTATTACCACGACACCTGGCGCGGCGATGATAATGATCAAAGATTCTATCTAGTTTTACTTACACATTTTGGTTATATTTATAAATGTTTTTTGTTTATGTTTATATTTATTACCACGACACATGGCGCGGCGATGATAATGATCAAAGATTCTATCTAGTTTTACTTACACATTTTGGTTATATTTATATATGTTTTTTGTTTATGTTTATATTTATTACCACGACACCTGGCGCGGCGATGATAATGATCAAAGATTCTATCTAGTTTTACTTACACATTTTGGTTATATTTATATATGTTTTTTGTTTATGTTTATATTTATTACCACGACACCTAGCGCGGCGATGATAATGATCAAAGATTCTATCTAGTTTTACTGACACATTTTGGTTATATTTATATATGTTTTTTGTTTATGTTTATATTTATTACCACGACACCTGGCGCGGCGATGATAATGATCAAAGATTCTATCTAGTTTTACTGACACATTTTGGTTATATTTATATATGTTTTTGTTTATGTTTATATTTGTCTATGTTTTTCTAAGCAGAGAAAAGATTTTCTGTTATCCTGAATTAGACATTTTAAACACGATATGGTCTACCGCAACGCAGCAAAGAGCTGAAATTCGATTAGCACCTTTCTGGCTTTAAAAAAAATTATACCGTACATTTTTTACATCATAAATATGCACAAAACTATGGAACTCGTGAGCAATTGTTTTGTTCCACGGGCCTAATATTAAGAAGGGCACAGGGCCCTGCTAAATTTATTCGATACTACATTTTTACTACCTCTGTGCGTACTATAAACATAAAACCTCCCTTTAGTTTACAGGACCGGTTAAGAGGGGACGTTAAACAAATCTGTTTTAGTCTTATCGCTGACCCGAACTTATCTTTGCCATTGTAAACGCACGCAAAGTTAGAGAGAAACGGAATACATTTTTTGTATTGTGTCAGAAAGTCGTAAAAATCCTTTATCCTGATATTATGATAGAAGGTAATTTGATATACTATTTTTAGATTTTTTAAACATATATTTTTTTAAATAGAAAGTAGAAGGTACAAGACCACGGGGGAGATCCCCGATGAGATGGACGGATCAAGTGAAGGCTGCGGTGGGTGCTCCCGTACACGAATGTGCCCGATTGACGGCCAGCAGGCAGAGGTGGCGGAACGTCGTACGGCGGGTATGGTCTGCTGCCCAATCTACTGGAGCGTGATAACTACGACCACTCTGTCAAGAGTGAAGCGACCAAGAAGAAGAAGAAGAGTATTTACAAATATGGCTATAACCTACGCACGTATGATGTCTTCGTTGCGCTTTGCTTGATCAAGATATAAGTCGATCCTACAACAAGATAAGCTAGTGAAAATAAGTAACCTGCAGTTCATACCATTTACCACTTACTACACGTGACTTAGTCTTGGCTAGTTAATACATGTGTTAACTGGCTCTTCACTCGGTTTTAAGCTACTAAATACATATTTAACAGTGGCAGCTGAAACCTCCTCTATACTATACTTTAGAATAGAAATTCTCTAGGAAAATACGTCTTATTTTCCTTTTTTTGAGTTAATACAAGAAATAATAATCAAAAGAAAGCACCAGATTACGTATTGTACTCAACACTAAGTCATTTTAAAACTGCGATTGGTTGTCACATTCGTTTCAAAAAAGTCAAAAAGAAACAGCAGAGTGTATTTGCAATATCTCAGGGACCGTGGTGTTTAGGGCAATACATGAAATTCGATGAGTCAGTACGTGAAACCAAAACGGGTTCCACTTGAGAGGTGAAGCCGCCATTCAAACGACACGGTCGGTAGCAGCGCTATCACGCTGCTCCACTGCGGCTGATGCATTCCGAATTCGATCGTACGTGCTTGGGACCGAGCTTGCTCACATGGCGATCCGGTTTTGAACAATTCACCATAATACAGTGAAATGTAATATGAACGTCGCTACAGAGCTTTGCTGTGTACAAGATGCATTATTATTTTCCCCAATGTTTTCTTACTAAAGTTTATAATAGCAAATTATGTATAGATAATAATAGACCGAGTCTCATCATTATCACCACTAGGTATAGGTCGAGAATCGGCACAAAGATTGGCTCCTTGCGGCCTGCATTTAAACCAGATCATTGATCCATCTTATGACGTATCAACCAACGCTGCACCTGTACGCAGGTGATTTTCTAGAAGCTTTTGGTCCTATTAGAAATCTGTATGAGAAATGTGCCCTGACCATTTCCACTTAAGTTTAGAAAGTCTTGCGCCCGGTATCTGATAGGATGGGTAGTAACAAATGACAAAATGACAGTTGATTGGATTTTTAGCAGCTAGCTAGCAAATTTTTCTGTTGATCAGTCTTTCAGTAACATGGCGTTAATGGGTCTATAAAGTATGTTAGGAATTTCAGCGTGTACAGACCATTCTCTGCGTTCGTTTTTTTAGTAAATACACAGAGTAACAACAATAACAGGTCTTGTATATACTATTACGAAGGCCAGAACGCCGTGGGCTCGGGTCGGCCGTTTGATTTAGTTCACTGCAACGTAGGGTTACGAGCGACCAGTCCATGCCATCGGTTATGATTACATGGAATGTATTGTAGCTTTACACACGAAGAAGATCTCACAAGAAGGTATAAGTAAGAAAATAAAATAGAAAGGAAGTGTCGGGAAGTGGACAGATGGTACGTTTATTGCAGGGAATTACAGGCGGTGTAACGAGAACGTGTGAAGCAGTTTAATATACTAACAACTTCAATAACGTTGGAAATGTCAGTGTTTGTGTTGAGGCAACAGCGACGCGATAAACAGGTTAATGGTTAATAAATAATAAATAGAATATGACTGAAGTCCACCGAAACGGCTGGAACAATTGTTTGTGGGTCCCTAGATGGTTTAGGTTCGCAATTGGAACCAGTAGGTAGAGCTGCCGTCGAATAATAAGAATACATTCTGATTAGCGTTCATGCAAGACAACGCCTGCTCGAATATGAGGCCAAGGAACGTTTTAATAAAGATAACACGTTCAAAATTAAATGACACATTATCTGTATTAATATTATAAAGAGAAAAGATTTGTTTCCTTGGAACGGGTACATTCTGTAACTGTTGAACTCATTCACCGTTACGAAGATACATTTTTTTCTAACATTATAATTTCTGCAAGTAATATGGATGTGCATAACGATCTGAAGGTATCGGGTTATAAGAAATGCCATCAAATATCCATCAAGTTTGGGGGCAGATTAAAAGCTCACCGACTCCACTTTTATAGCTTTAATTAACTAACTACACTAGACATTATTCACATTAAGACAGATGTAACACAACCTTTTTATCTTTTAAAAACAAACTTAATATTGTATTTAATTGAAACTGCAAAATTATGTTCAGAATATGTGTAAAAACACAACAAAACAAAAATATAAAGTTCGTTACCCGCGAAATTTGAAGAGGCATATTATGTTTTGAACACACCTCGTTCTCCGATGTTTGTCTCATATATGTATGTCCGAATGTTATTAGTCCCATATTAGTCATAATTGCGATGTTAAAAGGCAAGTCAGAAATTATATCCCTGTTAGATATTGTCCCCAGTATGGCTACAACTACCGGTAGCCAGCCGTCCTCTTCCAGTCGGTTCCAACGACAGATATCGGTCCAGCTTGTTAATATCCGTCAAAAATTAAAAGGTAATAATAAAGATAACTTAAATCGATACAGATTAGACATACTCTCTTAAATTATTTATATTTACACAAAGTAAATAAAAAAATCATCAAAATAAGTATAGACTTACAAAGGATAGAAAGCCTTTGTGAGCACACATGGCATAGACAAAATAAAAATATTCTTACAAGAAAACAAATGTGGTGTCTTCTAGCAAAAAAATTTTGATTTTGGGTTGATACTTTTTATTAACATCTAAGGCTTTTAAATCCTAGAAATCAGTTTGAGTAATTTCCTATTTAATGTTATGCTTTATTTTTGTTTTAATGAGAGGATAAGTACCACCAGGAAAGGAATGCAAGGCGTTGTAAATTAATGAAATCATATATACATAATAGCAAATTTATTTTGTACAAAACAATCCAAAAACAAACAGTAACCCACGATGAAACGTACGAGCTTTAGGTTTACCGAATACTGAGCAACCGAATTAGAACCGTAAAACGTAAATAATGTAAGTACACACTATATCTTGATACCGCCTACCGATGTTTAAATTCGTGATGGTACCTAACCCAGTGACGATTGCTATTATTTAAACTGACCTTAAGTGTTGACCATGAATTTAAAAATACCAATTGACAAGTTTACCATACACCTCGAGAATAGAGAATACAAAATACAAGCACGCGCATGTTGGCCATATTAAATGACAAAATAAAACAAAATGTTAAATTAAAAATGAAATAAAAACTTACAAAAACAAAGTAGTTCAATTTAAGGACACCTATATTATTTGAAATCACTCAGCTAAAGTGAAGCGGTGGCGTGTAATTTTTAGAGAGATATCGCAAACAAGCACTAAACACGCGCACACGTCGTGTCCGCGGCGGCGTCGTAACAACACTAGGCTGTGGAGCCGTTATCTCGAAAAAATATAAACTTATGCATTTGTACTACTGCTGTTGATGGGCCCACATTGCTACAGCAAAACGATGTAATTAATTCACGGACAGATCACTTAACTTATTATGTTTAACAAAATATTAATGTTGTTTTCTTTAAAATTTACTGAATAGGAATTAGCGTTTGTTGTTGATTTACTATTATATAATTTATCTATTTAATTAATATTTATTTATCAATCTTATCTTACACCTAATGCAATCGACACGGGTAGATAGCTGTCATCGTATGACGTTTCAGCAATGTTTAAATTAGATCTCAGTGCCTAGTACTTAATAATCAATTATTTCAGATATTCCAATATTGTTTGTCCGAATAAGGATTTTGTTGGCGGTCTCTATAATAAACATAACACAAAACATCGACTTTGCATTATTTGGGGCTTTGAAGAATTGCCTCCAAATTGTAGGAAGAAGTTATAAGTGATTGTACTCAGTGTAAACCAGTTGACGAGCATTTTCGAATGCGACGGGAGAGTGCTCCAAGATCTCCGATGTCTCACATATGGCAATCTTGATTAAAATCGAATAGTGTCTATTTTTGTCTAATAGTAGGATTATAAAGATGTGAACATTTGTTATGCGAAAAAAATTATGTATAAGTAAAAGATTGGTTCTTATTTTTGTCCGAAAAAAAGCCTGGAGCGTGAACACTGTAAATCGCAGCCGGCCGCTATTGGCTCGCGGCGCGCGGTTCAAGAGACGAGATAGATATTAATAGAGTTATCAGCGTGGAGCAACGCACTCGCCGACAGTCACCAAAACGCGATATTCTCGGCCTAATAAATTATAAAGCTTTATTTAACGGAAAAAAATAAAACGATTTGAAGCTTCTTACATTAAATTGCATTAACCTTTCATACCGTATAACTTTTTATATCGCTTATATTAATTTCATGTTTATAATATCACATCTTCTGTATTGTTTCCCCTTTTCCTAATCTCTAGGATACCATTATGTAACATACTTACTCCATTTTTCTTAATAACTTTTTAGTGTATCCCGGTCTATGTCCACTTCAGTTGGTATATCTTGGTAAGTACGTAAGCTACTTTAGTCTTAGATCTCATGGTTGACCTTACTCTATCTTATTTTCTGATGCTCATAGCACTTCTTTCCATAGTTGCTTGACACAAATTGAGCATACGTGTGAGGTGTTCTGGAAGGGACGAGGTTTCACATGCATAGGTGAGACAAGGTGTGAGGTAAAATACAGGCATTAAACACTTTCCGCTGGACGCTACACTTAATTCAGAGGATTTTATCACTTCTAGCGACCAGTATCTTTTCCAACTATTGGCTAGACGTGTTTTGTTTCTTTTTGTAGTTTGATCTATATAAGGTGTGTTTGGAAGATTTTAAAAGTGCTCACTTCTTAGCATTACTCCGTATTTTTTTACGAAAGCCGCATCTATGGAATACTGATGACAGAAACAGGTTAGCCATTTATCGATGCCGAACGATAAAAGTTTCAAAATTTTCCATGCGCGGTTATGCAATCAAACCACTAAACCAAACTGTTAGTCCAATCTTCAACAAATATGTTTGAATTTAGTTTACAAATAGTATTATATTTAAATTAAATGTTTGAATCATTATCAATGCGGCAAAATTATGTTAATTCAGTTTCTAGATTTTTTTTAGTTTGTTAGTTATTTAACAGCTATATAGTATTGATAACGAAACGGCTGGACTTTTGCAGTAAACGATAGTATTGTAAGATCTCGTAATCCTAATAGTTTACTGATCATTGTTAGCAAGATACTTATTTTCACGCCGCAGGTCGTGGGTTCGATTTCCACTCAGGACAGACATTTTTGTGTGCATGAACATGTCTGTTTTCCCGAGTCTGAGTGCAAATATCTATTTAAATATGTATACAAAAGAAAAGTAGTATATTAATTGTCCGGCTTGCAAAGTACAAGCTCTGCTTAGTTTGGAATCTGATGGCCGTGTGAGAATACTGTCCCAGGATATTGTTATTATTCCAAACAAACGCAGCAATGTTTACCTGGTTCTCAACCAGTGCCCTGCGCCTTAGTGAAACGTATTATAATGCTTCTCTTTATTAGTTGCATATGAATGTAATAAAATATTAAATAATGTAATTTAAAAAGATAATGTACCAAGTATTTTACCAGGAATTGGTATTAAATACATAACTTCTTTTATAAACTTATTTTTTTCTTTGTGTGCTATCAAATTTTGAAATCTTAAAATTGTGCCGCGACAAAAAAGGTTGAGAATCATTGTTCTACAGCTTTGCGGCTGCCATGGTGCGACCAATCTAGGCAATAATAATAATCTTGCCAACTTTTACGTTCTTAGTACTGCAGAAGGTCGGATGAACCAAAAAAGCTCTCAACATCTCCGAGATGATTAAAGATCGGCGATCGATAGGACATTTCGTTATACAACATATGTACATATATTTTTATTTAAGAAAATATACTAAAGAAATTCATTAGCATTTAATTACTGACACTTGTAATATAAACGCCCGTATCAGTTTATAAATAAAGTAATTTCTGTTTATCAATATATTTATACATTAATGATAAACAAACATCCTTAAAGGATCATTATAAACGGTAAATATTGATACGGTCAATATGCATTATATGTCATACGGCTATTTAACTACGATATTATTAAACAATATTTATTAGTATGTTAAATATTCGATATCCATATGAGTTTTATTATTTGACGCGCTATCGGTCATTCACTGGCTGGCACATAGCTGACGATACATACACACGGCTGCTTAAAAAAATCACTAGCGTCGAACGTACATATTTACGTAAAAAATTATACCGCTTGGCTCGCTTGGCACACCGTCGAAGTTGCACACATTCACAGCTGTAGCTCCTTTACGGCTATGTCACATACCGACTCAAGAGGAAAATTGACCTCATTCCGACTTTGAAATAGACATACCGTTTCTGTCCTATTAGCTGTCTTTTCTACTGCCAAGGACTAGTGTCCGCGCCCGTTTCTTAGTACTTTTCTTTGCATCAAGCATCGCTGACGAATATATTTGCTAGATTTTTTAATCTCTATCATACTGTGTACGCGGAAGAGCACGTAACTAATTCCGGATATCCTTGATTTAAGGTCTACGATAGCAATTTGATATCGGCTATTTTATTTAAATAAATTATACGTATTAAATTACAGCAATTTACGAATGAGCAATTGTCATCTTTGTATTGTTTTACATTTGACTTCACTATTTCAAAAACCACCAAAGGAATAGTGGAACGGCGTTTAATGTTTTTTAGACAGTCGTAGTCCAGTACAATAGTTAAGCGGGCTCTTATCTATGCACGGTGTTACGTTTCCTTTTATGCATAACGTTTACACAAAAGTTTTTTACTAAAATTGTAGCGTTTCTGAAAATTCCATTCAACAACATACATTAACTGATAAAAGAAAATGAATGATATTTTTTGTATTGCACCTTCCTTTCATATAAGTTGTATTTAAAAAAAATTATCAGATGGAAATCAGTGTCACTATTTAAGCAGCCTTATCCATATTTAGACATCTCTCCAAGCCGAAGGACGGAGGACGGACGTATTGACATAGATAACCCTAGAGAGGTGTGCCAGTACCACGGTGCGTGCCTCTTTATTTTTCAAAATATGAATATTCTTCAGAATGCTTCCCGTAAAATACCGAGGGACTAGCCGCGGATAGTTTTGCATTCAGTAGTGAGCAGCTTATGTCCTATAAAAATATACCAAGACTGCGCCGAGCATAAAGTACACCTTTTATGCAACAGAAGGTCTTCTGAGAATAAAGATATCGTTGATATTTTGTATATTCTCAAGAGAATTGTAATTATAAATATTTTAGGTTCACTCCTTGGGAATACAGATTTATTAGGAATATTTATTCATACTTATATGTATAAAACAACGCAACAGTCGGAACTGTTTTATGTATCAAGTTAAGCTTTGTGTTTATAATCTGTATATTTTAGAATATTAATGAAATATGCTGTAGACAGTTTCGGAATATTCGAGTATAATGACGGAATGACCGACCGAATATAACTAAGCGGCCGAGCAAAAAACCTACCGCAGAATCTTTTCCGTTCAGTAGTTTATGAGTTTATCCGTAACAAAAAATATCAAATCTTTTCACTTATTATTATTGGTATAGACAAAAACTGTCTATTATTATAAAGGTTGTAAACTGTTCTTTTTGGCACGTGAAGAAATAAATAAATGTCGTTTTACTCAAGATCAATAGTCAAAGTTGGTTATTTTGTCCATGTTGTTGCTGTTTTCCTTGCTGAAGAATGTAATCCAATAGTAGGACAACTCAAGGCTCTTAACTAACCCTTACAAAAAAAATTAGTAAAATAGATCCATTGAAGAAGCACTCCAAGACATTCATTCTATATGACACAGCATTTAGTGGGTGATAACTTTACGACTACGTTAGAAAGACTTACGACATTATTTCCTTTTGTAATAGTTCGTTAGTAAAATAATTAAAAGTTATATAACTTAAAAACATTAAGCTCTCAATTATTCTAACCTATTCTATTGAAATGAAGAGATATCAGTCAAAAAATAAAGGTGGTTAGCCTATCGCTATCGCCAAACATTGTCCATGATATGGAAGCTAAACAACCTCCACAAAACGAACTGCCACAGCTTCGCACGGTTAGTTTCTCCATATGAAGTTCCGCCCCCTCCTTTAGACCTTTGTGGGATAAATTGAGAAAAATCCTTGCTTTCTGCTCGTAACAAATATCTCTGTACAAATTTTAAAGTCTCTAGTTTGGGCTGCGCATTGATATATCTGTATAACTATCTATCTAGATGAGAATGAGTTCAGGGCCTTCGTTGTAGTAACTAGTCACGTTTATCTCGAAAGCAAGAGGATATTAACTTTTTGTAAGACAACGCTTTCAGATTGGAGGAATACATTTAAAACACTTTATTGTACAAATCATTTTAAACACAACTCAGACTCAAAGAAACACGAATTCAAAATGTTCGGAACAATTAAATTGTTTATTCCTCAAATCACAATATCTGGCTCACGCTAGTCAATTAAGTCTATCCGCCGCCAGGTTAGTTAACTGAACACAGATACAATATGAATTTAATATGAGCCAGCAATATAAGTAGTTTAACTGAAACTGTTAAACCTGATTACACGTACTTCGTGCCAAGATTATGTTAAAATTCAATTGTCTTGTTTCGAATACAATTTACAGTCACACGAAACAAGCCACCGACAACATATGCTTCGACTTCGCTAGACATTTATTATCTTCCCCGCTGTATCTTTCAACTATTACAATAAATGTCATGGAGATAATAACTTACACTGATACTCTGTGAACTCTAAGATAAATGGAACTAATACGCCTCTCACGTCAAGTATAACAATCATTCGACTTTATATTCAAAATATGCTTCGACTTCGCTAGACATTTATTATCTTCCCCGCTGTATCTTTCAACTATTACAATAAATGTCATGGAGATAATAACTTACACTGATACTCTGTGAACTCTAAGATAAATGGAACTAATACGCCTCTCACGTCAAGTATAACAATCATTCGACTTTATATTCAAAATATGCTTCGACTTCGCTAGACATTTATTATCTTCCCCGCTGTATCTTTCAACTATTACAATAAATGTCATGGAGATAATAACTTA
The DNA here is from genome assembly GCA_029849275.1 of Papilio elwesi. Taxonomy (NCBI): domain Eukaryota; kingdom Metazoa; phylum Arthropoda; class Insecta; order Lepidoptera; family Papilionidae; genus Papilio; species Papilio elwesi. The sequence continues at coordinate 7,145,751 of CM056687.1, read as the reverse complement.
CACTGATACTCTGTGAACTCTAAGATAAATGGAACTAATACGCCTCTCACGTCAAGTATAACAATCATTCGACTTTATATTCAAAATATGCTTCGACTTCGCTAGACATTTATTATCTTCCCCGCTGTATCTTTCAACTATTACAATAAATGTCATGGAGATAATAACTTACACTGATACTCTGTGAACTCTAAGATAAATGGAACTAATACGCCTCTCACGTCAAGTATAACAATCATTCGACTTTATATTCAAAATATGCTTCGACTTCGCTAGACATTTATTATCTTCCCCGCTGTATCTTTCAACTATTACAATAAATGTCATGGAGATAATAACTTACACTGATACTCTGTGAACTCTGAGATAAATGAACTAATACGCCTCTCACGTCAAGTATAACTTACACTGATACTCTGTGAACTCTGAGATAAATGAACTATTACGCCTCTCACGTCAAGTATAACTTACACTGATACTCTGTGAACTCTGAGATAAATGGAACTAATACGCCTCTCACGTCAAGTATAACAATCATTCGACTTTATATTCAAAATATGCTTCGACTTCGCTAGACATTTATTATCTTCCCCGCTGTATCTTTCAACTATTACAATAAATGTCATGGAGATAATAACTTACACTGATACTCTGTGAACTCTAAGATAAATGGAACTAATACGCCTCTCACGTCAAGTATAACAATCATTCGACTTTATATTCAAAATATGCTTCGACTTCGCTAGACATTTATTATCTTCCCCGCTGTATCTTTCAACTATTACAATAAATGTCATGGAGATAATAACTTACACTGATACTCTGTGAACTCTAAGATAAATGGAACTAATACGCCTCTCACGTCAAGTATAACAATCATTCGACTTTATATTCAAAATATGCTTCGACTTCGCTAGACATTTATTATCTTCCCCGCTGTATCTTTCAACTATTACAATAAATGTCATGGAGATAATAACTTACACTGATACTCTGTGAACTCTAAGATAAATGGAACTAATACGCCTCTCACGTCAAGTATAACAATCATTCGACTTTATATTCAAAATATGCTTCGACTTCGCTAGACATTTATTATCTTCCCCGCTGTATCTTTCAACTATTACAATAAATGTCATGGAGATAATAACTTACACTGATACTCTGTGAACTCTAAGATAAATGGAACTAATACGCCTCTCACGTCAAGTATAACAATCATTCGACTTTATATTCAAAATATGCTTCGACTTCGCTAGACATTTATTATCTTCCCCGCTGTATCTTTCAACTATTACAATAAATGTCATGGAGATAATAACTTACACTGATACTCTGTGAACTCTGAGATAAATGAACTAATACGCCTCTCACGTCAAGTATAACTTACACTGATACTCTGTGAACTCTGAGATAAATGAACTATTACGCCTCTCACGTCAAGTATAACTTACACTGATACTCTGTGAACTCTGAGATAAATGGAACTAATACGCCTCTCACGTCAAGTATAACAATCATTCGACTTTATATTCAAAATGTGACAACAATTTCGAAAGATAAAATAAATTTGTGTGGCAACAGGCGCAATTGGTTGCATATTTATTTATATTAAATTGAATTTGATAAGGTCGAATCAAATACTTTTGGTGTTTAATCTGTTAAAATAAATTTGTTTTCATTTATGCCCCTGCATCGCTTTTACATGGATTATTTTATTTTTATTATTATTTTATTAATATAATATTATTTTAGTGGTCAAGTCAACGAAAACATTTTTGCATGGCATTGTAACGGGTATATCTATAAATCGTATTACTTAGTAGTTTGAACAAAGTTTCAAACATTAATTGAAATTCGAAACCATTTTCAAAATTAAAATGTAAAAGTTTTTTTAATAAAAAACAAATATTGTAAGGTATCGCGCATACAGCGCATTACCAATCCTCCAATTCAATTACGTTGTTTAAACAAAGAAATTTAATATTGAGAAAGCGCTGCACAATCCATTCTGAAAAAGGGGAATCCACAGAGTTCTGTAGTGGATATTGAATAATATATACAATTTACGATGATGATTGAAGGTTATGTAATCCCAGTGCGCCGCGCACGCTGCAGATGGTGTATTTCGTTACACACTCTACGTACTATTTACCGTACTGTAGAGCTACATAATCTATTTACGTGCTAGAAACACTCGCCTACGAATATTAAGATATATAAAGCTTTTTGATACATTCATTTTTCATTTTATTAAAATATCCATCTATTTAAAATAAAGCTAAATTTTAGTGTGTAACAAACTCTCTCTCAGCAAACTCAAAACCAAACCGGGTAGTCAGAGATAGTAATGGCTACCATTTATTAGACTTTCGTGTCTTCCAAATATTATGAGTAAAACATTATGAATTTAGGGTTATGTTTAGAAGGCGTAAAATAAGTAAATCAATTTATTTTAACACGCTTTTATTAGCTAGGCCTGATTTTATGTATATGTATGTCACGGAGTCGGACATCGTCCATCGGATGGATAAGAAAAAATAAATAATTCAATTTGAGAATGACACCACCTAGTAGTAGTAATAGAAAATGAAATGACAATAAGAGCTTTACGTAACGAAAACGTGTTCTTAAACGCAGTTTAATCGATTATTTTTTGAACTTTATAATAGACCCTAATAAATAATCGAAAGGAATAGTGTTTGATTCACATAGAGACGATTGCTAATGTATGATTAGGCCAGCTTGACCAGGAACATGCTTTTTGACAGAAAACCGGGTAAACGTATAAGTTCAGAGACTTCTGCGTTTCACTCTGTAAATAAACATACAACCTTTTTTAATATGCACTTATTATGTTACTTTAGTTTCTTTTGTTATTACTAATAGAAAAATGTATTTTAATTTAATTTTTCATTGGCCTTTAGATATCAATTGGCATGATTGACCTGTTCTATAATTATTCAACGCAAATAAAAAGAGGAATTTAGAGTGCACGTTTATTTCCTATCGTCGCAAACGAACCTTACTTTTTTAAGCATGGGGGTCATTACTATGTTTCAATAACTCAATATATAAAAAAGCCTTCATTTACGCTAAAATACCAAATAAATGGATACATCGTATACAATAAATACTAGTTCTCTAATTTTGTAATTCTCTCCATAACATATCATTAAGCTGAGTTAACGTGTAACGAATGCAATACGGAGCCTCAATCCTACCGTATATTGGAATTTCATCTCAAGCGAAATAAAAAAGGTAGAACTTGTGGTCTAATGGGTTCTCGTTTCCTCAACTGTCATGTCTCATCTGTGAGCTAATGCTCTCCAAAATGTGCACATCTATTGTTTTATCTCTGTATACCGATCCCCGCTCCCCCACCCTCCGATACTTCCAAGGCCTAATGTCTGATAGTAATTTATCATTGGCTCGTAGCAACGCGCAGAGAATTCCATATGATAAAGTTCAGAGCAGTGTAAACGACCCCGTAACATATCAGTGCACGTTGATTAAGCGAAATCAAAGCCGGCATTTATTGAAATGGAAAATATTCTTGTTTCCGTGCGAGTGCGACAGATAAGCCGTCTGGCGGAATGTTGTTCCTTGTTGAGACAATATTTTGTGGAATTTCATTTATTTTAAAATAGTACTGCATACGCGAAGGATTTAAAAATGAAACTCAATTAAAAGTTATATTTTAGTTTGAGACATTTTTCTTTCTTCTTTCATTTTTTTAATTATTTTTTGTAGATGTATTTTTTTATGTGTAATGTATCTTGCGAAGGTTTTTCACTTTTTGCGCGGATCCCTAAATACTTCGCTTAAATTAAAATAGCCTATTTGAATCCCGACAATTTTAGCTATCTTTCAGTAAAAGTCCCATCCGAATCGGTTCAGTCGTTTCAGAGATTACCCGGAATAAACAGACAGACAGTCGGACAAAAATTTTAAAAATTTTTGTCCGTCTGTCTGTTAATGTCGTTATAAGTACGCCCCAGGTTTAACATTCTTTTTACCGTGGGTTGCTTATCCCCATATGAAGAGCTAAGATTTTTTGTTTACGACCAGGATTTCGTTGAATTCGCGCCTTCACTGCTTTAATGATCGTTGGTGTCCTTACTGTGCGAGGTCGGCTGGTCCTCTTACGATCTTTGAAGCTTGAATCTTCAATGTATCATATACATTACAAATCGTAATGTCATTTCCAAATTTTGCAGAATATTGAAAGTCTCTGTTGGTGCGTAATCACAGCGGTGTATCTTCTTTCTCCGACCACACCAAATTTGGTAAAGAATGAAAATGAATTTCTTTTTTATTCTGAAAGCGCAAACGTTCCATTTTTAAAATTAGTCAAAGATTATTTGGCCAGAATTCGCCAATTAAAAAAACACTATAAACACCATCACATATCTTCTTAAAATTTGTTCTCGAATAAAGAATTTAGGAAAATAAATAAACATATCCATAAAATGTAAAAACTTATTATACTTAACAATATAATTAAGCGTATACATTTTTATATAGATTATAAATAACAAACGATATGTTCCACATAAGAACTTATTTATAAGCCAATTTCAAACGAATCTCTTTGTTTTCAAGACTAAATATTGTCCGTGAAGATATCGACCGAGAATACTGAGAATACAAGGAAAAGTTTTTTAAACAAAACGTAAAGAGCCGCAAAAGATTAAGTGGAGCTGCAACTTTAGAAAGGTTAGACACTTTATAATAATTAAAAAAAATGTCACTTGTCACGTTCTTTTAAATTATGTCACGATCGTTTAAAAATGTGATTCCTTATTGAATGGAAATATATTTAAGTCGTATAATAACGTATCAGAATTGGTTTGTTTGTTCCTCTTTCTGATGTGAAACACCAATTGGCGTGCGTAAGCTGTAATATCGACCGGTATGTCCTGACGATAAATGGCGTGATGCTCTAATGGCGATACGCGCCCTCACTTCACGGACTACCTTTTGTACATATGTGTGTGCAAATACTAATTTTTATTTATGAATAAGTATATTCTATAATTATCAAATATTATAATAAAAAAATAAGTGAGATGTTACTAATGTAGTATATATAATTATAATTGTTAGCAACATGGTGGAATCATCCTTTTATAACGCTGACAACACTGTTTTACAGCAAATTAAATAGCAGCTGGCGATGAGGAGCAGCCTAGTTAATTTTAAAAAATCGATAGAAGGAAGGGTTTTTGGAGGTCTTTGTAGAAGTAGAGCAAATTAAGCGTTGTTGTTGGTAAAATGAGTATAATAGTAAAATTTAGTTATTAATGTTTATTTTCAATTGTAAAGTATGAAATTGGTTCAATACAAAGTTAATTTTAATTTAAATACTGTTTGTTATTTAAGAATAACTTAAATATCGATAACATTATTATTATATATACTTGTATACTACGACTCATGTGCGCCCCTCCCTCAATTAATACAAAATTAGTACAGCCAATAAGGTACATTGCCGGGTCAGCTAGTTTAAGCTAGCTAGCCAGCTAACAAATACTAACGATCTGTAGGCTATCGGGTCGTCGTAAGCAGATTCATATCGACCGTATTGGTGGAATACCAAACCACTGTATCATATGGCAGAAGCGAGAGATAATTCAGGATCATTCAAATGAGTATTCGTATTCTCTGTAGCATTAACGTCATTATAATCATCGTTTTTTTATTCTGTATATCTTCTTTACTTAACACGTGACCGTTTAAATCAACACATTATCTGTTTGTGCTATAAAGTTTTGAGTGAAATTAAAAAAGAGCTTACCATGTGTAATTTATCCAGTTGATGCGACGCCGGCCGCAAACAAACTGTCACAGTTTACATCATTTATAATAGAAATGCTTCCGGGCCGGGGTGCGAGCTGTACATTTCCTTTTAAGAATCTATGTGGAAATGTAAATGAATGCAAAAAAAATCTTTTATTTACTTTCTATAAAACTTTTTCAGCCTATTTTTTTATGTGAGTTGGTGGCAAACGAGCAAGCGGATCACCTTATGTTAAGTAAACGCTGCCCATAGACATCCGCAACAGGCAAATGTGTTGCAGATGCATTGCCTACCTTTAATGGAGGGCATAGACAGGAAAAAGGATATCTCCTTTTCCCCATAAACCCCCTCCCCGTGCAATCCTCTTCCTTTTCCCATCCTATCCTTATGTGGAAAGGGGAAGAGGACTGAAATTAGGACTCCGGCACCTCACTCATCAGACGAAACTCAGAGTACTTCTACTTTACGCCTATTTTCTGTGAGGTCGTGGTATTCCACCGGTCGAGCCGGCCAATTCGTGCAACAGATGTTGTTGTTGCGGGCTCTACCACTGTTATATATCTACATTGTTATATTTATATTTTAGACTTTTATACGTGAGCAGTTGATTATTTTTACCATTAAGACAGTAAAAGGTGAAAATAGATTACCGTTTCTAATTATTTCCGTACTAAAAGTATCATTAACTCTAACCAATTTCAAAAGTATATCTTTAAATGACTTTAGGTATTAAACTCCGCTGGCGATGCCGAGTATAGAATCTTTGATCTCAATAGTTCCATATAAGTCGACGAGCGCAGCATTGTGTGTAATTACGTCAAGACATTGTGACGATGTTGACTCGCAGGATAATCGCGATTGTTCTGCTGAGCGCGGCGGCGGCCGGGTACGGCAACCTCCCTGAGATAGACTTTACAAACAGGGACAGACCTCCATTTAGCTTCAGCGCCACCACCTGCGAGGAATTCGAACAAAATGCTCACTTCGACCCCGAAGATATCGTTGACTCCCTGTGGAAGATATTCTATTACTGGGCAAAGGGAATGGAAATATCAACGATATTGCTTTCGTTGCCATCTGAAGCGGTAAATTATGCATATATGTACATAATAATCTTTTATTTTACTCTATTTTTAAATAAAAGAATCTAAGAATATTATCTTCACAGCTTTCTGCAAAACAATTCGACTAATTGTCTAATCGTTTTTACGCAAGCAACAATAGGAGTGTTGTCTGCGAATTGTCCCTTGACTGCCACTTGGACTGCATTGTGTAAATGTTTATATCACGTTTTGTACCCCATTTTCACATTCTCATTTTAAATTTTTTATAAGCTTCAGAAACCATACGACTTTATTAATTCTCGACACAATATTTTCTATAAACCTTACTTCTCTGTGTCTAGCATACTTGGTAATCACAAATGAATAATTCGTCGTTACTTGTCGCATAATTTGATTGCTTGTTGCATATTCCATTAATTACTTTTGAATTATTTCATATACTTAAAAATAAATCATAATGTAGAAAAAATTAACTGGAATTTACGAGTAGCATTAAATTATGAAGTAACATCTGAGAAATAAACCATGACGTGTACCGAGGTAGTAATTTGTCGTAAAGTTTTTTATTTTCCCTTAATGGTAACTTGCCGAGCAATGAAAAGTGACGGGGCAACTCGCAGCAGCAAACACACGAATTGATGGGTCCTCGATTAAAGATAAAAAATATTGTAAAAGTCTAAACACGGCGGTTTTTATTATATTTTTCACTACATACTTTTTTATTTCTTTTTTTTAGTAACTTGTAAGGAGCAAAATTTATAACAATAGTTATAAATATATAGGGTCCCTCCGTGTATAGCTCTTTTTCATATTTGGATTCTTAGAAGTTTAGTAAAAAACCGTTAGCCCTTGCTATATTTGTCTACGCCAATTCAACGTGAAAATTATGAAAATCTTAGTTGTTTCGGTGAAATTGTTCGTGTCCAGTATTGAAAATATAAAAAAATGTTTATTAATATTGTAGAAGGTGAACAATTTTAGGAATGTTGTTGAGACTTATAGTCCAGACCTCAGAATTGAATGGAAAAATGCCGCACTGTTCTTGGAGCCACGGCCCGGTGTAATAGTGTTGTTGGTGAGCAGAGGGCGCGCGGGCTCCTACCTCGCGGTTGTACACAGCGAACATCATCCTGACGGTGAGCGACAAAATTCATATGTTTCAAAAGTGACACTGCTTAAGAATGGAGTTATAAATGAGTACCCGTAACCGACGAGCAAATACGCGTTGATGTATGGATGTAAAAGAAGCGAGTTAGGTATGCCAGGATCACACCAGATGGAAATGTGTGATCTCTGCCTAACCCAGACGTACGGGCGTCAGCGCATATTTTTTTATCATACAACTGGTTAAAAATAATTCCAACTTAACCTAAGAATAACTCTCTTTCCCAATTAAATGGAATCGATTGTACATAGTTATATATTTTACCGTGTGAGTTTTAGTAAGAGTCAATCAAGGTTCTTCCTTCTTGCTCCGAGTAGCCATTACTCGCTCGACCTTCCGATAACGGTCGATGTGGCACAACGTATTGTTACACTTCATTTTTATAATTATCATTTCCAACGTATTCATTCTCTGTTGTATTGGTATTTATTTTCTATGTATACATAAGCATTCGTTAGAAATTTGAAATATGATTAATAGTCGACTTGGGATTGGAATGCAGCACAACAGTGGCAAGTCAGCAGTTAGATCGTTTAGAGTACGATGCGTTTTATTTGCGTTCTCGCCGCCGTCGCCTGCGTAACCTCTACGACTCCATGACAAGAAATATTCTTATTTTTCAACTGAAACTTCTTTAGCTGCGTTAGACGACTTCTTGTGTAAGGGAAATCTTATAGGTTCGCGTGAACAGCATGCTCAACACGCGTCAGCAACATGCTCATTTGATATTGTTATTTATTTTGGAACTTTTGTCGCTCCTTACCACTTTTTAGAGATTTTAATTTTGGAGGCAATCCTTATGTTGTGCTTTTTTATTTACTTATTTTATTTATAAAACATAACGATGTCACTAATCGATTGAGTAGCGTTATCTTTCGGTGACAGAACCGTAAAGTTTCGTTTCCCTTTGGTGTGAAACTCGTTTAAAAAGATATTTTGTAGCTATTGTTAAATGACTAACAGGAGTATACGGCAGTCGCTGTGCTAATGAGTAAAACGGTTACGTTCCTTAGCAAAACATTAAGGAAAGAAAGAAAAATATAAAATTCCCTCGGTTTATTATCATTATGCGTCAAGTTGTGGAAGTTAGGGCGGAAGTGGGGCGCTGGTAAGTGGTCCGAGGGGCTTTTTATTGGCGTGACACCTTTATAGCGCCTTGCAATTCGAGAGGTCATTGCTTTCTTTTAATCACATACACAGTACATTGAATCCAATCCCTTTGCCTGTCATAAGTGATATTCTGACAATAGGTTTATTTATTACTACCGGGCCACCCCGGCTGCGTACGGGTAGCACTAAAAATCAGGATAAGAACTATGCTATCTTCAAAGTTGGACGCGATTACACATAGTGACTAAATTTCACTATGATCTGGTTAAGTAGTTATTACTAGTTAAATTTATTCCAAACAAACATCGCAACACAAAAAAAATATAATTCTAGAGCACTCAGGGATATATGTACCTCTCTAACAGTTAAATGTATATAAAAGTAAATTAATGTAGTTAAATAGCTTTATTTCTCAAAGAGAGAGAGAGATTACCCCCTACCTCACAAAATCACAAAATTTACTTGTTTATAATATTACGAGTAATATAGATTGACTTCGGGCATAACTTTGTCATTTGCAGCTTACACAAGATAATTATTTTATGGACTTACAATCAAGTCCAACGTAATGAAACACATTTAAAAAATATAATGCAAGCAACAAATCCTTCTAATAATCCCACAGGTCTGACTCAGCTATGTTAATTACTTAGAATTTGGCGTCAGTAAACTGAGCCCTAAGCCCGCATTTCAGTGGTAAAATGCATTTACATAAACTGTAAATGGTAGGCTTCTTTTTTCTTCAATACAAAAAGATAAACATGCAGCGGGTCTCCCAATATAAGTGATCACTGACGCCATGAACATCCGCAGTACCAGAGGAACTGCAGATGCGTTGCCGGCCTGTAAGTAAGGAGTACGTACGCAATGTTGTTTTGTGTGTGTTGTGTAGGTACTTTACCACTTACACGTACTACAAAATAAATAAAATGAATAACATACTCGTTTACTGAATTAGTCCCCAACTTTTTTCGCAATTTCCTTAAGTTGAACATTTAATGAACCATCGAAGCATACCTTTATAACCGTGGGTTTCCACTGGCGTAAAATCGTGTATCGATACATGCTTTCTCTCTATCTTTTTGAAAAAACTGAGAGGGCAAAATGGTTTTTGCGAATGTTTACGGAAGTGTAAATCCACGGTTAATGTGAGTTATAACGACTTCTGTTAACCCACATTTTTTCTTTACAACGCTTTTTTTAATCTTATCATTCAGAGTTACGTTTAACATAACATACAAGGATCGCAGCTCGACGGCATTAATTCTACTAACAACTTAATCTGCCAAACATGGTTCCACTTTCATACAATGTGTTGACCGATCGGCATTGTGTATTGCCGGACTGTGATACTGTTGTTGTTGTTATTACAGAGCAACATGGGCCACACGTGCACACGACAGATATTCGAGTGAAAGCAGTGGGGCGTTATCTGGGTATCATGAACTGTGACGATGGCACCGCATTCGCCATGGCGCGGGTCGACGAAATGCCCACCACGACGGGACATTGTAAAACTGCGGTGGCGAGCTTAGGTTTTAAAGCGGAGACAGGAAAATCATATTTGTCCAGCCGTGAAATTGCTCCACTCGATGAACTTTGAATATAATATGTTATCTTTCAAACAATCTGTAAATATATCCTGCCCACGATATCTTCTATTCACATTAACTGTAGAAATGAAATAATCATATCGTTATACCACACGTTTTTATAATACGTATTAATGTGTAATATGTAAAAACCAAAGGGGTAGGCAGAAATCATGGATTTCCATTTGGCGCGATCCTGGCACATCTCTCTCGCTTCTTCTACATTCATTCATCTACGCATACATGGTCGTTGGTTTTGGGTGCTTCTTATACCGCCTTTTTAATAAGCTACTAATATGATGGATACAGGTTGTCCTAGGGCGCCTCTTACCAACAGTGCCACCCACTTTTGCAACATAAATTTGTTGCGTTATTCTCTCTCCATTCATCTTCCTCAATTCTAGTCACAATATCCACTTTTAAGCCACACTTTTCACTTATAATGCTATTTTTAATTCTATCATTCAATGTTCGGCCAAACATACTTCAGGATCGCATCTCAACGGCATTAACTCCACTAGTACGCTTTTTCTGCCAAACCCAGCTCTCACTTGCATACATTAAAGTAGGGACCAGTACTGTATTATGTATTGCCAGCCGAGCCGTCATAGACACATGCTGACTTCTCACTACTGTATCTATAGTCCCATTCATTTTATTTCCCGCATTCACTTGTCGTCAAAATCTTTAACGTGTCTACCATCTCTACTAACCATACATCTTAAATACACAAATTCTTCCATATGTTCCACTTTTTTACCGTTAACATATGGTATTTACGAAAATATTTTCAGTAATAAGAAGGAAAAGCTAATGGTATAATCTACCTTTAATCTAATCTGTTTTAACAAACTCAAACCTTCGTGTCGTTAAACTGATAACCGTGCTAATAAGTTCACCACATTGGTTACTGCTACATTGGTAAGTGACATCACTGAAAACTGCATTAAGGCGATTTAGTGCAAGCAATCCTTGCTTTTGATCATTAGGGTTTTACATCTTTCTTTGCTTACCTTTTTGTAATTTAAAGTACTGTGTTATTATTATATTAGATGAATATGATGTATATTTAAGGATTTATTATGAAGTGTTAAGATGTTGGCGAAAACGCCATCAATATTACTTAAATGGTTACGTAGCTTTATAACAATATACAGATAAATGTGGCCATGAAACTCCATTGTGTTCTATTAGATCTGTGATTTCGACTAACAATATGTCGTAACGAGTACAAATGATACAAGAGATATTATATACACGTATCCCATCAAATTCTGTAAAACATAACAAATGGAATAACAGATCAATACAAGCTGAGGTTTCCGTCGACACCATCGAGTTTGGTGACTGACTGATGAAGGCTACTTGACCTTTGTGATCACCCATCTCTACGTCATAACATTGAAATTATTAAAAGCAGATACAACGAATATGACACTAGATACCAATAAAATAATAAATGCTTGAGCAAAATATCTTGCTGCACAAGGAGACTTTATGAAATCGAAGGTCTATTCTCACAGAAGCAGCAGAGAAGCACAAAACGGTAGGTATTTTACGTGCTGTTTGGCTTTCAAGGTTCTCCAAGTTTCAACGTGTGGCCATACTGCGTTAGGGTACAAAGTAGTTGTATTGTTGTTAGTGAAAATTTGAACTAGCTGAGATATATGTATAATCTCATGTAATACCGCATACCTTGTGCTCGGTATGCATTTTTATTCTACAATAGAAGCGTATTGTTTACGTATCTATTATTATGTTGTTACGTATCTTTTACTGACCTAGAATTAGGATAATGTTTGTCACGCGTAGCAATGTATGTTCTATTTTAACATCCTGTTGTTTTATACAAGGAAGAAATGTGGTTTCCACACTCTCAGACGTTGTAGCCACACGTTTGGTGTGTAGCGCCTGGGCTTGTTGGTATTCACCTATTCTAAAATGGGATCCCATTTTACCATTTACACACCGACTAATTATACACTCTTTCTTCTGGACTTTGTTAAGCCACTACGGAACCGCCACCGTACCTCCGTCATCGTATTACTCTGTGGGGGTGATCTCGTCTTTATTTTTATTCGTATTTATTTTACTCTTAGTCCAGTCCACTCATTGTAACTTCCTGTTACCTAATCTAAATGTATGCATGTATCTCCTTGCCTTTGTGACCTTCTCTAAACGGCTGGAACGATTTTGTAGTGTGAGGAGTATCATGGGATTACTATAGAAATACCTATACAATGATACTCCTTGGGGATGGGGAGGACCCGGATTATCCTAGGTAGTGTGATGTGGTCAATAATTATTATCATACAATCGGTCGGTTTTTTTTTCAATCAACAAATACTTATTTTATTTATTCTCTACTGGACTTCACCGTATTGAATGAGAAAACACGTAATCGACTAGTCTGTATACGCTGAAGTATTGACGTAGACGAAATGAGAGGGGTGTGAGAGAAAGGACGTACTTAGTGGAAATCCCTTATTTATGTTTAATATTTTTGGAAAAAAAGGCTTCAATACATATTCTTTGAACGTGAAATATATAGTATGTCATGTAAAATACGTTAAAATTATTAATTTGTTAAAACGCCTGTTACAAACACATCAGTAAATTTACTTTAACAAAGAACGATTACCAAACATACGCTCGTACAAGTGCTCGTAAATAAAATAAATAATTTAGCCGGCCAGTACCTCCATAGTAATATATTATCGGCAGCTATGCTAAATCGATTTCCTTTGTACCTGTAAGTAAAACTTATGTCCCTTTTCCATCCGTTTCCCTTTTGCAGGCCCATGAGGTTTTCAGTAAATAATGTTGCCCAAGAAATATTGCATAGTCCCGTTCTAGTTATAAATCAATGATAGAGAAATAGTAAATACTGGCAGATTATCGGCAAACCTATTTTTACGTGGGTATCTTAGAGATTTCATGAATTAATTAAGTTTCAATTAAACATCAAATTTGTAACAATACACTTGTTTACAAAACATTTGTTTGTACTAGTGGGATGCCAAACTAAATCTGGGGCCAACACTATTAAATTGTAAAAACCAAATTAGATTGAACCCTCGGCATCCAAATGACTCTAGGGATCAGGTGTATGTTGACGTACTACAACAGAATGTTAGACGCGCGCGCGAAATTGATACTCAAAAGTGAAACTTTAATTTAATTTTTAATTATTCTTATACATGGTAAGTGAAAAGGTCAAAATTACATGGATAGACATAGTTAGTGTGTAATTTAAAACATATGCATTTTTATTTCGACCTTTCCGTATAAATTGCTTCCGGGCCACATTTTGTGGAATTTAAAAGGCAATTCTGGTGAGCCCAATGACCGTAATGATTATGATAAATTTGAGATTGCTGTTTCGGCAAACATTAAGCGTTCCCGATTCGATTTAAGCTCATGCGCTCTGATATTTATCAATTAAGGTTATCAGCACCACCGCGTGTCTGAATAATATTAATATGTATTACATTTATATTTATGTTATTTCACTACATTGTAGATTACAAATGTCCTACGCCTTTTTTTTGGGTGTGGAAAATGCGACCTTATGCACGCCCCCTATTCGGGGCAACAGGGGGGTCTGTGGGGCTCTCCCACCGAGGTGGGCTTACCCACTAAAAACCACGTTTGCCACCTAGTACTATAAAAAAAAAACCACACGCGTTCCCTCATGGCCATTGTGTGGGCGCCACGGGAGCATGACAACCACGTGACACCGCGACGCCCACTGGCCGCCCCGGGATGGGTCCCGCTCTGCGCCCTTAAAAGGGCGTGGCGCCCCAAGATGGTCTGGGGCGCTCCTAGCAGACGGCACCGTGCAATGCAGGTTCGGGATTCCCCGCCCTCCCCCGCTGGATGGCCACCTTGAGTTTTTTAGAGAGGAAAAGACAGAGACCCGCGGTCGCAGCGTTGGCGCCGGGCTTACGCGAAATGCAGCTGTCCGATGAGTCGCGGAGGGCAGGTCGAGTGGCACACCGCATTACCAACACCCCTCTCCCTCCGCAACTCACCCTCGCCGCGGGGACGAGTCCCAGCAGCCCACCAGCACACTCGAAGGTGGATTCCATAGGCCTCCTCTTAGCTTCACCGTGGGTGGCCCATACCTACGTTTACTGAGCCCCACCGCCACGTGAAGGCGGGAACCCGGTCGTGGGGAAATGTCCTACGCCTAACCAAGATATAATTAACTTGGATACTACTAACCAGAAATTTGTACAAACAACTTGCAGAGACAGCTGATAAGGAAAAGCTAATGAAGTACTTAAACTAAAAGGTTTATGGAGTAGAAAATCGGCGACTTTTATTCTGATAGTCGTATCGGTGAACGGACTTTTAGCGAAGAGCATCGAGAAGCTAAACTGTTGGATAAAGTGTTCAACACAAAAAGTAGTAATTTAAAACTTTCCGCAATGTAAGGAGGCTCCACTATTTGTGGTTGGCTTTATCATACAGGACAGCGCAACCGGTTGAAAACTGCTTCTATACAATATATTTTGGAATATCTATTCGTTTTGTAGATTTTTGTAAACATTCTTAGGTGGATTACGTAGGCGTCACGTGGGATATAAGCAGCAACGAAACACTTTCAAAAAATTATGAAGTTACACTTTCACAAGTACCTTGTACAACGACCCATCAGACAAGTTTTGTAAGTTTCTAGACGAGTCGCTCGCCAAGCGGTGGAGCAGAGAGGTAACCCTCGATCCGCCCACCCCAAACGCGCAGACTATGTCCCGTTGTCAACCGAAGTTAAATATATAAATATAAAAGCACATCAATTTTCAATGGAAACCTTCCATCGTGTCAACTTTTCACCGACTTACCGTCACCACAGCTATATTTCTTCTAATAAAACATGGCTTGCATGTTTTATTACTGAATATACGATCTGTTACAAATAAAACATTCAACATGAAATAAATTGTTTATTCATTCTGATTCAATTTATCTCACGTAGTATTTATTATTATTTTATTTAAAAACGAATACTGTACTTAATTTGTACTGTAATATACACCTAATGTCTTGGTATTCCATTTTAAAAAATATACATTGCATCATTTGTATTTGTATACACGTGGATGTACGAGGATATTTTACCCTTTAGCTTTGAAGTTGTAACGGATATACGAACGGTTAAGCGAATGGCCCGCTGTGTGCCGACATCCTGCTTGTTTACATGCGCTAGTTGTACAGTGTGTGCGATATATAGTGACAGTACAGTGCTTTTTTATTTCGTTGCCGACTAAAATAGAGGCGGCGCACGTTCGTTAAACTATTGTGCATTGTTTGATTTGTAAAACAGTTGAGTGTTTTTCGATAAAGGAATAAAAATTTGGAGCGATCCATATAAAATGGTCTTGAACCATTTGTTACTTACCAGTGCGTAGAAATCAAGGAATTCCGTTTGTTACGGTTTCATCTACGATTACATTTCCATAAACAACAGACAAGCTCGTTGCTTATGAGTACACCACTTGATACCGCCTTTCTTTAGGATCTGACCAGCCTGGTCGGTATGAGGTCATGTAGGACGTCCCCTACGAACACTACCATTCAATAATTACCAGGCAAGAAATATATTATTTATTTATCAGTACATCCACTGCCAATTAAAGTTACTTCCAATGCGACTCATTGGTCACCTCTATCCCCATCCATATTTACTAAATTTTTTCTACCTTATTAAATTATTAAAAAAATATATTTGTATTTATTATTATTATTAAAAACATTTGACCGAATCATCTGAAAGCTAAATAGCATTTTTTTCTGTTGATCAGCATTTCAGAAACCGGACGAATAAAAAATTATTTCACTGCTAGACAATAACTGTAACAATTTATTTTAAAAAAGACGAATAGCAGTATTTGAAATCTAATTTGACTGACAGACAGCCGGGCCAAAGCCTTTGACAAATCAAAGGACAGATATTTTCTTAAGGAGCGTATTCTTCTTGTTAATAAATAATATCAAATACACTTATTTGAGAATCAAGTAGATTACGATCGTTCCTGCGGCGGACAAATATGAGTTGCACGCGAGGCGTGCTGCAGCGCTTCTCGTACGTGGCTTCCATGTTGAATTTCGTCCACCGACTACCACTCTGATGTTTCATTATTATACATTCTCCTTATGGTGCTATCCAGTAATAGCACTCCGACTTCTTTGACATCGAAAGCTTCTAGTGAATATGATACATTTTTAAACTCACAAATGTAAGTATCGGGGAGTATAAAACCGGTGTATTTTCTTTCTGTACTGGTTAGTTTTGAGCCCTGGTAGGTTGTAAATCTACGTACGGCCAGAAACTATTCTACATCGAAACTGGATTGATACATCGCTTGTTCTGGTGCAACAATATTTTTTTTTAATTTTTAACTCACTGAAGCTTGGAAAATAACTTACATTATTGCAAATAAATAACAAATTTAAGAAATGGGCGACATTACTATGGACTAGATAATGAAGAAAAAAAAAGAACTTTGTAAAATGATATCGGGCCGAAAGGAATACTGAACGGAATTCGTTCAATTTTTCCATCCGCGTCTATTGGCCTGGCCGGCGTTATGCAAACAGACTCTTATAAACCTCATCACAATAATGGTCACGGAGAAAACTTCGTGATTTTTTCCATTGAAGTATTTAACCTGGTTTCTCTGAAAATACATTACGTGGCGACTAATGAGCTACATGTTGCAATACGACAACCCATAACGAAAAGTATTTTTTAACTTACCCTAATATGATTTTATTCAGTTTAACTAAGGAATTTATTTTACCCCAGCCAATGCACGTACACTATTGGACATAGCGATTGCTCATCCGATCTAATAACAATATGTACCCATTTTACACTTAAAACCCACTTTAATTGTTAAGAAAATGAAATCTAAATCTTTTATCTTAGTTCACCTGCGGATCATATTATTTTGATTCAATCACGCATTTGAGACATCGAGCATTGCCATTACCATTGCCCTTTGCCCTTGAGCCTGTTTATAAGAGCGATTGTGAGGGGCGACGTATCCATACCGTGTCGTTACTTGCAACACACTGGCCAAAGACTTTCAGACAAGAAGATACATCTCTGCCCAACCGAGTAGGATATCTTTGTTGTGTTGTGACCTAACACAGCGGCCTGCGGGGAGACGCGCGGGGGCGCGTTCAGCTGTCACTCACCGTCCCGCGCGCGCAATTCAGTCGCAACAGAAAATAACGGCAATTACTTTAATTGTAACTGAGTCCTTAAAATACAGTCGCTTCAATAACGTGGCGGTGTTTGCTGCCCTGCTTTGACTCCAGCATATAACATACCACTAATATACAGTCCACTCATCAACACGATGGTTGGCTGTTGACCGGACGTACATGAGTAACGTTTCAGGTCATGTTACTCATGAGGTCAGTTTTAAAAAATCGCCATGAAACTGAGCTGAATTTTTTGCTATTCGTTGTTGGTACAAATTAGGCATGAAATATTTATAACATTGCGTACAATTTCTTTCGCCTTTAAGACATTTAATAAAACAATAACGAGCTCGTTTATCACTTCTGTCAAAAAAATGGCTAGTTGATTTAAACATATAATAAGAAAATAGATTTAATTGCAAATGACTATTTTCAACTCGTAACATGACCGTGTTTACGAAATCTCTTTGTGATTTTTCATGAATAACCCAAAATAAGTGTTTATAGAAAGTACGAAGTTATTAATGTTCTTATACAAAGAAAATAAGAGGTCACCGCATTTATTCTAATTGAGGTGCGCAGCGAATCTGTAATGTGTTCAAAATTGTTGCACACTAGTTCTCAGGCGATGTCATTTTAGCTGGCAGTTAGTAAGAAACATTTACCCATTTCCAAATTTTAATTTATAACGTTACCCGGCATCGCCCAGGTTAATTTCGCATATTTTACATCATATTGGATGTCAATAACTATTATACCCCTTATATGTAGAAACTAAGTGTTAAACAGATTAAGTCAGTAAAAAGTTTATTATTAATTTTTATGAATCAATTTTTTCATCTGCGGAATACGTATTCAAGAGGGTAAAACATTACAAACAAACGCTCACACAAAATCAGAAGGAAAATGTTATATACGCCGCGGATTTGAGCACAGATTACGCTGTTATTTTATCCGTTTAGCGGTACCTATAGGCGCTTCATTTTGTATAAGGATTTGTTTATACTCGTAATCAAACTTTCAATCATCATCATATTAAAAATCATAATATATAGTTAACTAAAATTTCAACGCATTCAACTAAACAGCTATTTTAAAGCAATTGTATCTAACAATTGTTTGCCGTGGTTCTTTAAATTGATATAACTTATTTATTTATAAAAAAAATAAACAATAAAATAAACACTAAATTTTAAGTGAAGCTTATAACACAATACATTAGTGAAAACCGCTACTAAATCGGTTAAGCCTTTCTGACATTAGCAAATTACAAACGCACAAAGAAACAGACAAAAATTCTAATAATCATTATTTAAGGTTTCATTGCGTTTAAAAATGCACCCAATCATAGTTTTTTTTAAAAAATATATTCCATGTACAGACAGCGATCTGTTATATTTTTATTATATGTATAGATTAAGTAAGCTTCAAACAAAGATTTAACCAAACATTTATCGCACTGGCACTGGCCTAATCCTAACTAATATTATAAATGCGAAGTTGAGTTTGTGTGTGTTGAAATTTTACACACATTCTCAGTGGTACAGAAAATAATGTATGTGAATAAATAACCCTCTTTCTCGCAAATAATACTCAAATTCCGAGGTACATAAAACCTTCACAATATCTGTTGCCATGGTGATGTTTTATAATACGGTAATTCATCATCATCATGCATATGACGCCGCGGGCAATAGCTAGATATTTTACAAATGTTTAAAAAACTACTTTATTTTACCCTATATCCAATGCAATAGATGCATACTCTAGTAGGCATAGATGCAAATTAGGTTATTGAGTTTTCATTCGAATAATTTATGTCTCTTTACTAGACCTGGGTACTGGTCGTTAAACTGCGTCCAGGACCACCAAGGACGGGCAGCAACGTCCTTTCAGTGCGGTGGAACATACTGCGATCGCCAACCCGCCTGCCAAGCTTGGCGATTATGGCACTAGCCGGCTGCCCTGTCGTTCTTGGCTACGGTAGCGGTCAGGACAGACGCGGAGCAGGGGATGCTAAGAATCCCCGGAAGAGATCCGGCTACCACACTCACCGACAACTGGCCCTGGCAACACTAAACACGCACACACTGCGGACGGACGAGAGGATCGCGGAACTGGAAGAAGAATTAAGCAAGCTATGATGGGACGTTATAGGGTTATCTGAAGTCCGATGAGAGGGGGAGGACACGATAATCCTCAAATCCGGAAACATGCTCTTCTTCCGGGAGGGCGACCAACAGTCCCAAGGTGTTGTCGTCCACAAGTCCCTTTTTTATTAATAACTATAAGCTAGCGCTTGACAACAATACAGCCTTTATGTTAAGTGGTGATGGTCTAAAGATGGTACGCACTAGTTTAGAAACAGCCTATTCACTTTTCTCTTGAAGGTATCCACGTCGTAATCGGGCCGAAATACTGACGCTGGCAACTTATTCCAATCCTTTGCCGTACGCACAATGAACGATGATTCGAATCGGTTCGTTCTAACGCACGGTATCTCTACTATGACAGGATGGAGACCTGCCGTATGTCTAAATGTCCGATGGTAGAATGGAGCTGGGGGAATTAAATCGTGTAATTCCTGCGCACACTCCCCAAAATGCAATCTGTAAAACGCCGAGATGCTAGCCACTGTCTGTGCTCTAGACTGTTTAAGTTAAGGTCTTGGTCACCGATCAGCCTCTTGGCCCGCCTCTCCACCGAATTTGATATTTGAATTTGCCGCGAGTTGATATTTGGCTGCGCCTGCCCAGATATGGCAGCAGTACTCCATACACGGTCGGATCTGTGCTTTATATAAAGTAAAAAGCTGTCCTGGTGTGAAGTACCGCCGTACCTTAGAAAAGATTCCTCCCTCCTCTCTCCCTTCCCTTGTAAACAATGTGGTGAAGATCGAGAGTGTGTCGAATAGGATGGCATACTTGATACTCAGAATAACCAAACGGTATTCGCTGAAGGTTATACAGGTCTACGCACCGACTTCGACGGCGAGGTCGAAGCTGTGTAGGAGGATATATCACGAGCCATACATAGTTCTTAAACCTACTACACCGTTGTCAGACGTGCTGCGAGTGGGAAGTTTTGGATATGGACACCGGAATCACCGGGGCCTCAAGAACAACAAGGTACCGGGGGATGAAGGAATCACAGCAAACTTACTGAGGGCAGCTGGAGAACTAGGTCTTAAGGTTCTCCAAAGCTTTTCAATTCCGTAATTCTCAAAGGACATACGCCACGGGCATGGAGCAGAAGTGTGGTGGTCCTTTTCTTCAAGAAGGGCGATAATGGGCGATAAAATAAATTTGAAGAATTACAGGCCCATCGCACTTCTAAATCATGTCTACAAGTTGTTTGAGGGTCATTAAGAATCGTCTCGCTCGCAGATTTGATGACTTTCAGTCTCCCGAACAAGCCAGTTTCCGTAAAGGTTTTAGTTCCGTGGACCACATACATACGCTGCGGCCGGTTATAGAGAAGACTGAGGAATATAACCTGCCAATATGCATAGCGTTTGTGAACTACGAGAAAGCCTTCGATTCGGTCGAGACCTTGGCGGTACTGCAGTGTCTCCAGTGGTGCCAAATCCACTACAGGTACATCGCAGCGCTGAGGTGTTTGTACGAAAACGCCACTATGTCAGTCCGGCAAGCGGCAGTGGACAGATATCGGCTGAAACGAACGAACGAACGATGTCTCTTTAAATAAAACGCCTTAAGACTAAAATTTAAATTTAATAGTATAATACAATAAACAAGAATATGCAGATAATATCCTGTTTAATAATAGCTTTTAATGCAGTTCTCACTGAGTGACTTTTTAATAAATTATTTTTCTACAATTCAATCCTAAAAACAACATATACATCAATAGAAACTCAATAGTGTTTCTGCGATCAGAAACCATTACTTAAGTTATTTCAAAAATCGATAACATATTTACTTTTGAAATAATAGAACGGCTCTATCATAGTTTCACGTAATGCACCTGTCATATAGAAGTGATATATAACGGCGCTGTGGTAACTTGGCTTTAAAAGTAGCTGAGTCATGAGTTTCGTTTTAGGAAGCCAAGAGAAACGAAAAGCTTGTTTGGTTCACAAGACTCTGATAATACTCCTTCGCCTTTTCTGCATTAGTTTTGCGTTCATAAAAGGATTTATAAGATTCTAATCATGGCAACATATTCCTACACGTAATGCAATTATTTTGAATCCTGACGACCATGGGAAAAAACCAAAAAACTTTTTTCAAGGTCCTTATAATTGAAAATATTTCCCATCTAGAAAATTTCTATCTGATCTCCGACGTACCAATAACACTACAACCACATTTTTGGTACGAATTGCTAAAATTAATCGCTATGGGCCGGACACATTACGCGCAGCACGGATATTCGAATAGCGGCTACGTACAGGTCAACGCAGCGTAGGTAAGCCTTCCACAAGATGGACCCATGATCTGTTCTGTGATCTCAGGGCAGCAGAGAATCGATCTTTGTAGAGGTGAATCAGGAAGGTCAGAAATTGGGCTGTTGCAACAAGCTAGATATACTTATATAACTCTCGTATTCACCTTAATATAGACTACCTTATTAGGGTAAGAAGGTCAAGATATATCGAAGGAGAAATTATTTTTTATTATAAACTAGCAGAGCTTAGCTATAGCTTAAGTGATCTGTTTCTAAATCTTTAAGCTCCGGATCTCATGCCGAACGGTGTCTGTTAATTTTTTATGATGAGCTTTCATTAACTTGATCACTTAGTGTCGATCAACTAATTACTTTGATGTACCATATATGAGCTCGAGCTCTGATAACTTATATTTTATGTAAAATATAATAGTAAAAAGGTAATAATGATAACTTAAACAGGTTTTATCTCTAATAACCCCTTTAAGTTCATAAGTTTTGCAGACTAATTATACACAAAAAAATAGTGTCAATTGTCATACGTTTTTATTCAATAGTAATTGATTTTTTTAAATTTTATAGTCTTTTTTAAATATAGTACCTTTAAATTGTACCTTGCTTTCGCATTTTTGTTGGAAATCAGGTTCCTAAATAAATGAATAGGATTTTTTTTAACGAAAATATGTCAAAAATCTGAGCTTAATAGGAAGAACACTTGGTCCACCACTGCTGGTGCGATTTGTCAAGTTCCTCGTGGTAAATCCATGTATACTACTGTGTAACTAGATCCCTTAATATTCCATGCAAAACTTATGCTATTGCTATTAACTTAATAAAAGGCTGCAGGAAATTACGTAAGCTCCGCTCCGTAAGACCGCTCACCGAACAAATGTGGTTCTTAAACATTAGTCCGGCGTTGATCGAGCGAAGAGATGCCATCATCTCTCAAAATCTTAATCCGTTTTCGGTTTGTTGTATTGTTTTTTTTATGTGAGAAGGTGGCAAACGAGCAAGCGGATCACCTGATGTTAAGTGAACGCTGCCCATAGACATCTGCAACAGGCAAATATGTTGCAGATGCGGAAAAAGGATATTTCCTGTTCCCCGTTAACCGCCTCCCTGTCCAATCCTCTTCCTTTTCCCATCCTATCCTTATTAGGAAAAGCTGGGAAGGGAAAGAGAACTGAAAAAAGGCCTCCGGCACCTCACTTATCAGACGAAACGCAGAGTACTTCTACTTCACGCCTGTTTTCTGTGAGGTTGTGGTATTTCACCGGTCAAGCCGGCCAATTCGTGCAACAGATGTTGTTGTTGCAGGCTCTACCACTGTTTAACCACTGTTTTTATTCCAGGCGTAAATATTTTTATAAAATTAATATGCGCTCACGCCCATAACCCAGAGGGTAGACAGTTAGGGTAGATAGGTAGGCAGGGATCATGGATTTCCATTTGGCGCGATTGTGGCAAACCTCTCTCGCTTCTTCTACATTCATCTACGCATACATGCTCGTTGGTTTTGGGTGCTCTTGACGTCGCCCTTTTTTAGTAAGCCGCTAATCTGATATTTTTTTTATAACTTGTAAGTTAAACATTGAACACACTGTAGAAACTTCAAACCAGGTAATAAATGAAATTTTCTCGTCTTGAATAAATTTCTCACGTACAATTTTCATTGATAGTAAATTGGCGACTGTCTATTCTGAGAATTTCACAATAACTTATCTATGTCGTAGTGTATGGACGTCAGCATTCAATAAGACGCTGTTGGGATAGCACCGGGGCTCCGGGGCTCGACATATCCAACAGAATAAATTTATGTATATCTCTCCGAAGCATACTAGACGTCAACAAATAAGGTTATTTTTCAATAGAGGTTTTATTCATTCCCTTACAAATGGTATATGATGTCTCAATCGTCAGTGTTACTCAAACTTTATTGTATTATATACGTAATTAATCATAATTATCTTCATATCATAAAAGTAACCTCAATAATAAAATCTAAGGATAAAAAGTGAAAGTTATTGGTCTAAAAGTTATATCAACACACATCTTACTTTATGTTCGAACATTCCTTGTGACGATGTCTAGATTTCTGTTTTAATGGATACCAAAGAGCCAAATCCCGTCCAACATCGCCTCCAACCCAAATAAGATACCTTCGTCAAAGAGCTTTCTTGCTAAAGCCATTGGAGTCCACGTTCGACACAAAAATAATACGAGTCGGATAAGGCCGTCCCCAGCACGTCTTTCCATTTACAGTATTCCGGAGGAATTTCTATTAGTGAGGAACTTTCGTGTCTGATGGAACTATAAAAAAGTTCTCTTATAAATGAACGCTTTCAACATCTTCGGAAATAAAATTAAAATGGGGGTGATACAGTAGATAAAATTTGACTACATCTAAATTGAAACGGTTAAATAGAAGTGATTTTTACACTTTTACTAAAATATCGGGCCGGTTCGCTTGGTTTGTAAGATACTTGTTTTTCAGGCCGCAGGTCGTGGGTCCGATTCCCACCCAGGACAGAAATTTGTATGCATGAACATGTCTATTTGTCCTGAGTCTGGGTGTAATTATCTATTTAAGTATATATTTACAAAAGAAAAGTAGTATATGTAGTATATCAGTTATCTGGTTGCCATAGCACAAGCTCTGCTTAGTTTGGGATCAGGTGGCCGTGTGTGAGTAACGTCCCAGGATGTAATTATTATTATTGTTAAATGTATTGAATTAAATTGAAGAAAATGGTATAAACTTTATTGTTGGTAATTTAAGTTTTAAAAGTGGGCATACCTCGCCGCGTTACCTGCTACTAAACCTCCTGAGCTCATCACGGTACACGTAATTAAAAGCACTTCATCTATTTAATCTTCGATAGTGAGCTTACGATATGAAACTAAGAGTATTATCTCCGTAGCTGCGCGATGTAGATAATTGTCAAGTGTAACTTAGGCACAATATTCTCTTAGAAGGCAAACAATTAATCCTGAGTCGGATTAAGCTTGAATTATTACCTTGCTCTAGGTATCTATTCGTATGTAGATTCCATTACAAAACAAATAAATATTATATACCGAACTTCTTATATGCCTTTCATAATATATTCCTTATTTCATAGCAAGATATGATTGTTGTACACAAACAAACGTCACTATACTTGTTGGCCATTACGCTTTTTATACTTTCATCGGAAATGTAGTAATCGTGATATAGAGTGAAATTAAATTATGTAATATGGATACAGTAATATGACAAAAGTTGTTTTTCGAAAATATTTTGAAATGCACGAATTTTAACGTAGAAACCTTTGTTTACAAAAATCACATCTGGCTGTTTAACACGGTATAATATTTATTTATTTTTACATTACTGTCACCTGCGGGTTCACCATGCCGTTTACTCCATAGAAACTGTTATTTCCTATTTTCGCCCATGAGGGGATGAATTTAAAAAGACACTTTCTTAGTGCGCCCATCCACGTACTAACAGAAATCTCCGTAAATTTTATGCCCTGTTAGTTGGGCTGTGCGTCATCAATCAGAGTGAAGTTATAAAATATAGAATTGCATTCCCCTATTAAATCTGCTAATCGGGTTTCCGAATTTTTGGTCAATAATTTATGGTATTGTAATACATTGCATTTGAAGCATTGTAAATATGACTTTTATTCTCTCATCTAAAATGTACTATGTAAAATGACTGTGTCTGCCAGTTAATAGATTGTTTTTTTTAAATTAATGGTAAGTACAAAGACTAGAACAATTTTTAAGATTTTAGATCGCAAGCGGCGACCGCTACTCAAAGGCAACTATCTAATGAGTTGCGGGCATGCGTCACTTACCTTTCATAAACGTATGGAGTGGATAGAAGGGAAGAGGGACATTTTCTGATCTTATTCATTCTCTCCCTGTCCATTCCTCTTCTTTTTATCTAACAAGGGTGCGAAGGGGAAGAGGAGCGAAATTAGGCCTCCAGCACCTCACTTCTCAGTCGAAACATAGAGTACTTCTCCTTTACACCTATTTTCTGTTAGGTCATAGTATAACACCGATCGTTCGGGTTCTACCTCTGATAAAATAATTAATTTCTATACTATGTGTTGTATTCAACCATAAATATTCCACTGTTAGCAACATAATACCAACAAACTAATACGTTGGTCGGCTTGCTGCATTGACAAATGTTGCCTCCGAACTTACAAGAACTTCGTCGACGCTTGAAATTCGAACGCTTTCAGGATATTAAAGATTTTTTTACGTGCATTGAAGATTTTATATGTTTTACATAAACATGACCATTATACATTTATTAATGATGAACTTTACGAACACTATTTATATATGTTGGCGAATTGCTGGTAAAGCCAGAAGTTTTTTTATAAAAATAAAATATATATGCGCTCATGCCCGTAGCCCAGAGGGGTAGAAGAAGATCATGGATTTCCATTTGGCGCGAGCCTGGCACACCTCTCTCGCTTCTTCTACATTCATAGGTCTACGCATACATGGTCGTCGGTTATGAGTGCTCCTTATATCGCCGTTTTTTAACAAGGCATTAATTTGATCGATATAAGTTCTCTTTAAATAAAAAGAAAACAATGTATTTATGTTTCCATAAAACAGCCGCCTCAGCACCAGGTGAAACAAATATTAAGATACATCACCAATCGTGCCCTAGACTACTTTGCTCATGTCAGTCTCTAACACGTGCAAAGCTTAAAATATTTGGGAGTCCATATTGATGAAAATCCCACATTTAAAATTCGTATTCAAGCCCTCGCGGCAAGAATTAGAATCAATCTACGCGGTGTGTCAGTCGATAATAACATATTGTATACCATGCTGGGGAAGCGCTTCTAAAACTATTATGATTCAGGCCCAGAGAGCACAAAGATCACACAGTCCTCAAAGTCGTGCTCAAAAAGCCATACAGATACTCTACGGATAAATTATACAATGAGGCAGGAATACTCCGTGTAAGGAAACCATATATACTGAAAACTACACTTCTGGTGCACCGCTCAATATTAACACCTTCCAGCAGCTACGGATACTTACTAAGTCTAAGAAATTACAGATTGAATAACAAATTACAGAGAATATGCCAGTCGTTAATACTGCATTCGCCCAACACTTTGGTGACTTCGCAAGAGTTTTTGTTTACAACAATGTAGCTTAGAATTGTGACATTAAAAACAAGAGATCACACGACGTTAAAAATATTGTTCACGAATGGCTTGGTTCTATATCATATGACCAACTTGAGGATGTATTTAATGTCCTGAACTGAGTGCAATATGTAATCAAACATAATGTCTGCTGAGCGAAAACTACACATGTGATATGTTTGTCTCAAATAAAATGTCTCCTCGATACAGGCTTGCCTAGTGAGGAGACAACAGATAGTACACTTATTGATGAAAGTATCGGCAACTTGTACTCAAGAAACTTTTGCACTTAATATTTAAACTAATTTTATTTGTAGTGCGTTTGCTGTTGTAATTTTTTTTTCATTAGGGCGTCGCCCTACCAACACTGCCACTCAGTTTTGCAATATTTTTTTGTTACTTTCTCTACATTCATTTTTTCAACATGCCAGAAACACCGAAGTATAACTTTCTCAATTCTAGTCATAACATCCACTTTTAAGCCACACTTTTCTCTTATAACGCTAATGTTAATCGTATCATTTAATAGCACGCCTAACATACTTCTTAAGGATCGCATGTCAACTGCATTAACTCTACTAGCATGCTTTTCCTGCCAAACCCATCTCTCACTTCCATACATTAAAGTGGGGACTAGTGCAGCATTGTGTATTGCCAGACGAGCCTTCACACACATTGTGCCTCGCTTAACATTGTAGTTCCTAAGAACTAAAATTTGAATTCTAAATTTTTTTAATATAATTTTTTATGATCAAAACTAAAGGAATACCTGCTTCCTGATGGTGATCTGATGTTTTGTGATCACTGCTACTTATGAACTACCACTACTTCTATGAATGTACTATGAATTACCATCAATGAATGAAACAGACAACACGGACAGATCAGTAACAGGCTTATAAAACCGTAACCGGCCCATTTCAGGAAACGGTACCTTTTATAATAAAAAGAAGAGGAGCTACAGAATAGACGAACGAATACGTCATTCGGCATTATTTACACTAAACACAGATTTAACAGTGGTAAACGTCGCTACAATAACATCTGTTGTACGAATGGGCCGGCTCAACCATACATCAAAAAAAGCGTGAAGTATTCTGCGTTTCCTTTGGTTGAATGAGGTGCCGTAGGCCCAATTCTACTTCTTTTCCCTTTTACATCCATTTAGAATCGGGTGTAAACTGGAGGATAATTTGACGGGGGAGAGGATAAATAGGAAAACAAATATCCCATATCCTGTACATATAAACAAACAATAATATGTTCATTTAAGACAGACAACGCATTTGCAACTCATTCGTTTTTAGGAATGCCTATAGGTAGCGGTGGCTTGATATCGGGGAACCGCTTGCTTGTTTGTCACCATGTTTTATAAAAAAAACTTATATAAAAAGGTATAATAAATAAGCACGCCTGTAACACAGAGGTAGGCAGAGATTACGGATTTTCATTTGGCCGCTATCCTGGCACACCTCTTTTGCTTCTTCTACATCAATAAATAAATCATCAACGCATTGATCAGCCACTGGGATGCTACACAGTTCTGATCTGAGATCTTCATTGATGCTAAACCAGTCTGAATAAGCCCTATCCTAATACAAGCAATATATTCTTTGTAAACAGGCTTTAACGCTTATATTAGATCACTATTCAACCCATAAGCAGGCAAGATTGTGATATTTAATAGCTGTAAAACAACCTAGTACACTATTTGTGTTTGGGTATTTAGGTTTGGCAATGGAGCCGTTCATAATGCTCTTAGGAACGCGAAAAGGTAACAGGATTTTCTCAGAAGCGACCAGGCATGTAGATAAAAATTAAGTAAAACAAATACCAGTATGAGAGAGCACCACTAAATCATTCCTAAAAACCATTTGGACACAAAGGTCAATAAACAAACAGGAGGCGGCCGAGCTGAGTGTAAAAATACGTTATGAGGTGAAATTTATACTCTGTGCTGTTGTGGCGAAATAAATTCCAAAGGTTGGCTTCGAAGCCTTTATCTTGAAAAACGCGTCGGAAATTCGAATCCTTACGTTCTTAGTATATTTCAACATAATGCAATAACTAATAAACCGGTCACGTTGACGTTATTTATTGTTATAGTAACACAAAAAATACAGACCAATAATTTTATTAAATGCGTCTTATACGTCTTCTACAGAAGGTACGGGCTTTTAATAATCAGAGTAACTACTTTTCCTTCGTCATATAAACAAATGAGGCAAGGAACAGAGATGGATTCCTGGCCGACTAAGATGGATAAATGTTTCAACACTTATTAGTGTTAGTTCAACTTGACGGCCGTTTGTATTTTAACTAAGATTTACGATCTCTTAACTAGTTTGTATTAATTATTTAAGTAAAAATTCAAACCGGAAATCGGCTTTTTGTTCCTTAGAGTAAAGATTAATTTAAAGATACCTCTCAGAATCTCTGATTAAGAAAAGATAGTTTTTAGAGCTTACCGAAATTATAAGAAACACAAATACAAAAGCTTTCACAGCTTACATGACCTTTTCCATTTATTTCGAAAGAGTTATAAAATAAAAAGTATAAGGGGCATGACCGACTATAGTTAAAATACGAGAAAGCCGGTGCTTACAGTTGCATTTTATTCTACGAAATTCGTAGTATAGTTGCGCTCCCAAAATTACCTATGTGACGATATTCGAAATTGTGTCAACACGGTGTATGGTGGAGCGCGCGGCGGCCGGCGGCAGTCGGCACCGGCCGCTCGAGCGCCCTCCGGTCCGTAAATACAGCCTCCCGCCTCTCGGGTATGGATTATTCGCAGCTGGAGACGAGCGAAGGCAGTGCGACCCACGCGCTCGCCGCGTTCGCCCGCTCACCGGGCTGCTAGCTACTCGTAGCCGCGCCGGTCGCGTAGCAGACAGCCTCATAGCCGCGTAGCGTCCGTAGCTCTCGGAGCTCGCAAATGTAACTTCCGCTCGCACACCGGGTTCGCTTTTAATGACAAACACTATTTGAAAACATGCCATTAAAACATTCCGTATCCTGCTTAAACAATGATTCTAACGCTATGTTGTTTCATTATCTAAAGCACCTGTGGAATTATTAGAGGTTGTTGTTTGTTTTACGTGCGATTATTTAATAATAAACAGAGGTTGTTATTGAGTAAGTATTTGTTTACTTCTTTGTAAAAATAAGCATAAATTTAAAGATGTTGATGAAAGAAGTGACTTCTGCGCCACATGAACAATCTAACAATTTTTAACATTAACTATCAAAAATATGTTTAATTGTTTTTCTTAGTTAGTTAACTGGGGGCAGGATTATTGTACTTTTTGGGTAGTGAAAATGTTGTCTCTTTTTGGATAGGTATACAATATATAGATAAATGAAATATATACCAAAAACCATAGTATAACATGAAAGTTTTTTTCTAATATTATTGAATTGTATTTAATATTTTTGTATTTCAACAAAATACATATTTTTTTCTTAGGTCTTAAATGGCTTCAAAAAGAAGTAGTTTACGATTAGTGAGGTCATGAAACTAGATAGTTGAGCAGGGATTGTCCGAAGTACTGTCACGATTTACTAATACATAGACGTTTCGCACTTATGGTTTTGCTTCGTGCAGAAGAAACCAACTAATATGTAGTTCAGACCAAGTTATCGTACACATCTCATGTCCGATTGAATATGTCCCGTACCTATATATTATCACTGGCTTACATATCTCAGGAGACAAGTAAAGCCCTTGGGATTTCGGTAACTGCGTTCATAATTGGACGTCTGATAATATTGTTTTTGTAGTCAAAATGACTCGAATATGTTTTACCATATTTTACAGATATTTTCATGAAACTTATTCCAATATTTTGGAATATACTAGAGAAATTTAATAATTTACATTGTAATTGTATCCCATATTCTCCATATAATATTGGTAATACGAGATTCTACTTCAAGATTTTCCGTCGCGACATATCTCACTCGACGTTGACACCAAAAAAATCCAACACCTGCCGCCGCCGGCGAAATTAAAACGCTTTGTAGAAATAAGGCCTTATATTTCTTAGTAACGGCTAACGATCTAAGACGATATTACATTAGTCTTACAGTCGAGCACGTGGAATCTATAAGAACACCTTCACGCACCTTAACACTTTCTCTCCTTAACTAAATCTAATTAAGAGTTTTCCACGATGAACGTGAGTATTCTTGAACGTCGAGACTTTTTTAATTGATCCCGCGTAATGAAAAAAGAACAATTAATTATTCCTTTCGTAATTAGATTTAGAATTCGTAGCGGCATTTAGATTTCTATCACCATCACCCCCGCGCCCCCACTCGCCGATAATTAAAACTACATCAAACCCTCCAACGACTACATTAGTAGACGATTTATCTCTCGAGAGTTTTTTTCTATTTAAATCAGAGATCTTCATTTCAGCAGACGCCATTTGAATATATCTTATTGAATGGGAATCCTTCCCTTTTCAATTAACAGTTGCAGAAGTTGATCATTTCTCGGACCTTTCGATTTAAATTTATGTATTAAATAATTTGTGTTTGATTTCTTCTTAACTTTATACTGGGTAGACAAAGAAAGCAACTGCGATCAGAGTTTCATTGCTAAATAAGATATCAAATACTATTAATATATTTTACATTTTGTATTCAACAAATAGATTTTTTTTATGGAAGAAGGTGGCAAACGAGCAAACGGATCACCTGATGTTAATTAAGCGCTACCCATAGACATTCGCAACAAGCGAATATGTTGCAGGTGCGTTGTCTACCTTTAATGGAAAAAGGAGGACTGAGATAGGAAAAGGAATTTCCCCATTAAACCCTCCCCGTCCAATGCTTTTCCCGTTCCCATACTTTCCTTTAGGAAAGGGTGTGAAGTGGAAGAGGACTAAAATTAGGACTCCGGCACCTCACTCATCAGATGAATCGCAGAGTACTTCTGTTTCACGCCTGTTTTTTGTGAGGTCGTGGTATTTCACCGATCGTGCTGGCCCATTCATGCAATAGATGTTGTTTCGAGCTCTTAAAAACAAACCCAAAAAAAAGGAAAATTATTATGACCTTTCTTCCCTCGGCAACGATCCAGCGAGCGTTAGGTAGTAGAATAGATAGTTCGATCATTATCGCTTTTTTCGTAGTTTAAAGCATAATAGGTTAAATAAAGCTAATTCAATTTAGAGCAGCGGTAGTCATAAATTATTTTAAATTAATAAAAAAGCGAATTGTAAGTAATTGAATGAAGTAGGTACGCAAGGAAAATGTAATATCGCAGACGTGCGTCGTTTCTCGCCAGGTGTCTTACAAAAGGCCTTTTACACATAGCTTACTGAAATACTTTGCGCTTATCCCTTGCGATCGTACTTTCACAGGTTACGCTCAAGGTAACATAATAGCCATCGTCATCAAACTGTTATCTTTTTTATATTATCATTTTTGAGTTGCAATTCATATAAATTAAATAAAAGTGCAAAATTAATCAATGTCCAATACGACCGTAGACCAGGACTACCCCGAATACGTTATACGAATAATGCATTATAAAATCAAATACTTCGTATAACTCTTCAATACAACCAAACATACTTCAGACAGACGACATGTGAATTCAAAAAAATCAATAAGCTATAAGTCATTAACCTCATAGTGTTATCAGACGTAGATGTATTCAATTCATTTTAACATTACAAAGTATAGTTTACGTGCATCGATGTACCAGACAATGAAACCATCTCTAATAGTTTATCTTCACTTTAACTGGACTTTATGATGCATAAATCATCAGTACGCGCCAGTCGGGACATGATCTATGGCCTCCAATTTTAGACGGGGACCACTTAATCATTCTGCTTTCGAGACTTTCCTGTTTTTATGGTTAATTAATTTATAACAGCGATAAATTAAAAAAAACATTTTTATTCTAATATTCTTACTTTCTAAAAAACCGGTATCATCCTTAATGAACAACATCACAACAATTGCTAAGCAAGCAGTTGCATCTTCAGAGCCGCGGTGTAAAACTTAAATTTGCTTTGGTCATTACCGAACCTCACGTGAAGCACCCTAACAATCAAAATGTCTATATCGTATGGATGGCAGCATAGGCACTGATATTTTCGCAAGTAAATATATATGCTAAGGGTAAATTCTTAATTTAATCATAGAAGGTACTTAGATAATATCTTTTAAGAAGTACATATGTATTTTTCGAAGATATGATCCATTCATACCTGTCGTCCAATTTACATACATTACTTTTTAAGTTTTTAAGGTATTTAACTCAAAATGTAATCGCAAATAGATGTCGATGTTTAAATAAGGTAAACATTTATATTTACTGCTGAAATCATTGAATGTCAAAATAACTACCGACCCGGCATAGTTTGAGAAATTAAATTTATAGATAGGTCAAAAAATATAACCTTTTGACGTTGCATGTTACATAAAAATTAAGTAGGTACCGTGGAACTATCAATGTTGTGATGAATACCGTCATCGTACAAATTGCCTTTCATTGTTTAGGAAGCTCTGAGCATCGTTACATTAACAAAATAATGGAATAATCTACAGGAGAGAAAATAAAACGTACGAAAGAGATTTCTTACTACGAAAGCGGTCATTTGTAAGCGGTCGAGAAAAATGCTCAGCCGTCCAGAAAAAATATTCGGAAACTGTAAACCCCTAGTGATACCTTTACAGCCATGTGTTTTGTTTTACTACTCAACTGTCAGTATGTATGAATGAATATGGTCACAAATAAAATTTAATTTACGTAATAATCCGAAATATATAGACTGGTTGGTCCCAGGTTTTAGAAAAGCCACTTTCGGCAAGTCACTAAACAGTAGTATGCAAATATTACTGTCCAGATTTATAGAGCAGGCTATAATTACTGTGTTCATGTAATAAAATATTACTTATACTAATACTAACTTATAACCTTTATTAATTATTATTAAATATTATATATTAATTTTAATTTAACAGTGGTAGGGCCTATTGCGGGCAACATCTTTTGCAAGAATAGGCCGGCTCGACCGGTGAAATACCACGACGTCACAGAAGACAGGCGTGAAGTAGAAGTATTCTGCGTTTCGTCTGATGAGTGACGTGCCGGAGGCCTAATTGTAGTCCTCTTCCCCCTCCTACCCTTTTCTAATAAGGAAAGGATGGGAAGAGGAAGAAGATTTGATGGATGAGGAGGGGATGGACAGGGAATGGAATTATCCTTTTTTCTGTTTGTCCCCTCCTTCGTCCATGAAGGTAGGCAACGCATCTGCAACTTATTAGCTTGTTGCGGATGCTTATGGGTAGCGGTACTTATTTCCAGGGGCCGCTTGCTCGTTTGCCACTTTGTAATATATAAAAAAAACTTATTTATATATCGCCACTATTAAAATATTTAGCAACATAAAAAAGTAAAAGTATAGTTTCAAACATTCCTTTCCAGGCGCGGCAGGTCGTAAAAACTGTAGCCAAAACCTATTCAGTATGGACTACAGTAATACTGTGCCGACCCCACATGAATGGGAAAAGTGCAAGTAGATGGTGATGGTGATATAGTAAAAATTGTATACTATTAGAGATGAAAACAAATCCCATAACAAGTTATAGCATTGTATGTATGTTCAGCGGCCGATTCTAAGATAAATGAAATTAGTGGGTTTCTTAAGCCTCTTATCTCTTCGAAAAAAGCCTCTTTAATAGGTATTTCGACGTAATCAGTATTTCCAATTATATTAAGAAAGTGAGCGTAATTTATGATGTTTTCATTTTATTACAAACAAGAAATAAGAAACGCGGTACTCAACACCTACTTGCTTAGTCTCTTTTATAAATTTATATGGATCCGAGATCAGATCCCAGATTGCACGACCAATGACTTTTGAATGCCACCGATATATCTTCGGCTTGAAAAAAACATCGAAGATCTATCTTCCATTGAAATAACTCTTGCAAAAAACCTTAGCGTTTACAACAAGAGTAAATCAGCACTTCTGTTACAAATTTTATACAAAATCGATTGTACAAGGAAACCTCCCTAGTACTACCTAGTACTAGTACGTAGTAGAGACGCCACGTCGGTCTATTCATGGCCCCAGTCCAATTTACTACGCCATCTTTCTTGGCGTTCTGATGTACACCGTCAAATTAACGGAGTTTTGGTTTTTCTCGACGTCGTCGAATCTTGGGATTGGTCACCATCTCGAACACAATTGATTTTTCCAACCGCTGCATGCATCCAGACACGTGAAGTTCTAAGTGGAAGTCATGAAGCTGGTCATAACGGCTGCCATCGGTTGTCCACGCTTACAGTGCCAAAGATTCTTATCTTAAACACCAGCAGCGCGTTTACATCCTATTTTCTTAGAACTTAAGTCTCTAAACTATAAGTGAGAATATATATACATTTAGGTCTCGGAAGCGCCTTATAAAATAGGACTTTCATTTTACTGGCGAGAATTTAGTAGTAACTTATTAAAATTATTTCTCCATACAAACTATCATCCCCTACCTTTAGTAAATGAATTTATGAAAATCCTTAAAAATCTTAGTGCTCGCCTACGTAATAACACAATCGGAAATAGGCCCAGTTGCTTGGCTGTTCGCTGATATATCAGTCAGTTTCTTCTTTTAAATATAAATATATTATAGATGCTTATACTTGTGCTTTCCCTCAATGAAGCAAACGCTGCAATTTGTATGTCATCGTTACTAAGTTCGTTTTTCGCTGATTGTTTTTTTTTCATAATAAATCCAGGAACGGAACTGGTTTGACCTAAGCCATTCATCAGGCCGTAGGCGTTTCGACCATCGTTTATTTTTGAAGGGACGTCAATCGTTCCATTTCCGCCTTTATTAGAGAGTTGGTCCTAAAATTCATGTTTTAAGAAGACCAATGATAAATGACTTTCATAAAATTTTACTAAAATTTAAATTGCAGAAAGAAAATATTTTATTTCATTATATAATTTGCAATCATTAAAAAAATAAAACGAAAAATATGTGTTGTAATGTATTTTTATATTAATTACAAGCATAATAGTTTCGAGTGATCATATTATTTTCGCGAAAATTATGCTGGTAAAATAATAATAATAATCAGCCTTTTTTAATACATTTCCGCACTGCAGGGACAGAGGGAAGGGGTCGCAATCCACCACGCTGGCCCGGTGAGGGTTGGTGGTACGGCATCACGTGTGAACGGCTGGACTTTCGCTAATTATTTTTATGTGTTTGTGTTTGTCTGGAGAAGGTTCCTATGAAAAAAAGTTGTGCGGAAAATTAAACTGTCAGTCGTTTGACAGTTGCCACGATTACCTAAAGTAGGGGAATAAGCGTATGGAGAAGCTGTCCGTGCGAAGCTGCCATCGTCGTCGCTTGTCAAGTATAAATACACCGTTTAAATATACCGTTCTTATTGCGAAAAAAAAATGTATTTAAACATACTTTTCATGTTCCATAACTTTACTCGCTGTTTTAATATTGAAACGATTACAATTAAATACGGGGTTAAGTCGGCCCCGTAAACAGTTTCCGGTTTCAAGAACACCACATGAAAGAAAAACAAACAATTCTTTGTTGCTAACTGGAAAAGTTATATTGCTCATATACAGAAACGCAATGCGACGGCCGTTTGGAAAATGAACATCGTTTTAATAAAATATCGGCCCATATAAAACTTTTGCTTTGACTTTTTCTTAATCTTTCTTTGTGACAAAAAGATAAACGGCGTTAAAATATACGAAATACTATATGACATTAAAGATTTTAATTTCTAATAAGCATAACTGTTCACATAGTTGTCTTGTACAAAGTGACGTTTAGACAAAGCGGCCTCCCTAATCATTAAATGAATCCTGGATATGGATAACAGTATCCTTTTGCATATTCACAGCGCTTGCTGTTCTTTCCGACTCGCATTAATCAATCGTAGCGACCGTGCCTCGGTTTAAGCGTGCAAATTAAGTATCAAATGTATAGTGCTGCATATGGCTAGGATACCTGAATAATTATTGATTGATAGCCAATCCAACCATTCAAAGCAGACAAAGAGCGGACTCAACACGAGAGCTATTTCGCACTTTTATAATTACTCTCGATGTAAATATAAATATAGGAAACAAAAATAAGAATAGAAAATAATGTCATTATATTTATATAAAAATACAGACGAATTTAGAACCTCCTCCTTTTCAAAGTTGGTTGAAAAGGAACTAAATTTAGAATTAATTAGCAGTTTTTTTAATGGAATTTGAGCGGAGTAAGCGGATCACCTGATGTTAAGTGAGCGCTGCCCATAGACATCCGCAACAGGTAAATGTGTAGCAGATGCGTTGCCTACCTTTAATGGACAGAGAGCATAGACAGGAAAAAGTATATTTATTTTTCCCCGCCAATCCCCACCCCGTGCAATCCTCTTCCCGTTCCCATCCTATCCGTATGAGGAAAGGGTAGAAGGGGAAGAGGACTGAAATTAGGTCTCCGGCACCTCACTCATCAGATGAAATGCAGAGTCCTTCTACTTCACGCCTGATTTCTGTGAGGTCGTGGTAATGGACCCGTCGAGCCGGCCCATTCGTGTTGATTTTGAACAACATCTGTTGTTGTTGCACATAGAAAGAGCTCTGAACTTTAAACCCCTATGGTTGATCATTTTTAACAACTAAAATTCTAGAATGGTTAGAAAACTTCACCATCATGTCTCAAAGTTAGTATCTGGTGAAATTTACATCAATCAAAGTATAAGAAAATAAACCGCGCTATTTTTCATATTTATCCAAAGAATTTCAAATCTCACACTGGACGGACGTGACGTATTAAGGTATACAAGGAAAAATAGGTTTAGCGAGTGATTTTGGCGTCAATAAATTTTTGAAACCGTAAACTTGTTAATGTCACGATTCAAAAAATAACAATGGGTACTCATTATTTCTATGACTTTTGTATCATAATACAAATGTTCTGAGTAATCAGTCACAATGATAATGATAGATTTTAGTCAACAAAGAGACGATTTTTCGAAATACTAACTGCTAGTCTTAAATACTCAAGATAGTGAAACAATAATGCGACCTCGCTTAACAGATAGATATAATAATGATAAATCCGTGCGTGTATCAGTTTGTACACGCGGATAAAGTGAAACGTCATTAGCTTATCTATACATATAATAAAACTGTAACTGATCGCTCGCATTGAAGATATTTGAGAAAAATTATCATTGGGGGCCTTCATATACGCAATAAAACCCAAAACAACGATTATTAGAATTTTTGTCTGTTTGTCTGTGAGTTTGTTACCGCTAATCTCAGAAACGGCTAAACCAATCTGGGTGCGGTTTTCACTAATGTATTGTGGTGAGCTTCACTTAACATTTAGTATTTGTTTTATCTCAATCGGTTTATAAACAAAAAAGTTATATCAATTTAACGGACCATGTCAAACATTTGCTCGATAAAAATGCTATAAAATAGCTGTTCTGTTGAATAGGTTGAACGTTTAGTTATATTGCGATCTTTAAAATGATGATGATTGGAAGTTTATCACGGGGTCCCATGGTAAAGAAAATTATTTTATTCGTTGTATTAGTTTATTCGTCAAGACTATATGGCGTTACGAGTAGGTGTGTATAAATTAAGATACTAAATGCGGCAAAATACAATTAGAAAACCAAAAGATAATAAAAGTAACTGAATTTAGTATCACTTTAAATATCAAATAATAGATAAAAACACATTAAAATTAGAATTTGATATTTTTAGTGTAAAAAATGCGAACCAGTACGATAATCAATTCTCCGTTACTTTGAAATTGTCAAACGTTGTAAATTAGGTGGCGCTTCTAAATCAATAACATTTTTTTTCAACACAATTGGCCTAATAAAAAACTGTAGACTTTTATAAATATTTTAAAGTTTTGAAAGAAAATCTATACATATAATAAAAATGTAACTGAGCGCTGTCGGACGTAGAAGATATTCGAGAATAACAATTATTGGGGGCCTTTATAAATGCAATAAAACCCATAACAATATTTTTTATTATATATTATTATCTTTAAAATACTATATAACTATAAATTATTATCTTTAAAATGATGATGATTGAAAGTTTACATAAAGTTCAAAACAAGTCAGCGTCGGAGATTTTGTAAGCTTCAGCTTCATACACTGCGTATTGAGATATTCATAGCACACACACACTTCTTTCGGAGACGCACAACGTTGTGTTAGATTAGGTTAGTAGCTTATTATTCCCGAGTAAGCCTGGCGTTGGCTATATAGTATGGACTACGGTCACAGTTTAAACAATCATATGTGATTGTTAAGCTTTGCTACGGTCATGTCGATGTCCCCACATGAGCGGGAAAAGGGCAGGGTGAT
This sequence comes from Papilio elwesi, assembly GCA_029849275.1. Taxonomy (NCBI): domain Eukaryota; kingdom Metazoa; phylum Arthropoda; class Insecta; order Lepidoptera; family Papilionidae; genus Papilio; species Papilio elwesi. The sequence goes on along the minus strand of CM056687.1, from coordinate 7,105,836 downwards.
GATGAGGTTAGGGCGGTATTTAAGAAGGTAATAAGTAATATCATTTCGTTTAAGTAAAATTGCAGGGCGGGTGAAACCGTGGGGCACAGCTATTGTGAATAAAATTACGCTATATCGAAAGCTCCGCCCGTTACCTGCAAGTCACAAAGGTTGTATTACAGATGTTGTATGTTTTATTTTGTACGGCAAAAACATTTAATGTAAAAAATACGATTATAAAGTTTTATTCTGCGAAGTGATTAATATGTTTTATTTGATTCCACGCGGACGAAGTCGCGGGCAACAGCTAGTATGTAATAAAATCGATTTATTTTAAGTTATCCTTGTACACCTTTGTTATTGTCATTATAGTATTAAATTGTACTTTAAAATTATTAGGATGGAAAAGAAATTATCATTTAACGTTACATACATATTACAAATACATTTATTGTTTATATTTGATTTGTTTTGTTCTGGCCCCGCGCGATTTGCGCATTGCCACTTGTCGAGAATCGAGTTGTTTTTTTCGATCGACAGTCAAAATTTTGCATCTGTGAGTTTGCGTGTTTCTCGATATAGCGGGATCTATTAAAAATTATGATAAACAAAATTTACAGCAACATTGTACGTGAAATACAAAAAAAATAGAATATTTATCGATAGAGAGCCCTCGCTTGGGTTGGTATAAATATTACTCATGTAACATTTAACGTGTGGTGCGTAACAACATTTTTTCCAACCGTGCCAAAAAAAGTTCCACTCCAAAATATGTTACTTTGTTACTTATGTAAATAATAATTTAATAATATCTCGTCTTACTTAAGAAAATATAAAACCTACGTTTATTCGAAACACTAAGTCTTTATTCAGTGCAGCTTTCAGCATTGCTTACCTTCGCATGAGGTATAAATCAAAAAGAATGTTATTCTTAAATCTTGAAATAGTTACGTCGTTATTCGTCGTCGCACGACCGACACAACCCCATTCCCCGTCCCCACTCGCCGCTCGTAGGATCTCCTGGTAATGAATATCAAAACGAGCACAAGTCACAAAAGCTATACACTGCTGCTACGTAACCGTAGTACAAACATAAAATAAAGAAAAAAGCCTTGTTCTTGTCAGTTAACTCTGTCGTGAAATCTTTCATCCGAACAGTCTTTAGCTCCTCCAGCTAATTTTCACTCAAGCAAACCGGAAAATGCGGCAACAGTGATGCGCCGAGCTTCGAATGAATAACGATGAAATTGAAGAAAAATAAAGAAAACGAACAGTTTCAACTTGGCTTCTGTTGAATAACAATTTTGTTCATCGCATTTCTTCGCAATTTGTATTCAAACCCAACCAAGTAAACATAAAAGGAATCAAGCTGAATTGCATACATTTAAATTTTACCAAATAAATTTACGCAAATTAAATTGTTTTCTTTCATGTTAACTAAATTTGTGGATGTATCCATTTGTAATCGATCTGAAATTGTTATTCTTTGTGGGTACACCTTATCGCCCTTGAGTTCTCCTACGGCGTACCAACTCTATCACTCATTTTTGCATCATTTTTCTAGGTTTCGTAATTCTCTCTCCATTCATCTTTTCTTCATGCCCGAACTATCGAAGCATACCTTTCTCAATTCTAGTCATAACATCCACTTCTAAGCCACAATTTATCCTTATAAAGCGGTATTCTTAATCCTATCATTCTTAAAGATCGCAACCCACTATTTTTTGTATCTGTAAAAATCTGGAATACGGAAGCTCGTTAGCACAAGCTAAGGTAGAAAATGAAGCCCCCACACTCAGATCGTTAGTCGATTGCTGTCGGATGACATTAAATTTCTATTAAGGATAATAACAATAAAAATCCAGAGTTAGCGCTTGTCTGCCGGAGACTAAAAAATATATCAAGCAGTACTGATTGATAATAAAATATAATAATTAACAATATTTCTTTGCAATTTAAGGGTTGAATTAATTGTCTTAAACATATTATTAACATGTAAAAACTCACCCAAATGTGTGTATTCATGTAATCTATACATATAATAAAACTGAAACTGGTCGCTGTCTGTACATTGAAGATATTTGAGTAAAATTATCATTGGGGGCCTTCATATATACAATAAAGCCCGAAACAATGATTATTAGAATTTTTGTCTGTTTGTCTGTGCGGTTGGTACCGCTAATCTCAGAAACGGCTAAACCAATCTGGGTGCGGTTTTCACTAATGTATTGTGGTGAGCTTCACTTAACATTTAGTATTTGTTTTATCAATCGGTTTATAAACAAAAAAGTTATATCAATTTAACGGACCATGTCAAACATTTGCTCGATAAAAATGCTATAAAATAGCTGTTCTGTTGAATAGGTTGAACGTTTAGTTATATACGTTATTAGTTATATTACGATCTTTAAAATGATGATGATAAGAAGTTTATCACGGGGTCCTATCAATAAAAGGAACTAAATTTAGTATTACTTTTAATATCAATAACACATAACAACACATTAAAATCAAAATTTCATATGTTTAGCGGAAAAAATGCGAACCAGTACGATAATCAATTCTCCGTTACTTTGAAATTGTCAAACGTTGGAAATTAGATGGCGCTTATAAATCAATAACAATTTTTTTCAACACAATTGGCCTAATAAAAAACTATACATATAATAAAAATGTAACTGAGCGCTGTCGGACGTAGAAGATATTCGAGAATAACTATTATTGGGGGCCTTTATAAATGCAATAAAACTCATAACAATATTTTTTATTATATATTATTATCTTTAAAATACTATATAACTATAAATTATTATCTTTAAAATGATGATGATTGAAAGTTTACATAAAGTTCAAAACAAGTCAGCGTCGGAGATTTTGTAAGCTTCAGCTTCATACACTGCGTATTGAGATATTCATAGCACACACACACTTCTTTCGGAGACGCACAACGTTTTGTTAGGTTAGGTTAGTAGCTTATTATTCCCGAGTAAGCCTGGCGTTGGCTATATAGTATGGACTACGGTCACAGTTTAAACAATCATATGTGATTGTTAAGCTTTGCTACGGTCATGTCGATGTCCCCACATGAGCGGGAAAAGGGCAGGGTGATGATGAGGTTAGGGCGGTATTTAAGAAGGTAATAAGTAATATCATTTCGTTTAAGTAAAATTGCAGGGCGGGTGAAACCGCGGGGCACAGCTATTGTGAATAAAATTACGCTATATCGAAAGCTCCGCCCGTTACCTGCAAGTCACAAAGGTTGTCTTACAGACGTTGTATGTTTTATTTTGTACGGCAAAAACATTTAATGTAAAAAATACGATTATAAAGTTTTATTCTGCGAAGTGATTAATATGTTTTATTTGATTCCACGCGGACGAAGTCGCGGGCAACAGCTAGTTTATACATATAATGAAAATGTAACTAATCGCTGTCTGTGAGGGATCTCAGCTAAGGTACAAAGAAATAAAAAAAAAACGCATTGTGCGCACTGTAGCGATCGGACGAGTACTACGCGACTGTTTCCCCATCTAAAGTCACACTTTATAACTTTTAAAAAACATTAAGGGTCTTAAGCGTACCTCCTCAACGATTGTGCGAAACGATACAGGTGATGCATATTAATTATTACACATGAAAAAAATACAAAATAATATAAGATAAAAAATTACCAAGATTAGGACGATAAACTACATCCGTTACACTGCCAGTACATGGAATATATTTGAGAAAAACTTTTATTGGTAATGGTAACGGCTATATTTGATAACCCAGTATTTACACGTATGTAGACGATTTTATAAATTATGTATGTATTCTTTTGTAATACGGTTTGTTAGGTTAGGTAAGTAGCTTATTATTCCAGAGGAGGGGCGTTAAACAGGCGGTCGACCATAAAAACTGTAGCCAGAACCTATACAGTATGGTCACAGCTTAAGCAATCATATGAGATTGTTTAGCTTTTCCACGGTTATGTCGAGGTCCCCAAATAAGCGGGAAAAGGGCCGGGGGATGATGATGAGGTAAGGGTAATATTTAAGTAGGTAATATCAATTCTTTGGTGTAAAATTGCAAGGAGGATGAAACCGCGAGGAACAGCTAGTATAACAAAAATGCATGTCTTGTTTTGTTATCGAGTGCATTCAACTTGGCGCTTCTCTGTTCAACGCAATGTTCCTCCTGTCCCTATAGAATACAACCAAAAGTTCAATGATTTAATAAGTTTTCGTATGAAGTACAAATATTTATCTAACACAATACAGAATGTAAATTCTCTTTGACTTATGTTCCATTATTAATATTTATTATTTAAATGGAAATTATTATAATAATATCGAAATGAGCATAGGGAAGACTAAGAGAAATATTTTCTTACAATTTTTTGTGGTTCTTGCCGAAAGCAGGACACCATGCCGCTAATTTATAGGCCGAAGTAGATACAATAAGAGAAGATACATTTTTTAATCTAATGTATTTTAGGATATTACAAATATTAATTCAATTTCTACGAAAGTAACAAAGTGGGGGAACAAATATGGTGTGGTAAATTCAAATTACAAGGCTCCCTAAATTTTGGATATGAAGTCACGCTCGCGCTGTTTTTAATTAACAAGCGGGTATGTACTCGTATATTAGCATATGGGATGAGATACATATTAAATAATAGATACTTACTGGTTTAAAAAGTTTTAACAAGAGTCGAAGTCTTGTTATGTGGAGAATAGCGAATGAAATGTACAAGAAAGTTTATCGATGGCAAAATAAATCTATACACAAAGGGTATTTTGTATTTCTCGTTAGGTTAGTAAAGACTACTTAATTCGATTGGTCCCTAGATTCGATAGTTTATATGCGTTTTAATTGTCACAATATAATGGGTCATAACTGATTGAAGCCATTTTTGTCATTTTCAATTAATTGGTTCACAATCCTAATTACGTAGAACTGACAGCTGTCGGCTTATTGTATTGTGACGACAAAGGGCTCAATGTGTAATTGTATAGATTCGCTAACTTTACAGCACCTACCTGCTCATAAACAACTGTGCTATTATTCTTGTACAAAACAGTATTCATTACACTGAAACAAATAATTTCTACTAATATTATAAATGTGAATGTAAGTTTGTTTGTACGTTTTCACGTGTAAACTATTCAACCGATCATCATGAAACTTTGCACACTTATTCTTAGAGGTACTAGAAGTAACATAGGAGACTTTCTATAAAAAAAAGTTTATAAAAGCGAAATATATATGTTTCCTATAGACCTATAGACTCCGAAATGGCTGGACCGTACATTCCTGTGTTTGGTAGCGATCGGATCACCATGATTAGTGGTACCCGGGCGAAGCCGGGGCGGGTTACTAGTGGTAAATAAAGTATTTGTAAAAGAATACACTCCTAAAGAATAACCAATTGAATAAGGTACTCGTCTCTTGACTTTAAACATGTATTTTGTATGTATATTAAATACGCAATATTCCACACGATCCATCTAGGTACAATTTTTTTGAACACCATTTAATTTTAAGGAGGACAACGCTTTGATAACGCGCGTAACTTACGCCCGTAACCCAGAGGGGTAGGCAGAGATAATGGATTTCCATTTGGCGCGATCCTGGAATAGCTCTCTCGCTTCTTCTACACCCATACATCTACGCATACATGCTCGTCGGTTACGGGTACTCCTTATATCGCCCTACTTTTGTAACTCACTAATCTGGTCGATATAAGTTCTCCTTGGGCGTCTCCTGCCAACGCTGCCACTTACTTTTGCAACATAAATTTGTTTCGTTACTCTCTCTTCATTCATCCTTTCAACATGCCCGAACCACCGTAGTATAGCCTTTCTCAATTCTAGTCACAACATCAACTTTTAAGCCACATTCTTCTCTTATAACGCTATTTTTAATCCTATCATTTAATGTCACGCCTAACATACTTCTTAAGGATCGCATGTCAACGGCATTAACTCTACTAGCACTCTACTAGCATGCTTTTCCTGCCGAACCCAGCTCTCACTTCTATACATTAATGTGGGGACTAGTACAGCATTGTGTATTGCCAGGCGAGCCTTCGTAGACACATTTTGACTCTACTGTACCTATAGCTCCATTCATTTAATTTCCCGCATTCACTCGTCGTTCAACATCTTTAACGTGTCTACCATCTCTACTAAACATACATCCTAAATACATAAACTCTGTTCAACCTCTTTGCCGTTAACATTTATATCAATGACTGTCTTACTTTGTTCTCTTTCAAACACCATAACTTTCGTTTTGTCTACATTCATCTACAAACCTTTACCATCTAGTGAATCATTCACTACATTCAGCATAAGTTGGAAGTCCTCCGCTGATGACGCAAACACGACCTGGTCATCGGCGTACAAGAGACATTTTACAACACGGTCACCCATTCTTAATTCAAACTCTTCGTCTTTCAAACAATCATCCATAGAGAGATTGAACAGCTACGGGGATGCCACACAGCCCTGTTTTACACCTTTATTGATTCTAAACCAGTCTGAGTAGGCTCCGTTAATCCTATCACAAGCAGTAGAATCTTTATAAAGAGATTTTAACGCTTGTATTAGATCACTGTTCAATCCAAACGCAGCCAAGGTTGACCATAGATCATCTCTTTTAACTTCATCGTATGCCTTTTCTAAATCTACGAAGGCGCAGAAAACTTTTTAGTTTAAAGCCAAAAACTTTTCTATAATCATACGTAAAGTAACGATCTGATCCATGCAACACATGTCTTTCCTAAAACCTCCTTGCACATCCCACATTATTTCTTCTGTTTCTTTCATGACTCTTTCAAACAGTACTTTAGCATCTAGTTTTCCCACAATGCTGAGAAGGCTGATTCCTCGGTAATTTTTACAATCATGCTGTGAACTCTTTCCTTTATATGGAGGGACGATAACAGCTTTACAGCTTTTAATATATTTTATGTTTATTTTACAGGATTAACCATTTAATATCTGTTATATAAAGCAGTAAAATGATCCAAGTGGACAATTTCAAGCGTTCGTCGCCATCACCCTCGCGATGTTCAGTGCGGAGTGACACTCGAGTGTTTCGACAACCTCGTGTCATCCAAGTGAACCGAGACGCCGCCACCATGATGGACGATGAAGCCAACGCAGTTGAGGGGCCGAGCAATTCCGATGACACCGGCGGGGTGCCTAACTGGGACTCTCGGTTACGACATCAGGGTAGCCATTTCCGTTCACGGACCTTTAGCGACGGTTTCATCAGAAACACAAGTCTGGAACTTCTTCTCGGCGTGGAATGTGAAGCGTGTCTCGCTCTGGCAGCTCAGCGCCAATGTTTCAATAAACAACAACAAATGGCGGAACACGAATTTGATTTGGTGTGTAATTGCAACGTACAACAAAACAACTATCTGAATTGTAATCGAGATATAGTAAAGCAAAGAGGTCACACTCTGAATATCTATGACTTAGAAAGAATTAAAAGAGACACTGGACGTACCCATCTGGCGAGTGGCTCGCACCGAAGTTTGGACAGGAAGTATAGTAAAGCCCGGACCATCGGAGTTCCAAATTACATTTCAAGGCAGCTGATATCCTACGACCAAACTAATACGTTAATGCAAAAACTAAAGAGGAAGTTATCAAATTTGAAAAAAATCGGCGGTGAGGCAATAACAAAGAAACATCAAAACGCGGTCCAACTGGCTGAGGTAACCTCGGCCTCGTCGAGCTCTCTTAAGAAACTATCGATGTTGTCTCTTGTAGAGAAGTCACAGCGGAAAAGTAACAGCCAAAGCGGAACGTTTTCGTCTTCACGCGTACAATCCAAGGATGACATAAGAAACAACTTTACAACTTATGCAAACTTTTCTTCAAATGTGGATCAATGTTTTGATAGAGTGAGAGATTATAATGACAGTGCTGAAACTAGTACCGGTGGACATAAAGTTATGAAACTTAAAAAAAATGATTTAAACGACGATGTGGTATCTAGACGATCGGGATCACCCGTGCGAGAAGTGAACAAGTTCTCTACTCTTGATAATCGTAGCAAATGTAGGAGTATAAGAAGACAGCTGTCTTATAATGATTTTGCAAGTGAACGGTTCAGGGACAGGGTCGCAGCAGATTCGTGGTCGAGAGATAATAATGTATTCGACTCGAGAAGTACTAGTAACAATATAATAAATGACGATGGACAGTCTTTTGTAAGCATTGACAGAACTTGTAGGATTGTGCCACGGTCTGTCCAGGCACAATGCACGTGTGACTCCAGACAAGATAATAGGATTCCTTCGATCTTCTATGACACACACGTAAGTTGAGGCAAATTTTGCTATTCTGTTATAAGTTAAATTTAAAACAATTTTTCACTTGTCTGAAGTTTTTATAGTACTGTTAACACAATATTTCAGCATTTCAGACATGCATAAGTCAACCAAATAAAAATTAGAGGACAATATACATACATACAACTCATGTTTGTATAATGATAATGTAATATATAAAAAAGAAAGCAAAGATTTTCATTTCAAAGTGATTGATTTTGTAAATGTTTTAACGATATCATTAAAACATTTTGCGACGTCTAATGATGTTTGTGAAGAAGCGACTTAAGTTAATGAGTGATTGTAAAATTAATGGGTAACTTTATTATAAATCAATTTAAATTAGGATATCCCCCCGTTGTATACAGTTGCTTGATTTATATTGCGTTCATTAAAAAAAATAACATTCAATAATTATTATTCGTGATAAACATTAACCCTCTATAGTTTTTAGATTAGATATCAAGGAATAGTATTTAAATTAAACAGACAATAATAATAAATTTAATAATAATATTAAGATAAACAGATGTAGGCCCCAGAAAAGATTATACTTTCATACATTTTAAATAATAATATGCATAAAATCCACTAATACGCACTAAATTATAGATTAATATATTGTCCTTTTGTAAATCTATAGAAGCTTGAGAAAGTTTCTTTTATTTAGCGACTAATTGTTAATCCTTTGACTGTCGCTTCACAATAGACTGGATTATAATCCTGCCAAAATATTAGCCAACTACTTTGTGTCCCTTTTCTTGTCTACGGATTATTCATAACGTATATATAAGCACCTAAAAGCGTATAAAATTTCATTGTATTGTCTGTTCAGAATATAACTAAAACTTTATAGGGTTATTCGCTGTCACACAAGTGAATAATATACGTAGCATATTCGAGGTAATCGTAAAAAATATCGTGAAGAAGTTATAAATTATTCTGTGGTAGAAGGCAAAGTGTGAACTGAACAAACACTTTTTAAAATTAATATTACTTTAAGGAATTCATCTTAAATTCTAAGTCTGACTTCTGAGTTAATCAAGGCGGTGTTGATCGACAAGGAAGACTGATACCGTGAACATATAACTGAAAAGGGTTCAAGTATTTAAATATTGAAAAGGGAATCCTCGGAAATCGAATACATACATTATAGATGACTCTTTTATCTCGGATGAGTCACAGATTGCGTCTTTAACAAATTCGGGATTTAAATTTACTTTAACATCCGATTTTTAGAAGCACTCACTCTCGTCAAGTACACTTACATCTTTTTTCGCACCTGTTGAAAACTTAGCCGAGTGTGGAGTATTTAACATTTTGAGGTTTAACTTCATAGATTATTCACATTGCTCACTTACCTGGTAATTATATCACGTGGTAGTTAATTTTATGTACCTCATGCCCCTGTAGTGTTGAAAAAAATATTAACGAGTTGAAATATTACAGGGGAAAAGGCGTACGGCGCCCGCTCCGGATGTGACGGAGCGCGGGCAGAACGGTCGCGGGGCGGCGTGCGGGACCTGCAAGGCTCCGCAGTGGGTTCCCACTGGTACCACGTCAACCACCAGCCACAGCTCAACAACCACTGGCAACTCTTCACGTTAGTCAAGTTTTACATATTTATTTATTTACTAAAATACTTATGGATTACGAGTATATACTTAGATTTTACTCTCAATTTTGACATATGTTTACCTTGTAATTCTTTAGCAATAAAATCGGGGACGGGGCTTACTGCAGTTCAAATGATAAACATTAAATAATATTACATCCAAGAAGTTTTTACTAATCGCATATAATATAATCGCGGAACCTAAACTCTAACTCCAAGAGAATGGACATTTCTACCGTACCGGTAACGAATGCCTTTTTATGGTTTCGGGGAAGATCTTGTACAAGATGCCCCAGCACCCTTCTTTAGAAGAGAGACAGGGTTATGTGAGGTTTTACCCACTAAAACACCTTCGGTGGCCATCCTCGAGTGCGATGGGTGGGGGCTCCGGAATCTCCAGTGGAAAGCAACTTTGCGCCGTGAACGAATACCTATTTAAGAAGACCATTTTGCTCTTGAGGCGGTTGAGCGTATGGTCACCGCGCTGTGCTGGCACGTTTTAATAACAGCCCACTCACTTTAATCTCACATTAGCATGGACAGAGAGATCAAGCTTAAGATGACGAAGACAAATGGTGGTTTTGAATTTAGGATTCCTGAATAACATCACACTATCATGGTTAAACATACAACAAGCAACTGGTGAATATCCCTATCTGAATAATCTACACGCTTAATTGAATCGTTAATATATAGTATTGCATATTTGGTCAACTAAGACAAGATGGACTCTGACCAACCCAGAGTTGTGGAAAATAATGACACCCTTATCTATGTAAGCCAATGCAATGTCTGGTCTGGAATGAATGGTATGATAAAGTTACGACTTCAATACTTTAATGATATAGTATCAACTGTCAGTCACAAAGTTACAAAAGCCATGTGAACTAAGTTATAAGTGAAAGTGAAGTTAGTAGTAGTGTTATCATAATTTCTAGTAATATGTTTTGACCATATTTCTAATGAACTTCCAAAATAACATGTTGCGAATTCGTTGTACACCACGATTTTCCGCCGCATCGGCCATCAAAAGACCGGAGGATTTGAGGGATATCGCAATATTTTTCTATTACGCGTTGTTTCATTTCCCGTCGGATTATGTGCAGGTATACATAGCTCAAGAGCAAAAGAAATTGAGTGTACAGACCTACCTTACCTTACACTACACAGTGGTTAAAAAAATCTCATCTAGAACGCTCTCTACATTTATCTGACATTTATAAACGCTATCACTGTCACGCACTATTTTAACCTTCGCTTTGTCTGTTGCTTTACCTTCATTTTATGTCGTAAGTTTTTACCAACCTTTTTTTAAGAATATAATTAATTGACATTTATTTGCAAATGCCAAGTTTTGACCATTGACCATATTCCGATTGACCAATAATGTGTGATATAAGTTCCTGCATTATCGACTTTATTTTTTATGTTATGCGCAAAGTGAATTCTATATTCGAACTTAACGTTTCGTTGGTTACTGCAGATGTTGGTATTAAATGTTAACAATTTTCTCAATGTCCGAGTAACAAATAATGTTTTCTTTCTATTTTCGTGACCTTTCGTGCTCAAATATAAATGTGAAAATAGGTTCAAAACAAAATCATCATATTTAGGGGAATTAAGCGGGTAAACTTTTTTACAAGAACAATGCAAAAAACATTGAAAGTTGAACGGAATGTTCATCAAATTCCTTTTCAACAACTTTGCTAAACTAAAGGATGGTGGGACTGTGCTAGGCATTCCTAATTAATACATTTTTCACTTTTCTTTATTAATTAGCTACTTAGTTCTAATTTCAACAAAATTCATATGGACTTTGTGAAGGATTTAAACTGACTTTCTGAATTTCTTATATAAATTGAATCAATTGCATAAGTTTGTACCTGTGTTTGTACCTTTTAGACCTCATAATTGGTTGCCTAATATTAAGTGATAGCCGCCCATGAAAACCACGACATTATAAGATCTGCAGACGTACTGAAGTACCCTTTGATGAAAGGAGTACGTGGTTTTCTTAAAGGAAGGTCCTATTGATCTGGAAATACCGCTGGAGACAGATCATTCAACGAGGCAGTTGAGCGAGGCAGAAAATTACACGAATACCACGTAGATCAAACCACCAAGGTGGCGTGAATGGAATTTAGAGCAATTTGAAGCTCTATCGTGTTGAACGGTGACGGAACTCTTTTGCTTCTTTTTTTTTCATGAAAAATATAGAAGAAATTAATAACATAATAAGACGCCTAGCTCTTTAGTTAATGACATGTTTTACTAATGCAATTTAAACTGGTGTTTAGAACACCACAACAAATAAACTGAAATAATTTATTGTAACATGATTTAGACAAGTTATCTACAATTCATATCTACACATTTTGTGTGTTCAATATCTTACAGGTAAGTTATCATTAACGAGTAAACATATAAAGTGTAGCATCAACAAGATTCCGTAAATTTCACCGCGTATTGCGGTTGTGGCTTGACAAGCGTGACGTTTAAGTAATTATCTTTATGTTATCGACGTATGAACGACGACACAACACACAACTACTGATATTGAACAGATCGGGCTCTAACCCAATGTATTTTATTTAAACTTGATACCTTTCATTATCTACCATAGTGCTGTATAACATGTTAAAATATTAGGCACTTCGCTAATCACTAGGGCCGTAATAGTTTATTTCAGGTGCGCCATTATGTACTATTGCGACACCATTAAAACAGCAGAACAGAAGTCATAGTCGGAGAGCGCTTATGATAAATGTTTATTAGTTTATCCGCCTTGTGATGTTATCTGCTATTCCAAGCCAATACGACCTATGATCCATCAAAAAAAAGAGCCCTTCCTAAAAGGCCAGCCTTTTTCCATTAAAAAAGAATTATTTTGACATATTTTGTTTGTCGGTAGGGTTTTCGGTATGGCATCGCCGGTGGTGCTGCATGGCCATTTTGGTGCTGGTGGCGGGCACGGCGTGCGTGGCCGGTCCGCTGGCGCTGCGAGCCCCGCCGGGGGCGCCCCTGCACGAAAGGCTGCGCCTTGCCGAGAGGCTACTACATGACACTCCGCTCATAGACGGCCACAACGACTTACCTTGGAACATACGAAAGTTTTTACACAATCGGATCAAGGATTTCAGGTATGCGTATTTTTAAATTTTTATATTATGTTTATTTTGTGTATATATTTTATTTGTTATATATCCTAACATTATGAACAGCGATAGCGTTAATTCTACCTTGACGGACATGGAGGTAGCTATATAATTTTCTATGAGCGCTCAGTTATTAGTTGGAAATTTTTGTTCTTTTCCCAATCTGTGCAATTAGTCGATATTGTACTATTCAAAGTTACAGATAAGAAATTCATGAATAATATATTCACACGAAATTTAATCATACCTACGTAGACTGGCGTAGGAATTGTTACTCTTATTACCTAGCTTCTTATGACGCAAATATGACATGAAATAAGCCTATCGCCATGATGTGAGCATTAAACAAACCTTAAGGAATAATTTGTGACTATTTTAGGACGTACAGAATGTATTCTTTCATTTGAAATTCTAACCGAGGGTACCGTAATAGATAGGTATAGATATTCCAAATGTATGCTTGTTTTCCACCTATTACCATTAATAAGTTAGACTTGTTAATTAACTGTACATTGATACTATATCATTACCATTGTAAAAACATCGTTAGATATCAAGAGGCGTCATTAAGTTCCTTATCGCCGAGCTGAACACATAAAGCTGCATCGGGAGACGTACGGACGCATCAACCAGACACATAAATCACGACAAATCGACAAATATCTTATTTGAAACAGCAATACTCTATAGAGTAGCTTTGATTTGTCATTTAGTTAGTACCACTTCTTTTATTAGAAACCAGCGACAGCAACATTCACGCATGTTGAATAGTAAAAAGGATATTCGTCCCAATTGGGACGTTTTCGAATCTTCACTTTTCGACCGCTAATGGAATATTTGCTACTTTTTGTATTATAATATCATTGTTAGGTCGAAATATTTTTTATTTAATATAAAGTAAATGCCTTAATTTTTGCCTACGTATATAAGTCTAGTTTAGACATAAAAATTCAACATGAATAAAATATTTATTCTATTTTTTATAAACTGGTATTCGCTATTTTAAAATATCTAGTGAGTTTGAATTTCAAACCAATTAGCCGTGAATCGATTTCGATGGAACGAAAAACTGCTCATGGAGTTTTTCTTTTATATTTAGCTTTAAAACGCGTACATAACAGCATCCAATTAATGTTACAAACGCATGATTGTTCATCTGCAGAGTGTTCACAAAAAAAAGGGAGGAAGCATTAAAAAACACATTTATTGCGTATTTTCGAATGCTTTTTATAAACCATTTTGACAAAACAATACTTTTACGATTAAGGTTTTGCAATACGAAATTTGGAATTCATTCATTTTTATGATAAACTTATCTTAAATTGGAACAAAATGATCTCGCTCAATATAATAATAACAAAAGAATAAATTATATCTCTGTCTGCCCAATCAGGTTTCATAGACGTTAATACGTACGGACAACAAAGCTGAATTACATAATAGAATGTGTTCTCGGCATATTTTTTAATTTAATATCAATTTATTTAACAGTTATTGTCTTTCTGTCTACTCAAAATTTTACAAACATTACAAATTTTAGTAAGATGAGAAAAAAAAATGTTGTTCAAAATACGTGATTTCTTCCATAAAAAATTGTGTCAACCTACTTATCTGTAAAAAATATCCAAAGAATATTTAGCTTATACTTTTAGAGTAATTAAAATGAACATTTGAATACACAAGTGCATCACATTATCATATCGGCTGGGAGATACTTTGGATATTACAACAATCTGTCATCATATCTTTACGTGGAAATTGCCCTTACATTCTCGCCTCCTGCAACGACCTTCCTTTCATCAGCGTAATCATCATCCAGATTAAGTTGGTGTCAAATAGACAGTGATAAATATGTTGCGGCAACACCGGGCCCGGGGTTGCGTGGCCAGTGCGACCCGCGCTTCAGAATTCGACCTTTTTCTCGTTTTTAAATTTGTATTCATTGTCATTGTTCAATTTCTTCTTTCATTTTAAATATATATATATTCCTTGAAAATACAGATCTTCTATTTACATCTTTTGCTTAAAATAAATATAGGAAAGCCATCTAAGCCTTCATCGCACAACTATATATGTTTAAGTAAGTTATTTAAATAACGAACACGATATATATTGCAATGAGCTTCAACTTTTAACACAAAATTGTTCGGAATCTGCAAAATGAAATCAAAGATGAAGGAGACTGCGATCTGCATCATAACCGAAGTAACCGACATCGTCCGTAGGATTGGGAAGCGTTACTGACAAGGGAAAGGCACATTGCTCATAATAAGGGTAACCACGTCAAAAGGTGTTATATCGGTGATGACCGACTTCTAAGTGGCTGCTAATAATAAATCAACATCGTTCAATAAATAACACTTACTATTAGTAACGTGTGCCCAAATGGTTATTTCCCTTGATTCTTATTGGGTTCCGTTGTGCATATTGTTATTGGTCGTCTAATTCATTAATATCATGTCGATGACCGACCAAACTTTACCTAGCTTCACCAAATCCCTGAGCTAAAGCCGAAATTAACAGAATGTCAGGGACGTCTCGAATGAGACACACTCGCATTATTTTACAAGATACCTTCCAAAAATAGTTGCGTATCTGTCGCCCTTTCTTAAGTATGTAACGTAAGCCATTGCCATTATATGTTGCATCCATATTGCATATTTTACTTTAAAACCTAGCAATAAAATATATATTGCATTGCTAGCAATTACAAAATTCACCATAAAGTTATCAGTTACATTCATTCGAAGACACTAGGCGCAAACAGGGTTCACTGGTTACTGGTCACTTGATTGCATTGTTAATTAACTTACAAATTATTCATTATTCAATAATAGGTTATCACCTTTTATTCGAGAAAGTATTCCAACTAACGGAAAGTTTTTCAACTAAACAAATAAACGTGATTCGTTTAATATCGGATCAACAAAATTTTATATACTATGTTTTAGACGGGGCTGTCTCCCTTCATTCACTACATAAATCGTTTGCTGCCGCTCTCATTCAGAGCAACCCGCATCAGATCGTTGGTCCGTGTTATGGAAGGCCTACCGTCGATACGTACATGGACGACATTCATCATAACCTTTAGCCGTATTGGTCGTTCGTTTCACGAACAATATATCTCGCCCAATATATATTGCCACTTAAGCTTAGCAGTTCATGGGAAGACCAATGTCCAGCAACGAACAGATGATAAAAAATAGCAGAGAAGATAGATATAAATACGTCTGATATTGATACAGTCGCTATAAGTGTTGACAGGTATATGATTGGATAACAATTCATAAATGATTGGACACCAACCAAAATAATTGATTTGGTTTACTTATATGACATCTCACAACGTTTTGTTGCGCAAGAACTGCGCTGCGAGACTTGGATGTTTTTTACATTTTATGTTTTTGATGGGATAAATGATTACAGCAAGTCCACGTTTTATATGGGAGCCTACTTTTGCTTGCTAAAACATTTTAAAAATGCAGTTTATAAATACATTCGTATTTCTTTCATAGCATTATTAGCAAACGTTTTTAAGATGTTGGTAATTTTAGCTTCCTGAAAACTAACGGTGCTATACACGAATGCAGATGTGTATGTGCTTTTATGACAGACAAAAACTTTACTTGCGTATTGATGGAAGCGAGAGGTGTGCCAGGATGGCGCCAAATGACAATCGTGAATTTTTCTACAAAATAATGATTTTTGTGTACTGTTGTCATCACACTGGCCTAGATACGCAGTTTTATTCCATATTCTTTTATAACTGTCTACCGCTACCAATCCATGTCGGGGTCAGTTACAAGAATTCTGTAATTATTGAATCCTATTTTGAGTAGAAGAAAGTAGTTTATTGTGGTATTTTCTTACATTTGTTAAGACTGAATGAACAGTACCTACACAAGTTCTCGTATCTTAGCTACGTAAGCAATTCTTTTAAGTACCATCCTTGCGCGCGCGGAGAGGACGACAGCTGTCGCGCCTTTTTAATGATAAAACTCACGATGAACATAATTAATGAGGCAGAACAAGTATCTAATGATGAAACACATTTTATCAAAAGTATATTCAAATAATCTAAAGCACAATTATAGCAAACCTCACCTTTTTTGAAATGTAAACTTCTTTAGGCACGCTTGCCTTGGAGAGTAAGCTGAGCACGAAAAATGTGATCGGGCGAAGCGATCAGAAATTGTTTGAATTTGGAACAGTTTCGAGGACCTTTCATTTATTGTTCTTGTATTAAATTTTGAATTTTATTGTTAAAAAACAAGGGTTTTTTGTTGATTATCCATACTTCCATACTAATATTATAAATGTGAATGTAAGTTTGTTTGTTACGCTTTCACGCCAAAACCACTCAACCGATCTTCATGAAACTTTGTACACATATTCTTGCAGATATTAGAAGTAACATAGGATACTTTTTATGAATAAAAATAGTATATAAAAAGCGAAGTATGTGTGTTTCCAATAGACCTATAGACTCCGAAACGGCTGGACCGTATACAATGAAATTTGCAAGGATTGTCCAGATTGGCACATTGGCGGGTCACAGGTTACAGTTAGTCAGTTTACTATAAAATTGTTGTCGCGACTGTTTTGAGTTTTCACTTCTGTCGCGAGGTCCTTATGACTGCCTGTATTTTTATGTAAA
Organism: Papilio elwesi; assembly: GCA_029849275.1. NCBI lineage: Eukaryota > Metazoa > Arthropoda > Insecta > Lepidoptera > Papilionidae > Papilio > Papilio elwesi. Next base: position 7,088,095 of record CM056687.1, on the reverse strand, counting down.
CATTTAAAACACGTTATATCTAAACAAATACATAACTATGCGTTTAACGTCTAACTCATAACGAATTATTCCCTGCCGTGCCAAAAGAAGTTTCACTTAAAAAACGAGGTCTATATTAAACATACCTTATACCGACCATATGTATAAAACTTTATTTGAATCAACATTTTTAAAAAATGTGCGGTTTCGTGGTGAGTATTTAATATTTATCACGAGTGGTTTTACCTTATTAAGATTACTATTTACAGTGAACTGAAAAAAGTTCCAACAATGCAACTCATTCTGTGAAACGTGTAGAGTTAAGTGGTATAGGACGAGAGTACGCTGCATCAAAAAATCACAAATGAGTTGCGACGCGACGTGACACACATGCAGCGCACTCGGAGCGCAAGTACCGGCTCCTTTATCATGCCGCTAGTTGCCACGGCCGCGGAATATCCTCATGCGGATTTATGCGCGACTTTATCCCGACTACACCGACCATGGAGCGGAACAAAATGGAAATGTAATGTGACTATAGCTTGTTTCATAGCAAGATATGACTGATGTAAACAAACAGACGTCATTCACCATATATGGCGGCCATTACCGTGGCCACTTTTTATAATTTCACTCAATGTTGTAATTTTCGGAAAATCGTTAGATAAAGCGAAGTGAAATTGTGTGGTATGCCCATCCATATCACACAATTTCACTTCACTTTATAACATTAGCTATCTAATGTTATAAGAGAGATAGCCAGTCTTCATGTCCGATAAAGTTGATTCCATGGGCGGTCAACCAGTCTTGTGTGCTCCGTGCCCTATGAGCTGGTGCTGGTCCCGTTGGAGTTACCCAATGTCTGTAAGGACGATATTTTGTTACACCACGACACTGGTTTCTGTACATTTTTCACAAAAACCAAATCAGTTAAGCCTGAATATGAGACTCCAAGGCAAACCATGAGTGACGAAGGATAATGCCATTGTTGAAGTCTCGAAATACGTGAGCTGGTTTGTTTACTGCTGTGGGCATACATCTTATCATTTTGTTTATTGTTACTTTCTTCGATGATGTCGAAACTTCTTCTTCTTCGACTTCGAAAAAATGTCCGCTCTCTTTACGATAGGCTCGTGGTCTTCATTTAACAATCTTCCTACCGTGGTTCTGCTTATCTGCCTTAAAAATTCTTAGCGATGGCTAAGAATTTTTAAGGCAGATAATTTTATTTACACGTAAATAAAATTATGTGTTATCATAATCTCAACGACGCGACCGATCATCGTGTACAGAATATGATAGTAGAAACCTTAATTTATAATATTGGTTGACATAGCAAAGTTTCGTGTATTTACCATAACTTTCTGATATGTTACCTATAATTTGAAGTTATTTTCCGCGGAATCATCTTACATCATTTTCCAATAAATTTATAGGATAATGAGAAATAAATACGTGAGTGAGTGACATATACTATATGTGTAAATATAAAAGTATGTGAAATATAAATGGATTTTCTCTTACCACATAAGAAGGCGTAACGACGTAATTTCTAATGTCACGCTGTTTTACGGTGTTTTAGATGTTATCAATAACAATTAGAGGAAAATAAATAGTAGATATAAAAGCTCAGTAAAGTGATTTGCACAATATATTTAGAAATAATGACGTCAGTCAAATTGTTATTTTTTTATTAAAGTATTATTAGTAAATTGATTCACCTTGATTAAAGCTAACAGCTTGGCGATTGAGACCTTCCATATTAAGTCAGTGCCAGGTTTTTAAAAGGGCACTCACGCCTCTTTACTTAATTAAGGTAGACTGAAACTGCTATCGTAAATTATCTTTCTCTGCGTCATTTTAGGCCCTGTAACCTTTAAAAATAGCTGAGGAGCTATTTTAAAGGTTCTTAACGTGAGGACGTTACTCAGACTTTTGTGCTTACTGCTTGCTCTGAGCATAATGATTTACTGATTTAAAAAATATGTCAGTGATGCTTTGATTTTCCTTATTTAGATTCGACGACGATCTACGAACTATAGCGCCGTGGGCCACGAGCTCCTGGAGCCATACTGATCTACCCAGACTCAAGCAAGGAAGAATTGCCGCACAAGTAAGTATACCATTAAAAACAAATTGTTTATATAGTTTAATCTATACTGATAAATAAAATTGAAGTATCTGTATGTAATATCAAAATAACATTTCCATACTCAATACACATGATGTATAAAAGGTACTTATAACGAAAATACAATTTTTAAAAATGTTGTCTGTCTGTCTGTCTGCTTATTCCGGGTAATCTCCGAAACGACTGAAGCGATTCGGATGGGACTTTTACTGGAAGATAGCTAATATTATCGAGATTCAAATATTCTAATAATTTAAATTAAGCAAAATATTTAGGGTTCCGCACAAATCGTGAAAAACCCTCGAATTTATTTTCACGCGGACGTAGTCGCAAGAAACAGCTAGTGTTAAAATAGAAATACGTATAGCGCTGGGACACTTTATCCCTAGGGTAAAATAGCATTATTTTAGGGGTAACCAAATAAAACCTTTATAATTGTATTTATATTATAAATAGTGAGCTTGTTTTAAAATAAAATATGACACGACATTTCAAATTTTATAATAGATTTTTGAATTGAGTACTTCCTTGAGCGAAGCGAAAAATTCCGAACCTGAAAATATTTTAGCTTGCTGTAGACAGGTTGAAATATAAAATTGATTGAGCTATTCTTTCGCCTTCCGTGTTTTGAAGGCTACGTAATCTCATACAGGCTTTATAAAAACTTGCTATTCTGAACAATTACTGAGCAATGAGTGATGAATTTGTTTTCTTTTTAATTTCTTTATGACGTCCATAGTCATAAGATCATTGTTATTTACAAAATGGACACCATAGTCTGAAATTATTTATATATTTAAACAACTCTTAAACTCAAATTTTGGTTAAGATGTTGCTTTAATAATTAAGATTTTATTTTATCATAAGGTAACCACTTCACTAATTCTCGAGTCTTGTTAATATTAAATACAATTAATATTGAATTAAAAAGTAGATTCAAGACGCTCGACTGTACGAGTTATTTCTTTTACAAAGACACAAACGAATACGTCATTCAGTGCTTGTACGGATATTTGCATCTCTTCACACAGAGAAGAGGGCGACAGCCTGGGTTAAATAACACACATGAGCAAACAAAATACTGCATTGAAAGCATTAATAATACATCATAATGACCTAATAAATTCAGGTTCATGTGTCCCCGGTAACCTCATTATGATACTTCGAAATGAGTTTGCAACAAATCTAAAATTATTTTTTTAATATCATATCTAACTAAGCCATCAGCCTTTTATATATATATATATATATATATATATATATATATATATATATATATATAAGGCCATGTGTGTATGTGTGGTCCCTATAGACTCCGAAACGGCTGAATCGATTTCGAAAATTTTTAAGAAACCTTCTAGTGGCTGATCCTGTAACGTTTGGTAGCGATCGTATCAACATAAATAGTGCTACCTGCATGAAGGCGAAGCCGGAGCGGATTACTAGTAATACATATTTCTCAAAGGGCAATGGAAACAGCAGTGCTCAGATTCTCACCGAGAAAGATGCGATCCATGGGAGAAATTATATGATTTCAATAGAAATGAGAACAATACTCGAAAAAGTGGTAAACTAAACGTATCAATGGACGATACTAAGTATTGCTCGTAGAATGGACGTCCACAAATTCGGTAAGCAGACGGCCCCGTATAAGACGATGCAAGGTAGTCACACCTTCCGCAAGGTGGTCAAACTTAGGAGGTCTTAGGTCTTACTTAATTGAGGTAAGGTATCAAAGGATCGATCTTAATTGTCATTCATGGTGGCGGCTACGTCCAGCAATGGACGGCTGTTGGCTTAATGATAATGATGATTATTTTATGAAACATGGAGACAAATGAGCAAGCAGGCCCATATTACGAGGGCCGTTTGATAAGTTAATCGCGGCACCATCTCGCCGATACTTCTTCATTCCCCACGTATTTTCCAATATATTTTGTAGCCACTCGGTTGAAACGTTTACAGTCTCAACGAATTCAACGCATTCAAAATCTATCAAATCAAAAGGGGAAGAGCCTCTTTCCATTAAATTCTTATTGAAAAGGAAGAGGAAAGGGAAAAGGAATATAATATCGGCACCTCACTCGCCAGATTAAACGCAGAATACTTCTTGTTCACGCCTGTCTTCTATAAGGTGGTGGTAATTCACCGGTCGATCCGGCCCATTCGTGCTACAAATGTTTTGTGGGCTATACGACTATTATGTAGATTAGATAGTTAAACCAGAGAGGTAATAAAAAAGGTAATATGTAAGAAGTGGTCGTTATTATGTTTAGCGATTATTATTTGTTTACTAAATTCTAAGGAGCATAACATTTAAATGTCCAAAATAATTAATAAACCATAGTCGAGTTTAATGAGATATGAAGAGTTTCATATGACAACAACAATATTCGTACCAACAAATAATACTACGAAAGTCAAGCATGCTGCATACATGATAATGTCACAAACTTCAAGTGCAAACATTGTTCTTCATTTTCAAATGGAAAATTAAAAAACAGTCAGCCGTTACCCGGCGGAGCCTCACGTTTTCTATTACATACGTGTCGTTGCATCCGATGAAAGCGAATTTCATATTCCGAATGCGGACGGTGCAACCCACGCGTGCTATTTCATCGTGTGTGGACGGCAAAGCAATGTTCTGTCATATGCGTGTGTAATGTTGTGGTAAAACAATGTTCTACCATCAGTTCTGGGCGGCGTACGTTCCTTGCGACGCGCAACACCGGGACGCCGTGCAGCTCACCTTCGAGCAGATAGACCTTATACAGAGGCTCACCGACAAGTACCATCCGCAGCTCACGCTCTGCACGTCTGCTAACGGTAAGCGATTCATTTTGTGTTGTAGTGGTACTGTGTATCATCATCATGGGTTCGATTACTATTCTCTAACAAAATCCTAAGATTAGTTGAAAATGTTAAGAGTAATGTTAGTAGAATTGTTTAAAGCTAAAGTTCTTTTGAATGGTGTCCATGAAGGTAATAAAGGTCTGAATCAGGAATCTTAAGAATTGTAGATGTTGTCGCTCACATTTGCGGTTTGCCGGAAATGCGTGATTTTTTTTGTACGGTACTGAAACGTGAAGTTGCGTAGCTGGCTTTAGACAGCAAAAGTCTTTATAAGCTTGTCAAAGGGAGGAGACTCAGTATTTACTTCTGTCAACGGTCGTGACAATATATATGAGATATCATAATGCTACTCTACATTGAATCTTACTCTATAATAATAAATCATCAGAAGGCTAAAGGGTTCAGTTCTGCAAATATAATTGATTTAACAGTTGTTGAGCTTAGTTGAAATGGTTGACAAAAACAACTGAGGTGAGATGAGCTATGTAGTTGTTTCGATAAATGTTTTTGAGATCAAAGGAATAAAATTAGTAATATGTTGTTTATTAAGATTTTTAAAAACAAGGCCTGCTCAGAACTTCATTTCTGATCGTTCTCTTGAGACGTATAATGGTTTAAGTCTCAAGATATATGTAATTTAAAGAAATATTGCTATGTTATACTTAGCATTTATTTTTGTTTGAACATTTTATTTCTATTTTTGTATATCTTCTCGTGCTTTTTATTATATTGGCCAAAAAATTAATTAATATAACTACAGATATAACATTTCATCAATATAGTTTTAAGTTCAGAACAGAAGATCGGAAATAATAGTTTTCTTGAAAACTCATTTGAGCAAACAAAGTAACTTCTTCAGTTATATCTCTTCAACCGTTAAATCCTTCTGGAATTATTTATGTAACGAACTAAGCAGGTATAAGGTTGTGAGAAATTTAGAGAGTGAGCGAGAGCTTCTTTTAACAATGTTGCTTATTAATTGCACGTTGATTTAAGAGCAAAAGCAATTTTCAAAGTAATCATGCTTGTAAATAAAGTGAATGGTGCATCTTATACTTTTCTCTGAAGTGAGTTTTTAAAGAGAATCAGAGGAAATTTTAAAATTGTTCGTTTCTAGTGAATAAATACTGAACCGATTTCAATAATTCGTTCCGAAAACAAAAAACGAAATAGAATCCGAATTTTGTTTTTCCTTTCTAATTACTTATTACGAAGTGGACCCGTTCGTCCAAAAGAAAAAAAATAATGGTAAATTTCACTATTAACTTAACAAAATAGAGTCCGTATTTTGTTGTTTTACTAATTATTTGTTTTTGTTACTTATTATTTATTACGAATAGATTAAGAATTAGACAGAGTACCCTTCGCTAACCGCTCGTCCAAAAGACAAAAATTTATAGTAAATCCCACTCACTCACACACTTCACCTAACTTTATTTAAACTTCAATAATTCTCACATGTAGGAGGTAGGTCTCTATGCAAGAGGCAATAAATTCAGCTAGTACTTCTTTTCATAAGAATAGTTAACTAATGAAAACAAAACTTTTTACAAGTTGGCTGAGAATCGAACGTCGACAGAGATAGAGCAAGTCGTGCAGTTAACCACTGAGCGATCTCCGCTCAATTAACATACTATTGAGTATTTGTTTTAAATTCATAAAACTCGTTAACAAAAAGCTACAGGCTTGGTAATCGTAATGCAAGTCATGAACTAGGCTTTTCTTCTTTTTAGCGAACTCGTTGCTCCGCCCTATGTAAGAGTTGAACTTCCTGAATATTTCAAAGAGAATAAAAACCAGATGGGATTTATGAAAGCAAACGAATCACTCGTTTGTAATGTATTAAACCCTTTTGTTATTTATGAATTTAATTAGTTGACGGTCAGTAGCAAAGTTGTGGGCCGGCGGTAAACGACGTGGAAGGCCCCGGGCATCGCTGCCCTGGTCCGTTACTGCTGACTAATTATCTTACATTATAGGCCACTCATCTATTCCCTGGACATGTTGTTTATAATGTTGAAATCAAAATAATCACAAACCCTCTTTTACTCTGTTTCATAATAAAGCACTGCTTATTCCTTTACACATTCTACGTTAGCTATTTTTGAGCATTTATAAATAAGCTCTAATTTTTGTTTTATATTTCCAGAATTGCCGTGGGGTCCTTAGCGATGTCATAAGGTCCCAACTAACAGATTTAAGCTATACTTATGTAAACGTTTATACATTTAAAATCCCGACTTTTGTAGCGAAATATGAATATGAATTGTGACAAACAATATTTAGGTATCTTTGACGAACTGCACCTTTAGCCATCGGTATTAAGTTTGTGAATAAATGTTAAAATTAGCTTATTTTCAGACATACTGACAGCGCACGCCAACCATCGCCTCTGTTCACTGGTGGGGGTGGAAGGTGGCCACGCGATAGGGGGCTCTCTCGGCGTGTTAAGAACCTTGTACCAAGTCGGCGTAAGATACCTGACATTAACGTCTACCTGCGACACTCCCTGGGCGGAGTGCGCGTCCGCAGATCGCGTTGATACCACTCAAAGAGGTGGACTTACACCGTTCGGCAAAGTGAGTAATGTAGGCTGAAATTTTCTTTATCTGCAATAAATTAAATTATGTTTCAGTAGTATATTTAGACGGTCAGAGCTGAATCGCAAGCTTTATTTCTTACGAAAGAAAACCGATAGTATCTGAGTTCGATTCCCAATACTAAGTCAATTAATATTTTAGCTATATAAATTCACCTTTTGTCCAATTGCTTTTTCGAAAACAAATTTGAAACGACTAACATATACTATGCAATTCATTATATTAAATAAATAAATATGCACTCACGCCCGTAACCCAGAGGGGTAGGCAGAGATAATGGATTTCCATTTGGCGCGATCCTGGCACACCTCTCTCGCTTCTTCTATATCCACACATCTACGCATACATGCTCGTCGGTTACGGGTACTCCTTATATCGCCCTTCTTCAGTTTATTATATTATGTAATATAATTAAATTTTAATTCTAGACATATTTACCTTGTTATATAATAAATCTTATGTTCCTTTTATCACATCCTTCACGTGATTACTTTCAAAGTGTGATATTAAAAGAGCACCAGCAACAGTTCGTTTATGATACGTGTTTTCATCACCTTGAAAGTATTTATTATAACAAATACTGCACATTGCGCGATTGCCTCCAACTTTAGACGATTGCAGCGTCAATTTATCCTGAGCCTGCACATACAGCTACAGCGTAGCGTAGATAAATTAAATTTAAACCCTAAGTAACGACTGGACGGATATAATACAGCTATGTCGTATAAATCAATAGATAAAGGCATTCCAAATATCAAAGTATGCAGTAAAAAGAAAATCGTAAATATTGCGACGTCTAGCAGAGTGAGTGCACCATAATCATAAACATCCTGTGGCACCGCAATATCTTGCTTTGTACGAACTCAGACTGAGACTTGCAGCTCTTTGTTTTACGTGCAACGATACTTTACAGAACATTCTCCATTGTTCCAACCACTCACCGCGTAATATTTAAGCAAAAATCACTCTTCAATAATTACATACACCGTTTGAAACTAATTGGGGCACTTTTGAAGTGAACAATACGTTCTTATTCAATACGTCTAATGGCGGATATAATAAATATTAAAGTTATTAGAGTAATTAAAGACATTAATCGTTGTATTCATGATTTAATGAGTTTTACTTTAAATTGCGCTCAGACAAACGCCTCGCCGGTAAACTTGGAATGATTAATGCGGCACGTACCACCTCCTCTGTGACGCCAGCGAATACGGCGTCGACTTAAAACAACATTGTAATATCACTTCAATCCAAAATCAGAATAGAAATAGAATCAGGTAAAGTTTGGATCGAATGTTTTATCGAATTTACCATAAAAATATAATTATAATTGTTAAATATAGGTATTTATAGGAGAAAGAGTGAGAGAGAGAGTACCTTCAGGACCCGGTAGGAAAGGAGTTCCTTTCGCTAAATCGTTTTTTGTATTAAGTAATCATTAAATAAAAAAGGGTATTTAAACGTTAAAGTTAGCGTAACGTTAAATATTTTTACATATTCTCAAAATTGATGACAAGCTGAATCGATTGATAAAAATCACTGCAAAAAGATGTCGGTTTTTGTTGTGGCTGCGTTTTTCATTGTTACACTTTTTTCGTTGTAGCCCCTCAACCCGAGAATATATGCGTGTTACATGATACAGAACTCTGTTCTAATAAAAATAAGATCACAGTTTGCTTCGTAAATAAATGCGTGTTACATGATACAGAACTCTGTTCTAATAAAAATAAGATCACAGTTTGCTTCGTAAATATAGTCGTTATGTAATTTAATTGTTTATATCTCACGAACAAGCATTTAAGAAGGAATTATTGCATAAAGAACTGGCATAAGCTAAGGGTTTAATGAACGCATAGGTTTATTTTAGAATCTACTAAATGCCGATATGGCTAGCCTTTATTACCTCTGTCTAACCCATTTGATATAAAAAGACTTGGGATTTTTTAATGAAAATGTTATACAAATCTACCAGAATGAAACATAATTAAGCTTTCTCTTTGCAAGTCTTTGTAGAAGAAATATTATCTCAACTCCATTACAAAACTTCTGTATCAAAGAGAAAAGGAAAAATGTTTATACACGTTGTGCAAGTCTTAAAGTTTGCGTCGATATCGCGTACTACTTGTTAGATAAAACTAATGTTCTAATAATGGCAATTTTAGAATCTTTTAAAAGTTATGCCATATTTAAAAAGTGGGGACATTTTCCCCACTTTTTTTGCGACGGACACTGAAAGGGGTTATAGATTTACATTTGGCGCGATACCTACACAATTGTCACACTTTTTAGGTGTAGGTAGACACATATAGTAGTTACAATTTTTAAGTTTAATAAACAACGTTACAAATTTAAACATTATAATTCTGTATAACATCTTCCTTCATTTTATATTCATTTCATCTTCTATAAGTGTTTACCTTCCGCTAACCACAATTTAACCACATCTCACATACACTCATGCATTATATACCATCATCACCGCCATCCAGCGTATGCGGTCCTTCGCTTTCCGCATCCAAAGGCTTCCTGCCGTCCTCATGAGGACTTCGATACATCTGAAAATAGCCCAACACTTCTGATAATCCATCCGTGGCCTTCATTCCAAGACTTTATCCGTGATCCGTGATAGTGATCCGTACTGGCGTCGCCCGGGTAGCGCTAATTATTGATATGGTCCGATCGCTACCAAACTACAAAAGAAATTCAGCTAGGTCAATGTGATTATTTCCTGAAAATTTCATCTAAATCGGTCCAGCCGTTTCGGAGTCTATAGGGAACATACACACACACACATCGCCTTTTATATATACATGTGGAGTCGGCACAGTTTGATTTTAGTCCATACTGTATAGGTTTCGACTAGCTTTTACGGCAGATTATGTATTCATTATTATACACAGTATATATTCATTAATATAAACTCAATAAATACACAAATGCGATGGCTTCCATAATTGTAGCTTAACGGAATCTTCTTAATCTATTAAATATTATTAACATATAAAATAAATATTTTTAAATGAATACTGAAAACAAATTAATTATATCTTAAATTAAGCAAATTTAACGGTGAACGTAACTAAGCTGATTGAAATCTCATCAACCGTGAATGATCTGCAGGCAGTGTTGGTAAATTGAGGCTGGCCAGAGCTAACCACTGTGCTAACATCGCACCGAAAGTGTTCTCGCGCTCTCCACGGGAAATTTATAACATTTAGCGCCCATTACAAAGCTTGCTTTCTCGCACATTTAATTTCGCCTTACTAAATCCCGACCATTTAATTCTACCGCCAATCTCGCGCGTAACATAAAATTTAATTTTTCAGATGAGATCTTTTGAAGAAGCCTGAGGTTGTTATAAAAAGAATATTACTTTTATAATTTGGATTTTGACTTGAGTATTGTTTTTGATGTAGGTATTCATAGTACCTAATCTTGAAGGGCCAATGGTGACTAAAATTTATAAGAAGTTTGCCTCGAAGGTCAAAAAAAGTGTGTTGCAAATATTGTATTGAGAGTATATTGATTAGGTTATTGACTTAATATGTCATAATTTGCCCATACCGTGCTATCCTTATTTCCTAATTTGGCCTATCAGGCCTTGCCTAATAACACGTTTCGTACCTTATCCATTTGTTCTACTCCACACATCCATCTCAATATTCGCACTTCTGCCGCATGCACTCTCTTTTCACTTCGTCCTTTAAACTTCTTTTATATATTTTCATCTTGCTTATATTTAATTTAATAATATTTTAAATGTTTAAGTCGTGTGTTTATGTGTAGGTGATCGTGAAGGAAATGAACCGTCTGGGAATGCTGGTGGACCTGTCGCACGTGTCGGAGCGCACGATGCGCGACGCGTTGGCGGTGTCGCGCGCGCCCGTGCTTTTCTCTCACTCGTCCGCGCGCGCACTTTGCAACGTCACGCGCAACGTGCCCGATAGCGTGCTGCGCCTGCTCGCCACCAACAAGGGCCTTATCATGGTCAACTTCTACACCTCTTTCCTAACCTGCAGCGAGACTGCTACCGTTCAGGATGCTATAGGTGTGTGCAATTGTAGATGCTTTGGCCTCTTCTCTTGGGTATGTTATCCAGCTACTCGTAAATAATTCGTTTTCACGCATTCCCTATGTACACGTAGCTACTATTTGTGTGCAGTGGCTTCCACCTCGACACGCACGGATTGCCAATCAAAAAATATGAGGTATAGATAAGCTACATGAGGTAAAAAACATCGAACACCGGCGCCTGAGTCTGATTGCCGCTGCCGGACATCAACTCCGGTTTTCTGTGATGGTGTGCGGCATCGGTAACAAACCAGTCAATATTCGCTTTCGTCACGATTCTTCCATTTTTCAGCGCACATGAATCACATCCGCAGCGTTGCCGGCATCGACAGCGTAGGCCTGGGCGCTGGCTACGATGGAATTAACTAGTAAGTATGCTTCCATTTCGACTCGCAACCCACCCGTTGAAAATGAAAACGTTAGAACGAGTACACGTGTGTATTTGTAACGCACGGAGGCTATTTTACGCTCGAGTCGCTGGATCGAATGCAATTTTACGTAGTCGCTTTAATTAAAATGAACGCATTTCATTTAATGCCTTCAAGAGAGTAACAATAAATTGTATGACAGATTAAATACAACTTAAAGATTCGGCGTGCTTAGATTATATATTTATTTATTTATTACTTGTGATCCGCCCGGACTTCGCGCGGATAGCACTAAATTTGCTAGTCCCCTTGCTACCAAACTTTACAGGATCACCCACTAAGCCAATCTGAACATTTCCTGAAACCTTAACCGAAATCTGTCCCAGCCATTTTGGAGTCTATATGAAAGATACATACATACACAAATCGCCTTTTAAATGTATATAGATAGATTGTAAAACCTATCAAAATGCGGTTAACAATGGGCATTCTTTTTAAAGCGTTATAGACCAGTCAAGTCCGGGCATAGCGAAATATTAATAATGGGTTGGCAAAATTGCATAAATGAATGATATTTATTCAACGTGATTTTTTTATCACGGCCGCAGTACGCCTCAAGGTTTGGAGGACGTGTCCTCTTACCCTATGCTGTTTGCTGAGCTGATGGAAGACGGTTGGAGTATAGAGGAGTTGCGCAAGCTAGCCGGATTGAACTTGCTGAGGGTGCTCGGGGCCGCGGAGCGCGTGGCGCGCGACCTCGCAGCCGACCACGTCGCGCCCTACGAAGACGCCGCGCCGCGCACCAATGACCCACACAACTGCTCCAGTCAAGATTTATAAAACCTTTTTATAAAAAAAAATAGTCGAAGCGATCACAATTCACCGACTACACACACGAGTGTATCCCAAGCTTTAATATTTTACTATACATTTATAATGGAGTAGTTTCCCCCTTTTCATAAATTGTACGTTTTGTTCGACGTGATTTAGTATTAATATTATGATTAAAATTAAAACGTTTAAATATTAAATTATATAAAATTAAAAAAAATTAAGCGATAGGACAAGTTGATAAACATTTCAACAAATAATTATCGAAAATTCATTTTTCTAAATCATTGAACTGTACAAGTAATAATTATGTAAAACGCAACTTTTACTAAGCAGTACCTTCACACTAAAATACTTACCGTGCCTCAAAAATATTGTCTATATTACTTATTCATTACAAAGTATTCACAACATAATTGAATAATAATTTGAATTACACAAAATAGAACCCTCCGAAGCCTTCGAAATCCCTGTTAATCATAGTGATTGTTATAACGTGGTGATTACATCCAAACTTGTATACCAATAAAATAAGGAGTAAAGATCTGTAGGTTCATTGCAGGTAGTCTCTGAAATTTCTGAACCGGTTTTAATAGTTTGATCGCCATTAGAAAGCTATATTATTCAGTGATAGCACAAGCTTCTTTGATATTATAATCTTCCAACATTTTTGTTGAACATGAACAGATCATAAAGCGTATACGGTATAAATGGTTCAAGCAAAAAGTTTTCTGCGCCTTCGTAGATCTAGAAAAGGCCTATGATAAAGTTAAAAGAGATAATCTGTGGTCATCCTTGGTGGAGTTTGGATTGAACAGTGATCTAATACAAGCGTTAAAGTCTCTTTATAAAGATTCTACTGCTTGTGTTAGGATTAACGGGGCTTACTCAGACTGGTTTAGCATCTATAAAGGTGTAAGACAGGGCTGTGTAGCATCCCCGTGGCTGTCCAATCTCTTTATGGATGGTTGTTTGAAATCTTTGAAAGACGAAAGTAATGGTGTTTGAAAGAGAACAAAGTAAGACAGTAATTGAAATAAAGGTTAAGGGAAATGTAGTGGAACAGGTGGAAGAGTTCGTGTATTTGGGGTGTATGTTTAGTAGAGATGGTAGACATGTTAAAGATTTTGAACGACGAGTGAGTGCGGGAAATAAAATGAATGGGGATATAGATAGAGTAGTGAGGAGTCAGAATGTGTCTATGAAGGCTCGTCTGGCAATACACAATGCTGTATGTACTAGTCCCCACTTTCATGTATGGAAGTGAGAGCTGGGTTTGGTAGGAAAAGCATGTTAGTAGAGTTCATGCTGTTGAGATGCGATCCTTCAGAAGTATATTAGGCGTGACTTTGAATGATAGGGTTAAAAATAGCGTTATAAGGGAAAAGTGTGGCTTTTAAGCCACTTTTAAGTGGACGTTATGACTAGAATTGAGAAAGGTATGCTTCGGTGGTTCGGTCATGTTGAAAGTATGAATGAAGAAAGAATAACAAAACAAATTTATGTTGCAAAAGTGAGTGGCAGTGTTGGTAGGGGACGCCCTAGGAAAACTTATAACGATCAAATTAATGACTTACTAAAAAGGGCGATATAAGGAGCACCCATAACCGACGAGCATGCATGCATAGATGTATGAATGTGGAAGAAGCGAGAGAGGTGTGCCAGGATCGCGCCAAATGGAAATCCATCATCTCTGCCTACCCCTCTGGTTTACGGGCGTGAGCGCATATTTATTTATTTATTTATTTGCTTCAAGCAATCTTAACCCATTTAAATAAACGGTTTTCCTTATATTGATTTAATGAGTTAATGCAAGTTAAATGCCAAGTTATAAAACAATTTAATATGTCTGTACTGTGTAGTAGTATAGAAAACTGCCAATGTGACACGTGGTGTATTCTTTTTTCCTTGCTGAAAATGTTTGTACCTTGATTCCATGGTACAATAACGTTGAATCATAGGTGAAAGTACCTATATCAAAAAGTTGTAATTGTCTAAAATAACACGTAGCAAAGCAACTGTATGACATTGCTATGGCAACGATATTGTACTTGATTGTTATATATTTCTATCACTAACAAAAGTGAAAAGAAGAAAAGATCCCAAAATGTGAGGTCGTGAAGGCGTAAATAAACAAAAATGTTCAACATTTTACATTGCATTTGAAGTGAAAACTTCCTTAGGCACGCTTGGCTTCGGGGTAAATACGCGACGAGAGAGTTACGAACAGTGTGATCGGGCGAGGCCATTGGAAGCTGTTTGAATTTGGAACAGTTGCGACGAACTTGCATTCAATTTTGAATTTCATTGTTTAGAGGTAGATATATAAGGGTTTTTGTATATTCGAATATTTATTATTATTACTATTAAACTATTGTCTAGCCTGTTTTGAGTTTTCACTTCTGTCGGCAGTCCTTATGACTGCCTGTGTTTTTTCACTTATTATAATATGTGTTAGTATATGAACTGAAAGCTATCTACAAAGTGAAAGGAAACAAATAGACAAATGTAGAATTAATTATATTACTATTTAAATGTTCTTTTGAACATTTTCTACAACAGTGCAAAAGCACAATAATGATATTTTAACAGTGGTTTGGTCGTTAACCGTTTTGGCAGACTCCATTGTCCTAGTTTTCACATTCGGTATATTTACCGAATGTAAATGTAGTGCTTTCCGGTACTACGGTAATGACGACTTTGTTTTATGTTATTCTTTGATCGCTATTTTGGCCCTATAGGTAAAAAAATGCGCTAATTAATGTCATTTTAAAAATCAACTCTGTCCTAACATTAATATTATAAATTCGGATGTAGGTTGGTGGTTTGTTTTTTCCTCTTAACGACTTAACCGATCGTTATGAAATTATGCAGAGACGTAAGGTACTTTTTACTCATAAAAATGAAGTTTTCAATTGTAGTGTTATTTTCTTACACACAAAATGAAACATTTGTCGAAAACGTAATATGGCACAGTAAGTATTTTATTAAAAATAATGTATTACCAATTTAGTTCAATATTCGATACTTTTTGAAAACAAAATATAAGACAATTTTTTTAAAGGCGAACTTCGTTAGTCTTAGGCGATACTTGGTAAGGGAAAATCTTATAAGTTCGCGTGAACAACACGCAACACGCATCAGCATGCTTATTTGAATCCGAAACAGATTCGACGATCTTTTTTTCACTTATTTTTCTTTATTCAATTTTGAATTTTATTGTTAAGAGGAGAATTGTGTTTTTGTCGATTTTTTTTTTTTTAACTATTTTGAGTTTTCACTTGTCTCACACAATGTCAGCGGTAAGGACTGTCATAAGGATCTGCCTGTGTTTTCTATTTCGGTCTCGTCAATTGCGTCGTTAGTTTAATAGAACCAAATCCAGTTCGTGCGATATATCGACATATATTATTGATGTGAAAGGAAGGAATAGAACATCGTTTTAAGCGATAATTTATCTTTATTAGCTTTTGTTAGTGAGTTGCACTATAAATTAGGCCACTGTAGGTAAGTTTGAAGGTAAAATTTAAAAATTTATAGCTTTACTTACCGACGACCAAAAATAGAAAGATTTGTAGTTTAGCCTTTACATTAGAAAATAAATCTTAAAATTATATTATGTTTTAAATAATGTAAACAGTATTGCGTATTTTAGACATAAAAACCATCCGACGAAATATTGTTTCGTAACAATGTACTCCTCGACTGCTTGTGTTCAACACATACGTTTGTTAGTAATAATAGACGGATATTAAGGCTGAGCATACTGCAAGAATAAGTAAAAATGAGTCAAAATTTTAATTAAATAAACTAATCAAGTCGTCACATTATAACAGGATCGTCATTGTCTAATTAATTAACTTACGATTATTACAATGCTGCAAAGCTGGAGGTGTACTTATGAATTTTCAATTGTCTTATTTTCAAATGAATTACTTAACATTTCAAGGATGGTACTTGTTAAAACGTAAACATTATGACGGCTTTAATATGATGTATTCTATCTTAAGATTGGTTTATTATTTCCATATAGAATTTAGACATTTTAGTCCAATGATAAGGTTTTGCGAAGCATATTTTGCAGCGATTTCTCTAATATCGGGATCTTTATCGCGCCAAACATATCTGTTTACGATTAAATATAGTAGAAGTTGAAGTTTTCATCCAAATCTACTAATGTCATGTAGGTGAAAATTATTTTAATAGCTAAATCTGTTATTTCTTAGATTAGAGAACCAAACATTAAGTCTATTTCATAAGATTATCATCATTAGTCAGTATATATTAATAATAACGGCTGAAAAGTCATACAATATACAATTACACAATTAAAAAGTTTTATCTCTGACTTGTTATGTACATATATAATGTTTATAAATGTATAATATCTTTTAGTTATCTAGATTTTTATTAGTAATGCTTAATGTTAAAGATGGCTTAAATCTTTACACAATAACACTCTTTGTACATGTACATAAAGAACACACGTATTCATTATTTATCTACTCTAATTATTGATACATCGGAGATTTGGTTGGATAAAGCCGAAGAAACCATATTTTTACCTTTAACAATATGTATTTTCAGTTAATTAAGTTAAACGTTTAGTTCGTGCATAAAACATAAAAAATAAATGTACGATGCAGATAAAGTTTTATCACAAAAGAGCAATCGTTTGTGCACAATTTATTGCACTTAACATATGTACGTAGATACGTACATTCTTTCATATTGTGTAAAAACCCGACATTTTCATAAGTCCCAACTGATTGTGGCTACTTGTAAAACAATTTATTTTACTTATGCACCTGGGAGCAACTATTATAAATGCATGAATACGCCGTACCTTTCTAGTTTTATTGTGAAGCAAAATTAACTACAACATAATTGTAAATGCTTTAGTTAGATGAGTGTGTGTGACCTGCAAAAATAATGCTTTATTACATTCTCTACCTTTTATGCTTACTGAAATATAATGTGTTAAATAATGTTTTACTATTTTGTAGTGGTGGCGGTGACCTCCCACATGGGGAGTACCACTACCACTATGATTCGGCCGTCAATGTGTAGTCTGTAAACGTTTTTTCGTTTATAGAACGAATTAGGCTAGAAATATTACAAGACGTTATACAAACAATAACTGAACTAGATTTTGTATTTCAAAATTCAAATTTACCTAAGATTTTTCCCTAATCGCGCACAATATCGTAAGACCTGCGTCCGATGACGCCTCAGCCACATTTTTACACTACACTACAAATCGAATCGAAAACAACATATTTTCGTTGAGTCGTGAATAAGCGATTACGTCGCATTCCACGCGAGTGTCATGTTATTACGCACACGTAAATACTATACAACATTTATAAACATGCGTAAGGCGATAACTGATAAAATATCATTTTAGTCATTTGAATTTAACGGTCAAAAATTTCACAACTCATCGTAATCCGTCACATGTTTAATTGAATAATTGTGTAGCCAAGATTTACCGCTACATCTTTAAATTTCAATAAATAATAAATAAATGAATAAAATTTAGTTAATTACCAAAAAAAAATTACATTAAAAGAGAGGTAAAACAAAACAACACAAACAATTTTTAGGGTAAAAGGAAGAGGCTCAGCTGATGCTGCTGCCAGTTTGACACTGGAAGCCGCGCTGATTTTCAGCCTCCCCGTTCTTACTGTATCTGTATTGTACTTGAATGTTCAAGAAAATTTGAAGATGTCCTTTTCTTTTTAAAATAATATAGCTTTATTTAAATCAAAGTACAAAGTTCAATAATTTAGTTTATATTTTATTTTAGGTTTTAAAAATCATGAGATACTTGTTTATGAAGCCTCTTAAAAACTGATTTTGTGTACAATAACGTAACATGAACTATAATGGTTACTACAAAAAAATCATAGTTTGACATATTTTATAAATCACTTAATTTACCATTAAAAATTCAAGTTTCCTAAATGAAATTTGAATGTAATTACCGCAGCTTGTTCATTACTATTTCACATTACTGTTTCAATATCGCTAAACTTTCCAATTTATGCTAGTTTCTTGTAAGCTACAACGTTAGCTTGCTAGTTTGACATTACATTTATTACATAAATTACCCGTAAATAAAAAGTCTCACACTGTTCAAACAACAAATTCACGCAAAGTAACCGTGGGTTTACAATAACGAAAATATTCTCATCTCAGTTTTTTCAGATGGAAACCTTTTATCAGAATTTACGCCAGTGGAAACCCACGGCAAGACAGACAGTTATACATTACCTCAAAATTTAGTTAAAATTTAATTGAATAATAAAAATAGTTACTCTTGTTACTGTTTTATTTAACACTTTTTTAATCTGTATTTAATTTAACTGTAGACCTTTAACGAGTAGATAAAACGGTACAATCACATCTTTACAAGTTAATTTAAAAAAAACGTTAAAAATGTTATTATTGTTAAACAATAGTATGTGCTTGTTTGTTAAATCCACCTCAACAGTACAAGAAATCGACGCATTTTCATTATGTAATGGCGCTTCCATAAAATATTTTTATTGTACTATTATGTCATATACTTTATTCTTCCTATGTTTTGTAACAGACCCAAACGCGCAAATTATAAACAAATATACGTAAACATTGTTTTTATTTTAATCCAACCTAGCCTTGAAATATAAGTTTCTACTTTTATTAGCGCCCATGCCAGCGAATGACGTTTTTTTAATACGAATATCGGGAAATACCATATCCGTATTTTATAATTCTACAAGCTGAGCCCCGCGGTTTTACCCGCCGTACAATTTAATTCAGCCGACATTGTCCAGTATAAAATTAACGTTAAATAATTATATAGGTTTGAGGTCAATTTACATTGAAAATAAACTATTTCTGCATACAAACTTTCATCACCTACGTTAGAACTTTAAGGGATGAATTTAGAAAAATCCTTTCTTAGTGCTAGTTTACGTAATAATAGCAATTCCTGAGCAATTGGAGTCCCTAGCCCCATCAGTTTGGGCTGTGTGTGTTTTTTTTATGTGAGAAGGTAGCAAACGAGCAAGCGGAGAACCTGATGTTAAGTGAGCGCTGCCCATAGACATCCGCAACAGGCAAATGTGTAGCAGATGCGTTGTCTACCTTTAATGGACAGAGGAGGGCATAGACAGGAAAAAGTATATTTATTTTTCCCCGCCAATCCCCACCCTGTCCAATCCTCTTCCTGTTCCCATCCCATCCGTATGAGGAAAGGGTAGGAAGGGGAATAAGACTGAAATTAGGCCTCCGGCACCGCACTCTTCAGACGAAACGCA
Organism: Papilio elwesi; assembly: GCA_029849275.1. Taxonomy (NCBI): domain Eukaryota; kingdom Metazoa; phylum Arthropoda; class Insecta; order Lepidoptera; family Papilionidae; genus Papilio; species Papilio elwesi. The sequence continues at coordinate 7,067,952 of CM056687.1, read as the reverse complement.
GAGTACTTCTACTTCACGCCTGCTTTCTGTGAGGTCGTGGTATTTCACCGCTCGAGCTGGCCCATTCGTGCAACAGATGTTGTTGGTGCGGGCTGTACTAAAACTCAACCCTAGCAATATATATTTCTTTTAATATAAATCAAGTAACCCAATAATAATTAATATTTATTGTTCAGACCGGAATACGAGAAAAACCATGGCGTGTGGTTAATTGTCGTGACTGGTGGAACGTATATAATGTATATATAAAGTTCCTCCTCCTTAATTTTCCGTACATTAATAATATGGCCAAACATATAGGAACATACAGATAGCATGCGTTGTAGCATCTTGAATAGCTCGAGCGTCGGGCGTTAGGGTAAGGAGAATGACACGTAGCGAAATACATTAGGGCATTACAAAATATAATCTTGGATCGATAGTACAATAAGTAGACTGCCTTTATGTAACGACACTCCACCAAACACGTAGCGCGTATCCACGATGCAACCCGTTTGCCGTCACTCTTCGTTATGTAATGATCTCTACCAGGTTCACCGTTACGCTAGAGCTTGGAGTTGTTGTGACAGAGTAACTAAGAGCTCGAACATTTTACTTGTCAATTCAAACTTTATTGGCTACGCTACCACAGTTTTTCCCGTTCCACTGGTTGGGTTACAATTTTAAGCTCAAGTGAAATGGATTATGGAGGGTACATTTGTCAACGCTTAAAAACACTCACATATTGAGACGGGTCGTTATGAACTTAGCACGAGCGAAAATGAGACGCATTTTCGCCTAGACCACAATCATAGTCATCACGTGAAACGGCTAAATTTTGGGTGAACGCTTAGTGGAACGCAGCCTTCACGTTTGACTTTGACATTTGACAATTATTATTTTTTTAGTTTTATATTGTTGTATTATATATTACTAGAATTCTGTACTAACTTAATATGCTAGTTATTTAATTTTTGAAAAGTTGCAAATATCTAAACTCTCATCATGGGTGACAAATCAGCACCTCTTTTAGCTGTACTTCAATTGCTTCGGAAATACAATCTAAAAGTATGAACAACATTTTAATCATCATTTTTAATCACGATCAAGATTTTAAAAATCTACAAAAATTCTCTTATTGTAATTTCAGGGAACCGAAGAAATATTAAGAAAGGAAGCAAGCTTAGGAGATGTTGAATATGAAACGTTGAATTTGCCTGAAGTTGAAATAGCAAGCATTCTCACTGCTCACCATACGGAAAGTGATCCATATAGTTACGAGTTTGCTTATGAAAGTCTTAAAAAATTCATTGAAAATTCATTGGATGTTTACAAGGTTTGGTGTTCATAATAATCCATATATAAAATCACATTTTTGTGTCACAATACTAATTTGTTATTATTTTACTTGCAGTAAACTACAGTTTGTAAGATAATCAAAATAACAGCTATGCATGGTCATAAAATACAATTTGTTTGGTCATCCCAGTTGACTTTATAGTTTTCTACAATACTATATATTGTACAATATAATATGGTGTATTATCAAGCTTGACATAGTAATAACACTGGACACTCCACAATAAAAGTTCATCATGTAGCACACAATAGACAATGTTTGGCTCCTTCCAAAATGTTTTCCAAATTTCTTCATGCAAATGGTGTGCTTATTACATTTTCTAAACTTTTTACACTCAGCATTTAAAAAAAATGTGTTATATGAAAAAAATTAGCTTAGTTGATTGGTTTTCAAATAATATATTAGCTAATCAAAATCCTTCAGGGAAAAATGTCTAATTAGGGCCTGTTTTTCAGCATGAATTGTCTACTCTTCTTTATCCAGTATTTGTGCACATGTATCTGCTTCTAATCTTATATGATCATTATGAACATGCTGCAAAGTTCTTGGAAAAGTTTGGCCCTGAGCAGGAGGATTATTATCAGGAGGATTTAGTAAAGCTAAGTGCTGTTAAACACAAGGATCAAATTAAGTTCAATGAGTTAGCTGAAATTTACAGGTATATTTAAAATAATAGACCAATTTTATTGGATATACTTAGAACATTTGTTCATTTTATCAATCACATCATACTGTGATGATGATAAAAATTGTATTTTATTTATATTCGTCTGAAACATGCTTAGCAGACTTGCAATGAAAATGTTGAACTTTAATCATTAATGCAAAATGTAGATAAAGACAATGTTCATGATTTTAATATTTTGTTCATTAAGGTTTCGTTTCTGAAGTACTTTATTTCCTTTTACAATTAACTTATTATATTGCTAACTTAGTGAGAGTGAAGCAAATAATATTCTAAACTAGACTAGTAATATATACTCTAGATTACTTCTTTAGATAATAAAACCAAAACCTTTAAAGCAAAAGAATATTGAGTTCTGTAAATGTTTCAAGACATTTACATTATTTTATATAATCTATTTGAAGAACCATTAATTTTATTTACAGCACAAACAAATTTGAAGTGCAATTGTCAAGAGATGTGTCATCTCAGTTAAAGAGATTTTTGCAAGAACAGAAAAGTTCAACTGTAATTATAAACATAATAAACAACCACATTCAGATTGATGTCCATGATGGTCCTGGTAGGACACAGGCCCAGGTGCGAGCCACTGCCGGGGGTCTGCTTGGGGAAGTCACAAAAAATGGTTAGTGTGGAATGAACATATATTTCAATTTTAGTAAATAACAACAAGTATTCTGATATAGACATAACCAAGTAGCCAAGACCATCCATCAGCAACTTGCCTGGTGGAACACAATTTTTACATAATATATTTTAGAATATCGGTTGCTTTTTTGAAAGTATATTATAAAAATATGTTTTAAATAGAAAAATTGTTTATGAATAACATGCAAGTAGCTACATTATACATAAAACTCTAAAAATATAGTATTCTTAATCTACCCACACAGCAATATATAAATAAAGGTGGGTAGAGGTAGAATTGATATATTCAATGAAACTACAGGTTGTTAATTTTATTTATTTTTTATTTTATTTGGAAAACATACAGCAGAATACAAAATAACTTAGGTATATATACATAATATGAATAAGCTAATTACATGTTTTCACATATGAATATCTAAAAGAAAAAAAAATAGACCCTATCAGTAGACACACTTCACTGCAATGCTATTATAATACAGACTTAATTTAAAATAATAAAGAAAACAACAACACATGCTTGGACAGAACACAAATAAACTATATCAAAAAAGAAATAGTAAAAAGAGTATGTTAAGCTGCAGCATCAAACCAATCCCTAGTCAACGTTTTTTTTATGGTGATGATTTTTGAGTTAAAGATATCAAAGTCATGTTGTTCTATGCATTTGTTAATTAAATTAGAAGCACGACACAAAAATGAGTTTTCTCTGTATTTTGTTGCGTTAAAGGGTATATATAAAATAGGATGTTTCCGTCGTGAAATGGCTGTTTGTGGTACAAAAAATTGTAATTTATTTGAGAGCAAAGGACTATCCACTCTGTTTTGCGCAAGTCTTACTAAGAACACTATATCAGCTATGTTTCGTCTTTCTGCCAATAGTAACAAGTGGTGTATCTTACATTTTGATTCATAATTATTGCCTTTCGATCCACATTTAAATTCTAAAAATTTTATAAACCGTTTTTGAATGGCCTCTAACCTAAATATGTAAATATCGTAACAAGGATTCCAGAGCTGCGATGAGTACTCGAGAAGACTCCTCACATAAGAGCAATAAAGTACCTTTATGGATTTAATTTTTTTGAAATTCCTGCAAGACCTTATTATGAACCCGAGAGCTTTATTTGCTTTTTTAATAGTATAGTCGATGTGCCTGTCATACAATACTTTAGAGTCTTGAACTACGCCTAAATCTTTTATTTCTTTTACTGAAACAAGATTTTGATTCATTATTTGGTAATTATATTTAAAAATATTTACTTTACGTGTACATGACATTGCGAAGCACTTAGAAACATTAAGATTCAACTTGTTAAATAGACAATACTGTTCCAGCCTGTGTAAGTCTTCCTGCATGAGCTTACAGTCGTTATAAAGTTTAATTTCTTTAAATATTTTCATATCGTCTGCATATAATATGAATTGAGAATTTAAAAAACAAGTATTGATGTCATTTATAAAAATAATAAATAATAAGGGGCCCAATAAAGAGCCTTGTGGAACACCCGAAGGGATTTTAGTCCAAGAGGACGAATATCCATTAATAACAACAGCTTGCGACCTATTCTCAATATAAGAAGTAAACCATCTATATAAATCGCCATGAATACCAGCAGCTAGCAACTTTTGTAGAAGTATTTTATGGTCTATACGATCGAATACTTTTGTAAAATCTGTAAAAATAGCATCTACTTGCGAACCCTCATCCATGAAAAAAGTGACATAGTCATTAAATAATAAAAGATAACTTAATGTAGACCGATTTTGCATAAAGCCATGCTGTTGGTTGATTAAAAAATGAGAAACTGTAGCATACAGTTGCTTATAAATTATTTTTTCAAAAACTATTGCAATCAAGCATAATTTAGAAATTGGTCGATAATTTTTGACGCCGCTCTTATGAATAGGTGTAATAAAAGCAGATTTCCAAATATTTGGCATACATCCTTCTTTTATCGATCTTTTAAATAATATACAGATTGGTTCTAACAGGCTATTAGCACATCCTATAATTAGTTGAGGCGGGATGTTGTCAGGTCCAGCGCCTTTAGTCGGGTCCAATGTTCTTAGTAGGCTCAATACTTCATTTGAATCAATCTCTACATTACTGATATATTTCGAGGCTATAACTTTATCACACTTTGGTGTACCTTGAGCAACGGTTGAAGATGGTAAAAAGGTGGACTGAAAGTACGAAGAAAATAAATTACAAATGTCCTCACCTGATTCCGCTATAACATGTTCATGAATTATTTGGGAGGGTAAAGTTTGAGAGGACTTAGAGATAGATTTAACATATGACCAAAATCTTTTAGGAGTATGAACAAGAGATTCTCCAGTTTGCTTTATATACGCTTGAAAACATTCCTCCTCTAACCGTTTTGACCGATCTCTTAAAAACATAAAAGTAATCTTATCTTGTAAGTTGCCATATATCTTAAATTTCTTATGATATTTATTTTTTTCTTTTAGTACTTTTCTAAGTGATGAACTATACCATACAGGATAATCTCTAGATGATGTAAATTTACGGGGTATGAACTTATCACGAGCTTCGTACAGTTTTGCATAAAAGAAATTCAAGGCATCTTCCAATGGCTTTTCATTTAAACGAATATTCCATGGAATGTTTTCGAGAACCGATGTTATCTTATCGTAATCCCCGGAAGCGTATAGATATTTGATTCTACCTTTAGTATTAAGTGTACAGTGTTGTAGAATTTCAATTTCAATTAATAACGATTTGTGATGTTTGTCTTCAGGGACCAATGGCTCGGCCGGCGCAAGAGGATACTGTCAGATTTTCTGTAGTTAAAACGTAATGTAAAATTCTGTTATTTACATTGCAACAATCGTTCATTTGAGTTAAATTACACTGCACCAGCGTATCAAAAAAGTTAGTCTGGGCTTCCCCAATCATTCCTAATGGTTCAATCATATTATTATGCTTACACCAACCGATATTAGGAAGATTGAAATCTCCCATAATTATAAATTTATCGTTTGGACATGAACTTACTACAGAGAATAATTTGTCCGAGAAATTGTTTAGTTGAGCTTGCAATGAAAAACCCATATTTTCGTCACATAGGTATAGGGTACATATATGTAACTTATACGAGCTATGATTCTTTTTAATCGTCAGGGTAACCCAAAGGTCTTCGGCAGAAGAATGCCAGTCGGTACGAGGAATAGCAGAGATGGACTTGCGCGTTGCCAAAAGAACTCCACCTCCTTTTGTCTGTTTCGTTGTTAAGTAATCGCGGTCGCGACGCCAAACCGTGTACCTATCATCAAAAAGCTCTTGGTCTTTGAACCCTTCACATAGCCAAGTCTCTGTTAGTGATATAATGTCATAGTTGTTTAGATTTAGGTTTCTCTTAAATGTACTCGTTTTTGTGCACAGCCCTCGAACAGAATGATAATAAACGTTAAGTTGGTGTTGCATTTTCACAAATATGGCTATAACTGTTTAAAAATGAACTAACAATGTTAATATAAAATTCAAGCACGGTTCGGTTTATGCAAAATCTAATAAATAATTCAATCGACTTGTTACCATTGCGTTTGGGCAGTGATATATCATAACCATAATGGCTGAGAATTTTAAATGTATTATATAATTTATATAAGTAATTTAGTAAAACTATGAAGTCACATTTAAAACAAATGGTTATGAAAACCACATTATGTTTTTTATAAAAATATCTTAATGTGTAAATATGTATGTGACATCTCACGATAGCACCAAGCATAGTTAAATATAACATATGTAACAATAAAATGCTATTTTTGAGATATAACTTATTCCTTAGTATGAAACAAACAGACTTTAAACGCGATAGATTAATTACAATATTTGATGCACATGTTAAATGGCGTTTACAAATAAAAATTATAACATAATATGTAAATTTATTGTAGTAGAATAGTTTATAATAATTATGCCAGGATATACTCCACGCGTGATCAATTATAAGAAAAATAAATTGTAACAAGCCACATTGAATCTTGAGTTCAGCCACAACACGTGATAAATAGTTAACTTTGCTTTTATACGTGAATATACGTTGTTTTTACTTGATATATTATACACAAGTAAACTCGATACGACGTACATGCAAAGCAATTTATGCATTACATCAACTATATTAAAAAAATAAAAGCGAATAATACCCAAAATAACATTTGTAAATTATTAGATGTTTATATGTAACTATGTGTTTGAGGCTTGGTTTAAAGAGATTTTTAAAAAAGTATCTGTGATTATTATTGCGCAACAATAAACAATATGAGTAAAACTCGAATTGGTTTGTAAACGTAGTGGCCGCGGACAAAGAGTGTGCCGATTTAGAAGTACCGTCATGTCATACTGTATTTAGTGGGCAAGTACGAAGTAATAATAAATTGAGCACTACCCGTTTGCACTGTAATTTATACGTTGACACAAACAGAATAGAATATAATGTGCATTGGTCTTTACACTCACCTACAATTAATATTCCTATGAATAAAACTTTATGACTCAAACAGCTTAAAACAGAGTAGGTAGATATAAACTTTGTTAACGCAAATGACTTTGTTCTCAAACTGTAGTAATATTGTTTAAAAAACGTTGTTGTTACATTATATAAAAGAAATGAAAAAAAAATTATATGGTATACTGCCCGTTTTAATTATATTTTCCAGATCTTTTTCTGATTTTATAAAAAATATTTTTGAGTTATCGTTTTTCCTGATAAATATCTTACAGTGTTTAACCCAAACAAATTTAAAATTATGCTCTTTCGCTAGTGACTTGGCTTTAGACAACAAATTCTTATTATAGGTGGTTAAATGATCGTTAACGTAAACGGGTCCTTTTTCACTACATCCCAAAGAGTTTGAGTACAACTGCCGGTTTTTTCGGGCTGCAGCCACAAAATCTTCTTTTAAGTAGCGGTTATTGAAAGATATCAGTATGGGTTTCAAAGTTGTTGGAAGGCGAGTAGGCATTCTAGCTATGTAGTTGATGTCCTCCTTTCTTATATTTAAACCAATGACACTGCTTATTTTTAAAGCAATTTCGTAAAGATTTTCATTTTTTTTCAGAGGAATTCCTTTTATTTCTACATTGTTTAGTCTCGCCCATTAATCACTCTTGTGAATCTTATCGTTTAACCTTTCTACTTCTGATTGTAAGGCTGGCACCGCGGTAGCAACATGTTCGATTTGATTAATGCGGGTTTCTAATTTTTTAGTTACAGAGGTAAACTGGCATCGTGCGCCATCTCCAATGAACATTTCAGATGCCTTATTTCTTCTTTTATCTCCTTTATGTCTTCAGTTAAAACTTGTAGTGGTGCTAATTGGGCAGTAATTTTTTTTAATTTTTCTTGCACACTAAACTCTTGAGCTGATTTATTTTTTGTTGAAACTTCATTTGGTGACGTATTGCCCTTGCATTTTGGACAGCGCCAGGTGTTTTTTCTTTCTCCGTATTTTCGGTACCCAGCTTCCGTTATTCCAGAACATTGAAAATCAAGCAAACGATTGCAATTTTTACAAAGTACACCATCTCTAAATTTCGAATTACATTCAGCACATGTATTCATTTCAAGTGGAAAAATAATGAAAGTTTGAGAATCTTAGTAAGAACTGCGTTAATGCAACACAAGCGTCTACTACCGATGAGGACTGCTACCGGAATTAAAGAAATAAGATTGATTTTATTGCTATGCATGTCACTGTGCATCATTTTTATAGGTTGACTAATGCCACCAATATATACCAATATATGTAATTATTATATTTGGAATTTTTGGATGTAACACTGAAAATGTATTTCAGAGAATCGTACAAAAGTTTATTATGGCCTATTAAAAGAGCCGGACATACAAGTATTCCCAGTACCTGCTGAAGATGAAGAAGAAGCTGAAGAAACTCCAGACAAACCCAAAAAGAAGAAAGCCAAGAAAGACAATATTTTTATGAAGAAACCTAAATCTGATCCAAATGCTCCACCAATTGACAGAATGCCACTACCAGAGTTGTAAGCAGAAATAACACTTTTTTTCATTTACCAAACAATATACAAATTTGAACAAACATATTTACAATAAACAATCCAAAATTATTTCAGTTCTAAAGATGCTCTTTATTTATACTAATGATCCGCCGCAGCTAGTCCTGGTAGCGCTAATTATTTTGACACCATTGCTACCAAACTTCACAGGATCACCTGCTAGGCCAATTTGAAAATTTCATTGAAATTGGTCTAGCCATTTTGTAGATAGATAGATAGAATGCCCTCCCCAGCTTCGCTTGGGTAGATAAACAAATAAAAAAAATATAGCCTAGGTGACTCGCTGATAGAAGAGGTCTATTGGTCAAAGAATTTTTAAAATCGGGTCAGTACCACTGTAAAACTGTAGAAACAGTTTGCCAATCCGTTTATCTTTATTGTAGACTAGCTGTTGCCCGCGACTTCGTCCGCGAAGGATTAAATAAAACATATTAATCACTTCGCAGAATAAGACTTTATAATTCAACTTTTTACATTAGTTGTTTTTACCGTACAAAATTAAACATAAAACATCTTTATCAAAATTATTTTTTGTTATAACAAACAATTTAATTTTGTTTATCTGTATAAAGCAAAGTTTCACCCGGTGTTGTTGCTATTCAATTTTAAAGTTAAAAAAATGGTAAAGTTATAACGCACGTGCTCAAGGCAATTAACAATAACAAAAAATATGGCTGTTTACGACCTCGTAACGTGCAGCACCAAAAAGATAAGTAATAAGAATTTCCAACTGATATTTTTACCGTTATTATATTTATAATAGCTGTGCCCCGCGGTTTCACCCGCCCTGCAATTTTACTTGAACGAAATAAATATACTTATTACCTACTTACCTAACCTCATCATCGACATGACCGTAGCAAAGCTTAACAATCACATGTGATTCTTTAAACTGTGACCATAGTCCATACAATATAGGTTCTGGCTACAGTTTTTACGGCCGGCCGCCTGCATAACGCCAACCTTCCTCGGGAATAATAAGCTACTAACCTAACCAAACCTATAAAAAAATAATACACACATCATTCCTAAAATCGTCTACATACGTGTAAATACTATAATTACCAAGGAGTCTCAAAATCTCCGACACTGACTGCACACTGTTTTGAACAAATTGGCTAAACCGTTTCTGAGATTAGCGGTAACAAACATACAGATAAAAAAAATCTAATAATAATTGTTTTGGGTTTTGTTGCGTATATAAAGACCCCCAATGATAGTTTTTCTCAAATATCTTCCATGTACAGACAGCGATCAGTTACAGTTTTATTACATGTATAGATGAGTCAGTAGGTTAAGGATTGAGATTAGTACACTCAACCACACATATTTGTTAAAAAATTTACACGATCAAATAATTTTCACAGAAAGGAAACTGACAAGATTGAGAAAGTTAAAGCATTGCGAGCCAAGCGTGTGCAATTAGGACCTGATTGCCTACCATCTATATGTTTCTACACACTCTTGAATAGCGGTCACACCGCTATTTGTGCAGACATCTGTGATGACTCCACTTTACTTTCTGTTGGGTTTAGCAATTCAACAATTAAGGTAATCACCAATATAAAAATATCTTTTATATTTCTCTTAAGAACTTCCTGCTTCAAAGTTTGAAGCCATTGTTTTAGAATACATACAATTTAAGTTTCTTTTTGTAATAATTCTTTAATAACGTATAATCAGGTTTGGACACTTACGCCTGTTAGATTGCGTGGGATGAAATCTGCCGATAAATTGCAAGATATCGATAAAGAAGCAGGTTAGTACCAATCACCTGTAATTTAATATTTAAATAAGATATTTTAGTGGACAAAAATTAATCATCTTAATGTTAATTTGTCATGTCTATTCACAGGGGATGTTTTAGTGAGAATGATGGAAGAAAGAGACAGGGACACATGCCGGACACTTCACGGTCACTCTGGACCCGTATATAAAGTTGCATTCGATCTTTTTAAAACAATGCTTTTATCATGTTCCGAAGATAATACAAGTATGTTGCATTGGTTATTCATAATATAGTTAATTTGTTACCAATAGACCAAATGAAATTAGATGTTAAGTTACCGACTAGCGATATTTTAAAGCCGTACAGTATAGCTAATTTCGTCGACAATATACCCCCTAAATACTATTGGGGTTTCCGCCCCTCCTATTTCTGAATGGCTACTTTTTTTGACATGTATGAAATCAAACCCTGTATACTTGTAACTAGAAGTCATTGACACTTCAAAAAAAGTTGAATCTAAGGGTAATAGTAATGCCTACCTATAAATAATACGATTCATTTGTTTGTACCTGTACCTTGGTATCAGATGATCCGCTTGCTCGTTTCTTCTTTGTCCCATAAAAAAATAAATATACAGTCAACGAAACGCCGGGCCTTGGGTCCCAATCGTATATCTATTGTTGTAAATGTTCTTTGAGAATAATTTGAGCTTAGAAAAGAATGTTCGTAAAACTTCTAAAAAAATCTTTACTTGGTGATAATGTGAATTGTGTAATATTACAATTAATAAATTATTCATTACGTATCATAAGATAGAGATGTGTATCAAAATTTGTGTAATAATGTGCAAAATCTTATGCGTCATAATTCCAGTTAGACTGTGGTCACTGCAATGTTGGACTTGCCTGGTCGTATACCGAGGTCACACGTGGTCAGTATGGGATGTGAAGTGGTCACCGCATGGCCACTATTTCGCATCTTGTGCCCACGATCGCACGGCGAGACTGTGGTCAACGGACCATAATGTGGCACTTCGAATATTTGCTGGTCACGTTTCGGATGTTGACGTAATTATTGTTTCTGTGTATTAATTAAAGATGCATGTTGCATATAATTTTATTTAGAATATTTCTTTATAAATTTCAATAATTTTACTAAATATCCTTACATTTCAGTGCATACAATTTCATCCCAATTCAAATTACGTAGCAACAGGTTCTTGTGACAGAACTGTACGGGTGTGGGATTGTCTCACGGGAAGTCAAGTCCGCGTGATGAGTGGACATAAGGTAAATATTTTGTAGATAATAAATGAAGCACACAATTATAATTGTTTGTCACGTCTCAAACATAAAATATCACAAATATGCATATTAAAAACTTTAGTTAGTGTCGATGGAAATTTTGTATTTAAAGAATATTCACAAAAAAACCATCTAATTAAAAGCCAATCAAATCCCATCTGTTTTGTTATTTTTATTGTTGTCAATGAAACATTTTGTGACATATTGCATTCATATCGTCGCTTCAGCCGATATCTGTCCACCGCTGAACGTAGCTCCCCCATTGATCGCCACAAAGATCGGTCCTCTGCCACCCTCATCCAGTGCATTAATATATTAGATTTATAATGTAATAATATAAGCCTGGGCTTAATAACGTTTTATTGCGAACTGCAACAAAATATGTTTGACTTGGCCGTGCTACTAGTCATTATTTCTGGAAACCATATTTTACCATGGAATTTATATGAGTTAATAATTACATAATGAGTATTATACCTACACCTTGTTCCACGGTGATTTTTGTAAACAAATGTTTTTATGGTAAAATACGTAAATTCAAAAATATCTTCGAATACAACTTTTTCATATATTAACTTATAACAATAGCTATCTATATAGCACAATTATGCTATGGCCGCCATGTATGGTAAACGTCGTTTTTTTGTTCATACAACAATCACCTCTTGCTATGAAGCAAGTTATCTTTTAACACATACTTTGTTCAAACATCTTAAAAAGTTTTGTAACTATGATATACCCGTAGAAGATTGTTTTTGCATTTAAATGTATATCTTCTATACATACGGAATTAAAATTGATATGTATGTGTGATATGTATATATGGTACATATTACAAAAATGTTATCTGTCTGTCTTTTCGGTAATTCCGGGAAATCTCCGAAACGACTAAACCTATTTGGATTGGACGTTTAATGAAGGATAGGTAATATTATAAGGACTCAAATAGGCTAATTTAGTTTAAGCAAAAGAATTAGGGTTCCGCGCAAAAAGTTAAAAAAACCCTAGAAATTGAGAAAAAAAGGTGGCGGAGTTGATGTTGTTTAAAAATTCATTACAAAATATAAACAGTGTGTACAATATAATATAATATATATACAATAAGTAAAAATGTCACTTGGAAACTCTTAACTTATTTTTGTTGATGCGGCAGCTTACGAGGTCGCAAACAGCCGGCTTTCTTGTTATTATTAATTGCCTTGAACGCGTGCGTTATTACTTTACCATTCTTTTTACTTTAAAATTGAACAACAACACCGGATGAAATGTAGCTCTATACATATAAACAAAATTAAATTGCTTATAATATCAAAATATGATTTTTTACTTATGTTTTATTTAAAAGATGTATATTATGGTAAAGAGATAATGTAAAAAAATACGTTTATACCTATATATTCTGCGAAGTGATTAACATTTTTTTATTTGATTCCACGCGGACTAAGTCGCGGGCAACAGCTACTATGTAATAAGAATGATTGATTGCAGTCGACAGTTTTTACTCTCGCCTTCTCGGTGTGTGGACGGTGGCTGGTGTCAGGTGGCACCATCGGCGACATACTAGTCTGGGACATATCCAATGGTAGTTTGACGGTTGCACTGCCTCCTTCTCACTCTGGGCCTATACACGCCTTGGCCTTTAGTCGCGATGGAACTATTTTGTCTTCAGGTTTGTATTTACATATGTACACTATTAAAACCACCAGATTACAGGCATGTATCTACAAGGCCGTCTTTACCCGGGGGTTCAAGGGGTGCGGGGCACCCGGGCGCAGAGTTCTAGAGGCGCCAGCCGACCGCCATTCCAATAGGTAACTACCGGGTACTACAAAGACACCGCGCGAGCGAAGCCGCGGACACAGTTAATTAAATCATTGTTTTACTAAAGATGCCGCATTCGGCTTTCTGCACGTGTCATACCCCTCACGCTATGCAAGTTGATATCACTCTTATTAAAAATTAAAATAAACTAAACACGTGCGGCGGCAAATGTTTGCAAAAAGGGGGGAGGGCGCAACCTGCCTGTCGCACACCGGCGCCGGTATTGCTCAAGACGGTCCTGTGTATCTATCATACACAGTCACGTCTTGCTTATCTTACATATAAGTCATCTAAAAAAATAAGACTTCATTAAAAACTCACGCCCCTAAACCAGGCAGAGATTACGGATTTCCACAAGTTCGTCTAGGCCAACCCCGACCTACACTGTCACTCAGTTTCGCAACATAAATTTCTTTTGCTCATATTCTTTATCCTCTTAACATGCGCCAACTACCGAAGCGCACTTCTCATCGACTTTTGAGCCATCCTAACATAACACAAAAGGTCTAACATCGGGCCTGCGGGAACTCACTCTTCTGACAAAACGCAGAAGCATAAAATCTGGTCTAGTCAGCCCATTACATAATACATACATACAAAATGATGTTGTGGGCTCTACCACTATACAGACTTACTTATAAGAAGATTTACTTTCTTCTCTTTCAAACACCATAACTTTTGTCTTAACCTTCATTAATCTTCATACCTTTACCTTCCAATGATTCATTCATGACATTTATCATTACTTGTAAGTCTCCCACCAATGATGTTATTTGATCTTCGGTTAAGCCATTTTACAAGTAACTCACCCATCCATAATCCACGATCAGTGTGAAAGATCCTTGAAATAAAAAATGCTGTGCGTATATGATGCTGTACAAAAATATCTTTCTTATATGATAATTAAATTATATAGATTTTTAGTTTTCTTTGTTAATGGCAAAAAGCAAAATCATCATATTAACATTTTTACATTCAAATTTTTGACTTTCAGGTTCCTTAGACTGTACCATAAAGTTATGGGATTTTACTTTAATAACAGATGAAACTTCAAATGAAGAAACAGGAAATATGACCTGTGCACCAAAAGACGAAAAGTATTTGTTGCGTTCATTTGCAACAAAGAATTCCCCAATAAAAAGCTTACATTTTACTAGGCGTAATCTTCTGCTTGGGGTTGGCACATATGATGGTAGTTCATAAATCATTGATGACCATGATTAATATTACATGTTTTTATAAGTAATAAAAATATTTTAATTGTAATTGTTTTAATTTCATTAATGACTTATAGAATCTGAAGAAAATATGATCTTTCTGTAGTAATAAATTGTATTACCAAATTCAGTATAGATTCATTACACCTCGCAACTTGTGCCTTCATAGCTTGTTTGAAATCTTCTTTAACTCCTTTATCAGCACCACGAGTGCCAATCCTTCTCTGTCCCAAATGTTGTTGAGTATTGGGGAGTATATCTAATGCTATATTCTTTCCTCGTTCATTCCAAATAAAACTGAGTTCTTCAAGAAAATCTATGTGAATTATGTATGTTGAAAAGAGGTGGTAATGAAAACCACCTTTCTGTTTGATCAGATCCAAAATCTGGATAAATATTGCCTCCTCTTGTGGCCATCCAAGTTGCATAAGGACTAATATATGACCATAACTTAGATCTGCATTACTCCCAGTACTTAAAAGAATTCTTATTAATAATGTACAAAAATAGTGCATGATAGCAACTTTGGTCAGTGGCAAAAAATGCAGATGTCTATGCTTGCCCCCAACAATAAGATCTGCTTCTAGTGCACCTTCAGCAGGTGGTAGCTGAGATAAAACAGCTAAAATAGCTTCTATACAAAGTAAATATTTTTTTTGAGCAAAATTAATGGATACTCTAATAATATTTGAACTCAAATTATTCACAGTTGGTGGAGGTGTAGTGTCTTCATATCTTCCCCGATAAAGTGCTATTTCATCCGTAAAGCCTTCTGTCCAGGGTTTCACTTGCAATTGTGACACCAATTTCATGAACTCTCTAGCTATTACTTCATTACTATTTAGAAGTTCATAAGCATTTGCTGCTGCTTGAAATTGATGTGCAGATACACCCGTTACTTCGATATCTCCTTTTCTTCTTTTGGATGGTGGCTGATCTGGGTCAGACAAAGCGTCAACAAGAATATGATTACCTTTAAGTGATTTTTGTTCGTAGAGTGAACGCAAAAAAAATGTAACTCCACAAAATAAAAGCTGACGGCAGTCATCAAGATTTCTTAAAGATATTAATTTCTGGAAGTATGTTTCTTTATTTAAACTGTTACTATAATTAACTAAATATGTGTCCCAGCCTAATTGTCTTCCCAATAGATCTAACACACCATAGAGCCTTTGCCAAGGATCTGTTATGTCATTTTCAGTTTCATCATACATATATGAATTGTAGAAATCTATTGCTTTAACTAGAAGACGTTGCAGTAACCTTGGAGATTCTAAGGAACTAAGAAGAGGTAATGTTTCTACTACCAACAAACGAGCATATTTGTTATCATAGAAGAATTTTTCAGCATTAATCAAAGTTTTGACTAAACTATCAACTCCTAGTTGTGGAAATTTTCGAAGAAGTAACACTAACAAGCGGCAGTGTTCCATAGTGTCATCACTATTTTCAACACTTGTTTTAAGAATTGTCAATTGCATATCTGGACAAATATTATCAAACATTTGGCTCAGGAAACTAGGCTCATTAGATTTAAGAGCATTGGCTATTGACGATATTTCATTCAATAATTCTGAGAGATTTTGTCTTGACATCATAAGAGAACTGAAACATTCTGCTGCCTCTTGAACATTTCCTGACTGTTTTTCCATTAAATAAGCTTCAAATTGTATTTTAAAATTAGTCGGAAATAAAGTTTTTGCGGTAAGCATCCAAGCCTTGGCCGAATAAATGTTATATTTTTGCGCTTCCTTAGCTCTTGCAATTATATAATCTTCGTCATTATCGATAACACTTATTTCTATTGCTGGCATTTTGATAATATTTTACCAGTGTTTAAGCTGACCAACCAGCAATAAATGGTTTAATGAAAACGTTATAAGCAAGTTAACTTCGCTACTTATTGATTATTGACAAGCGAAGAACAATAAGCAGGGCTGGACTTCGATATATTGAATTGAAAAAGATAGCACAAATACACTGTTGAGACTTCTAAGCAGATATCTCTGCGCCGCTGATGATGATGAAAAAAGTCAAAGTCCTTGATCGGTTGTGAGTGACAAATACTATAATTATAGTACAAAATCCAACCCTGAGTAGCAGTGTTGCCCGCAATGCCCGCCTTTTAGATTACGAAACCACTAAATTGCAAATTTATATCAAAAACTATGTTTTAATTTATTGTAATGGAAAATTGAGTCAATATTCTATTCAGTATAAGGAATTATGAAAAATAATTAGATTTGCAATAAAATGTAGTAGGTAAATAATTATGAATGATTTACCGAATCCAAGTTCTGTAAAGAACTTTTTTGATGTAACCCTTAAAATTGTCCACTAAAAAATTCACTAGGCCAAGTGAATCTGGTGGCCACCAGATACAAATTTTGCCCACCAGCAGGGGTTCGTGATCTAGTGGTGAGACTACTAATTATAAACTAAACCGATTTGCAGATATTTAACATTTATCGTTGAATTTTCTGAACGATAAATACCAATAAATAAGCGGAAAAAACGATGCTAACAGTCTAAATCACTATTTAGCTAATATCAGCAAGTACCAGGGTCGACTATAGTGTGATATTTAGTTTCTCAGTTTGTAAAATAACTATAGTATCTATAATAACCGGTTATAATAATAAACTAACGGGCCTAGTCAAGGCGTCCTCTACGGCGGGAGCCCTAGTCTTAAAGAGGCTTAGGCTAAGTGCCCTGACGCCTCAAGCCCGTTGTAAAATGCCTCATTTAGGCAAACAATGACCGTTCAGTCATAAAAAACTACCTTTATAGACCTGTACACCATAGTTGTTAACGTTGTTAAAGTAGGTGTTAACACTCATAGTTTTAACAATATTTTAAAGTAAAACAGTTACAGTACATAGTACCTATAATATCCTTAAATTTCAATGTGACAGTGCTACCAACTCTCTAAAGTATAATAATAAATCAGACTTTTTTAGAATGTTCCCCACTGTAGGGACATAGGACTACTCTTCGAGAGAGAGAATGAGCCGTAATCCACCACGCTGTCCCAGTGCGGGTTGGTGGATGTCAAATGTCTTCGAACTTGGTAGTTCTAAGAACATGGCGGTTTCCCTAATTTTTCTTAATCTTAAAAAAACATCATACCAAAAATTTAAAATCCCTAAAAATATAACGCCACTGAAAAAAACCCCATCGCGTTCATTTACTCCCAATATTTCGGGGGAAAACCCCTAAGATGGGAACCCTGCAATGTGACGTGCCTATTGAAGTAGATCTATATTTATTTTGTGATAACATTAGTTACTATCTATATATATACTCTTTGTTAAAATTTTCGTTGGTCTGGTTCGTCTGGTCAAAATAAAACAAAGTACTCACCATTTTGATCAACTTTCGAATGTCAATATCAATATGGTGTCAACTAAGTATAAATGGAAGTAATTTTTGTTAAATTTATTTACGCAAGGAAATAAAAACAGCACATTGATGCATATCCTGTACCAAACGAGTCGAAAAATGTATTATTATAACCATCGTAAACAATATAGTGTTGTTTCTTATATTCCAGATTATGTTTTAGAAACAATATTTTCATACTTAAGTGCATCTGATATACGTAATTGTTCGTTAGTTTGCAAAAGTTGGTATAGAATTCTTAATGACGAGAACCACGAAATTTGGAGATATCATTGTTATAAAAAATTGTCGGAAGAAGTAATGAGATCCGATCTACTTTCATCAGTCAAAACATATAAAGCCAAACTCAGAGCATTCTTCCATGCTTGGAGTCCTCGAGATTGCTCTAGGAATATCCACATAAAACCTAATGGATTTACTTTACACAGGTTTCAATAAGCGTCATAAACTTATTGTACGTCCGTAGAATTACCAATCATGCTTAATTTACTAATTTATTTCCAGAAATCCAGTCGCACAAAGTACTGATGCTTGTAGAGCGAAGATTGGATTCTTTCGAGGTCGGCATGCCTGGGAAGTTATATGGGAAGGGCCACTAGGAACAGTTGCTGTTATTGGAATATCCACTAGAGATGCACCTCTACAGTGTCAGGGTTATGTGGCATTGTTAGGTTCAGATGAACAAAGTTGGGGATGGAATTTAGTTGATAACCACTTATTGCATAATGGACAAACCCAAGGCTACTACCCACGACTTAATAATTTCCCCAAATATCAGGTATTAATGTCTAGTTTAAAATTAACTTGACTGTATGTCAAGATGGGCACAACCAACATTTTGCTTTATTTGTGTAATTAATTTGCAAATATCACTAATATTTTTTTGTGTGTAGCAAAGCAAAAATTAAATAAGGTATATTTCCCCTCACTCCTTAAGCACATGAAAATTTTTATGTTTAAATATAGGCAACTTTATGTTACTTAAATGATTGCGTTGGTTTATTCAACATTTTTTAATTGGTGATGAAGTGTGACAGTCGTTTAAAGTTAAAATTCAAGACTAGCATATAAAATTGTCATGATACAATGTTTCTCTCTGAATAGTGGGATGACAATATGTTTTTTGTATTTGTTTGAATGCTTTCGGCATTGTAAACCCAGAGTGAGCATTAACTCGCCCATAAATAAGAGGAGTAGGCAGAGCTTACAGATTTCCATTGGTAGTGAAGCTGGCTCCCTCTATCACTTCTACTACATCCATACGTTTACGCATTCATGCTCATTAATTATGAGTACCCCTTGTGTCTGTCTTTAGTATATTACACAATGTATGTTTGTGTATGTATATTTGATGAGAGAAGTCATACTGAAGATAGATAGGCAGTCATCAAGTAGGTTAATTCATGGAAATAAAAAAACAGGTCTGGCCAGCCATGGCTGTGCTAACAGGTCATGGCTTTTTCAATTAACACTTGTTTAATATAGGAATCACTGGTAGTCCTCTATGTAGAGCGTTTATGGAGGAGGAGACAGCGTCGCATGTCATGCTATCGCTCCCGGAGATCGTCGGCAACATTAGGGCGTTGCTGGGGTGCTTCGGGCAGTTGGGCTGGCTGGAGTGATCCATGTCCTACCCACACGAAAAATACGCGCTTGTCGTTTAGTTGCGAAAAAAAGCCCCTTACTATTACTACTATATGTATATTTGAATTTGAATGTGAAATGTCGTACAAATTAGTGATAGCGTAATTATTAGGATTAATAAAATAAAATATATAAATATACGCTCACGCCAGTAACCCAGAGTGGCAGGCAGAGATTATGGATTTCCATTTGGCGCGAACCTGGCACACCTCTCGCTTCTTCTACATCCATACATCTACACATACAAGCACGTCGGTTAAAGGTTCTCCTTCTTTAGTATATTACTAATCTGATCAATGAAAGTTGGACGTCCCCTTCCAATGCTTCCACTCACTTTTGCAACATAAATTTGTTTCGTTACTCTTCATTAATTCTTTCGACATGCCCAAAGCATACCTTTCTTAAAAACAGTCACAACATCCACTTTTAAGCCACACTTTTCCCTTATAATGCTATTTTTAATCCTATTATTCAATGTCACACCTAACATTCTTCTTAGATATTGCATCTCAATGGCATTAAGTCCATGACATGCTTTTCCTGCCAAACCCAGCTCTCTCTTCCATACATTAAAGGTGTATTTCCAGACAAGCCTTCATAGACACATACTGACTCCTCACTTCTTTACCTATAGCCCCATTCATTTTATTTCTTGGTGTCTTTTAACTTTATTGTATGCCTTTTCTAAATCTACAAAGACGGAGAAAACTTTTTAGATTACAACAAAAAACTTTTCTGTAATCATACATACAGAAAAGATCTGTGCAGCCCAGTCCTTTTCTAAAACCTACTTGCACATCCAAATTCTTTCATCTGTTTCTTTAATGACTCTTTCAATCAGTACTTTAGCATAAAGTTTTCCCACAATGCTAAGAAGGCTGATCCCTTGGTCATTTTTAAAATTATGCTGCGAACCCTTTTATGTAGAGGGACGATAACAGCTTTACACCAATCTTCTGGTACTAAGCCATGTCTCCAACATATATTGAAAAAGACCCAAAGCAGGCTTGCAACTAAACCTTCAGCTCTCAGCATTTCAAGGGAAATCCTGCCATACCCGGGTGTTTTAACCAATTTCATTATTTTCATCACAATCAAAATTTCATTCTAGTTTTCTATCTCCTTTTCTTCATGAATGTCGCGAAACCGATGCCTCTTCACATTCAAACAAGTTTTCAAAATATTCCTTCCATCATTTAACAGTGGTAGAGCCCGCAATAACATCTTTTGCACGAATGGGCCGGCTCGACCGGTGAAATACCACGACGTCACAGAAGACAGGCGTGAAGTAGAAGTATTCTGCGTTTCGTCTGATGAGTGACGTGCCGGAGGCCTAATTGTAGTTCTCTTTTCTAATAAGGAAAGGATGGGAAGAGGAAGAGGATTTGACGGATGAGGAGGGGATGGACAGGGAATGGAATTATCCTATTTTCTGTTTGTCCCCTCCTTCGTCCATGAAGGTAGGCAACGCATCTGCAACTCATTAGCTTGTTGCGGATACCTATGGGTAGCGGTACTTATTTCCAGGGGCCGCTTGCTCCTTTGCCACTTTGTAATATAAAAAAAAATCTCCTTAGAATTGAGACTTCATCATTCAGAATATCCCCTTTCTCATCACCAACAACATTCATTCTTGATTGTACTGACTATCCTCTGGTATTTTTGATCAATTTACAAAGCATTTATTTATTAACTTGGAAATCGTCAGAAAATCTTTATTCATCCCTCTCCTGACTTTCTTGCTACTTTTATTCACTACCTCTTTCACTCTCTTTCTCAAACAACGGAATCTTAACTCAATCCTTTCAATATCTTCATTTGTACAGTTGATTTCCTGGCTTATGGTGATATTAGATTGAGCCATGCCTTCTTTGCATTCATTTCCATTCGAACTTCCCTATTCCACCATACCGTGTTACCTGTCTTGCTTCCTTCCTCTTACTCACTCTAACATGCTTCGGTGGCAGCTTTTATTTTATCCCACTAAACACCCACTTCTTTCATTTAAGTCGCAAAATTTTTCTTCCAGACAACTTAAATATGTTTCTTTCACGCGACTTTCTTGCAATAGCTGTACTCTAATACGTTCTACCGGGGTAGTAGATGCAGATGCTCGAAGGCGCCAACGCTTGAACGCAACGCCCTTCATCCGGCATAAAACTAGATTATGGTCAGTTGCAACCCCGATAAGCGCTCATATCTACTCCCGCGCTTTTCAGTTTTTTATCCACAACTATAAAATCTATTATATTTCTGTCTTGCCCTCTTTCCCATGTACACATATGAATCTTCACACTCACGTCACACTGCGAGATTCTCATTGACACGTTCATCGCCGCGGGGAGGATTGGGAGTGTATGCTCCCAATATACTTTCATACCCTGCCCTATTTACACCAACCCGTCCCTTAAAATCTCATAATTATTCCTTCACTTGTCTGACTGACTATACTGTAACTTTTTTCTTACATTGTCCCAAAACTCCTCTCGGATATTAGCAGGGTAAGACATGTCTGGGGCATAAGCTCCCACGACAAACAGTCTGTAACCCCACCTTTAACAAATCAAGATAAATATCCAAATGTTGTCTGAATTAATGATTAATGAACTTCTATGACTAAAATTCCCCAGACCGGTCTGGCTGTGTAAATAAATAAAATAAGTCCATATATATTCAAATGCATAATTTTTTTTAATTTACAGGTAGGCGATAGGATAAGAGTTATTTTAGATTGTGAAATTGGCACTTTATCATTTGAAAGAAGTTATGAATTTTTAGGAGTTGCATTTCGAGGTTAGTATAACTCTAATTATTACATTAATACTTACCAAGAAAATATTGGAGCCTGATTAAACACATAATTTCTATAAAAAGTACAGTGGAAATTCTTTACATTGTTCTATGTAAAGTTAAACTCAAAGGTGGAAAAGACCATATCTGGTTGGTGTTATTTAAGACCCATATGTTTAACATTTTCTATTACAAACGAATTTGTTTATGTTTTTTATATGTAAAAAATATTTATTATCAGCTTACAAAACATAAGCAATTTTTTGAGATTGTAAATATGTAAAGTTTTTTTTCTTATTTTTTATTGCCTTGAACATGTGTGTCCATTATCTAGGAAATGATGGTCTCGGTTACCAAAAAATATATTAGCAATCTTAAATCAAGTTTAAAAATGTACAGCAATGATAGCCAAGTAAAACATGTATTTAAAATATCAAAACGCATCGCATATTTTTCGAACTATGTTAAAATTATTGTGACTGGTTGTTTTTCTTTCTTTCATTATAAGGAAAACTACCTTTAACAATAAAAACACTTGGTCCCTTGGGTTTCGTTATACAGAGTTTACTTTATTTTAGAATGTTAAATAAATTATCATCTCTTTTAGATTAACACAACTTTATTATTTACTATTTATCCTGTACAGCTGTTATATATCACATTATTAAAATAAGCAAAAAAATTCCAATGACATTGCTTTTGTAGAAGTTGGCAATTCGCTCCACTCTTCAGCATTCTTGTAAGGTCCAAAATATTGCAGAGGGTAACTCTATTTTGAATCTTATAAATTTAGAGCAAAAACTCGAAACAAAACTTTAACAACAAAACTTTATGATTTTTAATGAAATAACACAAATTTTTCTTCATCAATTTTGTACAAGTCAATTAAAAATCACAATTAAATAATTATTAGCACTGTTTTTATTGCAGGCCTTCCAAATAGGAAGTTGTATCCAACTATATCAGCCGTTTATGGAAACACAGAGGTGTCCATGGTGTATTTAGGACCGCCCATGGATGGTTGATAGTCAATCGATGTACTGGGATGGACTATGGTTACTACGCAATAAACCATGTGTGATATAATTTTCCTTTAGTTGTGATAGTCATAATGTCCTTTTAATGACAATTTATTAGAAATACTTGAACATTCAGTCTAGTCACTTTAGCTTTAATTTAAAATGTTGCATTAAGTTTTAGTTGCTATTATTTTCGATTCTTCATTTTATGCAATGTATTCCAACGATTACCAAAGATTATATATTAGAAAAATGTGCGAAAAAATAATATATAGTAACAGGTCACCAATTGCTTTTGCACTATGTAGGCACATTATTAAGTATGTAGGAACTGAGAGCTAATTCTCAAATGTACATATTATATTCAACGAATGATTGATCTGCATTAGCCGCGGTGGCATGTCTACCTGGTACATGTTTAATATACGTTCGAAATATCGAAAATGTTTTCTTATCATATTCATCAATATATAAACATAAATAAGGTGACTTTTTCTTATTAAATAAAAGATTTATCATTTTGATTATTTTACGGAATAAGTTTTAAAATTAGCATAGCATACAAATTTCACTTCAAGTAGCAAGTGCGGACTATCCGCACAAAATCGTACCTGGAGTATGGAGGATGGAGGATGGAGTAGCCCGGTCAAGTTAACCCGAAAATAGGGGTGAGGTTAGAATAACTAATGTAAAGATAAGATAAGTTTTAAAAAGAAGAGATAAGTATGTTTTGTAAAATATACTTGCTCCTGCTCATCAATATCTATTTCGGGTATATCATCAAGTTCAAATGAGCCTTGATAATCAACTACACCCAAAACACTGGGGTTGGAAGTTAATCG
The DNA here is from genome assembly GCA_029849275.1 of Papilio elwesi. Lineage (NCBI taxonomy): Eukaryota > Metazoa > Arthropoda > Insecta > Lepidoptera > Papilionidae > Papilio > Papilio elwesi. Next base: position 7,043,445 of record CM056687.1, on the reverse strand, counting down.
ACAATACATTGAAACCGATCCAGATTTTACTCCCACCTCCACCCACATTTTAGTCCGACCTATTTTTAAGATAAAATTTGCCGTTTGGCAGAACACATAATGCAAACTTTTACCTCGAATAATTTCTTTTGCAAATGGTGGATCGATGGGTCTGGCCTTAATTTCTAATTTTGTTCCGAACATAAGTACAAATTTTCAGCTCTATGCGAATTTTTCCAACCTTTAATGTCTACTGTTTTTTTACGTTGTCACTACATATACATATTTACGTTGTCAGCACCGAGTAGAGGTAAATTTTTCCGCTTAATTTTGATTACCAATTTAGCTTAAAAAGAATAGCAATGTGCATACCAATTTTAAATAAAGACTTAATTTCTTCGAAAAAATAAGATTTAATCTGTATTCACTTTTGCCAAAGCCTAAGTCGCCGCCGCTGCGACGCTAATTTAAAGGAAGATCGAAAGAGTTTCTGTACATCAATATAAAACGATAAGATGAACTTTCCCTTTAGTTGCCTCCCCCACAGGCGACGCATGGACAAGGTCGCACCACGGCCATCGCCGCCCACTTACCAGAACGTCGCTCCTTATATTATGTAAATTATTATTAATCATACATACAAATTCTGAAACTTGTTTTGGACATCCATTATTGTGATCGTATTTTATTTTGGTGAGGTCTGTTTCATGTAACTAATACAGCTTTGTAATTGCAATAAGTAAAATTGTATTTATGCATAGATTATAAGTAATTCGTATTGTGTTGTATTATTATATCTTTAAAGGCGTAATTTAATATAATTTGACCCAAGTTGTTGATTTATTTTGTGTTATTACTTAGTATCAGATTATTACATAGATTGTATTTTACTTGAGTGTTCATAAATGCTGATCATTCAAGCAATTTCTGTCTGTTTTCAGTTTAGTTTATTTTGAACTTTACATATTAGATTATTATTGTAGTATCTGAATTGAATGTAATGTGTATTTAGAATTTAGTTTTTAATCGCTTCCTTTATGTATAAAAGCTATTGGCGAAGGTGAACAATCCTCGCCTGATAATAAAGAAATCTATGTTTCAAAGTTTAGCTTTGACGGTAGAATTGATATTTTGGATTCGTTTCTAGAGGCCAGGCAATATACTGATATTAGATAAGATTATTCTATTTATTATAACTTTCTGTTAAATCCTGAGAAAGTTTGTGATATATTTTCAAGACTCCCAAAAATGAGGTTTTTGTGTAAGTCACATCTTAGCCCATGCCGACACGCTGGCTGTCTAACGCACTTGGGATTTGATCATTTTACCTAAGGGAATACCGACTGCTGTAGTAGGAAGAAATTTTATTACATATAAAAGGATAACCAACCATTATCACTGTTAAATGTTTACGGGAGATATCAAAAATGTGTACCTTAGACGTACTTGTAATAACTTACTCGCCATTTAGAAATGAAATGATGTAACTTTACTCCTAATAATTGTTTTATTGAGTTATTTACATATGATTATACATGAAAATATTTCCTAAAACGTGATCCTCGTGTATCGTATCTGCTAATGTCGCCGGCATGTTCTGATAACCATTTTGTTAGTAATAAAAGTAAGTTTTTTCTTGTATTCCTGTATTATTATTGCTATTCCACATTTAGTCATTTATTTGATTTTAACAAAATATACAGTTACAGAAAAAATCCTCTGGGCTCAACCTAAATGAGGTTTGTATGGACCCTGCACATTCTCAGTTGTTTGTGGATTTTACTATATATAAGTTATACGATACAGATTATAGCGCACACTTGTCTACTTGTCATACTTATTTGCAGCACTGTGTGCTCTACTGTATATACTCGACACAGGGCTAGTTTGACCTTTACGTATGACTGGCTGTTGTTCACACAAATGTCTGTCCTGGGTGGGAATCGAACCCACGACATGCGGCGTGAAATGCAAGTATCCTACTTACCACACCAACCGACCCATCAACACAATTAGAAATTTGATTAGTTTCAACAAAGACCACTCTATTTTATAAAATAATTAACTCATGTTACAATTATATTGTCCGTAGGTACGTGAAAAAGTTAAACATATTTAGGTCGCAATAAAAACGCTAAGATAAGGCAGAAGGCATTTATTATAAAAACAAACGTCGTATCACTTTGGTGAGCAGCACTTAAATATATTTATTTTCTAAATATTCAATTTGGTTGTAGCCTTTATAACGAAACGCTCACAATACACTCGTCACGCAATCTTGCGGATAACAAACAATATTGATTAACACTAAGTGCTGAAAACTTGGATTTCAAATCATACGCGAATACGGCTCGACGTACTAAGGCGTAACATGACAATACACTTAAGTTGCCCTCTTCCCGTGGCTCTCCACTTTGACGTATAAACTTGTCGCGATACAAGGTTTCGATGGTATTTTTACTGACACGTAACGTGGGACGCTATGTCTGTACGTTCTTTTTTTCAATGTCGAACTATAGTATACATTTCTCTACTTATACCTTCCTAAGAAATTGTCATAAACAATATCGAGCCATCTGCCACTAGCATTACGTTCCCGAAGCTTTGTATAGTAGTGCGTGACCTACACGTACACTACACTGTACTGTGTCCACTATTTAAACCATCTGATTTGAAAACGGTGGCGATTTAAATGTTTATACCTCAGATTAGCTCTTAGCAGGTTTCCTTTACTGGATTATACCCAGATACACACCCGTATTCACCAGAATTTTAGAATTATACAAACCCGTATTCACCAGAATTTATATGGCATATAATCTAATTAACTTGACATGGCTTCATAATTTTCGCTTAATTTTATTTTTTTAAATGAATGAATAGAAAAATTAAGAGAAAAAGTGCTTTACATAAAATGGTAATACATACATTAAGTCGTATTCTAAAAATTTGTTCATTTTTAACCTTGAACTAAAAATGAAAGAGCGAGAATGACGAATTGCTACTTGTGTCTGAGTCTGTCGGTACAGGATTTTTAATAAAGATATATTTTTAATAACTCGAGTATGCTAAGTGAGATGCCCATGACTTATGGCATCTCATTTTCATCAAGCCGCGTGCATTTTTTTTCTAATCTAAAATAATGTTCCTTTGCCTTTAAAGACTATTTATTACTCTTTGTTGTTCACTCAGTTTTGATATCATTAAATTAAATTTGAATGAAGAATGGACCTTGGTTATAAATTTGGTGATTTTCAAGGACCAAGGAAACTGCAGAAATAAGATTTTTTCTTGTGTCTTTTCTACTGGAGAGAATGTTACAAAAATAACTTAGTTCTAAGGGAGTAAACCTTACGTTTAACCCAACTTAAGGTTAACCCCCTTGTGAACCCAAAGTTGTACTGTAGAAGTGAAGTTCGGGCAATTAGAAATATCAATAAATATTTTGTGTTAAGTTTTAAATACACGACTATGTATTTATTTACGTGTCATCGCACTCTTTATGAGATTGCAGTGAGATTGTAACGTGAAATCATTCAAACTATTACCACTACGACTCGTGTACAATATCAACCGCCGCTTTAAATTCAATATCATTTCCGTTAAGAGTTTTCTATTAACCACGGGCTTTAATAGAACATCATAGTATTCTTGAAACATCCACACAACAAATATTATCCATACAATCTTTGTAGAATTACTACTAAATATTTCTACAATTGCTTGGTAATTTTTCGTTCTCGACGGTAACTTTAATATTCTATTTAGTTTATATAGAGCAAAATAGAATTAACAAGTACATTGATCACAGATCAGATCTAAATTTTCGTAATTGTCTGTTCAGGATCTTTTGAAATTTTTTATTACACAGGTGTCCGCAAATGTGTACAACGGATCTTCCGTCCTTAGCCTAAATTATATAAAAAAAGTTGCTTAGTTTGGGCGCTAGAGAGCTTCGGGAAAGGTAAAGTTTGTCTCGAGAAGTCAAAAAATAACAAAGGTTATAAGAAATTATACGTAGTTTTGTAACAGCCTGTATATTTTTTTGTGGGATAGATACTAAATTTTAAAAAAAATTGCTCCGTGAAAATCTGCTTGATGTTGTAAATACTTTCTATGTTCTTAGACACTTACATCGGGAATAAAATGGTAACACTAATAAAGTTTTAATTGAAATTCGGCTGTGCCTGTGGAAGTTAAATGCACAAATTATTACTTTAACAGGAAAGTATAACGGTCCTACAGAAAAGCAGCGTAAATTTCTCGTATATGAGGTTAGATGGCATGGGCTCCTTCAATGCCTATGCTTGGTCCAATAACAATGAATTATAATTTATATTTATAATTGTTCATTACAATATCACGCCTCGTGATCTTAGACCTGTGATATACAGCAAGTTATAATAAAAAATATTAGTGTTAACTAGTTATTACCAGCGGTCACTTGATATGAGGTGTGCCGCTTGCTCGTTCCTTCTACTATAAAAAAAGTAAACGCAGATATTCAAGAAAAAAAAATGTTAGTCTAAAAAGTAATGTTAGTTTTACATGAATATTAGTGGATAATGTTTTAAGAATCACCTTTTTAGTCTCGGGTTTCTTCGACAAAAAGATGTAGTTTATTGTTACAGACGCGGTTAAAAAATGAATAAAATCCGTTTAAGACTTTGGGATATTCCAAAAATACCATCATCTTTGAAGCCCTCTATGTCAGTGGTAAGTTGGGTTAAATCAAAATATTTTCGTCTAGTCATGCGTTATATAAGTCTATGGTCATCCGTTGTACATATCCATTCCCGACACCTTGTATATTCATAATAAACATTTTGTACTTTACTACAATTACATAAAGGCCGCATTAACCTTAACTAATAAGAACCCCTCAAATGGACGTGATGAAAAGTATTAACTTTTGTAAATTAGGCGATACATAATTCAAATATTTCTTAACTTCCCTTAAAGGGTTAATTTCGGCCAAGCTAAAGCCATAAATACTTTTTATACATCTCTAATCGATGCACTTGTGATCGCCCACAACTTTATCCTTATCTTGCAAGAGGTCACTCATTTGGGGTTTCACTTTCGTTGGAGGAAATTTTGTAAGGCAAAAATCGGCAAAGAGACAAAAAAGTTTACACAGCACAGGACAAAGCAAGGCTTGATGTATGACCGCCGCACTGCGATACCACGGTCCGTCGAATGGATCCAAGATGGCTGGACACAGCATGTGGTTCAAGTTCACTTGAGCTGGCTGCAAATAAAATGTAATATCAAATGTGCGTTGACTAAGTCATCTACAAAATAAGGGTATAAAGACTTTTGGCACAAATATGTAGGAACTGCAATTACTATCGTTATTAGGTCAGTGGGGAAATGCTCAATTTTTAAAGCTGGCCAAGGTTTAATTCTTTTTATAAAAGCAAAGGAGCAATGGGTTATGGAGGGGAGGACCTGGGATTTCCATTGAGTCCCCTCTTCTGAGACTGCGTTTTTCAGAATAATACGTATAAACACTAAAGTCTTATGTTCAGTTTATCAGTATATGTCGCATTTGAAAAGATATTTAAAAGTAGTATAATATAATGACATCCGGTATGTCAGCTCAGCTATAAAGGAATGGCTCTTTTCAAAAATAAATAATCTGAAATATTTAATGTGGGTTCATATGAAAATAAAAATACTTACAATGGCAATTAGCTGTAACACAATAAAATGGTAGAGAAGATTCAGGGCATAGCTGAAGATGCACCAATTGAAGTCCCAAAATGGTTCTATGTTATATACACCTTGAACAGATATTTTGATATTAACATTTAAAAGCCTTATTTGCCGCCAACCACACAGTAATATAAAAAATAAATCTTTAGAATTTTACTTAATGTCATAAGTAGATTAGTGCTATTTATAACATGATAGGTAACATTTGTATCTTTAATGAGTACTTAAACTTCAATGAAAAATTATTATGTGACTGTTGCTTATGGAATGGAATAAACTTTAATCCTCCAGGAGGAAAAAATCTAACATACCTCCAATTCTCAGTAAATAATATGGTATTATGAACATCATTCCATGTTGTATCCAATACAAGGCGGCTTCGGCAAAAATCTAAAAATTAAGATGTTATAACATAAATTATTGAATAATATGACTGCAATGTATACAATACTGGGATAAAACATACCGTTCTTGAAGCTGTTTCAGGAAAAAGAAATGCTAGTAGGGGTCCATTCAATAAATTTAAATGTATACGAAATATGGCTGTTACCCTATTACTGGGTGGTGCCGTAAGCAAATAGATCTGTAAGAAACATCAGTTGAATAATAAATATTAATACAACAGATGCTGCTATATCATAAGCATCTGAACTGAACTGTAAATATTTATTAACCATACAACAAAAAATTGTTATTATAATATTACACTATTATGTTATTATGCTCTGTTTCCATTACCAAGAAAATTTGTTTTCATCAACCGATCCAATGTAACATACCTTGGAATGATTATTATGTTTCCAACATGTTTCCTGCTTTCACACCTTTTTATCCAACATTGTCTCAATACCTTTCTTGCCCATGTCACTCTTCAAGCAATCCATTCATCTTTTCTGAGGTCTATCAACATATCCCTCCACATCCATAAATGAAACTCGCCTTGTCACATACCATGCCCATGGTTTGGGTATTTTATGAGGTGCTTACCTTTTGCTTATTAATTACTTGACTACTATCACATGCATAACTTTTAAAGTCATATAATATAAAAAATAATTGATGCATACCATATGCATTACCCCACACATTTATCACAACATTTACATTTCTGCTGCATGCACCCCAGGTATCTTTTGCTATTTCATCCATCCTGCATTTATTCTATTTTTCCCATCACTGTCAATGTACCATTTTTTTTTCATCAGTGATCTGGTGTAGAGGAAATTGGAGCAGATTGGTAGGCATACACCATCTATGGTAAAAGGGATATAACTGGATGGACCATAGAAATCGCAGACCAGGATTTATACATTATTTAATCTAGCTCTCATCCTCCTTTACTTTACGTTATATATTGTCCTCAACTATATGTGTGTATATATATATATATATAAAACATGTAAATATACATTACAAATCAAGTACATATGGAAAACTCACCTGCATTAATGTTGTCACATGACAGGGATTCAATAAATATATGACGGTTCGAGAAGCAAACTTGAACCCGATTTCCATTCCCCATAGTAATGTTAAAAGGATCACTAACAGTCGTTTACCCCCTCGATCATATTTTGAATAATATTTTTTGTCTGTTATTTCCAACTTAGGATAGAATTTTACCTAAAACAATTTAATATGCTATTAACAAAGTTAAGATAAGGTTTTGGTTGTGTTTTATTTATAAATAAATAAATTCTTTAATTACATTACATATGGTATCAGGTAGTAATTAAATTAAGACTGAGACTAAGAATTAAAAAAATATTTATTGGCAAGAAATACTTACTACTATGTAGAAACATATTGTTGTTACTACAACAGTTTCAATTATCTGTCTTTTAGTTGATAAAAAAAAAGCACATTCAGGACCTACATTTCTAGGCACAGCCTTATTTGCACCACTATATGCCCACTCAAACATATTGATTTTATTTAATTTATCTTATATTCGAATCTTATTATACATTATTATTTCACATGTGTGTCAAAAATTATATCTATTTTAAAAACAATTTAATTTTACAACAAATTTTAAATTTAAAATCAACATTTCCTTCTCACTTCTGATCTATCCGAATTACAAATCCAAAGAGTAGTATAGTACCTAGTATAACTATAATATATGTAGGAATAGGACAGTGCTACCAACTCTTAAAAATATTTGGCCCTAAACCTCTAATCAAAACCCCTATCTCCCCCCCCAAAATAATATTATCTATATATATAATAAATAGGGCCACAATTTTCACCCTTACTTCAAAATGAATGGCTTAAATCTTTGAAATTACGGCAAATGTATTTGTCTCATAAAAGTCTTGTAAAATTTTGTAATTTTTAAAACAGCGCAAGTTATCTCCATACATGCCAGTCTCAACGCCTGTCATTCTAATCAAGCTATTGTTAACAAACTGTACGTCAAAAATTGTAATTATTGACTAGATAGCGTTACTTCAGGCCTAATATTCTTATTTTACTTTTTCCTTTTTCTTAATCACGAATAAATGTCATACCAAAAAGTAAAAATCCATAAAAATATAACGCCCCTGAAAAACCCCATAGCGTTCATTTACCCACTAAATTTGGGAGAATAACTCCTAAGTTGGGAACCCTGGAATAGGAATCTAGAAAAAAAAACTAATGAAAGAGTATGTAATAACCATAGAGCATCAACCACTTGAATATTTTGCATAGTGATCTAGAAGCCGAAAAGAAATCAGTATCGACGTAAGTCGATAAATAATGAAAACCATAAACATTGAGCAATTCTCTATCTAAACTACGAATGTTACCTTTACCTAAAATAATCCAAATTGGTCTTAATAATTTATATCCGTGTCTTAAACATAACAGAACAACGAAAGAAACGTCATTTGTACCAGTCTAAATTATAATTGGACAGTGAAAACTTTTTATGAAATCCCCATAAACAATAAAATAATAAAGATTCCGCCTTCAATTATTGTAATTTGGTAGAATAATCTGGAGAAAATCTTTATATTACAAAAATCGTTTCATTTCGGTGTTTCGGTAGAACAAGCTTCAAATCGGTAAAATACCGATAGTTCGATAGGTTTGAGACCACTGGCAGTGTATTTGTTGAAGCAGTGGAGCACTTTGGATTTTGAAAGCGTTTTCAAGTTTATCGGTCCAGATGATCGGGGTGCTAGGTTAGATTTTTGTTCTATCAAGGAGTTGGTTTAACGGTACCTGGATTTATGCGATGTTTGGTCTTCTGTAAAAATTTATCATACAAAGGAACCTCCTGAGTATTTTCAGGTTCTTCGGTCGACTAAAGTCATGGATCGCGTTGAATTTCTCAGGAGTCGGACGCGTACCTTCGGCGTTAACATGTTCATTACAGCACCTTGATCTTGGAGACGCTCAAGAACTTATCGAAGCTGAATCTCGTGGTAGTCGCGTGACGCTATTAAATTATCATCTAAATATGGGAAAACGAATTCTAGATATGTTAGAATTTCATCCATTCCATATGGAAAGAATTTGTTGCGTTTCATGATCCGAAATTCATAAAAGGGAATTCAAATAATCTAAAAGGTGCAGAGATCGCAGTTTTGGGTATATTAACTGGATTTACCGGAATTAAGAAGTACGGTCGCACTAAATCGATTTAACTAAAGACGGTGCAATTATGAAAATTATGAAAGAAATCAGCAATATGGCGTACCGGGAGTCGGTCAGGTATTGTCCTAGCATTGAGACCTCTATAATCACCACAAGGTCGATTAGTGCCATCTTCCTTGGGAACCACCTATAAAGGTACTGGCCCAGAGCTCTCAGATCGACGAGGAATACCATTTCTTACCATGTCCTCGAACTCACGATTAGCGCTGCGGAGACGATCCGGAGCCAACCTGCATAGACGACGGACGGCAGGGTCACCTGAAGGCTTTGTTATCTCTCGGAACTGAGAGAGAAGGTCATGGTAGCGGCTCGTATCAGTAAAAGTCTTTATTAAGCACAATGTTGATGACAGAATAGTAGGCTGAGCTGTAGTCCGAAAAGTTGTTGTCTTATCTACTAACTGGCGATGTCTTATGTTTACGACCAGATTGTTGAATGAAAGAAAGTATGTCCCAATAAAAGTTTTTGTCACGGACGCTATTACACGTACGACGTAGCCCAAAATCTAATGTTATATTTAACCAGCCCTAAGTATTAATAGACTAGCCGTTTGCTGCATAAAGTTCGTGATCACTTTTGGTGAGATGCATGTGTTGCTTTGTTCTGGAACTTCCAATGATACCAACAGAGACCATTCTGTCCAACAGTTTCAACTGTTAGATTTGCTGCGGGATCGTCGACGCCGGAATGGAGAACCTTCTCAACTACGTGAGCGCAATGCCACTGAGAAAACAGCAAGCTGCCGCGTCAAATCAATGCGGCGAGGAAACTTGGTGTATCTGCGGCTGATGACGTTGCTAAAAATGTCGGCAAGCTTCGTTACATCGTCTAAGTTGTATTTTGACTGCGATGTATATATATAAGTCGTCTGTGAGACGCTGCGTCGGTTTCCTTTCTATCCGTCATGTTTGTTTGCACTAGGGTCACCAAATGTATGTAGGCATTTATTAAAATACTCGTAGACAGACAAGTATTAAATCGTATATTATCAAATAAACACGTATACATAAAATAATACCAATTTCATGACAGTCGAAAAATGTCAAAGCGAATAATTTGTCTTTGTCTTTCTTAATTGTTTTAAAAATAATGTTGACATGTTATTTTGCATTTTAGATACATATTATAATATGTTGCTTTCATTTGTATTTTATTAAACTTAAATTAGGAAATCGACAGTTTGAGACATTTATTGCGTCATACTTCATCATTTTGCATTGGTTATGGGTTTATTAATTTATTTCCAATAACATGTTCAAAAAAGTTTAAATACAATTACGTACAATTAATAAGAACGAACAAATGAACATATCGATAAAAGGTACACAAAATTTACAATATCTACGTTACATTTGAAACATAAAGAAAATAACTAAAAATACAATGAATTGTTGAATAATAAAAAAAAACAATCACATTACACATTATGAAAGAAGATTTCTCTTTTTCTTCTATTCGGACCCATGTGCCACAATGGCCCGGTTTTGAATTTTGAAATTTTTAAGCCTAGGTCGTGAATTTTTGCAATGACAGTTTCCGCCCCGAACTCTTCTAGTTCTTTGGTCCCAAATGGCCACCAGCAGGATGTCGACTGCATAACCTACGAAATTTACGCTAACGAGAGATCGATGCGCAGCATTGCATGGTTTTGCAGCTGCCCCCCTGGGTACGCCCACACCACTACCCATAGGCATCCGCAACAAGCTAATTCCCTGTCCATCCCCTCCTCACCCGCCAAATCCTCTTCCCCTTCCCATCCTTTTCTTATTAGAAAAGGGTAAGAGGAGGATGAGGACTACTACTACAATTAGGCTTCCGGCACGTCACTCATCAGACGAAACGCAGAATACTTCTACTTCACGCCTGTCTTCTGTGACTTCGTGGTATTTCGCCGGTCGAACCGGCGCATTCGTGCAAAAGATGTTGTTATTGCGGACTCTACAATCAGTATCCAACAACTTACATTAAAATAGTTATCGGGTATGAAAAAATTAATACTACTTTCCTTACTCAATCGCGGACTCCAAGCACGTTCAAAAAATGTTAAATTCGATTGCTTGTCTTTTATTTTTGATCGGATTTAATCTCTAGCTTGCAAACATATTTATTTGGATAAGAATTAATACTGAATAAGAAAAAGAAGCGTCGAAACAGCTTTGTAAACTTTTAATTGATTGTCCTAATAAGTTATTGTGAGATAGAAGATAGAGATATTCCATCCCTAACTTTTGTTTCGTATTTTTAAAGTCAATCCCATAGAAATCCGCAACAAGCATATGTGTTGCAGATGCGTTGCCTACCTTTAATGGATAGAGGGCATCGATAGGAAAAATAATATTTTCTTTTCCCCGCTTACCACCTCCCCGTCCAATCCTCTTCCCGTTGGTGTCCTGTCCTTATAACGAAAGAGTGAGAAGGGGATGAGGATTGAAATAAGGCCTCCTGCACCTCACTCATCAGACGAAACACAGAGTACTTCTACTTAACGCCAGTTTTCTGTGAGGTCGTGGTATTTCACCGGTTGAGATAGCCCATTCGCTCAACAGATGTTGTTACCTACTACTGTTAGAAGTATATATTACGCATTATTAAGAATAACTCACAAACTACCGGTCAGATCTTGAATAAAACAAAATGGGACCATATGACAAGCTCTAGCTGTCGAACAAAAAGAATTATCGAAATCTGTTCACCGGGAGCGGTGTTCTGTAAGTTTTTATTATTTATTATCTTATTTCATTTTAAATTGCAATAATTTTAAATTAGATTAAGTAAGAATTGCATTTTTTTAAATATGTGCGTTTAAAAAAACGAAATCAAAGTCTTTGGCCTCCACGCCAGGGGAAGCAGCAGGACCACATATCCTAATCTAAATTAAGCCTATCAAAACCAAACATAATCAACATAGCTAAGGTAGACGTAGAAAATAAGCAGGTTTATTGGAAGTTAAAACTTCTTTAGACACGCTTGGCGTAGGGAGCAAGCTAGTGAATGCGCAACGTAAGCGTTACGAAAAGGTTGATCGGACGAGGCGATCGGAAATTACTTTTTTCTTTTGTTTTTGTTGTATTCAATTTTGAATTTTGTTGTTAAGATTACTACAATAATACAAGAATTTTAACGTAAAATCCTTGGGCTTACACAAATCCCATCTTCCTGTGAACCAAGGAGTATTTGTTGCATTCATTAATATTTTCCATCATTTTAAAAATAAAACAGCTCTTCAACTTTTTAAGTCATTTATTTGTATGAATATACTTAAAGTAACTAAGAACTATAAATTTATCTACAATGGCAGTGCTTACAACAATATTTAAATTATGTAGTTCGACATTGTTGCCCAAATTTTGTAAACAATAACATACGGAGAAATATTAAGGGACCGGTTTATATGACGTTTATACGACGCATTCTAACACGCCTTAATAAAATATCTAATTTGACGTATAACGAAGATATGATTATAAATTCAGCTTATAAATTATGGGTTAGCAAAATTCAGCTCGGCCGCTGAATTTTATAAGGTGAAATTTAGTATGACTAGCGAAATGAATAAACTTAACTAATATTTAAGTAATTTAAATGTATATTAACTCTCTAACTTACAGAATGATCTCGATGGTAGTAAAAACAATTTTAAGCAATGAAATAATCTTGTTAGAAAATCACGTAGATTAAAATGAATGTCTAAAAATTAAATACTCTATATCCTTAATATATATGTAGATCCTATATTTAATTTGCTTTGGTGTATATTCGTGTGGATAACATGGAAAAATACAAGGAACCGCTTATTTATTATACATCAACTTAATTAAATCGTGCATTTATTATATAATATTAAAGTTCATTTTCGAAAGAATAAAGTATAAGTTGATCTACTCTTTTGTACATTTTTGGGCTTGCAGTTGTGTGTGTGTGTTTTATTTTTAAATTTAATATTTTGTCGTTTACACTAAACGGTGTTTTTTATGCAAACTGAGCACCGCGAGACTCGTTCCAGTAACCGGCCAGATTTAAGTGTGTCACGTTCAGGCTTTGCAAATTGTTTATTGTCTTCAATAATCGTGAGCCAGAAGCTAAGTTTGTTGGCAAAGTGATGACAAGTGCCGCCCTCTCCGTTGCATTCTATGAACGGTGTAGATCGGAAGTCTTCGAGACATGACCCAGGGCTCGCCAAGGCTTGGCCACCACCTTGACCACCGGCTCCCGTGTGCTAATAAAATCATATTTTATATTATTGTATTTTAAGTATTTTTAGGCATAAACTGTATAAAAACTAAAATGTAATTTATAACTCACCATCACAAAGCTGTAACCGATCCATAACTCTCTCCAACCTCCGGGGCAGCTAGGAATGTCCAGGGTTTGACTATGAACTGCTATGACGTTTGCTGGAACTTCACAAACCACACATCTTGATATGTATCGCATTATTTCATTGCCTTCTACTGGCATCATTGGAATTGGTTGACCGGTGGATAGCCAGTAGCTTCGGTCGTTGCGACTAGCATAATTGCAAACGTCATTTAGGTCACAAAATAGGAATGGCATCGTACTGAATTTTCGAACACATGAGCCAGCATAGCCCAAATCTTGATTGTGAGCCTTCTCGTTGCCGTCTACGTAAAGTAAAGAGTAACCATCCCATAACTTGACGTGGCCGGCTTCGCATTGAGGGACTGCGTCACTTTGACTATGCCTAACCAGAAGAATTCCCGTTAAATAATCAGTTGTAACACATGGAGCTCCTGGAGTTCCAGGAATGCCAGGGATACCGGTACGTCCTGTTTCACCTCTTTCACCCTGAAATCCTTGTATACCTTGTGGTCCAGGTATGCCTGGTGGACCTTGAGGTCCTGGGTATCCACGATCACCTTTTATTCCTGGACTACCGTCTAAGCCTGGCGCACCTGGTGGTCCAGAATTGCCCGGTAAACCGTCAAATCCAGGAGGACCACGAGGCCCAGTTACTCCCTTTTCTCCTAAAATAAACTCGGCATCTTCACCTTTCTCACCTTTTTCGCCAGACAAACCAATCAAACCTGGCGCACCACGGAATCCTTGATCACCTTTCTCTCCCTGTAAGCCTATTGCGCCCGGTTCACCATTGCGACCATCAAAACCACGATCTCCTTTGGTACCTTTCTCGCCAATCATTCCAGGGATACCAGGTGCTCCTTGATCACCTTTTTGGCCAGGTAAACCAAAACCGGTAGCTCCTTTTTCACCTTTATCTCCTTTTGGCCCTTCAATTCCAGGTAATCCTGTTAAACCTGGTGCACCGTCAAATCCTGGTGGTCCAGCGATTCCTTCTCGACCTTGGTCTCCCTTCTCTCCTCGTAGCCCAGGTGGAGCAGAAAGGCCAGGGGGGCCCATTTCACCAGGGAGACCAGGAAATCCTATGTCTCCTTTCTCTCCAGGAGCACCTTGTTGACCAGGGCGTCCATGTTTACCGGGTGTTCCAGGTAATCCTTTTTCTCCTTTGATAGTCATTCCAGGAATACCAGATGGACCAATAGGACCTGTATCTCCTGCAATAAAATTTCGTTTATTTATTTTTTCGCAATGTTATATTGAAAAAATAATTATTGTAAAACAATATTTTTTTTATAATTTTGACCCGTAAATTTGTTACATAATATTATAGATATAAGGTTAGAGTTGGGTTATTTGTTATTTCATTTCAATAACTTGGTGAAAATATGGTTAAGCGACTCCACTGAGGATGCAAAAGAACATATAAGAAGAGAAATGAAAGTTTAAGGTCAGTATTTTTTGAAATTAACAAAATCAAAGAAAGGCGGGAATTATTTGCCGCTTTGTTATTTTTCTCTATAAAACTTTTGTAATTGTAAACTTTTTTGTTGTACACGGGTTGTCAAGGAAGACGACTTCATTTCCAAAGTCCAAATTTTAGGACATGGATAGATGTTTTCGTTTCTAACTATAATTAAAGAAACCAATAAAAAAAATTATTTAACAATTTTCAAAAATCTTCCTCGCTTCGAAGTGTACGTTATATAATTATGCCATTACATAATCGTATTACATTACAATAGCAGCTTATATTAGGTTATATTTCTTGCAATTTAGAAAAAGATAGCCCGAGATAAATAGACGTTACTAACGGGTTAGCGACGTTCTAAGCACGGCATTTATATCAATATGCGGTATAGTTTAGCATTTATTTTAAAAGTAAGTCAACCTATGGCTTAGCAAATTATCTAACCATCAGTATCGCTTTCAAATTTATATTTTACTAGTGACCCGCCCCGGTTTGCCCGGGTACAACATATTTATGTTGATCCGATCGCTACCGCCGAACACAGTGCCAATCTGGACAATCCCTGTAAATTTTATCGAAATCGGTCCAGCCGTTTCGGAGTCTATAGGCCTATAGGGGAACATAAACACTCTTCGCTTTTATATACTATTTTTTTTTCATAA
This sequence comes from Papilio elwesi, assembly GCA_029849275.1. Lineage (NCBI taxonomy): Eukaryota > Metazoa > Arthropoda > Insecta > Lepidoptera > Papilionidae > Papilio > Papilio elwesi. Next base: position 7,027,653 of record CM056687.1, on the reverse strand, counting down.
AAAGTATCAAATGTTACTTCTAGTAGCTCCAAGAAAATGTGTACAAAGTTTCAAGATGATCGGTTGAGTAGTTTTCGCGTGAAAGCGTAACAAACTTACATTCACGTTTATAATATTAGTAGGGATAGGGATTGTGGAGTTTTTTTTTTCAAATTTAATGTACATAACTATTTATGTGGCTAATTTTTTGACTCAAATTAATGTAAAACTAAGTTACACTCTACTAAAGTTACTCAAAGTAACATAAAAAATTAGACGAATTCACTTATTTACGTAATAAAAATATATCAATAATCTAATAATAATAATCTGATTGATTGTGTACGCTTCCGATTCCCCAATGAATGAGGAAGTAGAATGAAAAGCAATGAAAAGTAGAAACTTAGAAAGTACTTTAATAGGCCAGGTCATGATGTTTCAGTCATGGTCGTGATGTGTCAGGTCATCAGTATGAGTTTTCATACTTTTAGCAGTAAATCTTTTGACTCATGCTTAGCAACTTCTATTGATACCGGCGTAAGACTTCTGAATTCAAAATTCAATTTTCTTTGTCTACAAGTGTTGTGAAATTATTTGGTCATCGTATTTACTGGGACATGTAGAAATGTTTTTGTTTATTGTAACGTTACACGTAAGCTAATAAATATATTAGGACTTTATAAATAGGGCCCCGGTTTTGTTCGAGTTGTTGCATGCTGCTGTGGAGCAAAGCTTGAAGCTACAATATAATATTCAATATTATATTCAAAAGAGGCACTACGGCTTATCGTTTGATATGATCAAACTAATGATCAATCAAATCAATGATTAATAAATGGACATACTTAAAGTATATAAAGATATTAAGTAGACTAGAAGTATATTATAGAAGACATTTTTTTCTAAACATTAACTACAGACATTCTAGTAAGATACCTCAACTAATCCATTTGTTATTTTAGGAGACCATGCAGGACATAGAATATGAAATACTATCCCGTTGTTGTTTCTATACCCGATACGTATACATATATGGTGCAATTCATACACGGTACAATTCATTAATTATTATTAACATCATTTTCCTGCCCTGTTTGCACTTTATGGGGGAGGCGGCACAACACTTTTTCTTCTTTCATGCCTTTTCATCAACCGTCGTCTTGGTAGTCACTTTTTTATGGAAAAAAGTGGTAAACGAGCGAACGACAGAGGAGGGAAAAAGATATTTACTCCTTCCTGTCCAATCCTCTTCCCTTTATCATCCTATCCTTATGAAGAAAAGGTGGCAAGGGGAAGAGGACTGAAATCGAGCCGCCAGCACATCTCTCATCGGGCGAAACGCAGTTGTTGCTTCTAATAATCTACGCAGATCAATCGCTAACAATATATAATCACTTTCGTTACCAAATTCGCAATATCTTACCAATAAGCTACCGTTTTACAATGATATGATGTAAGTGGTTTTCCTCAAAGTTGTAACGATTCTGCTTGGTTGATACCCCTTGTTGGAATTAATAGCTATATAAAATGGCAATATTTTTTGGTGCGTCAATCACTTAAAAACTAGTGAACGTATTGGTATGAGACTACGACCAATCAACGCGGAATTTTTTTTTAATTCCTTTGTTCTTTCCTTTTTTTTTTAGATTTATTTTTATATTTTTTTATAGTTTTTTTAACGCTCAACCAAGCAGCCCGGTGTTAGCTTGTGCTTTATAATTAATTATAAAAGAATATAAGGAATTTGATGAAATAAAATATTTTTCTAATTTACCTTTTTCTCCAGCAAATCCAATCTGTCCTCTTTCTCCCTTTTCTCCTATTAATCCCCGATCTCCTTTTTCTCCTTGAAAACCTTGTTCTCCATCTCTCCCAGAATCTCCTTTCTCTCCCATAAAACCAGGGTTACCTTGTGGCCCGGTATCTCCTTTATCTCCCTTAATGTCAATTGATATTCCCGGTAGCCCTTGATCACCTTTCAATCCTATGTCACCCCTAAGTCCTGGTAGACCAACAGGGCCAAAAGGACCTCGGTCCCCTTTTACACCATCTAATCCGTCGCGACCCTGGAAACCTCTCTCACCCTTATCACCCTTCGCACCTTGTTGTCCCGGAAATCCAGATTCGCCTATGGGGCCAGGCATGCCATCCATACCCGGTGATCCTGGCAAGCCAGGTTCACCTGAAAGACCTCTATCTCCTTTCTGACCTCGCACACCAGGATAGCCACGATCCCCTTTAGGCCCTGGCTGTCCAGGGAAACCATCTAGTCCTGGAGGTCCCATATTACCTTTTTGTCCAGCTGGCCCTGGCTGACCATACCCAGGTAAACCAGCGTTACCCTTGTCACCCTTTTCACCTGTTATTCCTGGAGCACCATCCAAACCTCTCAAACCAGGTACACCTCTTTCTCCTTTGTCTCCCTTGTCTGCTGCCAAACCTGGTTCTCCTTTGTGACCTGGGATTCCTGGTAAACCTCTATCACCTTTTTCTCCAGATATGCCCGGTCTTCCTGGCTGCCCCACTGGGCCCACAAAACCTTGATCTCCCTTTAGCCCAGGTGCACCAATCGGACCTATAGGTCCAATAACACCGGGTGCTCCTGAAATTCCTGAAAAACCTCTTTCTCCCTTATCTCCTTTATCTCCTGGCATACCATCTACCCCCGTAACACCTCTGGGACCTGGACGGCCACGAGCTCCAGGGAATCCTTTAGGGCCATCAGGCCCCTGCATGCCAGGTTCCCCTTTTATACCTGGTAAGCCTATAACTCCTGGTTTTCCTGGACCACCAGGGTATCCTTGTTGTCCTTTAGGACCTTCTCTTCCAGGTATACCCGGTTGTCCGGGTACTCCAGGGGGACCAACAGGGCCAGCATCGCCTTTCTGCCCCGGGAAACCTGCAATTCCTGGTCGTCCAGATAATCCTGTGTCTCCTTTTTCACCTGGCAAGCCGATTGCTCCAGGAGGTCCGTCATTTCCAGGTATTCCAGATATTCCTCTAGGTCCTTGATCTCCTTTTTCTCCCATTAAGCCAGCAGGTCCTGGGGGCCCAGGCATGGAAGGACCAATTTCACCTTTATCTCCTTTTAGCCCAGGATTGCCAGGAAATCCTCGTGGGCCGAACTCTCCAGGAGTCCCCGGGAAGCCCATACTACCCATTTCTCCTTTGTCCCCTCTTGGACCAGGCAGCCCACGAGGCCCAACTGGGCCTGGTCTTCCATCTAAGCCCATATCACCCTTGTCTCCAGGGCGTCCTGGAAAACCTTTATCTCCCTTTTCGCCTGAGTCACCTGTACAAAAAGTGGAACATGATATTCTTTTGTATAGGTACGCGTAGTATAGTGTAGATATCATAATGAATTATAGGAAAATTAAATACATATTTAATGAAGTGGCTTTAATCGAGAAAGGTATGCTTTAGTGGTGAACTTATGCTAAGGGAACCAAGATAAAAAAATTGTAATACTATAGCAATATTTTAAATTTAAACAAACATTTCTTCATTATTATCTTTTAAGAATAATTTTAAATAATTAGATTACAGTCAGTTGACACTTACCTGGTAATCCTTGAGGTCCGGGTAGTCCCGGAGCTCCTCTGTCACCTTTAGTTAACTCTAATAAATTAGCCGGACACATGCCTGGTTCTCCTTTCGTCCCAGTGATTCCTGGGAATCCTTTATCACCTTTTAGACCCACATCACCAGCAGTGCCTTTTTCTCCTTTAACTGAAGCTCCTTTAACACCAGGTATTCCAGGGGTCCCGGGAATTCCAGGACTTCCATCTGCTCCAGAAGGGCCTATAAAGCCTTGATTTCCCTTATGCCCAGGCATACCAATCGGACCACGATCACCTTTAAATCCATCGCTTCCTCTTTCACCTTTTGGCCCTTGTAAGCCTCTCGGTCCTTGTAGTCCTTTTTCTCCAGGAGGCCCCTTTATCAAGCTTGATGGAATAATAGCATCGGCACCTTTGTCCCCAGGTGGTCCCATTGGTCCCTCGTCGCCTCGTTCACCCTGTTATTAGGACAAATAATTAAAATATTGGTTTAACGATGTATTCAGAATTTTGTAAGAAATGCAGATTAAAAATATATTACACATACCGGAGCACCTGATGTACCAGGTAATCCATTTAATCCGTCCGCTCCACGTTCACCCGGTAAACCGACTGGGCCAGCAGGTCCTCTTTCTCCTCTTTCACCCGGAAATCCATCCGCACCTCGATCACCCTTTGCACCAGGGCCACCAGGCCAACATTCATTACAACGACCACCTATATCACCCTTAGGTCCAGTACTTCCAGGCATACCATCAATACCCGGACTACCTTTATCGCCTTTCTCTCCTGGGGCCCCCATTTCTCCCGGGCTTCCAGGTGTTCCCAAAGTAGAATTTCCGGGCACACCACGTAATCCTTGATAACCTCGTTCACCTTTTTGTCCTCTTTCTCCTGGAATTCCGGGTCTTCCTCCGATGCCTTTATCTCCCTAACAAACAAATAAGGATTTAAATGGGATAATTATTTAACATCCCTCTATATAACTATCATATCCAGCCTTTGTAAAAATCTATATCTAAATTAAAATCAATATCAGAAGAATACCAAAATAAATACCAGACAGATAGAAAACCTGAAAACATTATAGAATCGAGAGGATTCGGACCACACTGTTTTCATGTTTTCAGTGGTTTATACGTTGTATATTTATCAAATACCATGACTATCTGTGTGACTTACCCAGTCACCATCACACGGTCTGAACTATACTGAAACTTTAGTCATGCATAGCATATGCAGGTAGCAAGAAGATATCCACTAAGAAAGGCCTTAACAAAAAAAATACTCTGATTTTAAGGAAGGTATTCAGGGGGTCAACAGTGGCTAACAGGATTTATAGAAATACGGAAAAATCGTAATTAAAAGAACTCTTTTTTAAATTAAGAAGCCCATTTGTTAAGGAACGTAATATATTAAACATGTTATATACAAACAACAAACACGCTACAACCCTTTATAGCCAAGCATAAATAAAAGTAACGTTAAGCGAGAAGAGTATAGCTATCCTCGGGCTAGGGATACGACGTACGATGTGGTGGGTCAATAAAACGTTTTTCTGAAGTGCTTGCAAAGGCAAACTTACCTTAAAAGTAAGAAGTCGCTAGTTATACTTTATAACGAGACAATTATAGGTTGCCGTATAATTTTTAATTCAATTCAAAAAATCACCAACTTAGCTAAAATCTTCAATTTAAATCTATTTTTTTATGATATAAGGTGGCAAAGTAGCTAGCGTATCACCTGATATCAAGTGAACGCTGCCTATAGACATCCGCAACAGGCAAATGCGTTGCATATGCGTTGCCTTACTTTAATGGACGGAGGAGGGCATAGACAAAAAATAGGATATTTCCTTTTCCCTATTAACCCCCTCCCAGTCCAATCCTCTTCCTTTTCCCATCCTATTCTTATGAGTAAAGCGTGGGAAGAGGAAGAGGACTGAAATTAGGCCTCCGGCACCTCACTCAGCGGAAGAAACGCAGAGTACTTCTACTTTACGCCTATTTTCGGTGAGGTCGTGGTATTTCACCGGTCGAGCCAGTCAATCCGTGCAACAGATGTTGTTGCGGGCTCTACCACTAAATATTTTTTTTTCGTAACAGTCTAGATCAGGTCGCTGTGAAAGTCATTATACCGCAGGGAGATATGACCAAAAATATTATCTATACGAAGTAATCTAATTTTTTCAAGTACTCAATCTGATTTCGTTTAAATTAAAAGGCACGGTGGGTGAAACTGCGTGACACAGCTATTTGAAGCTAGCTAGTAAAATGGACACTTACTGGGATTGAGAAACCATCTTCGCCTTTAATTCCTCGGGGACCTTGCGGTCCAACTGGTCCATCGTATCCTCTTGCACCACCTTCTCCTTGAAGACCATCTAAGCCAGGTTCACCCTTTTCTCCTTTATGGCCCGCCGGTCCCTCTATTCCTGGTGTTCCTGGTTCTCCCTGACCACCTGGAGATCCAATTGGACCAGATTCTCCCCGTTCCCCAGGTCTTCCATCTGTACCTTTTGGCCCTGCTGGTCCTATATAACCCCTGGGCCCTGATGGTCCTGGTGGACCGCGAGATCCAGTGCGTCCACCGGGTAATCCTTGCACACCTTTAAGACCTCTTTGACCCGGCAGCCCATCCTTTCCGGGTTCTCCTTTATCACCTGGGCGTCCAGGTAAACCTCCAAGTCCATCATTACCTCTGTCTCCTTTTTGTCCCATTGGTCCAGGAGCACCATACATGCCATCTCTACCCTGAAATTATTTATTATATCTGATAATCCTTTTTTTAATTAATTTTAAAGTCTACCTTTATGAGGTGCCTGAGATGTTCTTTCTGTCAAAAAACCGTTTCACGATTTGTTAAGAAATTGCTTTAGGTTATACATAATTTATATGGCGTATGTTACCAAAGCAAACTAAATCAAACAAAACATGTACATAGTATGCAAGTTATTATTACTACAGATTTAGTTTTGTGTTTTCGTAGCAACATTGGCCTCGTAGTGGCAACCCACTAAGGCAACCTTTTGTAAATGGGCAACGACCAATATAATAAATGCCGCCATGTTCTATAATGTCCTAAGGAATCATCTTTGTATTTTTTCATACAAAATACGACTGTAAAGTTTATATAAAAAATAAGTTGTTAACTATAAATTGATTTGCAAAAGTCCGAATTTGAAAACCTATGAACAAGGTTGATACAAAAAAAATGTAATAAAACAAAAGATATGAATAATACGTAAACATGAAAGTGTGCGTCTAAGTAATGTTCCCTACATTCCTACATAACGTTTATAGTAAATTCCTGGCGAAGTTGGAAGGTGAGTGCGAACAATGATGATTACATGTGTAATAGTTGTTGTGTATTAACACTTGCGGAAAATGGTAATATGCCGCAGTCATGATCAAATCTGTTAGAGATTAGTTTATCTCAGTAATAAACATACTTATTTATGGAAATATGTTTTAAATGAAAAAATAAATATAATAATAATGCAATAAAAGTAAGTTGTAAAAAAGGATCTTCGTATAAATAATGTAAGAGTTTCGGTTATGTTCCGGAGTAGGTTTAAGCTAATGTACTTAGCGTACTTTAATCTCTCGGCAAAAATGTTTCGTAACCTGGAAGCTGTCATAAGCACCAATGAAAATCGGTGATTTGTTTTCCACAAACTTAACACAAGCGCTAAGGCTGACACCGTGTCAGTTTGTGGTGGTTACTTGTCTCTAGATTCTAGGTAGGTATTTTTATTCCACATAATAACTATTAACATTATATAAATAAAAAATGAAGAATATAGTTTGAAGATCACAACACCATGGCTTATAAATGTAATAACAATTACAAATAAAGTGAAATATGAATTATCTTGGTCAATGTCATAAGAATTACGTTTGATAAGCATTCTAAAATATAAAACTTACTATAGCTCCAGGATTTCCTCTTATGCCCTTCTCTCCTTTAATTCCCATTTGTCCTGACAAACCAGGTTCACCGACAGGTCCAGTATCTCCCTTCTCCCCAAATTTACCAGGTTCTCCTTTTTCACCTTTTGGGCCCATATCACCTGGAACTCCTCTGATTGCGCTATCATTATCTTCTGAAGGTAATATAATAGGAGGACAACCTGGCCCCTTGTCGCCTCTATCCCCCCTATCTCCCTTATCTCCTTGAATCGACTGTCCTCTTGAACCTTTACCGCCTTTGTCTCCTTTAAATCCTTGTGGACCCTAAATAAAGATGAATATTCTTCATAAACACCTTTCAATAAAAATATAACATAATACAAAGCTAAAATTTACATATGATATATATATCATAAGCTGTTCCTCTGGTGTTGTGGGTGGCCATGGGCATCGTTATCAAATCGGTGTTCCAGTCGCTCGTTTGGCCCCTTCTCTTCTTAAAAAAAACCAATAAACTCATCAGAATTTATGACCTACCATTGGTCCCGTATTTCCTTTTGGTCCTTGCAAACCAGAAGGTCCTGGTGGTCCGACAGGTCCTTGATTTCCTTGCATGCCATCGGCTCCAGGTTCTCCTTTTTGTCCTTTAGGGTATCGGCCCATATGAGCTGCTTCTCCCTTATCTCCTTTATCTCCTCTCGGTCCAGCTATACCACGAGGCCCTTGTGAACCTTTGGGCCCCAGTTCTCCCGGTTCTCCCTAAATTCATACTTGATTAATAAAAAGAAAATTTGTTTGTTCATAAAAATAAGTTTTAAAACTTACATCTGTTCCATTACACCCATCTCTTCCTGGTATTCCGGGGATACCAGTTTCTCCTTGAGGACCCGGTGGGCCAGTGAGACCAATAAAGCCCTGAGAACCAGGCTTACCCCTGTCACCTTTTGGGCCACGAGGACCCTGTGGACCCAACTCTCCTTTTTGTCCCTTTGGTCCTTGAGGTCCCTCTGCACCTTCGTGGCCTGGAAGACCTGTCACACCCATTGGGCCTGGTGCGCCTGGAAATCCCTGCGGAAAAAAATTAAAATATTACCACATAAACACAAGCAAAACCATAAAATAATACAAAAATGCATTAAACATTCTTGTTTACAAGACGTTTCGAAATTAGATAGAGTTTCATCTCGTGATGACTAATGCCTATACAACACTAAATCCAACCTAGCGTTAAGCTCTCGTTAGTATGAGAGTACTCCACGAGCTTCTGTTAGGTCTCTGACTACTGAATGGCATTTTTATTATTTCGATACCGAACATCGTAATGTTTACTTTCAACTATTTGTAGCAGCAGAGCCAAAATTACTAATATCAAATTGCCTCATTAAGGCATGGTCTGTAGCTAATCCAGAGTATATAGCGTTCAGTGTTTCCATCTGTTTTGAGCTTTCATTTCTGTCGGCAGTCCTAATAACTGCTTTTGTTGTGTTGTTGTTTTTACAGACAAAGTAGTTCTTGACGCCAGTCTAAATTACAAAATCGTAACCTCTTATTGTCTATTACTTTTACTTACTCTTGATCCCTTTTCGGCAAAACATTTTGGTGTACAGCAACCAGTTGCCGTACAGTTACGATCAACAGCTGTGGTGCGCTGTCGCGTCACCGGGTCGTACACGGCGAAGTTAAGGCCGGGGCTGGGCGGCGGCCGCGGCGCGGGCAAGTCTGGCCGTCCTGATAAACCATATCTTGTGGGTGTAGGAGGCTCTGGGGCATTACGCGCACCATACCAGTCCGTTGGCGAAGGAGGTGGCGGTGGATTTCTCGTTCCATACCAATTGGTCGGCGGCCACCGGCTTGCATTTATATCTTTAAAGTCCATCCAATCATCTTGCTACAAGGAAATTTTTATTTTTTACTTTAATGTTAATAAATACCTGATAACTAAAATAATTATTTAATATTATAAAAAATAACTCAAAACTAAATAAACTGAGCATGTTAAAATGTCATAGGTAAAATATTAGAATGAATTAAATAATAAAGAGACCGCAACGTTTGCTTGTCGATAAACCAAAGTTTACAAAAACATGGTAGATTTTTTAGTTCATTCTTTCACATAGAGATTAATACGATGACATCAATAGTTATTTTGAAGAAGCAAAAACTGTTCTAAACTATTTTTTTAAGTCAGTTAGTTAAAACTCATATACATTTTTAATATACAGTAGAGTCAAATTTCTGATTTACTTATTTTTTCCTATCCAGATAGACGAAAAGAAACGGGGCATAATGTTCTGCTAATAATGTTGGTATTTAAGAGCAGTATCTTGCTAGATCTCGGTATTTTGCGTGATCACGCAAACTTTGTGAAATCCATTTAAAAAGTGCACAATATCATTATTTTATTACAGTTTTATATAGTACTCAAATTAGGATATATAAATAAAACAATTCGGTATTTGTTATTTTATTAAAAATGCCTAGGAAAAAGTTTGCGAAGTTTTTAGCGACAGATGCAATCACAAAAAAAATCAGAAACACAGGTCGCGGCGACACCGCTAACCGCTCGTTGGAAAGGTCAACGTCACTTTGAAACTATAAACACGAAATTGGTGCAATGGTTGGAATGACGTTTGCATTCAACATTAGAGAAAAGTACTAAAAATCTACGACAAGGGATAAAACGCTGCGAATTGTCAAAAAAGTGTCCTGTGTTCGGTGATGTTATAAAAAGTTCTATTTAAAAAGAAGCTACAAATACTTAGTGTACTTATTACAACGGACAATACATAAGTGTGCTGTACATACGAGTATGTGCTGTACAATTCACCCACTTCTATACTGTATGACGTTAGGTATGACTAGCATAATTTGATATGCAACATTTCACTGCATTTGCACTTTGCTTGTAAGATGACACCCATGTTTTGTAACATATTTTTTACAGCAGTAATGGTTTAATTTCTGTCTTTTAGCTAGTACATAATTAAAATTTGCAATACTAATGGAAAGGGTTTTTCGTTTGCATTGGATGAATATATATTATTTTAATATTTCTCTCAATCTTCAATTACAAACTTACATTTTGCAAAATAATGCAAGCATCATTTTTACCTTTAACATGGAATATTGAAAATCAACCAAGCACCGCCAGTGCAAGCATTTACTAGGTACCTATCGTATAAAAATGTGTGTGTGATGATACTAGAGGTCATAGTAGCGTGATAGATACATACAACAACCTAATTGTTGTTACATCTTGGGTTCGATTTCATGTAGGATTTATTTTTAGATGTTTGCCAAAAAATAATGAATATTTATTTTCTCATCTCGTGGCGCAGGATGGGCTCACTCCCTGTCACTCTTGCGACATACGAAAAGTAGCAGGCAGCTAACGAGCAATCGTTACCACAATGGGTTTAAATTCTGAATTTTTACACTACAAAAATAATGATACATGATAATATTTTACAGGCGATGTAACGCAATATTTAACGCCTGTGTTCAGTATTCATTTATTTAATTATCGATTACAAGTACGCATAATTTGTGTTATAATACAAGGGGAAATTTCAATAAAAGTAAAAATATATACGAAACTAGCTGTTTCCCGCAACTTCATCCGCGTGGAATTTAACCCCACCTACTATCTTTTAACGTGGCTAAAGAGGTTTACACTTCAAATAGTAAAATGTTTATGTTATTTTACTACTTAACGCTACCTTTGTGTCATTGCAGGTAGCGCGCGATGCTTTCGACGCGGCGCCTTGTAGGTTTTTTCACAATTTCGAGGGTTTTTCACTTTTTACGTGGAGCCCTAAATATTTTGCTTAAATTAAAATAGCCTATTTGAATCTCGACAATTTTAGCTATCTTCCAGTAAAAGTCCCCTCAGAATCAGTTCAGTTTTCGTTTCGGAGATTACCCGGAATAAACAGACAGACAGAGAGACAAAAATTTTTAAAATTGTATTTTCGTTATAAGTACCGTATATGCATCATGTGTATTGAGTATGGCAATGTTATTTTGATATAACATACAGACAATTCAGTTTTATTTATCAGAATAGATATACTACGTTACTTATATTAAAAGTTAAAATATTATTTGAAGTGCCTGTTATAGTACGATTTGCCGTAATTATTTGCATAATATTTTGAAAGTTGAATTGTACAAAAATAAAATTTAAATTCATAAAACTAACACTTTAAAGAAGCCCAACCTGTCTAAAAAGAAAAAACAACAAAGCTTTCCAGTGTTAAAATAATTCGTAAATTACCCATATTGGTAAGGACAAATCATACAAATACTAACATTTAAGGTTATGACGCTGAAATTTAGGAATTAATATTTGAAATAGACGTAATAGTTATGAGCCGCATATAAGTAAATTAATTCAAAATAAATCGCTGTCCGAGCGGGCGCCGCGCAGTTTGCGTAACGTCGGCCATGCGATGGTGCAGTGCATCCGATGATAAACTTTGTCGGTGTCCACATCGCGCTTCGAATGATTTATAAGAAATAATATTGTAACAAGAGAACAAAAGGACACGATACATATAACTAATATTTTCGCATATAAAGTTAAATGTTACTTTTAAAAAGCTTCTGCATTTAAATTTTACTTATCTTTAACGCGTTTAATGTCCGACAGAGCCCTGATATAGTTCGCGTTTTTAAGAAATTGCAAAAGGAAGAAAACAAGCGAACCGACGAGTCGGGACGCGCCCGCGCCCGCCTCGGAATTCCCGATTCCGCAAAGTATTTTTTAAAAATTGACTTTAAATTTCAAAATGACCAAAATAATTTTAGTTAAGCTAAAAAAAAGAAATGTCTCACTCACCGTTATTACTCCCGTTAAGGGCGCCAATACAGCCACCAACCTGATTAAAAGATATGAAAATCAGGCCACTCGCTTATAAATTTTCAGATAATTAAAATATAAATCTAATACTTATACATAACAATAAATATATTACTAGTCATTTTACTATAACAAAATTATGTGATATATAAAAATTTTAACTATTAACATAAAATAAATAAAATATTTAAAGTGTAAAAGTTACCAAAGTACGTGGAGCGCCATGGCACGGAGCGCGCTGCGCTTGAATCCCGTGCGCGCGCGCCGTTCGTGCCGGGATACTAAGGAGCGAGGAGCGGCCGGGCGGCCGCCTGCGCGCTCGGCCCCGCGCCGCGCGCCGCCCCGCCCTGCCCTGCGCCACCCCCGCGCCGCCCCCGCCCGCGGACGCGACGGCCGGCAGCGCGCGCCGCCAGCAGTAGTGCGGCGCAGCCATGTCGGGTCCGGCGCGTGCGCGCACCAAAGTGCTCCATCTCGTGGTCACCATCGTCCTGGTGCTGCACTGGATCCCGCAACCGGCTTCAGCCGTAAGTACAACGTTATCAAATACAACTTCTAAAATAGCGTACCAATCGAAATTACCATAAAAAGACATCAACGCGCGGGACAATTTGCCGACGTCTGTTCTGTTTTTCAAGTTTTTCAGATTGTTTCACATCAAGCCTCAACAAACATGCCTCGAAGCGCAAGAGACCCATAGCGTTTTGTTTGTATTGTTCTTGAAGTAATTCATTCACGAAGCTACTTCTTTTCTTTCTATTTAAACTTTTGAATGTAATAAATACAGCACGTATAAGCTTAACATTTCCTTCTTTTTCTAAATACTCCTGTAATTAAATCTTTACTTGATATATTCTTTGTTTTATCGAATCTTACACATAGCAAGCATAGCATTATATGTTTTAGATAAGATTTATTGTTAGTTGAAAATAAATATTAATTGTTTTAAAACTGAAGCCTTTTACGACCCAAATGTGAAGTGTAAATAGGTTTTAGTATATCTTATGGATTGGGCCAGACGTCGAAATTGAAAACATTTCTGAAATAAGATGTCTATCGTCAGGCTGTGGGATTACTTGGATTAGGAATACAGGATGAGCCATTGCAAAAAAAACATAAATAGTCTGTTCTTTTTACTAAGGTTCGATTTAAAAAGGAATTGTGAGTTACTTCTCTACGGAAGCACGGAAGTACTCACATCGGCCTTATATTCATGTACAATGTAGTAAAGAAGATCCCATTGCTGTCAATAAAGGACTGACGTAGAGGTTACGTATTGCTGAAGGAATTACACAAAGCCCTATGAGTTGGATATTTAAGTCTTTTGCTGTTAGTTGATCTTACTGAGCAGGTGGAGCGTCTTAACATCTCTAATAGTAAAAAAATGAATAGGAATAAATTTTACGTTCACTTTGGGAACCTTCATAAACTAATATATCAAGCAAAAACACAAATAGGGAGAGAAACAGTACATTATCATGCTAATTTCATTTTACGTACTAGTTTATTTCCTTGAGTTTTTCGCATTTATATTGATTACTTTTCTGCTGAGCTTCCCGTAAGCTTGTGTTTATAAATATTTTCGGCTTTTTTATTTGTAAATCCATTTATCTCTTCGGGTTATTGACAAAGGAGGACTTTGAAATTTGCTCATCCCTGCATGGCTTATGCGTGAATAATATAATTCCTTCACAGATACAAATAATATTCAATATGTAGAGTATATGACCTATAAAGTAAAATCTATCAAATATTGAATTGAATTATCCTTAACGGCATTGTTCAAGCGTAAAGTAAAAATAAAAGATGAGTTCAAAATGGTCACAAACATCTCCACATAAAAATGACGAACTGATCCATACAGTAAGAGCTTTTTGTCCTTTATACCGATCAGAATAATCAACGACTGTATGGTTTCATGAGGAATCATATTACTAAAACTTGCCATCTTTTTACAAAGGTCGCACACGTTTATGTGATATTTTTAATAAAGATGGAACGGTACACATTTATGAGATGTTTTTTCCGGTACCAATACTTATTATATAACAATAACTTATTACTTTGTTGCACATTACTTCGGGGTCACGACGAGGCTGCTTAAACAAACTAGATACGCGATTCTCAAAGTGGGTTCCATGGAAAACTCACCAGAGTTCTGACATTATTTACATTGAACTGTTCGATAATTTTAGACCGAATGAAAGAGTTCTTCACAAATCACATATAACATTTTTCTAGTACGTATAATAGTTGTTATTTGACATCAAAATTACAGTTTATTATAATTATAATAATCTTATGTGGGCTTACGTAAAATAAAAGACCTTTTATTTGGGTTCCGAGACTTGAGAAGCTTAGGAACCGCAGCTGAGTGGGACGCATTACTGGGGATGAGGAACTATTTCTAGTGCCTCCTTTAGCCCCCTTTTACCACGTACTAATAAGACAGGATGTAGTACTACTGGTTGTACTTGAATATTATGCAATTTATCAAGCCATTAAATACTTAAAATAACAATTTTTGACAAAAGTTACATTTAAAGTAGCTAAGGCTCCTAACGAGGGCATTTGGACAATTGGGTAGCAAAAGAAAAACTGATTATAATGTTGACATACTATATGTACTAGCTTCGACTCGCCCCAGTTTCGCTCGTGTAACTGTCATACAAGCCCTAAAGTAGGGAATGGGTTCAGAAATATGCTTTTTACTGCGCAACGTATTACTGCGCAAAATTTCTACTCTATTAGTTTGGTCTGTGCGTATGCATATTAAAATAATCATAAACTGATTGCATAGCCACGTGCTGTATGTATTACTAAGGTGAAACACTTAGTTATAGCACTAATATCGAACGAACACGACTTCTTAGATTCCAGACGATGTTTGTTGTGGTTAAAGAAAAAAAATAGATAAAATAAATAATGAACTTCTTGTAAAACAATATTTTTTTCCATTGCCAAATAGCGGCACCAACCAGACTCGAACACAAATGTTAGTTTTTTTTTAATTCGAGATGTTAGCATAATACGAATACTATGAACATTTCCTTTTCTACATTTTACAATTTTTAATGTTTAATAATATCAATAATTTAATTATTATTACAATGTTTGATTCATTTAATAATGTACTTTATCCGGATTGAGATGTGGAAATTTCGGTGTATGTTTTCATCGTTCATTAATAATAACATTGATAACATTTAAGTTAAAATTGAGGCGATAAGATAATTCGACACAAAGGCTATCAAAAATATAAAACTAAAGCGTTAATATCGTCGATATGCCCAATTAAAACTTAATTTTAAAATCTGTGTGATAACTTCAAGGGTACGCAGCACCGAACGCCACTAGTTTATCATTACTTGTGAAATATCAATACAGTGCTTCATTAAGTTACCTCAAATAGACATTTCTTTATAGTACTAGGTGGCAAACGAGCAAGCAGTTCACCCGATGTCAAGTGAACACTACCCATAGAGTGAGTTGCGTTATGTTGTTGCGGAACAAACAAAATGGTTATTTCCAATTCCTATACATCCCCTCCGCTATCAAGTTTTCTTCCCATTCTTTCCTTATAATAAAAGGGTGGGAAGAGGGAGAGAACTAGAATTAGGCCTTCGGCACCTCACTCATCAGACAAATCACAAATATTTAAAATCTTGGACAATTCGTAAATAATAATCCGTGTTACCTAAGCGTATTTGCACTATTTAGCTTGGATTGATAGACATAAGATGGGATTGTCTACTACTAATAACACTAAGCTTAACAGCGTCAACCATTGACCAACAAAAATAATACCCGAATAAATAAAAACTGATCGGCAGTCATGGTTCCGCTAAGTTCGTAGGTTGTTAATCGGATGCAACTGAACATCAAAATCTGCTGTTGTACACACACGTAACACGAGTATCCTTAATGCCTAATTTTGAATGTAAATTACTTAACTTTTTTCCTATCAAATCGCATTTAAAAATAATGTAATTAATGATATGTATTCTGGAATTCAAAAACATAATAAGAACAAGCTTTGACATAAACAAATAATTATATAGTTTGAGGTTTCGATAGATCTACAAAATAGGTTAGAATTAATACCTTCCCCACTGTCTAGATCATGAATGATATTCATGTTTCATGAACAGTTTTGTTGCTATCTACAGTTTTTTAGACAAGAAAAGTAGCTCACGTTGCGGCTTGACAATCTGATGTTACGGTAACCTTTGCACTGAGCCATTATCTTAAAGTTTTTTTTATTTCGTATAATATATCAAGTAGTAACAACAATCCATTATCATCACATAGCCTCGTGACCTAAAAAAACATCTTAATATTAAAAAAGATGCTCATTAACAACTGATTAGCGCAACGGTTGCTTATTGCTTGTCGTGTGTTGGTATCCACTTTTGATATGTGTTATATAATGGAAGTGGATCCGAAACATTGTTCTCAAACATTATTAAACAAAGCGGCTGTTCACGGACTATGTTATCTAATCAGTAGAATAATTATACTAAAATCTTTATGGAGGTTACAACCCTTGATAAATTTGCGGATAGCTACGATTTTAGAACAAATGAGATTCGTGGTATAAACAATACATTGAAATAATTTTGGCCGTTACAATTTGATAACGCTATTACTGAATTACTTATTTCCGTAATCACACATTTAATAACTGCTTTTAACCGAACAATTGGGCGACAACAATAACCAACTTTCTATTTGAGAGCAGCTTTATTTTATAATTTACTAGTGACCCGCCCCGGCTTCGCCCACCGCCACTAATTATGTTGATCCAATCGCTACCAAACACAGGAACACCCGCTGTGCCAATCTGGACAATCCCTGTAAATTTCATCGAAATCGATCCTGCCGTTTCGGAGTCTATAGCTCTATAGAGAACATACATACTTCGCTTTTTATATACTATTTTTTTTCATAAAAAGTATCCTATGTTCCTTCTACTACCTCCAAAAATATGTGTACAAAGTTTCATGATGATCGGTTGAGTATTTTCACGTGAAAGCGTAACAAACAAACTTACATTCACATTTATAGTATTCAGTAGGGATATGATTTACGCTTTGTTATTTATAAAATATCAACACTCTTTTTTGCTATCCCGGATGGCTTTACTAGTTTCTTTAATATTTTTTCTAGATTCACAAATATAAAGAATCGCATAGTAAAATTAATACCCTTGTGTAAGTACGGTGACACAATAGGAAAAGCATATTTCAATTCCTTTCTTTTATCTATTCTATCTGTTAGTATCTGTTCTGGAATAAAAACAACTAGGAACTTAGAAATGCGAATATGAGTTTCTATCAAGAAAACAAACATAAATAATTAAATAGTTTTAACATTAAGAAATTATCGACATATCATTGGATCCAAAACACCCAGATTGAGAATGTAATCCTGTCTAAGGAAACGTTATTAATAATAGTAATAACCTGGGACATTATTCACACACGGCCATCTGATCCCAGACAGCAGAGCTTGTATTATGGAAACCAGATAAGTGATATACTACTTTTATTTTGAAATACTACAAGACGAAATCACAACTTAAATAAATTAAAACACAAACATATTTATGCACACAAATGTCTGTCTAATATGGGTAGCGAACCCAGGACCAACTGGCCCGTCAACTTGATAAACGTTGAATAGCACTTTAACGAAAAATAGTCGTGCCATTTAAAAAATCAAAAGTCGTCTTTAACGGTTACGAATACCTGAATTACTTTTAAGCCAGTGATTAAAATTGTTTCAATTATTAGCTTGGTCTGCTTCGATATATCAAACCAAGTCTGCAAATTATCTCAACACACTACGTGCTAGTTCTGAGTAGATCGGACTAACATTTTATAATAGAAATCTAAAAACAGAAAATTAAATAACGTGGCCGTTCCTTCACCACAAGAGCTTGAAGTATTGTCAATATATATATAACGAAAAACACATTATTCACGTCAGTTCAATAATCAAGATTTCTCTAAAATAAAAAAAATATTTCAAAAATAAAGCAATAAATAATAAATATATTAAGTTAAAGAGATGATCAGTGGTCAACTTTAGTTGAGTTTGGATTGAACAGTCATCTCATACAAGCATTAAAGTATCTTTACAAAGATTCTACTGCTTGTGTTACGATTAACGGGGCATACTCAGATTGATTTAGCATCAATAAAGGTGTAGCATCCCCGTGGCTGTTCAGTCTATTTATGGATGATTGTTTGAAAGCTTTGAAAGACGAAAAGTGTGGATTAAAAATGGGTGAGCTAGTTGTAAAATGTCTTTTGTAAGCCGAGGACCAGGTCATGTTTGCGTCATCTGCGGAGGACTTACAACTTATGCTGAATGTATTGAATGATTCATAAGAAGGTAAAGGCATGAAGATGAATGTAGAAAAGACAAAAGTAATGGTGTTTGAAAGGGAACAAAGCAAGACAATAATTGAAATAAATGTTAACGGTAAAGAAGTGGAACAGGTGGAAGAGTTCGTGTATTTGGGGTGTTTGTTTAGTAGAGACGGTAAGCATGTTAAAGATGTTGAACGACGAGTGACTGCGGGAAATAAAATGAATAGGGCTATAAGTACAGTAGTGAGGAGTCAGCATGTGTCTATGAAGGCTCGTCTGACAATATACAATGCTGTACTAGTCCCAACTTTAATGCATGGAGGTGAGAGTTGGGTTTGGCAGGAAAAGCATGGTAGTAGAGTTAACGCCGTTGAGATGCGATCCTTAAGAAGTATGTTAGGCGTGACTTTGAATGATAGGATTAAAAATAGCGTTATAAGGGAAAAGTGTGGCTTAAAAGTGGATGCTGTGACTAGAATTGAGAAAGGTATGCTTCGGTGGTTCGGGCATGTTGAAAGGATGAATGAAGGGAGAATAACGAAACAAATTTATGTAGCGAAAGTGAGTGGCAGTGTTGGTACGGTTTACTAAAAAAGGGCGATATAAGGAGCACCCATAACCGACGAGGATGTATGCGTAGATGTATGAATGTAGAAAAGCGAGAGAGGTGTGCCAGGATCATGCCAAATGGAAATCCATGATCTCTGCCTACCCTTTTGGGTTACGAGCGTGAGCGCATATTGATTCTATTTATTTATATTATTAAAATAATTTGCGTATTTCATACAAACATATAAAATGCGATGCGTGTATGAATACTACCTATACACTCCTAAAAGGCTGGACTGATATCAATTAAATTTTACAGAAAAATCTTCAGATTGGCCTAGCGGTTGATACTATACGGTGAAGTTTGGAAGCTATCGGATCGCTACTGTATAATAAATCAAATAATATGTATTTAATATCAACGCAGCAATGTATTTGACGTATTACATTTCCTTCTAAATAACCCTTAATGAAAAGTGAGAGCAGCAATAAATACTGTAAGTTTGTATATATATACATATAACACTGACCCAGCGTCTACTTCGTCGCTTGTTACTAATAGGGATATTACTAATTGATAATAAGCGTATCATATACGTGGTAGAGTCCGCAACAACAACATATGTTGCACGAATGGGCCGGCTTGACCGGTGTAATACCACGATCTCACAGAAAACAAGCGTGAAGTAGAAGTATATTGCATTTCGCCTGATGAAGGAGGTGCTGGAGGCCTAATTTCAGTCCTCTTCCTCTTCCCTCTCTTTCCTCATATTTATAGGATGGGAATGGGAAGGGGATTCGACGGGGAGCCGGTGAACGGGAAAAAGGAAATATACTTTTTCCTGACTATGTCCTTCTCTGTCCTTTAAAGGTAGGCAACGCATCTGCAACACATTTGCGTGTTGCGGGTTTCTATGTGTAGCTCTCACTAAACACCAGGCTCGCTTGGTCGTTTGCCACCTTCTTCTATAAAACAATGTTTTGTTAAACATTTATTATGATGATCACCAACGCCAACCCGCAACTAGCTACAAGCTAACAAACTAACCCTATGAATTATCTTCCGTTCTAACTTAATGTTTAATGTAATAACGCAAGCAAAACGCTTACAGCAATTCACAATGTAACTTAAACACTTTTGTGAATGATTCGTACAGTTTATAAGCTGACGAAGATTACAATCAGTCGGTGACATATCTACTACAGCCATGTACTTAGAAGCTTCGTCCTGTGAATCGCTATCAAGAGGAACATCCTGCAAGGGAATACTGTTGTGATTGTATTAACTTCAATAGTCATTGTGAATGCTTTCAAATTTTTGATCAGATAATGCAAGAGTCGCGTCGACAATTCAACTTTCCTCACATCCGTTTCATAAGGTATTCGCAAAAGTGTAAATTCGGAATAGGACAGTCTATCCGGACGAAAATAGGTCAAAATCAGCTTCCATTGACAAAGCTCCGTTAACGAGGTCATGACACAAGCGACATCTCTTATCGCGCCCACAGGAAACCGCTATCGGAATGTCGTTAGGTATTTAACACAATTTTTGCAATTGTTGCCGAAATAATGATATTATAAGTTCCATTGTATCATACCGGCCAGATAATATCCTAAATGTTTTGGATGTCGCAATCGTAACCGACAGTTAGTGTCGTCATTATTATAAATATGGTTCATTTTATGAGAGATTTGCTATTGATATTTCAATCCTCTTTTATATCCTCTCTTACTTCTTTACTTACTATCTCTTATTAAACTAAACAGAACTGTAGACCATATCTTAAGATTTTAAACTCGAAAAAAATATTGTATTTATGTACAATATTGTTACAAATACACTAAATAAAATAAAACATTCATTCAAGCTTTTTGGATTTGATGGCTCACATTTACTTTTAAATTATAGCGCAATATGAATGTTTCCAATTATCATGCGACAAATTAACGTTATTTATTACGAACGCATCAAAGCGACAGTTTTACGCGCCGGCAATAAGCATTATTGTCTCTATCCATTCCCAATTAAGAAGACACAACACCTAGATCTAAATCTAAGTTACTAACTACTATTGTTGTAACATCAGCAATTAGAAGATACTCTGCTGACGACACCGCGAAGCTTTCGCACTATGAGAGGCCAACTGACAAAAATTAAAAAAGGAGGAGGTTTTATATTGGCTTCATTTTTTTTTGTTATACCAGAAGTACATTTCTGAATCGTATAGAATTTTTTTTTTCCGTGGATTGAAAAAAAAATCTTTCCAGATAAAATTTCCAAATAAAACACATGATAATCAAATAATAAAATTCTTTTTCCGATTTATCACGTGTTTTATTACAGCGGGGTCACAATACAATATTAATTTATTTTTGAAGTGAAAACTTCCTTAGCCGCGTTAGACGATATTTGCCGAGGAAAATGTTATAAGTTCGCGTGAACAACATGCGCAACAAATACAATATTAAGCTTAGTGAATTTATTACAGTTTCGAGTCGAGTCGAGCTTATTTTACTTTAGATGTCTATTGATAAGACACAAGGTTTATTTTTTATTTTGAACTCTTGTCGCGCCTTCGCACCTGTTTTGAGTTTTCACTTTTGTCGGTAGTCCATATGACTGCCTGTGTTTTTCTTTTAATTTTACATAGTTTTTCTATTTAGAGATAAAGAAATAGTAATTTTTTTTTTATATTAGACAATGTTGTAATCTTACAAAGCTATCTTACCCATAGCACAAAGCAGATGCATTAAATTCTCATACCTATTACGATAAACACTTTCACAAAATTGACTTCACTAGTGACATAATTAGATCTCAATATACAATAGGATGGCGCTTCGAAAACGTCTTACCCTTACACATCCATAACAAGGCCTGGAAGGAGCATATAATGTAAGCACCAAGAACCTACTGACTTTCTTGATTCAAGGCGGAAAGACGCTCATCATAAAGTGCAGAGCTTTCGTGTGCTTTCATTACTTCGGGAGTTATTGAGTGACAAGGCAATTCACCAAGATTGACGACCCAAGCCGAGTAATCTCACAATTCCCGTACCAGTTAGACTCGAGTTGAGTTATATTTGGGATGATCATACCCTTGACAGTTGCACTTCTCGTGGAAGGCGACCACCCGTCTCCTTATCTTACAACAGCCAGCAGCAGGAAATAACTGTGAAAAATCATTCATTTATCCTAATGGGTTATGTGCATAATGATTTCTTATATTTACGAGAATCACATTGGAATAAAACTAATTTTACGGATTTTATCCGGTTTATTTTATGTTTTTTAATTCCCGGTGTTTCGAGTACTTTACAGTGCTCATGGTCGCGGTGACCGAGGTGTCAGACGTCCCTGCTCCGATCTATGCAGAATATACAGTGAGATCATTCTGCATAGATTGCGGCAGAAGTAATTAATTGTTATTTTCAATTGGGTGGGTGGGTTTCATTGGGACGTCTGACACCTCATATGACGTAAAAGCGTCCTAATTAGGCCGCTTTCTAGTGTTCACTTCTAGACCTCTAAAGGCATATCTGCTACTTTTTGTATTATGTCCACGTCAATTGTTTTTTTTAAAGAAAAACAACCTGCGCAATAAAATAGTTGGTGGCATATCAAAATCAAATCTTTGCAAGTGGCAAATTAGTAAAGCGTATAAATCGCTAGCTGAGTTTTATTTCAAGTTATTAAAAAATTAAAGCGCCGTATCCAGCAATACATCTCTTAAGAATTCACATTAAAAATTAATATGCGGTAAATAAGTTAACCTACAATTTGGAATCGTAATTACGGCTTTAAAGGTAACAATGTAGAGCAATCAAATCGGCGTTAGAGTAAAAGAACATTTTGTTTGGATGTTACCGCGATGTCGCGTTGTTGACGCACGAGCGCGATTCATGAGTCGCTCTTTTATCTCCTTTACGACGTAGACCAGAACATTGAACCCAAGAGGAAGTATCTGACGTTCCTCATTTTGTGTCATAATTATTGATATCGTTCCTTGCAGCATACACATGTCATGCACGACACAAGAACACTTCATTACACGTATCGCAACAACGGAGTTCGTCTAATGTTCGTGTGCAATACACATGCTAATTATTAAAGGGCAATGTGAACATGAAAGTTATAAGCGAAGCTGAAGCTTCACAAATTTCACACAAAATAGCACATTCACATAAGAGGCTGGTTGGTACGATTTATGGACCGCACTATGCATTTTTGGGACGGGACCATCGATTATTGGACGGGTCATTCTATCTTTAAAAAGTTTTGACTATTTTATTCAATTACGTTAGAAAGGTAACGTCAGATAAACGTCAGACAATTTGAAGTGCAACGCATGCATGAAAGATGGTGAGCCTATGCTTATGCGATGTGTTTGCAGCTTATTGCGCTTGTATCATTACACAATAAGTGGGTAAGCGTTTAGTGCAACAGTAATAGTTTTAATGTGCTGCTCGCTCTAAGTAATAGCAACATCTGTACCCAGAAGTGGTTTTAATAGACCAACAGGTAAACCGCGTGCATATAGACCGCGATGAATTACATTTGCGCCTTAGTTACTCACCACTCGGTTTTATAGCTAAGAACGTTGCACTGAAAGTTATTGCTTACTTCCAGTAAAGTGAAATAGGTCAATAGTTTCAGTGCGGCAACAAAAGCCAGTTGAACGAACGGCTGTATTGCCCGACTATATTTAGAACGAATCGCTGACAGCAGTGTACTCTCATTGACAGCGTGTAAACTTTGCCGCGAGTCTACGCATAACCTCCGTCTTCATTTCGTCTTCTTTCCACAATTCTTTACATCTTAAAATCCAATTTTTATTATGTTATTTTTACTGATTTTATAACGCACCATGACCCAGACATGATTGTCTAAATGCAGTTCAACTATTTAGTTAAAGTTTCCCAAAAACCCAACAGTCTTAACCAATAAGTTCCATTCTTTAGTGTTTTACAAAAAAATACTTGATAATTATTACTAATAGTGCATGTGACGAATGGCACGTTCTCATGCATATTAAAATAAAAATATTGTGTTTTTAATTTAACACTTATGTAATTTCACAATGACTTCGGCGAACGATAACCAATTTATAAGTTAGTAAAGATGCATTTTCAGCAACATTAATCAATGTGCAATCACATATGATGTGACGTCATTAAGTCAATTCTCTCTCGTTGGTTCGCACCAGCCGCCGTCCCGTCACATATCTCTTTTATGGTGATATCATGACCAGACGGGAGTCTCAATTTAGTTCGACCGCGGAAAAGACATAAAAGATAAATTTAGTCAAACGAATTTAACTAAATATCAAAGACAAAAGCATATACGGGCCGTATTGTATTTATTTATTTATTCATAGAAACTGCAGCAGTAAATGGACAATTAACATTACAGTAAAATAACTACACTACTAGTATACCATTTTATCAACATAAAAAAGAAAAAAAAAGATGCTACCTTTTTACCAACCTACGAATAATATGAATGATATCAAATAATAATATGTGGTGTGATTGTTTAGCTACCTCATTGTCTTATCTTCTATCATATAAATATAAAGCAATGTTTGTATGTTTGTCCTCTATGTGTTCCTTAAGCATCCGTCCGATTTTGATAACATTTTGCTGAGTTTTATTTTATCCTAGAAATAATATTTAGTAACAAAAACCGTCGTGTGGCGTATTACATAATGGTATTCAATTGTGTTCAAGGCATGCTGGGTACTCGTAGTATGAACAATTTTTTAGTATTTGATATACTACTGATATAATATTAATGTTGTTTAACTTCGTCGTCCAGCGAGATTGCGCGCGGCTTGTATCGGGAACACATTAAACTGTGGACGGGGTCACTGGATTCCGGCGAACTGCTCGTAAATACGAACAGGCCGTTCCATTTTTTAAGTTTTGACATAGCTAATCATATTTAATAATAGAATAGGACTTATCTTGTAGTGATGCGTGCCGAAGTAATGCGTGTCTCTGAATTGAAAGCTCTCGCCGGGTCGTGATGTACATAGGGCAACACCAGGAGAACTCTCCTAGAACTACGACGTACTCAGTATCGGGCAAGGGGCTGGACCACGTGGTTTCCGAACACAGCTCAGATGTACTTAATTTTAATTTAAGCCTCGTTGTTAATTAGCCTAAGTTCGGCATTTTTGGTGTTTATTTTTTTATTGACCTCAAAAGATACGACCGGAAGAATAAAACTGATGTTAATTCCCCTTAAAAAGGTCATCTATACAAACGATATATTTGTATAAACAAGAACGGCCATTGTTAGTCGCTAACGATCCACTACGCTATTACAAAAATAATATTGCTATATTTTTTTATCTTAACTGTCTGGTGATAAAATATGTACATGTTATTATGGACTGATTCATATGGTGTCATCAAAGCTTTAGGGTTATAAACATAGTATATTTCACAAATTCTTAAAAATATTAAAGAAGTTTTATTAATGTTAAGATAGTTTGTACAGTAATTTATTAATTTGTCACGAGCAGTCTCCGACCAAACATTTGGTTACGTTTATGAAAAGTTTCGATATAAAAATATTTTCACTAACAATTATTGAAAATCGTTAATTTCTTTCATCGTTAAATCTTATTATTATCATCGTTAAGCGTTCGTCGTATTCTTTCCCTTTCGTTGATTTTTGATTAAACACAACAGTAGCTCAATACTTAAATTTCTTAATTCTTTAACATGTTAAATGTTTTTTTTATAATACGAATACATAAATTCGATTTTGTGTCATTTAATACATGTAAACCGTCTGAGTTTGTGCAAAACGCATTTATTTCTTAAAGCCCTGACTGAATTCATCTCATGTTACTTGTTAATCAGGTAATATCCTTTCAGCCTTTATTATTTTCTAACAACAGCACAAAGTGCCGGTATATTTTGTTCCGGTACGTGTAAATTTAAAACAGGAGTGTAAAATTTCAATTACTACATTTTTTACCTTTGACGTTTTCTATAAGTTATTTACAAATAAAAACGATTGTCCAAATGAGTTAGAGTGATGACTGATTTCGGACAACATTAATTGTTCTACCTCTGACTACCCCTACTAGTTTTTATATTTATAATAATAACACATACACGTACATTGAATATAGTATGTTGTTACTCACATGGACGGATGGTAACTATAAAAATACACTGACGAATTTATTAGTGTATATTATACGACATATAATTTATAGATGTTTTAACAGGTCATAACACATCTTTGTGTGTATGTGTGTATATGGAGGGTGGGGGTATACAGCACTACACGTGCAGGGAGCGAGGAGCGGGTAGCGTGTGTGCGCAGGCTAGCGGGATGTGCGAACGGCCGTTATCGCCTGGGACACTGCAATGATTGTTTATCCAGTCCGTTCCTTGAATTGCAAGCGATGACTCATGCGGCCTATAATCGCTCGCTTCTATAATACCTACATGCCGTTGCTATAATAAATTATGATGAGTGTCAAGTGGTAGGCACATTACGGCATAATATCATCTCGATTTATAAATAAAAAACTCTTGTTATGAGGTAAATTTCTCGGTATCAATAACCTTATTGAAAATACAGGCTACTAATCAAATAGATTATTTTATTGTTATTTAAGTACGTATTAATTTATCTTTTTATGAAGGAAAGACTGTTACCTAATCGTCTTAAAACAATTTTTTTCCCTTCTATCTATGCATTGATTTTCTCTTCCTTTTCAACTTATTCTGCCACAATACTCTTTGATTATTTGTCTTTTCTATTACCGTTTCAATTAACATGTTTAATAAACTAGGAATCACCAAATTGAATATAGTTAACGCATACTTATCTAGTTTTCTCTAAAACTTTTAGGGATTTATTTAAGATCATTAATGTACAATGAGATATCGTGTCGAAAAGACAACCAACTCACTACCACTCTCGTTATTTAAGTAATAGTTGAAGAAAGCTTTGGTCGCCTTTACCTTGAACAAAATGTTCAGAGTATAAAAGTCAGTCAAAGTCGCTTCTGCTGTCTGTTTGCTAGAGCTTTCAACCTACACGAAATTATAGAATTTTATAGTGCTTATTATTTATTTGTACTGTGATGCCGTAAAAACATATTTTAGTACGCTTCAATAGCAAACACTAGCTAGCCAGCTGAACCCTACGAAATAGATCAAAATAATGTACTACGTAAATGCATATCTTAAAAAGATCTACAATAAATCCGCGGTGGCATATATCTATCTTTTGGTCGCCACCAGGTCTCAGTACAATACAGCTGACAAGCAACTCTTGCAAACATCAATACACCTACTACAGCTAGGACTAAAGTTTACACCGATAACGATCGTGATAAGCCACATATACATAGATGTGATTTTAATACAAATTTCATGCTAGTGCCGTTCTTCAATTCACACTTTCAATATTGAAACAGATTTCCTTCAGTCACTTAATCAACGACGCATCTATTACTTTTCCACTATTATATAGATATAATATCTATTCTAAAAAAATGTCATATAAAAAGCGGTACGAATTGAAAATCCGTTTAGACGAATATAGCATTAATTCTGAGCAAGTAAATACGTTAGTTACTTTAAACATTTTATGCACATTATGATAATCCTAAATTATCTTGTGAATACGGTAGAATGATTAACTTACGATTTAAACTAATACTCCCGAAATTGAAATCAAGAGCAGGCATCACACCGATGTCAGGATTATTCGCTTGATGCGACCAACCCCACGCCCGCCCAGCTGTCGCCCACTGCGCCAAATCTTACTAATAAAAGGATCGACTAGGGTATGATCCATCCAATTATTTCTAAATTAATACAGCTAATAAGGCTACACAACATAAATTTATTTTACGCTGTAACGAAGCTTGCCGGGTCAGCTAGTATAGATATTAATAAATCCTAATAATATAATGCTCCTCTTAGTACTCGATTTCGAATATTCTGTTTTTACAATAATTATGTTAAATATATAGTTCAATCAATTTGTTTGGAAGCAATCGTGGTTGGGACGATAAAGCGGCAGTATCAGATGATGTTAATGATGAGGTCACCGCGGCGATACGGTCCGGACGCGGCGCAGCGCCCACGCGGCCGCCGCCCGGAAACTGCGCTGCTGCCGCGAGCCCGGAACAGCCCCCACCACCACTTCACGCACTTGCGCAATTTTTTTACAAATACTAGTCATATAAATACAAGATTAAGTTAAGTATATATCAATCATATTGTTGTCTATCCCTCACAACCTACCAAATTTTAATACTCAAAAATGCCGAAACGGTCCTAATTATATTGTTAACCCAATAACCCTTGTGAAGCTTTTTACACGGCTTTTCAGGTTGCAACTTGCCTCACTCAATCACCAACGGCTCGCCAGAGTTTTCTTATTATTAATGTAAATAACTTGACTGACGAAATGCTATGGCTTATCTAGTTGGCGATCGTCAGACGCCAGAGCTAGCGAGTCAGGGGTCATATGACATTGTTATGTGGGGTCGGCTGGCGGTTTGGCTACAGTTTTTAGGACCGACCGCTGGAATTACTTATTGTATTTGTACTGTATTTTACTGTACTTAGATTGCCTTCAGTCACTAAACCAATGACGCATCCATTATATTTATACTCAACGAAAGTCTTAAGTTTTCTTAAGACGCTTATAGTTTGCGTTGTGACGAGCCAATGATGCTAACCGTAAGTCGAAGGTTTATTATGTTATTAACGAAACTGAAAATTACAATGATATCCTGAGTGACGATTTCGATTCTCTAGCCCACGCTGTTATACATAGCCATAAGTGTTTTCACTAGCACAGCGGTGTTCGCTCGTCTTCGCCCTTTTTTAAGCCGACGTAATAAATTACACATGGTTAGGTCGTCAAGTTAAGCATAGTTTACAAACGAAAACGACCATTATAAGTCGTACAACTTTAACTTTGATTGAGAAAAAGAACCCAGGGCATGACTCTTAATTGTATAAAAATAGATAGTCTTCATGGTCATATTCGTCCATTGTCTACTGTTTCATCAATAGAAGGATTGAAGATCGCAATAAATCATTCGTTTAAGAATTTATTATAGTGTCGCTAACGAGTGCAATTCTATTAGATTCGAGTCATGCAAATTTAGGTGTCTCGGCGACAACTGTAAATTGATATTGTTTCGACAGCACTTTTAATGAGCGGCGACGGTGTCTCGTGTCCCCACGTTCTACGTACTATGAAATAAATACGGCAAGTTTCGTCTAACAATAACATTATATCGATGAATTAGCTAGGCGAGCACATTCTCCTTATACATTCGTTCTGACGAACTTAAATACCTGTGATTGTTCGTAATATATCGAACTTTAGACGATGTAAGTGTGAATGAACTTTCTTAAACCGCAGATTAAATACTTAATGAATTAGAATAGCCTATGTTGAACATAGGCTATTCTAATTCATTAAGTAGGCATGTTGTTGACGCGAATATATAAGGTTTTCTCCTACCAAATTTCGTCTGACGCGCTTAAAGAAGTTTTCACTTCAGAAATAAGTACTACGGTACTGGCTGATAGAAGAACTTTCTACTGATGGAAGAATTTTTAACACGGGATTAATCTGGAACAAACAAACAATGAAACCCTTTCCAGCAAGCAGCTTTTGCTGAATAAGCTGTAACCACCATGACCTCTCTGAACAGGACACTCATGATAATGGTGTTTATATTCTGCATTTCGTCTTTAACACATTTATAAAATTAATAAAATTATTGTAAATAATGTACGATTAAATATTGCTCAAGGCATATTGTGCTCTTATGACCTAATTTGTATTTAACATAAAATGGTCTAAGGACAGATTTGTTTTAAATTTTATAGCAGCTGCGGCCAATCTACCTCGTAGTAGAACGATCTCGTGAAAGAATGATGTAATTTGACGCTGACATCATCCTTCAGACAGAGCACTGCAAAATCCATTTCGGACAACAATCAAATACGGCAAACTAATTGCACTCGATGTTCGCATGTACCATTAAAATGATTCAATGAGTCTGTCTTTTATATTCGCATTTTATTGTTTATATTAAGCAATGTTCTTTTAATCTGTTTATAAAAAACTTCTGTCTTCATTATCTTCTTCTACCTTTGTTTCTGCTGTGTATTAGATTTATTTCTTAACACGGTGTCTTTTTAAATTACTTTTATTAAACACACTTTTCCCTCTGCATTTTTTTACCGTCTTTACCATAGGGACAGCGTGTTCTTAACAATTGCTTGGAACAATTCCTGACGCTCATTTTTGTCGTCGCACAAAACGACAGAGTTCCTAATTCCATCCACACCACCTTGATGGTTGACATCCCACTACCGCGCAGTTTTTGCGTAACTTTCTGCCTCGTACAACAGCCTCGTGGAATGATCTGTCTCCAGCGGTATATCCACACCAATACGCGTTGGGGTCCTTTTAAAAACAGCTACAGCTCCTCTGATATTGTGGATATTAATGGGCGGTGGTGTTCACTTAGCTTTAGGCGGCACATTCCCCTTCTCTTGTAAAAAATATAACGGGCTTTTACTAAGCTCAAGTGTGGCAAATAAAGGCATCGTACACGGAATGTATGTTTTGACTGTAGAATTTTCAATATTTTCATTATTTAATGTCATTAAAGCGAGTTGTCGTAGTCGGCGTCGAATTAGTCTAATGTGGCAAGATCTTAATTACACTATAGCGAAAAAGGTAACTTAATAAATATAATCAGACGGATATCCGAGCTCTCGGCACTAATATTGTAAGTCAAACTCCCAGCTTTAACAGTATACATTGTCTACACATTTGAAATGGTGTACGAGTATGTATTTTGTAGGTGTGCCAGGACCGGACCGTACCAAACCGAGATCCGTAATCATTGCCTACTGATCTGGGTTACGGGCATGAATTATTATTTATTTATTTACAAGCAGAGCCCCACGGCTTCGTCCGCCGTGCAAGCTAATTTAACCGACGCTTGTCCACCCTATTAGTATGAGTGATAATATACTAGAACAACATTTATTGGATTATTATTATTTCTTCGTACACACTTTCATCAGGGGTTGAATTTACAGTGACCATCAACTTTCTAGAAGTCATTTTAGTTTAATGTATTGCTTTGGTGCTGAAGCAGGATCTAACGACTTGCTGAGCGCTTTCGATTGTCGTTCACGTCACGTTGCACGTTTCGTCGCACCTAACAATTCGTTACGAAGTTCTTCCATTTCTGTGGCTGTTGAGCAGCGCGAGGCAGGTCTCGGCGCGTTCGTTGCGCTGGCGATAGTTAGATGCGTGGAGCACCCATCTAACAAACTTGTCTACCTTACCAATGTGTCGCAAAAGGACCAATATTGTTTTGATGTTGAAAACGAACATAAACAATATGTAATACATATTATATTAATTTTTCTTAATTCATTTCTTCTACTTAAAAAGTACTATTTAGATTTCATCGATTTTTCTTATTTATTGATTTTGTCCATATTTTATTCTTTACCGTTACATCACCTTTTATGTTTTTTAATTTAATATATTCGATAGATACATGCATTTCTGTCTCACGCCATTTACTGAATCGGGGTAGACAGAAAGAGCAATATTACTATCCTCTTCGACGTTCATATAAAGTGTATGTATTTAACGACAAATCATTGTTACCTTGCTTAACATTGCTGACTTGTATTTCATTTAATTATTGTCATTACGAAACATAAATGTTGATATTAGTGGCAAGTAAGAGGCGACGTCAAACAGTTCTCATTTCATGACGTCATCCGATATTATTCAAAGCTAAAACACTGCACCTAGCAGTTTAACACGTGTATATTGCTTCAGTTAGAAAGTTATTGCTTTTATTTCATTTAGAAGTTCACAATAATAACAATAAGCCTTCGAGCTCATTGAGCTAACTATGTTCGGCAGAGATTTAGATATCTTATTTCAACGAACAATTTTCTAAGAAACCGAGACCCGTTTCGGAAACGTCCAACACGGTAACTAGAAGAGTTATAAAAGCAACAGCAGATTCAGCTATTTAACGAATGCGCGGTTCGACTGGGAAGTGCTACGATTCTGTCATTACATATACATATTAAGTGAGTTTTTTTAGTAGTCACTTTGTCTACAGAAACTGAAAACGAAAAGGTCCCCTGTGTTCTCCTGCACCAGTTTCCTGTCAACAATATCAGATTTCTTCACGAACGATATTATGTTAAGAATGGATTGGATGAGGAATATTGTCCCGCTCTGTATCTGCTTCTTATATTCATGAATTTATATTATTCAGTAAATTTTAATACATTTACTGAATAATATCCGCCTACAAACCACATCTTTTTGTGGAAGATTTTTTTTCTACAATCAACAGTTCAATGAAGTTCAATGTGCTTATTAACGTTATTTAATTTAACTGTAAATAGCAATTGGCCACATGGTATGGCCACACAAAGGGTCTATGGCATAGAGCATAGAGCGTAGTAGTAGTCTATGCTCTATGCCACCTCATTTATAATATAATAAGTATAAAATCCCTCGCCAGTTTTCTGTTTGATTATCTTTCTTTCCTGGCAATGTAATTATTTGTTCTATGAACTCTCATGAGGTACGGTGCAAAGATAGGCTTTAGTGAAAATTTTATAAGTGTTAACACTGGTTCAGGCACCTAAGAATTTGGAAAAATGTATTTTGTAGCTAAACTGTATTCTTCTTCTGGCTACACCTTCTCCCATTTATTTAGGGTCGGCGTTCCTTGTGTTCATCTTCCGTTTAGCACGATCTTCCGCTTCGTCTTTGTACCGTACCGAACCGTACGTAACCGTATTATTAAAGCAAAATTTTACAAGAGAGCGAAATGCTTTGAATGTTTTGAAATGACATTTTCGGAGCAGTGGTCTTTCGTTATACACGCATTATACGCGCGGACAACCTGTATCATATTACTGTACCTTTCCATCCATTACATTAACAAAGGCTTAATTTAGATTGCGTAGGTTCTTTAAATTTATTAATATATTAATTAACATTTGATTTTAATATATTAGTAAACTTCTCTAATTTCAAACTGAAAAACTATACAAGCATATTACAATTCCAAAAGTTTTTATATTCACACATACGTTACGAATATTAATCTTCACGCTCTACTGAGAAGTAGGAAGTGTAATGGTCTTCTACTTGCTCTGTTCGTTGTATGTGTGTCAGAGGTCCCATGATAAGGCACGAACATTATGCCTCTGCTACGGTCCCAATCGAATCCCTTTATAAGCTATTTATTTAATCAAGCTTATGGACGTTGTTTTAATATTTAAGGAGCTTGATTTATTAAATTTAAGAATCGCGTTATAAATATGTAGCTTCAAGGTAAAATAATTGTGAACACTTGTTATGCTGCTTGTACTCATTTTCAAACTAATTTGACTGAAGAAACCACACAAATATTATAAATATTCAAACCTCCAATGGCTTTTTGAAGGGATAACTTCTTTGGCCGCGTTTAATAATATTTGGTAAGGGAAATATATACTTATAGCATCGCGTGAACCACATGCTTATTTGAATTTGGAACAGTTTCGACGAACTTTTTACGTTTATTTTTCCAGTATTCAATTTTGAACTTTATTTTTAAATTACATTGGTTTATTTTTGTTGATTTTTTGTTTATTTTTTTGAGCTATAGGACCTCTTGTGAGTTTTCACTTCTGTCGGCATTCCTTATTGACTGACTGTGTTTTGATGGCTATTATTGACAGTTCAAGCCAACACGGCTATTCTTGACAGTTTAAGCCAATACGGCTATTCTTGACACTTTAAGCCAACACGGCCATGATTGACACTTCAGTGGACCCTTCCTACCTCCTTGTACACATTATTTTCCGAATGGAAACGTGGATTTTTCAATTGTGGAATCAGTGGATAATCCAAAGTTGTTAATTTTTTGTAGAGCAATCCGATACGAATAATTAAATCATAATTATTGTCCATAGGTCGTGTGCAATCAGACAGTATGTGACTGTTCCGGTTTAAAGGGAGATCGTGGTGACCCAGGTCCTCCTGGAATTCCTGGACTTCAAGGAGACTACGGTAATGATGGACCCGAAGGCCAGCTTGGCATAAGCGGCGAACCAGGTGCCTGGGGTGAGAAAGGAGATGTTGGTGACAAAGGCGAACGGGTAAAATAATTTAAATTATTATATTGCATGTTGTGATTTACATTTTGATGGACATATTATTCATGTTTTTACAGGGAGCGGACGGCGCCTACGGGAGTAGGGGATACACAGGACCTCAGGTATATGATAGTATTGCCTTATTTCGTAATTGTAATAAACATGTATTTATCACACACCTCTGTTTTATAAATACATGCATTATTTACCATTCCTATATATTCTATATCAAACAATAAGTATAATAAATAAAATAGAATAAAGAATCATGAGGAGAGCCCGCGTTGACATTTCACCCCATCTTGAATAGTTAAGACGTCGAGCAATTAGGGGCAATTTCATCGTTTGCATTCAAAAAAAAAACTTAACACAACTACGTATTGCTAATCGCGTTTATAGTTCAATTCTAATGTTGATTTTCATTAAACGGATTTCACCAGATACAATTTGATCGCGTTTACGAAAACGAAGTTTAGTGATGTGACCTTCAATCAGTGCCTTCAATCTAAGCGCAGATGTCATGTTATTGTCATTTGCCAACGTCAGAACTGTCTCATATTTAACTCTCAAATTGAAAACGCGTTAACAGAGCCAAACGCTAAAAATCGGCCGTTTGGAATTTAAACTCAGTTAGAGCATAACTGCGTTTAGTTTATGTTGGAGAAATGCAATGTGGAGCTCTAAACTCCGTAAAACGCGTAAATCGAATTTAGGTTGGTATTTAGCAGGGCGAAAAGAACGATGTGTCACAAAATATATTAATGGATAAATGGTACAGTCATTAGGAATACTAAATAAAGAAGCAGTCCACCAAATACGAAACGTGTAGTTGCGATGCAGCCTTATTGCCATTTATCAAGAAGTTGTTGCTTCAGAGTGAATAGCAGCACACGCCCTTGGCGTTGCCAAATTTAGGCGTCATTCACTCTCATACAGCAAGAACTGCCATCATATATAACTCGTATATGTATATTTTATACAGTAATTTAATGTTTCCCTTCAGGGCCCACACGGATTGGAAGGCATCCGAGGTGTGGCTGGTTTCGACGGCTGTAGCGGTGTCGATGGTGTAGTTGGACCACCTGGAAGGCAAGGTCCTCCTGGTGACAGAGGTCCCCCCGGACCATATGGAGAAAAGGGGTCACAAGGTTTAGCCGGTGAAGGAGGAGTCAACTCAAGGGGCGCAAAAGGAGTTCAGGGCGACTCTGGTAGTCATGGCATACCTGGACCGCCTGGCCCAATGGGTTGGAGAGGAGACAGTGGTCTCCGTGGTGAAGAAGGTGACGAGGTAAATCTTATCTAAACCTAACCATCTCTAAATTTTGCCTTTTACGTACAAACAAATAAATTATTTTTGTTTCTTAGGGTATTATGGGTATCAAAGGAGAACCAGGTTACAGAGGCGATCCAGGCGATATTGTGGTGGGGCCACCAGGAATAAAAGGAGATCAAGGAGAAACTGGTGAACCTGGAAGACCAGCCACCATAGTCAACATCGATACTTTTAAACATAATTTAAGCATTATAGCCAGAGGCGACAAAGGCGAGAAAGGACTCAAAGGAATGCAGGGTGTAAAAGGATTAAAAGGAGAAATAGGTTCAAGAGGTCAAATGGTAAGTAAAGTAAAACATAGAATTTCCATCAAAACAATATCAAATGTATTACAAAAGCGATAATGCCACTGTTATAAGAGTATACGAATACAGCCATTTACCTATAAATATAACTGCACTGAACAGTAAAATCTTTAAAAAGCTGACGAACTGTTGTTGGAACTTTCATTTTATTTGATTATGATTTCTTAATCATAAACACTTAAATTAAAGGATGTATATAATAATGTATTGCTCTAGTTTGTAGTGTTAGCAGTATTTGCAATGGCAACTTGTTTGCGTTACATTTTATGCGTAGCCAGTACCATAATGCAGGCCCGATGCACCTACATATATGGGGATACATATAACTTTACCATTGTTCACAGTTTTGCAATCAATGAATGTATTGTTAATGTGATTGTGAACATTTTGTCTCTGTCTGGTTAGGTATAAATATATATAGCGCATAAAATAAATACATAATCTATACATATAATAAAACTGTAACTGATGGCTGTCGGTGGAATGGAAGATATTTGAGAAAAACTATAATTGGGGGACTTTATAAACGTAATAAAACCCAAAACAATGATCATTAGAAATTTGTTTGTTTGTGTGTACGTTTGTTACCGCTAATCTCAGAAACGGCTTAACCGATTTGGGAACGGTTTTCACTAATGTATTGTGGTAAGCTTCACTTAACATTTAGTGTTTGTTTTATCTCAATCGGTAAATAGAGAGAGAATAACAAAACAAATAGAAGAAATATAGAAGAGAATAAACAAATTTATGAAATTTGTTTTGATATTCTCTCTTCTCTTTGATTTCAACATATTGCAAAAGTAAGTGACAGTGTTGGTAGGGGACACCCTAGGAAAATTTATATCGATCAGATTAGTGACTTAATAAAAAAGGGCGACATATGGAGCAAATTATAGCCTATGTGTTAGTCTGATATATAAGCTACATTATCAGAAAGTTTAATTACAATTCATTCAATAGTTGCGTCAAAGAGTAACAAACATTCATACGTACAAACTTTCGCACGAATATCGGAATAATGGTAGTCGATTTCATGCCCCGCATGGTGGTAATCTCGTGAGCCAAGTCTAAATATTTCATCAATTTTTCTTTGTCAGCTTTTACAACATTCTTGTAAAGAAACGAGTCTATCTCTTTCTCAAAGCCTGGCAACGTATCTGCATTTCCTCTGGTTTTGCGCTCCATGGGCATCGTTGATCACCTCGGTATTCCCGCAGCTTATTTGCCCCCTTCTCTTATAAAAAATATGCGGGACAGTGATGACACCTAACAATACACGACTCTCAGATTGATATTTTATTTTTCATTTAATGTTATGCAATATGAAGCTTTTATGCTTTTAGGGTCCATATGGTCAAAACGGTCCACAAGGTTACAAAGGAGATCAAGGCGAAGAGGGCTCTAGAGGAAAACCTGGTCGTCGTGGAAAAGACGGTCCTCCTGGTCCGAAGGGCGATAAAGGGGCACCTGGGTTCCTAGGCATCGATGGAGAAGATGGAATACCTGGGGGACTTGGAGAAGATGGTAGGCCAGGGATTCCCGGCGAGCAAGGACCTATAGGAGAACCCGGAATTTTCGATGAAAGATTAAATGAACCTTTACTACCAGGTGCTCAAGGACCGCAGGGTCCGGTAGGTTTTATGGGACCAATAGGAGCCCCAGGAATTGATGGATTAAAAGGATTACCCGGTATTATGGGACCTCCTGGTTATCCAGGTGTTAAAGGATTTCCGGGAAGAGTAGGAAACCCAGGAATCTCTCCCAAGGGAGAACCGGGGAATGACGGACGGAAAGGTCTACCTGGACCTAGAGGACCCCCAGGTTTACAAGGATTGCCTGGTACATTAGGTCCTAAGGGTTTTAAAGGGGCAACGGTCAGAGGTCCTGATGGTGAAGAAGGCCTGCCCGGTATAGACGGTGTCCCTGGATCACGAGGAGATAGAGGTGAACCTGGGTTTATGGGTCAACCGGGATATCCTGGCCGTGGGGTGCATGGAATGGGACCACAAGGAGAAGACGGGCCACCAGGGCCGCCCGGTATGATTGGTGATCTAGGCACCCCAGGCCGACCAGGGTATCCGGGGTCGAGAGGACCGAGAGGAGATAACTGCCCATTCTGTAAATCAGGTAAGTTGTTTCAGTTTTTGTTAGCATTTTGCAGCCATCGTTGAAAATATGCCGTTCGTATAGAATCGTAATTAGTATAGATT
The DNA here is from genome assembly GCA_029849275.1 of Papilio elwesi. Lineage (NCBI taxonomy): Eukaryota > Metazoa > Arthropoda > Insecta > Lepidoptera > Papilionidae > Papilio > Papilio elwesi. Next base: position 6,989,362 of record CM056687.1, on the reverse strand, counting down.
TATTTCACTTGTAAGGTAAAATGAATCTCATTTCTTTGATATTGTATATATTAAATACAGGTTCACCTGGACCTCAGGGCCAAAGGGGCGATGAAGGATTCCCAGGACAAAAAGGATATCCAGGATATGAAGGTTTACCGGGACCACGAGGCCAAGTTGGGTTACCTGGTACTTCTGGCATACCAGGTGCAAAGGGTTCAAAGGGAATCAAGGGACAATCAGGTATGGCTGGACCCCAAGGGCTGAAAGGGCAAAAGGGACGACTTAACCACCCACCGTTGGATTTGACCTTAGCAGAAAGAGGTCCCCCGGGAGACCAAGGTGAGAAAAAAAGATTTTTATCCAAGATAAAACGCTTACATATTTACTGCATAGATAGGTAAAATTACGAATTAAATCCTACGAAGATTTCATATGGTTTAAAAGGGATGAAATTAGACCAGAAAAAATCCTTTAAACATAGGGAAAAAAGAAATCACGTTCACAGTAGTTAGATAAATTTGATTACATCTACATATTATTCTAGCTGGCTCGGCAAACTCTGTTCCGCCTTTTAATTAATTACGGCCGCGCAAAAACTCTTAAAACTTAAAGATGAGACTCGGCGAAATGAATATTCCTTCCAAATTTCAAGTCTCTAGGCTATAGTTATATATTTTATTTAGTTATATATATATATCCATTTTGTTAATCAACTATTTTTTAGATCTTTATTTACATTATTTGTCACTACATTGTCAAAGAAACCATGTGCCCATTTTTAATATTTTTGTGCATGAACATATTACATTTAATTTTTTCTTTAATAGGTTTCATAGGTCCACCTGGCCTACCTGGTGATGGTGGTTGGCCTGGACTTAGCGGTGACGTAGGCCCAATTGGTATAAAGGGAAGAATGGGAGATTTCGGCTACCCCGGACTTCCTGGACGTAATGGATCAAGAGGAAGGGATGGTGCTCCCGGGTGGCCGGGTGCACCTGCTGACATACCGATAGCATTTCTACGTGGAGAGAAGGGAGAAGCTGGGATAAAGTAAATCTAAAGCATCTTCATCTAATACAATAATTTGTGTAGTGTAGCGACTTGTCTTGGCTTTGCATGGGTAGAAGGGAATATATCGACGGCTACGGAAATTCGGCACCTTCGGCCGCACCCTTTTACTTAAAATGATTGAATACTTTTTAGTCAAATTGTTTTTAAATATAATTTTTGGAATCGGTTTTTTAACGAGATCTCACAACTTTTTGTTGCAGAAAAACTGCGTTGCGAGACTTGCCTTTTTTAGATGATATGTTAAGTGATTTCTTTAATTTCTTACACAAATTATGAATTCCAGAGGCGAAGCTGGAGACGATGGGGAACCTGGTCTACCTGGCGAGGTTGGAGATTCCTTAGATTCTGACATTAATGTTAAAGGTGAAAGAGGGCCCCCGGGAGTCATTGGCAGAAAAGGTTTGTATGACATCAAATATAACTATTAACAAATAAGACGAACTGAGTTACAATTTCAAAAACATAAAATATTTGTGGCCTTCAGTTGTACCTACACGTCATTTTCGGGCACTTTGTGTATCTCAACATTTATTTTACATAAATACAAACATAAGGTAGATAATATTAAGTAGATAATGTACTTAAAACTGATTAGGGAGGTCATAGGCCCCAGGTATGAGGCGACTTTTCTCGGCAATCTATGGCTTAGATCAAACTCAACAATAAAGTGGTGAGGCGCGTGAGATCTCCACCACCAGTCCACCGCAGCTATCATTATACATGTTTTCTTACATATTTACTCGGGTAACGGTACTTAAATCACGATTATATTTGCTTTTAATTTTTCTTAAGTCTGATCAATGTGCTAGGCCGCTGGGTGCCGCCTGGTACCTACATATTATCTTTCTTTTCAATAAACTCCATTAAGTTTAAAAAATAGCTATTTCATTTTAAAGTTTTTTTGGTATTGCGTCCGCTAGTCAAATACTTTCATTCTATTTCCATATTAAGGAGTTGTGAAAAAATATGTACGTGTGAGGCTACTTTGTTGGCGACCCTCGTCATAGATATCTTGGATTTATAATGATACTGTATATATGATATTGCATTGTTATCAAAGCAAAAAGTATAGACCAAATATCGGATCTATCTGATAATAGGAAGATCCTCTAGGTCGTCCTCGCCCTATCCAACGATAAGGAAAAAGGATGCGACTTTGCGAATGCAATAGGGGAAGTCACTTTGAGCAAGCAGTTTAATTAGGTTAAATTGTCTTAATTGGTCCTTATTACTTACCGTTACCATTTTTTATTATAAAACATTAGCAGATTTTTGTATTAATTTACTAATATTTCTTTTAACCATTCCAACTTATTTAAAAAGCTTGTGTTAGGATATGGTTCACGACAATAGTCGAATGGCGGATTCGAACCCACGACCTTATTATTGGCAATCCGTACACTAAACCATTAGGCTATTGGCTATTATATATTTATATATGATAAATTACTGTCCTATTTTGTTCTCCTTCAAATACCATAACGTTCATTTGTCTACATTCATTTTCATACCTTTACCTTCCAATGAATCATTCATTACATTCAGCATAAATTGTAAATCGTCAAGACGTCATATTGTCAACTGAGAATATGCCGACTGTTTAGAATTTGCCAACTTGCCAATGCCCAATTATAAAGTGTCTATTCTGACAATCGGTCGGCATCCTTTCAGAAAGAATAATCCCTACATCTTGACACGCTCTCTCGCACTCGTCAACACCTGAGCAGTACGAGGTAAGCGTGCCATGTGTGGTAATACAATTTCCCTTTCTCTTCGTCTCACTTACACACAACATGTCTATTACCCCTGCTATGCACTAATTCATAAACTTCATCGATTTTCACACTCATTCCTCCACAAACATTTAAGTTGGCCCAACGGGCCTCCGCTATCCACTTAACGCCCCTCCGGGAGACGAAGCGCGACGGGTGGCAAGCCGCCTCGCCGACTTGCCTTTCGGAGTCCATGTTCTTATGAAATACTTAACAATATACTTTAAAGAAACATAAAACTATTTACTTATTTATTTACTATATATATTCTATTTACTTTATTAGTTAATTAAAAAGTAACTTAGAGTCAATTAAAGCTCCTGCTTTACTTCAAATCAGCGACAACGAACCGCAGATAAAGAAATTTGCTGCAGTCAGCACACTGAAAATTTACATAGTAGTTGAAACATAGATTAGAGATTATCTGACCTAATATATTTTATTATAAATATTTCAATACTCCCCAGGTTTTATCCAAATACTTAGGATATATTCCTTTCTTTTCATTGACGTCTAAACGTCTAACAAGCTCCGAAGTAAAATATCACCTTGGTTGAATAATATTGGACCTGAATCCACAAAAAATATATATTAAATATTTACTTATTACAATTTTAGAACAGCTTTAGAAATTTAATTTAATTTGAAATATTCAAATAAAATTATTTAAATGTATGTAGATAATATACTATTTATGTTATTGGAAATTTGTATTTTTTGTTTTATTTACATTATTAAGGAAATTTTAAAGTACGACCTTAAGTTTAGCTCGAATACGAATTTCCGCCTGCTTCTTTTGTGATCATTTTTTTTAAATAAATTACTAGTTCTTATGCATTGTTGGAAGCTAAGAAAACGGTTATGTTTTTAAAATAATCTGCAAGCCAATTTTTAATAATGTTTTTTCTTTGTTTTTAAGGCATTTTAGTGGAAAAAATATCAAGAAAATATTTTAAAATACGTTTTTAAATTTTGACCAATAATTGTCGTTTTAATAATGATAAATAACCGTTTTTATAAATCAGAAGAAAAAATGAGATTCACTTGAATACTTTTTTAAAATAACTTCTTGATGTTCTTATTTTGAAAACAGCTTAAAAACATTACAACTCAAAAAAGGTTCACTTTTGCATAATGCATAAAAAATTATCACAAATAGTGACCCCTATCACCTACTATGTGCGACCTAATAATATGTGTCACCTAACACGGCGAATTACTAATAACCATAAATAAATACATATGATTTCGATAAACAAGCTGTGGATTTTGGGAAATAAATAAAAAAGTGGTCCTATGGCGTAACTGTTGAAGCTATTTAGCTTAATTTCTGTCTATGCGTAAATACGTAACTGTTTCATACTATGCGTGGCTTGTTATTGTGTATCAGATAATGTCTCGATAAACAATTGTGTGTGATGTACAATGTCCTGTAATGAATGAATGATCCTAGAGCCCCGGTACAACACCTACTAATCGCTAAAAAACTATACGAAAAATTAAAATATGAATCTTTTTTCTAAGAGTACCTTTTTTTACTTTACTGTACATTCAGGTGCACCAGAAATTTGTTACGTTTTTGATGTTATCTTAATCCCCATTGACTATTATAATTACTATATAAGTTTTTATATCTGTTATTCATAGCTTAAATTAAATTATAAGAATAAGTACCTTTTGTACTAAACTATTTAAAAGATATGCGCAGTTAGCACAATTGTTAAAAAAGATTTTTTTTAATATAATAGATACTCGCACTATATGCTACGTTTATAGTAATGTACTCTTATGAGGATTGAGATTACACCAAAACAGTAACGAAATTCATTGATTTGCGGATGTGGTGGACTGACATAGCCATATTTTATGGATACATAAATGTACAGTAAAGTATGCTTTTTAAAAAAAGATTTACATTAAAAAAATGTATTTTTTATGTTCTAGGATTATCCATATATTACAGGATACTACTCTGTATATGCATCGGACTTATTACAACAACATTTCTATGTCAAAGTAATAAATCAGACCTAGATGACAACTTAATAATTTTTGTCTAAAATTGTCGTACATAGGTTATCGCGGAAGAAAAGGAGAACGTGGGGACTTGGGATATGACGGATTCAGAGGTATTTCCGGTGATCAGGGACTTCCGGGTAGATCTATACAAGGCCCTGATGGAATAAAGGGATTTGTTGGTGAAAAGGGGGAAATAGGTCCTAGTGGAGAGGCAGGCACCAGCGGTCAACGTGGACTCTCTGGATTTAGTGGCAATAAAGGGCATAAAGGATCAAGGGGCGATGTTGGCCTTGCTACAATTTATGGTGAAAGAGGTACAGATGGTTACCGCGGAGAGCGGGGTGATGTCGGTGAACCAGGGTACCCCGGCACGCCGGGTCGCGGTGGTGTCATCGGAATTAAAGGAGTGACTGGACAACCTGGCGACATTGGTCCAGAAGGACCACGGGGACCACCAGTAAGATAATTTTATTTAAAATTGACATTCATGAGATCATTCTTAACGCAATCAAAAATAATTAAATTAAATTAACAAGAATGAACGTATCGATAAAAGGTTGCACGCAACATTTAATTCGACATTACATTCTTAAACATAATTAATAGAAGTAAAGATCAAAACACGAGAGAACTACTAAATTATATTTTGCGGGCCGTCGGACCAATTCGTGGAAAAGGATCATGATATTTGGATAGAAATTCGTTGTATTTTATCGAAATTTTATTGACAACAGAATCTTTACCTACATTCGTGCCGCACCATGAACAGAATGTATTGGTTGTCGTAAATTTCACATCTATCAAGATCCTATATGCCTGCCTATGTACTTATACTTTTTTCGTTACTCGGAATCATAATATTTTCTGTCTTTTAAAATGTCACACACGCACACACACATTTTTCATTACTTTTTTCACTATTCATTTGCTTTGTCTACTTAAATACCACTACTCCATTCTAGACACGTCTTTAACGTAAAGTAAAGTGCCACGTTTTCCAGGTAAAAAGTCATAACGAAGACTCAAAGATCATAAATAAAACCGTATAAATCATTAAACCCTAAAAAGTATTTGCGTTAGTTCTTAATTTTCAAAATTTACAGGGTCGAAAAGGATTACCTGGTATCATAGTCCAAGGTGCTCCTGGAATACCTGGACGGCCAGGTTTCCCTGGGCCAATGGGTCAAATCGGTGAACCTGGTTTGCAAGGAGTAAACGGCTTGCAAGGTGATGTTGGACCTAAAGGCGTAAAAGGACAAGCAGGCCGTATTGGAATTCGTGGATGGACTGGTGATGTGGGTGCAGTTGGAGTCCCCGGATTCCCAGGAGTTATGGGAACACCCGGATCTAACGGTGAAGTTGGAAGTCGTGGTGAGAATGGAGCTCCTGGATATCCAGGGGCACCTGGAAATATGGGCTTACCAGGACCTGAAGGAGTTAAGGGTAAACAAGGCGACATGGGTTTTGTGGGATTACCAGGGATAGATGGTTTAAATGGAGTTAAAGGGTTCATAGGAGACCAAGGATTTCAAGGTGTAAAAGGTTTAAGAGGTGAAAATGCTTTAGTCGGAATGAGGGGTGACGCGGGAGAACCAGGATTCGACGGGGTATCTGGTATACCTGGTATCTTTGGACTCAAAGGGTCAAAAGGAGACTTAGGAAATCCTGGCTTAGCTATTGGGGGATACGAAGGTATAAAAGGGGAACAAGGGGAGCCTGGTTTACCAGGTCACCATGGTTTCAATGGAACCAAGGGTGAATTCGGTACCTATGGAATTGAGGGTCCTCGAGGTGATATTGGTGATAAAGGATATCCAGGCCAACAGGGACGCCCAGGAAAAAATGGATTTCATGGTTTAAAAGGACGAATGGGGGTGCCGGGTCTTGTTGGATTACCTGGAGAAAAAGGAGACTTAGGACAGGAAGGAGAACCAGGTGTTATGGGTAGACCCGGTTTTCCAGGAGACGAAGGTATGCAAGGCCCTATAGGCAGAAAAGGCGAAATGGGTTTAAAAGGAGAACGCGGAGACATGGGTATAACTACCCGTTTACCGGCTACAAAAGGTGACATTGGAGATATTGGACCCGATGGAATACCTGGAATAAAAGGACAGGTTGGAGAAGACGGCTTTTATGGAATTAAAGGAATAAAAGGTGAACGGGGTGACTTTGGTTTCCAAGGAGAAATGGGTGAATATGGGATGCCAGGTGAGAAAGGTCATCTAGGGGATCAAGGTCCGCCGGGATTACCTGGGTTAGATGGAATTGACGCTGAGAGAGGTCAAAAAGGTAGAGCTGGAGTTGATGGACTTTCCGGATGGCCTGGACCAATGGGACAAAAAGGTGCTCCTGGTGAATATGGCATAACCGGTCCTATTGGTGAACCTGGTCGTCCAGGATTAAGTTTCCAGGGTCCAAAAGGCTTTAGAGGAATGGACGGTTTGAACGGTAGGCAAGGAGCACCTGGAAAACCTGGACCTAGAGGAATGGAAGGTATTCCTGGATTACAAGGAAAACCAGGAGACATAGGCGAAATAGGTTCATCATTTAGTGCTAAGGGTGCCAGAGGTGATCAAGGATGGCAAGGCTTAAATGGCTTCCAAGGAAATAAAGGTGACATGGGTGAAGCTGGATTTGATGGCTATTCAGGCTTACAAGGCACTAGAGGTATTAAAGGAGAAAGAGGAGATGAAGGAATGCAAGGCATAACGGGTTTAATAGGACTTAGAGGAATGAAAGGCGATAAAGGTAAAACTATTCATCCCTCTGAAATATTGCCCGGCCCAATAGGTGATATTGGACCCCCCGGATTTCCTGGACGACGCGGTGAAGATGGTCCTCCAGGTTTTATGGGACGTAATGGAATAGTCGGAATTAAAGGTGAAAGAGGAGAAATTGGTTTTATGGGCGCTGTAGGACTTCCAGGACATCAAGGCGCACAAGGGATAAAAGGAAATGTAGGGTCTGTAGGTTTTGAAGGTCTACACGGAATCCCAGGAGCCCCGGGTAGGCCTGCACCACCACCACCGATACCGAAGTCAAGAGGATTTTACTTTACAGTACATTCACAAACCAGAATGATTCCAGAATGTCCATCAGGAACTTCACCTCTTTGGGAAGGTTTCTCACTCATACATATAGTTGCGAATGCAAAAGCCCACGGCCAAGATTTAGGTTAGTATTGCTTTGGTTTTCACTATTTTATATGCTATTTTTTTTATTTTTATGCTTTTTAGGTCGCTTATTAAGAATAATTTAATAGTATTCTAGTATGTTAGAACTTCAATGATAAAAATCTATATAATCGTTTTCGAATAGGAATGATAATTATTGTTTGACAGGTGCACCTGGCAGTTGTCTACGAAAATTCTCGACCATGCCCTACATGTTCTGCAATCTTAACAATGTTTGTGACTTTGCTCAACGAGAGGATTACAGTTTCTGGCTTTCTACGCCCGAGCCTATGCCGATAGCAATGAAGCCTATTCAAGCGAGAGATGTCGGCTCTTACATTTCGAGGTTACAATTTTAAAATTACTTGTGTTTTTTTATAGTAAAACATTAAGAGCCAAACTATAATCCGTATACATTTAACCTCAAACATCACGTTTCTAAATTAAATTATCCAAGGTTTAGAACAATTTTCATTGCATTATTTTTAATTAAATTTACTGTAAAACAATAACCTATTGCCAATAAGGTCGATGAATAAAAGAAAATATAACAAAAAATGAAAAGACAAGGAGGAGGTTCTCAATTTACTTGTATTTTTTGTATGTTTGTTACAAGACAGTTTTTGTTATTAGATACTCTTTTTTTTTCTAATTTGTCATCTTCTTTATTTACTTACCGATATCAAAATATATGTTTTTGAAAGGGATATCCTTAAGAGTGTCCCATATTATTTTGAGTAGCATTGAACTTTGGGTTCTGAATGTATATCGCGTATCGTGAGAATCGAACTCAGTTTGTTAACGTCCTCGAGAACTTGACCCCTAGAATCCCCAATAGCCAGCTAGGCAAAGGTTGAGACTTAAATGGGTTAATCGAAAAGAATTCACAGGGCATCTCGCTGCAGCATACTGTAATTAGAAGTCGGTTTTATTTCATAAACGCAGTTTAATCGATAATTTTATTTTAGATGTCAAGTGTGTGAATCATCGACACGAACAATCGCCATACATAGCCAAAGTAGTGAAGTGCCAACGTGTCCGCAGGGTTGGGATGAATTATGGATTGGGTACAGCTTTTTAATGGTATGATTATCCTTGAAATTTAATCTAATCATCGTTATTATTTTCTTAACCTTTATATATTTATGAGTTCGGATGCAGTTAGTTCCCGACATGTCACAAGGTCCATGTGATAAGGTATTAAGAAATATTTTCTATAATATTCGACAAAAAAAATTACTCAATAATTTTGAGTCCAAAATTTACGTATAATTTATTCAGTTTAATATAATACAGTTTAGAGGTAGAGTAATTATCGGCATAATTTCAGCCTGCTTCAGTCTACTGCTAGGCTCGGGCTGTTCCTACCATATGCTATTTGTGACTGATTTCGTCATCACAAGAGTGAGAGTGTCACAAAGTGTTTTAAGACTTACTAGATATCTAAATATGTAGAAATATGAATTCCTTTCTTTCGCAGCATACGGCAGGCGCAGACGCAGCTGGACAAAGTCTAATATCGCCTGGATCTTGTCTCCGCGAGTTCCGGACGCGTCCATTTATAGAATGTAACGGACTCGGTCGATGCAATTACTTCGCCACAGCAGTTTCCTATTGGTTGTCGACCATCGATGATAATAGAATGTTCTTACGGCCTGAACAGCAAACGCTAAAGGAAGATAAGGTCTCTAAAGTCAGCAGGTACGGCCAAAACTTACATCAGAAAATAATTGTCGATAAGTATAAATATACTTAGCCTCTTGTACTTCTAACAACTTATGTATCACAGCACTGGTAGTGCGTTGTGTGCGATAAGATAAACTGAATTAGGGCCAGCCGGCAACATATAATAATGAACAAAATGAAACAGCGACCTTGTATTATGGCAAAAAAAACTAAATATCGATCGATCGAAACAAGCGTTATTTACTAATTCATAGGCAGGACACGGCCGCTGATTCTTTTGTTGCGTAGGTGGATATCTATACACAGCACTAAAGTCTAAAGACAAGCTTCTGTAGGATCCTCCAGATTCTTTAGCGGATAGAATTCAATTACCTAAACCTATAATATTAACTAAAGAAATAGCTGTCTGTAGTTAATATTCAGGTTGTTGCTCTATATTAACGTTTAGCCGAAAACGGGTGATAGCCCAAGTGTAAAAAATCACATTGTGTGCTGATATTTCAAGTACTGTGACTCCAAATCAGTACTTTCTTCTTTTTTTGTACTCTTACTTTAATTTTAGAGTGGCTTTAAAGGAGATATCACTTTTTCCCAACAAAGAACTAAAAGTTTTTACATTGCCCATATTCAACTGACTGTACTGAAGAAAAAAATGTACTACGCTACTTTGGCAAGTAGACAAGAATACATGCTAGATTACTTCTTTAACGTATGTGATTTTCTGATAACCTTCACCACTTGGGCTGTCACCCGTTTTCGGCGTTGATTTATGGGGCCAATTAGGTCAAATTCTTACGAATACCAACTGTAGTGCACTTTCATTAATTTAAAAGCTATTTTATGACTTCGTATTAATATCTACCTATATTAACCATTTGGTTTTATACTAAGATTTGCGAATGACCTGCGGATTTGTTAGCCTACCTCGATTCAAATATGTTTAAATTGTGTAATATTTCATTTTAAGATGTTCGGTGTGTATGAGACGATTACCTGGCCCGCCGGCTGGCACCTTCTACCAGAATGGCGACGTGAGATCGGTACCCAACGAGGTGGTGCGCCGCCCTCCGTACTACCCTGTGCGCCGCAGACCCAACGTGCGGCGATACGGAATCCCGCGCGGCCGCCGCCAACCCATCAGAACTTATAAGCGCGTCACCACATAGTCCAAAAACAGACTCTCTTATGATGAACTGTAATTGAAGTGCTTACAACAATATTTTTAAACTGCTTAAGTACATTTAATACCTGCAAACAATTTTTGTAGTTAAGCGTCAATCCTCCCTGTCACCATGTGCCATCTTTGTATTATAATAAATTATAGTTCTATGTTGTAGAAAACTCTGGCACTTGACAGAATATCTTAGACTTTGCACTTAATCTATCTTCATGGACAAAATAATCATGGAAAGTACGAGGAACCTATAACGTGAACTTGTGACAAATGACAGATAGAGTAAATTAACGCTGAGAACGTATGTTATACGTCCTTGCGTTAATTTACTATATAGCGATTATGTCTGTAGCGTGAGCTTAAACAATCATCATTTCATTTAATTTTAGTGATTTTACAGTCGTTTAGAGTAGAACTACGAAGAACCCGTATTGTAGTGAACAGTCGTTAAAAACGCCCAATTTTGTAAATAATAATGCCATATAACTAATACATTTCTAGATAATTAAAATTACACGGACGTATTATATAAGATTTTTTTGTTTCTTAATATAAATAAATAAATAGAAAATGAATAAACATTTATTTCTGAATTGTCACCTCATATTGATTGCATTTATATTAGTACCAATAAAAACTTCGACTAGTGCTAGTATTAACAAAATTGTCGCTAGAACAAATATACGATATCTGCAATGCATTTTTTGACGCATAATGGCAAAAAATCCTTTACTTTTGTTCGGTGGTATATATATTTTTATATTGAACGCACAGAGCACCGTATGCCCTGTGCGTAAAAGCGACCCACAGATTGCATTGATGATGATTGTAAAATGAGTTATTTCCACGTACTGCGTACATCGTGCGAACCTGCGCGCCACCATATTGAAGTTCCCTCTCGATGTCCAAGTCATCGTTCAAGAAATGACTAAGTGTCAAAGGCATTTTCATTTCCCTCAGTAATACTGGTGGTATATTCCGGAAACCTTTTATACCAGGCGTAAAAACGATCACTTACACGCTTTATCGTTGTGTTTAAGCCCGTGGTTCTCTGCATATCCCTCGCATATAGAGATGAACTTTCTAAAAGCTCCAAACCATGGCATCTGCATAGCTGACGCTGTTACTATTTATATACTCAATATAGCAGCCAAGTCTTTGATGTCTGTAATCAATAAACTTATTTAAAGTCCCGTCCTCAGAATGCTCCCCGCCCCACCTGACAGTATTAACCTAGTAAGCGTACCAATTCTTTAAAAGTCCTGTGATGAATATAGATCCACTTGTATTGATGTATTGATATTTGACAATTTCTAAAAATATTTAAGAAGTCATTAATATGTTATAAAGAATTAAATTTGGTTGAAAAAGTGCGCGCCAATTTTTAAGGAAAATTGAAGAGCTCATTTAAATGTTGTATGTCACGTTCTATGTCACCGACCGATTGTAAGGGCACGCTCTTTATAATCCGGCTGGGCAAATTCTAAACGATAGGCACATTGTCAGTTTAACGAATTATTGAGAATGTGCCGATTCTTTTCTAGGCACTTTACAAAAAGGCGACGTAAGGCAGGCGCATATTTATCCCATAGACATGAATGTCTTTGCTTACAAAACGAACTTTGTGCGCTGATTGGTCGAGACCCGCTTTGTTGATTCGTTGGCAGTCATCCTTTACGCAGTCGCTAAACGATACCAATAAATATTATTTTATTTTCAATTATTTTGATAGCATTAGTAACTAAAATTTACACAACATTAAATACATAACACCCACTTATATAAATACCCACCATTCGAACCGTCAGATTATGCACTTTCGTTATCAGGGGCTCTTTGTGTACAAAGCACATGACTTTTCTCCTTTATCTATATATTTAGTTGGAAAGTTTGAATGAGATTGTGATGAAAAGCATGAAATTGCGTGAAGCACCCGAGTATGACAGGATTTCCCTTGAAATGCCGAGAGCTGGACATGATTTAGTTGCAAGTATGCGTAGGTCTTTTTCAATTTATGTTGGAGACATAGCCTAGTACCAGAAGATTTGCGTAAAGTTGTCATCGTCTGGCGTCCCTTTATATAAAGGAAAAGGTTCACAGCATGATTGTAAAAATTGCCGACGGATCAGCCTTCTCAGCATTGTGGGAAAACTTTATGCTAAAGTACTGATTGAAAGAGTCATGAAAGAATCCGAAGAAAGAATGTGGGATGTGCAAGCTGGTTTTAGAAAAGGAATGGGTTGCATGAATCAGATCTTTTCTTTACGTATGATCACAGAAAAGTTTTTGGCTATAAACTGTCTCTATGTATGATTGTTTGAAAGACCGATGACCGATAACCAATTTATGTTTGCGTCATCAGCGAAGGACTTACAACTTATGCTGTATGTATTGAATGATACATTAGATGGTAAAGGTATGAAGATGAATGCAGATAAGATGAAAGTAATGGTGTTTGATAGAGAACAAAGTAAGACACTAATTGAAATAAATGTAAACGGTAAAGAAGTGAATAGGTGGAAGAGTTCGTGTATTTGGGGTGTGTTTTTAGTAGAGATGGTAGCCATGTTAAAAATTTTGAACGACGAGTGAAAGGGGAAATAAAATGAATGGGTCTATAGGTGCAGTAATGAGGAGTCAAAATGTGTCCTTTATAGATAGGTCGTCTGGCAATACATAATACTGCACTAATCCCCACTTTAATGTTTGGAAGTAAGAGCGGGGTTAGGCAGGAAAAACATGTTAGTAGAGTTAATTCCGTTGAATTATGCTAGGCGTGACATAAAATGATAGAATGAAAAATAGCATTATGAGGAATAGTGTGACTTAAAAGTGAATATTGTGACTAGAATTTAGAAAGATATGCTTCGGTGCATCTTGAAAGCAGGAATGAAGATGAGAGGCAGTGTTGGTAGGAGACGCCATAGAATAGATAGATATAATAGATCAGATTAATGGCTTACTAAAAAGGGAGATATAAGGAGCACTCATAACCGACGAGCATGTATGCGTAGATGTATGAATGTAGAAGAAGCGGGAGAGGTGTGCCAAATAAATATCCGCTCACGCCCGTAACCCAGAGGGGTAGGCAGAGATCATGGATTTCCATTTGGCGCGATCCTGGCACACCTCTCTCGCTTCTTCCACATTCATACAATTACGCATGCATGCTCGTCGGTTATGGGTGCTCCTTATATCGCCCTTTTTTAGTAAGTCATTAATCTGATCGATATAAGTTCTCCTAGGGCGTCCCCTACCAACACTGCCACTCACTTTTGCAACATAAATTTGTTTTGTTATTCTCTCTTCATTCATCCTTTCAACATGCCCGAACCACCAAAGCATACCTTTCTCAATTCTAGTCACAACATCCACTTTTAATCCACACTTTTCCCTTATAACGCTATTTTTAACCCTATCAATCAAAGTCACGCCTAACATACTTCTTAAGGATCGCATCTCAACGGCATTAACTCTACTAGCATGCTTTTCCTGCCAAACCCAGCTCTCACATCCATACATTAAAGTGGGGACTAGTACAGCATTGTGTATTGCCAGACGAGCCTTCATAGACACATTCTGACTGCTCACTACTGTACCTATAGCCCCATTCATTTTATTTCCCGCACTCACTCGTCGTTCAAAATCTTTAACAAGTGTCTCTAACAGGTGTGCCAAGATCGCGCCAAACGGATATCCATGATTTCTGCCTAGCCCTCTGGGTTGCGGGCGTTCGCACTTATTTATTTATAATTTAGTACTTCTTTTTTTCTATCTATACACAAAATAAAAAAGTAACTGATCGCTATCTGTATATGGAAGATATTTGAGTAAAACTATTGTTGGGGCCCTTTATAAATGCAATAAAACGCAAACCAATGATTATTAGAATATTTGTCTGTATGTCTGTGTGCTTGTGCTTGCCAATCTCAGAAACGGCTTCACCGATGTGAGTGCGGTTTTCACTTATGTATTGTCTTAAGCTTTACTTAACATTTAGTGTTGTTTTATCTCAATTGGTCAATAAATAAAAAAGTTATTCAAGATATAAGTTCAATTTAAAGAACCATGTTGAACATTAGTTCAATAAAAGTAACTGTTCAGTTGAATAGGTTGAAATTTTAGTTAACTTTGTTATGATCTTTAAAATGATGATTGAAAGTGTATACAAAGTTCAAAACAGGAAAGTTTCGGAGACTGAAAGCTTCAGCTAGACACACTGTGCATTGTGATATTCATAGCACATGCACATATTTTGGAGATGCAGGGCTCTCCCTCTAATAAATGTGTAATATTAGCTGTTATTTCTAATTACCAACACTGTGGCAACATTTCAAATCTCTTCGTCTGCATCTTTCTGGCTATTATAGGTCTTGCTTTTATATTGTGGCTGTTAGATATAATTATTTAACCCTTTCTGTAGAATATTGCTAGGAGGTGAAGATAAAAACAATTCTTTTGTCAATAAAGAGACTATATTACAATAAAATAAAGTATTTACAATTCACCTGACTTATTTTATTCTATTGGCCTACTAACTGTATCTAAATGTTTTAACTTATGGTCATCAATCATAGGCCTTGATTCATATGTACAAATTGTAACTCCATGCTTGTGTCCAGCTGTCCATTCTCCTTTTAAGCCAATGTAGTAAATTTTTGTTGTTTCTGCACCAAAATTAATAGGAAAGTGCATTGTTAAATTCGAGACAGAAGAAAAAGTGACTATTCTGAAAATTCAAAACATAATTATTCAACTTTTGGTCGCATTGTGCATGCATTTATATCTTACACTGTTTTCATTTTGACTGCAAAATTGTTAGTAATAAATAAATCAATACCAATTCTCAGGTCCACATAGGCCTCAAAAGTTTTGCCAATATTTAAACAGCTTAGTTAGTGCATACTAGATTTAGTCTACATAGATCTACATTTTAGATACATATATATATATGACCATCTTACTTTGGTGTATACTCCAAAACACCTTCTGTATCTTTTTGCAGTTCAAACACTTGATCTGGTTCCATGGAAGTGTCATCAAATGTCATATTAGGCTTATTTTTGAATCTATAAAATAGTAAAGTTAAAAATTCAATTTATTTATTAAAACTAATATTATCATGAAAAAAAAATTGGAAAATTTATACCTCTTTGACATTTTGGCTTGCTATTAAGTTTGAATAATAACTAACTAAAATCTTAAACTAAATTTTCAAAGTGATAATACTCTAAATCAGGGGTCAGCAAGTCATCACCAGAAAAAGACATAAGTTAAATTCTATGGGATTTACAAATATATGAAAATAGTAATATGTTAGTTATATTCTGCTTTTGCTCGACATTTAACAACATTTGGGTGGTTCGAGTGGTCCTTCGGTTCGCGTGGTCAACCTGTACTTAACTACTAATTCCATCATAAAAATATTCTACAAACAATTTAACTTCATTAAATCAGCCAGCACAGACAGGTGATGAGACATTGTAGACATACATTTTACTGAATGATACTAACATATTACATGGAATTATAAGTCAATGTGTCAACTCATAGCACCAACAAACTGTAGAGGTTTGAATGAAAATTAAGATAAACACCAATACTGAAATATACTCACAATCGTAACTTAGCTGGATGTAAATCTGAATCTTCTGATCTTATTATAATTCCCTTTAACTTCACATTACCTGTAAATGGGATATTAAATAGTAGTTCTTCATCAGCATCACTTTCCACACACTGAAAGAAAAATGAGCAGTCTTGTACTTGTACTTAATGTAACTTGTACTTTTGAAGTATGTATGTTAAATTTTGTAAAAGATAAACTTATATTAAATCTGAAACTAACCTCAGAAGTATCTAACCGTCTCTCCCAAGGTTTAAATACTGTTTTTCCAGAACCATCTACTCTCTCATTAAGACATTGCAGATTATCTTTATCGATTTTTTCAAAAAGATTATACTGTAAGCCTATTTCTTCTGGGTTTCCATGATCGTGATCATGATTTCCATGATTACAGTGACTATGATGGGGCATTTTTTAAATTAAATACGCGTTATAAGCACAATTTAAATTAATTAATTATATATTATATGAATATTTATAGATACTCTTGGTTCTTTACGCTCTTCCCGTTATTGAATCACTCTAGTATTTACTATTGATCACATGAATTCAATAATCAATATTGAGCGTACATTCTACAACAAAGAATATAAAGAAATCTTCTTATTCTAACAACTTCAACAACCCATAGCTTTCCTGGTTTCCACTGGCGTAAAAACCTGTGGCGATACGATACGAGGTTTCTCTCAATCAACGAACGAATAGTATCAATTTGGTATCTCTATGTATCGATCGTATTACGTTAATTTCGCGTTGTCATTTCAATTGATTGTCATTTTAATAGTCGTCACATTTTGACATAAAACATGTCTCTCCAAAAAGTATCGATACAATTTTATTGCGACTACAGTGTTGGATTCTGTTCCTCCAAAAAATTATTGGAAATGAAAACGAAAATTACACTACTTTGTTCAATATTGTACTACGCTTCTCATTTTTTACATTGAGGGGGAAAGGTTTAACTCAATTCAATTGAACGCCTAAATCATGTCAAATTCCATTATACTTTAGTTTATATTTTCATCGGAAATATTATAATTTTGTGGTAATTGCCTAAAGGATTTTTTTCATATTTTTTTTGCCAAAAGAGTATTTGTGTAAAATATGCATTTTATTTATTGTTCACAATATTTAAGCATTCTTTTGGAACAAGGGATGTCGTCTATGTCGTCTCCTTTTGTCTTTCTCGGATTTGGTATTGCTGTATGTACAGAAATTCTGATATTATAAGGTAAATATTACCTCGTCGGTCCCAAGGCAAATGCTTGGGTTTTTTAATTAACAATAAAAACCCGGATAAATTTCGGGAAACTTTGAGTACAAAGATAAAATAAGATTTCCTAGGTCAACTATAAATTTAATTTATATTTAGTTTAACCAGGGAAATCAGAATTGAGGATGAAAGCGACGATGAAGTTGATAACTGCTCAAGCAGTGTGAGGAGCGGATTCGACAAACTGGGATATAGAATATAATTAAATATTTTATTATTTAAAAAAAACATGTTTTTTACTGACCTATTTATATCGATTTGACAGTTATGACGTAACAACATGGTGCGAGTCCATGCACATTCTTATTTGAAACGCATAGTACTACAAAATGTTTAAATATGGTACAAATAGTATAATTATACTACAAAATCCAACCGTGTGCAACTGGTACACTGGTACCGTAACTAACCGTAACGTAAGATGTGTGTCGGCTCGACAACAAGCAGTGCCAAGGAACATAATTACTCTCTAACGAGAGAAGAATCGTAACTTTATCTTCATAGAAAAAAAGAAGAAAAAGGCGTACTACACTTATACCTACATTACACTACTAGCGCTGCGGCGGAAAACCATAGAAAACGCGAAATTTAGCGGGATTTTCAAATTAAATGGCTGCATAGGTTCCCAGGTGACTTTATTTTTTTGTGTACAAAACTGTAAATTATTAACTACATTATAATAAAATTTAAATTGTTAACTACATTACAATTGACAGTTTTATACAAAAAAAACTTAATTAGCTGCTCTGCTCTGAATATAGCTATATATTATGCAGTATTGACGCTTTTACAGCGCATTTCCTTTGTCTATTTACTTTTCTCCAGTACAGGTTACTATTAACTGGGAGGATATTTTGACCAAACCAATTTTGTTATTTCGAAAAAATGAGTTTTCCTTCTAGTTAAATCTAAAAAGTATTGGAATAATTATTGCTAAATCATCTACAAATTAATGTAGTCCTTGGCCGTGAAATTTTATTAATAATAAAAATATTATACTGGCAATCTAATCGAGCAATAGTTGTGGTCGAGCAGTTTTTGCTTTCGAGTGACAGAAGACAAATGTTTAATTAAATTAAAAAAACGAAAAGATATTGTCGGACACTGCGTTTTATTTTAATTTACTGAGCAATCGAAAATATTAATTAATCAACAAGATTTCCATACAGTTCATGATGCCTACAAATTGCTTAACTTTAACCATAGCCTTTTTATGTTTGTGTGTTATTTTATCGGCCGATAATTTTGTAAGAGCTAATGAAAACGATGCCGAAAGCATAACAAAAATTGGACAAGGCATGGGGCACATTATGAACATTTATTATTGGTATGTAATTGCAAGATAAAATTATTGTTGAACATTGTAACAAAATTGATGCAGATGAGTTGATGCGATATTCTTTAGTCTCATAAACGTATTCTGACTTCTGACGTTACAGAATATATTTAGTTTTCTCACTGTCTTCATTCCTTTCAGCTCTTAAATTTCACACAGCTCTTTGCTGAACCTTTTTGTTTATTCATATGTATTGAATTTTTAGTTATTCCTGTGGCTACAGAAAAGTGTTTGAAGACTATGCTGGCATAATCCACCAAAAATATCCTGAAATTTCTGTTATTGGTGCCAACTATGACCCACCAGGCTTAAACATGTACCTATCTAGACTTATTGTAAGTATAAAGTTACATATCTCATATGTGAACAACCAAAATGGTAACATTAATCTGCGATGATGATTTATAAATAAACAATAGGGTTAGTAAACATAAAAAAGACATTGAAAACAATGGTAAAGGTTCCTGCTCAATGTTATCATGCATTAATGTTGCCAACCATACTTTATAATAAAGTTTAATAATTTTTGGAGACTACTAAAAATGTTACCCTAAAACATTCAATACAGTTATCAGTAACTTTTCATTTTTTATTGAAACAAGCTTATATGACAATTTGGTTTAAGTGAAGACACCAGGCTTTGAATGCTACCTAACACGTCTGAAAATGAGGTAAAATTTTGAAATGGGAATTATGAAGGCCAAAATACAAGACATTAAATATATTCTGAGTGAATAAGACAGATCCAAAGAAAATTCACTAATGATAAAGAACTTTCAGTGAAAAGTGCAATATACTTGACAATGCATCTGATAGCTTAGATTTATTATTATTATTATAATAAATTTAATTAAAAATAAATTATTTACTTATTTACATTTGACTATCAAACAAGCTTGGAAAGATTTATAGTTAGCAAAAAAATGTTAGCATATGCATGTGGTAAAAGCACACAAAAATAAGTTTGTAAGGCAATAAAAACATAAAATTTGAAAAATCCTTTTTCTTCGAATGTTTTCTTTTTTCCCGTCCAAACCCTTTTAATATTTTTTTGTCAAAAAAGTTGGTAACCCAATATTACCAATGTATTTTTTAAAATGTTGAAGGCACAAGCCTAATTATGTGTGTTGGGATAATTGATGACACAGTAGAAAAGGATCTGTACTGGAATGTGAGGTGTAATTATGTCAGGCATGGAATAAAAAGACAATTTCTCTTTCCAGGGCTTAGGCAAGATGATACTGATCATGTGTGTTCTCAGTGGAGTGAACATTTTTGCTTGGCTGAATAAACCCCAACCTAGCTGGTGGAGTTGGTGTTTGGAAAATAAACTATATGCCTGCATGATGATGTTCTTTTTGGCTAACATGATTGAAGGACAACTGGTTTCATCTGGTGCATTTGAAATATCTCTGAATAACATACCCCTTTGGTCAAAATTAGAGACTGGTAGAATTCCTCAGCCTCCTGAATTATTCCAAATAATTGATAATACTTTGCAGTTTTCCAAAATGGACATCCCAAACAATAATTACGTACAATAATGTAATTATATTATTTTGTTGTAACATGGTTATGGTTGGGTTACAATCGGATCATGGATACATAGTGATTCTTAATTTTTCTTATTTAACAATATACAGACCATACTTTTAACTTTGTTTATGAATATACTAGGTATCCATATCTATTTCATTAATTGAACTCTACAGTACAAATAATGTTTCTATGGACATTGTTTGCCAGTTTGCATTGCATAACTGTGAATTATGCAGCAGTTTCCTCTTTTACTTAGATAAATTATCTAGTCAAAGATAATAAACAGAAACAACTTAAAGCTCATACAATTTGTGAAATATTGTTAATAAAGATTTAGTATTATCATTAGTATTTTTAATTTGTGCGTCATTTCTTCACTTGCAATATGTGTTTCACTAGTAAATTGGAGTCAATAAAATTTTATTTGTTCACACACAAAATGATCTATCTGAAGTAGCGGTGCCAAGTGAATATATCCTTGATTAAATATCCAGACAGCAATGAAAAAGTATTGTATCACTCCGCTTTGATAAAGCTATGCGCACAATCCGAACATTACTACCGAGAGTATCGCAATCGCTTGGAAAACCGACGGACGAGGTTGATTTCTGTTCCTCTATTCCCTCCGCCTTTCCTATACTTAATTAGCCACACACGTTTCTTCATAATAGTTTCTCAACTCACTCATAATCGCAGTAAAAAAAGACTAATTGGTAAAGTGGAAGTGATACATCTGTCCTATTATTTTATCTTGTCTTGTTTTGGAAGGCCGGAAGCCTAATTTTAGTTCGCTCCCCCTTCCCATTATTTTCTTATAAGAAAAGGATGGGAAGGGGAAGAGAACTTTGGAGGGGATGTATAGGAATAGGAAATAACCATTTTCTGTTTGTGCTCCCTCTGAAAGGTGGGCAACGCATCTGCAACTCATTAGCTAACTAATGTTATGTTATTATATACAATGCTGCACTAGTCCCCACTTTAATGTATGAAAGGGAGAGCTGGGTATGGCAGAAAAAGCATGCTAGTAGAGTTAATGCCGTCGGGATGCAATCATTAAGAAATATGTTAGGCGTGACATTGAATCGGATGGGGTACCTAACAATGTGGTCCCCATCGCCCTGAAGCACCTCGGGGACCGCCTCCGCTGGCAGGCGGGACTCAGTGGTTGGTCCCCCCCCCCCTCCTTTGCGCGGAGGCACCGGCAATAGAAGCCGGGGCCAGCTTGCGGATGTCGCGGTGAAACACTTTAGTGCGCCCGTGGCATCCGCAACAAAAGCAGAGAAGACCACCGACAGGGTTTTTTAGTGGGTATGCCTCCCCCCCCCCTACGAGGAGGAGAGTCCCACATAACCACTGCACTGTCCCCACGGTGCGGTGGTATGCGCAATGCATTTCTCCCTGTCGTAAAAAAAAAGGCGTGACATTGAATGATAGAATTAAAAATATCATTATAAGGAGAAGTAACTTAAAAGTGGATGTTGTGTCCAGAATTGAGAAAGATATGCTTCGGTGGTTCAGGCATGTTGAAAGGATGAATGAAGAGAGAATAACGAAACAAATTTGTTGCAAAAGTGAGTGGCAGCATTGGTACGGGACACTCCAGAAAAACCGTTTACTCCACCTTGATCACCTGATATCAATAGACACGTGTCCTGGGTGATTAAAGTGGAAAAGTTGTCTGTCAATTTTATTTTGTGGAATCAAATTACTTAAGCGCACAGGGGTGTCTAATTTTAAATGGCTAATTTATCTTTTTATATCAACAAGATTTAGATAAGATTTTCTTTTTAAAAATAAATATTTATCTGCCCTAGTGTTTTTAGTTTTCTAACAGAGAACAAATACGAACTTTGTTGCAAATAGATATAAATGTTTTCTATATCAATTAATGTAAGCAGAACCAAAATTCTAACCCAATACAATTATACGTTGTAGTTAAAATCCGTTATTCGATGATATAAAAATTTTAACCTCATTGGTAAGCGGTACCCATATGTTGTATATAGGATATGCAACCTCCTCGCTCAAATATGAAGCCAAATTAATTTGAACTGCAAAAACCAAATCAGAAAAACAAGAGTCGTTAAAGGTCGACGGAAATTATTATTACAAGATGATTATCGTTACGTACGATAATTGAACGTTAATTTGACTACAATGGAAGTATTTAACATGATTAAAAAGGGCCGTGGTACAGTGCTTATAAATAATGGTTAAACGTATTGTAAAAAATATTATACGACGTGAGGCGTTTGGTGGAGGTGTGCGAATGTAGTGAAAAACAAATGTACTGGATCATTAACTATTTCAAAATTATGATGTTTATGTACCTAATTCAGTGTCAGCAAGTAGCACTAGCTCATAGATGGCTTAAGCGTTTTTACTCCGGGAATGTTGATAAATCACCGTCAAGTGTTCCAAAGACAGTGACAGCAACATTAACACATGACAGATGGTGTTAAAAACACGGGCAGTAATAGGTACTGCGCCGAAAGAAGTGACACTGAAAACAGGAAAGGCGGGAGAATAGTTCAAAAATAAAAATAAATAATGACATAACCCCTGGACCCTTTATCCACCAAAACCAGTGCTAGCAAACAGTTCAGTGACAAAACAAAGGTGGCGGTTTTTTTATTCTGGCAGCATAACGCATTCAAAAAGCACTCGGTCTCAGATATCTACTTGGAAGGCAATCGGTTTAGTAACTGAAAAGTTAAAGATGGCTATTTTTTCAAATTCTGAGACCAAATAATCTCTCCACTTTACTATTAATTCACATGAATTTGAATAGGTCTATTTATTATATCACAGCAAATGTTACGATTTATATTTCTCCCATACGGCGATAAAGAAGATTCACTTCAAATAGGATAGCGTAATTAAAATAACAAGAAAAAAGAGTACAGCTACTGTTTCTCAATAACGCGGATATATAAACGCACGAAGTAAGCAAAAGCATCCCAATTGAGCGCTGGAATTACAAGTCAATCTTTATATTAGAGTATCGTTTGTCGAATGAACTTGACGAGGGTGACAGTGAGCCGGTGACCTATAAATATAGAGTGTGAAAAAGTTCAGCATGTGAGGTGGAATAGTTTATATTTAGGCAGTAAATTTATACTGCAATTTTTATGGCAGCAATTATAATACCATAGAATGATAGATATATTGTGTTGTTTGTCGGTATTCTAAATACGTAAAATAGAAAGGAAACACAATAATTTTACATTATGTTTTTATATTATTTTAATGGACGGCAAACATTACCAATTGTTTGATCTCAGTAAAACTTATCATTAATTGCATACACAAGATTCACGTGACTGTTATTAACTGTGAAATATAATTATTATCTATTTTTTTGCAATAATTAAACTTAATTTCGCGTTTTCGGTGTGGCTAACTCACTTATACTTATAACTTAGCAGATGCAATGGTGTAAAACAATGAATTGTCTAAGGGAGTTGCACATGGCACATGGGGCATGAGTGTCGTATGACGAGGTCGTGTCGCTGCGCGGCGGCACCGCACGTGGCGCAAGTCCACGAAGCGTGCGGCGCGCATAACACACGCCCCGACACCGCGCACCCGGGAAATTGCGCGCTGCAGGACCAGCAACGTGGTGACCTGTCGACCGTACTCTTTGTTAATAACACATATCACTTCAAAATCCTCCGCAATGTGTAGTTGCCAGTTATATACCTACGCACGCCTTTCCAAACAACGTGTTCGATAAAAAGAAGCGTTAATAAGACGCGTCATTACGTCGTCGTTCACCCAAGCAATTTATGTCAATGCAAGCTATGTACGCGCCCTTTTCCAATCTAATCTCCGTAACAATACAAAAATATAGTACTTCAGAAACAAGCCTGGTAAACTTGTAACCCGTGGTCCATTGACTTTAAATATGTATCAACTATTATCTTGCTGCACGACATACTAATTAACCACTGGGATACGCCCAATATAAATACCAATAACCCGCGCGCTTTAAAACAAAGCCTTGCAACACTAAAAAAGTAAGCAAGAATTTAAACTCACCAGTCGGGTATACTCGTTTGACAACTGGGGCAGTCAAATTTATTTCCTCTGGTATCCTTCGGTTTACACCGAGTAAATATTTCAATTGCCAGGTCTTCGAATACGTCAGGCTGGACGATATGTAAATAAAATATTAATTTTATAAACTTCGAGGATACAATGGTTAATGGTTTAGACATTATGAAGCGATAGCGAAGTAGATATTAAAAAGAAAATGTCGTAACCTCACCTCTAGTGCTTCCAATTTAATGAAAGCTTTTGAACACAGCTCGAAAGCTCTGACTTGTAATGCGATAGCAGCTATCACACACCACATCTGAGATCATAAAACATATTTTATCATCGCTCAATACTGTTCAACTCCGGTAGTAACAGGGACAATATTTTCGCGAATAAGCAAATAATAAAATTAATAATACCATTTAAAAATGGTTAATAAGGGCGTTTACAGTGTACTAGCATGCCACATAGAGTTGAGTTGCCCATGGGAAACCACTTTTTTTTTCTAAACGAACATCTGCAACTTTAAGCGTCTGTTCTTATATTGTTATTCCAAATGCTGTTTTTAGGGGAACCTCTAAATCAGTTTGGGTTTGACAGGAAAAGCATGCTAGTAGCGTAAATGCCGTTGAGATGTGATCCTTGAGAAGTATGTTATCCGAGACTGTGAATTATAGGGTTAAAATTGCGTTATAAGAGAAAAGTGTGGCTTAAAAGTGGACGTTGTGACTAGAAATGAAAAAGGTATGCTTCGGTGGTTCGGGCATGTTGAAAGGATGAATGAAGAGAGAATAACAAAACAAATTTATGTTGCAAAAGTGAGTGACAGTGTTGGTAGGGGACGCCCTAGGAAAACTTATTGCGATCAGATTAGTGACTTACTATAACGAGCACCCATAACCGACGAGCATGCATGCGTAGATGTATGAATGTGGAAGAAGCGAGAGAGGTGTACCAGGATCGCGCCAAATGGAAATCCATGATCTCTGCCTACTCCTCTGGGTTACGGGCGTGAGCGCATATTTGGGTATGGACCTAATATTAACCATTATCGTGCATTAGAATAATAAACACAGACAGGAGTTTTGGGTCCGATTCCTGGATTACGAATTTTTTACTACTATAATTTTGTATAATTTTTATCCTAGAGTCGAGATTTTATTATACCTATTTGGAAGATAAATTGTATGTTGTTTAAGTTATGGATCTGAGAAAGTTTTATGGCGATGTACATTACACCATACACCAATTTTCCTGACGATGGCTCCGAGGACGATTTATCTGATGATTATGAAATAGTTAATACAATAACAATAATAATCTTTATTAAACACACAACTATAAAAAACTGATATAATTAAATAAGTTATATAATTAAATATTATAATTATATAAGATTGGCGAAAAGTCAATCTCCCGTCATAGTTGCCTGAATAAGAGGAATCTGAATGGGACCGAAGGCAATGTCGCACTATCAGAGATTACCAGCACGAGTTCGCGTGCTGGTAGAAATGAAAAACGTAAATGGAGGAATGGGTTGCGAGAGAAAACAGAAACGGACGTTGGCTTCAAGTTTATTACGCGGATGACTCGGCCCTACTCTAGGCAGAGAATGCGATTGAACAAAAATGAACAGTGGAGCTATTGCGGCGATGCCATCCCAAGTCGTGAGTGTAGACGAAAAGTACCAATCGATACAACAGTGCGAAGTGCCAAACTGTCCCGGAAGACCCCACGTTGAATGTCGGAAGTGTAAGGTTCACTTGTGTCTAAACGGAAAGCGAAAGTGCTTTCCGTTGTTTCATACAAGATAATTATTTTTTCTTCATTTCTGCATAATGTTTTTGATCCAAACCGTAAAAAACTGGTTTTATCAATATTTTCTCAAAATACAATAATTTCCTGAAATACGTGTTTTTTATTTATTTTTTATACAATATATATTTTTTTCCCACAAAAATAAAAAAATCATGCAGTAAGGGGTTAATGTTCGCACAGTCATCTACACTCACGTGTCTGCCCGTTCGCAGTTCGTAGGCAGACTCAGGTATATTGTCACCTATGTCTCGCCGCGCCGCCCGCGCCCTGACCCCCAGCGTGGCGCGGCGTTCATTTCAGTGTCATATTCTGTGACTCCGTAAACGCTGCTACTACCTAGCCTTCTCTGTACCTAATTCTTCTCTGTATTTCTCTAATATTTTGTACCTTACATATTTCCATAAAAACTTTCATCCCTTATTTTTATTTTAAGCCCTTAACATAACATAACATTAACATTTTTACAAACTTTGAATGTCATATTTATTAATATTTAATCAAATCTTAAAAAATCGTTTCAAGCTTCAAATTTCGATACAAACTTTCCTCCCCTATTTTAACCCCGTATTACCCTTTTTCACAGTAAAAAGTAAAAGTTCTCAGGCTCCAACCTATCTCTACCAAATTTCATTCAAATATGTATCGAAGTTTAGGCGTGAAAGCGTAATTGACAGTCAGACTGACTTTCGAATTTATAATATAAGTAGGGATATATATGTTGACCTGCACGTGTTGCACGGGGTGCAGGTCCTCGCTAGTGGCGGCCAAGCGGTGCGCCATGGCGTGCGCTGCGTCCGCGCGCAGGTGTCGCGAGCGCGCGCGTCGCGCCGCCGCATACAGCCAATGCTGCGCGCCCGCCGCCCGGTAGCACCGCATCGCTTCGCGACTCTTTGACCCCTCTACCGCACCGACGACCATTATATAGTATAAAACAAAGTCTCTTCTTAGATCTTTCAAAGTATGCAATGAATTTTAATGCGGTTTTCATCAATACTCAGACTGATTTAAGAGGAAGGTTAATACGTCGATATAAAACATGCAGAGGACAGCAGATTTTCAAAGATTTGTAATGTGTTGTAAACAATTTTTTGTGCGCTTACATTGCAAACACACACACGGACACGAAACAGTGGTAGAGATCGCAACTATTACATCTGTTGCACAAATTGGCCGGCTCGAATTTGGAAAAAGAAAGAAATTGGTGAAATACCACGATCTCGTAAAAGACAGACGTGGAGTAGAGTATTCTGCGTTTCGTCTGATGAGTAAAGTGCCGGGAGTCCTAATTCTGGTTACCTTCACCTTCTCATCCTTTGCTAATAAGAAAAGGATGGGATGAGGACTTGACGGTGGAAGAGATGAATAGGAAAGGGAAATAACCATTTTTTGTCTCTCCTCTGACCATTAAAGGTAGGCGGCAGCGCATCTAAAACTTACTAGCTTGTTGCAGATGTCTATGGGTAGCGACCACTAGATATCGAGTGAACCGCTTGCTCGTCTGCCACCTTCTTCTTAAGAAACGCTAGCTATAGATAGATCAAAATAGTTTACAACAAAATATCTATTACAGTGCATATATATAAAATTATGTTTGTGTGTGGGGAGCGGGAAGCAGAGAAAGCTACTATATAACATGTATTTCAAATATGATAGATTATGTACTCTTACATACGGTAAAAGACAGTCTACTACGAAAATTGACTATAATTAGTTAGTATTAACTTTGTGAAGTATGTTCGGAACTGAACCGCTGGATGACATGATGATGACATAATAATCAACAGCTGTGGTAGCAATCTGTTACATCGGGCTATGTGGTGTGCTAGTATAGGCCACGTCCTAGTATGGTAAAAAAAAACTTTAGCAAACAGTAGTTTTAGTGCATTGTTTAAGATGATGCATACCAGCATGGGTATTTGTCTCTCAACAATTAATAATGTTGAACTAACCTAAATTACGTTAGACATTTATTTGTTGATGACACGATTTGTTGTCACGGTTTAATATGTTGGTACATTAAAACGTGACAATCAAATGCGTGTAATGATAACTGATGACAATAAACAACTGACAGAGACAATTTATCCCAAAGTAGGTATACAGGTATAAGCAGATAATGTACTAGATAAAATCTTTATCTGATAACTTACGATAGCAAACATTGTACATAGCTAGGTACCTGAGTAAATGTGAAGAGATAAAAGACATTGAAGTGCATTACCCATAGAATTTTGAGAGTAAAGATGGCCGGCCAAGATGTATAGCTTCTTAATGCGCCATGGTGATGCCTTTTTGGAAGCCGCATTGTTTGCTAGCTTCAAAACGATAAAAAACAAGAAGTTGTAAATTATTTATGTCATGTACAAAATAAAAAGTTTTCTATACACATCATAAAACTGTAACTGATCGGTGTCTGTACATGGAAGATATTTGAAAAAAACTGTTATTAGGGGCCTTTATAAACGCAATAAAACCTAAAACAATGATTATTCGAATTTTTGTATGTTTGTTTGTCTGTATGTTTGTATGTATATCTGTTTGTCAGTGCGTTTGTTACCGCTAATCTCAGAAACGACATAACCGATTTGGATGCGGGTTTGCAGTGTATATTTGGTAAAGCAGTATTCACACGTATGTAGACGATTTTAAAAATGATGTATGCATTATTTTGTAATATGCTTTGTTAGGTTAGGTTAGTAGCTTATCCCCCGACCGGGTTCCCGCCTTGTTGTGGCGGTGGGCCTCAGTAACCGTGGGTGGGGGCCCACGGTGAAACTAAACGGAACCCAAGGCCGGTCTGTGAGGCAGAACCCGCCAGAGAGGGCCAGCGGGGTCGCACCGCTGATGCGGCGGCGGCGGAGCTGCGAGGGGAAGGGCAGCCTTCCCCTTGCAGCTGCATTTCGCGTAATCCCGGCGGCGACCCTGCGATCGCGGGCCACTGTCTTTTTCAAGACGCAGGCCATGAGGAGTGAACCTCTATAAAAAACTCAAGGCGACGCCAGCGGGGCAGGGCGGGGACTCGCCAACCTGCTTTGCACGGTGCCGTCTCCTAGGAGCGCCCCAGACCGTCTTGGGGCGCGGCGCCCTTTTAAGGGCGCAGAGCGGGGCCCTCTCTCTACTCTACTCAATATACCAACGATCCAATATTCCAATATACAAACGTTCCAACACTCCAACAATACAATACTCAAGCCTTTCAACGTTCCAATATTCCAACAATCCAACCCTCCAACATTCCAATACTCCAACCTGCCAAAACGCCAATAGTCTAACCGTCCAATATTCCAACGTTCCAATATTGCAACCTTGCAACATTCCAATACTCCAACGTTCCAATATTCCAGTACTCCAAAGTTCCAATATTCCAATAGGGAACACATTTTTTAAACTTTTAACATAATGGGCGGTTTTTTTAAAAATATTTTTGTAATAAAACAGCAATTGGCAAAAAATACGTTAGCAGACTAATAAATAAATGGCAAGTTAAAATGATGCAATGGGCAGTTCGGTCAGGTTAGTTTTTTTAGTTTTTACACCCTCCCGAGGGGGAGTGTATTCATTTTTATCCACAATTATAACTTGATTTATATTATATAATAGCGACCCGCTCCGGCTTCGCCCGGGTACCACTAATTATGTTGATCCGATCGCTACCAAACACAGGAACACCCGTTGTGTCAATATGGACAATCCCTGTAAATTTGATCGAAATCGGTCCAGCCGTTTCGGTGTCTATAGGTCTGTAGGGAACATACATACATCGCCTTTTATATACTATGACGTGACCATCGATAATACAGTGCTACGGTATTACAGTACTCAGGGTTGGAACTTCATTACCGGACTGCTAGATGGCGCCGAAGTAGCTAGATTTTTTGACAAACATTTATTTTTTATTATTCAATTGTTTTTTTAAAAACATTTTTCTTGTTACTAAGTATCCTATGTTACTTCCAATGCCTCCAAGAATATGTGTATGTGTAATATTTTATGACGATCGGTTGAGTAGTTTTCGTGTGAAAGCGTCACAAACGAACTTACATTCACATTTATAATATTAGTAGGGATAATAAAAAAAATGTAAAAAATACGATTATATACTTTTATCCTGCGAAGTGATTAATATGTTTCCACGCGGACTAAGTCGCGGGCAGCAGCTAGTTATTTATTATATTGAACAAAGCATTATATTAAATTAAAATGTCCGCGAATATCATTGGTAACGTGATGACGTAATCATTTTGAGGTATTATTTTTCTATGATTGATCCAAACGATTTTATATCCGAGAAACATATTGCTTTAAGATACAAGTCCTTAGTTGATTGTTTCTACATTAAATATCTTTCTACTATTACACACTAGTAGCGTTTGAAACTCTCATTTAGCAAGATAGTTACCTGAAAAGCCATAGCTGCCGCTTGAAGCATTTTTCCGTTCTCTTTTAGTTGAATAACATTATGAATCGATACAGATTGATTTGCATCGTCGATATCGTTCAAAACAAATTGTTTAGCCGCCCCGTCCTATATGACATGAAATTATTCTCTTATATCATTTCATACAGTTTAATTCAATATAAAATATAACAAATCAATGGAAACCTTGGCATGCCTCGGGGATCCCGTAAACATTTTGGCCAACGATTCATTGTCTTCTAATGCCATGTAGCATTTTTTTAGCCCCTCCATATTATTAGACATAGAGTAATACTCGATAGCGCCAGTCCTGTTGGCAAATAAAATACTTCATCTTATATCCATAAGTCCATGACTATATTCCGCAAAGACACGCAGAGAAGTCATGTGCTTCTTAGATAGGCTGACTCGGTGGGAAGAGTATGTAAGCAGTATGTATGTTACACAGAGGAGTCATCTGCTTCCTAGATAGGCTGACTCGATGGGAAATACTTCCACTTTCGATCTTTTTCCTTACCTCCCCCCTCTTTTCCTATATAATCTATTCTAGAACAGCGGGTCCCAATGGTAATCTCCGACTGTTGTAGCAATAAGTTTCATCTTGGGACCCACATCTTTGCTCCTTACAAAAGTGGATAGATGTAGCCATAAACTAGAATGTCCTAACGGCATGACTGCCTTCCGGTCCGGCCGTCAGTAAGTGACCGTTCCAGCGTTTGGGGCCCTCATTATTCGCTCGCGTCTCATATTTTGAGCACCCACAACTCTTCTTATTCATGTTTACGGGTAGCGGTGATCGCTAAACATGCTGATCGTTTGCTAACCTCTTACACAAAAAAATTGTGAATTAAAAAAAATATAACAAAAATTTGTTGTAAAATTAACTCACCAGTTTTGTCGGTCTAAATAGTAGTCGCCGATGTTGATATAGGCTTGTTTAACTTCGGCGTCTGTCGTGTTTACAGACATCTTCAATAATTCTAGCACACGAAACCAATGACCCAAACGCTTTCGTAGCGCAATGGCTAGGTCGCTGTAATACATAAAGCATTTTAAAAAATGCAAGAAAATGTAATGCGATGAAAGACACTCTAAGGATTATTACAAGGAACTGTGTGGCTTGATTCGTCCATTGATCATAATATTGTGAGGTCTGAATTATCTATTATATAATATGTATAAAAGGACGTGTGCGTCACTATATTTCACGTTTTAGCCAAACTCCACATCACAGGGCGACTTTGATGAAGGGTGATTATAGTCTCAACGTCCGCATGTGTTTCTATGGTAGCTGGATGGTTGTAGTGTGTAAAAGATAGTAGATCAAAATAAACGGGGGGCTGATAAAATATTTTCGTCACTAATATGTTACTATAAGTTGTCTACATTATACTGGAATTATACCTATAACTGATTAAATTTGAAGAAAAAAAACGTGACAAGGGTTTGAAGCTAGAGCTTGCTTAGATAGTTTTGTACTCAGACGAGTACAAAACTATCTAAACAACTTGACTTGCAACTGATCTGATTTATTATAAGGTATTTCGTGGCGTGAGAACGCCGCTATCCTACCCGAAAAGATGCTTTTGTTAGCTGTAAGAGCACGTGATAGAAGTAAAACTAATTTAAAAATAAAGAATAAGGGGGATTTGGAGTATAATACATATTCTGGTTGTGCATATCAGCTAGACACGCTGTGCATTGGGATATTCATAGCACGCGCACTTAGTTCGGAGACGCACGGCTCTCCCTGGTAATGGTAACAGCTATATTTGGTAACGCATATAGACGATTTTAGAAATTATGTATGTATTTATTCTTATGTAATATGTTTTGTGGGGCTAGGTTAGAAGCTTATTATTCTCGAAGAGGGTAAAAATTGTAGCCTGAACTTATACAGTATGGACTACAGTAATAGTTTAAACAATCATATGTGATTGTCAAAATGTGCTACGGCAGGGAGATGATGATGAGGTAGTATTAAGTAAAATTGCAGGGCAAAATACAAAATAATAAAATTTCGTGGTTAGCTTAAGGTTTGATTTCGTGCGATATACGGGTATTTAAAATTGTGTTACATTACACTGTTCGGTGCTCACCGCCTATCTTCTTCGTGGTATATTTTTTCCGCGCCATCAAAGTCTTTGAAATATGCCAGAATCTCAGCTTTCTTGAGGGCGTTGGAGTGCAAAGCTTTCAAACGCGTTACGAATCGTATGCCGGTGTAATCGTTTCGCCTCACAAACGCCGCCTCGGCCGACTCCAAAGCTGACTCTGATTCAAAATTCTTTAGTGCTGCCTCGGCTAAAAGTAACCTACAATGATCAAAGTTTGATTACAAATTAGCTTCTATATGTAGTGATCATAAAACTGTGAAAAAATAGGGTAGTAATATTGTTCCTGAGACTTGTAAACTGCTATGGGTTAATTAATATTAACCGTTAAAACGTCGTAAAAACGTAACAATATTTATTATTTTATTTATAAAACGTGCATTAAGAATTAAAATATTTTAAATAATTAAAATGCTAGGGTCACCCCTACGCATTTTAATCATTAATATATTTATTTTAATTGGTCTTAGATGACTAAGTGGCCATTGTGGCCATGTAGCTACATTGATTACTTTCATTCCCGGTCAGCAAAAGTCTTACTGTCTGTAAGGTGCGCCATTTTATTGTGGACACATCGAGCAAATTAATGCAAACAAAAACAACCATATTATAAGAATTTCATACCAAAGTTGTGGATGCGGATTATCTTTAATGAAGCTTTCGGCTTCCTTCAGGCCAACTTTCTCAATCAGCTGTCGCGTATCTCTCAGGGACTTGACTTCCACTCTTACTATATGCTGCGGTGTACATTTATCGGTTATGTTGTCCAAAAGTACGGTCGTTATTTCCAACTCCTGGAAAAAAAATACTGTATAAAATATTGCATGAAGAAGTAATTTGGAGGTCTGGCTTCATGCAGGTCTTTGTCATTCCTGTGTGGAAATAAAAATAAAATATTTTTAATCCGTGGAAATGTCCTATCCTTATACAAAAAAAGTTTGTTAGATTACCGATAAAGGAATACATTAGTCAGAATTTACATACAAAATTCTATGTACAACACACCATGTTAGGTTTCTTGAAAGATGACCAGTAAGAAAAGTGTAACTACTGTGGCGGCGGATAGAAAGACGTGGAAGAAGAAAACGTGTAAGCCGACCTCATTCAACTGTGGGAACAGAGATGAAGAATGCTGATGACCCTTAACGAAAGACAAGAAGAGAGAACCTTTCGCTTGATACTGTTACAAAAACAACGCAGCGGTGTCGCGCGAGGGTTCTCGAAAGCTCTACACAACGCTGGAACGCGTGCGAGTGAGCGAGACAGCGCGCGGCATGCATTCCCGCGCGCGTTCTGGAGACTGCCCGATTATCCTAGTATACCGTTGTACCGGTATATATAAGCTGCGGGTTTGGATGGTGGGTTCCGATAAAAGCTACCGATCGAGCCGAGACTCGGCTCTCTCGGGCACCCTGAAATCGGAATGCTAAACGCGTAATGAGTGACAGCCCAAGCCGAGGTCCCTTGAGCCGAGCCACTCCATGGAGCGTCCACCCAAGCGACATAAGAGCTCGGCGGCCTCCCAATCCGGTATAATAATAAAGTAACGGCCCGAGCCGAGGTTCCCTCTACGGAGGAAGCTCTCGAGCTTAGTTACTCTTAAAGAGGCTTAGGCTAGGCGCCCTCTGCGCCCTGCCGCCTCGTGCCTGGTGTAGCTGTAATGCGCGATTGCGGACATTGTTGCATTGTGATAGTGTTAGTGTCTGTGCTGAGTACTTGTTTTAGTGCTTAAGCAGCTTTAGAGAAGCAAAATATAGTCGTTACTCGTCAAAGGCATAGTTTTATTTCCGAATTAACCGGAGCGAGGCACGTAACAATACTACTCTGTGGCAAATATTAACTTCGTAGTGCTACCAAATACTAGGTTTATTAATTAAATTGTATTTTCTAACCTTAAATTTGCAGAGATATCCTTGCATTGTTAGGGGTTCTTCAGGCTCATTATCTCTCATTACATACAAGCGAGCCTTCTCGGCAACTGCCAACATTTGACAATTGTCACAAGCCCATAAAGCACTCCAAACATCTTTACGAAGGGCTTGACCCATACTTATATTATTCGCCATATCCGTATCCAGTACGTACAGAGATCCCGGTTGATCGATAACGAAGAACTTACTAAAAATAATAAAGTAAAACTATTTGGTAATGTAATCTGAACACTGTAAAAATTTGTTGAGCGCACTCGAGCGTACTACATTTTTCATCATTACAATTTATATAAAAATACCTAGAATTGGAATTGAAACCCAGTTTATATGGTTTTGAATTCATATTAATAGACGTTATTTTCTTGAAATTAACAAGAGAGAAAAGCAATATTGTGCCCGAATCTCTGCCAACCAATAGATGACTGTCCGAACTTGTCACACAACAGATGGTATCATCTTGGAAACCGGCTTCCCCGCTTGACATAGAGGATCCATCCGCTCGATATATTTGATCCGATGTGCCTGCAACAGTACTCGCTATTAAAAATACTTGCAATAAAACAAATTTTACTTAAGGGTTGTAACGCGTTTAATTTAATTTGCTGTTTCCGTTATTTTGACAGTAGTTCTGTACAGCGCTCTAGGTCACGGAGGGGGTGGCGATAAGGTGTCGGGAACAACAACTTAAGCGCGATAAAATTGTGTGTAGAATTCGCATAAATACAACAAATCACTATTAAAATCTTAATGTTTAAGTTAGCTGTTCTAAGTAAATAAAAACAACCCTCACGCGGTCTGGACGGTACGGAGAATTTCCATATTAAGAATGATTCCTTGGACGCAGCCACGGCGACCGCTCTGCTGTTTATTGTGACACCGACCACAGGCATAGTTATGGGTTTTGCTGCAAGAGGATTTTAAATATTTAAAACTGTTACAAATATGATATTATCGTTGTTTATAAACAATAATCTTACCGTCGCATTGAATTCCTTGTTGGTTAGATATAATAAGCGTGTTTGACGTGGCTATTATACAGTATTCCTCTACTGCACACATATCAATGACGTCAGGAATGTGATTTATCCATGACTATAATAATTAAATGTAATAAAGTTTAGACATTTTACTCATATACAACACAAAAACGCGTAACACAGTGGCAGCTCAATTGCAGAGGGAGTAATGTGTGAACAATCAGCGTTCGAATCCTTGTTGGCCAGGAACACAAATGGTTTGTATGGTTAGTGTAATGGCAATAACTAATAAATAACCTGGGACATTATTCACACAAGTCCATCTGATCCCAAACTAACCAGAGCTTGTGCTATGGAAACCAGATAACTGATTTCTTTTGTAAATAAATACTAAAATAGATAATTACACCCAGTCTCTAGGAAAAACATATATATTCATGCACAAAAATGCCAAATCAGTCCTGGGTGGAAACCGAATTCACACGCTTCCCTTGCGCTTGCACCATTGCTACGGCAACACAGGACCACGCTGATTAGAGAGATCAGAGCCCCACCCTAATGGGCCACGAGCCCATCAGCGATTTTTTTTTATGTAACAGAGTGGCAAACAAATATTTCACAATATTGGGTGACGGGGAAGTAACGGGGAAAGAGGACTAGAATTAGGCCTTCGGCACCACACTCATCAGACGAGAGGCAGAATACTTGACACCTCTCTTCTGTGAGGTTGTGGTATTTCACCGGTTAGCCGAACGCAAACGCGAGAGAGTTGATACGGTTTAAATATTATGGATAGATACAGGTGTCCTGTATTTGAACTTAGTAAACTTGGTAAAAAACGGTCACAATGCTTGATAACTTAAAGTGACTCGAGATCTTAATTTATATTTATTTAATCTTGCATACCTGGTGAGTCACGGTATCCCAAAATGTAACGGTATCAGTGTTCGAAACGAATGCTAGAGTGTTTTCATAGTATGCATACTTGTGATTGGGCTTCACATTAGCAAAATAAATAAATGAGTCAATAGCTATCGCCAGCCGAAGAGAACATCTTTCCCACGATAAAGCTCTCATCGAGCCACCTGGAACTCGCAGAGTTCTAACATGCTAAAAGGATAATAAAATAGTATTATGGGTTTCTCCCGCTTTTCCTAAGATATTGAACAAGATAGGTAATAGAAAACTGCTTTTGTTTGTTGTTTGCCCTGAGGATGCATTTAAACCAGACAAGAAGAGGGAGAGTGCAGGATCCGCCTATAAATTAGAAACCTAAGCTGCAAAGAAGAAGATCTTAAGCATTCGAAATATCCTTAGTTTTTACGATGTACTGACTTTGTAATGATCATAATAGGATAAACTGTATTATTCCTACTACTAAAAGTGGTGTATTTGGGATATATATGTTCATTTAGAAAATATTTTCATAATAATGTTCAATATACAACATTCACATTATTAGCAAACTTAGTCTATGGCCGTGATTCTCATAATCATTTGCTTGAACAAAGAGAGGCAAGTCTATTTTTTATGTTTATTGTTGTATATAATAAGGTAATTTAAATAGCAGTAAATTGGAAATTAAGATGGGGACTATGTGTGACGTTAAAATAAAAATAAAATAATCATTTCCTACCTCCCCATAAGCACTAAAAAATTGGACGACATTAGCTTGATCCGTAGTACAGCCTGCTACTGCTAATACAGTTCCATTATGATTCCAATGACAATCGATGATGGCCATATTAGTTTCGACAACTACACTCTCTGTAATGAAAAAAGAACTATAGGCAAAATAAACAAAATATATATGCATGTATGTCGCTGAAAGAGACATGCACACCTTCTTCTATACAATTTTTCATCATTAACAGCTGACCACTTTTGTAACAAATCACCAATACAGGTCTATTAGCAGGTACTTTACCGGCATACCAGTCCATGGTAACAATTTCCATCGAATCTGAATTTCCAGTGTTAGCTACTGGCATCTGAAATTATAAATATTGTCTTGTTAAAAAATCGAACAAGTACTCAAGATAATAAAATAAATATGACATACTATGAAGTTCCCTTGATCATCATATAAATGTAGCTCTCCATTTGACAACGCAAAAAGTAAGAAGGTATTATCTGGTGACCACTGAACAGCATTCAAGCCCGGGCCTTTAATGTCTTTCCCCCAAACACGAGAACCGTCAACAGAACCAACAATAACGGCACCTGAAATATTAATTAATGAATAGTACAAAATAGATCCCACCCACATCTGTCAGCCATAAAAACAAAATTGCCTCAGGGAAAAATATGACTTTGTCATCAAGTTCACACCCTTTACCCAGTATTTTAATAAAAAAGATTAAGATGCCAGATAAGATTTTACTTAAATTTGGTATTTTTCCATTTTTAAAACAGCTTTACTTCAATGAAAATTGAATGTGAACATACCAATATGGAATTGCAAGAAATGAGACAAATTCTTTAGTTTTACATACCATCCCTATATGCTATACAAATCTTTTGTCCATCTGGACCCCATGCCATGCTTGATACAGTGGACTTATTTCTATTGTTTATCATTTCTTCATACCAAGAACCCTAAAAGTTCAATATAAGTATCATAAAATTATAAAATAAAACTCTGAATGAAACAAGATTAATCCTTACTTTATACAGCATCCACACAATAATGACACCATGTTCATCACTGGTTGTAAGTTTCTGGAAAATTTCATTCCATACTGCAACTTGTAAATGGCCTGTATGACCCTCCAATGTGAGGTTCATGGAAAGATTTCCACCACCGCCTGGAAAATTTCAATCAAAATGATTTAATTTTATCATTTTAGAGTTTACTCCCTAAGAATCAATTTTCATATATAAGCCTGGGGTATGAAAATTAAGAGGAGTAAAATCAAATTAAGTGTCACAAAAAAGTGTTATGGATACGGTTTTCGGAATTTACTAATCTAAATTTTACCCCCTTCTGGCTGACAGATTGTTGTGATATTTGGTACACACCTTTAGTTCTGATGACAAAATAATTTTGTCTTAAAAACTCCACAGTATGGACTACAATCATACTGTGCCGACCACACATGAGTAAAGGGCAGAATGATGACTACTAGAAAAGAGTACACATTGAAAAAAATCTAAATCTATTTTGGCCAAAAAAAAAATTTTTTTTTCCACTTTTACCACAACCATAACATTAATATACTATATATAATACTAGCTGTGCCAGCAACTTTGTCCGCATGGAATAGTGACATTGAGCAGCATTTTAAATTTTTTAAGCCCACACTTTTTCGCATTAAAAAGTAGCCTATGTCCTTCCCCAGGGTCTAAACTATGCCTGTGCCAAATTTCATTAAATTTGGTTTAGTAGTTTAATCATTAAAGTGTAACAGACTGATAGAGTTACTTTTGCGCTTATTATATTAATAGGGATGTACTGTAAAGTGCCTACATAACCATATCAGTGTATACTTTTTATTTTATGTTTTCATGGCTATGTAATGCATTTTGTCAATTTTAGATTGCAGAGCAATATAAATAATGTCGAAAAAAT
This sequence comes from Papilio elwesi, assembly GCA_029849275.1. Classification (NCBI taxonomy): domain Eukaryota; kingdom Metazoa; phylum Arthropoda; class Insecta; order Lepidoptera; family Papilionidae; genus Papilio; species Papilio elwesi. Next base: position 6,949,842 of record CM056687.1, on the reverse strand, counting down.
CTACTAATCTATGTATTTTATAATTGTAAGGAGTAAACTCTAGTTGTGCATTGGATTGGCTGACATACATTCTTTTATTAAATATATGGTGATATATAGTTCAGGTTAGTTGTAATAAGCTTTTGTTACTATTTTGATGCAGATTCATTTGGATACATAACTTTAGGGTTCTAACTCTAATGTTCACTAATAAATAATTAATATGATCTCCACCCATCCCATGTATTATCATTATTTGACATAATCTCAACCAAAGCAGTTAATTTCTTAGTTTTGTTTACATTATATATGCCTTTTTAGAGAAAAAAAAATAGAAACATGTATCTAATAACTTAAGGTTTTTTTCTGGAATCAACAATAGACAAATAGGTTAAAAAGCAATATAACAAAATTGTAAAACTACTAATACTAATATTAATGTTTACCCGATTCTAATTTTAAAACTTTTAACATCCCATCTTCTCCACCAACAGCGATATATCCAGTTGCATGATTCCATGATATACAATTTACATTTGATTGTTTTGGTATTGCAATCTGGAAAACGTAAAATATAAATTGATATAGTACTGATATTCAAATTATGGTAAACGGTCTCAATAATAGAAGTACCTTTTTGCTCATATAAATGAACATTTTTACTTAATGTTTTCTAATAAGTTTTATAACTATTTAATGGTAATTCTGTTCTATGACCTGATAGCGAAAACACATTAACTTTATTTTTTATGAAATAGTAGGTACAATACCGTGAATTGAATATGTAAAAATAATTACAAATGATTAACTGTACTTTTAATAAGTAAGTTTATTTTAAAAATAACTAATTCGTTGCTAGGATACTGTGCATCTATGCATGCACGTTCTACGCAAGAACTGTGGCATAGATACAGTATACATACATTTCTTTTCAGTTACTTCTTATAGTAAATATTAATTATTGAGTCAATACAACAGGCATATAAAACATTTGTTTTCCATTATAAAATCTAAGAATTGTCTATAGTCCTCTTTGTTAAATTTACCTTCTTACAAATTTAGTTTTGTTTTGCGAAATTCCGGAGTAATTGGGGAATGGAATTAACCAGACTATCTGTTATCTAATGTCTGTCACTGTCAATCAAGCATAAAATCAATAATACATGATAAGTGTATAAGTACGCGATTTAAATTTTTAAGCCTTTATTAAATATTATTGTATTAATATCCTTGAAGTATATATTAGGGAGTTAGTAAAACTACATCAAAATGTAGTCCGTTGTGTTTTTTATTTTCAAGGCAAAATTAAGATTTAAAAATTATTTTCAACAATATAAAAATGTTGGGCCGAAAGCAAAGCTTAAAGGGCGAACCAATACTTGCTGATTACGGCCCAGAAGAATCACTAAATGAAAGCGCTGATATTGAATGGGTGAATAAGGTTAATCATATAACTCCATTATTACTACTTTTACTATTAAAATTATTTTACTTTAAATTTACTATAAAAATACAGTTAATGTTTTATTCCATATATTTCAATATTACAATTAAATAAAATTAATTTCTGTTCTAGTTATGGGTCAGAAGAATTTTAAGATTTTGTGCACTGCTAAGTTTGATGTCTGTTTCCCTAAACACGCCGAAATCCTTCGAAAAATATCCTTATCTTCAGATAACAACTTTTGTGGTAGACTGTTGTGTTACACTTCTTTTTACAGCTGAAATGATAGCAAAAATGCACATTAGGGGCATATTGAAGGTATTTATTTATTCGTTTTATTCTAATCTAAAACAATTGTAGGCAGTTTTAAAAGATATTGTTTTATAGGGTGATGTTGCATACTTAAAGGATCATTGGTGCCAATTTGATGCGTCTATGGTGTTTTTCCTCTGGGTGTCGGTACTGCTGCAGATGTTTGAGTTGACGGGGATTGTACCAAGATACAGTTACCTCAGTATACTCAGGGCTCCCAGGCCTCTAATTATGATAAGATTTTTAAGGGTATTCCTAAAGTTCTCCATGCCAAAATCAAGAATCAACCAAATTTTTAAGTAAGTATTGGTAATTTTTTTATTGCATAAAGATGTAAAATATAAGATATTATGAAAATCCATAATCTATTAATTTATTTATTTAATCTCTGCTAGAGGGGCACCACTGGGTTACAGGTGTGAGCGTATATTTATTTAGATATAAAACTACTTAATAATTCTCTTATTACAGGCGATCAAGTCAACAAATTTATAATGTGACTTTATTTTTTTTATTCTTCATGTCACTGTATAGTTTACTGGGTGTTCAGTTTTTTGGTGAATTAACACATCACTGTGTTCGAAACAATACTGATCCAAAGTAAGTTTCTTTACTTTATATTGTTTTTTAAATAAATATTTATAGAGATGGAACTACCATGCGTAAAAATACAGATTAACTAGAGTTACTTATGCTATTTTATTTTATTGAGTTTATGTTATTCTACACACATTATTTTTATTACAACATTCAATGTATTAATAATATGATTTCATTACAACAACTTTAAAATGTTTTTTTTATGATAATGTTATCATGTAGAAATTTTATTTTAAATTTTGTATACTTATAATATCAATCATACATTATTTTTATTTTTTAGTGAAATAACTATAAATTCTCTTGCAATCCCTGATACATTCTGTTCACCAGAACCCAACTCTGGGTATCAGTGCCCAGCAGGGATGAAATGTATAAAACTAAACCTTTCAAAATACATCATGGGATTTAATGGTTTTGAAGAGTTTGGTATGTTGAACTACACTTGTTTAATGTTTTCACAAAGGTTTTATAATGAAATAATTAATTAGTATTGCTACTAAGATTAAATTTCTAAACACTATTTTTATTGCAGCTACTAGTTTATTTACTGTGTATCAAGCATCTTCACAAGAAGGATGGGTTTTTATAATGTACAGGGCAATTGATTCTTTGCCAGCATGGAGATCAGCACTGTATTTCAGGTAATTGATTATTTTGTATAAACTCACACTCAAACTTGGACATATTTTAATAGGAAAATAGATATGTACCTATTTGTAAATGTGAACATATTTTACCACATTGTGCAACAACAACTGATCCGTTCCAAACTGTATTTATTCGTGCAATGTAATTTCTTTGCCTAAATGGATAGCGTAGTGCAGGAAATAGTCTGAGTTTTATGGGAAGTATCAATGTTACTGTGTTGCTTAGGCTTGGTTTTAAATTAAAAAAGAAAAGGACACATGTTATGATTCATTGCACCATCCAGCCATATCTTCTTGCTGATCTATGATCTGATAAGTTGAATCATAGTTTATTAGAAATGGGTTAGTCTACTGCTCCTAGCTTGCCAGCCCATAAACTCCACCTCTAAGACCTGCAAAGCAGGTGCTGAGCACTGATATAACATGCTACCAATGTACCAAATATCTATCACACAATCCAAGACTTAATACAATGTAACATCAATAAATATTGTTTTATTTGTTTGTTCCAGCACAATGATTTTTTTCTTGGCTTGGCTCGTAAAAAATGTGTTTATAGCAGTAATAACCGAAACATTTAATGAGATACGAGTCCAGTTTCAACAAATGTGGGGTGTGCGTAACCCCATTACGAAAGGCAGTACGACTCAGTTTTTCACTAGCGACGATAATGGCTGGAAGTTGGTAACCATTGATGAAAATAAACATTCAGGTATCATCATGTTATTTTTTAAATTTCCTTCTATAGGTTATGTAGGTGTTGGAAATTCTAGATTGTAAAGTTTTACCTACCAACCATGTTAGCAAAAATAGCAGGCCTTTACTCATACAAGTGGTATACACTAAAAGCACATGATTTCCTCTCCAAAAAGGACTAACTATTTTTTTATCAAATATTTACTATAGACTTCATTTTAGGGAGTGCTCCAGAAATATTCCATAAAATGCTGCGCTCTGCATACTTTCGTCTTCTCGTCATGGGTGTTGTGCTAGCGAATGGAATTATTACTGCTACTATGAACTTTAAACACGATGGCAATCCTAGAGAATTTTTTTACCAAAAATATTACTATATCGAGGTTTGTATTACTTTCTACCGTAAAAACAAACATATTTGATCATTGTTGGTCAACAGGTCAACAGGTTGACCGACTTAGACCGATCAATATAAGCCAAAACCCACATAGTGTTAATAACCATTCTGTCATCTGAGTATTTTGGTTTTTTTAAACTATTGTTTTAGATTGCATTCACTATATTTTTGGATTTGGAAGCCCTAATAAAAATATGGTGTTTGGGTTGGAAGGGATATTTCAAACATTCTGTTCATAAATTTGAATTACTTTTGGCTGTTGGTACCACCATCCATATAATTCCTCAACTCTACATGTCAGGTTTCACTTATTTTCAGGTATCAATTTTTTAATTTTTATCTGCTTGCTGTTATTATTGGCTTCAGTATGCAATATGCATGGGTGCTTTATAAGCTTTTAATAAATATATATTTAGGTTAAAGATAGTAATATAAAATATATGGTGCTGCTGTAACGATTTTGTTAAAGGTTCTTCGTATAGTAAGATTGATAAAAGCGTCGCCCCTCTTAGAGGGATTTGTTTACAAAATCTTTGGGCCAGGCAAGAAACTGGGCAGCCTCATCATATTTACCATGTGTTTGTTAATCATAAGCTCTTCCATTTCGATGCAACTCTTCTGTTTTCTCTGCGAGTTCACTAAATTCGAAACATTTCCAGAGGTAAGTTTAATTTATTATGTTTTAAATGTTCCAATAAAAAATTGAGATTGAGTGGTTTCTTAATCCTATAATTTGTATACTCTCATAGTACTATGTATCGCATTACTTATAGTTCTGTATATTTAAGTTAATACAGCCTAGTGGCAAATCGACAAATTATGCAATTTAATAATAATCGATTTTACAGGCTTTTATGTCCATGTTCCAAATTTTAACTCAAGAAGCATGGGTTGAAGTGATGGACGAAACGATGGTTCGGACAAGTCAAACTCTGACACCATTGGTAGCAATTTATTTTATCTTGTACCATCTGTTTGTCACGTTGGTAAGAACTTTTTTATTTATAGTACTAGGTGGCAAACAAGCAAGTGAGCGGTTCGCCCGATGTCAAGTGATCGCTACCCATAGACATCTGCAACTAACTAATGAGTTACAGATGCGTTGCCCGCCTTTAATGGACAGAAGAGAGGACAAACAGAAAATGGTTATTTCCAATTTCTATATATCCCTACTCCGTCAAGTTTTCTTCTCTTTCCCATCCTTTCCTAATAAGAAAAGGGAACTAGAATTAGGCCTCCGGCACCTCATTCATCAGACTAAACGCAGAATACTCAACTTCACCTTCTCTGAGGTCGTAGTATTTCACCGGTGGAGCCGGCCCATTCGTGCAACAGATGTTGTTGTTGCGGGCTCTACCACTGTTAAACTATTTTAGTCGTACGATTTTTTCTGCTTAAATTTTTTTAACGATGTGTTTTTCAATGAAAATTTAAATTTTAGATTGTGCTGTCGCTTTTCGTCGCAGTTATTTTAGATAACCTGGAGTTGGATGAAGACATAAAAAAGTTGAAGCAGCTCCGGTATCGTCAGCAAAGCGCAGAGATAAAAGAAAGTTTGCCCTTCAGGTTACGAATATTTGAGAAATTCCCTGACAGTCCTCAAATGACAAAATTACATAAAGTTCCAGGAGATTTTAATTTGCCGAAGGTATAATCAATATTACATTATCAGCAAAAATGTTATTTTGATTCAAAAAAAAACGAAATAAGACAAAATATGAGCCTATAACAAACATATATTTTAGGTAAGGGAATCGTTTATGCGCCAATTCGTTTGCGAAGTGGAGGGAGAAGAGGAGGCCGGAGTGACGGCTGCCGGCGGCGCGCGGTCCGGCGACCTCTCGCGCCGGGCCATCGAGTACATCGGAGTGGACAAGATCGCGTTCCCCTACCGCAAACGATGCCTCGTCAAAACCCTCGTGGTGGCCCCGCCCTCGCAGCGTCCCAGCTCCGCGCTACGTAGACATGTCGTTGCTTCGATCATTAAGTACATTTTTACTGTTATTGAAAAATATATATATATATATACATTTTTCATCATATCCTGTTCATCATCATCGTCTTCAGCATGTATTAGTCCACTGCTGGACATAGACATACGCTAAAATATTATGCGTTCCAGCATCATCCAGCGACTTCCCGCCGTCCTCACGAGGTCATTGGTCCATCTGGAAGATGAGGGTGCTCCTCATTTCTGGTCCTCGTCCGAGGCCTCCATTCCAGAATTTTCCTCCTACATCTGACGTAGCTATCTCGAAAGATGTGACCGGCCCATTGCCACTTCAAGCACTTTGTCATCTACTTTAACTTTCGGATTGTACCTCAAGAGAATCACGGAGCATAGCTCAGTCCACTCGCTTTGCGTCTTTTAACATATGGGCCAGCCTCACATTAGAGTCCAAGTCTCTGCGCTATAGGCCGCCGGGGAGGACACACTCTCTTCCAATAAACGATGTCATGGGAAATGCGAAAGTTAAAAACACTATTTTATTAACTCCTTTTATTTTATTTTTTAATTTTATTTTTATTCAATTTTGTAGCTACATGTTGACCACCATCTTTGCAACCATTATAAAGGTATATTTTTTGTTTCTTTTTTTCATTTGGTTTGTTAATTGGTCGTTACTTTAGATAAATGGCAAAATTTAAATTCCTCAACGTGTGTATGTAACGTTTCTATTAATTTAATTGAATATTTCAGTGATTCGAACAATCACCGACGCTTAGTACTGGGAGACTCGGCCATGTTGGCGACGGGTGGCAAGTCGGGGCTCAAGTCTCAGGGAACTATTTCCAGTGCGAAACAACTACGGGTGGATCAAAAAAAGTGTGTATATGTAATTTAAGGATTAATTTTACTCGCTTACAAAAATCGGTGATAGGTAATAGTCTAACTTTCAATCTTATGGTCGGGATCCTTTCTTAACTAGCTTGCGTGCTTTTACAAAATAAATTCTGTTGTCTCTAAGCAAAGCACTTATTTACATAAAATACATAACTCCAAAAAATTACACCTAAGATTAGATTGCGATTCTAAATTATGTCTACTTTAATTAGTTTGAAAGTTCAGCTCGTGTAATCTAAATTACCCAAATTATTGTGATTGCTAATTTAGCAGGCTTTTAAAATTCCACCACCTGGCGTTATGGAATACGTCTCAATGGCACAGTACAATATTTTTGCAGCATATTGCAATATTTTAAAAAGTAGTATTTAATTTATTTCTTGTGTATTTTTTTGTTAATATTTAATTTCATGTGTCCAGATTCGGTTCGAGATCAATCCGGCGGTCGGTGCGCAGCGGCTCGCTGAAGCTGAAGCAGACGTACGAGCACCTGCTGGAGAACGGCGACATCGGCGCGGCGTCGCGCGTCGTGCCGTCTTCCCGCGCGCGCCCACCGTATCTCGACATACGCCTGTTGCAGGCGAAGCGTCAACAAGCTGAAATGAGAAGGTGTCCTTTCAAGCTTGACCGCAATCCCACCTGGCGTAGAAAAATGGCACTTACTAGTTTAGCATCAGCCTGTTTAATCTTTTCTTTAATGTACCGGTGTCGTAATAGGACGGAAACACTGAGGCCGGAAACTTGTTTCAATGCTTTGCTGTAAAATAAAGATTCAAACTGCTTCGTGGGAATGAGAGATATGTCAAGTCATGCTTTTGACGTAGAGACCTTTTTGATACCTCATCTATTATGATTGCTTCGTTATAATATCAATGTGACTTTTAAAAAGTTCAGTGATTTATCTATTGTGACCCCCAAGTCCTTAATCTCTGTTACTTGATTCAGTTTTCTGCCGCATAAGTTATTGGTAAAACCAGACGTAAGTTTCATTTTAGAATTTTTTATATAAAAACATTTAATGGCATACTGTTGACGTTGCACCAGTCTTCTAATCTTCTTAAGTCGTTTTGCAGTAGTCTCTGATCATTAATACTATTAACTATTAAATATATTCTTAAGTACGTACTTCTATAGTACGCGTACATATAAAAATATTGATATATTTTGCTCTGGTATCCGTGCGAAGCCGGCAAGGGCAGCGCTAGTTAAACCGTTCGATCAACAAGAAATTATGGCCAGACTTGGACTAGAGTATTTTCGTTTAAATAAATGTAGTAAATACTTTAAATCTAATATAGGAACCAGAGGGAGGAGGACTTGCGCGAGAACCACCCTTTGTTCGACACGCCACTCCTGCTGGTCCCGCGGGAGTCACGTTTCCGGAAGCTGTGCCGCGCCGTGGTGGACGCGCGCTACGACGCCCGTCTGCGCGACCCTGTCACCGGCAACGAGCGCAAAGTGCACTACAAGAGTTTTCAGTAAATTCATTATAGCATTTATATTAAAAATTAACTAGTAACATAAAAAACAACTGACTCGACTGCAGGCGAACGCTCAAAATGGCGAATCTTAGACTGTTACATTATAGGCCAATGCTACCAGTGAGGGATCACCCTTAAGGTCCTTAGCGGCCGTGACTATTTTCTATGCGACCGCAACCGCGACCTTACTTCGGAAAGAAGTTATTCAGCAGCTATTGGACGATGAAGTGAGTGAGTAAGAAGAATGAATTCTAGGTTAATTCATAGGCAGTTCGATTTTGTACTCAGTTTAATAAATCAAACCAAGAACAAATGGCACATCAAGATCAATACAAGGGCGACCCTTGTGGACTGTAATGCCTCCGGCGCGACCGGTACGCGGTCGCCACGCTGCACTTTGGCCTCGCCCACCGGTCGCGGGTCGCGGGGCTTCTTTACTGCTCCATATAAATGTAAACAAAGCTGTAAGATGTCGCGAGCCCGTGACAGTCGAGGTCGCTAAGAATCGAATGCTACCTTTAGGTCCTAAATGTGACAGGATAAACTAAGGTGAAAGCGTATGTGTAATACAATATAACGGCACATACAATCACTAATTCGATTTCAGTTGTTAAATTTGTAATCGTTTTAATAATATCCGATATGCCCATCATAAACAAACAAAGGATACAACTCCGTGATATATGATTCTGATAGTTTAATTTCTGAAGACAGTTAAAGATTATTCAGCGTGTAAAGGTTCTCTGTGTTCGAGACTGAGGTAAAGTTTTTGTCAATTTAAAAATAGTTTGAGGTACGAGTACTCCTTACTTTTGTTGTTGTGAAATATATGTCAGCATACGTGTTTTTGTGACTTTGCTTTTGTTTTAATACTTTTGAGCTCCATAATACTGGCATTATTTGTTTGCAGCAATTTCCTGGGCTTGGTGACATACTTGGACTGGGTAATGATCATGGTTACGACTCTGTCTTGCCTATCGATGATGTTCGAAACACCGACTTACAGAGTTATGGAAAACTTTGTACTACAGGTACTGTTTTATGCTTAGGTCATATTGAAAGTTTCTGGACTGTGACAAATCAGATATGATATTATATTATATCAACGAAATACGATTTTCATATATTTATGAAAAAAGTTACCTAATTCACTGTACAAAGGACGCATAAGTTTCATAAAGTAAAACAAACGTCAGCCTCGAAAATGAAAAAGTAATGTGTTTTTAGAGAGTTCAGTTTTCGAATTCGATAATTCCTTTTATTATTGTAAGTGGCCAGTTCCAGGAACTAGCAATATCCACACGTACACACTTAAATTTAAAACGTGTCCTTATTTCATTCCTTTTTATTCTTTTAAGATCGCAGAGTACGGCTTCGTGATATTTATGAGTCTGGAATTGGCATTAAAAATATTAGCTGATGGATTGTTCTTTACACCTAAAGCGTATCTCAAAGACGCTGCAGCTGTGCTGGATGTATTTATTTACGTGGTAAGTTGAGTGGCGGCTGCTCATCAAACCTTACATAAGTGATTTGTTTAATGTTTAATGGAGCGAAAGGGCCCTTAGATATTAAGTGTCGCAACTGTCTGTGAAGGTAAGTTATTAGGAATAAGTAATTAAGGAATAAGGTATGCTAAGTAACTAAGGTAATATAATATCTACTACTTAGTATTTTGAATAACATAAATTTGATAATAAACTACTGTTCTTGCTAACTGGATAACCATGGAGATGAAACTAATAAGTTACTAGTATTTAACGAGACTATGTATACTCTTGAAACCGGAAAGCAGGAGTATTTGCATGTCTTATAATATAAAACCAGCAATTGTATGTGTACAAATAAATTTATTTCGACTAAGTATTTCGGAAACCATAAGTCCATATATAATTCATTTAGTCCATATTAACCCTTAACTTGGCAGAATTTTATTTTTTCGAATATAAAAATAATATTCATAGCACTTAACTTTAATGACCCAAGGGGTCTAGAAAAAAAATAGATTTTTTTAAAGTCTGGTGTATCTCTACAGATACACTAACAAGAAAAGGGTTAAAAGTCGCACAGCGATTGAAGGAGAGAATTATGCTCGGTGTTTCTCTAAGGGATAGAATTCTGAACGATGAAATTCGACGGAGAAGTAAAGTAGGCGACATAGTTCTTAAAGGCTGGAGTGGTAATGGGCTGGTCATATCTGTCGAGCGAGCGACGTTAGATAGGGGAGGAAAATCCTGAAATGGAGGCCACGGATGGGAACCAGAAGTGTGGAGCGCCCTTCTTCCAGACGGACCGATGGCCTCATAAGGACGCCAGAATGTCGCGCCGGATGCGGTGTGGCGAGGACCGCATACTGTGGCAGGCATTGGAGAAGGTCTATGTCCAGATGTAGGCTGATGATCTCGGAAACGGCTCGATTTGGATCAGATTTTGTTTTAAGATGCGGCTTTTATTTTTAAATTTATCTATATAGGTATTTTCTGTACCAACGCTGGAAACACACACTGCTCACGTGTGTGTTGCCTTTCGTCTTAAGACACTGCGGTAGATGTTGGGACGAGAGGATATCTCGCTGGAGAAACTGCAGTGCAGCCCAGGTCTCGACCGAATCGAAGGCTTTCTCTACCCAATTGAACGTTCAGCACGTATCTACTGTGCTTAAGCCTTTACGGAAACCGGCTTGTTCGGGAGGTTTGAAGTCGTCAAATAATATAATAACTTTTATCGACAACAGCAGGTATGTAGGCATATCGAGGGGGGCAGCTGCCCTCCCGTCCCCCCTGGGCACGCCTTTGTCTCTCGTACTTGGTGGTAGAAACTAGGTGCTGTGGAGTTACCTATTTCAATGGCCATTAAATTAGACTGTCGGTGGGGTGCGTGCCCGGACGTTAAAATATCTGCCTAATGACGATAAGAGGGAAGAGCAGGGTCGAATCTCGATCTGACGTTAATAATTTTTGTTATTATTTTGTGCTTTGTGTAGTATGTTGATAGACATAAGTGTAGTACGAACGTGACGTACGTCTTTATAATTAGTTGCTTCTGCTCGATTCTGTACATCGTTGACGACTTTGAATTTCGGCGGAGGACGAGCTTCCCCAATTCTGCTCCAGAAAAGCGCATCCCTCTACACTAGTGTCCTGCAGACCTCCGAATTGCTTTCAAGGTGGATTCAAACGAGTCCGCCACGAGCGGCATTTTCAGGCTGGCCCTACACCACGCACCGGTCCTGGGCTGTAGGTGACTAGCCTTCAGCTAACCTTAAGCCCCGCCGCCGCGACAAGGTCCCGCCGACCCGGTCATCTGGCTGTTTAGGCGTACCTAATAATCAATTATTGGAAGAACATCAATACATTTCTACGTACCGCATCGCATTCACTAGTAATGCACAGTGTAATGAGAACTTTAAAGTTCATGCTATTAATTTCACAGCTGTCTTATTTATCCAAAGGAAATCGTTTACCTGATAAAATATTAAAATTCTACAAAAATGAACTTTGTAATAAAATACACTTTTACCTGGTTAAATACAATATTTCATCGGAGAAGTATTTAAACTATATGTTTAGACATGTATTTGTGATCGAGCGATTGGAGTCTTCATCAGTATACGATCGGACTAGGCAGCAAATTATGAACGGAATAAATCGTTTTAAAGGTCGTATAAGGTTATAAGAACCAAATCTAAAATACTTTTGCTTGTATAAAAATAATACCTTAAGATCACAATCACAATTTGCTGATACTTAAAAATAAGCTTAGTCCGATTATCAACTGTCGAGGTTCACAATCCCTCGGTGAGATATTTGATAAAATATCAGTAAAATGAAATTTTTGCGGGTTTTGCTTGCACAAGTGTATCCCAGTAGTTATGTATTAATGTAAAGATTGAAGTGTAGAGCACACCTGTTGCTTACCCTGTACGGAGGCTGACGCCTGCGCCCTACGTCAAATGCGTCGCAGGCTTGTTTATATGCCATGTTTTTGCTCGGGACCTCTTAGTCTGGTGCTTGCGTTGTAGACGAGAGAAGCTCTTCAATTTTATCATTTTGTAACAGCAGTGAAGACAAAATGTGAGTACTGTAAATACTTTTGTCTCATTCGTTTTATAATCAAGGTATATCAGCTGAGCGTTCACTATTAAAGGAAAATAATAAAGTTTGTTCCTGAACATCAAGGTCGAGTTATTGTTTTGGTATACTTGTGTAGAGGACTCGCAGTAAAAATCAATAACAGACAGTGATTGGGAAATTGTTCGGGGGCTCGCGATATACGTTTTACCATAATTAACTATATTTAACTAGTGATATATGTTGACAGGGCTCAGACTTATCTAATAAATAGTTTCAATCTTGGGATCCACTAGCCTGTCTTAGACAAATGGGTAGATGTAAGCACAAACTAGAATGTCTACTATCGTTGGCTCGCTCGGTTAAATCCTAGCTTACCTTACATTCGCTTGCGACCCACTGATGGGTTGCGATCCATACCAACCAACCAAAATCACCAACGACGCAGCTAGCTTTTTATGGACTTGTCTCACTAATTTATTAATATACCCAGCGTATTAGATTAAAACCAATGATTACGTTACTTTTATTATATTGCTACAAATGTCCTAGGTGTAAGTTTGTACCGGTATTGTAATATTAGTAATCCACAGGTGTTTTATGCATGTACATGTACTGCCGAGCTACTTTGCGATGCTGATTTATTATGAACTTGTTATAAATAGAAACATAAAGGCCACTTATATAAAATCAAGCCTTTACTCTAGGAGGGTAGACAGAGAATTTCCGATTAGTAACAACTTAAAATACCATGGCCAAAAACAAAATATAGGTACAGAAATTAGTTGCGTTAATAAGATGTATCCATCTATTATAATTTGATTACAATAAATTGCGTAATCACGTCATTTTTCTCAATTTAATAAAAAAGGCTTTGACTGAAATGGCCGCCGCGTTTCCTTTGTCTGCAAACATTAAAATATTTGCACGCTAATGTAGCAAAACCTTTGATTGAACACTAATGTAGACAGTTTGTATGGGCCTATGATTCGTGAAATATATACTAGTCCTGTAAAACTTTTGTATCTTAATGTAACGTATATAATCATCTATCAAAAATATTTCATGTCACATTTTCAATATAGTAAGAAGTGTTAATTTTACCGTCTCCAACATTTTCTAGAAATAATCTCTTGACAGTCACGCGCATGCGCCAAAGTATTTGTGCGTCCCGAACGATCGCCTGTTGCTACCTGGTAATATTTCCAGGTAATGATACCTACTTAGGGTGCTGAGAGTTTGTTATTCAAATAAAAAATATAACGTTAAAATATAAAAGTAAAAACTATGAATATATTAAACATGTGACTCTTATCCATAGACGAACTTTTTTCTGCGACCTTTGAATGTCGTAGTTCTAAGTTAAAGACGGCCATTGTTGTGTTGGATAACTATTCAAGCTTTTGTTATACCCTGATAATGTTAAACCATTAGTGATTCCATAACTAGTATTGATTGTTAGAATATATAAGCGTAGTGGTTTTAACAAAATAAAACGAGTTCTTTATTATTACGAGTGCAAAGTTAGTTTAAATCGATCGGGCATGCGCAGCTAGCCGTGCTAGCCCGGGCAGCCGTATGCCTCGCCCATACAACCACGAGTTAAATAGAATACGATTATTGATCTAAAGTTTTTAATAGCATTAACTTTTTATAGTAAATTATACCCAACTGTTATAGTTACGTTAGTGGAAATCAAAATCGACTTTATTTCATATACATTTCGATTCATTGTAATAGTTCATGTACCAAATGTGTCAACAATTTCGTTTTCGATATAGATTGTCGATACCCTTCTGCTAAACATATCCACCACCAGCAGCGCCACACAACCCGAATTAAATCTAAACAAGTCATCTTAAGAATAATAGTTAATTACCGTAACTTTACAATTAATAAAGGCTATGCTTGACCACAGCCACACTTTATGTTAAGTACCGATGTGGTTAATGGATGGCACACACTAGTTTAGTATCGGCCTATGACGAGGATATAACGTGTATGCACTCTGTGCAGGTATCACTGACGTTCCTGTGCTGGATGCCAGTGCGGGTGCCGCCGGGCTCGCCCGCGCAGATGCTGATGATCCTGCGTTGCGTGCGCCCGCTCCGGATTTTCACGCTCGTGCCCCATATGCGCAAAGTTGTCTACGAACTTTGCAGGGGATTTAAGGAAATTCTTCTGGTAAACATTATCATTACTTAATATTCGTTATGTTACCTTTACTTAATTTTACTAATTTATTATCTATGAAGCAAATACGTATAGTGTGTGCTTTTCAAAAAGTAAACCTATTCCCGATGTTGCAAACCTTTTTAAAAAAATCGACATTTTATTCCGAGAAATTTATCGTAAGAAGCGTAATCAAAACAGAGATTTCAGCGATTTTTGTACCTACTTACAGCGTTTATATTACAATTGGCCCCTGCTGCGACTAGGGGTCCTAAATTATTTCTGTCTTATTTATTATTAGTTTGAGCCCGTCGTCGCCGGATGAACATTAATATCGCCATAACAGGGCAAACATTATAGGCCTAACTTTCAACACACATTTAAACAACATTCGGTTTAAACATTACGGCTTTAATCTTTGTTTACACATTTATGTTGTTCAGTTTTACAATGTGAGTTACAATGGCGGATGACTTGGTGCAACTGGTTAATGAAGTAAGTACGTAATGCAACTAGCCAACTAGGTTCGTATCATTCGTTCTATGTTGATGATAATGTGCCCTATGTTTTCCTCGTCCTTTGTCAATAATTTAAAACATCTAACTTATTATTTCAGGTAATTGGAAAAATCAACTGAGAAAAAATGGTATTAATATTTGGGAGACGTGTTCCGCTGAGGAGGCTCTGTTTGATTAGTTCGGTAAGTAAGGATGGAATTAAATTTAGCCGTTGGAGTACAAACTACGCCTTCTATAATCTTTATAAAAGGAATAATAAGCAATAATTGCAGGAAACTTGGTGGGAACAATGATGAGGTTGGAATATTTGACGATACATGTGTATGTGTGAAGTATGTTACACCGATAGATACAGGACCTCCGTATGACCTCCAGTCACTTGATATCAGATTGATACATAAATGTTACGTAAGGAAGAAAGGACAACGACATTCAAATCCTTTTTACCTAATGCTTTTAATAACATGCTACAAGTTTATCTTGGATTTGATTAATTTTATACAGTTTCATTTGCTTTTTGTTTGCGTTTTCTCTGTTATTTAAATATTATGCTTATAAATGTGTATACTTAAGCATGACTAATATATTACGTTGTAATACAGGTGGGTGTTTTTATTTTTCTACTGGATTTCTTTATTTTTTGTCGATTCATACATTATTTTCCTTTCATCCTCATTACTCCGACTATATAAGAACTCAAGTTATAAGTTACATTGCACATATATAATCAAATAAGATAAAACAAGATAAATCAATAAATATATGTGATATATAAGATAATTATACAAAAAAAAGAACAAATAAATAAATCCCAACCAGGGATTCCCTCGGCCGGGGGAGACCAGACGGCCGAGGGTTAGGAAAGGGAAACAAACCGGCGGACAATTATTTTATTATTATTTATTTAGTCATATGATTTTCATACACCGGGAACGGGGCTCGAAAACAAATATTTGAAATTTATAGCAACTTATTTTCCTCAGTCAAGTCAGTTAGGCTTTGTTTGAAAAGGCCTGACGATTAGCTTAAAACATTTAAAAGCTGTTTAAATCGATCAGTTAAATAATTAACCTTTACACCTCAGTCCCGGTAATGGTCTAAACAAAGAAAATTTAAATATCATTTTTACTGAAACGGAATGAAAATTTTATTCCAGGTCTCGACTTTACTTATTCTGTTGATGTTCGTGTTTGCGAGTTATGGCGTGCAGCTCTACGGCGGAAGGTATGCTGTTTCAATTGGTAATAACAAATCTGGTATAAACAGTCACTGCTAGACGTCTTTTACATAGAGAATAATTCAATTTTATTTAATAAACTCTACTTAAACAGAAAAAACGGTCGCTGTTCGCGAAACATATTATGACAAGCTGAACTTATAGACTGCGCACAGAAAATGTTGACTAATTCGAAAATCGCCCTGTGCTGGGTATTCAAAATACTTACGTGATCGTCATACATATTTATTTTATTTTTTCCATAAAACCATCAATAAACTGTCACAAAAAAGGGTGATAGGTTTTTAGTATCGTACCTATGCACCTACTAAACTGAATATCAATATTATTATTTGAATAAAATATTTAATTTGAAAAAAAATATTGAAGTGAAAGGGGGCAAAGAGAGCACACATAAGAGATGTAAAAACTAAACTGTAAAAACAGGGGAAAAAATATGAGAATAAAAGACTTTTTTAGGCCGTGAGGTACGAACAAAGTGGTGAGGAAGAAGGATGTGAGAAATAAATAATGAAACAAAGGTCATTATGTACAGGTGTCTAGGTGTTTTATGGCGAAATATATTTGGATCATTTTTATGTAATAACGTGAACTGTAGGCTGGCGCGCTGCAACGACCCGACGATCACGCGCCGCGAGGACTGCGTCGGCGTGTTCATGCGGCGCGTGTTCGTCACCAAGATGAAGATCAAGCCCGGCCCCAACGAGACCTTCCCCTCCATGCTGGTGCCGAGAGTATGGTGAGCACTTTCATCCATATTATACAATTTCACTTCAATTCAGCTCATGATTTTCACACAATTACATTTCCTACAAAGTATAAAAAGTGTAATGGCCGCCATGTATGGTAAGTGACATTTATTTGTTAACAAAACCTCTATCTTGCTCTGTAAAAAGGTTTACATAGATATATCGACTACTAACTAAGTAGTGAAAAAATAAAAGCAGAATAAGAATCGGATATTTAAGTATCTTAGGCACTAGGCAGGCGGGTTATACGCCTGGCCCGCTATTGTTTTTTTTTTAGTTCCTGGATAACATTGCGATATTACTAAGAATTTTTAAATATAACAGCTAACAAATATTAAAATTAAAATATAATAACTTGTATCAACCAATATTCTTTCAATCACTATAAACATCTGTGAGTTGACACTGCCGAAAACATTCACATAAAACATACTGTCACCTATCCGTTTCTCCCGGAAAAAACTGATGACCATTGCCATGCGTGAATGTTTTACAAAATATGTGTTTTACGGCAGTCTGAACTCATGGTGACTAACACAATACTACTGTTTAATGCGCACAGGGCTAATCCAAAACGATTCAGTTTCGACAACATCGGCGACGCGTTGCTGACCCTGTTCGAGGTGCTCTCGTTCAAAGGATGGCTTGACGTTCGCGACGTGCTTATTAAGGCTCTGGGGCCCGTGAGTTGATATAACTTGTTTATCATGACTAATATAATAAATGCTAATGTTAGTTTGCTTGCTACGCTTTCACGCGTAAACTACTCGACCGATCATCATGTAATCATGTACACGAATTGTTAAGAGCATAGTAAAGCACATAGCGTACCTTTTATTCCGAAAAAAAAACCAGAAGAAAAATAAAACCTACCTATAAAGTTTAGTTTTTTACTATACAAGTCAGTACAACATGACAATAAGATTTTTTTACATTTACCTGTAATACCAAGTTATTATACATGAAATCAATTTAAGTAAACATTTCCGACGAGGAAAATGAGGAACGAATGCGTGCGAAGCCGCGGGTATGAGAATACGAAATTATACGTGTTAATTTTAAAATTCAATATGGTTACAAAGACGATAAAATTTGTCCGCCCCGATTACAAATTTGAAGACGGACCCAACTACCACTATCACCACAGTTACTAGTTCTGTTCTAAGTTTGGTATAGATATATATATATATATATATATATATATATATATATATATATATATATATATATATATATATATATATAGAATGATTGGTATACATAGAAAGTTAAACTTGTTCGCATATACAATGGTGATATTTTAATTGTTATTTGTATATCAGGTACACGCTATATACATACATGTATACATATTCCTGGGCTGCATGATCGGACTGACGTTGTTCGTGGGCGTCGTGATTGCCAACTACTCGGAGAACAAGGGCACCGCTCTGTTGACTGTCGACCAGCGACGATGGTAATCCGAAACATCGTTCACTGTACCACCCATCACTCAAACTTATTTGTCGTTTATTCAGATTATATTTATTGTGTGTGATTAAAAGTGTATTTAAGTCATTCATCGTAAAATCATCAATTGTTCGTTCTCAAAGCGTAAGCGACGACGGCAACATTAACCGGTCCTGTGGTGTACGGAGGAAATATGTTCTTTTTAACAAGTACACGATATTAGGATCACCTACCCATAGGTATCTGCAACGAACTAATGTGATGCAGATGCGTTGCCTACCTTTAATTAATGGACACAGGAAATGATAACCAGAAAAAAAGATTTCCGTTCCCTATCCAAAGTCTCCGTCAAATAATCTTTTCCTTCCCATCATTTCCTAATTACAAATGGAAAGGGGAAGAGGACTAACAGCTGGCCTCCGGCACCTGACTCGTGCAACGTAACGCAGAATACTTCTGCTACATGCCTGTCTTCTGTGAGGTCGTTCTATTTCACCAGTCGCGTCGGTAGCACCCATAGCAGAAGTTGTTGCGAGCTCTATTACTGTTGAAATAGAACTGTCATGATAGAAGTCATATAGTGTAACCAAGGTTAATCCAGGTGCGACTTGAAGAAGCGCTTGAAAATTGCGCAGCCGCTGCACCTGCCGCCACGACCGGACGGCCGCAAGGTGCGCGCCTTCGCATACGACGTCACGCAGAACCTCTCCTTCAAGCGCGTCATCGCCATCGTCGTGCTCATCAACAGCGCCCTGCTCGCCGTCACGGTGACCAATCATAACAATGTTATACTGCTTTATTTAGGATGCTCTTCCGTGGATGGCATTGAATGTCATTTGGTAACAAATTCCGACATCGCTTCAATTATTTTGGAAAATTAATGTTGTGCTCTTATTTTTAATTCGACCTCACATGGTGACTTGACAAATCTAAGTACCTATTTTATTATATTAGACGCACACAGACAAGCAAGAGGTTCACAATGATATTGTGTAATTACTTCATGTAGTTTATTAAAACATAAGCATCGGTGAGAAAAGTTGCAGCTGGTATGTTAAAATAAAATCGAGAAGGACAACGACGGGAGAGGGATCACAGCAAACAAAACAACAGTTAACGCTCAAGTATGTCATTGTTGTATAAGTGTACTGCTGCGGGAGTGGGGGACTTGCTGCACAATCGAAGTTTTGTTGTATTCGTGCAGTGGTCACGTCACTCGTCGAACACGGAGCGGCTGGCGCTGACGTCGGCGCTGCTGACACTGGTGTTCGTGGTGGAGGTGGTGTTGAAGACGGTGGCGTTTACGCCGCGCGGTTACTGGCAGAGCCGTCGCAACCGCTACGACCTACTCGTCACCGTCGCCGGCTGCATCTGGATATTCATGCACTTCACCCTCAAGGTAGGATTATTATAAGAAATGTATATTTTCGTCTTACTACGAAACTAATACGAACTTGTATTAGTTTATACCAAAGATAAAATAGAAAATAATGAATGAATCAATGAGAAATAATAAGGCAAAAGTAAGAGGCGTAAAAAGGCAATAACGAACGGAGAACCAATAAGAGTAACTTTTTACAATAATTATTTAAAGCTTTACTCTTCTTATGCAGTTCTTGTTGAAATATTTTTGTATTAATTGCGATAGAACGACCTCTCATACTTCGTCGGGTTCATGGTGGTGATCCTGCGCTTCTTCACCATCACGGGCAAGCACACGACGCTCAAGATGCTGATGCTGACGGTGGGCGTGAGCGTGTGCAAGAGCTTCTTCATCATATTTGGCATGTTCCTGCTGGTCTTCTTCTACGCGCTCGCCGGCACCATCGTCTTTGGCAACGTTAAATACGGCGAAGGAATCGGAAGGTACTTAATTGATTTCTTAATCAAAGTTATAAGTTTGCAACGTTTAGGATAAATATGGTGCTTAAAATACACCATTCCGATAACCAAAGGAAATACTACAAAACTACCACTAGGCCTCTACTAAATGAAAATGAAAGAAAGAAAGACATCGGAATACAAAGGAAAATAAAAGAGAAACAAGATTCGGGATTGTTTGTTTGTATTGTATATTTAAGATAATATAACAGAGTTTGAGGTGTAAGTCATGTTTGCAGGCGCGCCAACTTTAACTCGCCGATCCACAGCGTGGCGATGCTGTTCCGCATCGTGACGGGCGAGGACTGGAACAAGATCATGCACGATTGCATGGTGGCGCCGCCCTACTGCACGCCCGCCGACAACTACTGGGAGACCGACTGCGGCAACTTTACCGCCTCGCTCGCCTACTTCTGCACCTTCTACGTCATCATCACCTACATCGTGCTCAACCTGCTCGTCGGTCTGTACCTCTGTTGTACCTCTACTGTACTACACTACACTTTGTATAGGTATAAAATAAGAAGTCACGTCCGCTACTTTTCTAACCTTAACTTAAAATTACAAAATATTTATTTAAAATTAAACAGTGACCGAAACCGCGACAACAACGTCTGTTACCTTTTCTAATAAAAAAGAAAGGGAAGGAGAAAACGCTTGACGGAGGAGGGGATGGATAGGAAAAGATAATATCCCTTTTTCTGTTTATTAGCTCGTTGCAGATACCCATGGCAGCGGACACTTAATATCTGGCCAACCGCTTGCCCGCTTGCCGCCCTCTTCTATAAAAAGAAACAAATTGAACATGTTTCGTCTGTCACTAATATACTTTATGCCTACTAATGTTGTAAATGCGAAAGTTTGTAAGTGTGTGTGTTGTTCTTTAACGGAAAAACTACCAAATGGATTTAAATGAAAAGTTACAATAATATAGTTAGCTTATACATCAGAATAACATAGTTAGAAAAATATATGTGAATGGACCAAAATAAACGATAACTGTCAAGTAAGGAGAAAAAATGCCGTATGCAAGCTATCCTGGTATGCGCTGTAAAAAATCGTCAGATTTACACGTGTATAATGTATAATGGAAATGTTTAACCGTAATAGTCCTATCAAAAAAGTAGATGTCAACCATTATCGCCAAAATAGTGAACCATCCATTATTGGCGGAATGAAGTTTGCCGGGCCAGCTAGTAATAAATAAATTCTATAATGCTTGTCACTGTGTCAACTTCATCACAAATACTTAACCATTAGTAATAATAGAATGAGTGATTTATGCCGTTAAACAAAAATGTATGCACGACTTATCTTTGCCTCGCAGCTATCATAATGGAGAACTTTTCACTATTCTACTCAAACGAAGAAGACGCGCTGCTGTCCTATGCGGATATCAGAAACTTCCAGAACACCTGGAACATAGTCGACGTCCACCAGAAAGGAGTCATCCCAGTGAGGAAGGTAGATCGCTATTTTTTTACAATTAACTACAATTTAGAGCATTACGCAATTACAATTCAAAGCAAGTAAACCGCGATGGTTCCAATATGATCCTTATTTATTTATTTTAATGCACATACATATAAGTCATGTCAAAGCAAAACTAGCAATAGTATTCCGTTCGCCAAGTGGTGTTTTGTTATAAACGTTTTTATGTTGGTTGTGGTGCAGGTAAAATTCATCCTGCGGCTGCTGAAGGGCCGGCTGGAGTGCGACACTCACAAGGAGCGCCTGCTGTTCAAGTACATGTGCTACGAGCTGGAGCGCCTGCACAACGGCGAGGACGTTACCTTCCACGACGTACTCAAGTACACGCTATAACAATACGCAATACAATCGCTCCATCGCTAATCGAGGAAGAGTTCATTTATTATATGATTCAAAAGTAATTGGCAGCGTTGGTAGGGACCTGACGAACTTCTGTCCACCACAGTAGTGAGATTAATATTAGTAGATAGATACCAAAGAAAGGCTTATAAGAGTACCCGTATCCGGCGATCATATGTGTGTATATGTATGCGTAGATATTTGTGTGTGGAGTCCACATCCATACATCTCCGCCCACCCCTCTGAGTTACGGTCGTATGTGCCTATTTTTATATTTTATTATTAATAATATTCATAAATAAAAAACTAAGCGCATTAAATCAAAGAATGTTTTTAGCTTGTCTCTTCAATTTCTGTACTATAATTATTTACTATTCACAGAGTGTTAACGTAAAAATCGTATTTCAGCATGTTGTCGTATCGCACGGTGGACATCCGCAAGTCGCTGCAGATGGAGGAGCTGCTGGCGCGCGAGGAGTTCGAGTTCCTCATCGAGGAGGAGGTAGCCAAGCAGACCATCCGCACCTGGCTCGAGGGCTGCCTCAAGAAGATACGCGCCAACACTAACGTAACTAAAACTATTAATAGCACCTAAACAAACAACTGCAAGTTACTCTTTGAATTAATTTCGTTACTCATAGTTACAACAGCATTGTTGCGTAGACATGTTTAGTGTATATTCTAGTATCACACAAATTAATTTGCCAGGATCGGCGAATCGTTCAATCGATCATAGAATATAAATTTATGGAAACTTGTAATTTCTGCCGCCTCGCTAGGTTACCAGCGTAAGTGCGTTTGTACTCTATAAATGAATGTATTCATTGGTAGAAACAACAGACTAGCTTGATCGCGGGCTTGAGGAAGACCAATGAACAGCTCTTGGACATGCCCAATGAGAAAACTGAAAAGGAGAAGATGGAGGCGGAAGCTCAGGTAAGTTTCTAAATAAATTTTGAATATTTTTCAACATTTTAAAGCTAAACAAGATTATTTGGAACTCGTCAGACTGAACACAGAATCCGAATGTTTGCATATTTACTTTATAGACTCCTGCGAACATCCATTTCACATTGACGTTTAAATATTAAATTAATACCCGCAGCAGGCAGTTAGTAGCGGGGGCCGCCCGGAGATGACTGAGTCCACGTCGCAACCCATAATGTCCAGTGAGTTGTTTTATTGTTCAATGTACATTGCTTTTAATTTTTATTGCATTAAAAACAGTTTCCTCGTGGAGTAAAAGTATACTGTAACCTTTTTCCCTTATAAAAGTGTAAGAGAAAATAGTGTTGAGAAGTCGATATAAAAACGGCTTAGAAAATATTTGTGACCGGGATGCAAATCGTTATTATATTTCTTCAGGTTGAAGGCCAAGGATAATTTGTTATATGATCGTCTAGTCTAAGACTAACGTTATGTTTTATAGTAATAGGCTCTTTAAGGTTATATTTGGAGGAATTCACCAAAAGTAATGAAGTTCTAAAAAGGTGTTATTAAAGTGCTAAAATCTCTTCGCGCTTGCAAAAGGCTCCCATAAGAAACATAAGAGGCTTACAATTATATTTATAAAATAACCGATACTAGATAATATCGCTCCACGCAATTCTTTTTTTTTTAATTGTGGGGAGGCCACAAACGCCCCGCTGTGTGCGGTGAGTGCCGACCAACTATTGCACTCCCAGAACTCGTCGAACCAACAAAAAAGCTCTCGGCTCGTTGTTAGTACGTAAGCACAAATTCAATCGATTCTCGCATGTCCATGCGTGTAGTACACTGTCAAGTATATAGTAAGGCATCACCACCAAGTCATAGTCAGCACAGGTACCTGCAGAGCGCATTGTGAGTCAATTGCTCGCCTCAAGGGATGGGGCCCCACGTTGTGCGATTGTTACCACAGTCTTGAGAGCTACCACCACGCGTGAGGTGAATGCTGCAGATGCTTCACTAACTAGAGCCAGGCCAGACTTAGCCAAAGTTGTAATATTTATATAAGTTGTTGTAATAATCAGGCCAACAAGCATCTGAAGCAAGCTTAAGCACCGAGCGTCACCACCTCAAAACTCATCAATACAATCTGAGTCGACTTCGGAAAAGTTGTAATTCGACGTATCATATCAGTCGAAGCATGTATAGGACATGGTTCTGAGTATATTATTAACACTGACGTGCTAAAAAATACTCTTCCCAAACCGAGGTGTAATTAATTGATAAAATCACCAAGCACACCTGGCGGGTATAAGAAGTTAGCATAAAATATTAATATTTTATAATACGAGACCCTCCACCGTGAACGTTCGACAACAAGACTTTTGTTGTGTGATACTTCACTATTAGTTGATATCATTTGTTGCCATTCAACAGATTGTTGTTTCGTGCTATTTATATCGACGCATCGGCACCCGCTGACAGAGAGATCACGATTTTTCCATGACGATGTATTCAAATACAGTCCCTATGTCGAAATGTACAACCCAGTGCGAAGACGTGACCACGATGCGATTAGCGTGATTGAGCGATGCGTTAACGACGTTGCGTGGTCGAATCGCGCACCGAGCTCAGCTCGCGTTAATTACGTCTGCCGTATGCAATAACGGAAACGTCGTCCGACACATTTTATCATAGAAAATTGCCATGCATAATTTTCGGGCTCGAACCCGTGTAGGGTATTCGGGTATAGTATACAGTCATAGAACATCAATTCATAACATATTTTGAGTCAATTATAACAGTACATTAAAGAATTATTCATTTCGTATAAAAATGCCTTCAGCCTATAACGCTTACTAACTGTTCCATAATTATGTCGGCTTCGTTGCTCGACGTCCCGCCCATAGATGTAGGACGCTGGGTACGAGGCTACGTACGCTAGATTTTTAGTGTGTTCACGTATGTTTTCTACACTTTATTATATCATGATTCTTTTATCATATCTTTTTGATAATATTATTAAGTACGTACGTAAGTATTAAGTCAGTACTTTTAAGATCACTATTTATTTTGTAATAAGTTTCTAATATGTTATTTATGTGATTGTATTTATCAATGTTTAAAATTACGAAATAATTCATTATTATTATTTAATAACGCTAGTTTCAATACCAAAGTTTTGGACTTTGGAGTCGTTTCGTTCAATATCCAATGAGTTTTTATATCACACGTATATTATTATTAATTTTTTGTAGATATATATTTTACATCTGTAGACAGAGGCATATTATTAATATTACGAAATTTGTTACAGATATAAGCTCGTCATTTGACTCTCAGCCGAAGCGATCCTCCACAAAAGGACAATTCAAAAGACCCGGCTTACCCTCTGTGACCTTGCCAAGGTTTGTTATTTTTCTTTGTGATTGAAATGTAACTGAGGCTCGGGGAGGCATCGAGCTACACAGGACTAGAGGAGATTCGCTTAGCCTAAACCTCTTTAATACTTTAAACCGCTAAAATATTAAGGACGCGGGCCCTCGGAAGTCTCGGCTCGGGTTGTTAGTTCATATATAATAATAATGTAATAAATCGGCCTGTTTCCCCACTGCAGGGACACAGGCCTCCTCTCCGAGAGAGGGAAAGGCCATAATCCACCATACTTGGCCCAGTGCGGGTTGGTTGATGTCCAATGTCTTCGGATTTAGTGGTTTTAAGCTTTCCCGTTTCCTCACAATGGTTTCCTTCACCGTTTTTGAAACAATAGAGATGAAATAAATTACACAAAGTCTGCAGCCTGGGGGTTCGACCCGCGACATACAGTACGTAAGTCGGGGCCTAAACCACTGAGCCACCACTGCTCTCTTACTTCTTATAAATAACCGAAATTATTGTTATACTTACCTTGTTAGTATACTAGCTACATATTTTTCGTAGTAAGGTAATGACCAATTGTTTTTCCAGGCCGGAGAGTCCCGTCAAGAAATACCTGCAACCGACACTAAGCGACCCCCATCCTACTCTGAATAAAAAATCACCACGTAAGTCATTTTTTTTCATGCGATACACCTGCGAATTGTCGTGCAAATTTTTTTGTCGTCTTCCTAATGCTCGTGATAAACAAGTATTTTTTTATAATGAATAAACTAGCGCTTGACCACAATCCCAACTGGTGTTAAGTGATGATGTGGGCGAAAGATTCTCTTGAAGATACCCACTTCATAATTGGATGGAAACACTGACGCATGCAACTAATTTCAATCGTTTGCCGTTCGCAAATTCAATTGTTCGAAGGCGCACTATCTGTTATTGTGAAAGGATGAAGATTTACAGTATATATAAGTATCCGGTGGAGAATGGAGATGGAGGATTTAATTTGTGTAAAACTTTGGCGCACTCCCCACAATGCAATGCCGTAGAACACCGGGAGGCTCGCCACTTGGCGCTGGTTATAGATACATGTAGATAAATTGTTGTTGGCAGCGGTAATAAAAAGCAACAGTCGCGGTCAGAGCGGCGCGGCGGGCAGTGCGGCGGGGGGCAGCGGCGGCTCCGCAGGCGGCGCGGGGCCCTCACTACACCATCTGCACGACTGGTGGCGCGCGCACCTCGAGGACCCGCACAATAACGATTAGACCCTCCCCTCATCCCTCTGCCTCCTTCTCCTGATTCACCCCCCCCCCCCCACACCTTAACACACTATTGATCGATCACGCGTTAACTCCATGCAACCGGCCAGGAGTAAACTCGTGGTGTCAGACGATTTAACAACGTAATGGATCTCTAACGATTTTTAAATGATACGCAACAAATATTCAAATATATTTGTTTGTAGTTGAATGTAATTCTAGATCTGAAGTCGGTGTGTATCTGTTTGTAATTTGTAAACAGCTTTGTAAACAATATCCAAAGAATAATTTATTTGCTGAGTATCTCTATTAGATCTATAGACGTCGTATTACACTCTATTTACACTCAGGGTGAACTCGTATTTTGACCTTTACGCATAGAATATACACAATGTTTCAAGTTTGTTCAAACCTTGATTTTACTATCTATCTGTTATGTAATCGTCGGAATACGATGTACTGAACAATTGATTTACGGAACCATTAGTGGATCCACGGGGGAGAAAAGGGGCTTAATCCCTCCCTCCCCCATCCAAACCATCGAAATGACGAAATTGACAATTTTTTTTCAGTCAGTATTAAACTACCTCATTCTAATTTAAATACCTTATTTATTTATGTTTTTGTATTTGATTTGTCCAACCCCAGTGTAGGCAAGCGCCTCTCCCCCCCACTCTAAATGACAATCCTGGTTACATCAATGACGACGTAGTATATTAAGATTTGCAATGCGCGAAATGAATCTTAACATACGATGCCTTAAATGATTTGCTACACTAAAAAATGCTTACATTTTATAAAAAAAATTGTAGTCATACAGTGAAAAGAAATATTCAGCCTACTCCTTGACTCCAAAGATTGTTATTTCTAAAAAAATCTATGGATGTTTTTAAAATTTTCTAAATGTGTTAGAGTAGACGTTGCGGACGCGCCGTGCTTTCTGATGTTATATAGACATTTACAGATATTTTATTATAAATAAATGTAACTTGATCGTTCCGAATAACATTTATGAAGTCGTTATTATTGATATTGTTAATATTTTTTTGTAATTTAAAAAAATACTCTTTTAATTTTTAATACGCTTTTACTAAGAATTTGTTGATTTATTTAGTACAATGACAAATAAATTAAATGGTACTTATGGTATATATATGATTTAGGCGTATACCTTGTTTTAATCACTTATAATGTTACCATATACGTAGTGCCAAATATAAATGTTGTAAATTAATAAAATAAACGACATAAAACAATCAAAAATAATGTTATTATTAATCAATATTTAATTTAATTACATGATAATTTAAATCAAATTAAATCATCTGAAAATATAATTATTGTAAAAAATGACACATGCCTAATGCGAATAGTACGATGAGTGCTAATGTGAGAGCGAGACAAACGTATTTGCCGGCGACCGGGTGACAGAAGAGTTTGGCGCGCAGCTTGAGGGTCGCCGCGTACATGAGCACCGCGCTGATGTCCTCGTGCGATGTGTCCTGATGCAGGAAGGGTCGTACGCATAGCTCGTGACCCACGGATTGCGTGCGTCGACACTCTGCAGACAACCGCGCCGCCTGGAATTCATTAACTATGAATATGTCAAACGATCTTAGAGATTAGGGTAACAGTAAAACTACGCTTAGTCATCGGAAAGATATTTTATCGTAAACCTGCACAAAGGGCGCTACAACCGCAGACAACCAGAGTAATTGGTTGAGAATGCTTATTCCCGCAATGGGCTCGGTCTCCGTGTCCACCTTGTCGAGGTCCAGCAGCCACATGAGGCCGGACGCCGCCCACGATACGTTCACTATAGTGAACAGGCAAACAGCAGGCGCCAGCTCGTCGTTTAAATACTTAAGTAACTTTCGAAATTCAGCTATTTCCTGGAAAAAAAACGTTGGTTAGTTTTGATTCAGGATTTTAATGTTGTACCGCCATTACAACATCATGTTCTGATCAACGCAGACTTTTATAAAAAATCGATAGCTTGATGGTATAACTTCAATTTCGTTAAACATGTGTACCCGTACCCGAAAAATAAGTACTACGTAATTTAACTTTTAAAAGATACAAAAATGAACAGCGAAAAAGTTACATTATTGACATTCTTCTTTAAAAGAATCCCATTGGTCGTGACAACTGCCGTTGGTTTCCACGCCCTCAATGTCACAGAGGATACTATCCGCCACAGGTGTATGAAGTTATCTCGCGATACGATAGATAATCGTCGTAAACGTAAAGCAGCTGTTTTCGCCTTCATTCATTTCCCTTCTTCCTCCAATATAACTAAGGATATTACGAAAGTTCCGCGCACGATACTAAACAGGAAACATGGACATGACAAAATAACAGAGAGCGATAACTCTATATCCTGGCAACTGTAACACTGACCTCATTTTATATCATGGGACTCACACAATTTATGAACATAACAAAATATTTGGTGTTTAATTCTTTATACATCTATTACTTGAC
This sequence comes from Papilio elwesi, assembly GCA_029849275.1. Lineage (NCBI taxonomy): Eukaryota > Metazoa > Arthropoda > Insecta > Lepidoptera > Papilionidae > Papilio > Papilio elwesi. The sequence goes on along the minus strand of CM056687.1, from coordinate 6,920,489 downwards.
AGAAATGTAAATATTTTTGTAATAATACATAGTTTATCTGTAAAGAGTTTCATGACCAGTTTCTGACATGAAAAGTAACATAATAAAATACACGAATCCAGCCGACGAAGATTACAAGAAAATATCAATCACCCTCATCCAATTCAATGGCGTAATAGTTCTGTTCAGCAGGCGCTCTTTGAGGAACATGAGGTGCGCCTGCAGCAGCTGGGCTTGCAGGCAGTAGCTGGTGATGACCGTCGCTTGCACCATGTCGTGGATCAATGTGCAAATTATTAGAAGTATTTTCAATACCAATCTCATCTCATTTGAACTATTTAACAAAACAAAATTATTTAAATAAATAAAATATAACACGCCATCACACCCAAAACCCAGAGAATTAGGCAGAGATTATGGATCCCACATACATGCTCTTCAGTTACTCTGAATACTTATTTTTTGTGAGCCATAAACCCTCATATTAAGTTCGTCTAGGACGGCCTCTGCCAACTCTGCCACTTACTTTAGCAACATAAATTTCTCTTATCGATATTCATTCATCCTTTCAATATAACCAACACATCCAAGCATATCTTTCTCAATTTAATCACAAAGTTTAAGTTAGTACAGTTCTGTAAAATAAGATTACCTCGTTTCCATCCATCTGAACATGATAGTTCCCCTCGCCAACATCAAATTGACCGAACACAACGATATACACATCCAGATGATGCTGAGTATGATGAAGAACCACAACATGCGTAGCAGACGCTTGGGGTTAGCCGTGGCCATTCCTTGAGGAGCATAAGAAGATAAAAGGAATACCTGCGAAGAAATTAATTTAAATATAGTGATATATACATTTTTTATTTCAAGCTTTGGACTAATACCTTACCTGAAATAAATTACAAGAGTTTTTAAGCATACTCTCAACCCACCCGTGGTATAAAGATTCACTATTTGACAAGGTGTAGGTTAAATATCAAAAGCTCAATACATTTAGATAGCACAGGCACAGACAGACCGCTCGTCGAAACTACCCAATTCAAATAAGTATGTTGCATGTCGATCTTCCGAACCCATAAGATTTTCCCTTACCAAATATCGCGTCTTAAAATGTTTCACTCAAAAAAAAAATTACGTCCCATTAATTTACGAAATGTAGGTTAACTAAGTACTCACCCTTTCCATAAGATTTTGTAACTGTTCATTATCTGATAGTCTAAACAAATAGAGGGCATATAGGAAACCTAAGAAGTGTAAAACACTGGGCCCGATGTACGTTAAAGTTACATTTCCATAACATATTTGCTTGTATGTATCGTATTCCAGAGAAGACGTCATAGCGAGGGGCACTAATTTGTAACAAAAACCTCTGTCGCGTCTAAAAAATACAAAATAAAGATTGTTAGATTACAATTAGTTTGTATACCTGAAGAAGGTGCACGAGCAAGGCAAATGTTCGCCCAATATGAAGTTACCGCTACCCACAGGCATCTGCAATCAGTGAGTTGCAATGCGTTGCCTACTTTTAATGGACAGAGGAATGAAAAATGATATCTCCTTTTCCTATTTATCTCCACTCCTGTCAAAACCTCATCCCCTTTCCATCATTTCCTTATTAGGGATTAATGGGAAGAGGAAGACGAGAAGAATTGGGCCGCCAGCACCTCACTCATCAGACGAAACGCAGAATCCTTCTACTTCACGCCTGTCTTCTATGAGGTTGTGGTATTTCACCGTTCATGGTCGGTCCAGTCGTGCAGCAGGTATTGTTGTTGCGGGCTATACCACTGTTTACACTGTTGCTTTGTAAAGCTAATGCTTTACAAAGCAACAGTGTAGTATAATTACTATAAAATAAAACACTCACAAGCATTGCTCACTTGTATAGTTTAAAGAGGTACAACGAAGGAAAACTAAATAGTTCCGTTTTAGAAGTAGGGGGCAACTACTTGAAGTTGAGATTTTCTTTTTCTGTGTTGACTATGCGCAAAAGCGACATACTAAGATTATATTAGTAAAGAGCGACCAAAAGCAACTCCTTACGGGTTACGTGGACCTGAAAATTGATTGCGGTTTATTTTAATTTCCACAGGCACGGTTCATTTTCTTTTAATGGAAGTGGTGTCGGGGGAAAGAGGTTCCTCTGTCCTTTCTCTCCTTCCCTCCATCCCCAAAACCCGCCACTTAGTTAACTACGATTGATATACGAACGATGATACGAACTACGAAAAAAGGTATATTTACCTGAAGCAGGCCATGTATTGCAATATGTACCCTAAAAACATTAAAACTGCTACTTGCGCGGAATGATAATGCGAAAAACAAATGGCATATTTGGACGAGTTAGAGATATCGACCACGGGTCTCAGACCCATTACAGTTAGAAGTTTCAAATAAGGAACTAATATCTGAAACGGAAATAGTATAGTTTATATTATGTTAAAAAATATGTCGTGTATAAAGTTCGTTTACTTTAGCATACCTTTGACTTGCAGTAATGTAATATAGCGGAAGTGCTCATGTACTCAGTATCGGGAGATTCAGTTATTTCACCAATCTGTAGTACAAAAAAAAGGCATCAGGCATCTCGTCATACACATACAGATTTCTTAAAGCATAGTTATCGAATGTAGTTTTCCAAATAACTAAAATCCCTACTTATATTATAAATGTGAATGTAAGTTTGTAAATAAATAAATATCCACCCACACCCGTAACCGTTTTTTAGTGATAGAGCCCGAAACAACAACATCTGTTGCACGAATGGGCCGGCTCGACCGGTGAAATACCAGACCTCACAAAAAACAGATGAGTGTGGTGCCGACGGCCTAATTTCATTCCTCTTCCCCTTCCCACCCTTTCCTCATAAAGATAGGATGGGAACGGGAAGAGGATTGGGCGGGGAGGGGGTTAACGGGGAAAAAGAAATATCCTTTTTAATTTATATTCCCTCCTCTGTCCTTTAAAGGTGGGCAATGCTTCTGCAACACATTTGCTTGTTGCGGATGCCTATTGGTAGCGCTGACTTCAGGTGATCCAGCTTGCTCGTTTGCCACCTTATTCCATAAAAACCCAGGGAGGTAGACAGAGATCATGGATTTCCATTTGGCGCGATCCTGGTACACGTCTCTCGCTTCTTCTACATTCATACATCTACGCACACATGCTCGTTGGTTATGGGTGCACTTTATATCCCCCTTTTTTTAGTAAGTCGCTAATCTGATCGATATAGGTTCTCCTAGGGCATCCCCTACCAATACTGTCACTCACTTTTGCAACATAAATTTGTTATTCTCTCTTCATTCATCCTTTCAACAGGCTCGAACCACCGAAGCATACCTTTCTCAATTCTAGACACAACGTCCACTTTTGAGACACACTTTTCTCTTATAATTATAATGCTATCTTTAATCCCATCATTCAATGTCACGCCTAACATACTTCTTCTACTACCAAACCCAGCTCTGACTTCCATACATTAAAGCGGCGACTAGTACACCGTGTATTGCCGACGAGCCTTCAAAGACACATTCTGACTTCTCACTACTTTATCATTAACATTTATTTCATTGAAATCTTACTTTATTCCCTTTCAAACACCATAACTTTCGCCTTATCTACATTCATCTTCATGCCTTTACCTTCTAATGAATCATTCACTACATTAAGTTGTAAGTCCTCCGCTGATGACGCAAACACATATAGTTTTCACAAATCTGAAGAATTATGAAAAGTAGTTATCCAGATCAAAACTTGGACGAAATAATGTATTTTTCAGAATGTACACATGTTCACATTTTTAAATATGTGTTAATAGTTCGAATACTGCCATATCGCTACGCCTACCATCCGATACTTTCCTTGAAAAATAAATGACATGAAGATGCAGTCGATTTAGCGTTTTATAACGATTTTAGTAACATATGTTTCACTTCAGTCAAGAACGATCGATAGTAAATAACTTAGCATACCGTATTATCAAAGGTAACTAAGTCTACTCACCTCAACACTGTTCGCGCCCAGGCTCGACCTCCGGGACGTTTCCATGGCTGGCCCACCCCCCAGCTTGTCGTTGTCCAGCACATGGCTGTCCAGTAGATCACTGGCTGCACAATCGCGACAAACAAACTCACATTATCCATTTAATAGTCAATATCTACACGTTAATTACTGTTAAGCATATTATAGAAAAGATAACTCGTTGTTAGTCTTTGTTTGAACATCGGCGCCTCTTTACGTACAGTTACTTTATGTGAACTCGCAACTGTAACACTTACCGCTGCCGTAGGAACCATTGTCGTTTTGCATTATATTCTACACACTAAATTAAAAACACCTTGCAAGAATGCCGGGGAACAAATTTAGAAATACCCTCTCTATTTGTGTTCATGTTTAAATATGCATACTTGCATATGAAATTCTGGTATCACGACCAATCCTTTAAATAAATAACGATGCACTGTATTTAAGCGCATGGTTGAAATGAAAGTTGCTGCAGTAACGAGCCAGAGGTAAATAACCGTCTTTGTGTGAGACAAACTGTTTATTACGTAGTTGGTTTAATTAATAAAAAATAAAGATATGAGCGTTGGTTTACTTTAAATTTGTGACTCATGTAATATATATTATATAAATTATGAGACTTTCAGTGTATTCAAAAATATAAAAAAAAATCACAGGTTCATAATAAGGTACACAAGCTTATTTTTAACCCGTACAAGATTGTATTGATTCAATGTGTATAAAAAAATAATATTGACTTAATTAAGTTTTGAAAAGCTGCTAAAACAGTTATAAGCAATAAGTCTTTTGGGTAAACTTTATTTAGTAAAAATATTAAATTAAATAATTAACGTTTATTTTATTCCTGACAATGATATTGGTAATAATATTAACTTTATAAGCAGTCACTAAAAGTAAAGTTATCTCGGCAAGAAAACAAAACAACCAATGGTTTATTATCATAACATACATTGAACTCTGACACCCCTGTATAATATTGATAAAAAACTTTCACGAGACACTTTTATATAAGCTGAGACTCGCTACATTCATTGTATTCATATAATTCGTACATATCACATTTAGTAACAATTATAAGTATCTTCAAAATATTATTTATCAAAGATTATTAAACAATTAGTGAACTTCCTGCGAGTTTCAACTACATCGTACATAATTATGTTGATTATTTTAATGGATCATCATCTCCTTGCCCCTTTCCCACTCATGAGGCGGCACAGATGATTGTAGACCATACTGTTTAGGTTCTAGCTACAGTTTTACGGCCAGCCGCCTGCTTGACACCGACCCTCCTCGGGAATTATTATTATTGATTATTTTAATGAATATTGTTAGGATTGGGTTAGGGGATCAAATATCATCCTGCTTGTTTTCGGTCACAATGTTCAAATTATTGACTGGTGGCAGATAACTGCCGATCGTTGTATCGTTATATCGCATTTCTAGCGAGTAATTTACACTTACTTTTTAATTTACAATTATCATTTAATCCGTAAGACACTAGAGATCTAGGATAATTCTTTATCTATGAAGTGAAATTCAGCAACTTGGCAAGGATGTTTCGACTTTGTTGCTTACTTAGAGCTCGTGCAGCTGCGGATCTGATAGTGTTGTTAATTGGTAGCTTCAAATAATTTAGTAGAATTTCTAGAACGCTTTAGCTACGCGAAAAGTTACGGCAAAATATTAGTAACGCTTTTCATTTTTATAACAAGTAATTTACTCCGTGTTGCCGCGTTAGGGTGCGTCTACATTGTGGCGAATTGCAGCAAGTGCACGCGCGTAGTTCGCGAACGGCGCGAGCCGAGCCGAGCTTCACATTCGCCAGATCTTGACGCACCCTAAGACACTGAAGGTACTAAACATTTGATAACGCATTCTTATACTTTTAAACAGCTTTTTTTTCTATTTAATGATAGAAAAATTAGGAATAGCTATTGTAAGCTTAACTCGTGGCAAAAGGTGGCCTATGAGGTCAAGTGGTAGGTCGCTTATAGCTTGTTTGAGTAAGCCTCGTTGTCTTAGCGAAAGCGCCGCTTCTGATTGGAGAAATTCAGCATTTCGTGAAACTGTCTCAATTCTCTCTCTCCCCTCACTCCCATATCAAAAAACTGTATTTAAAATTAAATCATAATTCAATAAATAAAATAAAATAAAGAAAATATTTATTTAACTCATTTTACTTTCTATGCTGTTTCTTCTTAGTCAAAAATCCTGTTCTTCGGACGAGTTGTTTTCTTTCTTCGTAATGTTTTTTCATCGTTTTTTGATTGTCAGAAACATTTTTTTTACCTCGCATCGAAAATTTCATTTCTTTGTTTCCACCCGTGCCAGTTACCATAGTCGTAAAACCTTCTTTTGATAATCGTTCCCCTAGACTGGTCTTACTAACTCTAGTAATGCTTCTTATATTTGTTAGCTTGGGCGCATTACTAAATTCGTACACCTTTTCGCTTCGCGACTCTTCGTCTCTTTCTTCTTCTCGCTTTTTATTTCTTATAAGTCTGTGTTGTTTCTTCATATCTTTTGCCCATATCTTTTCATCGTCAGAACTTTCTTCACTTGATTGGTACAACTCAATATCCGAGTCTTTCTCTTCTTCAACATGTCCAACCTGTGAATAACGCCAATTTAATATACATGACAAAAAAACACACAATAAATAGTTGATTTAAAAAAAAGCCGACTGACTGACTCGACATACTACGTCTATGTATATCACTCCCTAAAGAATTCGAATCGAATGTCACCTGTCTTCAAAATCGGTAAGCCGTTTGGTGTAGAGGACACAATGTACCAGACAACAGATACGTACATACATACTTAAAAGTTAATAACTCACCTCATCTGTTTCCATTACTTGATTTGCATTCTTTGTATTCTTTTTATCTAATCTGGAGAGCACCGGGTTCAGTAAACGGTACTCATCAGCTTCCTTGTCAACTTCAAAATCAGGATTTTTAAATAGTTCCTGTCATTATAAATGTGCAAGTGAGTACAACACATATTAAAAAAAACGCTGCACTTAACAAAGTCAATACTTTTTACCTTAAAGCGATTATCTTTAAGCAAATTAGTCGATTGTTTACTCTTTCGGCTCTCAACGTTTTGTAGTCGTGAAGCGAGTTCTCTGTTGACTTTCGGCAGATTGTCATCTACCTTCAGCCTGGCCGGTCGCTCCTGTTCGATCTTTTCTCGTATCTTACGTTTCTTATATTCTTCAAACGCAAACGGATCAGCTATTGTTTTAGCTCTCTTGTACAGTCGAGCATCCACAAAATACCTGAAACATATTTTTACTATATTCATCGTCATCGAAGCCATAAAACTAAAGCTCCTGCCGAGCGGGCGCGGACACTGGATTGTCGTTGTGGGGATACGTTTTAACAAAGCAAGAACTTAACAATTACACGGTTCATATAGTTCAACGCCTGAGTTAGTGTAATACTAAAACTTTAATTTGAATAATTATAATTAAGTACACATTAAATGTTTGAGAGAAGAATTCTGATGCTTTAGGCGGAAGGGGGGGGGGACACTTCCCCTGAATGCGAATATTAAAATTTCAACATTTAACTTACCCATGCATGTACGCCCGCAATAAGTTTGTACCCAACAGATGGTCCAAGCCAAGTGATTCTAACTCTTGTTTCGTTATGAATTTGTAATCATCATACACAGTCTGAACAGCAGAACTCTCCAGTTCTTCGGTTAAATTGTCTAAGAAAGAACACCATTTCGGAGCAGGTCCTGTATAACAGTGGACATAAGGACAAGTTAATCATGAGTTTACTTTTAAATTGTATTGTGTCTAAATTCTTGTGAAGCTTAGCTGTAACAAGAGATTAAGAGAAACACCGCACGTGCGTTGCTTGGGCGTTGCGTCGGCGTTGAGTCGTCTACAGCCTCGACGGAGCGGTAACGCTAAGTAGTTTTACAATATAAATAACAACGATATGCCACATGGTGTGTCAAAACTACACGCGTTAACGGAACGCGCGAGTGAAGCGTTGTCGTTCAAATACTGACACTGCGCCATATAACAGCTGTGAGTTGCTATGCGCCATCACACTTGCTTGAGGCACACACACTATCGAAATCGTAGCGCCGCGACGATGCAAAGTCAAAATATTTCACAATTGCACCATTTGTCTGACAAAGCACGTCAATGTCTGTGCCTGCTTCAATACCTTTGAGCTGGTCTTTATACGTACCTAGTGAGGGGATGTAATATATTTGCATCTTTGGGTCTTCAACCGCCATCATACACAGTCCGGTGTTTGGAATTATACAAAGATCATTAAAATCTACCGAAGATTCTATGTTTGTGTACTGTTTTCCCTAAAACACAGATACAAAACTTACTACATAAGAATTCACTCAAAGATTATGAATTATACAAGACAATATATGAATACATATTTTTTACAATGAATAACGAAAGATTGACCACAATCCCACCTGGTGTTAAGTGCAGATGTGGCCGAAAGATGGTACGCACTAGTTTAGTGACAGTCTATTCTTCTCTTGAGGGTACCCATATCCAACCGAGTTATTATTATACACGTTATTTTTAATCTTTCTGAAAACTTCATGTATCAGTGGTTGCCAAGCTTCCAGAAGAGCAGAGATGAGAGAGAGCAGCATAAGAATAAAGTCAATAAAAGTATGGATTTTTGCTAGCTAATAAAATATTCCTTGTGGATTTAATCATGTTTGCATTTTGTAATTGTATCATGTTTCACGAACATAAACGGCAAAGTAAAACCTTTTAGCAAATAACAGAGCTCAGTTAGTGCCTTTAGCTCTCCTGAAAATTTCAGGTTTCTGGCATCATCCGGATCAGAGCTAGTCCGGAGCTTTGGGTAAAAGGTGTAGTGCTCCGTTCCTTTGGCTCGTCTTGGGGAAGGCACGTACTGTGCAGATATCGCCCTAGATTAATTAGTATATTTGTGGCAACGTTTTATTTTTTAATTTAAATTGTAATAATTAGTTATTAATTATTAGATAGTTATGATATTATACAATAGGTATGCTTCGGTGGTTATGGCATGTAGAAAGGATGAGTGAAGAGAGAGTAACGAAACAAATTCATGTCGTAAAAGTGAGTGGCAGCATTGATAGGGGACGCCCAAGAAGAACTTATTCAAGGAGATTAGTGATATACTAAAGAAGGGCAATATAACCGACGAGCATGTGTGCGTAGATGTACAAGTGTAGAAGAAGTAAGAAAGGTGTGCCAGGATCGCGCCAAATTAAAATCAGTTATCTGTTCCTACCCCTCTGGGTTTTTTTATGTAATAAGGTGGCAAACGAGCAAGCTGCATCGCCCGGATCGACGCCCGTAGCATGTGTGCATATTTATTTTATTTGATATGGTAGGATTAGCAGAATCTTTTGTCTCATCTTCCTTCACCAAAATGCAACTTATTTAATTTTTATTTAGTTATTACTTACAGTATTGCTGTCCCATATTTTTAGAACTAATGAATCCATTGAGTAAACATAATTCATTTGTTTATGAAATTCAATATTCTTGATAGATACTTCATTCATATGATCCTTTATCAGCAGTGGTTTGCTTGACCTGATGTCGTAAAGAAGGACATGTCCCGAAGATGAGCCAACTCCCAGTTGTAGAGCACCATTGAATTTCAATTTAGTTATGGCAGGTAAACGTCTAAAAAAGGAAACAAAAAACTAAAATAAATTTACCAATGGTAAGTACGTGACTGAACTCCTCCGAAATGGCTGGACAGATTTTGATGAAAATTTACGAATGTGTGTTTCAGCGGGTCCCGTGCGAGTTCAGATTCATACTGGACTACCGTACGACTACTGCTGGCGCTACAATTGGGTTTCAGAAGTTTTTATTTTAATTTGATGAATAACGAAAATACATACAGTATAGTAACGGCGAACCTGACTAGAAGGGATGCCTGCGCGTAAACGATAACGTTCTTAGTGAAATTTGACTATCTCGGCAACGGAGTTGTATTTGATCACACTGATTAAAGAAAACTTAAGTACGAATTATTTCCGAGGGTTGGCGTTAAGTAGGCGGCCGGATGAAAAATTGTAGTCAAAACCTATACACTATAGACTATGACATACTGTGTCGATGCCACATAAGTGGGAAAAGGGCAGGCAGATGAGAAGGAGAATAAGAGGATTTGTTATTTGACTTATACATATTTACAAATGCATTTGGTATCAGTACTGCATAATAATTATTGAACAATATGTGCCCAACCAACTACTATTGACTATCTTTTGCTATCATATTCCTTTTACTGCATCATTTTACTTTACTGTAAATCAGGGTATTTAAGCAGTAAATTAAAACGACACAATATACTTACTTTAAATTATCATTTTTTAATGAAAAATTATACTACACAATTATAATTACAATACATAATATTATAATTTATATTAAACAATTGTATATTTATTTATATTATTAAAATGAGCCAGTTTTGGGACAGCCAGATTTCAAATGTTACGATTACGGTTACATACGCGATAAAGAACTCCATTCTAATAAAAATTAATACCAAAAAAATAATGTATTATTTTAAAATTTACTTACGTATTGTTGGTATCTGAGCAATGTAGTGCACAGTCTAGTAGTCCCTGACGTGACTTTGTGCGAGGGTCCCAACCCTCAACTTGTCCACTTTCTGTGCCAATCACAAGTAAGCCGTGCTCTTCGTTGACTGCACATGTATTTATTTCATTTGCTTTAGTAACAAAAGGAGCCATGAACTGTCCTATTTCCAAATTTAATCGGTACACCTCCTGCAATTTATAAATTGAATTGATAAAGTAGAAGGTTCTAAGTTAATACAAAATACAACATAACTATCTTTTACGCAAAAGTTAAATAAGCATTTGCTTAGGACACAAGTTCAAATAAACTTACATTTGATGCACCCACAACAAAGAGATCACACGAAGGTTTGTGGTAGGCAATATCTCTTCCGAAATGGGGTACCCTAAGACGATAGTGTCTACCATGTCCAACATGAAATTCAACATATCTGTCACATTGTAGAAAGACAATCTGAAAAAGTAATTAATAATATCTCAACATCTAACAATTTATTCAGATTGGTTACAATAAACCTGACAATAAATAAAAGTGTACATTGAACATTGGTCACATCACCTTGCTAATGATAATTCAGGCAGTGATGCTTTTGGTGCTCTATTGGATAATTCTTAACATACTTCTATACCTTGTTTCATTGCAAGATATTGTTGTCAATAAACAAATATCATTTACCATACATAGCAGGTAGCCTTTTATTACACTTTGTATTCAAAACTTTGGTGTAATTTTGTGAAAGCCATGAGACGAAGTTTTGTGAAATTCTCTAATACATAGATTATGTTATAAAGTAATATGAGAAAAGGTTGTTTTTCCAAAATATATTGGAATTCACAAATTTTAATGTAAAAACATTTATTTATGAAAATCACCTCATCTTGCTGTGAAACTAGATATACATCATTTGATTTATGGAAGTACTAATATAAAGTGACATTTTCACAATTTTTAAACCTATCAGTTGTGCAAGAACCAATTAGCTACTTCAACCTTATATCACAACTTCAGACAATACCAGTCTTATTGTAACTGAATTTGCTTTGAGGCATCGACAGTCACATTGGAGCTTGATGAACAGAAAATGTTAACCTGGGTTATGTTGGTGCCATCTTTGGAAGATGGTTATTTGTTACTATATTAATATATAAATCCTTACCTTAGTATAATCTTCACTTAGTATTTCAAATGTAACAACTTCAGAATCCAAACATCTCTCAAATTTGAGAGATAAATTATTTACATCATAGCATTTAACTCTTGGTTTATATATTCCAGTTGCCATTATATACTGTCCATCGGCAGATGCCCTAATGCTTGTGCTTACACCGGGCATGTCAAATTCTTGAATAAGTTCAATTCTTCTTCTAATATCAACATTTTTCTTGAGTATTGCTCTCTTTTTTCTTTCTGATAACCACTGTAATAAGTAAAATAAAACAATGTAATTGTTGTCATATTATATTTTTAAAATTATAATGTTTACTATATAAATATAATGTAAGAATTAAAAAGAAAGCTTAAACTAAGCTAGGCTTATTTTAATATGGGTTATTAAAATAGTATGTCTATTTTTATTCATATTCTGCCAACCCCAAATAAGTGGGGAATTTGGCAGGAAGATGTTGAACTATATGTTACTTTTATAAAATATTTTTTTAAAGAAAGTCATGTGCTTGATTATTAATTAAAGTACAAAATAAACCTTACATCTGGCAAAGATTTCCCCGCGCTGAGGTTATAAATCTTAACATTATCAATTTCTGAGACTTGCATTGTAATAAGAGTAATGTTTAATATTTGGGACTACAACACATTAGTATTACGATTTTATGAATGAAATTGTGCAAATGCAAACCGACCACATTTTATATTAACAGTATAAACTTAGGAAAACAGCAAGCATGTGAAGGCATGATAATGACACTTCATTCACAATTCCATTACTTACAAAAAAACACTTGTTTGCTTTACTTGACAGACCAATGATGACAGTGACGCAAAATTTGATTTGACGGCGACCAGTGCAGCCAACCAACCCCATCCTGCAGTAAAGATGACATAAAACTGTAAATGTTGATTAAATATAAATCTTTTTATTTCTGTAATTATAGTAATACATAAAACCCATATGGGAAAAGAGTTAAGTAAGTTACTATATTGGGTTGTTTATGTGGCATTGTTGGGATTGGCAGTGGATTTTGTGTTAATGTGGCAATTGGAAGACGCACGAGTCCGCATGCTCCGTGAAATCGGAGTGAATAAAAATAAAAATATAATGGCGTTTTTTCGAAAATTTATTAAACAAATATAAATTAGCAAAAACGAAAAAGTATATAGGTAGGTATAAGATATATGCCTACAATAATATACAAAACCGATACCGACACCGGTTTATTTATTTTATTAGTTTAGTTCACATATGCTATTAATATAGGCGTGAACCTTAGCATTTTGACAATTCGATTCAATAAGATTTTTTCAATATGATCCCCTTTGTATTTGTATCGATCCATCAACGGATCGTGATAGTATCGATACGAAAATGGAATTGATCAAATGCTATTGTGTCAGTCAAGCAATTGTTGACATTGATAATTTTGACATATGTTCTTGGCAGTTCTTGGTTGGTTTTTGGTTCTCGTGTCGTGTTGTTTGGACTCCAGTCCATTGCTTTATTACTCTTGCTTAATAAAATAATAAATTTTAGATACACTTTCGTATTCCAGAGAAGTTTTTTTTAAAGGGAATCTTTGTTATAATTAACACTAAACAATGTCGCAATCAACAATGAAAAAACCACATTTACCCAAATCTGTTTTGGATATGAAATTTATGAAACGCTCTAAAGATAGGATAGAAAAGGAATTAGAAAATACTAAAGGTCATGATGAGCTTTACTCGAACATAATTACACATGAAATGAGAAACGCTACAGGAAATTACATATCTGAAGCTAGTTTTATATACTGTGAAGATTTGTTAGAAGGAAGGTTATCTTTTAAAGGTATGAACCCGGAAATCGAACGATTAATGGAACTGGAAAATGCACACAAGAAAAATAATGGGGAAATGCAAAAGGATGTTTCAGATCAAGATTTATTACGCAATGTAGAGAAATTTTATCAAAGAAAAAGGCAAACACCTACACCCAGCCAATATGTTGCTAAAAAGCAAAAAATAAGTTAAAGAGCTATTTTAATCAATATAAAATGTAATCATATTTTAAGGGCAATTACTACAAAACCCTTTACCCCATCGTATATATATATCTAAATTACAGATATAGAAATGTTATCCAATATTTTGAAACAGTCAATGTGCTATAATCACCTGTAATAACACTAACCGTAAATAAAACCTGTAATATAAAAGCAAACCAAAATTACCTATGAGCCTATAAATATCAGGTCTCTTGTCTTTATCATATTTGTTCCTACTGTTTACACAAACCAATGTCTATTAGAGTGAAAGTGCTTACAAGTCTTTTATGCTCCTTATGTGAAAAAAGAATAGTATCTACAGCTTGCGCAGAGGTTTCATAATGACTCAAGCTTAATAAGTCAAGAATGAAGGAAAGTATTATTGAGAAAAAAAGATTGAATGTGTGAAATAGTGTTTTTATTTGTAAATTAGTTAGAAGCGACTATAGTCGCTTATTATAATATGAATAACTTTTCTATACATTATTTGATACACAATTTTCTTGTATAATGCCATTGGCTTATGGTCCACATAAAGGTTTGAATGTGCTACCTTATTTACCAATCAGCATCATATGAAGCTTTTGATATTGACCCATATAACTAAGTTTTTTAGCATCAAAGTAAACAAAAGCGAATTAAAGGAATTCACTATTATTTACTTAATCCCATATTCCATTTTTAATGAGCATGTGTCATAATTATTTTCATTCAAACATTCAATTGAATAAATTTTATTATTTTTACTCTCTTTGGTTTCTGGGCCCATAATGTATTTAGGAAAATAGATTGATTTTTTAAAATAAAAAAGGGCTTAAGTGTGTAACTTCCGCAATACAGTAGTAGTAGTAGAAGTAGGGGTCCTCATGTCCCCGCACATCTCACAAAAATGTATTTTTCAATTTGTAGATGATGGAACTGTCATAAAAGGGCATTGCTCCATAATTGCAATTATTAGTATGTATTTTATACATACATAATATATAGCCAGTTTACAGGAAACCACCTAAAATTGATCTATTGGAGTGATATTGTAATTTTTTATATAGACATATGTACCTAATCTACTGAGCACACCCAGCTTTTTAAAGGCCAACATGGCCTTATCTCCCAAGTGACTGCTAAACTGAACTTCACGTTATATGTCAACGAGGAGAGAGGAGTGATAATGACTGGCAACCAGTGGAGTGCCCTTGTCGAAATGAAAATCTACGACAAAGGGTTTTATTTTGTTTGTATTTATCTTAAGACAAAAACGATTACAATCTGAATACATTTGTTTTTTTTTATGGTAACATAAGTGGCAAACAAGCAAGTGGGTCACCTGATGTCCAGTGACTGCTGCCCTTAGACATCTGCAACAAGCATACGAGATGCGGTGCCTACCTTTAACTCTTTCACTGCTTGACGATATTGTTAATGGAGGTAATAGACAGGAACAGGACGTTATCTTTTCCTATGCTTCCCCTACCCCTCTAATCCTCCTCCCCTCTCCATCCTGTCCTGTATTCCTAAATTATGCATGTTTTTCTTGACGTGACAACCTCATAAACCGGTTATCGTGGAAGGCATTCACGAAAAAGTTGTCCCGTCCTCCGTTACACGGGGCCGGCAGTAACCGAGTATAGTCGATTGCGCAGCATCTTATCGCTCTGAGGCGTGTCACGAATTTAACGTTCAAGCACCTTGCGCCCAGACCTGGGTTTATAGTTTGGGTTTGAATTCCAGGCAGGCGCCGTAGAAACCTCGCCGAGGGCGCTGGTAGTGCTAAAACCGGCCCTGAGTGTAAATCATTACCATAATGTCCATGAAATGCTTAAGATAACTTACGTTAATACGCAATAATGCTGTATGCGTCTAAATGGCTTTTCAAATTTCTATTACCATATTGAAAGTCACAATTTTATTAAGTTCGAATGGATATAAACGAAAGATATATGGGCATAAAAGATAGATGCCATCGCGGATCCGTGGGGGGGGGGTCATGACCCCCCTCCCCCTGAGATGGTTCCAGGACTTAGGTGGACCATTAATTGAACATACTGATTTTATTTATATACTTTGTCACCATACACATTTTAAGTAACTACATACCTTCAATATTTAATTAATTTAATAACTTTGTATGATGGCAAACGTTTGACGTAATAACGCGTTTCGGGAGACGTAAAAGAAACATTAATTTTGTTATTTAAATATATGTATTTTGTTTGTTGGAAACCCTTGTTGTACCACCTCTTCACTTTTGCGGAGTTTTGCGTCATGCCCCTCGACATACCTCTAGCTGTTTGTTACAAATCATTCACGTCGGTTATGGAATATAAATAGGCTGCCTCATCCCCTGCGTGGTAGTGCTTCTCTGGATGCCTTCAATAGATGGCAATATGTACGTATATATGTACAAATTATTATGTGTTAAGTTTTTCAAGTGCACAATACAGAATAAATATTTTTAAGTACAGTACTTACGTACATTAATAAAATACCTACTTTTTACTTAAACCTATTGTTATCAAAATTAAATTATAAATTCCTGACTTGACCACGACCATGTGACCCCATCCTGGCGCCAAAGCTGGATCCGCCCTTGTGGCGGATCGCTTTTTTTTGTAGATCTTTTCCAGATATTCTATATACTTAATAATTCTATAGTAAATTATTTTGATCTACCTCGCAAGGTTTAGCCAGCGTTTACAATATAAGCCACAAAAATATGTTTTTTACGACAAATCTTTGAATTTCTCTGCTACAATATACTGTCTATTGATGAAGACCGCATTAAAATCCGTTGCGTACTTTGAAAGATCTAAGGGAACGGACACACACACACACCACTTATTTTTATACTATGTAAAGAAGATTGCTCAAATCTTGATGCACCTACTAAACCTATTTTTTTTGTGGGAACTGTTAATGAATACCTAAGGCCATCACTATCAGGTGGCAAAGCCCTTAACCTACATCCTCCTTCACCATTACAGCTCTAACCACCATGATACAATAATTGCAAAAAGGCATTGTACAGAAAGCTTATATTAGTGAACTAATACTGATGAAATGGATTAATGTTTATTATACGACAGGGTTCTTTATTTAAACAAAATGCTTTGAGTCAAACTGTTTACTTTATCTTAATTTTATGTAAGTACACTTTAAATTCTACTGTTTTATTCAGTAGACTGACACTGGTGGGTTTTGTACAATATAAAATGTGTGATGCATCAATATATGACTTAAAATGTATACTATGTTAATATATTAATATAATAGTATGTATACTAACTAAAGTACAAGAACATTATACTTTATTAGTTTTGTAAATAAATATTTCAAGCAACCAAATTAATTTTTAGTTAATCATTCAACATTATATTTACAGTCTATACAAGCTTGGTAGCATACAATGGGCATGGTGTTTAATGTATTAGACTTCTGTATAACTCCCGGCTTGAATTGGCTTTAGCTTACTTCAGATGTGGCTACTGTCGGGTGTACCCAACTATCTGTCAAACTTCATACAGAATATTAAAACCGACATGCTTAATTCATTATAATGACATATAATGCACAGTGGTGCAGCTATTAATTGCAAACGTATATTTCTTAAAGATCCTTATCCAAGAAAACTATGGGAGAAGGCAGGTCGAACAAAAACTGAACTGAAGATGCATTTTTTTCTCTTAATTCGGCTTTTAGCTCAACCACACTCCACGTTGAATACATTTTCTGTTAATGATATGAAAAACTATCGCCGCAAAACCAAAACAAATAATCAACAATGCCGAATAGAAGGACCACTTAACAGTTGCGACATCTGCTTTGAGTTTACAACCCCATTAGAACTAAATATTTTTGGTGAGATTATAGTTGCTAAATGGCCTATCTGTACTTTAATCCGGTAATACATAAAAAAAGGTTAATGTTACGACTCCATATCTTGATTTTAAAGGATAAAGTTAACCTTACTTGTAACTCCGTATTGACCAGAGAAGTCAAAGGGAATAAATTTAAGTCAAGATTATAAGCAAACATTTTAGGTTTTATTCAGATCTAATAATTATATTATAACCTAAAGTGTGTTTCTTATATTTTGTTTTAATAAATATGTCTCAAAAATACATTTTAGTATTAAATATTTTACTAACGTCAATAAAATCCTGTTTTTTTTTCTAATAACAGTCGAAATTATTAAACGGTATTCTAGACAAGCAATGTCTAACTTTAGTCAGTCAATTAATTGTCTATTACGTTATGTGAATGTTGCAATAAAAATGTATGTAGTCAGCTAGCGACAACCTAATTGATTTTAAATGATCTTATATGGCTGCAAATGTCATCTTATACTCACATCGTAAACAAACTTTCTTAAAATGAACCTATGACTGTCTAATACCAAACCACACAAAATATAAACGATAACACAATACAACATAGCCTAATGGCATCCAATTTTAACATATAAAAATGACTACAATGACATTTTGCATGTGTGTGCTTCCAGCTTAAAAAATAAGGTTGTTTTGAACCTTACCGATGGTATTGTCTAGATTTAAAATCATGTTCTTCGTTTTTTTATGTGTTTTTAAGGATTTTAGCAATTAAATATCTAGCTGGTATTTATGATTTTATAGTAAATATGGAATTATGAGTTAATCTTACGTACTCATGTCAATAATATAGATTGAGGATAAAATCTGCATTGACTGTCTTCTGCATCACATGCTTTGTGCATTTAGGGGTAGTAAAATAGGGTTAAGGGGTAGTGTACTTATTTTGTAGTTGTTGTTGTTAGTGTAAGTAATTAGGGGTAGTATACTATTACATATTTTGTATGAATGACATATTTATGTAGAAAACAATATAGATCAAATGCAATACAATACTCAATGACACAGTTTATCTAATATAAATTAGAAACGCATCAGGTATCAACAACAGTGATACATACATACATATTTTGCAATTATTATCAGTTGAGTTGAAAGGAATTAAAGATTAATGTAATAATCAAAATTGATCGAATAAATGACAAATTAACTTTAACTATAAATAAACATTTTAGGTATTGTTAAAAAAAACGTTGAGTAAATTTAAATGGTGCCAAAAGTTGTGTTCGCCATTTATATAAAATATTTAGAATGTATATCAGTCGAGTCCCTGTTGCATGAGCGTGTGAAGGTCCCTGAAGGCGGCGCCGAGCCGGCCCTGCAGCGTCTGCCGCTTGAGCAGGAAGGCGCGCACGTCGAGCAGCAGCCGATGGATCTGCGCGCACTTCGCGTAGCGCTCCTCGCGCGGGATGTCAACGCCTAGCGTACGCACCGGCGCGCTCACGTTGGCGCGCACCACCGACGAGAAGTTACGCACTATCAGCCGCAACGCGTTGCAACCGCACTGCATGTACCTGACGAGTTATAATGTCTTTTTTATGTAAATAATCGAGGTAGAAAAGCCAATCGCTTCCTATCTTTATTAAGAAGTTGGCAAACCGGAAAGGCAAATGTTCACCTTAAATAAAGTGACCGCTACCCATAAGCATCTGTAATAAGTGAATTGCAAATGCGCTGCCGACTTGACAGAGGAGGGGAAATAAGCGGAAGAAGCATATTCTTTTCGTAATTACTACTACGTAATAAGGGGCTACTTTTCTGCAAGTCCGTGACTACCTCGTTTTTTGCGTGTGAGCGGCACATGGATACTTCCAGCCAGCCCAACTCCCGATTCCTCTCCTTTTCCCATTAAAAATAACTAAATATGTTCTTAAAAAGACGCTGACCATCAGTCAAATGAAAATCAGCTTAAGAGTTAGGCGATTCAACAACTGGATTATTTGTTCGTCGGACATAAATAAGTACATTAAATACAGTGGAAAGTTTTGTCAATGATGTGTTTGCAGTCGTATGTCTGATACGGTAGAAATAATATCACTATGAATACTCACGATTCATATTTACTTTGCAACAAGTCATAAATTTTAGGCAACATCAGCAAGCATATGTCCAAATTCCACAGTGATCTAAAAACAGAAAAAAAACATTGAATAAAAATAGATTGTATACTTAATTGACACTAGCGGCAGGTTGAATGATGATGAACTTACGGTCTGTGTGCCATCACATTTAAGATGTCCAGAATGACCGATGTATCTTCTAGAGCAATAACAGATTCTAATGCAGATTTCAGACTTTTGTTTACTCTTACAGAGTGGAATATCTGAAAGCAAACAATGACATTTGATCAAAAAAGGTTTAATTATGGCAACCTTAATAATAGGTTAGCGCGGTTAGTGAGATACTTGCTTCTCACGCCGCAGATGGTGGGTTCGATTCCCACCCAGGGCAGACATCTGTGTGCATGAAAATGTCAATTTGTCCCGAATGTGGGTGTAATTATGTATTTACAAAAGAAAAGTAGTATATCAGTTGTCTGGTTTCCATGGTACAAGCTCTTCTTAGTTTGGGATCAGAAGGCCGAGTGTGAATAATATTTATTTATTTTATTGACTATTAACTCGAAGTGGTGCACGCCACATAAACTTTGTCAAATCTGGCTTGCAGTAGCAATATTTTAATCGATTTATCGACTAAAATGAAAACCACTCCAAAAGGATATTTAATCTTTGATCACCATCCTTGAGTAATCCTTCTACTACTGTAATAGGAAAGTACGTACTTAAGATATAAAAGAAGATATCGCTGCTCAAGCTGCGAAGTCTCCATACTAACTTTTTATCGTAGCATTCTAGGAACGAGAAGGTTGTATGCTACAAAAGAACTTATATGTAAGTAATGTAAGATATATACCTGCAATGCTCGCTGTCGCGCGGTGAGGACGGCCATCATAGAGTCGTGTCCGCGCATCATGACGCCCAGCACCTCCTGCTCGCTGGGCTGCGCGCCGCCGCCGCGCGACCCGCCACGGCCCAAGCACGCCGCAAGGCCGCGCTAATACCACGACCATAACGACAATTACACTAACCAACCCATCGATATCCAAAATACAGATATAGGCCTACCCTATTTTTTTTTCACGCACGCAAACGTGTAAACGGTAGGTTTACATGGCAACACTCTAAAATCGCCACAAAGGTTGGTTCCTCGCCACCCAATATTGTAACTACCTACACTTTCGCAACGTTGACCAGATCGTAGGTTCATCTCCAAACTATGCTGCGTTGTCCATTACGTAGCCGCAAATTTAAGCCTATAGTACCTAGCAACCATCCATTCTATGAGCAATGTGTGCTGCCCATGGCCATTTGAGTTTGGCAGTTGTACAGGAAATGTTAGTTATTTTGTTTCTGTCGTGGTCCTCATAACTTGACATGAGCTCGCAAGACTCGTCTCTTTTTTGTGTAGATTTAAGATGAAATGTAACCTCAGCAAATATATGTATTGAATTCGTAAAATACTGACACGCCTGCAAATACATAAATATGGGCTCAGGCCCAGAACCCAGAAGGGTAGGCAGAGATCGTGGTTTCCCATTTGGCGTGATCCTGGCTGTGACGCTCGTCGGTAACGGGTACTCCTTATATGGCCTTTATAATATATAACATCTGCAAATCTAATATTTTTTGCCGGACTGACAGGTTTTTTTTAATGTTTTTCGCGAGCATGTATGGATGACCGTTCCACTGTGACCTCCTGTCACCTAAGCATTTGATACACATTCTATCTCTAGTTGCTTTAATTAAGGTTGCGGTAAGTCGTTATTGCTTTTTTTTTCAAATCAATTATTGTGGAGAAAGAAAATACTGACCGGTAGAAATTCCTCGAGATCCAGACCCACCGGCCTGTCAGTGGCATAGGGTATGAACTCTGGTTCGGGCTCCCGCTCGGGATCTTCCACGTTGCGTGAAGATACGGGCACGTTCTCGCGACTAACGCTATCGACCCTTCGTCTATGACAAAAATGTGTGCATATATCACTGGAACACATTTTATTTTTGTGAACGACGAGACAGATTCTTATTTGAACATTATATTTCTTTTGAATATATTATTATTTATTTGTGTTTAATTTAATAAGGAAAATATGTTCAATTTCGACTGAAAGAAAATAAATACCGCGTATTTGGGTTTGAAGTCCTGCTGAACGACAAGGACCTCGGTCCTAAGGCTGGAGGGCCCAGTGATACCTCGCTAGTGCTTTGCCGGAGAGTGTTTCCACCTGAAGTAAGAATGTCCGTGTGATTGTGATCGTAAAATAAAAACTATAATATACAACTATAAATGGCACAATTTGGTGTTTCTTACGCATTCTTCATAATCATATTTTTTTATTTATTTAATGTACTTTGATTATTTATATAATATAAATTGTCAGTACTTAAGTTACACGCATGCTATTAAGACATGAAATTAATATTCATTTAAATAAAACTCACTTTTTAATTTTTTTAAAATAGATATTAAATACTACTTACTAAAAAAAGGGCGAGGTAAGGAGTACCCGTAACCGACGAGAATCCATACGTAGACGTACAGATCTCCGCCTACCCTTCTGGGTTACGGGCGTGAGAGCATATTTATTTATTAATTAAAATAAAATGAAAACGAAAACCTATATGAGAACTAGTATCAAAATGTGTAAATATAAACTCACACATCTCGGTAGTTGATTTGGTTTCTTTGTAAGAATTATGTCGGTTTAGTGTGGTGCACGCTGTTAGGGAATTGGCAACAAATTCATTGGCCGCGGAAGTTTTCCTAGTTGTACAAAAGTTGTCGTCTCTACTGTTATCCAATGCACCTGCTAAACAAACAAGTCATATGAATAACTTTCAATGATAACAGAAATACCATTTTATTTCTTGGAAACAAACCAAAAAGTAAGTTTCTGACTGGCAGATGGCATGGAAAGTAAATGAAATCAAACATAATTGCTCCATTTCCCTCAACAACTATTAGCCAATTTTTTAATCTAAGGAAATATTAAAAATAATTGTATTAAACAATACTGTATGTTGCACAAGATACTATTTATTATTATACATACATGTATAGTACAGTATCACTGTATAAATCCTAGTTACATATACTGATAAATAGTTATTGGCTAACGGCCGTTATCAATAACCTATCTATAGGTTAGCACTCCCTATCGCAACTAGCTATCCGTCATCGGGCGGACGGAGCTTACTAGAGATAGACACGCTGACACAAACCGTGAAAGTTACGAGTTACTCTCGGACAGACGACGCTATCTCCAGTAATGTCATTCGCTTACCTAAGCGGTCGGTAACGTCGCGTTTTGATAATAAAATCACTACAATTTCTATTAATTATGGCATATTGTAATGGAATATAAGCATTGCTTCATCTTTAAAAGTAGGTTGCCTTTGTTCACTGACAACACACGGACAGATCTATCCGAGATCTACCAAAATGTGCATACCATGTAAAATAAATTATTAACAATGTACTTCTTGATACTTACTTCATCTAATATCACTTATAAAATGCAAACCTGAATAAAAAAAAATATATTACGCGTCACTGACATAAATATAAATAATAACGAACTTAAATTCTTTACTTTAATAATATATCACGGTATAATAATAATTGTTGTAAATACGAAATAAAAACATACTTTTGTACATAAAAATATTTTTATCATTGTATTTTATACAATAAAATTATAACAAGTTTTGAGCGTGACATTGTTTCGTAGTTCTAGTAGGACGGACGTTAGAAGAAGGTTGGACAGCTGGGAGGGGAAGTAATCTATCTTTGGTTACAGATAGACGACACTTATCCTTGATTGTGAAACGCAAGTGAAGGATAGATACTGCTCTTACTGTTACTGGTGAATAGCGATCTATCCGTAATCTTGGATAGATTACTGAAAACGGCCTTAGCTTCCTCCGATCTGGGGCCCTCCACTTGATATTCCCAGCCCTCTCCGATAGGCTAAGGAAGAGGAAGACAACAGCTATCTATTTCTTATGCTATACTAAAATAACAAATTTTGATCTATATGAGTTTTTCTTAACATTACCGTAAGACATGTGAAGTAACATCAGTTGCTTTTAAAGATTTGAGATATTTATACTGTTAGTACTTTTATAACATATATAAACTTACTGTTAAATATTTCGGACTTTCTGTCTAGTGCTGCGTAGTTCTCCTTCGGGGTTGGTATGCGAGAGTACTCGGAGCGCTGGCGCTGCGGGGGCGAGGGCTGCGGAGGGGGACGCGCCAGCTGCGGGGGCGGGGCGGGCTCATCCAGCATTAGATCGCGTAGAGACGTGCTCACTGTCGACTCTAGTTTGCGAGAAGTATCCGGCACTGTAGGTGACGGACATTTCAGGACTTTAACTGACTGCACACAATATATTTACATATTATGCATAAAAATGTGACATCATTTTTCGTACATGTGTTTTTTACATCACTTTTTACCAAACTCAAGAACATCCCCATGTGTCTCTGTGGTGGTTTCACGTGCGAGGTTTCAATGGTGTAAAAGAGACGGGTTGACAATGTATTTTAGGAAAAAACGTTATCACGTTATCGTTGAACTGTTTCGAAATCGCCGGATTTCAACAAGTTTAAGTAACAAAAATCGAAAGTAAAGAGTTTAGACCCTTTCCCCGCCGCTAAAAGTAAAAATGTACTTTAACCATTTTTTGTTTTACCATCTGATCGGTCACTAGATTTTGAACATCAGAGGGTAAAAAGAAAACGTGACATGGCGCTGGAAGACGTACAAGTTTAGTTTTTTAGTTTAACATCGTCTGCTATAAGATTTTCCCGTACCAAATATCGTCTAAAGCGGCTTAAGAAGCTTTCCCTTCAATTAGTTTATATTTAGTCGGGTCATAAGTTCTGTCACAAACTTTTAATCAAATTAATGATACACTTTTTGTTAATTAATTCTACAATTTTATTTATATTATTCGAAATGCCCTCCCCCATTTTGAATACAAGCCCTTAATCGACGCGGCCAGTCATCGATGTCAGCACGCACCACATTCATACCTATTTCTGCCGCTGCTTTAATCAGAGACGCGCGAAGAGACTCCAAATTCTAATAAGGATTACCGCGCAGACATTCAGCTCCAAATGTTGCCATATCTTGTAGTACAGTGGGTTTAAATCTGGACTAGAAGAGAGCCAGTCTTCATGCCCGATAAAGTTGATTCCATGGGCGGTCAACCAGTTTTGCGAGCTTCGTGCCCTGTGAACTGGTGCAGAGTCCTGTTGGAATACCCAATTTCCGTTTTCGAACATCGTTCGAGAAAGAGGTTGCACTATGTTTGTAAGGACGGTATTGTGGTACACCACGGCACTAGTTTTTATACCTTTTTCACAAATAAACACCTCATTTAAGCCTGAATATGAGACTCCAAGCCAAACTATGAGTGACCTCGTTGAACTCTCGGAATACGTGAGCTGGCTTGTTTACTGCTGTGGGCATATACCTTATAATTTTGTTGTTTATTGTAACTTTTGTGGATGGTATAAAATTTTTCATCCGAAAATAAAATTTCATGGTATTTTTTTCCGCGTACCGCCGTAAAAAGCGCGGGATCTTTCCATTCTAATTATTTTCAAACGTTCGCTCAAAAAATGTCCGGTCTTTTTACGATAAGCTCGTAGTCCCGGGTCTTCATTTAACCCTCTTTTTACCATGGTTCTGCTTATCCCCATCTGACGAGCTAAGATTTTTTTCGTTTACAATTAGGATTTCGTTGGATTCGCGCCTTCACTGCTATAATGATCGCTGGTGTCCTAACTGTGCGATTACGAGGTGGGCCGGTCTGCTTACGATCTTCGAAGCTTGAATCTTCAGTGCGTTGTTTCATAGTGCGATTAACAAACCGTAGTGTTATTTTCAAATTTTGCACAATATGCAAATGTCTGTTCCCGCGTAACCACAGCGGTGCAACGCGACAACCACGACTCTCTCTTCTTTCTTCGCCCACTCAATATTTGGTTATGAATTAAAATAAAGTATGAACATTTATGTAGTAATGAAAAAAAAACGGTTTGACAGAACTTATTACCTGACTAGGTATACTATGTATTTATTAAGGTATAACATCCTTACTTGGTTCTGGATAATCATCAGATGACAGGCTGGTGGCAGGCGGCGGTGTGCGAGTCACTGAAAACGAAATCAACCTTCATACAAAGCTGGAATAATAACGAATAGAAAATAAATTCAATGATTCCTTTCATATTATGGTTGTTAGAAAATTTTAGTAAATATTTGATTCCTTGATTAAACTGAGATGATTTTTATACAGCATTAAAAAAAATTACAAGCTAGTATTCCTACTTCAAACTAAACTTTGCAACTACACGCAACAAAAAGCTTCTCCTTTAAACACTTCATTATGAACAAAAGGCTTTAAAATATAAATGTCAACGAGCATTGCAAGCAATACAACAAGTTATAATAAAGTTTTTAATTTTAAAAGCATACATTTATTTGTAAGCTTCTTGTATTATTTAGCATAAGTTCGATGTTAATATTAATACAGTAAGATATTTTTACAAATTAGTATGCTAGTAATAATTCGACTAGGCTACTCACATGCCCTGGAGGGTCGGAATATTTCAGTGTAATCATTAATATTTGATATAATAGCACCTGAGTCCTCGTCCGCTTCCGTGCCTGAAGCTGATTCCTCAGCAGTTTTCTCATCGAGAAGCGTCGGTCTGTGCATAACTAAAAAAAATATTTCAATGATTTTATCATCATGATGTTTCAAGTGTTTTGGATATGTTATGTTGATGTTCTAAATAACTCGTAAGACTTGCCATATCTTCTTTTTTATTGTTATAGGAAAGTCTAGGAAAGATCCCGCGCTTTTTACGGCGGTACGCGGGAAAAAAAATACCATGAAATTTTATTTTCGGATGAAAAATTTTATACCATCGACAAAAGTTACAATAAACAACAAAATTATAAAGTATATGCCCACAGCAGTAAGCAAGCCAGCTCACGTATTCTGAGAGTTCAACGAGGGCATCATCCTTCGTCACTCATAGTTTGGCTTGGAGTCTCATATTCAGGCTTAACTGAGGTGTTTATTTGTGAAAAAGGTATAAAAACTAGTGCCGTGGTGTACCACAATATCGTCCTTACCAACATAGTGCAACCTCTTTCTCGAACGTTCGAAAACAGAAATTGGGTATTCCAACAGAACTCTGCACCAGTTCACAGGACACGAAGCTCGCAAAACTGGTTGACCGCCCATGGAATCAATTTTATCGGGCATGAAGATTGTCTCTCTTCCAGTCCAGATTTAAATCCACTGTATAGAAGATATGGCAACATTTGGAGCAGAATGTCTGCCCGCTAATCCTCATTAGAATTTGGAGTGTTTTTGGGCGTCTTTGTTTAAAGCAGCAGTAGAAATAGATATGAATGTGCGTGCTGCCATCGACGACTGGCCGAGTCGATTAAGGGCATGTATTCAAGATAGGGGAGGGCATTGACTTGTATTCTATATTTAATTACCTTTCATATATAACTTCTGAATAATTAACAAATATCAATAATTATATTTTCAACCCGTACATAATGGGTCCAAAGAGGTGAGGAAGGCCTAGGCTCTCCCTCGTGAGACTATATGGTACGAACATGTGAATATAATAAAAACGGTCGAGTCTAGGCAAACTGGACTTCCCTGAAGACGAAATGGCGAGAGAGGAAAGTCATTATGGAGTTTGTGAGAGAGAAAAGTCCCTTCGACAAGTCTGGTGCAGCCTGACTGGGAATAGTGTCTCCAGTTACAGTAGGTAGCTTTTGAGCGTCCGTAAATAGCTATATCCGTATATAGCTATAGAGCGTCCGTATAGTAGTCGAAGGATTGTCTAATAAGATTTCTCTAGATAAATATGTTTTAACTAATTATTTAGTTTCACTACCTTAATTAATAATGGCATGCTTTAGATAGAACAATGTTTGTACGGGCACTCGATGCCACAGACCAACCGCCATCTTGTGGGAGAAAAACTGGTTTATGTTATAGGTATTTTATGTTCAATAGATTAAATAAATAAGAAATGTACAAGGAAGTTCTCGGCAATTCATTTTAAAGCATTATGCAAAATACTATCCAATAATTGCACATAAAAAATTAAGCACCGAATAATACGCAACGCGTACGTGATCTACGACGATATATATTGTTTTGAATGCGGTAGATATTATGTGATCTAAGATGTGAAGATGTCACAGATTTAATGAGCGAATTGGCGACGTCGCAATTGTGGACTCTAAATACGCGGATTCGTGGTCAGGAAATCCCTGAGATATACGACATGTACATACGCCCAGAGCAGCGCCCTCACCTACGTTGCGATTTTTTCGGGAACGTATCAAAATATTATTGCAGCCATTTAAATTATTTTTTGGCTTCTATCGATTTTTGTCCTTCGGCTAGCCAGGACCAATAGGACCTAAGTGTGACCGGTTAAAAAAGTGGCGTCCGGTAACCTGCCAAAAGCAGGTGTACGCCTGTTTAAATGCACTTTCGCCTTCAGGGACGGCTGTTTGTTAGTGGGATACACACATATATATCTATATATATATATATTAAGTATATGTTATAAAAGTGGCAAAACTATACCTTCTTTAGGTGGTTTTTCCTTGGAGAAACTTTTACGGACAGAATGTCCTTTCTGAAAAGGTGATAAATCTCTGACCACAGTTGGGACACTAGGAGGTGGCCCACCAAACGGGTGTACTTTGTTCAGATCAACAACTGATAGGACAACATATGTCGAATGGAATGATCCTGCTATCTGGAAAACAAAACTAAAATAGAACAAAAAGAAAATATCTCTATTTATAGTATTGGCCATTTCATTTTTTAAAGCATTGTCAGGTTTTACTGCTTCTTCTTTGGGTGTCTTTCTGACTAGCGGAGGTTGCAGTATATTTCACTCTGTCAGTTGCATGGTGGAACATTTGGGCATTTGGCATTCCCAACTCTGTGTACTCTCCATGCTGCCATGATTTTCTTCTATGGGCAATATATATTCTTTTACCGGAGACTTTTACCATAAGGATAAGGGATTATATAGATGTTATTTTGACTTGATTCATCACTCATTTAAAATTCCTCTCCATTCATCTATTATTTTGCCTAACAGTATGAATATCTCAATTTTCTCTCTCATTATAACCATTATTACAGCACATTATAACTTACTAATTGTGTTTGAGCAACTGTCATGTCATGTATTTGTCCCCAATGGCCAGACACTGTATCTAAGACCCGTGCAGGTTCCCAGCCAATGACATGAAGTCCATCATTGCCACATCCTAATAATGTGGTACCATCATCACTGAATGTCATATGTCTGTAATATAAAAATATAATTTAGGCTCGTGATCATAGAGATTGTGTATCAAATTTCCAATAAAATATTCAATCAATACCATCTGCAACTAATTAGTTAGTTGCAGAGGTCTATGGGTAGTGTTTACTTAATATTGAGTGAACCGCTGCTCATTTGCCACCTAGTATAATAAAAAAATCAATGTACCTTATTGAGGTATTGTCTTTTTCAAACTTTGACACTAATTGGAATTTTTCCATGTCCCAGAAATTTACAGTTTTATCACTACCACAACTGGCCAATAAAAACTCATGCGGATGGAACTTGACACATGTTACGGGTGAAGTATGTTCAACAAACTCCTGTAGAACTTTACCAACGCGCACATCCCATACTTTTACAAGACCTAAAAGAAATACATACACAGGAATTATTGTTTATATCCCAAAAGAAAAAACAGGGTTTAACAAAGGTTTCAACAAAAAGTAAAACTCTCATACTACTTGAAAATAAGCAGGTAGACTAGCTAACTTTGAATACGTTTTTGTAATATTTAAGCATTTTTCGTTTAAAATCAATATATGAAGACATTACCATCTTCACAAGCAGACGCAATCCATTGTCCATCAGGACTGAATTGAAGACTGTTGACTGCAAGGCGATGGCTGGAGTAGGTTACTATGCATCCTCTTTTCCTTGTATCCCATAATTTAATATTGCTATCGCAGGAACCTGTTGTTAAGTAATCTCCATATGGATGGAAATCCATACATTTGATAGCTCCTTTATGACCAGTGAAAGTTCTTAAAAGTTTTGCTGCTTCAAGATCCCATATTTTTAAGGCTCCCGTTTGTGAGCCTGCACAGACTAAATCTTCTGAATGACCAAAGCAAACACATTCTACCGGAGTTGTATGACCACTCAAACTCTGTAAATAAGATATATCACATGTGATTCAGTTTAAAGATGGTATATAAGCTTGTTTCCTTAGTATGGAATAATTTGTGGATCTCTATGGATGATCAGTATCAAAAAATATATGGATCCGTACATATAATTATATTTATTTATTTCAGACATACTTTCATATTTGTTAGTATCATCAGTTACATATGAGCTGCTTCACCAATTGAACCACAAACTAATATGTATAACATTGCATTATATTGAAGTAAAACAATTGTAGGTATGTGTTACCTTTGTCTTTATCTACCCACCAGCGCAACTAAATCAATTTCTTGTAATTGTGAGTTTTATCTTATTTGAACCAAAAATTAGTTCCATGTGACATAAGACTCCATCATTGTGAATTTTATTGTGAACTTGAACAGGATTTATAGTCATAAACTATTATGTGATGCTTAGATTGTACAGGAATGAACAAACCATCAAACAGCTTTGTCTTCCAATAGCCCAAAGATTAACTTTTTTATCATCTCCACCAGTGGCTAAAACTTGATTTGATTTGTGTCCCATTGCCAAACAGTTGACATTTGCCTTGTGAGCGACGAATTCTTCTGGAAATTTTAGAAAATCCTTAGAGGTCACATTTTTATTTCTGGTATAAAAAGATACTTTAAAGAAGGTTACATACGAAGTTTCCATGATCTTCGTAAGGTATCCATTCTTATTTAAAACATGCCATAAAAAGGATACTAGATTAAGACGAGTTATTAAAATACTAAGTTGTAAAAAGTCTCGTATGTTAGTTATCTAAAGTACTGCAAATTTGATGAATACCACGAACGTAATTTTTACTATCAGTAATTACATATAGATATCATTATAATTTATGATTATTATTTGTAAAAAAACTTTGCATGTTGGGATCCAGTTGGTATGCTGTTAATCTGTCATCAGTCAGTTATGTTATCCAAATCCGTTCAACTGTCATGTATATTTTCTTTTCTATTTTTATTTTTCTGAGTAATAAAGATTGAAATGAGTTAAACGTAAAGCCAATTTTTTTTTCATTTCGAATTAGATGGTATTTTTATAATATTTGAGGTTTTAAGCGTATGCTGAAAAACATTACTTATTTGTTTTGGATACCGGTATATATTTATAAAATACCTAAATATCACTGAACACGATTATGAGCTTACACGCAGTAGAAAGTAAGACTTTTTGTTCTGGTTAATTCGTAAGAGAACGAGATGACTACACTATGGAGGTAGTACACAGACAGAGGGAGAGAGTGATTTCGACAATTTTCTTTTGTATTCATTTGGAGAAATGGTTCGATTTAATATTTTAACAGTGGTAGAACCCGTAACAAGATCTGTTGCACAAAAGGGCCGACTCGACAGGTGAAATACCACGACCTGACAAAAGACAAGCATGAAGTAGGAGTATTTTATACTTCTGGATTTCTTCTGAGTACTTAGTGAGGTACCGGAAGGCTAATGTCCGTCCTCTTCCCCTTCCCATCGTTTCTTTCAAAGGATAGGATGGGAGGGGTAAGAGGATTGAACGGAGGAGAGGATGAATAGAAAAAGGAAATATACTTAACCCTGCCTATCCCCTCCTCTGGCCATTAATGGTAGGCAACACGTCTACAACTCGATAGCGTGTTACGGATGCCTATGGATAGCTATCACAGTCACTTAACATAAGGTATACCGCTTGTACGTTTGCCACCTTCTTCCAGAAAAAAAATAGAGAGAGATAAATTGTAGCACTTAGAATTTTACGGTAATACCATAAATAAGTTTTTACAACGCTCAATTCGCACCGCTGCAAAAGAAACAGAAGTTTTTTCATTCAAATCATTTCCAAGAATCTTCTTGGTATCTTCAATTTTACTAAGGCTTTGCCGTGTGTATATTTTCATTAAAATAAATGAAGTACGCACTCTGTTTGTATAATATTTATGAAGAGTACAACTATTTTATATTAGAATAAGAACTATTGCAGGCCATTGCAAAACTGTCAAGCATTTGCTGATTTGCTAAAATGATCATGGAATAGAGATGACTTATACTAACTAACTACTAACACTTAGAATATTGGAATGGATCGTAAAAGAAATACATTTTATATCTTGTTTCTATTTTATTTTTATTTTATATATTTTTTTATAAATTTAAAACAGAATCCACCTAAAATTATGGATTGTTTAATCTACTATTACTGCTATAATATGGTCTACTATTCTATAATCAGAGATCCTGCCGCATATCCTGTCCCTATCCTAGGATCAAGTATGTTAATGACATCACGAGAATCGAGAAAAACGAGAATCGAAAGAAACGAGATCACAATTTACAAACTCTGCTAAGAATGAAAAAGACGTCGTTTAATTTTTTTGTCCTTGTCCGGTTTTCACTCTTTTTTGTTGGTCATAAATAAAATTGTAATCAACACACTGAGATGTTAGGTTATATATAACTTTGTAATTATTTGTGAAACATCATCGCTTAACGCTAATTTCTGTGTTCGTATTTGATGTAAACTTCTTACTTGAAACTATCAGCCATAAGCTGGTCATTGTCAATCTGTTTTGTTAGTGTCTTTGCAATGTATGTAATGTAACCAAAACAAAATTTACTGTTAATTTTAGCTTATTAAAACCTTATATTGATTAAAGGTTTTCTCTTATTTCAGTATTATAAAGAGGTTAAAAACGTTGTGATCTGTTATTTATTTTTTTATTAGGCTGCAATAGCTGTTGTGAATGGAAATCCGAAAATATTAAATTCCATAAATAAAAATAGTTTACCAGCATAAATATCTCGGCCTTATAATAGATAATAAGTTTAACTAGAAACCACATATAGACAATGTCTGCTCAAAATTAAGATCAGTACTGTCCAGACTGTCCTTACTCAGACAGAAATTACCATACGGAACGTTGAGGATGTTGTATAACGCCCTGGCCGACACTGTTTTAGGATATGGGCTGAGTAGTTACGGTAGAACATACACTAGCTTTATAAACAATATACCAACGTCTTTTAAAAGTACAATATACAACGATCAGAAAATTTTCAACTTTTGCAAAATTATAGATGTACATAAAAAAATACAGTTATATACAATTTGTGATGAAATAAACAACTTACCTCTATTAAAAATAAAACAAAGATCTAGTCAGTTTCGTAGTCTATCACACTTACCTAAATATGAATTACCTCTGTTTAATAATTCTTACGGAAAGCGTACTTGGGAGTACTTCCTCCCGAAACTGCTCAACGACCTGAACAGTGACGTGCTTGAAAATATTACAAAGCACCCAAAGAAATGTAAAAGGATTTTAAAATTGGCCTTCTTATCTGAGGAAATTTAAACAATAGGTTTGTTTGAGTTTTCTCAGAAAAGACTATCGCCTTCATTTTTTAAGAAGTTTTTAAAATAAGTAGTGTATATCAACTGAGCGACTAGCAGTGATATAAAAACCCTGCAGGTTTATACCACTGCTCTAATGTAACTATGTAATTTTTTTTTGTTATAAATAAAGAGAAAAAAAATCCAAAGTAAGATTTCCAGCTGAATTAATCCTGATTTGTAAAATAATGTACAAGAAATTAAATAATAACGTAATATTTAGTGAATTATGGTGGCACAAACGACGACAACCAACAACCTTAGAAATATGGAAATACTGCTTAAATTGGTTATTAGTTATCACGTAATTAGTATTAATCAACACAATTAGATAGTAGCCTTAAATTGCCATTCACGAAGCTTGTCCGCGAATTTGAATTTAATCGAGTTATATTTTGTTAAGGATATTGTAGTGATACCAGATGGGATATTGGAAGATTATCACAATTGGTGTGGTAATGAGTGTTAAAATAAAACTAACTAAATAAATTAACTACAAATAAACGTTGAATACGTAGGTGTAATGTTTTGTCCTTCTATTTAAATTTCAAATTTCGAAAAAAACGAGTAAATATGATATATGTATTCGTGCCTTAGGGCGGCAAAACTAAAAGCCGACGAAATATACTCGCAAAGGATGTCCTCGAGATATTTTCTATATCTTTTGGCTTTATACATATTTAGTAAAACTATGATAACTTGACTAAAAAGTATAATTCAATAAACATATATAATTCAATAAATATTATAATTATATAGTAGTAGTGTAATTATATTTTACATATAATAATAAAAGATTTGTGGCCCTAGAACTAAGTTGCAAGGGGCTTTATTCCCGCGCAAAAAATACCAAGCATCCTACCATATATATATATCATCTTATAAGATTTTTTATTTTATTATATTTAATCTTAAATTAAGTAAGTACTCTAAACTTATATATGGAATTATATATTTTTTTTGTAACTCCAGTTAATTATTAAAGTTTATTGTTGACAATTAAAAACTGCAACCTGACCTCGTTACGCTCTTGCTTTATTTTTTATAACCCAGCATTTGTATTATTTACAACGTTCCATAATCCATTCCACTTTACTATAAAATTGTAGCGCTGGTAAGCAAGTGGAACGGGAAAAAATCGCGGTCGGTTGTTGACTGTTGTAAACGCTTAGTGGAACGTAGCCGTTGATTATGAATAGTAATTACTCAATTCTAGATTGAACGTAGCCCAAAATCATATCAAATAGGTTGACAAGTCGACTTGACATTGATTGACACTATCATTCCTCTATTTTGAGGTTGTCAGAGGTTTTTTTATAAAATAATAAAACTCATATTTTGAATTGAATGTACTAAGTAGTACTAACTACGTGCCAAACGTAATGTCAGGTCGTTTATTTTTGGTAATTTATTTGGAGAGCGATGCAATTGTTTTCGTCCACAAGGTAAAATAAAAATGAGACCAAAAGCATTTAATTATGTTTTACCGATATTTTCTCAGCCTTTTGTACAACGACGTACGATTGCGTATGTTCAAGGACAAGAACCCGAGCCAAAAATTAGAGAATATTTTTATTATATTGATCATCAAGGAATGGTAAGGATTGACCTTTGACCATTTGTATAGGATAACAGCTTTACAACTTATGTTTTACTACTTTTCTTTATTTTCAGCTTTTCTTAGATGACTCTAAAATGAAGAATTTTACGTCATGTTTCAAAGAGAAGAAGTTTTTAGAGTTCTTCTTTAAGAGAATTAGATTGAATAATACTGGCCGATATGAAAACGAGTTTCCATTCATGTCATTGTGTGGCAAGGAAAGAAATTACATAAGGTGTGATGATGTTCCTATTGTTTACACACATATTATCAAAAATAATTATAGCGATGATCATTTTCTTACTTATGGATATGTAGGAGATCTTTTGAAAGTAGAGTTTATGCCTGATAAGATATTTATGCTCCCAGACACAGGAAGGGTGTATCATCCAGCTAATGATAAATATGGTGGAGTTGGATTGGTGAGATCAAAGCTTGCAATAGAACTCAGTAAATATTTTGAGTTTGGAAATGGAGAATCAAATCCTCCAACACATTTTATATGGCAAAACTACAATTATAAGTTGGATCAGAATTGGCTTCAAGAAAATGTAAACAAGTTTAAGATAAAATTAAGAGTGATTCCTGATTAATGTAAAATATTAATATATGTACATAGAGACAAAATTTATATATAGTTTATATAATTTGACAAAAAATAATACAAAGCAATAATTGTAAAATGTGTATTGTTACTTAATCTCTATTAACAATAAATATATGGGCTAGACTTTAATTTGTATAACAATAAAGCATAATACTCTCAATGTTTATTTTATCTTTGTAATTTGTTAATATACATTTGTTTTGTCATATTTTATCACAGTTATTGTTATGGCTAAAGTGTGGTAATGTTGAATAATTAGTTTGGAACAAAAGGACAGAAATGTCATGTAGTTTCTTCTTTAGAAAATGATTGAAAGGATCCTGGCTGCACCCAGGATATTCCATGTGATCCCTCATTAGTTTTAAAAATTTTAAGCATGACATTCTTTGCAGTTTCATGAACTTCAGGATCGAATGGCTTGAAGGTTATGTAATGTTTGTCATCGGTGGGGGGGTCATCATAAATGTGATCAATACTAGACATTACGCATTCCTTCACTTTCTCAAGGAATAGTTTTCGATTGCTCTTAAATCTGCAAAAATAGATTACATCCACTGAACTGATGAAAAAAATATATATTGATAACTAATATTACATAGTAACATATTTTTACAACAATTATTTTTAAGGATTTAGTAAGAGTGCAGCTCCACTCCTAAAAACTTGTTAATGACATAAAAAATTACTTACGCAACTGATGCTTCAGCATTTGCTGGATATTTTAGATTTAAATTGTTAAATATTAAGTGTAAGTATTTGAGAATTTGCCAAATGTGATTTTGTTTTCTATCCCATTGAGGAAACACTTCATTTAGATTCACAACTCCAGTAGTTGCATCCACTGCAGGATGATACAGTTTTGATGTAAATGTGACAACCTTAAAAATAGTTAACATGTCATATTGTCTTTGTTTTGATAAAAAAATTATTAACTAAAATGTACATTAGATAAATAGAGTAAAATATATTAATGATATGATCATCCTTCAATGTAGTATATTGTGTACTGCAGTTATTACACAACTTTGCTCTTGTGCTAGTCAGCAATATGCACACTACTTATCAAATCCATTTATTAAGATGTCAATTTCTACACAAATTTGGAATTCATGTTGATTTTTTAATGATTCATATCTACTTACAGGAACACTGTCATTTGGAAATTTTTCAGGTAAAGTTAGACTAAAACGAAACACTCCACCTTCATATGCACCTGATCTTATGAATATGACTCCAAACCATACTGTAACAAATAGAGCATATACATTAAGGTGTTAGATTTTTTGCAAATTTGATCCTACGACCCAATTCCCAATGGCATATATCTCTACTTATTAAGCTATTTGAGACAATAAACCTGTTTAATATTTTTTATTTATGTAATAAAAAATATTTAGCACATATCTCTATTAATTTAATAAAATTGTACTTTAAAATAGAGATAATACAATTTTCTGGTGTGTTTTACAATTTGGGTCTGGACATTTAAAGTTGAAATTTATTTAACTTTCTTTACAGTTTTAGCTATGCAAAATCAACATGCTCACCTTGGGTTAGCAAACAGTGATCAAAGGGGCTTGCTGAATATAATGTTTGTATGAACATAGACCACATACCAAAAGCAAAACGAAGGCATTTGAAATGAAGATGTTATGTTTACGAAATTTCATAATTCTCAGGATCTCCTTTTAATGGGTTTAATGGTGGTGTCGGTAGAAAAAAGGGATGCCCTCTTACAATCCAAAAACTAGCCAATGAGATTTGTAGGCGAGCCATCCATTAAAACAGGTTTTCAACTATCATTGTCAATTTTTATTACATTATTAGTTTTTATAAATAAAAATCTACATAGACTTTCTGCGAGAATATGTAAGTGTTGATGAAACAGATTGTCCTCGTACAATAAAAATTATTGCTTAATTTTGCATTTATTTAGGACACCTTTTTAGACATTACTTATAAAAAGTGTCCTAAACCAATGCTGTTTCATTTGTTGGGTGAGATTAGTGTGTGTATAATAACATTTTTTCAAAGAACAAGAACGAGGTAAAATGCAAGGATACTCACAAAGTGAATTTTCATATGAAGGGATAACATATATCCCTTGAAGATTTTCTGTTTGCAACATGCGGCTGAAACATTTATGAGTAATTTTATGTCTTTTTCGAATGCAAAATAATGGTGGTAAGACAAAAATTTTGGTCTTTAAATTGTGTGTCTCAGTGAAAATAATTCTGTATAAAACAGGAAGTATAAAAATAAACTGGCTACCGATAAAGTCAAGGTGTGGGAATGTAAGTTTACTCACTATTCTGCCATTATGATGTATTCTTGGTGATATATAGAGTATGAATCCTTCATCTCGCTGCTGTTAATTAGTTCGTTCATTTATATAAACAGGCTGTTAAAAGAAGAAGGCTTTAATAAAAGTTTAATCAAAGTTTGACGTTTGACAGGCGTCAATGCACGATAATGCTTATGACATTTTGTGTGTGTACGCATTCACACTGCGAAATCGTTTATATAATACATGTTATTCCCCTCTTTCTCTTTGAAGAAAATTGAGATGAAAATAGAAGAAATACATTCTGGTTATCTGTGGACAGTGAGACATTAACAAAAACGTAAATGAAATAGAAATGTTGGTTGTCAAAAATAAATCAATTGAGGTGGGAATAGAAAAGTGTAATTAGAATAAATTTGAAAAAAGAGGATAGCGGACAGAGGACTAGCGTTTGCCACTTAAGCGAACATGTAAACACATTACGTAAGCTTGTTGATTTCAATCTCGTAAAGACACAAGTCTGCGCCATTACCGCTAAAAAAGAACCGTTTGTAGGGCTGCCACAGCCAGTATCGGATTCTCGGCGTTGACATATCGAGTCACGTTCAGGTTTGTGGTCACTTGGAAGAACTCAGTAGAGCGAAGCAATATTTCCAGCCGGGCCACCACTTTCAGTTATACAAGGCACAAGTTCGACCCCACATGGAATACTGCTCGCATCTTTGGGCGGGAGCACCCCAATACCAGCTTCTTCTATTTGACCGCATACAACGGAGAGCGACCGTATCGTCAACGACCGAGCTCTTACCGATCGGCTTGATACTCTGGTCTTGTATTTTTTATCGTATATACCTCGGGGATTGTTCCGAATAACTATTTGGAACGATTCCCGCTGCTGAGTTTCGTCATCGGACGCCACAACAGACCACCAGTTACCATCCACACCACCTGGATGGCTGCCATTCCTGAACAGTGCGGATCTTTCGAAATTTCCTGCCACGCACAGCCGCATTGTGGAATGGTCTGTCCTCGGTGGTATTTCCAAGCCAGCACAACTTAGGATCCTTCAAGAAGCGAGCCTATCTATTCCTGAAAGGCCGGCAACGCATCTACAGTCCCTCTGGTGTTGCAGGTTTCCATGAGCGTCCTTTATCACCTCGGTGCTCACGCTCGTTTGCCCTTTCTTTTATAAAAAAAAGCTAAAGGAAAAGCATCCAAGTTGGCACAATTTCGAGTCTTCACTTTTCGACCCCTAATAGCATATCCGGAACAAGCACAAAATACAATCCTTTCAGGTCAGGAGGCACAATAATGCCGTGTATGATTTAACTTAATGCTTTATGCCACTGCAACGTCTTAATAACCGGTAAAATATTGGAAAAAAATATAATCAATCGCTTATAATCGCTTTTGCACGCATCCTTCATAAAGGCGTGTTGACACTTCAAGCGCGCCCTCCTACACCGCCTTTGTCACTGGTGACGGATTCCCCCGAACCCGTCACCGGAAAGCCACGAGAGCCAGAAAAGCCAATGACTTTCCCAGTCCGATCTGGTCTTAGGTAATGCCAAGCGCAAAAGGGTTGCAAGGGGAAGATTTAACACCCCACCACCGTCGCATCTGCGGTGCGACACAACTTAGTCGCGGTAGAGTGGCGCACCGCAATACCAACGCTCGTCTCCTACTCCCCGACTGCGAAGACAAGGGATAGGGGCCCTTCAATCCCCACAGACCACCAGCTCGTCTCCAAGGTGGATTCAAACGAGCCCACCTCGATCGGCTATCTCTGGCCGGCCCTACACTACGGACTGTCCCTGAGTTCCTCCAGTTTCCACGTGGGTGACCAGCCCACTGCTACTAAGCCCCAGCGGGTAACAAACTACCTACAACATAGCGTTCGTTATCGTAATATTAATAATTAGGTTTTTAGGTACAGGAAACAGCTTTCAGCGATTTCGCAATTTCTACTAACATTTAAATCTCCATTAAGAGAGGTTTAATTACATGTGGTCGCAATATAAGAATAAACTCTTAAGAATATTATGTCTTCCCCATGATCTAGAGCCTATTACTCAAATCAAGACCAGCCCATTTTCTTAATTATAATATTAACTTTTTCATCCAATATTTTACTGTAAAATATATGAATTAACTATTATGGATGTACTAGTAGAACACGAAGACGGAAGAAATATAGAAGATAAAATAAATTTGAAAAATAGAAATATAGCTACGAAACGACTATATTTTATTACAAATTTGTAAGGGTGTTCTTAGTGCCGCGTATAAGCACCTGATGATCCCCGGGATGATCCGGGTGAGCCGGCAATTATCAAGGATTATCCCGCACGTGGCACGCTTATTACTCATTACTTTTGCTTGCTTCAAGTATACGAATACCTGGTTTAATTAATGTTGTTAAATATCTTCTCTGGGGTGAATACTTTATTCATTTGTTATATAAGAATTACGTTTTAGATTCATATTGTTAAAATTTACCGTTACATCAGATACTATTAGGTCATAATGTTTTGGAGAAATAAGTAGTTAGTATTAGGTTCAATGGCGGATCCAGGGGGGGGGGCGGATTAGTTGTTAAAAAGTAAAATCTAATGTTATCAGCATTGCTGTTATTCCGAATTCATTACATTTACATTTTTTAAATAATGTTATAATAATTCATTACATAAAAAATAATAATAATCATCATTACATTTAGAATCTAATACATTCTAAATCTATGAGGCAAACAATATTCTCTACTAGTTAAATATATTATTAAAAATAAATAAATAATTTAAAAAGTAAACCCTTCTTTCTTAACAATAAAAGTCCCCTTGCCTCTCCCATCCTTTACTAATAAGGATAGGATGGGAAGGAGAAGAGGATTAGATGGGAAATATCCTTTGTCCCGGGTATCTCCTGTCCAAAAAAGCATCGCATCGGCCTGCGACTCATTTGTTTGTTGCGCATGCCTATGTGTCTCATAATATCAGATAATCCGCTTGCTCGTTGCCACCTTGCTCCATAAAAAAAGAAGAATCAAAATAGATAAGCCGTTATAAATTCATCTAGAAAACCTTGCTAACTGTAGTTTGATTGAAAATATGAGATATTTTTATGATTACATTAAGTCTGCTTAGATTTAAACAAAAAAGTAATTATTTCAAACGAATGTCTTCATGCTTGTTAATAAAGCACGTCCTCTGCACTTCCAAACAAATATTCCTGTATCTGGCAGCCGACGTCCAAGCTTTATTACAAACAAACAGTTATTAAAGTTTTATGCAGTGATCTATGTGTTTTATGACGGCCGTTTTCTTCGTAGAAAACAGACGTTAATTCGAGGAAACATATGGGCGCAATGGCGCTACTCGCCTTCAAAGTGCCGCGGGCGCGTCCCGGCGCGGCAGTAAAACGCCAGCATTTGATGTATGCTCTGCAGCGACGTAATTACCCGTCTGGATAAACAAACAGTTCAATTAGATTTAAAACTTCACACAATTAGAATAAATAAAGTCCCAGACAGACGAGTGGCTTACATGTTAACACACGTTCGCAGTTCACGTTCTATTATTGGGTTTGCTTATTGATTTGACTTAACATAGCACGACTAAGCGGAGCATGAACAATAAAAATAAAATAATTTGCTATTTCTGCATCATTCTTCTGGTCGTCCCAAGAGGATACCTTACGACGACGGACCGTATTTCGTGGTAGTTATTGATCTGCCATCCTCCGCCTTCACTGTAACAATTGCTATTGCTTATATTTTGAATTCGAGTAAATATTTATACAATAAAACTAGTCCTTACTTTTATTAAGTTTTTATATATTTAATTAATCTGTTAAGTTATAGACGCTAGTTATAAGAGTTTTTGTTATAAACGCTAGAGTTGTTGAGTTGGGAAGCCGCATACATGCGCATCACATTGTCACTCATGTGCGATACAAGAAATAGGAGCGGGCGGGTCGCGTGTCGCGGGAAGCCTTACTGCGGCGCCTGCGAGTTGCAAGACGTCGGCGAATTCGATATCGCTCTTAAACCTGTTTGTCTTAATATCATCTTCTTACCTTTCAATGTTACATATAAGTTGTTTACTTGGTCGGCGACACCTGGGTCAACTTAGAAAATAAAAATAATTAAAACTTTCAGTCAAGTATTTCCAGAGTTTACCCATTACAAGCATACAAAGAAGTATATAGATATATGTATAAAGTCTTACCTTCATCGAGCTTACTTCTGTGGAAACGTCCGTACGACTTAGATTTATTGCGGAGTAAGTTTATTTCTATACACTACCTGTGTAGTAATTAAAAAACGAACACAAATAACACAAACGAAATAAATGGTAGAGGTCCATCATATTGCAAGTCGGATTCTTGTATCACATGTGTGAACAAAAATAAAAATAATTCTTTTTGGCACAATAAGGT
Source organism: Papilio elwesi (assembly GCA_029849275.1). Classification (NCBI taxonomy): domain Eukaryota; kingdom Metazoa; phylum Arthropoda; class Insecta; order Lepidoptera; family Papilionidae; genus Papilio; species Papilio elwesi. Next base: position 6,878,106 of record CM056687.1, on the reverse strand, counting down.
CCCGAGGTATTTTTGTCATCTTATTTTTTCCGCGCAATGTATGTAGTCCACATACAAATATTGTAAACGACCATGGATTATAAACTGTTATTTGGGAAACATTGTACCCCGTGTTTGGTATCATTCAAATACCAGACTTATAAGGTAGGTGTTTAACTATGATTGTCAAAATTATTTTGTTTGGCTTGTAATTGTTTTTTACAAATAAATCACGATTTCTGGTTTGTGATGAGTGCAGTACAGAATCCGTTATTATAAGTCTTATTATATTATTTTAGAAATTTAAGAATTCTTTTAATTACGTTGAGATTTATTTATAAAAGATAGTTTACTTTTGAGTAAATGTTTATTAAAATTAATAGATATCAAAAAATGATATGGAGTAGTTGTTACAAAAGAAGCGCACAAGTACAACGCGTTCCCACGGTGCGCCGGTCGCGCCGGCGGATTACACCGAATGCCCTTTTGGTGCTTCGCCTTTACACTGACCTGCGCTTTTTGCACAAAAAGAACGAGCCGATAAATCACGGCTTCTCGTGTATGGGATCGGGATAGCGCTCCCTGATTTTTGCCTCGTACAAGTTTCAGTTTTTTGCGGATGTTGATCGGATACGATGTCCAATAAAGCAGGTACCTGCTCAATGCGAACGGTCAAGGTGCCGCATGTCACAATATGGAGCCGAGATAACATCGATATTTCGATACCTGTACTGATCAACTATCTAATGCTCAGTTCCGCGGAAAATGCAGGTAGCCGGAGTTATATTAGTCAACAAGGATACGCGTATCGGACACGCCGCAGATTTGGATGCTTTTAGATTTTTTTATAAAATAAGCTTACGTTGATATTTGATATACAATCCATACCATACCGTATTTCTTAATCAATGTGGCTCTAAAACAATCTTTAAGTTTGATTTTCATTCATAGACAAAAAAACGTATCAGTGAATCGATAATTCGATTCAGGATTATATTGTTTTAACAACTAAACAAATGGTGACTGTGTGTAAATGACTCCTGTACTAGTAAAACTAAAATTAACCTTACCGCCAGTCAACGTGCTCGATTATTTGGGATTGGTGATGGTGTGGAAAGTTTGTGCAAGACTGTGACAGACGTAATATTACACAAATATATCTATAGAGGAGTTGAACGACTTACAGCCTAAAAACTACCTAGGATTACACGAATAGTGTATTAATAATAACAACGATGTAGATGTGCGTTCGGATTACGATGAAACAATTGTTCAATTGATCAATAAAATATATTACAATATGATGAAATTACCCGCTTATATAATTTAATTTATGTACTAATTTACTCTATTGCACATTATGATCTAATTATACAACACTAATTATGACAGGTACGTCAGTAACAAAGTTACGCAATTGGCTCATAAACTGGGTGCATAAATTATCTTTCTGTTTCTGGGACGATTGCTGATTTTATCGACACATTTTTTAACAAAATACTAATCTATAGTCCCTCCTCTACTTTTATACACAATTTTAAAATGTTAATAAAATTGCATTCACATTGTTTAAAGCTATCAATTATTCGTTCGCTAAATCTACCGAGCGTGAATATGGACGGTTGCTTGAGCAAATTGAGTGTAATATTGAGGGGTTGCGCGGGCGCAGGCACAGGTGCGTCGCGCGTGTAGGCCGCCCCGGCCGCCATGTGACGCCGGCTAATTGCCCCTAATTGCGATAGCGTGATGATGTTCTTCGGAAATACGGCATTATACCTACTTCACAACATTCAATGGATATGGAATGAATACAATGTACAATAAAATAGCTGTCTCGTTCTCCTTTTTATCGTATTTTTTATACCAGATGTGATTAGGAGTATCACTATACGTCTGGAAAAAATAGTAGATTTTATACTTCAGAATACGAAAAAAGGAAGAATGTATTATGAAGATATGTACTTTCTTATTTTAGTGAAGACAAAGAGAGAGAGCTTCGTGTTCCATGAAATACTAAATCGAGTTAATATATTTTATACATATTCCATGTTACCTATCAGCAATAAAAAAAATATAACAGAATACATCATACTCCTGGGAACAATTTCAACGTTTTAATAAAAACACAAATGTGGAATGAAATAACTAAAGATTTATTTACATCTATCACAATAATTGCATTGTAATTTGTCATAACATATAATTTCAGCTTAAAAATAAATAACACGTACTTTGAATTAAATCAAAAACATTGCTAACCTAATAACTAAATGCAAAATAAGCAATTAGGGTTCCGCAGAAAACATATCATACTAATGTACGTAAGAACGGCAGACAAAATGTACGGCTGACTTTTAACCCTGTTAAGCGAACGATAATACATGTTTTTGAAACATGATTGAATTCTTCTTGATTGTTATAATTAACTTGAATTTCATCGATTTATAAGAATCTAAATGAGGAATTTAATTTTGTCGCTGACATTGTGCCGCTGACGTTTCCACAGAACGTCAGTCGACTATACAATGATGTACAGTACATACAAATAACTTATTATTACAGCCGTTTTGCACACACAAGTTTTAACTCGGGTAATTTTTCTTTATTATTTTGTGTAAAAATGGTGAAACGTCTTGATGAGTTACAGTTATTATTAGTTAGAATGATGTACGACTTCTGATTAGAGCAATTTTCATAAAGCGTTATTTATTTATTGCACATTATTTACGTCGTATAATTAAAACCCACAAATTTGTTTATTTCTTGAATATTTTGGGATAAATTGCATTTAAAACGGGGCAGGCTAAGAAATACATTATATACGTGCGTTTTTTCCGATATGTTAGAATCTTCTATAAAGATTCTTAGAAATAGACTTATAAGAGGAAGAGTATAAAAAGTTTGTAAGTACTGGTTCTTAGGCATGACTATTTGGTGAATATCATTGACATATAACATTATTATGTACCATCGTATTCGAATGCAAACTGGATCATCCGAACAAATAATTTCTTCGATAACTAATGTCCCCCCCCCCTTCCCCCTTCTATGCAAGCTCCTTAAAAGACATAAACGTACACAGTTATCTTGCAAGGTGTCCGGAAGTATGTAGTTTAGTGTTTGGCATCGTTTTAGGAAATAAGAGCGCCCTGGGAGTGAGGTTTTAAGTGGACAGGGTGAGCAGCGTGGGGATGACCGGGGTGCGCGGCGTGGGGTGGCTGGCGCGACTGGTGACAGCGTTGCGCGTGTACGTGTGAATGCGCGCGCAACTCCTCACCGTGTTCCCGATAGGCGCGCTGCTTGTCCTCGAAATCCCTCAGCCTCTGGTTGTATCGTTCAATCTGGTCCCTTAGAGCCGCATCCTCGATAGCGGCCCTCTCTTCGTCGAGCTCCAGACACCCGATCCCTTCCAGTTTCTCTAAATCGATCGAGCCCCGCCATCGGACGCAAACACCATTCATTATAAATCGAGACACGATGTGTACCTGATGACAAAAAAGGGCAACGCTTAACATCAATAAACCTTTCTCTGAATTTGAAACAAAAAATAAAGACAAAAACATAACGTTGTAGGTGGCACGCTCCGACGTACGAATGTTTCCATCGATCACGTGGAGGATTACGCGCGGAGCCATGGTCACATGGTCGCTGAATATTTTGTATAATAAGCATTCCGTCCTTCTAACTATTACATATTCAGTTAATATTACAAGTCTGTTGCAGGCTCTCATGAAAACGTCTATTGAATTATAAACTGAAAAAGTAATTAACAATACAGACGTTATTTTTATCTTTTAGGTATTAAAATTAATTATAGGACAATATCCTGTATTATAAAAAACTAAATAGTTTTTAGTGTTTTGTGTCGGTCGTTTTCTAGTTTCGCCGAAGCATTGTATAGTATAATTTGTTTGCTTTGTGTCTTTAAATCATGGGAGTACTTTTTTCTAAGAATATGTCATAGTAAAGACTAAAGATATAAAAAAATGGTTTCTGGAGTTCTTTTCAATATCAATTATTCACGTTGTGCCTATAGGGCAGAGCGACATAAGGCAGGCGTGGAAACTCCGATCGCGTGCTGACTTTGTTCCGGCGTCCGCCTCGCACATAACTATAATCGCCTCAAACACAACAAGGATGCAATTTTATGAATACATTTTTTTTCTCATTTTGGATGAAGAGGAATTCCATTTGAAGGCTATCCACCTATTATGTAGTCGATTTTCGTTTAATTACATAGTTTACAGCGAAACTTTTATGTTGTGATCTTCTGTTGTTGTACTAATAATATAAAAATGGCATATACTTAAAATTAGAAATAGTACATTTATGTTTGTAATGTTTCCTTGAAGATACCTACGATATAATGGACTAAAGCATTCAAAATTATTATTTTTTAAGAAAATTGAGACTTTACTTTACTTATTTGTATCCTGTAGTGTGTATTAAATATTTTATTTATTTATTTATTCAGATTACAGATATACATTTGCATATCTGAATAAATCTGAAGTCTGAAAAAATAAATCGGAATCTGTCGGCAGCGGCCAGAACGGTCTTCACTATGCTACACTGTGCTATGAATTATGAAATCGCTTATTTATTTAAGGGCTGAAATATGCTACTAACTATGAAAATAGTTCACTAGGCGATTTATGTGCTATTTTTAACCGCACGCAATACGACACGAGAGAGATTTTGGTGGAAGTCCATGAAGACGGACGAGGGACATAAAACGCCGGTCAGCGATATGTAGCGAAATAGAAATGTAGAAATTTGCTTCGAAATAAAATAACAGGGGAAAAGTGTAGGAGGTAAGGGAGACGGGAGCGACGGCGGCCATGATTGAAATTCGGGCGTGGCGTCGCGACGCCCTCCAATCCTGGCCTCCAGCCATTTCCGTTATTGATTTTTCGATGGTTTTCCCTCCCTCGAATGAGGACTATGGGGAATGGTTAATTTCGTTTAATAAATTTCGTTTTCACAAATCGAAACTGCTATTTTACCTCGGAATAAATATTAAGAAGTATAGTAGGAATCCTTTCGTTCGTCTAGGTGTGTTCCGCGGCGCGGAGTCTATCTACGAAAGATATCCGGTGGAAAAATCGCAATCTGTAAGCCGCCAATAAATCGGTCGGGATTAGGTCTATTCGATGAACACCTCGAATTCTTCTTTCTTTCCAGCCTAAAGTCGTCCACTGCTGGACGTCCGCCTCCCCCACTACGCACATCCCGCAACTTTCACCAGATCCATCCATGTGGGAGCTCTACTATATTAGAAGGCAGGCAAGGCAAGGCATAGTTTTAAGTTATAACATATAAGTCTGAATGCATTGGAATTCTTTTCGCAACATTAATTTATGTATGAAACACTCAACGAATTCACTTTACTGGACACATTTAAATACAAGAAAAATAAAGCGATGGAGTTTGTGATTGTGACTGAGAAAAGAATAATTTTTTCCGTTGTCCGAAATTAAGTTACACACATCAAATTTTTCACAGTCGTTGGCGTCCCATTCATTTTGATACATAATATACAATTGTTATAAATTCTTGGTCCGTTCACTCGTCCGGGCCTCGAGGACACTCGAGTGTGCTGTTAAATGAACCGTATGTAAATAAATATAAGTGTTCATATAAAAACGCGGCGGGTGGGCGCCCGGCAACGAAGGGGCTAAAATTCAATAAAAGTCATAGAAATGGATCCATAAAGTATTACTGATATACATCTATGTATATGAAGATAGTGTCGGATATATCTGAACACTTAGATACGAACACACATTGCAATTATAAAGCACCAGAATCGTATTGGAATATAGACGAAGACAGAAGAAGGTGAAACCAAACAAGTTCGAAGAATGAGAGGAGAATAATATGGAAATATGTCTTGTTTTTAATTTAAGCACGATATTAGTGACGGACTCTTTAAGCTTTATTGAGTATCCCCCGTTTCCAAAATTAGATTTATTTAAATCTATGCATATTTATCAAGGGCCGATGACAACAATTTTTATTAATTTTGTTGTGATCACGGCCACTATCATCTTTTAAAGATTGAGCACAACGCCACCTAGTTACGAATTACGTAGTAGTATTAGAGTTGATTAGAAATAGTGTTCGAAGAGATAAGTATGCTTGTTTTATCGAATTGTAATACGTACCTTATCAATGTTTATTTCGTCACCATTTTTTTATGACGAATTTTCTCAGAAGAAAAGTATAAAATCTTTTAAAACGATACTACTTTTGGGATGAGACGTAAGTACTTACGCATAAGCAGTTAGATCTCGGATGGGTATTAATGCATGAACATGACCCATTCCTGTCATACGTTACATCAGTAACAAAGCGTACCGGTATAATCGACGGAATAAAAAAGATGTCATTCATTAAAGCTACACGCTATAAAGCGACTGCGGACTGCGAAGCGTGACCGAAGCGTTGTGCTCGGTGTTACGGCTTCATTTTTTTTCATTAGCGGCCTTCAAGTTATTTATGTCTTCATTTTAGTAATGATAATGCGCACCGGACACAGTGTGACTCGATGACGCGCCTCCGGGCGGTCTACTCCGCGACCACTGGCCTCAGCTTAGGTCATAAATGAATCATGAAAACAAACTTTCTTTGATCTGTAATTATTTCGTTATGATCGTTGTATAGTTATACTCGTATAAGCCGAGCTCTGTTATGTGCAACACATTGCTAATGTTTGACACCATATTTTACAGTTAAATTACGATATTAACCTTATTTCGTCCTCGTCGATTGCATTTAAATTAAAATGTGGTTAAATATAATAATATACAGGCATAGTTCTATCCTTTATCTGTAACTCAAAGTTGGTTCAAAGTTTTACTCATGGAGGTCAGTTTAAAGGAAAGCCTTTGCTTTATATATATATATATATATATATTTATAATACTTGTAATTAGTGACAATAATTCCGCAGTATTGTAGTGCAGTAGGCAGGTATACTTTTCCTTATACCGCTGAGTAACTAAAATTAAATATGTAAAACGCATTTGGGTTAAACATTACAGTATATAAGAACGTTTTTTAGTTCTGCTGAAGACGCTGCAGCTCATCATTCATACCAGAGGTCTTTCAGATGGCCATTGCTCTCGTGATGAGCGAGTTATTTTCTATAGCCCGCCAAACGTTAACTCTAACACCGTACGGAAAAATTATTTAGGTGCTATTGATGTTGAACAATATATCTCGGTCACAAAACACTTGAAGCTCGAACCCAAATTTCTTTCCATCGTTACATTTTTATATGGCATGGTATACTTTACCTACATTGATTCAACTGTCCTCGAGTGTAAGTTGTACTTTTATCAGGTCAATAATCTACGTACATAAAAATGAAACCGTATTTCCCCTGGTCACGTCATATCTTGAGAACGACTTTACCGATTTCATATTTTATTTATATAACTTGCTTCGTTGTTTGTTTAAGTTTTCTAATACTTTGCGTAAAAATATTATATAGTAAATTATACAGGTGTTTTGATATTTTATCTTCGCGGCTTTGACAGATCGCGCGTGTGGTGAATGTGAATTTCGTAGATAGCTGTTTTAATTAAATGTTTGTTGGATAAATATAATTAAATGATTAGAAAACATAAGACAAAAAGTACGTAGCAAAGCCGGAATGCAGATAATTTTCATAATGTTTTCATTCGGTAGATGCACGTTTTGTAAGAACTGGGCGTTAATACACGCCCTACCGCACCCGTGCGAAGCCGAGGCAAGTCGCTAGTAAACTCCTAAAATGTTTTATTGCTGCTGCTAATTCACGAATGTTTTGTTGGTGTTTTAAATAATTAAAACCAATAGAGCTATACATCTATTAGAAGGACGTAATAAAATGTAAAGAGCTGTTCTTAGAAGGGTCCATTAAAAATTTATGAGACATATTTACTAAAGCAAAAGGCGTGGCTGCTGATTTTGCGCGAACATTTCCGAGAAGTCTTGTTCATTCTAAGTATTGAATATTTACGTGCACATTGCTGAACTCATAATTTAATTCCGATATTTTTATGTAGATAAAATATGTAAAATGTAGATAACTTAAATTTTTGAACGTACAAAACAAATTAACACTAGAGGCGTTTTACAAATGTTCCCTCTTTTTCAAAAACTAAAGCTCAAAGGATTCCTTTTACTTCTTTATTCACAATATTTAAGAATTAAAAGGGACGGACGGTAGCTTGGCCGGATCGTTCACAGTTACACGTCTCATGGACTCTGTATTTATACGAGCTGGCGGCCCCTGTAGAACGCTCTTTTGAGAAATGCTTAATTGAACTTATTAAATCAATTTTAGAAATCTTTGATGTGGTCCAAAGTTAGCCCGCCAATTACTGTAACTGCAAGAGTCCTTGTGAGAACGACTGGTGCGAGTATGGTGACAGTTTAGTTTACATAATTGCAGTTATGTAATGAAGTAATTATGACAGAAGAAAACAAAGCAGATAATTATTTTCCAATTTCATTTACATGTAGGTCGGTTACAGGCACTCATTATGTCGCCCTTCTTTAGTATGTCACTAATCTGATCGATAAAAGTTCCACTCGGAAATCTCAATTCTGGTGACAGCATACACTTTTAAGCCGTACTTCTCCCTTCTTTAAATCCTGTTATCCAACCTCACGCAACATACTACTTAAAGGTTACATTTCAATCTCAACGGCACTTCAACTTTAAGTACCAGCTTTTCTTCTAACAGTAGTGTGGAATGTACATTATGTGGTTTTTGGTGTAAGTTCGTTAATCCCGTTTTTTGCATTACCTTCCCGTTTTCCTTCTGGAAGTCACACCCACGGTTGTTGTAGGGCGAATGATCGAACACCAGTTGCAGGTTGGTGCCGGTAGATATGAACGCGATCTCCGTGTGGCCCTCGCGGCAGCCGCTGGTGAAGCGCATCTGCCGCTCCTCTGGAGGACGGTCGCGGTACCCGGTGTACCTCACCTGAAGAAAACTCTTCACTTTTAATTTTTGTCCATATAAGCCATCAAACTCCTTATACCATGCTGGTAATACGGCAGTTCAGTACTTTACTGTGGACTTCTTATAAATAAAATCATAATAAGTTCAAACATTGGCTAGTGTTTTCTAATAAAACACTAGATCAAGATAATTTAACTACTTAAAATTTGGTAAACTAACACTTAGTATTTTTATAGGCCTCGGCTAGAATTTTATAAAGAAGTTAAATCGTTAGGATCGTACATTACTAGCTGTTGTAACTCATCATGTTGATGGCCACGCCCAAGTTATATTTGTCGGCAAGTCATTTCTTTTAATTGTAATTAATGTAAAACAACATTAGTCATTGCATACTTTATATAATTATAATTAAATTTACGCAAGAATACATAATAAATTAATGTTTGTCGAAAAATAACTGTAAGTAATTTTAATAATGTAACATAGCAAACGGTTATTACAATTAAATGATTATCATTAAACAAAGTTTCCTGTTTTTGAGCAGGCAGCTTGCAAGACCATTTACTATTTAGCGCTTTATTATTACCGTAAGTAACGTTTATTAGTTGTACAAATAAATAGCATACCTCGCTCTCCCTGCTCAGTCTCTTGAACAAATCGTCCGATTCAAATTTAGCCTTCTGATCAGGGACGACCCGGGGCATCTTGAAGATGAAGCGAGGCTTCGGCTGCTCGTACAGCCCTATAGAATCGAAGGGTAACATGCCTGCGAGCGCAGCGGGGTCGCCCATGGCGTGCATAACAAATAACGTTATTCTTACACGCGAACAACCTCAAACATCACAATACGCACTGACTCAGACGAAACGATGATTCAGTAAGGTATTCCGAAAAGCGAACGGTTGGGTCAACACGTCTAGCTAGCAATGGTGGCAAGCGCTTACTGAATGATCGCTCGCACGATCGCTCTGAGAAGATTTCCACCAGGGCGGAGCTCCCCATGGTGGGGCGGCGTAGCACCAATCCCGAGAGCCCCGGACACCACCCTGCTCGCCCATACGCCTTCCTTGCTCGATTTCGGGAGCTTTCGAGCGTTAAGAGGGTTTTCTCCCCTCGAAACGTATCAAAATAAATACTGTAAACGACAAAGCACATGAATTTATAATGATGGGCATTATGCTCTTTCGGCGTTTCGAGTGTTTTATATATTTGTAGCGGAGCCTTTGTTCCATTGTAGCGAGATAAATGTACCCTATGTACCTACGAGGGGGGAATATAAGGGGACCGATCCCGGCATCTGATACAAATGGAATGAAATGCGATATTTTTGTCAAGTTTACTATAAAAAAACGCGTAAAGAGGTAACTCTATTGCATCAGTTATTAGCATCTGGATAACATTCGGGAGTTATTCATGACGTTATAAAATACTTCAAAATTAATATTTAGTATATACACCATAGCTTTACATGTATAACTCCTGATGCCTCGTTCCACACAAATTTAATATTCAGAACCGAGCTCGAAAAAACGAGCGCATAGGTACAAATAAATACAAATATTATTCAAAATTAAATAAAATTACAAAACATATTTTAACAAGACTTTTTTATCGTCCTTTATATTTCATTTCGTATTGCTCGTTGTGATGTTCGCACACTTATCTTTTTTGGCGGTATAAATTTTACTCAATTTCATAGCACAAACCGTCATTTTCAAACGAATGACTGACCTGGAATTTGTTTGTTGTTGTCAAAAGTGACGCAAGAAGGACTTGTGTGAGCCGGATGCTCCACCCAGAGGTACCTATGCAACATATTTTCTACACACATTTGCTGGATGCTCCACCTAGAGGTGTGCAACATATTTGCTATACACATTTGCCGGATATCTTTATATGTTTAGATAAAGTTGATATTTTTAAAATAAAAGAGGAACAACTTATAATTTTCTGTAAGTATGATGATGCTGCCTTTTGTTGTGGAAAGAAGATATTGTTCGCCTTTTCAGGTCAGATGTTTTGTACATAAATTGTCAAACAATCATAATGGATACGTATTTAATTCATTGTAGGGTAATAAAGTATATACAATATACATATATAGAAAATAAATTATAAAATATTTTATGATGTTAAAAAAAAACCGTTGTTTTTCAGGAAATTGTTCACTGTTGTGTAATACCTATACGTTATATGATAATACATAGACAAGGCTGAAAGTGGCTTAGTGAAGTCACTACGTTAAAAAACGAACAGCTAAAAATACGTGAGGGGCCGCAGGAGATGCTTGATAAAATCATAAATGTAAAAAAATACATATTGTTATGATTCGATCATTGATCATTGTATGTTACAGAACAGGAAGCGAATTTCTAAATAACTGTATTTATCTTCTTGAGAAAGTAACGAAAATAATAAGCACAGAAATATTGGTGCATTATTTTGAGTGTGTATCCCAATTAGATTTCGTTCATTTTATTTAAATAGAAAAGAGATTATTTACAATGAATGGGCGCTGTATACCTAGTTAAGTTATACCAAATTTTATTGAAAAAATGAAACGAGGACGAAGTTAGGCGGTCCAAATTAAAATTAACCAATGGCGGACACGTTACATCCACCAGCCGCACCAAATACACGATGAGTCAAATATTTTAAAAAAGGCCATAACAATTGAACTGCTACGATGACGGAATATGTCGTAATACTGAGCGGATGTGGAGTTCCACTGGCTTCGGTTAAGTCTCAACCAAATGGGCATAGAAACCGAGATAGGCCGAAGTTAAAGCGACGGGATTGACAGGAGCTAGAAAAAAACAAGAAAGTTTTATGAAAAGAGTTACATGATCAGGCATGGGCCCGCCCTTTAGTTCTGCAGACGAAGATAGCGAGCTACAAAAGTATAGGTATATTGGAAAAAACAAATGTTACGGATCTTATTGCGTTTATATTATGTTTACCTTTCACTGTGAACTCATTCTGAATAGATCGGAGCAAAAATAATAACTGAAAATAAGAGGGTACTTCGCCAGCAACTTTGACTTTGGGGCGTCAGACGCCTCAGTCCCCCGTGAGCGTACCTGAAAGTACACGGAGCGTCGGGAACAAAATAAATAAATAATAAGTTTTGAAAATAAGTTTAATAAATCGTAAAATAAACGCATTAAAATCGGAAATAATCATTTCATTCCAATGCGTAGTATTAATTAGTAATAACATACATATACCTAATGTATAAGATGTTTCAATGAGCGTTTAGAGGAAAAGATAAATAAGAGTGTTAAGTTGTTTATTTTTTTTCTTTTTTCAATCAGTATAAACTGTAAGCCTGGGTAGGTTACTTCAACCAAACTTGTGCTATAAATTAAACTTTTGACGATTGGTCTTTTTGCCATAAATAAGTTTCGGCGCATTGACTTGAGCACAGCGCGAGCTTTTGTTACGCGCCTTAAGTAAATTAACAAAAGGCATCGCAAAGTTTTGTCGAACAAAATATTTAAAAGGTATCGATGAAAGATCGAAGGCCGATAACGACGTCTCCGAGTGTCGGCATTGTTGCGACATCCTATCCAGAGACTGTCACTTAAAGTGATCTATAGTTAGTTTTGTTAACAGAAACATCTGATATTTATACCCATTATCGTAAGTGCAGTAGAATTACGTTATCTTGGAACTTTATCTTTCATTTTGCTTCAGGATATCGCAGATCAGATATCATTAGAATACTGCTTGATTTTATACTATGTTCAGGTTAATGTCACGCTTATAGCACGGCGGTTGATTTGTAGCTGTATAAATGGGGAATAAATGTGAAGAGAAAAATAACATGTCTTTATCGACTCTAGTAGAAAATGATTTTTCTGTTACATTTAACTTTTGTCTATGCTGTAAGTAAAGCAAGGCATCCAGAGCAAAGCTGCTAATAGAATTAGTGGTACTGCAGAGAAATGAAAGCAAAATTTGTCATTCCGTCTTAACCGCAGAAGCGAGGCTAATGACCGGGGGGAGGATGATGATGAGTATGTTGTACTTTTAAAAGGGATCGGACAAAGCAAACAGTAGCCAAACATATTAAACGATCAATAGATTGAACAGGAAATGTAAAAACAAATTCAGGGAATACTACTAAGAGTAAACAAAGACATGCTTGTAGATTATATTAGCAAAAAGTTGTCTCGATGAAAAAAATGAAGGCACGTGTCAGTGAGCGCGGCGTTTGATCTCTGGCAACTTCGGCGCGACGCTCTGCAGCGAGGACCGCGCACGCGTCCCAGCCTGATCGATAACGTGCAACTATCTGCGGATCACGTACAGATCACGTGCCAATAACAATCTCATATCAAGCAGGGAACGAGGATGAGCTTGAAATCTTTAGATTGACAAAATATGTGGGCCAGGAAGATGTCGTCAGGGGTAGTAGTCAGTAGCCGTTGCTTTTGACGTTGAATTATTGCACTTTTTCCAGAAATTTTTCGCTTAGGTTAAGTAATTTAAAATTAGAATATTTTATCAAGTCGTTATTGCTTTAAATTATTAGTTCGTTTAACCGTTGCCTAAATGTGTTACAGATAGTGAAGCAGTGCCGCAATGATTCCCACAGAACTTGCTCCCACGCCCACGCGCCGGCTCTACTTTGACGATACTAGAAATTGATAAAGTGTAAAAACAATTATTTATTTTTAAAGCCTTTTTCCCTTAATAAATTACTAGGAATTAATTTGAAGCGCCAACAGCCTAATGGTATAAATGTAAATGGACTGCCGAGCATATGGTCGTGGGTTCGAATCCGCCATTCGAATATTGTCGTGAACCACATCCAGCACAAGCTTTTCTAGCTTAGTTGAAATGGTTAAAAGAAATATTAGTAAGTTAATAAAAAATCGACAAATATTTCAATAAAAATAGCACTTCATGGCAGGTAGTGTCCCTCGCTCGACATTTTTGTAACTTGATTTTGCGTATAAAACTTGGAATTATAGGAACTGTCAAAAAGTTTTCATTGGTTGCCCTGGTCATGTTTGTCACGTCTTGTAATACAATATCAAAGATTACGTTATTCTTGTGTATACATACATACATGCATGTGAATCTCTACGTCCGTCTGATTTTCTACGTCCATACATGGACATAGATGTATGGCTGTAGAAGAAGCGAGAGAGGTGTGCAAGGATCGCGCAAAAATGGAAACCCCTCTAGGTTACGGGCGTGTACTTTTAAGTAATTTTGTAAATTAGTTGTTTTCACATCTTCAAAGGAACTAATTTTAAGGAGAGAAGTATGAGTATCGAACCTTTAGAAACGACATAGGAAACAAGTTACTTTACAATAGTAGAGTTGGTGCAGAAAGGTGTGTGTTCTCAGCTCAGGCAGCAAAATCCGGTCTCAGGCGTTCGTTCATAAAACCTGAAAACTATAATGAACCTTCATTATAGTTTTCAGGTTTTATGAATAGTTTTGATAGTAAGTCGGTTTCAGAGAACATTCGCAGATCATTTAAAAGAAAAAGATGTCATGCATTAATATAACAACGTTTACGCAATAATAAATAATTGACAGCTGCGTCTGTAAAATTTTATAATATAAATATCTTGATACATAGTTGTAAGCCGCATCCGGCGATAAAGTAACTCGTTGCATTTAACAAAAACAACTAGGTTAGAATTGGGTTATATATTTTATTTAAAAGTTACAGTTATATTTTCTCTCAAACGCCATAAGTATAACAATAGAAACTGGGAAATAAAATGCGAAAATATACTTTACTATTGAATTTAGTACAAAGATTTGGGCAATAACCGTTCATAAAGTTTTAGGAATTCCTATGCTTCAATTGTAAAACCCGTTGTAGCATTCGAACCGTATTGTTTATACAACAGAAGATAACACTAAGCAAGGCCATTGCAATTCTCACCTCGGGGCTACACTGGTTATAATTTTTACGAGTTGTCATAAATCACGGCATTGTTAGAAACTAGTTCATTTCCATATTTGCTCAGCGACAATGACCGTGCCGACATTTAATTAATTGATTCATAAACCGTTTTCATTGCACTGCAACAAAAACTACGCATTGACCCCTAAATAAAACAATATAAGCTAGCATTGAAAAAGGGTTACAACATGTTTCCATTAGCGTATTTAATATGAGCTATTTTCGGCCAGCGGTAACATTAAGGGTTCTTTTCCTTCATAAGCTTTTGGTATTAAAATATTGTCAATTTTTAAGTTGCTTATATGATCAGTAGTTTGCATCACGTTACGTGTATATCTTATGATTATAACGTCCCATAAGAATATGATCTTAGATTTTTGCATAGGTCAAGGTCAAGGTTATACGATGTATACAAATTCATAGAACAATACTGTCTAACCCAGCTGCAGCAAAATAAGAAACTGAAGTTAACGGAGTCTTGCAGTTGTTACTAATGAGGGTCAGACTAAACGAATTGCATTGCCAAGCAATCCTCCAAGCAAACATGTGTAACGGTTTAAATATGGCGTATGCCTGTACATGATGAGTGGTTTTAATATATCATAATAAATGTTAAGCATAATATTAATGTATAGTAAAATTTGAATGTTCACCTACATTCAATAAATAATTAGCATATAAGTATTTCTGTCTGTAACTGTTTTAGTGCTTCATATTTTCGTTAAGTATTGGTTAGACGGTGTTCGTGAATCATACTAAATTTGAAGGTTTTACTGTCTTCATTTGGCGAGATCTGCTCGGGCGGCAGAGGAGCCGAGCCGCCGGTCGCTCGTAAACGCTCAAAGAGACCGTCTAGCGTTGTTTATGCGAATGATTCCGGTCAACGCTTTGTCTCTCACCGCGCTGCCTTCGGACGACACCCTAATAAAAGGCGTGGCAAAAAATGCCCTAATGGCTGTTGATCCTATTTCAAAGCAAT
This sequence comes from Papilio elwesi, assembly GCA_029849275.1. NCBI lineage: Eukaryota > Metazoa > Arthropoda > Insecta > Lepidoptera > Papilionidae > Papilio > Papilio elwesi. Next base: position 6,862,256 of record CM056687.1, on the reverse strand, counting down.
AAAATGCAACAAAATTAGCTTTTGTTAAATTTAGAACAGCAAATGTCCGAAGTCCTGTCGTATTCAGAACTCGTTTCAACGGATCGACTTCAAAAGGGCCTATTGTTTTATGGGCGTGTAACTTTTGGACCATTGTTGCAATAAAATAAGAGAATTGCAGCTAGCTGTAATTTTTAATATATCTTTATTAAGGTAAAACAAGTAAAGTTGGACCAGTTGTATTTCAAATTCCCGAAAAGTTGAATCAATAATTGTGTTTTTGTTGTTTTCAAAAAGAATGGTATCGATTGTCGAATTCTGCAAAGCTGGTTTTTTTACTGATAAGCTACAATTTTCTAATTTAAATTACCTTAGGTGCTCCGTCGTGCTTCATCACTTTATCGTTTTTTACTGTCATATATAACATCAATAAGGAAAACTAATATGTATAATTAATCTAACATATAAAACAAGGAAAAACACTGCGAGTAAAGCGTTGTATTAATTTTAATTTTGTGCATGCCTTTCGAATTTGGCTGAGAATTTTAGTATGAACAATGTTTTAAGTTTCTCGCAAACGTCATATCGTCGGTGCGTTGCATACAGATTACATCGAGACGAGACCGGTTTGCCCGGTGTCAGTGTGTTAGCATCAGTGAGGCAACATACGTCATACTTTTTACACGTATACAACCGGAACGGGACAGACCTTGTTCTGATTAGCACGTCAATATTTTTTCCTCGTATTAAGTTTTATTATTCAGTGAGTGGAAAATTCATTGTCATTAATTAATTGTAATTTGTTTATCTTGTATCAACTCCTGTTTTACGGTGTTCTTTATTTCTCTATAAATGATAAAAATACTTAACTCAGTGGTAACTGGAACTCTGTCGACTTTTCATTAAACAACCATACATTTATATACCCCCGATTCCGACCTTACCTTAGATAGCATGTTCCATACAAATTCAATGTTTAAAAATATTCGTCATTTATTTGTGCAATAATATTTCTTGTAAAAGGTGATTTATCATCGTGAACAGTTTTTATCTCGGTGTAAGATTTTGCAAGTTTTGACAGCGCGCCCCGTCATTTTTTAAATAATAAACACGGAGACTTAGTATTCGTAGCGCGGGAAACACTTGTGTGGACAACCTTATCGAAGTAACTTATTGGCAACTCAAGTGGCTGGTTTACTTTTGGCATGCCGATTAGGTAATATCAATCTTTATACATATATTATAAAGAGAACGGATTAGACTGTTTAAGTAGCAGCATCTGCATCTTTACTCTTGATCAGGGAAGTTCTCCGTGGTGTCTGCCGTGGGTTGCCCCTTCTTCCTCCTTCCCCTCCTCTCTTCTCTGTTTCCTACATACCGCTATACCTGATGCTGGGGAATAATAGTCGTCTCTTAACATAACATGAGCCGAATACTCTATTAGCACCTTCGTCTATAAAATAATTAAATTAATCGGCTATTTATTGAACGTAGTTTCTTTACACTACATGTAAACGATTACAAATGTAACTTTGTAGTTGTTCTTCAATGACCAAGTCTCTGTGGTAGCAGGTTAAACTCATCTTTGATGGTACATAATTATGGTATGGTATATAAATCTTTGCGTCATTGCATTGCAACTAAGGTTCACAGGGTTATTAGAGTAAGTCAAATAATAATTTTACAATGTTAGCCATAACTTCGTCTTATTACAATACTCATTTTTAAAAGTGCGTACAAGGTGCTAAATTAATTTATATTACTAATACATTAAATATATTTTCTAAATCTCAATTGAATTGCTTTCCTAAAGTTAAAATTACTACGACAGCCTTGGCAAAACCCCATTCCTATATGTTCCAAGATTTGCGCTTTGTTTAGTTGGGTTTTTTTAAATATCAATAAAGATATGAAATCGCTGACGTTTAAAGTCAATAAGAATAAAATAAGTGCTGATTATGCAACTGAACTAGGACTGAAGGCTAAATCTGATTGTCGGTGACATCAACTAGGAATTTTTCAATAAGGGTGTAAATAAACACAAACATTCTAATATTTTATTTATCAAATACAGACTCATCACCAACATAATTATAGTTTGTTTGTACGTATCTTTTACATTCATTGTAAACCAAGCACCCACGATCTAGGAACAGTTATGTAAGTTGATTTTCTGATAAAAACTACTAAGTAAGTATTTTGTGTTAGGAAATTAGGTTTTCGGGCAGATTGTGCAGAGTATAATTTTGTAACTTATTCAAACATAATTGGTCGGTGCTGGTCGCTTCACTTTATGCTCTCCCCGGCGCAATTTCCCGGCCGAATTCTGGTCCTCTTCTTTCTCCCATTTATTTTCCACCACCATCACAATTTTTCGCATTGCGTCGAGTTTTTCACCTACTTACTACAACTGGTTAATCGAAGAGAACGTAAATTAAGTTTCAATAAAATATTTCAATGTTATTTACTTCAACACCGGCCGTGCACTTTTAAGAGGTAATTCCCTAATACCGTCGCTCTTATGGTAGGTGATGATGTCATCAACGAAATTCACCGAAATGATTTAGGATTTTGAACAGTACTACTACTACTCACGCATGGGCTGACTCGACCGCTGAAATACCACGACCTCACAGAAGGCAAGCGTGAAGTATAAGTATTCTGCGTTGCGACTGATAAGTGAGGCGCTGGGGGCCGTCCAGTCCTTTTCTAACAAAGAGGATGGGAAGGGTAAGAAGATTTGGCGGGCGACGGTATAAATACACAAAAACCTCCTTTTCCTGTTCATTCCTGTTCAACTACTCTTTCCATTAAAAGTAATAATCGTATCTGCTATTCATTAGCTTGTTGCAGATGCATATGGGTAGCGGTGACTTATTATCAGGTGATCAGCTTGTTCGTTTTCCATTTTCTCCGATAAAAAGTATTTTGATACACTATCTACCTGAACATAGGATACATCAGCTGAACATAAGCTCCACGCATAGCTGATGCTTGCTTAGATTCTCATTTAGCTTACAAAAGAGAAGGCAAAACGACTTACTACAAATTAAACGCAAGGTTACATGAACAAATATGTCTAAGCATCGATGGCATTGTCCGACGAGGAAACATTGGCGAGCGTTGCTGCTGCCAAATATCAATATGCCATACGAACCTTTACTGTTTAGTGACTCACCTATTGTCGTCTTGCCAATGCTTTTTAATATACTAATACATCAATGCGATTATAAAAACGAATGTAAGATTGTTTGTTTGTTTGTTACGCTTTAACGCTTTAAAGAGTCAACCGATCATCATGAAAATTTGTCAAATTATAAGAGGCAGAAAAAAGGATATAGGGTACCCTGGAACAAAAAAACTTCCCGACGGATAGAAAAATATAACTTAACATGGTAATGTTATAAGAACTTGTGTTGATTATAACAACTTTATGACACATTTTCTTATAATTCGAAGTTATGCGCAGAATTAAATTGCGAAAAATTCCAACGAGGAAAATAAGAAATGGATATGTGCGCCGCCGCGGGCTGCGGCCGGTTATGATATGACGTAGCTGGATAAAATAAAATTATAATAGAAATACACTGACGCCCGCAACCTAATAAAGGTAGTTAAATGTTTAAATCCTGGATTTGTAATTATAAGTCCAAGCATATATGCCGGGTGCTAGCAAGTATTAGGTAGGTGGCAGGCTATTATATTTACAGTATGTTTTATACATTATAGTTAATTAACGGTACTTTATAAGTTTTGACACTATGATAAACGATGTATATGCAGAATGTGAAATGTTGATAGTATAGGCTATATACATATGCAAGAGATCAATCAACAAAATGTGTACTCATATGAGACAGCGTCGTTTCAATTAGGCAAACGAAGTCAAGACGGAACGCCTATCTTAAACTAGGATATCTACTTCCAGGCCCATTTCGAAACAAACTAGTGAAGAACGCAAAAATTGGATTTCGAAAATGCGGGCTTACATAAAAAAGTTCCGAACAGAGAAAATAAACGTAAATCACGGTCTTGACTTGGTAAAGGATCGTTTATCTAACGAGTCGGAGGAGCGACGTGCCTACGTATTGGCTTAATACAACGTCGTTTTAAAGTAAAATGAGAACATCGTCAATGTAAAGTCAATTTCATAAGCTTTACTAAGAACAACTGGTTAGATCTTGATCAAATTTATATGCGAATACATGATTACAACCAACTTTCAATCAAAATAAGATAATCAACCAAAGTACATAGTAATAAACATATGGCTAAGCCCGGCCGTCTACTACGCGGCTTTAGAAATCACTTGCGCGTAGTTCTTACTTACTTTGTAGTTTAAACTTTTGATATCTTCTAAATTATTGGTCGGAATGATATAGTTAACAGAGCAATTATAATCTATATTAAATTCTCTTGATTATTAACACATTTAAACGGATAAGGATTCATACCGAACGCTAATACTAGCGTAGTAAGTTGCGTATGCGTTTTAATTAATGTTTCCTAAGAAAAAAGTGGTTATTGTGAGACAACCATAGAAGATATATTTCATCGCGGACTTTTATGTTGCTTATTTAAAGAGCTACAATTATTTCATACATTATTTTAATGTAAGTTCTGTAGTTTAGCCCACTTAAGCTAAGAAAGTAAATTTCAACTTTTTTTATATTACGCATTATTAAGAATAACTCAAATACTACCGGTCGGATCTTGACTAAAAAATGGGACCAATCGGGCAGCACTAGCTCTCGAACAAAAAAGAATTATCAAATTCGGTTCACCAGGAGCGGAGTTATGACGTAACAAACATAAAAAAAAACAAACTAGTCGAATTGATAACCTCCTCCTTTTTGAAGTCGGTTAAAAACAGATTTATTGCTAATTAAATAATTAAATGTCAAGGAACAAACACATTTCGATTAATAAATTGACAAAATCTACATCTATCTAGAACAATTTTCTAGACCAAACCAACGACGCAAAGCGCCAAACAGACCAAGCTATAATACATCATGGGTACTTGTCCGGACCCTGTATATGTTACTCATAACCTGGTCCAAGAGCCTCGAGGGAGGACCTCCGCTTGAGCGCATTCTATACACGCTTAGCAACTTAGTATTCCAATTCAATACCCTGAAGGGCGAACCACGGATGGATCTACCATCGGATCTCGAGTCGAAGTCAAAAACGATTCGTGAAAAAAGAGGTAGTGCCCATTTGCTTGTGCTCGTCTTAGCGCAGGCAGTACCGCGCCGCCAGAAGGCCGACAAAAGTGTAAGCGAGACTACGTTTTGTAAATGTTGACTTTAATTCGGTAGATATCACTTCTTGTAGATTTACAAACAAGGAAAACGTTACGTCGAATAAAGTTACATTTCTTGGAATTAAATATTATCCTGTCGCCGCGTAATGTTGAGTGTGTACAAGGTTTTAGGAAGAAGTAAATAGTATAGTATCCTTGTGATAGCTATAAATGAAATTCGAGAAATTCGAAAATCGAGATGTTGTTGCGGATAGATTTGAAGGAGATGAGATACAAGGATTAGGTCATTCTAATTCACAACCAGCATCCCAAACAGAGATTTCATAAAATGGTCAAACAAATATTCGATATGTTTATATTTACAATTAATATAAATTAGGACTCTTAAATACAACCTGTAGGAGGACTGTTACTTTAACCAAGTAATTCTTTGTTCCATAGAAATAATACACACGCTGCACTTAAAGTTGCAAAGGTCTTATAAATATCTAAGGTAACGATAAGCAATGTCTTATGCGCGAACTTGTTTGCATGGCAAATCATATATTACATAGCAGCATATCCTCATCGATGAGCGCTTGCGGAACGTGGGCACAAAATATGTTCGAGGTTCCGTTCCCGCGATTAAATCTAATCGCGGGATCAATAAATATCTATAAATATAAATCTAAATCTATCTATCCGGAGGCCTAATTCTAGTTCTCTCTCCCTTCCCACCCTTTTCTTATAAGGAAAGGATGGAAAGGGGAAGAAAACTTGACGTTGGAGGGGTTGTATAGAGATTGGAAATACCCATTCTCTGTTTGTCCATTAAAGGTGGGCAACGCATCCGCAACTCATTAGTTAGTTGCAGATGTCTATGGGTAGCGATCACTTGACATCGGGTGAACCGCTTGCTCGTTTTCCACCTAGTAGTATAAAAAAAAGTCTTGTACTCGTTCATTGCATTATTACACATTTTTAATTGCAAGTGGCCTGTTCGTAATATAAAATTTAAAACCGATGCAAATAGCTTTTGGGCGTTGCGTTGACGGACCGATACCACTATATAGTTTTAAAAATCAGAATTACGAACCCTGTGGCACGGTGCGTTCACAAGAAGCGCGTTGACGATACGTGCGAGCAACGCAGACACGGCCCGAGAGGCAAAGCGGCGAGCGTTGCTACTTGCTACACGTTGCAGAAGCGACATCGCGACGCACCTCAGTATTTTACAAGCTTCAAATTCTACTTTTAAGCAAATTGACAGCGATGCTGCGTCCTTTCAGAAATGTCAGTTGTTATGCACGGGAGCCGACTATGCTAAACTAGTACATTCTCGAGCGTTAATGATGCCTATTGGATTTTGGAATTTAGATGGTAGAAAGAATTAAAAGATTTATGAAATTTTTACTTTTAGCGCTGGGGAAAGGATGTACAGTCTTTATTTACGATTTTTGTTACTTCGGCTTGTTGAAATCGTCTGATTATCACGTGATCCTTAAACGATTTCCTTTAAAAAAAATGACTGCGCTCTATGATGTCCAGGTGATGGTTTTGTTTAACGAACTCCGTACTCCTCTGCGTCGCGCTAAAACTGTGGATTATTAAAATCCACACTTATTAATATGTAAATAACCCTTCCTTCCTATATTAATCCGATTTTTTGTACAAATTTAATGAGCCACCCTAAGCTCGCGCCTTAACATAAATGACTGATTTGTGGTGTACCTCCGCTATGTAAATCTGACGCGCTCGAGGATGTACAGATCTCCGCTTCGGCATCCGTATCTTTGCGTTGCATCACCGGATTGTGTCGTGCGGTCCGTCGAAATAATTTCTTTGCATCGACGCAAACAACACAAACGCAACGACCGTGCGGCATCTCACTAACATTTCACGATTTTGTTTAGCACACGTGTCCTCTAAAGCCAACTGTTGCAGGTTCGAACAGTTCGGAATGAAGTGTTTCCCCCTTATGATTATGGCTACCATCGACAAACACATTTAGGTTACTTGGAATAGTTTGCTAAAATGTTACTAATACATTTCTATATTATTGTTTCTACACTGGTTTAATGTTTGTGGATTTTATATAAAATTTATAACATGTTGTTTTACTAGGCATACCTCGACCCACAACGTGCGCGTTGAGTCAGTAAATACCGGAAATACCTCGGCACTCACCGTCAGAACAGTTGAATTGTGCGGCGTCACGTTTAGATATAACGTCATAGTATTTGCTCACAATGTACGTCATAGTCGGCGGATTTATCAAACCTAATTGAGGTCGATAAATTGACGTAAAAACCGTTAACCTGTAACGGCCTTATCATATGTCAAACAAATTGATATTTAAAGTCTTTGCAATTAAAATTATTATCATAACCAATATGGTTAAAAAGTGAGGCAAATTTAAATCATCTGAACCCATTTTTCTGGTGACTTGAACGTAGAAGAGAAAATAAACTCAACGATATTTAAATTCTTACAATATTAACACCTTAAAATATTAATAGAAATAGCCATAAGTTCCGCCTGACGTTGTGTGTTTGAGGGACACGTTATGACTAATACGTAACGTAATAAACTGTTGTCAAATGAAACTTGTTAACAGATAAAAAGTGGAGAACTACCTCAGACTTTTTTTAATTTATGTAATATTTTCATTGGTCTTATTATCTTACTAATATCCTACTAATAATATTATAAATGCGAAAGTTTGTAAAAATGGATGTTTGTTAGTATTTTACGCAAAAACCATTTAATGGATTTTAATTAAATTTTAGGATATTATAGTTTCTACATCAGAATAACATATAGGTGATAATTTATAAAGATATTTTGTGAATTGACTAAAATATAATGATGAGTGTCAAGTAAGGAGGAAAAAATTCCGCCATATGCGAGCTATTCTGGTGTACGTTGCAAAAACCACTCAAGTTACACGTATAATGGAAATGTTTACCTTAAATTGTCCTACAAGAAAGCCAGCGACAGCATATATCTTTTATGTGTAAGCCATCGCTATTATTAATTATAGGGCGGAACAAAAAAAAACTGCTGGCCACATATCGAAATAATAAGGCCGAAACAATAAGGTTAACTTTAAAAGTTAATCAAAAATGTAATAGGAAGGGAAAGTAGGAAGCGGAAGAGGATTTGACGGTTGAGGGGAAGGATACGAAAAGGAAACATCCTTGCTTACCACCAAAAAATAGAGAGGGCAATGCTTAGAGTCTATTTGCGAGGTGGCATCTGAAATGTTGTGATGCGCAGCAGAACCAAGGGCAATTAAGATGCCCTAAAAATTGAAAAACTTAAGTGACAATAGGTCGAACACATTATACGCAGAACTGATGGCCGAAAGTTCCTGGAATGGCGGCCACGCGCATGTCGATGCAGCGTACATAGGTGAGATTCCCGCAAGATGGACCTACGCGTTGGTCAAAGTTGCGGGAGTCCACTGGATGAGAGAAAAAGTTCGTTGAAACTGTTCCAAATTCAAATAAGCTACTGACTCATGTTGAGCATTTTGCTCACGCAAACCTATAACATATTACTCTAACAAATATCGTCTACCGAGACTAAAGGCTACTGTCACTACAGTAAGGTAAGCTACGTATCTATAGTGGAATAAGTAGGTCCTACGAGCCTACGCTGTGCTAGTTATACTTTATCGCGGTAATTTGCATTTATAAAATACCTAAAATTTATGAAATGTAGGCGTATAGGATAATAATAGAAACATAAGGTTCTGAGATCTACGCCTCGTCGAGGCTGAAAAAAAGGCGTACATCTATAAAACGTAAATCATAAATCAATATCGACAATTATGGACGTAAGCGGATTTGTTGTTGTACAGAGTGAAAAGTCATTAATCAACGTTTGTCGCAACGGCCGCTCGCACTCCAGTGGCGCCCGCTTACGCATCATTACAGAGAGCTTATTTTGTTAAAAACGGACTGCATCTTTTATAGCGTGTTATCTTCAAATGAACACAATAACAAGTTTAATAATGGAAGTGATTAATGTGCGAGCAGGATGACGCGCACTTCTAGACGAGGGTTCGGGAGGCGCGAACACGACAGAACTGGCAACCCCGCGCGCAGCTAACGCGCCCGCCCCAAATGACCAAACATTATTTAATTGAAATAGAAGTGAAAGGGTGACAATTGTAATAGAAAGGAATAAAAAAGGGTTCACTTTTTGCGAGCGATGAAATATAGCTCAAGCCGTGCATTGTAACATTTGTGCTAAACTAGATGCGTAAGATAATTAATAACTGTTTTATTAAATGTCGCATCGGGCGGCGGCTCCATGAGGGTGATGTGCGTCTTGAACGTATTGGGAGATAGAAGTCTCGAGTCAGCGAATTTAGTGCACCTGTAACATTGTTTAAATAACATAACATAAGTTTATGAATTTAAGATAGAATCATAAATCACGTTAAAAGTTGTTTACGCGCTCGCTTCCTTGTAACATAAAGGAGTCTGATCGAAATAGAAACGGACTCGTTCCGACATTCGCTAACTAATGATCCCGTGTCACAATGGCCGCGCCGCTCGCTCCCCGCCGTTCGACTCTAAGCTTCTTTGTCAACGAAAATTTTAACACTTCAATGTTTGATTTGTGCGAATTTGCGACATTAGCAAAAAATCGATTGACACGTAGCGTTTTTATCGATGTTTGTGTTGCTACCTGAATCTTTTATAAATAAAAAAATAAGGATAGGTAATACAAATGTTGACAGACGGGTGCTTTCGCCTCTCAAAAGAATACGTATGACAGTCGCACCGAGTCGTTGACTCCAGTGTGCGACAATCGACAATGCACGACGCGACGTGTGAATAATCGATGTTCACTTCGACAGATATCTTTTCAAAGATTAGCACGGGTGAAGTAATTCTGCATATATAGTGAAAGTTGATTGCCTATGTGCGTTCTAGTAAAATTCTTTTCTCCTAAACGACATATGAAGTAGCCTGTACAGAACATAAATTTATATGTATCATCGAAATAAAATGTATTTTTTAATTGCATATCTAGAATTTGGCCATGTATTATTTACTATCTAGCTGTAGTTTAGATTTTAGTAATTGGCTCATATTAAGAGCCCCAAATCTAATCTTATTCTGAACTTTATTTTGGACCTTTTTCAGTCCTACGTACACAGTCATCACTTCATTTTACAAATCTTCATGGCCGTAACTAGTAGCATATACTGGCGTAGATCGTACATACTACCTTATTATGAAAGGAAGAGGATTCGGGATATTTGGGGATGAATATGAAAAGGAACTATTATCATTTTTCTTTTATAGATGTGAGAATATTTCCTTTGAGGCGAAGTGTAGTGGGAGTGTAAGGTGGACGGCAGCGGTCTTCGGTTGACAGCGGGACGGAAGCGTCATAAGGCCACGCTTCGACAGAGTCTGGGACCAATCCGGTAATACTAATCAAGTAACGGCCCGAGCCGAGGCTCCCTACTCTACGGAGGGAGCTCACGAGCTAAGGTACTCTTAAACAGGCTTAGGCTAAACGTCTTCTGCGCCCTGCCGCCTCGACCCGGTGTAGCTGTAGATGCTTCTTCTAGGAAAACAGTGACAAGTCAGTCGCAAAAAAAAGAATCTGTGGGTAGTACTTTGTACGGGTTGGTTAGCAGATCTAAGGGGACCTCTCTGCGAAACGATAAATACGTCTAGAAGCTGTCCTACGGCTCGTTATACAGAGTATCTTTGAAAGTGTAACTTCATACTGGATTAAAAGTGTTTCGTTGTTGCTCTTATCCAACGTTACGCCACGCAGATGTAAGCGAGCGAAGAATATCGGCCTGCGCGATTGCTAGGACTACCGGTACAAGACAAGACACCCCTTTCGTGTCTACTCTCCGACATATATAACGGACAGAGGAATGTCAGTCTAATCTGCATATCATTTGCTCGTTATAGATCAGGTGAAGTCCTTGCTCGTTCTTCCCTTTCTGCTATAAAACGTTATTTTTTTTTAAATCTGATTTAAATGATCTCACAGGATGTCTGTGCAACAACTGATGATTTTCAGATTTTGGCCAGCCTACATGTTGAACGAAGTAGAAGGACAGATAAAGTAAAGAAGAGGAGGAAAGGGTGAAAAATATAAAATACCTGCACTTCACGCTAACCTTCTGCGAAATTGTGGTACTTTCCCGGCCGAGTCGGGGAAATACAAGCACTTCGACTGATTTTAAATTTTATTTACGTACGTAATATATATACTACACAAAATTGTAACGAGAAATGATTTGATTACTTTTTGTTTGTTCGTAATAAACTCAAAAACTGTAAAACCGATTTTTAAAATGTATGCACCAATAGAAAGCTCATCAGCGTTACCTAGGATCATTTTTATACCCCAGTGAAGCCGGAGCGGGCTGCTGGTGGGTGTTTAAATATTAAGTTCGGCTACATCACCATTCGGTTCAATGGCGCTGGACGGGACCAGAGTAAGCAAGGCGAAGGGCGAGAAGCGTGAAATCAAATTGTTAACACGACGCAGAGAACATATTGATATTTTAATTAGATTTACGAAGTCGGGCCTCGCAGCTTCGCGGGCTACACCCAACTCTTTGAGCCGATCTAATGGCACCCCGTGGACTATAGTTAAGGGTTGTCGGACCCCGCTTTTGTGCCTCTCAATATTTACTCGCAAATGCATTAAAGTAACAATACTTACTTAGTTTTTTAAGTTTTCGTACAGCTTCCGTGTTATCGTTTACAAAAGCTTCGGGAATGTCGCTCGGGGCTTAATTATAGAGAGGCGTTGCGCAGCAGGTTACTTCAACAGAAAGGTACGGCGACGAATAAAATCATAATTTCTTTTTCGCATATGCGCTCCCAGCTAATAGTTACATTTAAAAAATGCTTTGTGTGATTTTGCTATTGTTGCAATTTTGTTTTTAATAACTAAAGTCTTAATCATTCCAGAACATTACACAATCATCTTTAATTTGCATATGCAGCATCTAAAGAATCTAGAATATAAACCGTTATTGATAGATATGAAGCTATTAAAAATCGACCCGGTTTTTTTTAGAAAAACAATCAATTCAACATGTGCAGTGATGTTTTTTTTCTATTATTTTGTCAAAAATAGTGTTGACTGAGCGCATATGCAATGAGCCCGGGGACAGGCGGCTCCCCGCCGGCGCGCCCCGCCGAGCCGCGCGCCGCACGCTGCGCCATCGCTATACAGAGCTCTAATTGATACACTAAAATACGTCACGCCGTATAAAAGTTCGTTTTGCCTTTCAATGTTTTGTTAGCCCAATATTATCAAATTTGATTTAACGTACTCTTGAACATGTTTAAAACTTTACATAAAATATTATACCCCAAAATAATTCAAGGGCATTGAAAGGACGATATCAATAGTTTAATTACGGCTTTTTAAAATGTTTCTAATTTTACGAAAGTCATCATAATTGCAAGCAATGACTGGAACGTATTTACAGTAACCATATATTCACCGTATTATTTTGCACAATAAAATGTGTTTACTTTTAATTGAAAGAACCGGACGAAAAAGTTAGAGTCAGTCTAGGAACACATCATCCTGAAAAAGAACTCTCGGCCTAATACCATAAATCAAACTTTTGTAATCACAGCGTCCTTAAATTGTAATCAACCATTTATCTTTGTTATTTTTTTATTGTATGATCGATAAATGACAATCAGAAGCGCCATTGAATGCTGAGAAAAATAAAGTTATTTGATTTATAATTTTACCTCTTCTAGTAGTAAAATTTGAACCGCAATCTTAAAGTAGGTACTCCAAACTCAAGAGACTGGCCAGTAGCATTCAATTTATATATTTTTTTTATATATTAGTTGGTTGCTGCCTTAATCCATAGACAACACTGTAAACCTGGAGTCGGCAGAAGACGAGCGATTGAAGCTCGGACCGTCAAACATTGTGTAATTTACCGATACAATAATTTAGTAACTTTTTAGCCATTTTTTCATACTTGTTATTTTAAGTTGAAATGTTAAGTTTTTTCTGGAGCTCGATAAGAAAATTAATAGTAATGTCCTTGCCGTCCCTCGGTCGAAACCAACTATCAGTCAAGTTGTGTTGGTTGGTAGTTGTGTTATACCAAGGGTATATATGTACATGTATGTAATACTACTATGGCACTACTTACCCACTAGAGAAACGCGCACTAGGCGAAGGTCAACATTTTTTATACGCTTATTGTAATTTTCTATGATTTCTTACTTTTATATAAGTTGATAGCTTTGATGATACGTGTAATACGTGACCAACTTGCATCTGATTGTCTACGTATCAACTTCTACCAATGTGTTTCCTATGCAGTTGTATAAAAATATTATCATTTATATCCGCAGTGTATAAATATATGTAATTACCTAGGTGAAAAGGGTAAAGTGAAATAACACTGCCTATGCAAGGGCGTTTTAAAAACGCGACAGCTTACATTGTAAAGAATCTTTTATAACTTATTTTTTCAAGAATCTTTTTGTGTATTGCTTTATTACACTGGTTCATTAGTTCCGTGTCTTTTTGATTATTGAAATGTTATGCGACGGCGTGCCAGGCTCCCCCGTTAGGTCGACAATAGGCAAGTGCGTTCATCGGCCCTGGGCCAAATATCTACAGAATGCGTGTAATTATTTATTTGCCCTCCGAACCCTCGCCATGCCCACTATAGCGCTTGAATAGCCAAACAAATAAATGCAAAGAGAACAATGCAAATACTGCCAGGAATTTTAGCGATTTGCGCTAATAATTTCAATATTATCAAACAAAATATTTTCTATGCATTTTAGCTCACGGATTTTGGTGACTTAATCAATCTTAAGGCTTTTTCCTACTCATGTCCTTCATGTGCATGGATAAAAATACTTTAACGTCTTAAAATGCAGGTAAACAAGCTGAGCTTTTTGTATTTTAATGAATAAAGAGCTTAAAAAGGTATCGTTTTCCGGGCGGCCTTTACAAATATATTGCACAATGGCATCGGACAAAGCCGGAGACAAATATCTCGCACTACGTCGCTACTATTTTGACATTTTAATTTCACCCTTGCCCGAAATCCTCTTTGAGCGCGATGGGGGCGCGACGCGCAGACGCTTTCGATGCTCGTATCACGGTCCCGTTCCAACTTGATTGACGTTTATCGTTCGGATTAAAATACATTTAAATCTAATTTTAAATGGAGCGAGCTTTTTGCGTTTAGAAACGAAGCGATTGAATTGCCGTGCCAGAATATCTTTTTTCTTTCCTGTTGAAATATTTTGTGCTTGTACTGCTTGTATTTGTACCATTGCGTTATTTAACAGCGATGGACAATTGGGCGGCGGCGGGTGCTCAGGGTATTTTTGCTTCCACGCCCTGTCTTGTGCAATATAATATATATTAACATGGTAGGGGACAATCTTATAGGTGCGCGTGAACAACATGCGCAACATGCTGATTTGAATTTGGAACAGTTTCGACAAACTTCTTTTCATTTATTTTACTTGTATTAAATTTAGGGTTTATTTTGTTGATTATTTATTTATTTGTGATCTATTACCGCGCCCTTCCACCAGTTTAACTTTTCACTTCCATCGGCAGTACTTATTTTCCTTATGCCTCCTTTTATTGTAATATTGATGTGCTTAGATTAGCAATCAGGTTTGTGGATACTGTTTAGCTAAAAAAATATCTGATATTGACTCACTGTAACTCAAAACTAATACATATAGTTGTTTACTTATTTTGTCTACTTTAAATTACAAAACACGTTTCGAAGCAAGCTTGCAAAGAAACATTTAAAACTGTTTTAAAATGGACGAAATTACTCATAGTGACCAAATTTCTTAATGTCCGGTTGCGTAGCTTAATAATTTATCTCGGACAAACATTGTGACATGAAATGCTTATGAGATAATATATGGTAGTACTAAGGGACAATAAGCCCTTCTAACTGAAAGAATTTTCAAAATCGATTTAATAGATGCAGAGATTACCTCTTATAACTTCACAAGCTCACAAACTTTACCCCTTTATAATATTAGTATAGAAAACTCAAATACATTTACAATTTAATAATGTAGCAAATTCAACTGAGAAGAAATTGTATTTTAAATTAGCGCTACGAAATATATTCTATGCGATGAAACGGCGAACGGGATAATGTGCATGTCGAATTTTTTTGTCCGGATCTCTTTACAGGCTTTCGGCTTCGGAGCGGGACGGGCGTATCGGTTGTGCATTGCGCAGGAGCGTAACAATGGCTGCGATTTATGGGATTGGACGCCGTTTATGTGAAGTTCTCGATTAGAGGTAATTTGTGTCAATCACAACCGGCATTGTACCGGCCACGTCCGCCTCCGCTTTTGGCCATTTGCCTTAATTAAAAACTGAGCCCCTGTGTACAAAAGTCAATCACGGGATTAATATTTGACGTGGGACGCTTAGAATGCACTTTTGTACTCTTTGTGATGTCTTCTAATGGTGTATTGTGCGAATACGAAAATCTGAATTATTTTCCGTATTTTAAATTAAAAGTTAATTACTCGTGCGATTAAACATTGACAATCCCGTAGACTGGCTGTTGGAGAATTTAAGAGTGAGCGGTAGAACTCGCCGGTACGGGATTCTATTCTGAGTCAAGGCAAAAAGAAAGAAGGTCAAAGACAGGCAAAGAAATTGTCCTTCGCGCAACCATTACCTCAACCTCATTAAAAACAAGGTAAATATTATTACCATGTAACAATTTCAAAACAATTATTAAAATTAATGCAAAAGACGAAATATGTATTTATAAAAAAAATTGATGCCGTACAAAACCTTGAAGGACAATTACTTGCAAGAGAGATTTATAATAATAATAATAATAAATCAGCCTTTTTCTAGAATGTTTTCTACTGCAGGGAACAGGCCTCCTCTCCGAGAGAGAGAATGAGCCGTAATCCACCACGCTGGTCCAGTGCGGGTTGGTAGATGTAAACACATATAAATAACTAGCCCTTGCTTCACTCGGATACATAGATAGAGAAAAAAATATAACCTTGTTGTTATCAGTGAAAGATTGATTAAGTTCAGTAGTTCTTCAGTTCATCCGGAACAAACAAACAATCAAATCTTTTCTCTTTATATTTTTGTATCTATTAATAAATAAATGTAAATAAGAAAGAATTACGTTCACTTCGATAATAACTTGCATCTAGATACACCACACAAAAATTAGACGAGACTAGCAATAGACTTTTGGATCCAAGGAGACCCATTCTCAGCTTGCTTTAATTTTTACTCCAATGCAGCAGAGATTTACTGAACAAGACTATTTTTGATAGTTGCATATCGTGAGTGTCTAATTCTTCAAAATCAACTGCGTATTGTTCTAGTCCGTGTCGCAGTTTTATACATCAACTTTGTCTATTGTGTAGGTCCCGACTTTAAGGTTTTTGTCAAATTGTAACCAGTAAAATTGTAATTATACCTTGAGAAAAAATACCGCAATGTTCGTGGGTAAATCGTGGCACGCTCACTTATACAATAAAAAAATATTTTATCGTCCACACAAAACCAATTTCATGACTAAATTTGTTTGCATTTTTGATTTGCACAATGCTTCAACTATGATGACCATCCCATACTAGTATTGCATGATTCTGTTTCTTTTTTCGCATAATATACAAAGGCTATGTGGAAGAGGGACAGCAGTATTGGAGCTCAAAGGGTATGGTCACGTGGGGCATTGCAGCGCAACCCTTTCGAATCGACTGCGACTGGTGAACGGTAATTTGATTTCACGCGTGTTTGATGATTAATGCCGATGTGTTATCGCTCCATATTTTACCGATTTTGTCCAATAATATATATTCCCCCAGTATAACGCGTTAATACGACTCAATCCTAAACTTAAACAAGTTACTATGTGAAAAAAAAATTCGTGCTACTGTGTGAAGATCTTTCCATTTAACTTTAGTTAATAAACTAAAGTTAAAAGATCTAATAGAAACTTTTAAAACCTAAAAATGTACAACAAACATTAGCAATACCCAATTTTTAATTGCTCATCCAACAGAGTAAAACAAAGTATTCCGTTTTCTCATGTCAGTTTAATTATTTTTATCATTACTTGTAACGAGAACCATAACCGATTAGCATGTGTGCGTACGTGTATGAATGTAGAAGAAGCGAGGAAGGTGTGACAAATGGAAATTCATGATCTCTGCCTACCCGTGTGGGTTATGGGCGTAAGCGCACATTTTTTTGTAACGAAAGGAGCACGAAATCGATTTTCGAAAAAGAGCAGTCGAAATCGCAAACACTCGGAAATGGCAATTTCAAATGATTGCTGCTAGCGCAAAGCAGCGTTGAGGTCAGACAAATTAAATATTTTCATTTTGCAGGTGCAGGTGCCAAAACTTAGGTTAGAATTTACTTTTTACTCGTGCAATTTAATGCGTATGTATTTTACGAGTATGTCGGTCGATCTCAAAAATATCATTTTATCGATCGTTCTTCTAAAAAAATCAACCCCAGGACGAGATTTGAAAAGAGATTTCGGGATATGCGCTTTCGAACACGACTTACTCGCAATCTCAGTAATCGGAGTATAATTCAATACAATTTCATATCAATCTAAGAACATTATCTTTTACTCGGTACAAGCTAAGGATATGCCAAAAGAGAAAACGTTGTAAGTGGAATATAAAAATGTTTGTTATTAATATGTATTTTACCTTTCGTTGGCTTTCTATTTCGATTATATTGTACATAACATTACCGCTCCGCTCAAATTCTGAGCTGGCTTTGGATTTACATTAAAAGAACCGTACCCTTAGTGTAAAGAACAAGATTTAATGCGATGTTCCCTACTTCATGTAATGTGTATCTAAGTAATCAAATAACGTTGCATCCATCCTAATCCTTGGTTAATACGGTTTTGTTCAACAGTCTCATGCTCTGTTACGCCCCCGCTTCAATATTTGCCCGTCTTTTATGTGCTTATCGCGATGCATAACACTATTGTTGCACATTCAACAGCTTTTTGTACGTAAAAAAACTATTTTTATCCCAAATAGTGTAGGAGCACGTGACGGATGATTGATCGCCGATTTGCAGATTTTTTCCAATTATTATGATGCGGGAAAAAACACTCAGTTCGTTATATTTTTTTAGTGATAACACTTTTTTATTGATGAATTATCTATGTGATTAGTTTTTTTATTAATATATTTTTATGAATTCTCTGAATGTCCTATATGATTCTTATTTTCCGTTGTATAATTGCATAATTTATTAAATGTTCTCTTAAAATAAACATATATTTCGTAACAAAATTTAACGGTACATTTCATAAGATGAAGGCAATAAAAGAAGGATGACCAGCACCGCCGTCCTCGGTTCCTCTACTGTGGTCGATGTTTATCATCCACAACACTAGGGGAGCTGAAGAGACGTTGCCGGCTTATTTCAAATGTTACCATGATAGTACGTTACAAAAAAATAGAAATAATAAAATCGTATTCAATTCGAAATTCAAATATTGTAATTATAAATGCGTCGTATCCTAACGAATTAATATTTTATACAATGGCAATTCTCTCAATCCATTAGTTTTATTTTAGGCTTAAGTCGATCGATGTGCTCAGCGATCCCTAAGTGTGAACATCTGTATTTGCGTATCGCGCTCCCACTTGTACACCTATCGCTACAAAGCCGTATTCAAATAACTTTAATCACTTAAGCACACAAATCCCTTCTCGCGAATAAAGAATTACAATTATTCATACGCGGACGCTGTGCTGCAATCCTTTCCGTCTGTCGGCCTGTGTTTGCATAATATGCGCGGCGCGACTAATGATTTGATATCAAAATTTATAACTGTGCGTAACATCGCTACTTTTTGTTTGAAATGCATTTTATATTCAAAATTTTACAATACAGGATATTTTTCGTTACAGTTTCAATGGAGATTAAGTAACATTAATATCACTTTCGAAGTGAACTACACGAAAACAATAAAATATTTTGTGTCATGTTTCCTCTCATCGACTAAATAATCTGATCATCTCCGTAATTATTGATTCATTTAAACACAAGACGCCATGCTTCAAATAAAGTTTGGCAAGGTTTATACTGATAAATAAAATTAAAGTGTCTTATGTAACATCAAAATAACATTTCCATACTCAATAGACATATATATATATATATATATATATATATATATATATATATATATATATATATATATATATATATATATATATATATATATATATATATATATATATATATATATACGGTACTTATAACGAAAATACAAGTTTTAAAATTTTTGTCTGTCTGTTTATTCCGGGTAATCTCCAAAACGACTTAACCGATTCGGATGGGACTTTTACTGGAAGATAGCTAATATTATCAAATAGGCTAATTTTACCTATGGAAAATATTTAGGGTTCCGCGCAAAAAGTGATAAACCATCGAAATTGTGAAAAAACCTACGCGGCGCCGTATCGAGAGCGCTGCCCGCTACCTGCAATATCACAAAGGTTGCCTTACGTAGTAAAATTACATAAACATTTTACTATTTGAAGTGTAAACCTCTTTCGCCAAGTCAAACGATAGTCGGTAGGGGTAAATATTATAGGTTCGCGAGATCGACATGCGCAACATGCGTTAGCGACAGCGTCAGCAACATGCTTATGGAACTGAAAACATCTTTAACTGCGTTACACGACTTTAGGTAGAGTTGGTGGTAATCTATAAATAAAATGAAATTGTTTGTTGTAATGTCAATATACAATTTTGATACTGATGTTTTTATTTTTGATACGTTTTATTGTAAAAAATACAATTATATACTTTTATCCTGCGAAATGATTAATGTTTTAATTTAATTCCACGCCGTGGAATTAAATTAAAACCAAAATTATATGTATATATATAAATAACGATAAAAGCTAAAAAATAATAATATGGTGCAGTGAAAATGTAAATACTAAGAATAAATAAATACATATAGAAACCAACGTCACTTTACCTAAAAAATGGTTTTTTAATTCAAAAAAACATATAAATAACTCAATAAACAACAAGGTGTTCATTTTAAGAAACACGCTCTGGTAAGTAACGTGTCAACCATTAAACCCTTTTATTCACAAAGTTTTTTATTAAATGTAAGTAGGCGTGTGATAGGTGATCAATAAAATTATCCGACACTACGCTTCTCGTGCGCAATCGGTCGAAAATGTAAAGCGGGCTCTTCATTTCGTGCATGGCGGAACTGATCGCTGTGACACGTTACACTTTGACATTTACACGAACTTTTTTACACGGCTTTCATCTATCACGAATTTGATAGAATACTCTGGTACATTGAGATTGATTGAGCTGTCTCCAACAAGGAAGATGAGCTGTGAAGTTTATCATCGCTACCGCAGTACATACAGATTGCAATCGCTTGTGAACTTCGCATTGCTTCACCGTTGGGAACTGTAGCAACGTTTGTATCAATTGACAAATTGCAAATTATACTTTGTAGATTTTTTACTCTTATTTGGCTTTATGCTATAAAAAGCCTGATGCACATCACACAACAATAGAACCGGTGGGCTCTACTCTTACGAAATAATAATAATAATATGCGTTCATATGTGCTAACTCCGAAAACTAGAGAAGAACTTTCACTTGGCGTGATCCTGGCACACCTCACGCTTCTTTTGCATTCATACGTACATTCAGCATAAATTGTAAGTCTTCCACTGAAGATGCAAACACGCCCTGACCATGACCTGACATCTTACAACTTATAATCGATATAAATATAATAAAATCGCCCATAAAGAATACACCTCTACTTGATGGTACTTTGTGAAAGTATAATAAAAAAATCGATGTAAGATTTTTAGCTTCGTTGTTCGAAAATCAAGTCGACCTAATACTAGGCAGTATTCCATGAACATGTAAATTAAAAGTATGAGCTTTGCCTTCAAAGATATATAAAGAAGAATTGTCTTGCGTTGGATCTTAAAAAATACGAATAATTACAACATAATTTAAAAGGCGGAACAACAATAGTTCTCTCATATCCACCAGATGTGCGATAAACGTTATCAAGAGGGTTAACCGTGACCTCATAAAAAGTAGAATTTATTACATCTCACGACCCTTGCCCCGAAACTAAGACAGCGGAGGAAATAATAGAAAATAACGTAATTAAAATCCAACCCTTCCTGCCGTTGCGCTGTTTCATAGAGGGCTGGAAATTGGAGCGAGAACGCGTGACCGATGCAATGATATAGTGGTAGCCGGCCGGGCCATCAGGGCCGTCGGGGGCGTCGGGGGCGTGCGGCGAGGATGGGCTAAGCGATCTTTAATGGCTCTGTTACGTTGTTTTTAAAAACATCAACATATGACGAATACAATTTACCTTTTAAGTAATAAATATCTGTTTCCGTTTCCGTTGAAACAGGTTAATTAGTTAATTATAGCTTTAGAACGTTTTGTTCGGTTCACTTGCTGTAATTTACAACTTACAATATGGTGTTGCTTTAATCATATGTATTTTCTACAACTGGCAACGTGTAATTGTATTTTTGTTATTTTATTATACTCTTGTACAAGTCATTTATGGCATTTATAATATGGCGTTTGTTAAAACAGATAACAGATTACTACGTGTGTTTTTAGATTTCAACGTTTGTCCCTAAAAAGTATAAAGGTTTGATGTTTCATCACTACAGCTCTTGGTGCCTGAGCTTAACAATGCGTCGCTACAAAATATCCAACTTAAGGCGTAGCGGCCATCTACAGCTCATCGGATAGTGAGTTATATCGCTCTTCGGCTCCTCACACTTTACCTTAAGCCGGAACCCTTGCTTGATGTTAGGGGTCCGGTTTAAGTTATATAGTGGTAGAACGTGCAACAACATCTTTCGCACGAATCCAGTCCTCTTCGCCTTCTATTCCTTTACTAAAAAGGAATGGATGGGCGGGGGAAGAAGATTTGGCGGGCGACGGTATGAATAGGAAAGAAAAATACTTTTTCCTGTTTATCCCCCTCCTCTGTCCATTAAAGGTAGGCAACGCGTCAGCAACTCATTACTTGTTGCAGATGCCCATGGGTAATCGATCACTTAATACGGCTGACTCGGTTAGGGAAGTACCTAGACTTTCCCGACCGAGTCGGCTTCACCACATAAAATTGCAATATGGAGTGAGTGGCCGATCCTCTCCCTATCTCACCCTCCTATGCTTCACCTTGCCTCCTCCTCCACCCTTCTCTCCTGATTATTCGATAAAACCTGGTAGTCAACTTTGTCAGTCAACTCTGACAGTCTATTGTAAGCATTTTTTAATTGTTTAAACAAATTAATCAGGGTCTCGCTAAAGTACTCCAATATTACAAGGGAAAGGCTTGATTGTTAATTACATTCCGAACACGATGAACACCATACATTTTTTTTATTGGTTTAACATTATAATCAGTATATTCTCTATTTTTGCTTATAAAATAATGTGTTCGCTAAAAAGCAATTTTCTACGGCTGTATGATTATTGATAATTTTTGGATATTACAGACAAATAACAGAAGGCCTTCTCGCTTCGCGCCGCACGTGACTAGGCGGGATCGAGAGCTGGACGCGCTCCGGTGACCGATCACGTTTTATATTGTTTTAGTTCCTCTGGCATTGAGCGTAAACTGGCAGCCGATAATCGCTATTAACATTACTTTTAAGTTTCCGTGTCGATAATATAGATATACATTGATGATATCGATTTGAAGTAATATACATGAATATCAGATCAGTTCGCTAGACGCATAGCAACGAATTAATCGTCGTGACACGAACGTCCGAAAATCTCCACAAGATTGTTTTACTTTTTAAGAAAATTAACCATATTATTTTTATAATGAACTAGCGATACGCTCGGCTTCGCCCGGAGAGCACTAATTATCTTATAATCAGATGACTTTGCTAAAAACAAAAAAAAAACAAGTTTTGATCCGATCGCTACCAAGAATCCGCTAATTAAATCTGAACATTCGCTGTAAATTTAATTTAAATCACTCGAGCCATTTTGGAACATACATAAGCACATCGCTATTATGAATATATACTAATAAGATAAACCGGTTAAATAGATATACTAAACTAGTCTATCTCTTTCTAAAAGGCCGGCAACACATCTGCAGTTATTCTGGTACCTCAGTGTTCCCGCCGCTCGTTTGCCTCTTTCTCTTATATGTATAAAAAGAAAACTAGTGTTTAGTACAATCCAACATAATGTAAGGTGCCAATGTAATCTAAGGATGATAGGAAATAGTTACCTTTGCCTAATAGGAAACTAGAGTCCCATCGTCACTTTCCCTTGAAGGTCTTAGGTAGGTATGTAGGTACTCCGGAAGGCAAATTCACGGAGGTAATTTACATAATGGGGTATACCTATAAAAGTGTATGTTATGTCAACTAACAACAATTTTAAATTATGTATTGTGTAGACATTAAAATGTTAATAATAGTTATTACGCTTTAAATGCTAATTTTTAAAAGAAACAAAATGCGTCGGTATAAAAGTGTAACAGTGCTATTTTAAACACGCTTATAATGTATGTATTCAGCATGAGTACAATAAAATTTAACTAACTTTTATTTTCATACCAGCTGTTGCCCGCGACTTTGTCCGCGTGGAATTAAATTAAAACATATTTATCACTTCGTAGGATAAAATTATTTAATTGTATTTTTTACAATAAAACGTACATCAGTATCAAAATTATCTTTTGACATTACAACAAACAATTTAATTTAATTTATAGATAACAAACTCTACCTAAGATCGTCTAACGCAGTTAAAGATGTTTTCAAGTCAATAAGCATGTTGCTGACGCTGTCGCTAACGCATGTTGCGCATGTCGATCTCGCGAACCTATAATATTTACCCCTACCTACTATCGTTTAACGTGGCTAAAGAGGTTTACACTTCAAATAGTAAAATGTTTATGTTATTTTACTACTTAAGGCAACCTTTGTAACATTGCAGGTAGCGGGCGGCGCTTTCGATACGGAGCCGCGTATGTTTTTTCACAATTTTGAGGGTTTTTCACTTTTTGCGCGGAACCCTAAATATTTTGCTGAAATTAAAATAACCTAATTGAATTCTGACAATTTTAGCTATCATCCAGTAAAAGTCCCATCCGAATCAGTTCAGTCGTTTCGGAAATTACCCGGAATAAACAGACAGACAAAATAATTAAAAATTGTATTTTCGTTATAAGTAACGTATATACACCATGTGTATTGAGTATGGCAATGTTATTTTGATTTTACATACAGACACTTCAATTTTATTTATCAGAATAGATACATATACATTTCTAGGTAAATAACTTTGAAGAGATTAGTAGGAATAAAAGTTTAAGTAGGTCGTTCTGAACATCGATTTTATATTAAAAAAGGGACCATTGTGATCGCATTTCAAGGTGGAACGTCTTTTATCGAATTACGGACAAACAGCCAAACATTTCAATACAAGGCTCTACAAAAACTTGAACTCATACAAAAGATTAGCTAAGAATAACTTTGTGTTATTATACGCCGCCTACGTTATTTATTTGCTTCGCGTTTAAAACTTTTGTGCGTGTCTTCTATATCCATAGGAAGAAAGTTACATTTGGCTTACGGTTTTTAAATCACGTTAGGTGCGATGCAAGTCTTAACATTGTTTGTTGTTTGTTAAAGCACGCGTGAATAAGAGATCGTCAGTCGAGTATCGATTGGTATTCAACGGCGGCGCGATGAATGGCCGCTTGACAATGCGACGGTCCGCTACCTAAACGTCTTGATTTTCGGAATGCAACGATGAAGCCCAGCCCTTCTACGAGTAAATGTTAATCGATAACTGTTTCGGATAAGACAATCAACTCGATGTTTGCACGGATCTGCAATCAATACTACAATTAAGTTCATGGACATTCAACAATTGTATACCCGATTTTCTAAAGTTTGATCTATTGCCCCGAAGATAGGTATTTGTACCGGGCAAGCGCTCGGAACTTGCAGCCCTCATCCATCGGACTCATTGTAACTGGAAATGGGCTCATTTTACTTTTACTCGCTCAAGCAATTTCCTTGTGTATAAATCACCTAACGTCTGCAATCTCTTAGTATTTTACCGCGTGCCTTCTAAAACCATTTATAGCTAGTTATAAATATGTACGTGCTCGTGTATATTACGGTTGAATGTTTGTAGCGCGACGCGAAGGTAAGTTCGGTGGTTGTAAAGGCGCCGCCCACTCCGGTGGTCTATCTGCTCAGTAACCTTTAATCTGCTTCACTATTCTTATCCATTTAAGAACTCCTTTTTGTGAAACTGAAGTCTGAATGAAGGACGCTCGCTGGAACATTGTTATCCGATTCTCAATCGAGTGCATCCTTGCAAATGATTCCGCTCGGAACGCGCAGACATTGCGACGTCTTGTATTGTTGTTTATACGTTTGCTCTGAAGCGAATTAAATCGAATTCTCCCATTCAGATACGTTCTTTTGACTCTTTTCTTAACTAAAGTTATCTTATAGTTGTTAACTATGATTTTTTTGGTTCATTCTGTTTATTTATTTTGGCAAAGGCGTTCGTTAAGTATAAAACAGAAAATGATTCTGAGTCTAGACGTTCCACATATTACGAGTACTATGACGTCCGTTGCAATGTTTATACGAACTCAGTAGTACTCTAGTTACCTTTAAAAACCATTATCATAAACATTAAATCTAATACTAAATAATATTATATTATACTGTGATCTAATATTAAGTACTGGAAGCAGAAAAATATATCGGTGTTAAATGCAAGCGTTGAATCTATCACAATACAATTGCAATAATGAACAAACATAACGCTAATTGAAATCGAAAAGCCTATACAAAATGTTGAGCCATTAAAGGTGATGTAGAGTGACATTGTAAAAGAGAGGAGGACAAAGGGAGTCGCGGGGGCGCCGGGAGGGGGGCCGGGAGGGGAGCCGCCGCACGCGCCACTTGAAGCTCGTTAGCGACGGACTACAACAACCCCGGAACAATGCCAAACGTACGTTGCCATCACGCTAATTGCGCACACCCATTGTCTTAGTAACGCATTTTTAATATTATTTTGTTTGGTAATTATTTGCACAACGATGACGAAATCAAACAAATTTTTCCTCAGTTAACCTTAAAATATTTATTATAATACGAAACAGAGAATGTTTTATATTTAATCTTAAAACTTATTTTTCAAAGCAAATTCCAAAACCGTAATAGACGAGCTCTCTGTCTTAAATTCATTCGTGAGCGATTTACAACAACAAAGTTTAGATAGCCTGATCAATCACCGCTAAGAGATGGCACTTGAAAAGAAGAAGCATAATTGTATGTACGCGCATGGCGTGGTATGGGCGATTCCTTCACGAGAGACGTCATAAATCGTTTTGCTGAAGATTCTCGAAAATGACTTCTTAAACAGATGTCTAATTATATTAATTAAACGAATTTAATAAAATAAATACATATTTATATATATATATATATATATATATATATATATATATATCCTGGAGTTCAACAACCTATGATACAATGCTGCGCATCGATCTCCCGTTGGCGTCAATGTCGTAGGTTATGCAGACGCCACCCTGCTGGTGGCCATTGGGGAAGCCTACAAGAGGACCAAGGAACTAGCCGCGCTCGGGGCGGAAACTTTCATTGCATATTCACGATCTAGATTTAAAAATTGCCAAATTTTTGGCATTGTGGCACATGGGCCCGAATTTCGAGTTTCAAGGAACACTTCGAGCGCCTAGTCCTCCGGATGGAGAGAGTAGCGGTTGTATTGCACTAACTGTTACCCAATTTCGGAGAACCCACAGGCCCACAGGAGTTTGAGGCCAAGAGATGGGCTAAACCTTATAAAACGTAAACATCCGAATATAGGTAATTTGAGTTATCCATGAACCGATAGAAGTACTTCAGCCGAACGGAATATTAAAAGTCTGATTTTAAATCATTGTCTCGTGACCCGTAAGAGGGTAACAGTTTGTTCTCTTGTAAATTTGGTCATAATATGTTGTGGAGAGTGAAATGAATTCCTACGACTTTAAAAAAAGATGTAACATATTTTTCTGTTCGTATTAACAATATAACGACATGCAAACTGGCAACATTTATGTAAGCGCAGCTTGTTCACAATACATCCACATTCTAATTGATACTAATCTATCCAATTTAGAGCTTCATTCAAGCGCCGCCCACCGCCTGTTAACGCTTGTGATCTTTGATAACAATACCGAAGCGGAGCACTCTCTACCCGGTGTCGGAGCGGCGCGCTGACGCGACAATATGCCGGCAATTAAGAGCCGGCGCTGGCGCATTTAACGGCTAATGTGTCTATTAACAAATGTATTTGCCGTGTTCAGGCTCGCTCGTAAATTCCGACAACAACTGGAACAGTTGGCTCGTAGCGCTGCAATATATCAACCGGCTTTAAACACCCACTACACTTTGTGACACGGACCAATTAATTTCTCTAATTCCTTTTTTTTTGTTGTCCGACATAACGTTTACTTTATCAGGATAGAACGTGTAGACCAAGCTATAATTTGAATAGGTATAAATTTGTTACTTCCAACACACGTGATTTCGCGAAAGAATCGATTTTGAAAGAGTACAGTACTTTTGCAAATTCAGTTATGTTAGGAAGCTGTATTTGGAACTGCCAGTAAAAAAAGCAATTCTTTGTACGAAAAAAATCCCAAAACTCATATTAACTGCTAAACCAATAGAATCTCATCTTCGGCTATCATTCATTCTAATTATATCACTTTAAATCATTTTATTTCACTCTCTATTCATATGTCTACGATAATTATAACTCAATTAATTTATATTTACAAATCAACTGTATCTACACAGCCTCTAATTGCTCAAGTAAATAACAGCAATGGACTAGACTTATTCTAATAGACAAAACATTGCAATCGGTTCTGTTTTGTTTAAATAATACAAATGGGAAGCACAACTTTTCAGAAATGGATGATAATGAAAAAGATTGTTATAAAAACACCATCAATTAAGAACTTGGCTCCATGTGCTTGGGACGAGTCGTGTAAAATATGTGTTCAGTTAAACTGGGGACTAACAAAAACAACATTCCTTGTAGACATCATCTGTCTCCGAAAGCAATTTATTAAGCGTCAGGAGCGCGGCGGCCACCCGCGCTCCGCGACACGCGCGCCCTCTCCCGCCCTAATAACTTAACCCCCTTTTGTTTTTCTATACAAAGCTCACAATTTATTTACGAGATCAACCTACTGATTATGGACGGGCACGCGTCCCGGCCTTGCAGTGCTCAACAGGATTTTAGTTCGTCTTCTTTAAATAAATTTAGACAACTACCTTTGAATATTAATTAAATAGTTTTAAAGTAAGTAAGGGTTAGGAATTAACATCATTTTAAAACAACAAAACAAGTAATTTTTCAGGTTGATACAAGTCTTACATTATTATATGTATATATTGTTATAGGCGTTTAGTAAAAGACACTGGGAATCATGAATTGTTACACCCTCGTGTCCCAGAAGCTTAATTTTAGGAATATCCGCTTAACATATTTGCGCCTTGATTTTTATTAAGAATCAATAAGATCCTATCCTATCCACTCCTTTAAGTTGCAGGACAATAGTACTTACAAGATATCAAGGTACATATTTTTCACCGTATCATTCATCAATAGTTTTACACTGTCGTGTCTCAGGGTACAACATGCTATTTTTATAACATTTTTATGGTTTTTGTGTTTTTATCCAACTCCACCTCGAATAGCGAATAGATAAATAGGTAGAGTATAGGAATGTAGGTTAAGGTAACAAATGTAAGTTATAAGTCTATCGCGACAAATAACCGCAAGAATTAGAATATGGTTAGGACTTGAACCATTGACAACAAATCAATTCTTTAAATTGAAAATTTGCCACATTATTTATTAAGTACGCTTGAAGTTCAGCCAAAATATTGAATCAATAACGTTTTTAATGTGGTATTCAGACCCCATTCGTAATGAGATGCTGCAGAGCGCAATATAAAGAGTCCTTCAATGAATTGTCAAAAGTACAATTCAAATGGAATAGCATTCGAGTGTCGCGTTGCTTGTCAAGTATTTAAATGTGCAACACAAAACAGGGTGACGCATCGTGACAGGCCATTGTCACTGCAACACGTCAATAAAACTCATTGTTTAAAATAAACGTGCGATGATTTAAAAACAATATTAAACTTCTTAAAGATTTATTTTCATAAGGTGGACTTTCGGACAAGGGTTGGTCCTAAAGCTGCGACCAAATCAGTAAGTAGTTCGGCGCCACAGAAGGGAAAGCTGTTAGTAACAAAGTCGCAATATGGTAAGAACAATTATATTAAAATACAAAAAGTAGCAGATATGCCATAAGCGGTGAAAAGTGTGGACAGAAAAAGCAACCTACTTAGGACGCATTTTCTATACTTGCCGTAATGTGTTTATATTTACGCTTTAATGACAAAAACTAGCTGTCATGTTTTTCTTATTATTTAATTACGCTATCCTTTTGGTGTCCCTTTTGATATGTGTGAATGTTGCTGTCACAGTCTGGAACACTTTTGACCGGTGATTTTGTATGGGTATAACATATCTATTGTATAAAATATCATTGGGTAAGACGTACACCTCGTCTCACAGCAAGATATGACTTTTGTAAACAGATCTTGACATTCGTAAATTCCAAAATTATTTTCGAAAAACAGCTTTTTCTGATATCATCTTATAACATTAACTATCCACATTACGTTTATAATTTCACTTCACTTTATCTCACGATTTTTACAAAATTACATCATTTCCGATAAAAGTATAAAAAGTTTAATGGCCGCCATGTATGGTACGTTTGTTTGTTTACAACAATCGCATTCATTTCTTATCTTCCTCGGTGCTATTTTTTGTAATTTATGTTCGCGTACAGTAAGTTGGAATTAGAGGTAGTCAAATGTTAAAAAGTTGCTGCCCGTGGAAATCCTATGAAAGGTTAAGTGAAAAAATGTCAAAAATTATATGTTTCGAGTCAATGTTATTATGACAACCTTTTATTTTCCTATCACTCGGGGGTTTTTTATTTTTTTATTTTCTGTAACCCCTGACAATGTGTAAGCAAAATTTCATGATGATCTTTTTTTATGGAAGTATGTGGCAAACGAGCAAGCGAAATCAATTGATCGCCACCCATAGACATCTGGAACAAGCTAATACGTCGCAGCTGCGTTGCCTTCCTTTAATGGACAGAGCAGGGGTTAAACAGAAAATGGATATTTCCCTTTCCTATTGATCCCCTCCATCGTCAAGTTCTGTTCCCATTTTCATCCTTTTATTGTTAGCAAGGGATGGGAAGGGGAAGAGGACTAGAATTAGACCTCTGGCACCTCACTTATTAGACGAAACGGAGAATACTTCTACTTCATGCCTGTTTTCTGGGAGGTCGTAGTATTTCACCGGTCGTGCCGGGCAATTCGTGAAACAGCTGTTGTTGCGGGCTCTACCACTGATGATGATCTGTTGAGTCCTAAAGGAGATACATACGCGTGACAAACTTACATTCGAATCTATAATATTAAAGTTAGGATATGTAATACATTATGCGATTATATTTACATTTCCTTTGATGAAATTTTTGTCAACACATCCTAAACTTTTTTTAATTGACGCAAATTGTTGGCCACAATACCACTGAGATAATGATTCACATATTTTATCAAGTAATTATGTAGATACGATAAACCTAAACATAATTATTGACTATGGGGCGGATTGAATTACAACCGTGTTAATATCAGACAGAGAAAGGTTTGATTATTCTGGTTGATTTATATTGGTCATTATATTAGCAAATTATAATAGCCAATCATTGTAAAGCAATTGCCAGACGGAAATTCTATTGCATGGTCTGATACTGCGGCCGACGACAACGGAATAGTTCAAGGAAAACGTGATAAGGAAAACGTGATAACGTGACAATTACAACAAGCCGAAGTAACGAAAGTCGTAATTAAAGACGGCAGACCTTTTCCCATCGCTAAAAGTAAAAGTGTCTTGTAACCTTTTTTTTTCTTTTTACCATCTAATCTTCAAAATTCTATAGGCCGCCATGACGGCCGAGGTTGTGCACGTTTAGCATCGTCCGCTCCCGTGCTGTAAGTAAGACTTGATAAAGGATGAATTTGAGAAATGATGTGTGATCATATATCTGTACTCTTTGTGCGAACAAAAAAGTTGTTATAAATAAGAAAAAAGGTACCACGTTTTCCACGTTGCTTTTATTGTAACCGTCAGTTTTAAGACGCAAACATTCACTTCAATTCACACGTATAACTGAAGTGTAACTTCATTCTATTGTCAGGCTAAATAATGCTTAATAATTATGTTTTATATGATGCGGGCACCACAGCGAAGAAAATGTTGTGGTTTGCATCCAAAGGAAAGCGACGCGTGGTTTCGTAATTTCGCGGTTTGACTCGGACATACGGACATTTTTATAATAACAGAGGTAGTAAATCATAAAACTCATTATGAATTCTTTCAAAAGACGATGGTTTCACCACTGTCCAATTTATATTGTATGTATTTTTTTTCATTTACGTTTGTAAGGTTTAAGTTGAGAATTTTCTCAAGTGTAAAAAAACACATTTTTCTAAAATTAGATTTGTTGCCTTGTTACATTCATAATTTTGTCGGGTCGGGTCTTATACTCGGGGGTGGGAGTTTTATTTTGGTAACTTTTTTTTCAGTTTTTTCACTGATTACAACAAATATCACTTGAATTAACAAATTCACTATTTTCGAGAAGAAAAAAAACCAAAGTAAGGTATAACCATAATACACGAAAATCAATAAAAATATCATTGTAAGTCTATGCTTTACATTTGGTAGAGGTTTTCGCCGAATATAATAAACAGCACTGAATTAAATGGTTATGTACCATGTTCAAGAATAAAAACGAAATTATAATCTTAACACACGCATATACGAATATACAAAATGTCTGAAGTTTAAACGTCAAACTCGTGATCGGGCTTGGATTCAGGCGCTTAACAAACTAATATACATGATAACTAAAATTATACTTTACTCAAAACATGATTTGATGTTGGTGTACGTACAGCAGTTCCGATATTATAAGGTAAATATAAGTTGGTCGGCCCGCTGGCGAAATTATCGTACGTATGCGTAGTATAGTGATTTTACTATACTACAAAATATGAAGTTATGGTACAAATAGTATAATTATTACGAAATTTAATCCTGGACATGATGAAAATTAAATATTCATTCCCGCCACTTCTCTTGACGTGTTGTGTTGCTCCTATTATTGTGATTTGCTTAACCATCCCAAACTTTTTCATTTCGGATGCCGATTTTTTGCTTACTTGACTCGTCATCAAAAAGTATACTACAAGGATAACTATAATAACAAAGAGAATTTCGCTGATTTTTTTGTATGAATATTTATGGAGACGCAATAGATCCTTTTAAGGAACAAATCAAAGTCGTCAATGATGTATATAAATCTTAAATAATATTTTTATTCGTTTAGTTTTTATAATATAAAAAGATATGTAAATAATATGTCTATAGCAGGTTGTTTCATTTGTCCAGCGGCTGGCGCAGGCCGCGGAGGCTGTGTGAAAGCGTTCCCGTAGTCCCTCCGATATGCGCTTTAGGATAATTGTCAAATTTTAGCCGGTGCGACTCCGACATAATCTAATAAAGGATATGCGTGGGCATTTCCTGACATAAAAAAAGGTTAGGTTATGATAGCCGAGAGTAGAGTTATATGAGAGCCGAGCGAACGAAGCGAGCGTGTCGCGACAGCGGCCGGCGAGAGCCGGAAGTGACTCTAAGGCGTTTTAAGGTTTTTTATAACATTTATTTTTTAATTTTTTCAGGAATGTTGAGTTTCCTGTCAATAAAAATGGTGTCGGGGGAAAGGAGTATATCTGCCTTTCCCCCTATATCCTCTATCACCCGAAAAACGCACCCCCGAATTTAAGAAATTTTCCATATTATCCATCCAATACCATCAATCAATATAAAAAATATAAATCCAAAGTAATGAATAAATAAACTTATAAATGCGAATGTGAGTTTGTTTGTTACGCTTTCGCGCGTAAACTATTCAAAATATCTGTACAAAAATAAAATTTTGTGCACATATTTTGAAAAGTAAGCAAAGTACACCCATCCAATTCCAATCCCAAAAAAACGGGATGGTTTTTTTCGGGATAAGGGGTGTGAAGAAAGATAGAAAAATATAGCCTACTATCGGTTGCCATAGTTATTTGTACGTCACATTGGCTTAGGTACCTACTATGGCAAGATAGGCAATATTCTTGACAATTTGTTATTTTCATGTCATACTATTTTACCATGGCGATCGATGACAACTTTTTGAAGTCTGCCTGTTATACCAAGTTATTATACATGAAGTCAAGGTCCATAAATTTCCAACGAAGAAAATAAGAAACGACTATGTGTATAGCTGCGGGCAGCTGCTAGTCAATATATTGAGTAATTAATATAATCCCAAGATTCAACGAAGCTGGTGACAGGAATGAAGTTGATATGATGTGATTGTAATTCAATACAAGTTGGTTGATCACGCGGCAGCAGAGCGTGATGTGTGGAAATATCGGAGACCACACGCGGGCTGCCTCTCACTGGCGACATTGGATTTGCTACACTATGAACATAAGATTTAATCGAGAGAAACTATTGTTTATATGTTATCGATTTTATTGACAGTGCTATAACCCAATAATGCCTGAATTTTTATACCTTTGTAAAATTTTGATACCTTTGTAAAATTTTGATACCTAAATTTCTATACGTACGGAAATTACAAAATAAATGTACTTTATTTCTGATTCCTGCGTATATCAAAGTCAACACTCTTCAAAGCTTCGCGGTCGCTCGATGCGCGCATAATTTTAAAGTTATTGAATTTGTTTAATCAATGGCGTTCATAGTTTTGTAACAGAAATAAGATCCAATGTTCGTTAGGCGTCTTGTAACCCAAAAAAAAACCGGCTAAGTACGAGTCCGACTCGCGCACGAAGGGTTCCGTGCCATTAGATATAAGAAATCACGTTTGTCCTCAGGGAGCCCCCTTAAATATTTATTTTATTGTATTTTTTTGTATTTATTGTTATAGCGGCAACAGAAATTGTACATTATCTGTGAATATTTTAACTTACTACCACGGTTCATGAGATACAGCCTGGTGGCAGACGGACAGACAGACAGGCGGACGGAGAGCGGAGTCCCAGTAACAGAGTCCCGTTTTACCCTGTGGGTGCGGAACCCAAAAAATACGATTTGTGATTGCATATTGACAGGTAAGTAACAACAATATACTAAGTCTTCTTGTGCTGGTTCCATCCCTACCTCTTCTTATAAAGGCTTTCTCTGAACTTTTAATATCTCAGGCTATAGGTTTTTTGTACATAAAATACAATAGAGAGAAACTAATAATTGGTATAGCCAGTTATTGGCTTACAAAATTGAAAATATGATCCCGTCGCAATAAGCATGATCGTTTGCACTAGATATACGGTAATTTTGATTGTTTATTACGCAGCAAACTCTTCCTATAGGTTTATGATTGAATGGCGGTATCAAAAAACGTTAATAAATACACTACATTACAATTCACAGCCGAAAGATTGAAAGAAATACATATCCTGAAGTTGTACAATCCTCATCCTTCAGTAATCTTTTTATTCTTTGTACCTCCACGTTTGTATTGAAGGCGCACTACATTCAAAGAGAACTAAAAGTGTAATAAGTGCATTATTTGCTGAGCGCGGCCCTGACACGGATTGGAAGACTATCTTCTCTTGGGTTTCTGAATTTTTTTTCAAACTTTTTTGACAAGAACTTTTTCTTCCTTGGCGAGCATATAGTAAGCCACTATTTAAATTATTAGAACGCCTATATAAAGTATTATCAATGAAATCTTGTTAGTTACAATGTTATATTTTCCTTAAATCTTCCTTTAATAAGTTATACTTTAAAACACGAACTAATGAGAGTAACTTATTTAATACCTACTGATACACATTTAAATGAGGAAAATATACAAAACTGCCGTACATATTACGTATATATTTTATTTCAAGGCGATATCAATTATTAAACTGTTATATATAAATAACATCGAATTACATACAAAAATAACATCTTTTTAATTGTTTCATTTAGTAAAAAGTATAAATAAATAATAATAATTCTTCAGTCATGTTGCTTCACGTGTTTTCATACAACCATTATTTTTGACGATTATAGTATTTTCGGATGAACAGTTTTAAAGGTAAGAACAAGCGATCGCGCCGTTGCCGGTGTTCTGTGTTCCGGCGTATCAGAGCTATTTAGGTGGATAGTTTGCGGTTTCCTGCGCCGACCGCGACCGTATCCTCCTTCAACATGATATCGTGTACTCATTCGCTTTACAAATAAAACACTATAAAATTGAGATCGTTTCAGAAATAAATTCGTTTAACTCAAGAATCTTCACGAACTGATCATTACTGTTGAGTCGGCGAAAACATAACGCCACTTCGCAATGGTTGGTTCACACCATTAGGAATCATCACCACACATCAAGTCACAAAATAATAAAGCACAAAAAAGAACTACCGGGCAATGACCGAGATTGGCTTGATCTTCGGGCAATGCGAAGAGAGGCGCGCCACTTTGCATTTTTTACCGCATGTATGTGTGTTCAGAAGAACAATTTCTGACGCAAAATTCCGTCATCGATCCACCCGACAGAACTCTTACTACCATCCGCACCATCTTGATGGTTGGCGTTTCACAATCGTGCGGTTTCACAAAAATTCCTACTCGGCACAACCGCGTTGTGGAATGATCTGTAGCCAGCGGTATTTTTAAACCAATTTGACTTAGGGTCCTTCAAGGAGCGAGCGTACTCCTTCCTTAAAAGCCGGCCACGCATCTGCAGTTCCTCTGGTGTTGCGGATGTTCGTGTCGGTGATCACTTATATAATAGGCGACCCGCCGCTCGTTTGCCCTCTATTTGAGATAATAAAAAGCGAAATAATTTAATAACATCAAAACAATAACGGATAACATCGACTTATTGGTTTTTAAAAACCAACTGTTTACACTGCCAAAAGCAATCACATAAAACACATTGTCATCTTAGTTTTTACAGAGATAATGCTTTTTTCGCAACACAATTTTACGCCAGTGGAAACCCACGGTAAAATAATGGGGCAGCGGGTCGCCTAACGTTAAGTAATCATCGACGTCTAAGAAGATCCACAATAGCACTAGAGAAGCTGAAGAAAGTGGACGTTGCTTCAAGCGGCTCTTCGAAATATACTCCATGGCACTTGCAGTAAAAATCTTTGCATTTTTACAGGATGCGACGTCTCTTCACAAGGCCAGAGGAAAGGCGATTAGTCAGAGCTCAGTATTTGACGATTCGTATAAGCAGTTGGAAGAAACTTGTATCGTGGAGCTCCAGCCGAGAGATGTGAAAATTTGCGCCTTATGCAGCTTTCTGTAGGTACAAGGATTTGAATTTTTCTATATCACACAAATGTATGTATGTAAAATAAAAAAACCTCCTAGATGATACGTTAACCAATTTGCATTGTAATCCTTAGCTTAAATTTCATGTATCGCATCAATAACATTTTTTTAAATTGCTTGTCAATGTCCTCTTCATTAATCAAAATCAGGTGTACGATGTTAAATATTCTTTACTTTGACCTTAAATTAAGACGATATGGGAGAAGTTATTTTTTGCCTTTGCTTTTTAATATATTTAAATAAATAAATATGCGCTCCCGCCTGTAACCCAGAGGGGTAGGCGGAGATATCGGATTTCCGTTTGGCGCGATCCTGGCATACCTTTCTCGCTTCCTCTACATTCATACATCTACGCATGCATGCTCGTCTATTACGGGTACTCCTTATATCGCTCTTCTTTAGTATGTCACTAATCTGGTCGATATAAGTTCACCTTGGGCGTCCCCTGCCAATGCTGCCACTCACTTTTGCAACATAAATTTGTTCGTCGTTGTTCCTCCTCATTCATTTAGTTTTTTTAGTATTTGACTAATGTCACAAGGCGCCATCTTGAGGAAGTCTTAGGCACCAGTATGTTAGCGTCTATTGAACACGCGAGCCTAAAAGATGGCGCTCTAAAATGATTCTGTAATAATAAAAAAATAATAGTGTTATAATAATTAAATTTAGTGCTCTGTAATTTTTAATTAAGATAATTCGGCTTGCAATCCAAATCATTTTAATTAACAATAGGATAAAGTTACTTCGTGGGTTTTTTAAAAAGTGTTAAAGTGTTGCAACAGATTACGCTGAAACCGCCAAGCTTGAGTTGTTGAGGGCTAGCATTTCATAGATAAGACTAAAACCAGGACCTCTGCAGTCTTTTTGATTATGTTTGTATTTGTACTACGACCAAACTACGACTCATGGTTGCGTTCCACTAAGCGTTATCTGCGCCTAAAATGCTCCTTTAGCCGTTCCACTTTACGACTATCATTGTGACGAACTGAATATTGAAAACGTCACTAATGACGTCATCACTTTCGCTCGCGCCAAGCTCTATATATGTGGCTCTTTGTGGGCGTTCACAAAATTTCGTGCGATTTTTTAATTTTAGAGTGACACAGAGTACTTTATGGCACATTATTGCGGCGCAAAAATACCAAATATCCTACTAATGCCGTATAAGAAATTTTTATTATATTTAAACTTAAATTTATTAGGTACTCCACTAAAATTTAATGTAAAATGATATAAATATCAAAAAATATTATTTTACATTTAACCAATAATTACTCAAATCTCACTGTGTTAGATATAATCAAAATCACCAGAACTGTCTATGGTAGGTAGACTAGTTAAACTTAGTAATTATTTGTGAAATATCATCGCATAACCAACTTCTGTGTTCATAATTATTATGAGGTTAAAAACATAGTGGTCTGTTATATATTAAGCTGCAAGAGTCCGACAACAATAGAAATAATGATTAAATTTGTTATGAAATGTTTACATTTGTAATACTTAGTTTAAGAAATTTTAAGGACACCAGATGTAATATTGGAAAATTTCCCTAATTAATGTGGTAATGTGTAATAAAATAAAATTAACAAAATTTATGAACTAAAAATACGTTACAGTTACACTGTACGTTACAGTGTTTGTCTTTTATTTATGAAGCTGTTTAAATTTCAGATTTCTAAAAATCTCGGGAATCTGAAATTCGTGCTCAGGGCATCAAAACTGGAAATTGACAAAATATATTATTATATGATAAGACGGGGCTGAAATGGATTTCCTTTTCTGTAAAAGCCTGTGCGTGTGTAAAAGATTAAAAATAACAACCATTTTTCCAACAATCGCCATTATGTTCTTTTCATTATTGCTAACTACCTACTTATATATATATATAAATAACTAAACTTTGATAGTAAAAGAAAAAAATGAGTGAAATTTGTACAACACACTCATTGTCTTTGAAGGACAATTTTTTTTTATGTGGTCGTCCCCTCAGTCCCCAGTTTTATGTGAGACCTCAACCCAAGCACGGAGCATATAAGGTTGTGGCTGCAGCGGCCACTTGATATTTTTGCTCAAAATCTTATCGCTCTGCATCCGCATCGAGGTAGTGCATATAAGATGACGCGTAACTCAATAGACAGATTTTTATAAATCTGTGCAGGAAAATGTTGCAAATGACTATACAGGTAGCTAAAAGACAGGTTTATTTGACAAAAATAGGTACCTACTTCATTGCTACAATTGCGTGATAAAGAACATGAATAAAATCTGTTGAAAATTGCCCAAACTAAGTAATTATGGATATAGATGAGTTGGGTTAGATATTATATTTCCGGTAATAGAAACTGTTGTCTTTCACTTTTAACACAGTTTTTAATAATTATTACTGGGAGATTTTCCATAACTTGGCAACATTGTTTCTGTCTTCACATATTGTTATGTCTGGTTTGTTTCTTACGGGTTACTGGTGTACGCATGACGTCAGTCACATGTTAAATTTACTGCAATTCTCAAGGCGATGACGTGTGCGTTTACGACTCTCGAAAATAGAGATTTGTTTGTAACACTGTGACAGCTTAGCTTAAACAGTCACTGTCACTGTTCATAAGTCAATCATAAGTGAATTCTGTGAACACATGAATGTTGAACACAAGCTAAAGATGGATAATACCAAATATACGATTCCTAATTTGCCGGCTCCCCAATGTATTTTAGAAGATTTATCACATCCGAAAGTTATAAGAAATGATCAACCATTGAAATTTACAGACGCCGATAAATCTTTACAAGACGCGTACACATGTTATAGTTACTTTAAATCATTGCAAGCTGATATGGTAAAATACGAAGAGGTGAATTCACAATTAAAGGAGTTAAACGTTAAACTTGCAGCGAATCTAGAAAAAATGCGAACGGTAATATAATGTTATCAATAAGTTCATTTGTTGGGAAAGGAAAACAATTTACATGCTAATTCGTTTATTTTATTATACTACCGAACTTAATCAAATCCTCTTCTGTGAGTACCCCTATATGATATAAACAAACTAATGCAGCTCCTTGTTCTGCAAACTTCTTGTTTTTCTCCCAAAATGTAGATGTATATTTTTTATCATTAAATGATATTATTGTGCGAAACAACTTTTCAATTTGTTGAGTCTCATATACTGGAAGCTTACAGCAATTTTTACCTGCCCATGCATGTAACTGTGATTTAGGCAGGTTTAGATCATTAAAGTTGGCACGAATAAAACATACCTGAAAATAAAAATAATTAAGCTGTGTTCCTTTCTTTTAACAAATATGTGACAATGTTTGACCACCACACTCATACAAAATGTTTCCACAGGACTTATTAAGTCCCAAATGTAATAGTAGGTTTTTGCAATAGTTACTGTTCCAAATGAATCAACTGAAAGACTAAGTTGTATATTGTATTAACCTTCATTTGAGTTACATCATCTAAACATAATACACCTGGCTTTTGTTTTTTGTTTGGTGGTTCTAATTCATTTGGGGTGACCTGCCATCTTCCTTGTATTCCCATCTTTTGATAACTTGATTGTTTTCCTTGACAATATTCTTCTAGATCCCAAATAGCACTGAAAATATAAAAAATATCATTTATATATAAATTTACCCTTTTTGTTACACCAGAGTCTATTGCTGTAGAAAAATCATACATTTGCCCAAAATCGGCCTTGACATATGTTGTATTGTTTGTAATATACCTTATTGTAAAACAGTAACTATGTCACAACAATTTTGCCATAATTGTTTTTTTTTTCAAAGGAAAGTATTTATGTAAATATTTATGAAAATAAGACAAAGATGTCTCTCTTATTGACATGGGGTGCAAATGATAATGTGTGATTAACAGCTGAATATAATTATTTATATATGCTGTAGAAAACATACCATATTTGCTCCATTGTTTGACATTCCAAGAATTTTCGACCTCTTGGTGTCTCTTGCAAATCTCTTAATATATTTTGCACACAATATTTTGTATTCGAAGGTGAATTATCATAATCAACTGCAAGTTTAAGATATTCTTTAATAACAGTATCCATGGGCAAAAGACCGTCTTTTCTAAAAATGGAGCAGTTCCATTCAGCTGCCCTTGCAAGCATTATACTTGTACAACCGGTCATTTCCTTAAATTTAAAAATGTCTTTGTAATTTTCTATTTCTTTAGAACCTCCACTGAAAATTAATCATATTTGTAGTAAGTTTATATGTATGTATGGAA
Organism: Papilio elwesi; assembly: GCA_029849275.1. NCBI lineage: Eukaryota > Metazoa > Arthropoda > Insecta > Lepidoptera > Papilionidae > Papilio > Papilio elwesi. The sequence goes on along the minus strand of CM056687.1, from coordinate 6,821,109 downwards.
TTGATAAATATTTGTTTGCAAACTACTTTTGTGTTCCTAAAAATGTTGTTTGTACTAAATTAACAGTTGGATTTGCTTCTACACAACTTACATTTTTAATCATGAATAAATTTATGGTTGCATTATGAAAATTGTGAACCTACTGCTTGAAGCTCAAAGTTCAAACCAACATTATTGATCATTACCATATCACATGTAACCAAGTTTATTAGAATTGAATATGGATGGTATATAAAATATAAAGAAAATAAATTACCAAAGAACACAACAATGAAAGTGATAAGACTTTAACAATATTTGTAGTTTTGTCCATTATAAAACCTGTAATAAATAGTCCCATATAAACTGTTATATTAGAACTTTTAATTACTGAATGTAATTATAGGGGCATGATTTATAGCCATTGAAGTTACATGCATATCATGTATACCAAAGCTTCCATAATCTCTTTAGACACAAAATTGTATTTCCAATTTACTTACTTTGCAATAACAGGTATAGATATTCTCTCAGCAATGTACCGAATTATATCAGTATGTACTGCATGTTGTGGACGCTCATTCCGTGTCCTACCATGAATGGCTATTGCCGCAATTCCAGAACTAACCAGTTTTTCTACTATATTTAATGTTTCTTCGGGGGTTTGAAATATTCTTATTTTACAAGTTACTGGTATAGAGAGATTAGTTACCAAAGTTTTTAATATTTCGTATGCTTTATCAGTTTGCTCTAAAAGAGCAACACCCATTCCTCCTTTTATAGAAAATTCTTTTGGGCATCCCATATTAATATCAATAGCAGCAACATCATTTTCTCTGTAAAAAAACTTGAGTTACTTCAAATTGCTACAACCTTTGTTGATCCTATTGCTCATTAAAGAACTAGGGGTAGTTAGAATATTAGTGAATTACCACTTTTGAACAACCCACATGCAGTTTAGCAGTCATCATGAATATTTGTTGTCTCAGATATGTAGACTTTCACAAGACATGTTATTTTACCATCAAGAATATGGTTCATATTGTGGTCACAGAATTGTGTCTATCTGTGTTTATTATTGTTATATTCATAATAATTCATTCTTCAAGTTTGGATTGTAATAATACTAGTTGTTGCCTGCGTCGGCGTGGAATCTAATAAAACATTAATTGCTTCGCAGAATAAAAGTATACAATTGTATTTTTTACATTTATTCTTTTTACCGTACAAAATAAAATGTGTAACATCAGTGTCAAATTTATATTTTGATATTACAAATAATTTAATTTTGTTGATCTGTATAGACCTACATTTCACCCGGTGTTGTTGCTATTCAATTTTAAAACAAAAAATGATGTAATAATGCATGTGTTCAAGGCAACAAACAATAAAAAAAACGGCAGCTGTTTACAACCTCATAAGCTGCAGCACCAAAAAAAGCATTGAGAATTGCCATTGCATTGTACACACTGTTTAATTTTGTAATGGAATTTTAAAATGCACATTTTTAATCAAGAACCACCACCACTACGTCCCCATCAACGCTACCACCACTATCATCACCAACAAGACCACTACCATACCATCACTACCACCAACCCCACCACATATCACCACCATCATCACTACCACTAACCCCCCCACATATCACCACCATCATCACTACCACTAACCCCACCACATATCACCACCATCATCACTACCACTAACCCCACCACATATCACCAACCCTTCCTAAAATCGTCTAACGCGATTAAAGATGTTTTCAGTTCAATAAGCAAGTTGCTCATGTCGATCTCGCGAACCTATATTTTATCCTACCAAATATCGTTTAACATGGCTAAACAAGTTTACACTTCAAATAGTAAAATGTTTATATTATTTTACTGCTTAAGGAAATCTTTGTGATATTGCAAGTAGCGGGCGGCTCTATCGATACAGCGACACGTAATTTTTATCACAATTCTAAGGCTTTCACTTTTAGCACGGAACCATAATTATTTTGCTTTAAATTAGCCTATTAAAATCCGTACAATATAACGTATCTTCCAGTAAAAGCCAATCCAAATTGGTTTAGTCATTTCAGAGATGACCCGGAATAACCAGACTGACAAATTTTTTAAAAATTATATTTTTGTTATAAGTACCATATATACATCACATGTATTGAGTATGGAAATTTTATTTTAATCTCACATACAGAAACTTATTTTATTTATCTGTATAGATATAAAAACTTACACCACCTTGGCGACTTTTAAAGCTCTTTCTGCATCACATGTACCCAGTTGCAGGACAAGTTTTTCCTTTTCCTCATTACAGGTGCGAAACACTACAGTGCCATCTGATTGATCTATGTAGTCAACGGTTTTTAAAATATCTGCAATAAATCAGCAAATTCATAACAACAGAAAAGTGTGTACAACACCTCTAACTAATCATTATATTAATATACATCCAGAAATATTATCAATTTAATTTAGGTTGCTCTTCTTACCTTAGATTCATCATAAACAGATATTTGTTACATTTAAACTTTGAATTACACATATATGAGCAAGAAACAACAAGATTTTCACCAGATGTTCAGTGATCATGTGTTCTATTAATTTCTGCAACTTGAATATAGGGGAGTAGGAAAAGAAAGGGGGTATTTAAGACCTTTAGCTGAATTGTATACCATGGTTTATGTTGTGTAAAAGTTGTATGTGTTGGCTGTAGTAAATTTACAGATACAGTTATTTAACATTCATCTGTAATATAAGGTTTGTCAGAAATGGGATTCTTACCATGATTAACCTTTTTTATCCTGTATCTTACAAACCTTATATTAGCAACCAGCAAAACCAACGAGCCTGTAAATTTATTACTAATTTTGCTTTATCATCGCTATCAAAACATGTATTAACGAAACTACAAGTATAGACATTTACTAGTGACATGTAATAATAAATCACATAATGCAAAATTAGAGCTAAAAGAAGATAACAAACTTGACTTGCTTTGAGCATTAGTAACACCATAGTCCATATTGTATAATGTAAATGATGCTTTTTAGATTCAAAGATAACAAAATACGTAACCTCATAAAAGCCATATTCGTTAATGGATAGCTAAACAGCCGAATATGTCATTGCTAACTTAAAATAGTAATTCATATTGTTAACTATATTTTTAAAACAGAAATGACACTGGATTTTACCATTATATCTTCGCTTTGATCGCAAAAACTTCCAGTCTATTAACTCCTCGGTATACACTATATCGGCGCCATATCGTAGAGCTAAAAGCCGCATTGGGAGAGTTCCAATGCGTACCATTGGTGCAAGAATCATTTTATTGTCGTATGTTAACATGATTGTTAAACGAGTTACGAGAGATTTTTAGTTTGATTTGAATATAATGTGCGAATCACATTTAACAATATAGTAGGGATAAGGAAGTACACTTGTCATTTATTGTCATGATGACATTTTTTGACATTTCATTTTTTTTTAGCATAACGAACGGAGCAAACATCAAAGAAACAGCGGGCAGCGGGTCGCCTAACGTGATCACTGATCACCCTTGAAATGACTTTATGGAACGCCAGAGGAACTATAGATGCGTGGCCAGCCTTTAAGAAGGAGTACGCTCCCGTTCTTTAAAGACCATAAATCGTATTGGTTTAGAAACGGCCACAATTTTAGACTGAAATTAAGGAATATTTATAGAGGTCAATAAAACAGTATGTGTACAATAATACAGTACTATAAAAGTGTATAACAAGAAAAGAGGGAAAAAGTCGGCGACGCGGCTTGCCACCCCTCATGTTTCGCCTCCCGGGAACGCTAAAAGTGGATTGCGAGGGCCCTTTGAACCCTGAATGTTTGTATAGGAATTAATGTTTTCACATTGCCGCACATTTCGAATGCCGAAGATGTGTATGAGTTATTGCATGCCCGGAGTGGCCCGGAGTATAGACAGTGTGTGTTAGTGAGGGGAAGAGAAGGGGAAAGAATGTTACCACACACGGAATGCACACCTCGTATTGGTCAGGTATTGACGAGTGCGAAAGAGCATGTCAAGATGTGGCATTATTCTTTCTGAAAGGTTGAGTAAATGTGTGAAAAATTATGAGTGTGCAAATCCAAGACTTCTCCGGCTGCGGATAAAGTCGGATTGCACATGCTGTTTGTTGTGGGAGCTTCAGCCTTTGACATGTCTAATCCCGCTGATATCCGCGGCGAGTTTTGGGAGGGTGCAAGTGAAATGTTAGCAAATTGTAAGACGAATAAAAGAATTCAGAATATTAGGATATTTTAATGGGAGGGTTGGTATGAAAAGGACTAGATATGAAAGTGTTCTTTTGGTGATGAATGTATCAATGAGAATGGCATAAGCCTTCTCGTAGTATGATTGGAAAGCAATCTTGTTGTGGCAAATATTCTATATAAATTCTCCTTGGACGTCCCTTGCCAACGCTGCTGCCACACACTTTTTCAATAGATTTCTCTCGTTACTCTCCTTTCATTCATCATTTTCGAGCCACCGAAGCATACCTTTTCCAAGTCTAGTCACAACATCCACGTTTAAGCCACACTTTTCCTTATCAACGCTATTTTTAATCCTACAAACGAACTTAACTATTTAGTCTGTTAGATTGGTAGCATCGTTTTTTCTCTAGATAAATAATGTCCATTGGTTAACATCTTATGCCAAATTGACATAAGGTTTTTGCTTGAAGCCAACCATCTTATTTATTTAATTGTTGTAATCAAATCCTTACAATATTTTTGACGGTTTGACAGTGAAACTTGAATTCTTCTGGCACTTGAAATTGTATTTTTTATGTTATCAATAGTATTTGGTGTGTAATTCGCATATTTTGAATTCTGTCGCAAGGTATACATAGAAATATGAAGCCTACAATAGCAGCTGATGAAATGTTTCCAGAAGGAGTTGGTCCGTATATGGATTTAGAAGAGGTATGTATTTATATGAATTTGTTCGCAGTAGCAACAGAAAGAAATAAAAAATTGCTTATTAATATTTAGAATGAATGCGAGCTAAGTCATGAATAGAATTAGCAATGTGCCAAATCGTAAATTATCCGAACCGATTAAACCAAATCAATATTTACCAAACCGAATCAAAATTACTCAAATGGAATCATTCTTGAATGCAATTTATTATTATTTTGTAATATGTCCATTAATAAAATATTACACACTAATTACTATAAACATTTTAAAATAACAATTTACAAAAATGTAGCTGAAGTATAAATTAGTCTAGTCCAGAACATGCATTTTTTGACAAAAAGCAGTTTAATAGTAGTAATTGAGACTGGACTGCCCATATTGACGTCTGAAATAAAAAACAAGCATTGAGAGCAGACAAAACAGGAAAAGCACTTGGCCCGGACAACATACCTGTTGAGGTACTGCAGCTGTTAGAGGACAGATATGTAGATGCTCTCACACGCCTCTTCAACCAGGTCTACGAAACAAATAGTCTTCCCAATGAATGGCTCATATCTACTTTTATTACTTTACCCAAAAAATGTTCTGAGTATCGTACAATCAGTCTCATGAGTCATATACTCAAGGTATTCCTGGCTATCATTTACAACAGGATATGATTACAATGTGATAACTAGGGGAGAGTCAGTTTTATTTCCAGTCAGGTATGGGGCACCCGTGAGGCACTATTTGCTGTGAATGTTTTAGTACAAAAATGCCGGGACATGCAGTCTGACATCATTCTTTGCTTCATTGATTATGAGAAAGCGTTTGATCGTGTTAAGTATGACATTCTACTGGAGCGCTTGATCAACGTAGGATTGAATGGAAAAGACATCAGAATTATCAGATCTTGTACTGGAACCCAAAGGTCTGAGTGAGGACTTAGAAACAGACCTTCTGGAGATATGCCATGGTGTCAGACAGGGGTGCATTTTATCGCCCCTATTGTTCAATCTGTATCAGAAGCCACTATATCTGAAGCGCTACAGGCACTGGAGGTCGATGCCACCGATAATAGCTTCCTCCGAACAGGATCTACAGACTTTGCTAGACATGGTCCACGAGTGTAGCTCGAGGGTAGGGCTGAAGATGAACATATCGAAAACTAAATTCTTGGTTGCCTCGAAAAAACACCTGAACCGCAGAATCACAGTTGCAGGGTCAGAATTAGAGTACGAATTTACAAATATCTTGGTGCTTAGTTAAATAAAGAATGGGATAATAATGCGAACAAGAAATATGTACCCAGATTGGAATTGCCCAAACCACCTTTAAGAAAATGAGTAAAGTTGTATGCAGCAGCCAGCTATCTATAAAGCTCAGGGTACGAATACTCCAATGTTATATCTGGCCTGTGGTTTTGTATGGTAGCGAAGCCTGGACTCTGAAAGCTAATACCCAGAAGTTTCTTGAGGCTTTCAAGATGTGGTGTTACCATAGAATACTCTGAATCAGCTGGACACAGAAGATTTCCAATGCGCGAGTACTTCAGCGCAGACAAAAAGAAAAAAGTCGCATACTTAGGCCATGTCTTGCGACACAAGAATTATGGGCTTCTTCAATGGTCAATCATAATCATAATAATGATGGGCAAAATCGCAGAGAGGAGACACCTTGGGCGTAGAAAGAAATAGTGGTTGCAAAACATCAGGGAGTGGACTAGTATTGCCAGCGTGTTAAAAGATAGTAATATAAGCTCAGCAGAGCTGACAGCCAACCGCCATTAGTGGAGAGGCGCTGAAAGAAGAAGAAGAATTGTATAAATGACTTCACAAGCCACTTGCTCATCAGTCACTATTTTTATTAATTACTAATAGAAACCATATGTAAAACATAGAAAATTAAAAAAAAACGTTTGATAAGCGCGAATTCAGAGTAGCCTTGCAGTGGTTTTGCTCAGAAAAAATTAACATTGTTTGTTCATAACTTTGCATCATTGGTTGCGCATGGGCCAGCCCATCATCTCCTGAGTTTGCACTACACTGCTTGTTCATTCCCCCCATTCCATAAGAGTATGAATTAAGTTAAACAGATTGTGACTTAGTTTGACTCAAGTTACATTCAACTTCGATGGATTCAATTTGCCAAACCGAGTTGTCGCATCTTCAAACAGAATTGCAACATGATGACCTAACATGAGGCCTTATTTACAAATGCCATCTAATGAAGGGTAGTGTATCTCAAGTAGGTTATTATTATCCATTTGAGTAAATCACAAATCATCATGTCCAATTGAATCAGTCATGGCAGAGCTTACAGGTCAATGCTTTTTTTGGTCAATTGATTAAAATAGGAATTACAATCATTATGCAGAGTGTGCATGGAGTATTAAGAAATGGTGTCCCATGTCTGATTACAGGGTTAAATTTCTCAACTCAGCACCAGCAACATTAAGGGGTTGTTGGGTTTCTTCAGGGAGCTGGGCTGGCTGGCATAATCCAAGTCACCTCCTATATGCTAAATACACCCTAGTTATGAAGTTGCGATAAAGAAGCCCCTAAACTAAATAGAATCATTAGTCATTTTTAAGATGAGTAAAGAAGCAAGATATTTCTATGCCATCGCAACTCAAAATCCAAACTGTTGATTTCCTTCTGTCATGTATCAGACTAAAATTAGTATTCCTTAGTGACTGAGAGTGGACATACCCATTAATCTTGTCTATTATGCTTTATTGGTGGGACTCAAATTAAAATATGATTATTTGGAGCAAAACAAGTTAGTGATCTACTGCTCTATCTCTGAACTTTAAATGCAGCATTGAAACATGGAGCTTGAGAAAGATGATTAGAACTGAATAAGGTAGAACCCTGTAGTGATTTGGATTAAGGAACGATATGGGAATTTTCAATAAATAATATTGGTAATAGGAATTAGGACAATATTTATATTAAATAACTACACTGTCGGCCAAAAGTTTGAGACCACCTTGAAAAAATTACAATATTGAATAAAACTCCAAAAGTTAGTGCTCTACAAATTATTTATTTACCTTATTAAATTTTTATGTAACATAAAATAATTTAAAAACTACAATAATTGCCATTATTATTAATAAAAAAAATATACTAATTAAACTAACTTTTCGTCGAAAAATCTTCCCTTACTTTTTATAACTTTTTTGACTAATCTTGGTAACCGGGCTATTAGTTTATTGATAGTTTCTTGTGAAACATTGTTCCAACTCTCTTGTAAAGTCCTCCAGAGGTTTTCTTTTGACGTCGGACAATGACTACGGACGTTTCTGTCCATCTCCTCCGCCAGAAGCTCTATCGGATTGAGATCCGGACTCTGAGGGGGCCACTCAATTTTTTTTAAAACTCCTTCCGCCTCTTTGAGCACTAAATATCCCCTGCATAGTTTAGAACTATCTTGTTGGAAAATGAATCCATCTCCAATCAAACGTAGCCCGGAAGGAACAGCGTTTCGCTCCAGTATCTCTTTGTACTGCTCTTTTTTCATTATTCCTTCAATTTTAACCAAATCTCCGGTCCCATAGCCAGAGAAACATCCCCAGACCATATTAGAGCCTCCACCATGTTTGACTGTTGGCACTACACAGTCTGGCAACATCTTTTCTTCGGCACTACGACGTACAAAAACTCTTCTTTTCGAACTTTGATTCATCAGTTCAAAGAACTTTTTTAAAGTCTTCTTCAGTCCAATATCGATGAGTAAGAGCCCACTGCAGACGTTTCTTTTTGTTTTGTGTCCGTAACAGTGGTTTACGAACAGCTACGCGACCAAACAAATTGGCATCTCGAAGTCTTCTCTTTACTGTTGTCAATGATACAGGTTCCGGTCGAGTTTTATCGAGCTCAGCTCGAATTTCTGGTGCTGTTAAACGTCTATTACGCTTGCTTGTTACAACAATGAAGTTGTCTTCGCTAGAAGTGGTTGCTCTCGGCCTCCCCGAGCGCGGTAGGTCTTGATGACTGCCGGTTGTCTTGTATCGAGTTATTGCGTTATGAACACAAGTCTTCGATAACTTCAGCTTAGCGGCAATTTCTCGTTCAGACTTGCCTTCGTCGTATAGAGTAACAATGGTGGAACGAGTTTCACTGGAGATTTCACGGACTTTTCCCATTTTTGGAGATTTTCACTTGACAAAACAGTAGCTCAGACTGAATAGATTTAACCTAGACTAACTACTTAAGTAGCCATGCTATGAATAGGATTTATGGCTTAAAATATTCCTAAATATTTATCAACGCAAAGCAATAACCAAACAAGTACAAGGGAGCCGCCATATAATATAATGACAATTGCAAAGCCTGGTCCTTACGCGGCACACATCTGTGGTAAATAAACAATGCCCATTTATGGCATAGTCATAGTGTAAAAGATAAGAGAAATGGTGTTTAGACATTCAAAATAATTAGTAGATCACACAGGTGTTCATATTGTTATGTTATCATACGCAGATTTAAAATATTTTGCAAATTATAACCTGTGTACAAAGTGGTCTCAAACTTTTGGCCGACAGAGTATGTTCCATAAGAATTTAAAACTAATTTTGGCATCTTTTCTTTCAGGCAGGAGGACCATCAAATCTTCTAATGGATTTGGCAGCCAATGAGAAAGCAATTCATGCAGATTTTTTTAATGGTGTGACTCTTAAATATTAATTATATTGCATAGAAATATTAAAGACAACATTGATAGATTTTGTATCTACATTGCATATATTCATCTACATACGTAAATGAGTTTATTTTTTTTAAATAAAGCCAGGTCCTCCCCTGGCCCTTATAGTCATGCTTAGCACCAGACATGTTTGGAAGATAGTAATATAATTTAACCTCATCATTACTAATCACCATCATCAACCACAAAGCCATAACCATGAGATCTTTTGCTTGTCTGTGGAAAACCTCTGGTCTGGTGCTTTCCTCTTGAACACAACTGATACAAAAACACTTCTGATACCTCTATTTTCTCTTTTATTTTATGCATAAATGGTTTTCCATCTCTCACCTTCTGTAAGTGTATTTATAGGATTGTCTTGCTATATCATGTGCTTAACTAATTAGAATTAATTTCTTTTAAATTCTGTCATAAGATAAATCTTGTTTCAGATTTCGAAGACTTGTTTGATGATGATGACTTGAAGTAAAAGAGTTATTCAGCGTAATATTTTATTTGTTAATTTAGGAAAAATAAAGAATATTTTTCATATTGAGACGTTTATTTTCTCTTTAAAACAATTCCAAATTAGTGTTATAAATAATATTTACTAAATGTGGACAAAAATATTGTTATGACATTGCATTTACAGTTTTATTATGCTTTCAATAAGCATGGTCATTTACTAATTAACCGATTAGATTGTGGGTTGCTACTTCTTTTTATACAAGTCAAGATATAACTACATTACCCCACTTGACATTCACAGAAACAGTCAATTTATAATGCACTTGAGATCCACTTATAGTTAAAGTGAAAGAAGTAAAATAATTATTTTACTCATTGTACAATATCAAAATAGAACAAAACTTAAATGAATATATTTAACCAAAAATAAAACAAGAATACGTGAAGCAACTTATTTATAAACAAAGCCGATTCAATAACAATAATCCTAAGCTTATGAAATGTGTCATTACAAAATGACAAATTATAAAACATGAGACATAAGCATTGGCAGATCCAAGGAAGTTTAAGTTCCCTAAATCATCAGATTTTATACAATTTAAATATTTTACCTTGCTAACATCTACCCTCAGGAGGGTCAAGTCCACCCTCAAATCACAATCCTATATCCGCCACTGGACTTAAGTCTTTTAGTTGATAATTAAATTGATGATTGTGTTAAGTCAAATTAAAAAGATTAAGGGATCAATTGGGTGTGCGCTTCGCATGATACATTTGTGAGTAATGACACATGGCACCCTTAGACCTACTCGACAGCAGTAACATACAGACCGCGCCCGCTACACGTCCACGTCACTGCTGTCCTCGCTGTAGTCGTCGCCGTCGCCTTCGTCCTCCTGTTCGTCCTTCACTTCAGCCACCTCTAATGTTTCCTCTTCATTTTCACCAACATCAATTTCTTCCTCATCTAATATATTACTTAGAGTGCAGTTTTCAGCTCTACCCATTTCTGAAATTAACCTTCGTTATGTCACCGACATAATTTATTGAAGTGACTACACATTATAGGTAGACAACAAATATAGAGACAACCACAACAACCTTTTCGATTACCTAACTTAATACATTTTATGTCGTGCTCTTATAAGGGACAATAGGAGCTGCTGCAGATTCTGCTTGTTTAGCTGGAGACATGGAAGAAATAAATCGGATTTGCAGAAACAGCAAGCTTTTCATTGTGATGGATCCAGGATTCAGTTGCGGTGTGCGCCTCCATAAACCACCAAATTGGCAAAACCTGACTCATAATATCGAGAGACTTGTCAACAAGCATTTTTCTGTGAAACCGTTATGGGGATAAAAAGAAGATTGCTGAGCCGATTAGACATAGAGCGTATCCGACTCGGAGATGCCATCCAAGGGAAAGGCATAAACAGAAATATTTAATGGTGAGAACCAAAAGTGTAACATTAAATTTGTTCAAATAACACCTTATGGTACTCAAAATGCACAAACTTCTTCGAATACTAATACTACAATTCCTGACTGCACATTGTTGGACCTATAACCATGGACAGTTATAGGACACCTCTGATCGTTGCAGCCTCAATGTTGGCCAATGATTTTAAACATTTGAAGAAAATGTAAGGGGGAGGAAATATAAAAGGTTTTTAAGATGAACATGGAAGTTCCATCCTTTACTTAATTCCAAAGAATACAAAAATAATTATGATACAAGCTACTGTGATGATAGATTCATATGCCTTAATGTGAAGTCAGAATATCCTCCCCCTTCATTACGTCTCATAAACATAAGCAACTTTTAGTTATCAACACCAAGTCTCAAACTAGCAGGACTCTATCCCAGCATCGGCAGATGACAGACAGCATCCCAACAAATAAAATTTGTAATAAAATACACACTCGTGTAAATATTTTGTTATTTACTTCAAAAATAACAGTACATACAATATTAATTAGTATTCATTTCTCCCCTGCCATAAATGGGACTTAGAGATCACGGTCGCACAAGATGAGGCCCTAATTGCTTGCACAGCAGCCCTGAGTAGCAGTTTGATGATTAAGTTACACTACTAATATCCCCACATTAAAAAGAGTCTTTGATTAAGTTAGACACAAGTAATTTCAGCTAGCTGCTAGGCAAGTGGTGTTCTATTACATAAAATGTAAAACCTATTATAATTTGTAAGACTGTAAGGAGCCATCTGTATTTTGTTTTGCATAGGATAGAGTAACTAGGTACTAAAGTCTAGGTGGCCTAAGAGAAGTAATAATATATGTCCTATATCTATACTTACGTTCCACATATAATTCCAATGATTTTGGTACCATATTTTTTACTTTTATTAACTCTTCTTCTGAACATTCTCCCTTGTCTAGCCCTGAAATGTTTATTATTATAATGTCCTACATTTATGAAAAAAATGTAAGCTTTATTTAAAAGTTAAGTCAATAATGGGCTTTACTGGCATAACTAGTAATGATAATTGTAACAAGATGTAATAAGCGTAACGCAGACGTCAGACAGTATTTATCCAGCCAAAGATTATTAAAACATTTTGCTTACCATAAAGGAGGCCCATTCTTTTTAATATGTCTATGTCATCATGTATCTGGAACCTCTTGTTAAAGTTAAACATATATTCTGTCCTGAAAAATATCAAATTAAAGTGTAAGAAATACTATAAGCTACAATAAATGTAAGGAATGTAAAATTTCTATAGTTGGTGATGAATAAATAACAGTGAATAATCAGTGGCTGTACCGTATTGTTCAGTTATATATCAGTTTAATAGGCCGCCACCGGTTGCCTTGGTTCAAGTGACAGTTATAGTACTTATAAATAATATTTAACAGTGGTAGTGCCCACAACATCTGTTGCACCAATGGGCCGGCTCGACCTGTGAAATACCACGACCTCACAGAAAACAGGCGTGAAGTGCTGTGCTGGAGCCCTCTTCCCCTTCCCACCCTTTCCTTATAAGGATGGGCAGGGAACGGGGAGGGGGTTAATTGAGAAATGGTAGTATCCTTTTTCCTGTCTATCCTCTGTCCATTAAAGGTGGGCCATGCATCTGCAACACATTTACTTGTTCAGTTAACATCAGGTGATTCGCTTGCTCATTTGCCAACTTAATCCATAAAACAATGCCAATGGAACTTGTTCTTCTCGTGTAATTTACACACACACACACACACATACATGTTATATTGTGTCTCTTAGTGCAAACAATAAATATTGAATATTTAACTTACTTGTCATTTGATATACTACAGTCTATCAATGCTTTGTCACTTGTATTAACAACTATGAATGGTAAATGGATGGCAGACGATGGCGAAGGTTTAATACCTTTCTTTTCTGTTTCTTTATTCCTTTCTATTAAGCTTTTAAATGATATATGCTGAAAAATTAAGGTTTGAAGATTAAACACCGCTATAACTACAATTTTAAAACATCAATAGCGCTAAAGGCGAGACAGCGCTCTCGGCAGAGTGCTTGGTGCGTATCAACGCTGCGCTGAGAGCTCGGTTGAGCGCTTTACCTATGAAAGCAGTTAGACTACTGTCTAAAAGCTACTGCTTTGTCCCCATTCTACATACTAGGCAGAGTACTGTCTCGCCGCTTCTCTCGGTACGTGCAATCAAGATTTAATGGATTTATTCTATTATAAAATGAAATAAGCTAAAAGTTGTGTGCTGCATTTTGTACATTAAAATTTTAATAGACCACGATATAAGTAGTAGTACTTTTAACTTTCAATTGGACGCCTGTACAATTAATTAGATTTGAAAATTGTTTCCAAGAATGTAGTTAGTATTTATTTTAAAATCTACATTGAAGGAATCAAAAACAATGAAGTTATACCTGTAGTATAAGCTCCTGTAATTGTTGAGTTTTCTTCTGTATCTGTTCTAACTTTGTCTGCTTCTCTTTCTCCAGTGCCGCGCACTCTTGCGCCGAGTTGGTCGGTAGGCCGAGCCATCTGATTTCTTTCTTTTCTTTTGATATAATATTCATTGCCATTAACACGTTTAACGCGTCATATACTCTTCGGCGAATATTTTTCTGGTCATATTGCTGAAATTTATATACAATTATTGTTAAAATAATTAAAAAAAATCCTGTGACTTGTGATATAATTGTGATATATAGTATGAGTAGCATAAGGAGACAAAACAAAAAGAGTAAAAAAGGTAAGAGTAGACGTCTACTCTAACCTAACCTTTACTTATCTAATACACAAACATTAGACACCGATTTAGTGTGGTTATTTAAGAAGCCTTTATTTTTCTTCATTCGAGGTTAAGGTTAGGTTATATTATAGATATTGATTGATGGATAATTTAGAGTCAAGTAGCATTAAATGGACTAAAAAAACAATAAAGTTAGAGATAGAAATAGTATGGAAGAGAATATATATAACTGTCTATTTTATTGGCGCCAATACCAAAAGCAGACATGACTTTGATTTTATTGTTATCAGACCGTTGACATACATACTACAAAAGGGGAATGTTCAGAAATACCCGCAGTCATCTCCCCCTCCTTTTTGTTATGTGGGTTCAGACTATTATGTACATAGTCCATACTTAAAGCTTTTGGCTAAAGTATTAACAGCCGGCCGTCTACCCAACCTTCCTCAGGAAGACCTATAGAACTACCAATAACCAATTCAGGCAAATGTTCCGACGTTAATAGAGCGTTAGAAGCACGTCAGGACCACTTGATATGAAGTAATCTCGGCCTACCAGCTTCTCTTCTCACCTGAGCTCTTGTTTGTAAACTAACCTGAGTGTCAGGAGAGCTGCGCATCCCGGCTGTGAACTCTACCACTAGCTCGTCTGCAACTTCGTTGTACGACGTGAATCCCTTATTTCTGACCTTCTCACAAACCTTCATCGAAAAATGTCGCAATCCTTTACCAACTTTATCAGCATGCTTACGTCTTTTTGTTGTGCTGTGAAAAGATACAAATGTATACATTAGCTTAAGACATTTCTAAAGTCTATTACAACATTACTTAAACATAATCGCAACGGTTTGGTGATGATAGGCATAGGTAACTTAAAATGTAAATATAAATTATTGTAAAAATATTTCAAGTGGCCGGCCTTAAGCATGGCTTCTCCTACTATACTTAGACTGCCCCATTAATCGCCATGAAGGCTCCAGTCGACTCCTACAAGTTATATCAGATCTTAGTCTGTGATTCTAGTTTATTTCATCAATGTAACAATGAACATAACATTCTTTAAAAAGCCATAGTATCATACAACATCAAGACTTGTGATTTATTTAATACTTCCTTTTTATCATAGCCTGGTGAAGGTACATTTTACAAAAAAATCTCACATGTGAAGTTTTGTATAAATATTATTAAAAAATTGTAATTAAAAAAAGCAATGCTCTTCGATCATTGAATTCATTTGACCTTTCATAAGCCTTGGTTTGGAACATAATAAATATGTATATTATTCTTTCTATGAAGTTAAATATCTAAAAAAAACACGAAATATAAAAGACTGAAGAACAAACTTACTACTCTGCTGGGGGATCATTATCAGAATCATGTCTTCTCCTTGAAGCATGCGACATTGGAGATGATTTACTATTTGATTTAACAGGAGATTCAGGTTTCGGCAGGATTGATACTAATTTTGGTACAGCCTGTACAATTTGCTGTTCTAATATTTGATCCTGATATTGTTCCTGTAAAACAGAAAAGATTAACCTATTACCCATGATTAGCTAAGCAAAAAAGTAATAGTAAATTTAAAAATCACATTGACACTCCAGGGAAGAATATGAACCTGGAGACTGTACCAGTACTGCAGGCACTGAACAGCAATATAATGACTTCCGGCCTTATGATGATTATGAATGTCACCAGCGTCTCAATGAGACAGGGGCCAAGAATAAGATAATCCTCCAATGGATCAATGGGCACAGTGGATCTAGAGAAAATGACGCGGCGGATGAACTTGCTCGCAAAGACTCAAGTAACCAACCAACCGGTCCATAGCCTATTTTCCCGCTACCACCTGCATACCTCAGGTCGAAGGTAATGGAAGGAAGTCACGTCCTTCACTGCGACCTATGGAATAGCATGAAGGAGTGTAGACAAACGAGAGAAGCCCTACCGAAGTTAGGTAGGAGAACTTCAAGTAGGTTACTACACTTAAGTAAATAGCACATTCGAATAGCCGTGGCAGCGTTCACAGGACACGGTTTATTCAACAAAAACCTGTTTAATTTAGGGATCACTGACAGCCCTCTATGCAGAGCGTGTATGAAGGAAGAGGAGACGGCGTCACACGTCATGTTACCCTGCCCTGCAGTGTCCGAGTACATGGTTAAGTATTTTGGCACGCTGGGATCGCTCCCGGAGATCATCGGCAACATTAAGTGATCCATGTCCCGCCCACATGCAAAATACGCGCTACTCGAGTAGTTGTGGTAAAGTAGCCCCGACTACTACTACTAAGAGTATCAGCAGTGTCGACATTGGAATGGATCCAGGCGAGGGATTAGAACAGAATCGTCCACCACTTCCAGCTGCTAAGATGATTTATTCTCAAGTCTACTGTGGACAGCTAGAGTGGTTACGCCAAGCAATTGAATAAAAATACCCCGAATTGAATCATGGGAAAGCCCAACCTCACATTTCTTCGGCGACCCCTCAAAATGCGACAGCTAGGTTGGGAAATTAAATACATCTACCCAGATAGTCAAGACATAGCACCGTCAGATCTCTTGTTTCAATGTCTGTAGAACTCTCTCTATTAGTTTTGAACCAAAATCCACGGAAATTTTTTCACCACCAAGCCAAAGTGGATAACAATGGAGCATATTTGGTTTAATACTTTTACTATAAAAACACCACGAACTTTTTCTTAGAAGATTAAACATACCTGAGGTTCCACGTCTAGGGGTTCTGTTTTAGGCACAACTTGTTGTAAGCGAGTAAATGTGTCCACAGGGACCTGCACCAACTCTGAAAATAAAATTAAAGAGTATTATTATCACACATAATGTACAAATCATGGTTATATTTGATATTTGCATGAACTAATATTGAATACTTAAGGTGATTTAATTTTCAGAAAATAAAATTACAAATAAAAGATGCACGATGGTATTTTGAGGGCTGTTCGATAAGTACACAATTATGAAAAAAAATATGTATGCGTTAATTATTCTCCATCGTCACCTTTTATTTCTATACATGTGCTACACCGACGTATAAGCTTCAATAAGCCATCAAAAAAATATGATTTCTGAAATTCATTAAAATAGACCTCTGTGACGGCAATGACTCATCATTCAGTCATTGGATCCAAATCGCTTACCACCGTCCTATTTTTTCAGATGGAGAAACAAGATGAAATCGCATGGGGCCAGTATCGGTATACTCGGCGTTGACAATCGAGTCACGTTCAGTTTCGTGGTCACTCGGAAGACAAGGTCAAGTTGGCTTTCTCGATTTGACCGCATACAACGGAAAACGATTGGAATGGTCAACGACCGAAGGTCTTACTGATCGGCTTGATCTTTTGGCATTGCGAGAAGTCTTGACGCGTCTCTTTGCATTTTTTACCGCATGCTTCATGGGGAGTGTTCCGAAGAACTGTTTGGAACAATTCTTGCCGCTTAATTCCGTTATCGATCAACACAACACACCATCTTGATTGTTGGCGTTCCACTACATTGCGCTTTTCGCGAAATTTCCTACCTCGCATAACCGCGTTGTGGAACGATCTGTCGCCAGCGGAATTTCCACACCAGTACGATTTAGGCTCCTTCAAAATACGAGTACTCTTTCCTTAAAGGCCGGCAACGTGGTCTGCAGTTCCTCTCGTGTTGCGGATGTTCATGGGCGTCGGTGAACACCTTTATAATAGGCGACCCGCATCACGTTTCCTCTTTATGATAAAAGAAACCTGTAGAACAGAGAGGAGGACGCAGCAGGTCGTAATGTAACTTAAATTTAGGCACTACAACTCTGGAATGAGCTGGTGCATTGAGGTGATGAAAAAGTACTTTTTTCTTCTTTAAGTGGGGTCGTTTGTCTTTTAACACAACGTCAAATTTATGATATAAATTTGGCATAGTTATCCTGTTATCGTTTCGCTTTTTCTAAGTAGTCGATATATACAATGACCTGCTAATTCCAAAAAGGGGTTGCCATGACCTTTCCGGCCGATGTGACGGTTTTTGCTTTCTTTCGAGAAGGATCGCCTGGTCCGCTGCTGTAACTGTTCTTTCATTTCCGGGGGTCACGAAAGTACGCAAAGCCTCCTTCGGGATACGTTTGAACTCAGCCAAACACTGCTCCGAAGTAGTAAGTCCGTTCCGTTTTTGTTTCTCCGTCAGTAATTGCAGCATCTATCTCGCCGATACTTTCTATACGATACGATACTACAATGTTTTGTACCCACTCGATTTAAACATTTACGCAATAAAGATTTCTGTAAGTTTATTTCGGCAGTGGGTTAAAACGCTTTCAATTGTTATGACCAAATCCTCTGTAGTGGCCCGATTGGCCAACCTGGGCGATCCTCATCAAAGACGGTTGTTCTCCCCCGCCCCAGGATTCGAATCCAGACCGATATTGTTCTTTTTACATTTTAACAATTTAAAGTTCAAGCTTTCACTGCTTTTGCTTTTTTAATTTTCCTTCATTTTAAAAATCGCTTAAAACGGTCATATACATATTTTCGCCCAGTGATATCAATGCATTTAGAAAACGCGTACTTATCCAACAGCCCTCGGATAAATAGTACGGGTTTCTGTTAGAATATGAACTGTTCACATTCAAATCATATAAATTGGCTATATGTATGTAATTTAATTGACATAACAAAACAAAAAGATGTACTCAAAAAGATGAGTGCTCCTGCCTATGGATTTCATAAAATGTTGCTTTTAATGCAGATTGCCTAGCATCAGATACTAGTACTTAAAGGGTATCAAGTGCACAGAGCATGCAAAGTTCTCCACAGACCAAGTATTTACTTACACAATAAACAAGCGATTGGGAGTAGCACAAATATATTGTCTAAGTTAGAAATTGATTTCCCCAGATCAAATAGTATAAACCTTAAAACTTAGAATATTTAAATGGGTATTATTAAAAGTGCATAGATGAAATTAGCAAGTTACACTTACTTGATGCACACTTTATGCCAGAAGTTACTTTAATAGGACAAAAAACAGGTGTCTGAAAGGAAAAAAATGAGTGAATCAATTGTTTTATCTATTAACAATAACTGCATGAGTAAACTGTTTAACTGTATCCTCCATCAAAAACTATTTTGCGGTCATTTAAATAGAATTAAAATTTATGTGTATGATGTATGAGCCCTCCAGTTTCACCTGACATGCACTTTTATTTAGGGGACGATTGTTGAGCCTATCCTGAAACCTAATTAATATGATTGATCATGCAGAACTGAGGTTAATTTGGAAAGGATTATATTATTATTATTCATGATGAAAGGGGATGACTTTAGAAAAATCATCCTTTTAACAGAAATGTAATGTCCTATGTAAATCAAAACTTCAAGTCTTTAGGCCCAGTACTTTGGGCTTTGTGTTGATATATGTCAGTTTCTTCTTTTATAAACATAGAATACTCAATTGGTTACACAGGGCCATGTTTTAAGTACTTCCTACAGACATCAGTACATCTAATCATAGTCTCTCTAAGCATTCTATGTTGAATGATTAATAGTAATTGCCTGAGTTACTATTAAAATTAACATTCAACCAGAAGATAAGCATTGAACAAGAAACAATATATAATATTCGCATGAAATGAAATTTAAGTACAGAAATGTTCCTTTAACAGGGGCCGAATAACCCAAAGGCAAACTGTATCAAGATCATCAAATTTCTATATTAATAATGATTATACTTAATAGTATATAAGAATAGTAGTGGATATGCTAAAAATCTCCTACTCTGAGAACAAACCAAAGCAGTAAACATATACACATACAACTTAACACTGTGTCCACTTTAAGGAATGATGTTTTAAATAGAATAAATGGAAGTCATTAACTATCACAACCAGCATACTGTTTGAAAAGTCGCCTGTTTTGATAGATTTGGTGTAATTACACATTAACAATTGTAAACCACAAATCCTATTGGAATACAATAATAATAGTCATCTTTTGATGTTGGATAAACTGTGTCTTTTGCAAATCAAAATTATAAATAATCAGTATAGAATTGCATTAATTATAACAGATACACAAGTGTCCAGAATATTGCCTGAATGAAGGTTATTGTTTATTGCCTACAATAAATTGAATCCTTTGCATTGATGTCTCGAACCTAGTAATCCAACTGGTATGCCATGAAAACAATGAATTATATTTCAATATTTAAGCAAATAAACTTGATATATTATAAAAGTTATCACTTCAAATACTAAGTCATCTAATAAGTACAAATTTACTGGAAGAACAACATTTTCATTTTAAATAATCTACTAATTTTTGGACTTATCTCATTAACTACAGCTTTAAACAGTAACCATTCACACGCATTTTACATCTGTTATTATTTGAAACTTTAGGTTGAGTATTGCTACATGGGCCTCTTCATTCCACGGCAACGATCAATGATAACCACTTGCTTTGGTCTTTGTTATGCTACCACAACTGGCTACAGACATCACCTTAATATCTTTAAAGTGTTGCTTTAAAAACCAATACTTAATGCCAGCTTTAAAGTAGCAAAGACAATATAGGCAATGCCAGAAAACTCACTGAGTTAGATGTGTGTGATTTCTACAGATCTCGTAAATGAGATTTACACTATATTAATGAAACTGCGTTAATCCAATGTAACCAAACATACACGTATACGTTACAACTAACCTGAGCATTTACTTGTCCTTCAGAAATAGTTGGAAGTTTATATATTTTCACAGGATTTGCTTTTACTTTGATTGAGCCAGTAGTTAGATTATTTGAATTTTGCACAACTTTCACCATTTGAGGTTGTCCTTAAAATTACACAAAAACATTTATTATCAACCTAATTTTTAATTAAAAGAGACGGTCGCCAAACCTACAACCATAACATAAACAAACAGGGGGACTTGTATTTTGAAGCTTCGTCCACATAACGCCTCATAAGAAATTACGAAGCCTAATTTACATAGAGGACAAACTTCGTTAGATATAGCGTATAGAAAATAACTTGTGATTAAATTATGTGAAATAAACAGCTAAATCAACGAAATCTAACGTCACTACTTACTAACCATTGGCGTCATGTATAAGGAATTTTACTATACTAGGTTTCTGGGACATTTTCTTCGTAATCTTCCCAATGGATATCCATTTACGTATATCACAAAAACAACTCAAAGAAATTTAACTTAACGAAAATAAACTATCAACTTGGTTGGTCAAAATGGCGACAACATATTTAGGATATGTTTGAAGGTCAGAAATTGCAATGATGTACGTTCTATAAAATAAACCACCTAATTTTTTTATAGCTGCATGAACCCCATGACAATATAATATCACTAAAATTGTTCGGAGACAATAATAAAATTCAAATAATAAACAAGTACTTCACGAAAGTCAACGATGACCGCCGCCGGTCTTAAAATTTACCAGCTGATTGGATGACGCCTGTTCACGTGTATTATCCAAAACCAGAAACCCCCGCCGGAATTTATTTCCGGAAAAGGCGCGAAACTATGGATGAAAACAGTGACATCTGTCGTAAAATAAAGCTAATTTAGCTTATGAATTACGCCATAGACTATCATAGAGTATAACATTTTTCATATCGGCCAAAATAAACCAGAAAACAAGTTAGATATATAAAAGTTCCACTTCATATAAACTGTAGATTATTACACAAAGACGCTTATTTTTGTAAATATATACTTCTCCAGCGACTGCTCTGAGTAGAAATAGTAAGTCGTCGTCAGATATTTTTAGAAATCATAGTACACTTTACTTACTTTACATCAATGAACTGTTTCAAATGCTTAAATACCTGGCTACGCCAGATTACCTTATGAGGGAATGGTATAAAAATAGTACTATATATTTTGGAGGTTTTATAATCGTTACTTATTTTTTGTGCTTGTAAGTGTACTATTGAAACAATTTTTTTTGGATGGTACGAATTGGATTTTATGAAACGAAAAATGTAACAGCTGTTTTATATTCAATCGAAGAATTCGTATTTATATTTACTAATATGTTACTTTAAGTGCTTCGATTTATCTCCCTATCCGCCCTCCTACCCTCTCTCTAGTACCATCTTTTATATTCCGTTTCTCTAGTAAAAAACCTTAAACCTTAAGCAGTATTTCAATGTTATAATATAAACGTTAAAAAAAGTTTAGTTCTTAATTTATCACTAATATTTTTCCGTGCCGTAATTCGTCGGCAGTTAATTTTTAACAGATTTTAGGTTCATTGATGTTTTAGGTTTGTTTTTCACTATACTCTTTGGGTTAAGATGTCAAGTATTGACAATGACATATGATGACATATCTTAAAAAACTTACCGTTATAAAAAGCGTATTTTTATTAAAGTTTATTTTGTATTAGTTTTGAATTATATGACAAGTCAATATAACATTTATGTTAATTCGTTGTATATTAAATACTGTATGTGTATTTAGTTAACATTGTTAATGTGAAAATGTGTTTATTACGTTTATTACTTTTTCTTATTGCATTTAACAGTGTTTGCCTAATACATTTAAGCGATATTAATGTTCCACCTGAACACATGGGATACATATTTAATTTATTTCCTAGCCTACTTGAAAGTTGTAAAGTCGATTCTAATTGTGTATTTAAAAATATTACTGAACATAAGGCCTGTTGGGGATATGAATCTGCATGCGACATAAATGTCTCCTACCATGTTAGGCCCCGGTGCCCAGGGGATCATAGAGGATGGGTTAAGTCAAAAGTGGCCCAATATGACACATTTTATACTCAAGCAGATTTCGGTAATATTTTTCATTTATATACATATATGTACATAGCTTGTGCTTAAGATTTTTCTTAATATGTGTTGTTATAATTTGTGTTTTTATATTGAAAACTTCCAGGTTATGTGAAAGATCAAATAGATGAATTGCAGGTCATGTGTGAAGCTTCTTATCTTCATGACAGTTCACTAGAATGTTCAAAATATTTAAGGTATGAGCAGAGGTAAAATTAAATACAAATTATTGTGGAAGCTTGGAATAAATTTACAAGTATAAAAAAAAAACAATTAATTTGTAGGTTTTGTAGAGGGAGAAATTTGATGTTGAATTTTACTGGTTTAGTAGGCCGTGGTGATAATTTACGTTACAAAATGGATATTCTATCTGAAGGACAAATAGGTGAGTACTTGAATGTTGTACTCATTAGTACTGTCAAAATTTTATTTTTGACTAGCTGTTGCCTGCGACTTCTGCGTAGAATCAAATAAAACATATTAATCATTTCGCAGAATAATACTTTATAATCATATTTTTTACATTAGTTGGTTTTACTGTACAAAATTAAACACAAAACATCTGTATCAAAAATATTTTTTGATATAATAAACAATTTAATTTTGCTTATCTGTATAGAGCTACATTTTACCCGGTGTTGTTGCTGGTGGAAAAAAATGCTAAAGTAATAATGCACATGTTCAAGGCTATTAATAATAACAAAAAAAGACGGCTGTTTACGACCTCGTAAGCTGCGGCACCAAAAAAAAAAGTATTAAGAATTTCCAACTGATATTATTACTGTTATTATATTTATTATCGCTGTGCCCCGCGGTTATTCCCTACTTAAATACCACCCTAACCTAACATAACCTCATCATCGACATGACCGTAGCAAAGCTTAACAACCACATATGATTGTTTCAACTGTGACCATAGTCCATACTATATAGGTTCTGGCTACAGTTTTTACGGCCGGCCGCCTGCCAAACGCCAACCCTCCTCGGGGATAATAAGCTAACTAACGTAACCTAACAAAACCTATTAAAAATAATACACACATAATTTCTAAAATCGTCTACATATGTGTAAACACTATAATTACCAGGGAGCGCCGTGCGTCTCCGTTTTACATTTTTATTATATGTATAGATTTTTTTAAATGGCGAAATGTTTCAATGTTAAAATATTTATAAGAATCTACTCGTTTTTATTAGGCCAATAGTATTGAAAAAATTGTTATTGATTTATAAGCGCCTTCTACTTTCCAAAGTTTGACAATTTCAAAGTAACGGATAATTGATTATCGTACTGGTTCGCATTTTTTCCGCTAAAAACATCAAATTTTGATTTTAATGTATTATTATGTGTTTATTTATTTATTCAATTATGTTACACCAACAAGATGGAGCACTAACTTAGACAATTGGATACGCGTACTTAGTTAACAGGCTTGGCGAGTGCCATCTCAATTATAGGTGCAAACCACAGTGCGCTGAATACAACCACAAAAGAAACTTAAAACTATTTATGAACAAAAAATAAACAACAAAAACTGAGCGACTGATAACTTCGATGAGAATAATAGCATCAAAATATCAAAAATATAAAGTGAAATCTCAAAACATGTGTTATTTGATATTTAAAGTATTACAAAATTTAGTTACTTTTATTATCTTTTGGTTTTCTAATTGTATTTTGCCGCATTTCGTTTCTTAATTTGTACACAGCTACTCATAACCCCATTTAGTTTTGACTAATAAAGTAATACAATGAATAAACTAATTTTATGTACTCCCATAGGACCCGGTGATAAACTTTCAACCATCATCATTTTAAAGATCGTAATATAACTAATAACATATATGTCTAAAAGTTCAACCTATTCAACTGAACAGCTATTTTATATCATTTTTATCGAACAAATGTTTGGTATGGTTCTTTAAATTGATATAACTGTTTTATTTATAAACCGATTGAGATAAAACATACGCTAAATGTTAAGTGAAGCTTACCACAATACATTAGTGAAAACCGCACCCAGATTGGTTTAGCCGTTTCTGAGATTAGCGGTACCAACCGCACAGACAATCAGACAAAAATTCTAATCATTATTGTTTTCGGTTTTATTGTGTAAAAAAAGATCCCCAATGATAGTTTTTCTCAAATATCTTCCATGTACAGACAGCAATCAGTTACAGTTTTATTATATGTATAGATAATTACTAGGTACTTTTATTTTATATGAAATGGGGGGTTAGGGTTCATTTCACTGTAGGCTTGCACTGACGAGAACATTGTAATAAAACATATTGCCATCTAAATTTTTTCAGAGAGAAAGATAGAGGGTAAGTTTGTTTTGCGACACAATGTTGCTTCAATTGGAAACACAAAATACATGGTTATTTCCTACATTTTACTTAAATTCAACAAAAGTAGTCAATTTATTGATAACTTATCATTAATTGAGTTTTGTTTTATTAATTTCAGGTGGGTATTGTAATTATTATGAAGACAGGCTCAAAGCTGAAGCGGAACACATGAGTGCCTTACAATCTTGGGCACCAGAAATGGTGAATTTTGTAAAAACGCCTAATCGACCAATATTTGATAAAATGTGTGATGTTGTGATAGAGAAACCAACATATGTCATGAAATTAGATGCCAGTAAGTAATATTTCTTTAATAAATGCTTTATGATACTAAGTTTTTGTTTCAAAATGTTTTAGTTTGCTTGTGATTGTTTTGTTCCATTTAAATCGTCCTGTGTATAATATCAAAATAAAATTTCTATACTCAATACACCTAATGTATGTGCAGTACTTATAACATAAATACAATTTTTAACATTTTTGTCTGTGGTCATTCTGGGTAATCTCTGAACCGACTGAACTGATTTGCATGGGATTTTTACTGGAAGATGGCGTTCACAAAAATTACGCGTCGCTCTATCAAAAGCATCGCCCGCTACCTGCAATGTCACAAAGGTTGCCTTAAGTAGTGAAACAATATAAACATTTTGCTTGCGTACTTTATTGAAGGGTAAACTTCTTTAGCCGCATTAGACAATTATTTGGTAGGTTTGGTGGTGATAGTGGTGGTATTGGCGATGGTGGTAGCGTTGGTGGCGATGTGGTGGTAATGATGTTGGTGGTGGTGATGGTGGTAGCATTGGTAGTGATGGCAGTGGTGACGGTGGTGCCGTTGGAGATGATGGTGGTTGTGATGGTGGTAGCGTTGGTGGTGATGGTGACGGTGGGGGCGGTGGTGGTGGTAATGATAGTGGTGATGGTAGAAGCGTTGGTGGTCGTGCTGTTGGTGATGATGTGATGGTGTTGATGGTCGAGGTGGTGATAGAGGTGGTGTCAATATCGGTTTCGGTGTCAGTGTCGTTGTTCTTGATTGAATTTTTTTTTAAAAAAATGATCTAAAAAATATAAGCAGATGTACTATATTTTAATATAATAAATGTTATAACAGTCAAAATATCTGTTGGAAATGTATAATATTTTTGGTGCTTTTTGTTATTGTTAATTTCCTTGAGGTAGCGCTATGGTCCAGATGAACCAAATTAAATTCTTTATATTTTGTGTAGGGTAAAACAATTTATGTAAAAAATACGATTAAACTTAAAATACGATTGTAAACTTTTATTCTGATTAATGTTTCATTTGATTCCACGCGGACGAAGTCGCGAGCAACAGCTAGTTAACAATGAAAGTTTAGGTCTTTTAATTTTAAATTAAATTTTTGGGACTTTTACATATTTTGCATTTAACAATTAATATATTTCACAAAATATTCCTTAAACTTCAATTTTCATGTTAGTCAATGTTCAGTCAAAAATAAACAAGCATGTTTTAAAAATAAGCAAGTATTGTGTCATATGTACACTGTTATGTGTTTGTGTCTATGCATGTGTTGAGAAATAAATACCGTAATAACACTGTCAATGCAAGGTATGTTTTGTCCTAATTTCAGCTGTGAATATGTACCATCACTTCTGTGATTTCTTCAACCTTTATGCGTCGCTTCACGTCAATTCCACACATCCATCCACTTTTACAAGGGACAACCATATTCTTATATGGGAAACTTTTACTTACGATTCCGCTTTCAAAGATGCATTTAAAGCATTTACATCAAATACGATCTGGGACTTGAAAAAGTTTCGAGGGAAAATAGCATGCTTTAGAAATGTTGTTTTTCCCCTTCTACCTAGAATGATATTTGGTTTATACTATAATACTCCTTTGGTAAGTAACTTATAATGTATATTTAATTTCCAATATTTTGGTATTAGAGCGTAATGTTTTCAATAGTCAATTTAATCCAAAGTTTATTAAAGATCTCTTTATTAATTTTGTAGTAAAAGATAACGGATAGCAAAACTCTTATAAAGTTAGGTGTTCATTTATTCAAATGCTTAATTACCTTAGAGTGAATAAATACTGGTCACTTGGCACTGGTGCACATAGCTGTTGAAAAGCACTGGTTTCGAGGTTAATTCATAATAGAGGTGAAAGCTATGTCAGGTTATTTAAGGATATTGAACTACTACTGTAGGCCCTAGATAACACTGTTTTAAACTCCATCTCGAGGAAACTATGTGTATTTTTTATGACGTGAAGCTCACATATGCTTTTAAGTTATTTTAATTAAATGAAATAAAAAAGAGAGTAAATAAAACAACATACTGCTTATTCCTGGGCTGGTTAGCGTGGTTAAGATACTTGCTTTTCACGCCCAGGTCGTGGGTTCGATTCCCACCCAGAACAGACATTTGGGTGTAATTATCATAGATAATTAAACTAATACTTAAACTTAAATAGTTAAGTATGTATTTACGAAAGAAAATTAGTATATGTAGTATATCAGTTATCTGGTTTCCATAGTATAAGCTGTGCTTGCTTGGAATCAGATGGCCATGTGTGAATAATGTCCCAGGATATTATATTATTATTTTTTGTATTCTTAGGTCCGATACTCAGGTGCTACTAGTAGTTACTATCTAGTAGTTCAATGGTTTCCCCTCGTTACATCACATGGCATTGTTAGAATTTGACCTCCCTTTATGTGAAGTTATTTTTTGTTTTAGATATATGGTTGTGAACAAAGTGGACTATTCCATGCATTTTCTAAACATCTATTGCATGCCTTAGAAATTAAAACTCAAATTCGAAGTAACAATAAGATAAGGGTCACACTGCTTTCTCGAGGAACAACATATAGGACAATACTTAATGAGAAGGAAATTATTGAAGCACTCCTTAAAGTTAAAGGCTACCATGTGCAACGTGTTGTTTACGACAGAACAGTGCCGTTCACTGAGCAGTTACAAATAACCCACAACACTGATGTGTTTATTGGTATGCACGGCGCTGGCTTAACTCATCTTCTATTCTTACCGGATTGGGCTGCAGTGTTTGAAGTGTTAGTAATTCATTTTATTTTTAAAATAATGTTGTACTACAATAAAGTAAGTCGAAAAGGAATACTTTCTTAGGGCTCTTTTTACTCACCGTGGAGACACAGAGAACCTGGGTCAGAGGTTTGAAAAGAGCACGCGTTCCCTTGACAGAGCCACCGAGAGTCAGTTTGCCTTGATGATCGCCGACGTTCGGAAGAAGATGGCATTTTAAGAAGAAAAAAAACAGTTTAAGAAGAGTTATGTGCATTGGATTGGAAATTTCAAGCTATTGAATATCTATGTTATATATATATTTACAGATACAACTGCGAGGACCCTAACTGTTACTCAGATTTAGCCAGACTTCGTGGCCTCAAATACGTCACTTGGGAGAAGAAGAATAAACTTAAACAACAGGACAAGGTCATGATCTGACATATTACTGGTTACGTTTTAAAATTTGTAGCATCGCCTCGCAGAGTGCGACGGCGTTTGCATCAGACTACAGTTTTTACGGCCGGCCGCCTGCCTCCTCGGTAATGATAAGCTTATAACCTAACAAAACATATTGCATAAGAATAAATACATATTTTTGTAAATCGTCTATATACGTGTAAAAACTGCGTTACCAAAGATAGCTGTTACCATTACCGGGGAGCGTCGTGCGCGTGCTATGAACATCTCAATGCGCAGTGTGTGTAGCCGATGCTTACGAAATCTCCGAAACTGTCCTGTTTTGAACTTTATGTATAAACTTTTAATCATCGTAATTTTAGAGATATATAATATAACTAATAACATATGTAACTAAAAGTTCTATCTATTCAACTGAACAGCTATTTTATAGCATATTAATTACATTGATATAACTTAAAAACAAACAGAGCAGTGGTGGCTCAGCGGTTTAGGCTCCGACTTACGTACGTGTAGGTTGCGGGTTCGAACCCAGGCGGGCGCTGTACTTTGTGTAATTTATTTCATCACCACTGCTCCAAAAACGGCAAAGGAAAAGTGAGGAACCGGCATGTTCTTAGAACCAGCAAATTGGAAGACATGTGACATCCAGCGACCACCCGCACCAGGCGGCAGGCCCGATCCTCTTCTCGTCCTCATCCGCTACTTCCCTTCTTTTCCTTATCTAATTTCTTTAATGTCGTAGAATATGGAATCAATCCGTGAGTTTTGCGGCAGTAAGATTAATTAGCAGACTTGGATATTATTAAATAATATATGAATCGTAAAGTACATAAATAAAACAATTTGCAGGGTCACGGACCAGGCGGCGCTTCCCACGCTAAATTCACCAACTACTCCTTCGACGTGGCTGAGTTCTTGAGACTTGTAGAGATTTGTGCGTCCCATGTGAGGTCGCGGAAAGACTTTAAGAATTTTGTTGAAGCACCTACAATGAAGCCAGTACACGAAGAACTCTAGAAATTGGTAATTATATTTTCCACGGAAACTATCAAATATCAAAACTATTTTTCGTGATCTCTGATGCGCAAGGTGTACTTTCCTGTTAAATAAGTTAGTAGTTAAGCAAGGCAGCGATGTCTCCATAAGACCGTCTTCTAGTTTATGTCGAGTTCTTTTATTATGTACTCAGATAGATTTTCACTTTAGCATAATAAAACAGTGAGCATTTAAACAGTGCCATTATATACAGTTTTTAAATTCTATCATAATTTAACCATTAAGCTTTTTTTATTTCTTTTAAAAAATTAGTATAACGATTAAAAAATACATTTATAGCATGAAGTAAAACGGACCCTAGAATATTATACTTTATATGGTTTTTTTCTCTTTTAGTTAATAGTATTCATATTTAAGTATAATATTCTGAAATAAACGACGTAATAGAATCTCACTCGTTCTATACTAAAAAGTTTAAAGTGGCAACAATTTTAATTAAAAACATAAGTCCAGGGTTTGGGTTCAGGTTCGCGTAAAATATTGTTCTACGTTATGATTTGTGGGCCTGAAATTATAATTGCAATTAATGAACATAACATGTGATAAGAAAGTGATAATGTTTAGTCTTATGAATTATTAATACGAAGGAAAATAAATAATCTCAAAGAAAATATCTTGTCGTTTTATTGCTGTTATTTACTTATAAAACAAAAAAATTAGTTAAAATCAAAACAAACCGTATGATACATTGAAAATTATTTCGCAAAATTGCCGGAAGAAAGCATCGTGGTCTAAGAGGCGCTGAAGAACTACCTTCGGCCACCTGATAACTAGATGGGACTGATTTTGTAATCTTATTTTATTGATTTATAAACACGCGTATGATAGCATGAATATCTAAAAGCGGCATGGTTATTTTTAAATAAATTAATTTTCACCATTTTTTCCCAATCTGCGCTCAGTTGATAACCGAACAAATTTAGATTCAACTGATAGTTTTTAACGTAGAGAGTATGCCGTCTAGGCATTGGGCTTGCTTACTATTTTCTGTTGATGGCTACATGGCAAGCCGGTATGGTCAGCAAAAATAGGTAACTGCACAGTCTGATAACCAAGATACCAATTGTATCGAAAAAATATAACAATCACGAATATATCGAATAGGCTTGCCTGCAAAATCTGTTCATGGAATATACTTGCCATGCTATAATATACTTTTAAAATCGGAACAATAAAATATGAACAAGACAGAATGCAAAGCCAGTGCAAATGTGAGACCTGTAGAACTGGAGACATCCTACTAATATTGTAAATGCGAAAGTTCGTAAGTATGGATGTTTGTTAGTCTTTTATGCAAAAAATTCTGAATGGATTTTAATGAAACTTCACACAAATTATTGTGTTGCTATACTTATACGTCAGAATAACATATAGGCTATAATTTATAAAGGTTTTGTGTGAATTGTCCAATATATAAGGATAACTGTTAGCGAGTTATTCTGGTGTGCGCTGCAAAAACCGTTAGAGTTAGACTTAAATAATGTATAATGGAAATGTTTACCTTAAATAGTCCTAGAAAAAAGCCAGCAACAGCATATATCTACCTTTTATGTGTAAGCCATTATCGCCAAAATAGTGGACAAGTGGAAAACAAAAGCTTGCCGGGCCGGTTTTAACAGTGGCAGGGCCCGCAACAACAACATCTGTTACACGAATGGGCCGGGGAAATATCTCACAGAATGCGGGCGTGAAGCAGAAACACTCTGCGCTTCGTCTAATGAGTGAGGTGCCAGAGGCCTAATTTCATTCCCCTTCCCACCCTTTTTTCATAAGTATAAGATGGGAACGGGAAGAGGGTTGTACGGAGAGGGGGTTACCGAGGAAGGAAATATCTTTTATTCTGTCTATTCCTCTATCCATTAAAGGTAGGCAACGCATCTGCAACACATTTGCTTGTCGCAAATGTCTATGGGTAGCGCTCACTCAACATCAGGTGATCTGCTTGCTCGTTTGCCACATTCTTCCATAAAAAAAGCTAGCACGCGATATGTCCGTTGAATGAAACCGAGTGCACAGGCGCATTTACATGCTCTTTTACAGAGACAGTGTTTATTATTGTAGAAAATAAGCGGAGCCGCTGACAATAAATTTTATATCGATTAATTTAATATTAATTTTAAATTCAATTAATTAATTGTTACTTTAAAATAAAATAATTTAGTTACATGCTAATTAAATATATACGAGTAGATAGGCTTCTGGGTTATCCTATTGCTGAAAAACCCGTAGTTTTAGCCTGGAGCTGAGGCTTCATAGTAGGAGAAAGGCGCACAGGTCGCTCTCGCTATTAAAATTTAATGTGTGAATAAGACAACAGTTTTATTTGTTATGTATAAATAATACGATAAGAAACTGTGTCGAAAGGTCTTACTTAAAGGCGGGAACGAAATAAAATTAAGATACACCAGTATGGTTTGGTAATTGTGATGCATTATGTCGCTGAGACGAGAGGGTACACGGTATTTGTTACGTCTATCTATGTAAAACCAATAAGCCCGACTGGCTATCTCTCACTCTCTCCATGAAACTCCAAACAAGAATACGAATCGAATGACATGTCACTCTTCAAAATTGGTCAAGTTGTTAACGCTACAGGAATTCATAATAGTACGGACATCTATATACCTGCCAAAAATATTACCCTGCTATCAGTCGGGCACAAATTGTCGTAAACGCCCTATTTGTTGGGCACAATCTCGACCTTAACTTCGACGGTAGGGTGGTCCTACCAAATATAAGTCATTGATAAATATATATATATATATATATATATATATATATATCATATATATTTATATATGTTTATATATATTTGTTACGATAATAATTTAATCTCTACATAGCGACTAGATGTACTCATAATTATTAATTGATGAAAAAGTAATTAAAAAATCTACGAGAATTGTATAATAATAGAGTAATAAGACACTCGGAGACGATTCGTTGATGTAATCAATATTATTTACGATTTCACGAATGCACCGCTAGTTTAATTGTAACGGTGGCTGAGAACGTAACTACCGTAATTATAGCCCGCGATATCCAGATAAATTGGCTGGCGCGGCTCTGCGAGCCTCGTGTGCGCCTGAATTATTGATATGTCCTGTTACGGTTAATCCTGAGAATCTTTATGCAACGGTGGCCTCTACAAACATGTTAATCAGAAACTTAAGCACTCCTCCTACTGTCCACTGGTATCTTTTATATTATAAATCAATATTTTCGCTGCATGAAATTTAAACATGGATCTTTGGGATGTGAATGCTTAAGAATATTTTGAACTTGTTTACAAATGTTAATACAGATACACGCAGTAACAAATAAAAACAAATTAAGATAGCAGATCTAAGCATGGGTCGCCACGCGAGTTCGAACTGGATAGCCTATTATTTCATTTATTGAACGTACTGCTTCACGTTTTTTTTATTTTAAGCTGCAATGTTGCTTCTGTCTCCTGAAAATAATAAGTTATACATTTATGTGAACATAAAAGATCTGATTAAACGTATTATATAATTATTTATAAATATAAGGGAAAACTCCCATTTATTGGCACTTTAAGCAATGCGTGCTTTGGAAAATATGTGACTCAAAATTGACAGTAAATTGAGAATTGTTTTATAGCTGTAAATTAGTCCTACATAGCTTAAATGTAAGAGATCAGTAAAAGCACACCCTTTATCTTATTCAAAACCCATCTATTCCAGCTTCAGTGTACAATTACAAAAGCATATTTGTGCATGTAGTTGTTTTTCCTACCGTTGTTATTTACTTTTCCATCTCAGTTTACACCCGTCAGTGGGTTTGTCGTTATAAATCCTTACGTATCATTGTTTGTTCACTGTTTCATTTTTCCTTCCTCATTCTAGTTTTGTTATCCTTCTCTGTTTTTCTATTCCTTTTAATCTCATTTTCTTTTTTGAATACGTTTTCCTTATTTCTTCTTCTTCACCTGTGTGCTCCTTTTTGGTGTTGTTTTCGTTCGAATATCTGTCTACTTCCACGAGAGTGAGATTTTATTAAACTTTTACTCCGATAGAACTAATACATGATATAACTAAGAATTGTAAGAACATATCACAATTTTATATCACTCAGAAAATAAACCTCAAAACAAAACCAATATTGCTACTGTTGAGTGCCAATTAATTGGAAAAAATGAAGTTTTACTGTACCAATTGTTGGCACCCGATTAAAATAATATAAGCAATTAAAAAAAAATAAGGTAGCTTGAATAATGACGTAATGATTTCAATTCAAAATCAAGAAGCTTCAGAATAAACACGCAAATTATTTTATCATAATACAGAGTTCTTCAATTATTTGCGAAAAAAAATAGAATTTATAAATGAAATCGATTCTCGCTTTCTTTCATTGCTACCGTGACGCTAATATTTCAATATTTTTCGATCTTTCGTTTGCTGTGGCCACCTCTTGAGCTTGCCTACGAACTGGCTAGAAAGGTATTGAAAACATTATGTTTCTGTTTAACGCAAAGACCGTTCAACTCGCCTACAATACCTATTTTGGAACAAACCTGTAGATCAGTTAAAGTAGCAGGTTTTGTGCACCTTGTTAATAAATTACTAATCTGTTCGGTAGTTCCCTAAGTCGTTCCTAATAAGGCGTGTAATACCATCTTAGTTAAGTTGCGCCCTCTGAAATTGGTTCGTAGGTAGATTTCTTGATTGTGGACTAAGAATTTGAATTATTGCTCTAACTTGGAAGTCGATTTACTTGTTTCATTTTGTTCTGTCTGAGATATAGACGGCACTTGAGATGATACTACGGTCAAAGCCATATAAGACGACATCAGTTAACATGACGTATAATTTTGACCCTTTGACTTTGTTTTTATAACCAATTTTGACTAAGTGTAGTAAAATTACTGAGTACACACGTAATATTCATACCTTGAGATGAGAAATGCAAACGCAGTATAAATTTTTAAATTACTTATCATTTATTTAGAAACAAAAACTTGAAAACCCTATCGCTTAGGAAAAAAGTATAAGTGTAAGTGGTGGTCGCCATATATGGTCAATGACGTTTGCTTGCTTACAATAATCATATCCTGCAATAGGACAAAGTATACATTTATTAGTAACTAGCTGTTTCCCGCGACTTCGTCTGCGTAGAGTTAAATTAAAACATATTTTTCACTTCGCAGGATTAAAGTATATGATTGTATTTTTTACAATAAAACGTAAAACATCAGTCTCAAAATTATATTTTGACATAACAACAAACAATTTAATTTTATTTAAAGATTACCACCAACTCTTCCTAAAATCGTCTAATGCAGTTAAATATGTTTTCAGTTCAATAAGCATGTTGCTGATGCTGTCGCTAACGCATGTTGCGCATGTCAATCTCGCGAACCTGTAATATTTACCCCTACCTACTGTCGTTTAACGTGGCTAAAGAGGTTTTTACGCTTCAAACAGTAAAATGTTTATATTATTTTACTACTTAAGGCAACCTTTGTGACATTGCAGGTAGCGGGCGGCGCTTTCGATACGGAGCCGCGTAGGTGTTTTCAAAATTTCGAGGGTTTTTCATTTTTCGCGCGGAACCTTAATAATTTTGCTTAAATTAAATTAGCCTATTTGAATCTCGACAATATTAGCTATCTTCCAGTAACAGTCCCATCCAAATCGGTTCAGTCGTTTCGGAGATTACCCGGAATAAACAGACAGACAGACAAAACTTTAAAAAATTGTATTTTCGTTATAAGTACCGTATATACATCATGTGTATTGAGTACCGCAATGTTATTTTGATAATACATACAGACACTTCAATTTTATTTATGAACTTTATTGTTTAGTGTCAAATGTCAAAAGATGGATACTGAAGTTATTTGAGGGAGTACGATATATACGAACTTTTCCGAAAAATTACGAAGCTACATCTTTTCTAATTATATCTATACCTATATCCAATAAAATCATGTCAGGGAATTACATGACTTTGACATAACATTCCTAAGTTGGAACGAGTGAAATATGAATAAGCTAGTCAGACCCTGAACCTGACCTTGAGACTGCAATGTACGCAATTAATGTATACTCGTAATATGAACATATGGTTATACATACTGAACACTTGATAATATCTGTTAAGCGGCGTTGTTAAGTTGTGCCATAAATTATAACTATCATCGGCCCCCACTTGTGGCTCTATATACACTATCCGACTCGACAGACGCTGTCTTAACTATGAATATTGAATTCGAGTGGTATACGTAAGTAATAAAAAATATTCTATAAACATTAAAATTAATTGTTAGTGTGATATATGTCCTGTGGCTGCACTAAATAAATAAACAAATAAAAAAGTTCATATGGTTAAGTCTTCCCAAATATTCTAATTTTCCTCACAACTTTATGATAACCTTCTAAGAATAACAGACACAATTATTTAATTTTAATTATGCCTTTTCAGCAACATAAAATATTGATCAGTTGTAGTATTTATTTTATTGTGTGAATAGCGGTAACATAATATTATAACACGACGCCAGGCGCTGGTCTGTTTGTCATCTACTGTAATAATGAAAGTACGTAAAAATATATCAAGTTACATAATCAAATTGAAATTGATAATGTTTTCAGTTAAAAAAGAGGCAGACGAGAAGCGGTAAATCGTAAAACAATCGCAGAAGGAGGCAATATTTACAGAGGCGAAATTAATGACCGATGCCCAGTCGGCCCCGGGGCTCGTACCTTATAACTTTTCCGTTTAACCAGATCGTATCGCTATACAAGAACCGAATTGCTAATTGAAATAAATTCGAAGATGCTTATAGCTCTGTAACTGCACATACTGAATCACTTTCAATCAATATTTATATGATTTTTTTTATTATTTCGAAATAATTGTACGTACTATATCTGGGAGTTCTCAGCATTCAATCTGTGCGACCGAAAATCAGTATAGCAATTATTATGTTATATATGTCACCGAACGATTGCGAATTTCGTCAGATTATAATCGAACCAGGAAAGTTATAAACTAAGTCTTGATAGATAAATTGTCAAAGTCAAATGGCAAACACGTTATTTAAGTTAGAATAGACAATAATTATAGGATACAATAGTTACATACCATAAAATTATCTTAAAAAGATATTAATCGTAGACATGATACGTCAATGCAATGCGTCAGCAATGGTATTATGATACAAAAAGTAGCACATATGCTAAGAACGCTTTTTCTATAGCTTAGGTCATGTGCTTACATTTACGCATAGGCGACAAACTACGCAATCCTATTCACACCATTTGACTAGTGTTAGCGTCTCAAGTAGGACTCTTTCGACTTTTTTGACCGCTATTGAAATATCTGGACACGAGGACGAAAGACGTCGAAAGACACACGAGGACTGAAATTAGGCCTCCTTCACCTCACTCACCAGACGAAACCCAGAGTACTCCTACTTCACGCCTGTTATCTATGATTCGCGCAGCAGAAGTTGTTGTTGCGGGCTCTACCACTGTTGGTTGTCATCTTGTTTATATATTCCAAGCGTTGTGTCAAAGCCGTGGCAGTATGAATACAGGAAGCTGGTAAGGTCGAGACTGCCATTTCTTTGCAGATTGGAGCCTGATAACAAAAGCATGTTTATACATTTTGTAGCTAGAATTTTTTTTAATTTCATAGGCACCAGGGAGGTGCGACAGGAGGTAAGCTCTGATGACCATACATTGGGATCAGATGGATACTAATGCGCATTATGCAAATGTAGACACTTTAATAAAATTGTTTTATTTGTTATGCAGTATACGTTGTTAGCAATGAATAAATAATTTAATTTATCGCTGCTTTCTATACAAGTGACAAGTGACAAGCAACTTGCAATGTCAAATGAATTAACGGCACCTGCAATCACGAACTATACGTTCTCAGTGATGGAATGGGAACAAAATCTTTCAAGTCATTTTATTCGATAATGGTCCACCGATTAAGGCACTGAATTGCCGATCTACAATGGCACAAACAAACAGAAGGTAACAGAATGAAGACAAACATTCGTGGCTCTTTCAAAGGCTTAGTACAATGGTCGTCATCAATTACAGGCAATAGATCGGCCAACATCATTTGTCCGTCCGTCCGTTACTCGGCTGGGGCATTCCCACGGCACTCGGGACGATCGTGTTTGTTGTCGGAATATGTCCAACGAGAAATAGTAATAGAAAATTGTTTCTGATTGCG
Organism: Papilio elwesi; assembly: GCA_029849275.1. Classification (NCBI taxonomy): domain Eukaryota; kingdom Metazoa; phylum Arthropoda; class Insecta; order Lepidoptera; family Papilionidae; genus Papilio; species Papilio elwesi. The sequence goes on along the minus strand of CM056687.1, from coordinate 6,782,926 downwards.
TTGCCTATTTCGCTCGACTTCTCCACATTTACAACAATAAAACCATTATATTTCACTTCCAAGTTGAGTATCTCACTAAAACGGACTGTCATATGTAATAAGATTCTATTGCAGCTTAACACAATTTTTTATAGAATTTATTATACATACTGTATAGATTTACATCTGTTGGTGCCAATGCCATAGTCTTTCATTTTTCGGATGTTGCTACCGAATATTGATGCATCGTTGCATAGTTGTAGAATAAACGATCGGTGTTATAATTCTGTAAAAAATAAATCCGTGATTTCAAGCATATTATTTTGAATCTTTACAATTTCGCATTGTCTAAAGTGTCAGTGTTGCATTTCGAGCCCTATACTCGTATTATAGTGACATTAAAAACCTTATTTTATTTCGCATCATGTTATTAAATCAATATGCAATTAGAATTACAAAGAGGACGTATTGATACTTAGTACAAGACGGTTAAAATTTTCATATTGAAGCAGCCAATACTTGAATTTTATCTTGGGATTATAATTATGCACAACGCTGCGAACCGTTGTTGCTAAGATCTTATCAATACGAAGAGCGAAGAGAAATTGCTCCGATCAAGAGATAATCAGTGCGGTGCCGAAATTGATCGCGATAGGGGCGCGTCCTGCGGAGGCCCACCACCGACCACCAATCCACGCCCACTGCTGACCTTTTTTTGTTTTAACTGTCAATTTATTTTTATAACACCAAGTCAAGGAAGTGTTGTTTAAGCCTTGCGGCTTTGAGTCGTAGGTAAGCGTTCTTCACAGAATACTTGCGAGTAAGAGCCCATGTAAATAACTCTCAATTCTATACGAAAGCAATGATTTTCATAATTATCAAGATTTAAATATTTAAAGGTTCACACAACAGCTCCTAGTAATTTTGGTATTTCTTTTTTTTAATCAAGTTATACAGTTAAAAGCGCTTGTAAACGGCCGCTTTTCTACGGACCGGTACGGTGATGTACCTACACCTTGTAAACCATATACTACCACAAATCCTTTAAAAAGACGTCCGGCGAAACAAAAGGTCGTCTGAATCATATCAAATTGCATATTTTTAATACTTTTATAGACGGAACAATTAATAACAATAACAATTATAAGCAAAAGTTTTGCCTAATGTAGTGTGTAGCGTAGTGCGTGTAGCATGATGCGGCCACCACGTGCCACCACTTGCCCTGAACAAAGTTATTTGAAGTCATTATTCCACCAATATGAAGTCGCAGGCTTCAATTACAGTACATTTTACATCTTTATGTATATACTAGCTGCCCGGCAAACGTTGTTTTGCAATATAAATTACTTCTAGTGAATATTTTGATAGTCAAATAAGAAATAACTAACTTATTGTAGGTGTGGTCATTGATTGAACGAGGAATGGAGCGCTGTGAACGATGACGGATTAAAAAATGGGGGTTGGTTGTAAAAGGGTAAAAATTAATGGTTTTATGATTTTTAAATTCTGTATCATAAAAATAAACGTCCACAAAATAACAAAAAAATGGGGTGAACTACCCTTATCATTTAGGGGTATGAAAAATAGTTTACATAGACAGTTAAAAATAGTCCTACCGAACATTCATACAAAAATCATAAAGATCGGTCCACCCGTTTCGAAAGAGTTTTGTTACCAACACTAAATGACAGTGTATAATTTGGTACACATATCATGTTTTAGTCTTAAAATACTTTAAGTATTTAAGGTCAGGCTTTAAGCTGTTGTTAAATTCTCTCCAATTTATCAACAATACACCGACTTAAAAGCTTATAATTTAAAATAGAACAAACGGCTCACCTCAATTCGGAACCTGCACGGGGCACATTGTTAGCCGCGGCGAGCGTATCGGTCGTGAGGCGCATCGGTCACCGTGTCATTATTTACACATATTAGCTCCAGATTTCAGGTCAGCTCGCAGCGTAGCCTCATTCTATCTCTCGGTCAATAAATATCAGATTAAAATGCCGCTATTGTAGCCTTCACGCACAAACTAGTACCGTGGCTTTCAATAACGGTTCGCACTATGCAGATTATCGTGGCGGCGATAACCGAGACGTGAAAGCGATAGGAGAGACACGCGGTGCAGCCTGGGCTCGCGGCTCGCGGTGCGGCGCCCAGCACTCGATCACGCAGCGCATTCACATTGTGCTCGCCCGTATGAAAGACGTCTCGTGATTAGCACGCGCGCACCCCTTGTACTCACTAATGGACAATACAGCCATTATAATCCATTGCGCTTTACTTTGATTCGCAGATTATTGAATTCGAACATCGACCTAACGTTAAGATATTCAAATATACAATACATTCAGAAGTAAAGATGGTTGGTCCACTTCAAATGTCACTTTATACTTCTATTATTAAAATAATCGTACCTTCCATCGTAAATGGCCGAGCTTCATTCTGCGTTGTCTTTTGCAATTTTTTTTTAAATTTGCGCTTTCATAAGCGCTATCTCACAGAATATTAAGGTACCAATAAGTTTTCACACATTAACAACTGGTCCAAAGGATAGAGCTTTGCATTGTTTATTTTTTTGCACATGAAAAATTTAGACCTAAAAACATCTAAATACCACATTTAATTCAAATCGTTAGAGCCGTTTCTAAAATAGCCGAAATATATACAGGCGTAACTGAATATATCGATTTAGCCCAATTTATGGTTAGCGATTTTCAATGAATCAAAAGTTGAGTTTTTGTCAATAAATAGTGAAAATCAGATTTTAGAATGAAATTGGTCCGTGCATCCAAAATATTAGGTATACATCAGTATTTTTAAACAAGTTTAATAACGGGGCTTTCGGACTATATGCCTTGTTTTAGGTTCACTGAAAAGGTTTAGTTCTGAACTTCCTTTAAATGAAATTAGTTTCTCCCGCTTCCACACGCTTTAATTTTAATATATTTTTGCTGCTTGCTGTCGCCCGAAGTGCTTTAGTAACCAATAGGTCTGGATCCGATTCCCAGTCCGGACTGTCTGAATTATTTTTTCTAATACCGAAAATTATCCAATGAGTAGGTTTCCTTTATTCCTTCCTTTTTAAACGCAGAGTTAGTTTAAAACGCCACACAAAGCACTCCACGCTTTCAGAATAGTGATAATATTTTTCTCATCAGTAATTTTATTCTTATTTTAAGAATTATGGTTTCCTTTTCAGTTCGATTATCGCTAAAAGCGTGTTTTTTTTCAACTATAATGTAATTTGCTCTTTTAGTTCGATTGCTTTAAAACAATTTTTACAACTAATCAATTTGCAAGTAGCGACATCTTGTACGTCAAGTTATCGTAAAATTGTTCTTAAATATGGAGTGGTCTAAAAGATGTCGCGAGTGTAAACTAAAAACAAAGGATACGAAAATAAATTCATGAATGCTGGCGAATCTAATCACGATAATGGGATATTATGATCAAATTATTGGATTGTCACGTCGTCGGCGAGGGTGCGAAGTTTGATTCAAATTCGATCGTTCAAAGTGGGGAAAAATCACGTTCGAAGATTCCGCTGCATTGATACAGGTGAAACTCATATAAGCGTGTTAAAAACGATTGCGAAAAAAACGAAAAATTAAGTTACGTCATGGCATCTACTTCTCGACGTGTAAGAAAAAGTTCTATGTTACCCGTTGTGACCATGTTGACCATTAAACAGTCTTAAAATTATGCATTATGGTCTACGAGGAAGTAAATAGTCAAAAGTGTACAGTAATGATGCCTGTCCTGCGATTCTCTTTTCACGAGGTTGTAAACGCTTAAAGTTAAGACTCACATTAATAATGAAAAAAAGAATATTAAAGCTGTTTATAATATATATTAAAGCTGCTGTTTGTAAAGTTCGCGGGAGTGACGCAAGTGATGCGCAGCCTTACAACTTGTCGCCGGTATGTTGTCAAATAGTTCTAAACGAAGCTCGTTTAAATCATTTGTAAGGTGGCAACTATTGCAACACATGTTTCTTAAGTACGTTGATATTTTTGTACAGTTTGAATAACATCTGATAGTTTTGATTAGGTCATTGTATTCGTTTCTTAACCATTTTTACCAACTATGAATTGTATATGCCTACATATGATAGATACATACCTCTTATGCAAGAAATGGCAACTATAAATAATAAAAATATTCCGGAAAAAATCTTGATGCTGGTGGCGGTGGTCCAATTTTAAGAGTATAAAATAAGTTAATGTTAGCTTCATAAACATCAGTGCGCTTTATTTTTGAGTGAACACTTTTCAAGTAGTAGTTTTTATATTAAACAGTAAAAAACTAAGACGTCGCGTTTTTTAACATAATCGGGGTACACAGAGACCAATCGAAATACGTCTATTGTCTTCTTATTACATTCGAATGCATCATCAGTCGTAGCAATGCTTGAGGTGATTTTAATATACATACCTATGTATAATATATATAATATACATACCTTATACTATTAAGGATACTCAATGGACAGAATCAAAAGTGAACATTTGAAGCCTATTAAACTGATTAAAGTCATTTCTACAAGTTATTTTGCATGTGAAGTTATTATAAGGAAACAAAATAAATAATATATTTTGAATCCTTAATGAAGTAACATTTATGTCTGTATGAATCGCAGGACCGATTAATGTCAAGTGAACTATGCGCTAGTGACATCTATTGCATAAAAACATTAATACAAAAATAAGTTAAGACGAGTGTGTACTATCGCAGTAATACTAAAAGTTCATAGGTGAACGTAGCTGTGAGTCGAGCCAGTCGACTTTAATCTGGGGATATGATCACAAAAAGAGTCAATGGATGCCCGATGTGTCAAGGTAGTGGCATATCCGAACAAACGTCGGTGTCCAAGTAGCGCTCAATTAAGTAAGCGAGGCCACGTTACTGTCAGCTCTACAGTATGTGTGGGTCCGCCGCACGAAGATTGCAAAGTGTTTTAGTATTTATACTCTTTTAAGTATATGGTGAGTACTGTACATAGCAACCACAACAGTCTTATGGCGATAGTTTTCAGCCCGACAATTAGAGCACGTAACTTCGCCGTCCTAGTTTCAACCTTCCACCAAGAAATGTTCACTACCACAAGATTTTTGTTTTACGTTTTGGTATTTTTCTGTGGTTGGTGACATTATACCCCCTTCCCTCAACTTTATTAAACTTTTCTTTTGTAAGAATTAGAAGCCAAAACCTACAGACCGTGAGGATGATAATCTTGTAGCCGCTTTTACAATTAATGTTGCTTTGACATTAATTAATTGCAAAAGCGGCCGTGAAGCCAAATCATATTTAACAATTTTAAGCCCTAAAATTTACTGGATTAATGTGCAATTTCTTTTACTTCTTATGCTTATTTATCTTATATGTTTGTATTGTAGGCCGACAACCTGCTGGTCTGCGTTGCGGACATTGATGCCCGGCGATTATCTCTTATTATCAGACGACACGCATAATCGTTTTTCTAAATAATAACAATGATTTTCAGAACTTAAAAATCCGAAAAACAATGACTCGACGATCTCCGAGGAACATTATTGTTTTATTCTTAAGGCTTTCTTTAAATTAGAGTAAAGGTAGAGCCCGTAGGTGCTTCATGCAAGTAGCAGCTTTAATAATATAAGTCGTGATGGTATCGGTTCGATGACTCTCAAACAATTCCAAGTGGGACTAACGCAACAATCACTTATAACAGTTGACGTGGTGGCACTTTACTGTGTGTCTTCTCTCATCGCTTCGAGTGTTGTTCTTGTTTAAGTTGCTATTGTCAATATGAGTGCTGGTCTATGTATGAAATCGTATATGATACATTTATTTCAACGACAGACGGACAACGAGACGTGTTGCAATACATGGTCAAGTGTCATTACATTCATTGTAATGGCCTGACCTTGAACGAGTTCCTATAATATTTCGTAAACATTAACACGTTGGTTGAGAGCCATATCAGAACGAATAAATTTCGTGGTCCGATTTAAATCTGCGGTCTGATCTTTATCTTAGAACTTGTGATAACTTGATCAATTAGATCGACTACGCTTAGATTTTTTTTGAAAATACATTTTACAGTAAGCTTCGGGCAATTGCGGCGGTTAATTATTAGCCGTCTACATTTTAAGTCCCAAATGTCTATACCTATACATCAAGCACAAATTTTAATTGTGTTTTTGCTATTACATTGCTTTTCACTAGTAAACGAGAGATTTCTTAATATATGAAACGATCCAAAAAGCTGTAACTTCCCTCTTTTTAAAACTAGTAAAATTCTTGCGTATATCTATTTATTTAAGTAAATCTCTAAAATAAGTTATCAAATTCAGTATATTCGTGTCTGCCAACCGCGAGGTTAACAAGATGCTGACAAAGGTACAATATCAGTCTTTTATTGTACGACTGCTATATAATGAACATCTGTAATACATGTGTATTAAAGCTCAGAACAGATAGGGTCATCGCGAACATCATTCGTCTAAAGTGGAACGATGAACATGTTCAGGTAGTGCTGACTGCTGTCGCGTGTCGGATCTAGGCGGTCGCCACTCGCCGATGAGCCGCGCGCGGGTGTGGCGCGTAGCGCGTAGTGCCGTCGACATGAGATGCGCGCGATAAGGCGGAGGCACCGCGTGTCCTGCGAAGCGCCGAGCGCCCGGCGTCGCCCGCGGCGCAACGTGACTCCCGACAGTTTAAATTCGAAGTCGACCTATCGATCTGCATAAATCACATCGTTACCAATTTCAATGATTTGACCGGCTCGCATTCGGCCGGCACAATTAGAGCGCTTTTTTGTTTGATTTGAACACTGATTTCAACAACTTAATCGAATTACTTTTTATTTTAAAGATATTGAGATTTTTATTGGAACACCTTATTACATTGCGTTCTTTCCGTATTACAAATAACATCTATATGTTATTGTCTCAACTTCATAAAACACTCCTAATTCAAAAATGATTCTTGTTATTACAATTTCTTGTTAGCAGTAGTACAATCTCCCTGTAGCAGCGTACATATATGTAAACATTAGTATATATGTTGTAATTTACTAAAACGAAATTGTAAGTATAATAATTTGAATGAGGAGCAAATTGCAGTATAACATTTCTAAGTCCATTTCGATATCTGTTAACGATATTTTTGTAGCAGTATGATTGTTGTTAAATTGACACTAGTAGTTTCCACAATTGCACAAGGACATCGGCCGATGAAGCAAGCGTCTTTAATCATCCTCAATTCATGATGTACATACGCCATACGCCTGACGGTGGTATTCACGTTGAGGGAAAGTTGACGAGGTGAATAATTTTTATTGCGTCAATTCATTTATTACCCGGCTTTGACTTCCATAAATAACGATCACTTTTTTTTAATATTTTGACAATATTCACCTTCAAGAGTACGCTTTGAGTAATATCTACCTTCAATTACCTTGATATCGGCGCTTAATATTGTTGCAATATTTTTTTATTCGGTGTAGTAATGATAATGAAGGGAAAGGAATTTCCATTGATATTGTTTAACAATTTTAAGGTACGGAAATAAAATATGTGTCTGTTGTTGACAGCAATAATACGGCGGTGCGGAGCCCGAGTGCGGGAACAATGGCCTCGCCGCAGTACGAGCGCGACCACGCCCGCAGCTTTCCGCGAACAACTTGACGGCTTCGATAAACGTGTACTCGTACCTAATTTAAATATTTATGAATCCGAACCATCGGGTACCTCGTCATTCAATGATAACATAATTAAGAGACAGACAGACAATTCATATTATATTTGGTCTCTTCTGAATGTAAAATGTATTGTCGATGAAGGCTCGAATTACTTCTACATTTTTATAATTCTTTTGACTCGTGAGTTTATTCAATAATAACCCAAAAAACTTCAGACTTTTAGACTATAACTTCCCCGCATGTATCCGTATCTATAGAAAACTTTCTAAAACCTCTGGCCCTAATATGTACAAGTATAGAATACTAGGGTGGGCATAGAGTTTGCTGACAATTCTAAGTAGGGTGATTGGTTTCTTGGTGGTTTTTTCGTTTGGTATATCTCCTCCTCTGTCCATTAAAGGTAGGCGACGCATCTGCAACTCATTAGCTTGTTGCAGGTAGCTACGGGTGGTCGTCACTTAAGATCCGGGAATCGTTTGTTCGCTTGCCAGCTTCTTTTTATAAAAGAGTAGTAGTAGTTTTTGTAAAAATGTCGATTGTATTCCAAATGGAAGCTGATCTCGAACTTCACCTGATGATTGACGTGTTTTATCGTATTTTATATCTATTTATAAAAAAGTAATGCTAGTCGTATAGTGACGTCGACGGTGTAATATTTCTTGTGTAATAACTTTGTTTACTATTAATCTGAATTACTAGTTTTTATATGTACATTATACCTCGGTTGTGACGGATAACGCATCTGCGCATTTTGATCCCTTATCGGAGATGCATGCGGGTGTTTATATGCGCCAGGAATCGTTCACAACAGGTGATCTGTGTTTTTATTTGTCGCTTGGACTCGGAAAAATGATTAGAGATTGCTTGTGTTCGATCGGATTATAAGTTGACGTGACGTAGCGTTAAGATTAAGTATTATTATTAAAACAGGCGCTCACTACACGACACAATCACGCGTCTAATTTAAAAATATTACTTTAAATAAAATCTCATAGTTCATAAGAGATAGACTGAAATACGAATAAAATGAATAGTACCTATACGAGTTTATTTAGTCTCAGAAGCAGCAAGCGGTGAGCCGGTCTTAAGCAATTTATATACACACTCACGCCCTTCAACCAGTGGTGTAGACTGAGATTAGGGATTTCACTACATTCTCAACATGCCCGAACCCTTCTCAATAATAGTCACGACGTCCTCTTTTAAGCCACAGTTTCCCCTTATAATGCTATTTCTCAATCTATCATTCAATGTCACTTACCTACCTACCATAATTCTCAGAGACGCATCTCAACTGTGTTAATTTACTAGCATGCTTGTCCTGACGTACCCAAATATCACTTCCAAACATTAAAGTGCCTTCATAGACAAATTCTGACTACTGTACCTATAGCGCCATCCGTGCTCAGGTGGTTCGGGCATGTTGAAAGAATGAATGAAGAGAGAATAACGAAACATACATGTAGCAAAATTAAGCGGCCGTGTTGGTAGGGGCCGCCCATGGAGAACTCATACCGATCAGCTTACTAAAAAAAGGTATAAGGAGCACCCACAACAAGCACAACAACGAGCATGTTGACGTAGATCGCGCCAAATGGAAATCCATGATTCCTACTCCTCTGGATTATGGACGTGAGCGCATATTTATTTTATTTTTTACTTTGTTCTCTTTCAAAAACCATAACTTTTGTCGCGCCTACATATATCTTCATACCCTTTTCTTCCAATGATCCATTAATGACATTTACCATCTATTACCACTTGTAAGTCCTCCGCCGATGATGCAAATACTAATTGGTAGTCGGCGTACCGGAGACATTTTACAATCAACTCGCCCATTCCTAGCAATTTCTATATATAATCATTTGACAAATTAATTAAATTATTTACATTAAATTAAATTAGATTTGATGCTTAAAAACACATTAAACAACTAAAGTAGGTTATTTAAAAAATACAAATAATAATACAGACGACATCAATTTGCGATTTAGCACAACAAAAAAGTCTTGTAACTGTTAAAAATTAAAGTCAATTTTTAGTTTACAAAACATAAAATTATTTGATAAACGTGATTTACATAAACTTGCATAAAATATTATTTTATATTGTAGTTTGTGAGAGTGCGAGTGCGAGACACGTACACGTATAGTTTCGGAAAACGTAATTTACCAAAACATGTAAAAAATTTCATTTAACACGTAACTTGTGAGCTTGTGTTCTTTTGACGTTTGATAAATAAAGTTAGGTTATTCGTCAAACTCTTTAAAGACAAAGCGTAAAATGGGTGTTTAGAGCTTACAGTGCCACTGGGTCATTATCTACAAATATTTATACTTGAATTCTGTGTATAATATTATGCAAGGAAAAGATAAGGGATAAACGGAAGCGATTAAATAATTTTATGGTATCGGGTCGGGTCTAGCGCGCTCGCGTGAATCTTTTTAACCGCTAGGTCACAAAGGCGCCTAAAACATGAGTCATACGAATACATATTAGCACGAGTTTAATATTTTAACCTATATGTCTATTGAATTGAAATGAAAACTAGCGACGACGTTAATTATTTTAAAAATACTTAGATGCCATAGAATAATCCTAACCGATAATATCCTTAAAGTTCCGGAGATACGTAAGCATTGGCATTGTGCGATTGTGTCACATTTAACACAAGAGTAATGTTTTCCTTTATCAGTACACTTAAATGTTATATGTTAAAATTATGCGGCTACTGCTGTAATAAACGTGTTAACATATTAAAATTACTGTGGACGTATAAACACAATTAATAGTGCTAACGTTGCGTAGTGCAGATAAATAATTGCCGTCGGGCACGCGCCGCCGCGCCGCCGCGGGAGTCCGCTAGGTGTGCCCGCAACCTAGTGTTTTTAACTGTGTATACTTCACTTAAACGCTAATCATACTGGCTAAGAACTTTGTTTAGTCATTTCGTTTATTCTCTTTGCATTAAAAAAATATTTTTGAATGTGTTAGGTCACAATAGGTATGGTATGGGTATATAAATCGATATGCATCTATTTATTCTCAAGGGCGTAAAGCTATGATAATCTCTAAAACTAATACATAATATTTTGGAGGACGTTCCGATATTACGTTAAGTTTGACCTGAGCGCGATCTTTACGTTCCATCCCACAACGTTGTATATAAATTTAGGTAGGTTATTACAGTAGTAACAGCAATAGTATTCTAAGTAAGACATTCTATGATAAAATTATTAAAACTATCGTGAGACATTATCAATAAACTTTCTATGAAACGGCTTTACTCACGTTCGCGTTTTTCTCGGTGTATTTTGTACCGTTTGGAGCAGTGGTGGCTCAGCGGTTTAGACCCCGACTTACGTACTGTAGGTCGCGGGTTCGAACCCAGGCAGGCGCTCTACTTTGTGTAAATTTATTTCATCACCACTGCTCCAAAAACGGTGAAGGAAAACATCGTGAGGAAACCGGCATGTTCTTAGAACCATCAAATTCGAAGACATGTGACATCCACCAACCCGCACTGGGCCAGCGTGGTGGATTACGGCTCATTCCCTCTCTCGGAGAGGAGGCCTGTGTCCCTGCAGTGGGAAACATTCTAGAAAAGGCCGATTTATTATTATTATTATTATTTTGTACCGACAAGTTTCGGACCTGTCGGAGGTCCTTCTTCAGGGTGAGCGGTATTAATTCGCGGTCGCAGCCCGCCTCGCACTACGCGCCTGTGCTCGCAACGCGCGACTTGACAGGGCGGGGGGTGCGGGGGGCGCCAACGATGACGACGAGCTCGACACTGATGGGTTATAGGATGTGATGTTGTTCGGGGCACAAAATGCACTAACAACGTCGACCACGTAATCTTCGGCATTGTCGCTGTTTTCCCGCTTCGCGTTCGACAGTACGGGTTCCCATGTAGGCGGCAGGGACCATCCCTTATCTCTATTAAAATTAGGACGACGGCCGATTTCTATCGCTTCAAGAAACTTGCGAGACACAAAGTTCTTTTCGCGGGCCAATACTTTCACCTTGTCAAACCTAATATAATGTGAGGCGTCGGAGTTAAGGGCATGCTCTGCTACCGCCGAGGTGTTACTGTCTAATTTGCGCATACTGCGGATGTGCTCAGAGAGTCTCGTACTGATATTGCGCCCCGTTTCTCCGATGTAGCTTTTGCCGCAATCGCAAGGAATTTCATAGACACCAGGGCTATTGAGAGGGTCCCGATCCTTCGGCGAGCGTAAAAGTTGTCTTACTAGTGTCATGGGCCGGAAAATTGTTCTGATGCTATATCTGCGGCGTAACAGGTATCCAATTCGATCCGTGACCCCTCGCATGTATGGTAAATACGCCGGGACTCGCTCCACAATCTGAGGCCGTTGTTTACTGGTCGTATTTTACATTCTATGATGTTTGTTTTAAGATGATTTTTTTATATTGTTTAGTGTGCCATCGTGCATTACTGTTCAAATTGTAACCATCCTTTTTTCCTCTAGGGATTATTAGGAGTATATTAATGAAATCGGCTCGGAAACATAAAATGTCTCTAAGTCGAAACACCACCAAGATCGTTTCTTTTATATTATATTAGGCCAATGATATATTTATAAGTGATCGTCTAGTTGTAGAACTTTATTCTACTTTGTGAATTTTAATAACTAATTCTTCTAGGAATTATAGAGGAAGAAAGTTTCGCCAACCTTATTGAAGCCGTAGGATGCTTATTATTAGAGTCCTTAAACTCTATATAAAATTTACCAAAATAATAATTTAAATTTATCGATCAATTGCAATTTCCAAAATATTTCATTAAAATTTTTACTTATAAAGGGTTTACATGCTTTAATCTCAAATACCCGATACAACCCTACTATCGCAACATATATTTTTGTCTTTAAAAATATATGGAGGTACACAGCTCCAGTGGAAATCCCCGCTGTGTACGGTGAGTGCCCACCGGTTGCGCTCCCCCCGAACAAGGGACAACAGATCGGCCACCGTATATCGCAGAAAAATACTGGTAAACCAGTAAGAGTTTTTAGCTCATTATTGGTGAATAAACACCATTCAGTCGTTTCTCGCATATCAATGCGTTACACCGTCAAGTGTATAATAAGGCGTCACCACCAATTGTCAGCATAGGTATCGACCTACGGAGCGCATTAGGAGTATAAAACTCGCCTCAGGGGATGGCTAAAGGGAATTAAAAAGGCTCGCGCTGACACCGCACAACGAGGGCGTTGTGCGGTGTCAGCGCGAGCCTTGAGAGCATAGCTCCCTCCAGCTACCATCTTCGCAAGAGACAAATGCACAGGCTCCACCAACTAATGCCAGGGCAGTTTCGGCCACATTAATAACTTTTAGTATAATTCTCGAACATCATATAATTGTGTTATACACCAACTTTTCGCATAATGCGAGTCTCGATCAAATTTGCATCACCCACCAATAATTTGCCTTCGCTTATAAACATGGGTATTTTACAGGCCACTTAATTGATTTGAACAGTCTGCAATCCCGTATAGAGGGACCCGACTTGGGCAAATCTAATTAAGACAAGCGTCATACTACAATACAGAATACCATAGCAAACGACAATATCTTATCCTCAATCTATCCGAATAATACAAATGAGCATATTAGCCACGAACCACTTATATACCCGTCACAGGAAGACTCGTTGATCCCATCAATGATCCATCAAAAGATGTACGAAAGACCAAACATAAGCAGCATATCAGGTGCAGTAATGTCAAATTGCAACTCTACACACTCCACGACAGGCGATAGAGATAATACTCTAGGCGTAGCCGCTTCAGAGCAGAAATTTGCAATCAACACCCCGCAACCATCAATGACGCATTATGAACACAATAAACACCCGTGTAATGTTATTGTAGCGAGCATGTATAATCGCGCTTGCGAGACATGCTTGCGAACCAACAAGAAATCAAGCTTAGGCAACAAGTATCCGCTACCTCTATTCTCATCCGTATAAACAGAATCAATTTCGGTACAAAAGTTAGTTGGCAAATCATATAAGCTCGACGTATCATAGAAGCAAGCCTCTAAGACGCCAAGTACCCATTATCAAAAAGCCGAAGCTCTAAGACATGGTTCTGAGCACGTTTAATACACCGAAGTGCAAAAACACACTCTTCCCAAACCAAAGCACAATTAGTGAATAACTCACCAACTACACCCTAGCCGGTATAGGTTTATAGACATTTATTCATCGTGAGAACATGTCTATGCGATTTCCAGCATAATTTCACAACGCAACATTTTACGGAAATTGGACCCTGTATACGATCCGTATTCCAAAACAACCACCACATAGTAATCGGCATTATTCATTTTATATATTTCCCTTCAAATATATCTATCATCAAAATAAATAAATTATTTCAATAGTTCGACGTCCAACGCTTCACGCCGGCCGCATTACTCATATATGTAAGGTCATGGGTGTGTATCTACGTACAGGCAATTTTGATGTCCGTTCGCGTAGGATTTTTCACTTTCGTATTTTTAAATTATTTTATTATAAACGTTCATTATAAGTGTATACAATACCTATTACCCTATTTTGGATTTAAATTCAACAAAAAAAATCAATGCACGAACTCACTCTTTAGACTTGTATGATTTTCACGAAAAATCAATACGAGAACACACGTAATTCTTATGCCCCTATTTTCCTTAATGTATTGATTCGATATCAATATTAATATGTATTTATATTACTTATAAGTGTTTTATAGGTCTTTAAGTACCTTTAATCACGATTCATATCTTCATTAGACCAAATAATGTAACTTTATATTTTAATTTAAATATCAATATTTTGTAATGATATTCTAATATGTTATGCATATAACAGTACGGCACTAACAATAAGATGAATGCCCTGCTCATCTAATGGCTCCAAATTATTACCTAAAATAAGAATAAAATTAGTATGGCAGAATTCCAAACCACGACCAATTACGCAATTATATACAACCCGTGTGGATATTAAATAAACGGTGTTCGTAGTGATTAAAGTTAAGAATAAATGTATGGGCGAGCGTACGCGCACGTACCTTCTATCTTACGCTTCTTACTAAACAGACCTAAGACATTCTCATATAATAGAACATTCTTTACGTTCCTAGAAAATAATCTTAGAAGTATGCACGGCGACCGGCCGCGGACGGCCCCGCTGCAATTAAAGCAATCACAATTCTTAAACAGTAATATAATGTTTAGTTACAGTTAAGTATCCTACCCACCTTATAAACTTTATACACTCTGTTTAACTTCGCCGTGAACATCGCACGCTTACCTTTGTATTTTCCCACTATTATTGTGCACACAATCTTAATGATCATTCAAAAATATCCTAATTTAAGAGTAAATTAGAGGAGATGGATATCCTATGTTAAATTAAAGGCAGGTTTTTATGGTAGAAGGTGGCAAGCGATCAAGCATGTCGCCTGATGTTAAGTGACCACTACCCATCCGCAACAAACAAATGAGACGCAGATGCGTTGCCTATGGACAGTGGAGATGATGTTGATAGGACAAAGGACGTTTTCTTTCCCTATTCATCCCCTCCCCATCCATCTCTGCCCCTTCCCATTCTATCCTTATTAGGCAAGGATGGGAAAGGCACGACTGAAATTGGGCCTGCGACACCTCACTGAACGAACGAAACGCAAAAGTATACTTTTAATTCTCGCCTGTCTTCTGTGAGGTCGTAGTATTTCACTGGTCGAGCCGGCCCATTCGAGCAAACAGATGTAGCGGGCTCAACCACTGTTAAAATTGAAAATAAGTGCAAAATAAATATAGTTACCATTAGCAAGGCCTTCGGTTACTCACACCAACAGTAAATAACATATCAAAAGTGAATAAGTATTTTAAATTGGTATGCTATCAATAGTTCTTCACTGGTTAAATCTATGTAGGTATATAAAATAAAAAACGATGTAGATTCCTTATATACTCCGAAGTGGCTAAACAGATTTCTATGATTTTTTAGGAAATCTGCAGATTTGCCTAGCGGATCCTGTGAAGTGATTTTGGTAGCGATCGGATCAAAATTATTAGCAGCCGGGCCGCCGGGCGAAGCGGAGCTCTAGTAAATTAATAAATAAAAATAAATTTTCAAACAATTTTTCAGAAACTCTTTTTAGTTTATATTTATTTAGTGCCATTTACAAATGCATTACTTTATAATTGCCCATTTGATATTATTGTACTTTGATAAAAAAAAGTCAAAAGAATTCTAAGCCCGTACTAGCTTGAACTCAGATTTTCTTTCTTTCTCCACCACCCATCATGTAACTCTATAACAACACAAAATGTTACTAACTTGTTATGTCGGTACACACCAAGCATTATTTAAAGTTGTACAGCTTAACACTGTACTGTTGTTCCGTTCCATAAGAAATTCACCTTCAAATGTCTCGAGCTATTTAATTCCGACTTACGTTTGCTTATTAAGAGAATGGATATGATTTGGAGTTCAGTTAAGGCAACAACTGCACGTTTAGATGCCCGCTCTATTGTTTGTTAGACATTATGACCCAAATATGGAGTGCACACCTGTTAATGCTACCCGATAGCTTAGTAACAAAACCTACTTTCGTGCACACCAGTACCTAGTTTAGTAAGCGGCGAGATAATGCGATGTACCTCTGTTACTTTTTGTTTTGTGTTACGAAAGCGAAGCTGTTAATGCGTAATTAACTTAAATTAAATCTAATGTTTTTTGTCAGTTGTTCTGTGAGCATATTTGTAAGGAGTTCAACATTATAAATATAAATAGTACCGTTGTTATCATGACAAAGAACAAGTTTGTCGAATTCAATGCAAAATAGAAAGTTTCATGTTGTAATTCCGCGATAGGAATAAACGCACTTGTCTCACTATAAATTCGGCGGTGCGTGAGAGGCAATAACAGGAGTGCGCTGCAGATACTATGCGAGTGCCGTTAGGGCACAAGGCGGCGAGCAGAGCCGCGACAGGGGAGCGCGACGGACTGTTCCAATTCACGGGTCACGAGCGGACCACTCGAGCGCCGACCTATCATTCCTTTATAATTGAATTCAATGGCGTGGGAGACTCGACTTGGACAAATAAAATAGTCCATATATGTACTATTGTTTATCTTGAATATTGTATTAACAATAAAACAATTTATTTCGTGCAGTTGCAGTTATCCCTTATTATTATTATCTTCGTTGAATTTGATTGTAAAAAAAATTGGACTATTATTTCATTAACTATAGGTGTTTATTATAGCCGAGGATTCGCAGTCCGGTCGATATTTTTTTCTGAAATCTATGTACTATGAAGTAATATTTCATCGGGTTGAAGAAAACTTTTTGTTTTTGCTTCTGATCACTACTAAAAATCTAATTAATTACTAAAAAAAACTTTTTGTATTTCATGACCATATTATAAAGTAAGCTGGTATACAAAGCAACAGGTATTGCGGAACCGAACAGTTACATTAAAAACTTTCTGAGTGCAAACACGACGAAAACGTTAAACGCACTAGATGGGGTATTTTAAAATGGAGATACGCTATTGTATTGCGTTTACGACGCGAATATCGTATTGCAGTACAATGTTATTCGCGGAAAGACGATGCTTATTTTCACTGAGGTTATGTTACACAGGACAAGTTTTTTGCGTATTATGTTATATAGCTTACCTTTCATTGAACGTTTTATAAAGATTAAATATTTAAAATAAAAATTAAGTTAAATTCACAGATATGTTATAATAGATTGTGAATACTCTACCTATCCTTATTCCTTTGTGAATCGTTTTATACACCTGGCTCCGACTTCTTTTCACCGAATTGTATTAAATAGAAACAAAAGTTATTAACCTGTTGCTCTTCATTTTTCACTGAGTTTTAAGTCCCGTAATGGAGCCTACGGCTACATGTATACTATGTTTATACCTAATAGAACCTGATAATAGACATGAGTTGTAGATTATTTTTTACCTTTAACAACAAAAACATATTTACAATAAATACGTAGGATGTGTCTTAAGAGTTCCACGAAGTGCATACTAAACAATGGCCGTAGTATCGTAAAATCTTTAAAAATGTATAAATGGTCGGGCCGTGTGCGGTATTGTGTGCCTTGATTGGTCAAAACACACTGAAACATTGTACACAATGCACGTGAGTTGATTTCGAAAGTGCGTCGGCGTTAGCCGCGGCTGTCCGCAGGTGCGCCCGAATAGCCGCCGATAACAACACGGCTTCATTTAGATTTACCCCAATAAGTTTCAACTCTAGACAATCGTGGCTCACTCGCTGTGCAATTTATCAGTCGTGAAATTTGCTAACACGGGGAGTTTTGCTGTGCCCATAAACATGCTGTTTTAATGAATATTTCATATCATTATTTGTTATGTAATGAATAGTGTTGAATGAAAATACGTTTATTTATATTGATTGTAGTCATACAGGGTAAAGGTACGGGGACTATTCAGAGGAGAGAAATAAACCTATTATTATTACTTTGTTTTATTTTTAATTCAATCAAATCACTGATTTAACTATTTTTAGGTAACTTTTTAAAATGATGACGCAATCTCTCATTTCTACTTCAGGCTTTAAAATTTTTAACTATGGTGGATGAAACTAGTTAAAGGGAAGTAAGTTTATGGTTGATGTTATCATGGATACATCGTTGTAACATTGATCAATAATTCAACATAATTAATAATGAAATAGTCTTTAAGACTACTCACTTCCGCGCCTCCAATTAAGTAGAAGATTATTACGATTTAAATAGACAGAAGCATCGTATAAGGTACGGACATTTTCCCTTAAGTGTCCGGTGGAAGCTATTCCACCAAATTTAGACAAAACCCGCGGCCGTGCGCGCCTGGCGCTCTATGGCGATCACATTATGAGGCGTACGAACTGCGATACGGCCGCACGAAAGGTTAAGGGCACAAGGCACCACGTGGGAGGTGCAGTTTAAGAAACCCGAGATCCTGTCTTGTTCACAAATGGCGTCCGTTTTCACCGAGACTTTGTGCGAGTACCTTCGCCCGGTGTAAACAGTGGATAACTCCGGCGCTTTGTCACCATAATCTTATCAAACCGTGTAGTTTTCGGTGCGACCGACGTTTAAATTTATTGCCTTATCCAAATCAGTTTAGCTGTAAACTATGAAGTGACTAGAACGCACATTTAGTCTCCCACATCGACTTAGCTGGGTGTTATATGCAAAATTATGTTTCTTTTTATACATTATTGTACACAATACGATAAATATCTTTTGTATAAAATTATCTTACTTTATGAATGTGGGTAGCGAATTTTAAGATGGAATATCTTATGACAGTGATTTGACTTGGAAATCCTCAAAACTGAAGCACGTTAACGAAGGCTAGAAGCGGAAGACGAATTTGATCTTTGTAGCGGTTCTTGATGGAATGCTAAATATTTCTCCTCTTTCTACAGTATTATACTCTTACTTTTTAACCCAGTATACGACGACAATGATTTACTTGTTCCTAAACTTATCTGCGTGAGTGCGAGCGATGACGGCATCGGCGGCGGGGTGCAAATGCATCACGCGATAATGAACTGGGCTCAGCGCACGACTGCGCAAGAAGCCACGATACTGCACTGTGTGGATACTCCCTGCAAAGGCAATGAGATAGCCTAGCTTACCTTCTACACATTTATTGACTTATTCAGTTCACCCTTAAATTAATTACATTAAATTCATTATTTTAATAGGATAGATGGATGACTAGGTAAGTAACACAATTTCTACTATATTCTAATGACACCAAACAATATTGTAAACAGTTCTGAGTACGATACCTCTTCAAATATGCAATTTTTTCTTATCATATTCATTGATTCTTGTTATCATTTATGCGCGTGTGTACAGATATTTGAATTAACGGCTGCATATTCACGAAAATAATTAAATGTAATATAGTTATTATCTCAGAAGCCCGTATTTTTGATCGTAAATCAAAGATGGCTGCTGCTGGCATTTCATTGTTAATTGCTAACCTCGTCTTCTTTGGCACATCCTAAGTCCTTATGAATAAATAACTTGCAGCCAGTCTTCGTCGAATAACTACATATATACAAATTATGATGTTATAATTCTGTTCAAACTTCTTTTCAAATATAAACAAAAGCTCGAATCTGAAGCTGCTACTGTTATAATTTTTCTTCATAATAATTCAACCATAGACTTTCGTAGACATACTTCCAGATACCGTGTTTCATATAAATTCAACATTTAGCGCCAGCGTGTTAATAATATATAAATAAAATAATAGTAAATAAAATAATTAAAATGCAAATAATATTGATTATTTTTAATTCGAAATAACCTTTGCAAAAGATTTTGGAAAATCCCTACTAATATTATAAATGTGAATGTAAGTTTGTTAAATTAAATGAAATTAATTTAAATTATTCAAGCAGAAAAAATAATTGTTTATTATATTGTTTTGTATTTTTCTATTCCTATAATTTTTATCACCTTATCACAATAAGCACAAAACCATGGCTTTTAAATATTCAAGTTACATTGTAACAGCGAGTAACACACGTTTTGATCTACCAGCTGAATACGTGATATCGAGGTCAGTACTTCAAGATCTAAAAGAAATTGGATGCAATAAAAATACATAACAGCGGTGTTGATCTAGACCATGTCTGTACAGTTTTAAGGATTCCATTAAAGAGGATATTAATAATACAGACTTGGCGAATAATCATGTGGGAGCTGGTAGGCACTTAGAAGTTTTTAGAAGCTCGTAAACCACTATTAGCCGTGATCAATGAAGATTTGATGAACAACCATCAGTTGGAACTGGCAGAGCAGTTACCAGTTGACGGACACTTTTGTGGACATTATTGCACTAGTGATACTCTAGAAAATACCATCCAGGTATGTCCCCATTGCCTTAGACAGTGTATCTCTTCAAGTCTGCTCCAACTTCCGGTACCTTGGGCCATTGATTCAAAACGATGGTAAATAAATAAAGGGGAAAATTTACAAGACCATCATAAGACCTGTCATAATGTATGGATCGGAATGTTGGGCTATTAAAGGAATAGATGAAAAGAGAATGCATGCGGCAGTAATGCGAATGTTGAGATGGATGTGTGGAGTAAGACGAATGGTTAAGATACGAAACGAGGATATTAGAGGAAGCCCAAAAGTAGCACCGATAGTGGAAAAGTTAAGGAGCATAGGGTTAGCATGGTTCGCACATGGTTATGAGGAGGGAAGAATGGCATGTGATAAAGAGAGTTTTAGAAATGAATGTACAGGGATATGTCGGTTGGGGTAGGCCCAAGAAAAGATGGATGGATTGCGTGACAGATGACATGATCAAGGAGGGAGTGACGACTGAAATGACGGACGATAGATTGACATGGAAATCAATTATGCCGACCCCACATAAAGCGGGAAAAGGGCAGGGAGACTATGAATGTAAGTTTGTTTGTTACGCTTTCACGCGAAAACTACTCAATCGATCATCATGAAACTTTGTAAACATATTCTTGGAAGTACTAGAAGTAACATAGGATACTTTTTATGAAAAAAATAGTAAATAAAAAGCGAAGTATATATGTTCTCTATAGACCTATAGACTTCAACTGCTGGACCGATTTCGATAAAATTTACAGGGATTGTCCAGATTGGCACATCCCTGTGTTTGGTAGTGATCTGATCATCATAGTTATAGTGGCACCCGGGCGAAGCCGGGGCGGGTTACTAGTATATAATAAAATACTAATGTTAATCAAAATCAAACTGAACTACAAAACTTTCCTTAATGACAATTTTTTGATCTGTCGTCTTTTATTTTGTATATATTTTATTAGGTTAAACATAATTTTGTAATGTAGTTCACATCACATAAAATGTTTTGGGGTCGCCTTGCTATTTTTAAAATTTAATAATTAGTTGTCTCTGTTATTATTCATATATTCATAAAATTAATAACTTACTAAAGTGTGATGTTATGTTATGTTGATCCAACAAATCCAATTTTTTACGATTTCATAGCAGAAACCGTAATTAGAGCGCAACGTTCCGTCTTAAAAGTTATGATGAAAAAGCCGTTCCGATACCCCACTATGAATTTACATAACGAAGCAGGAGTTCTTAGTATAAAAGGCAATTGTGTATTTTTAAGACATTCTTGTCTGTTCACAAGTCTGTACTGGTATCTGCTGATTACAAAGCTATGTTAGCTCGTAGAGTTTACTGTTTACCCATGCCACTAGTTAATACATACTTTGCCCAACGCACACTGAACTATAATTAAATAGAAAAGCTCCTGAAAATAAAATCGTTACATTTCTACACTACACCACTCAGTGCACACGATTAACATGCTTAAAATTTCCCCATTCCCCTCCCTTATTTATATATATATATATAAATAAGGGAGGGAATATATACGCATATATTATTTTTTATTTTATTTTTTACTTATTACATTTATATATCTTACTATATATATCAATATTGTGAAACACCTAGATTGTGGGTTTTGGATTTTCTTGTACTGAACTCGGTGCCCACGATACAGGCATTGCCTAGTGTGGGCATCACTAGCATAACCTAACACCGTGGTTGCCGCTGTACACATTCAATACTCAACTCAACTCTGTAACATCGGCGGCTCTGTGTTTTTTATTGCAAATAATCTTATTTTCATTTTCAATTTTTGTATTACAAACGGTGAGCTTGTATTCGTGAGACGGAAAACGAATGACTAAACTGGATTTTACGAAGTCGCCAATTAGCGATTTAAGTTAGTTTCACTTTTAGGTCCGGATGCGCCATCTGGAGGTATGTGACATCTTTGAAATCAACGTTGTCTGAACGTATAGCTTCTCGGATTCACTAAAGCCGCTTCTTTATATTTTTTTCCTTATTTCTTGTCAAATGCTTACGACGTAAACAATCATCAGGTCACTTACATTGCTGAATGTATTAAATATGCCCAAAACACGAAATAAAGATGCTCGTTTCCTCCATTCATAATTCATGATGTTGCTGAAGGAAATAAACAACTTTAGCTCACTTACATATTGTTTTTAAAGTGATGGCGCAGTACAGTACAATGTAACGGTGGGGAGCCATGGGCCGGAAGTAGTAAGGAGCAGATATTTTAATCTTATATATTTTTTTGTAAGAGAAGGGGCAAAAAAGTGGCGTGAGCACCGAGGTTATCAACGACGCCAATGGACACCAGGCAGAGAGACTGCAGATGTGTTGCCAGCCTTCGAGGAATAAATAGGCTCGTTTCTTGAAGGACCCTAAGTTGTACTGGTTTGGAAATACTGCGGAGGACAGACTATTCCAAACGCGGCCGTACGTGGCAGGAAATATCGAGAGAACCGCACTGTTAAGGAATGCCAGCCAGCCAGGTGGTGTGGATGGTACCTGGCGGTCTGTCGTGTCGTCCGATGACGAAACTCGGCGGCAGGAATCGTTCCAAGCAGTTCTTCGGAACACTCCCCGGACGATAAAAAATGCAGAGGGAGCTGAAGTCCCTTTGCAAGGCCAGAGTATCAAGTCGATCGGTAAGAGCTCAGTAAGAAATATGAGAAAATAAATCAAAGGAGCAGTGGTGGCTCAGCGGTTTAGGCCCCGACTTACGTACTGTTGGTCGCGGTTTCGAAACCAGGCAGGCGCTTTACTTTGTGTAATTTATTTCATCACCACTGCTCCAAAAACGGTGAAGGAAAACATCGTGAGGAAACCGGCATGTTCTTAGAATCATCAAATTCGAAGACATGTGACATCCACAAACCCGCACTGGGCCAGCGTGGTGGATTACGGCTCATTCCCTCTCTCGGAGAGGAGGCCTGTGTCCCTGCAGTGGGAAACATTCTAGAAAAAGGCCGATATATTATTTTTATTATTATTATAAATCAAAATACTAACAAGTAAAAGACTGCGGCCGCTACCGTAGCTAGAAACAGCGATACCGACAGGCGCTGGGGGGCATGCTTCTGTCGTTGCAATTTTGGGGGACTTTTGCCATAGTCACTACGCTTGCCAAGAGGACTGGCGATGTACCATGGTGATACTCGCTACAGGTTTAGTTATCTACCCGTCTCCAGCGAGATGACATAATATAGCATTGTCATAGCACAAAAATTGCTGCCTTAATCATGATACTTGTACCATAATAGGTGTACATATTACATAAATACAAATGCATTGTCAATTAAACAATTACAAGTCATAAACAATAAATTCTAAATTACAATTTGACAATAACCGCTAACTGTACTTCAGGAACGTGGAATTTCAGTCTCCCTTTTTATTGCAGAACTGTATACGCGTTTATATCGTAGGAGACTTCATCGTAAATGGCTTGCCGTGAAAAGTGTAGTAGACACTATTAAATAATCACAAAGAAATTTGTAGGCACTGAGTGCTTTCATTTTACTTTAAAAGGTCGGCCGAAAACTTCTATACATAATGGCTGACATCGCTTAACACGGAAAATTTTGCTAACAGTGAAAACCCATGCTACTAATAAATATATGCAGAGATGAGTTCCTGCTGTCGTCAAGTAGGATTAGGTTTTTAGAATTAATAGTTACATTTACACATTGAGTGATAATAAGTGATTATAATGGTATTCGATCAATACATCTATAGTGATAAATAATTTTGAAGTGTCTGTATGTAATATCAAAATAACTTTGCCATACTCAATACACATGATGTATATAAGGTACGTACTTACTACTTGCGTTACCGACAGTGTCAGCAACATGCTTATTAAACTGAAAACATTTTTAACTGCGTTAGACGATTTTAGGTACAGATATACTTTTGATACTTAAGAGAGAGTCCAAATTTAAGAGAGAGTTGTGTTGTCACTCACTTTTACGGTTTGCCAGAAATGTATGAGTACGGTAGTGAAACGTAAAGTTGCGTAGCTGACTTTAGACAGCAAGAGTCTTTATAAGCACTTGTCAAAGGAAGGACACTCAGTTTGTACTCCTGTCAACAGTCGTGACAACACCTCTTGAGGCCTGAGCCTTGACTGATTGTTATAAGTAGTCGTATATAGTGTGTACAGTATATTGTGTAATGGAAATATTGAGCTACAACCAGTGTGCGATATCAGTTGTATTTCCTTGAATCACATGCATATATTAAATTTAAAATTGAAATATTTATTTGCTGCAAATCACCGGAGCCTATAATAACCATAAGCTGTCATCTTATGGTTATTATAGGCTCTATTCTATTTTCTATATTATGGGTCACGCTTTAAGACTCGTATCCAACGGAACGTTCAGTACGATGAAGGACTGGATCATTCACCGCTAATTGCTGCAAATTCTTCAATCAAATTATTTATTCCCAATAAGCTATATTAATGAGGTGAACACATAATACGAGTTGAGTTAAATGTCAAGCAATATTCTCCACAGAATAAGGGGCCATCGTTAAGTGTATTTCGTAGCGGAAGGTCCGACAGTTAAATTAATTATTCTACATTCTCATGATTTCGTACGGTCTCTTAATGTAAATACATAATCGACGATATGTCGCGGCCTCACAGAATACGAATATTAAGTAGTGACTTCTGTGTTTCGTCTTGAATCGCGAAAACTTCGTGAAACTTTCGGTCGAGGAAGTGCCAACAATTCGAAGAGCGACCAAAATATTTAAAGATACTTCTATTATGAATTTATGCTCTCGTTTGCTTTAATATACCGCTCGGTCACTTGAAAATATTGCTGCAGTAAACGACAGCGCGTCAAAAACCAGAAGACGTCAATAAGGCGCCGTTCCTAAGAACTTTGAATTTCAGGGAGAAATTACTCTGCGGCGATTTTCACGAAAGGCACCTTCACCCGCACAAGATTCAGGTTATTTAAAGAGCTCAAACCAGCAGCCAATGCAAAACGCCGACAGTTAGTTCTATAGGTAAAAGAGCAAAATGAAGTGAATGCGGATTTTTCAAAAATTAAGTTAATTTAGGGATTATTTATCTGATAGCATCTACTTTATCATGCACTTTAAATGTACCAATTCAGTTAAAAAATCTTCACTTTCGTCTTTTAATTTAAAATGAAAAAGTCCACTCTTATTGAGTTAATCTCTTTTTCCTTATCCACCCCCGCCCCCGAGTGTCGCATCCGTTACTTGTTGTAGTTGTTGATAGAGTAGTGATGGTCAAACAATACCAGGGGAGTCGCTTGTTTGTTTGTCTCCTACCAAACAACTCATGGAAAAGCCTGTATTCAACAGTCGACTTCCAACAATTGACTACATGGAGTTAAAAGTATATAAAAAAATACAGGATTGTTTTCTCGGCAGTAATAAATGTTTAATGTTAACTTTAATTGTTGCCGTTGAAATTTTTAATTATTATGATTGGTACAACATCGCCTGAAACTACCCTAAGGTACCCGACCTTTAAAATATGTTTACGTTTGAAATTGCAAACGACTTCGTACAGTGTAACTACAGTTCGTCGTACGCGGAGAGGACTGTCAAGTTGAGAAAACACGAGGAGTATTTATTATTATGAAATCAGTGGCGTCGTTAATTATTAAATGAAAGTGATAAATTTTTGAAGAGGAAAGGTTACTCTGACACCACGACTCTTAAAGCCTCCGTCAACAAATATCGTGTTGGAGATTCAACGCGATCCTAATTCCGATCGGTGATTTACAGCTTGTTAATAACACAGTTGGCTTAAAGCTCACACACATAAATCAAGATCAGGGTTGAGGCTTATATGAAAATATAGTTTGTAATACCTCGCTTACACGCTGCGAGCTTTACTACGTAACTTTTGCTCGGGTAATTTTTGTGTCGCTCGAAAATTATTCTGCGTTACCCGAATGCATTGTTTTCCTTGTATCCTGATTGCATAATGAATAATGTTACGAGCAATTGTTGGCGCCGAAATTTTGTAATCTCTTCATTTTATTATTAAAATTCTTACATTAAATGGAATATACTTTCCTCGCACTTATGATATGTAACAATTGACAATCAAGCTCATATAGGGTTAGGTAGTTAAGGGTTAAGCAGAGTTATTTCCATTTCTCACTAACTTGGTACAACGCGCTTTTCCTACATTCGCATAGGCATGGTGGTGGGTTATGGGTAACCTTAATGTGTCACCGATTTGGTCAGAATAAGGTCGTCTAGGCTGTATTATTATGAAAATACAAAAATATAACTTGATATATTTACGTACATATAAATAGTTCGGTAAGTCTGAAATGTTTCTGCCACTAAGATCATTAAACTGAACTTTCTCAAACACGCCAATTGATTTGAGCGCGATGCGCCGGCTCAGTTTCTTCCGCGGTAGTCATTACGCCAGTGACAGATGGCGGCAATAAATACAATTTTAACACGGTTAGAGGTAAAGAATGACTCGTGAGACCGAGAAGGAATCAGCGTCCGACATAATTAGTAACGCAGGTGTAATTTGCGTGGTGATGGGCGTTCTGCCTTATTGCTGTATCAAATTATCTACGTTCATTTAAAGTTCATATCGTACGGCCTGATTTGCAACACACACGTAAGTTGAGGTTTCAAATGACTTTTTAATTATGCCACTCGTGTTATACAAATGAATTAAATAATTTTTAACTTTTATAAACGTTTGATTTTTACTTGTCACTTTTCAATGTTCACGATACCATCATTAAATGTTCACCAGGGAACTAGTATTCCTATCAAGTAAGGACCTCCATTCTTCTTCAATGTACATTGCCCCAGAAAAAGTACGCAAGTAAGTAAGCCGTTGTATTTTATTACTAATATCATACATTATGTCAGATAATCATGATGTTGACCTTTTCCACGATTCCACGAAGCAATTTTTGTGCTCCATTAATGAAAGAGATCTCGGTAGAACGAATTAGGCCGAAGAGCCCATGTAATATTTTCTCATTCTCTTCTTTTTTAATTATTCAACAAGTTATTGTATTTATGTTTAAAATGTAACGTAGATATTGTAAATGTTGTGTGTACCTTTTATCGATATGTTCATCTGTTTGTTCTTATTAATTGTACGTAATTGTATTTAAACTATTTTGAACATGTTATTGGTATACCTTTTAGAAATAAATAAATAAATAAATAAATTTAAATATTAATTACTTTTATTTTTATAATAGAATTATACAAAGTTTCTTAATACAAAGAGAGCTTATATTTTTTATTAAGGCAAAATGGTTTGGGGCGATGTCTATTTGATAAAATCAGGAGACGTGAACCAACTAGGGTACGTTAGAGTTGGTAAATTAATGTTAATGTGGTCTTAATGCAAAGTCGTTAAGACTTAACACGGCTAGAGATACAATCAGCTCGAATACGCGGTAAGAGATAGCGGACAGCCAAATAAATTCTTTAACCAAGATACATGATCCCGATGCTTCACTTGATTATAACAACAACGTTTTATTGTTCTATCAATAATTGTACACACGCTATCACTCGCTCAGGAAATACTATACTAAAAGTAACCTCACAAGAAATTTTTAAACGAAAAATTTACCGTAATTGTTTAACGCATTCAAAAATGGACGTTTCGGACAGTTTTATGGATTCTACAACTTAGTTTTCCACAGAAATAGGGGGTTCTTTTCGACCTCCCCCCCATATATATGAAGTAAGGACTAAGGTATATACTTATATATATCTATACTATCAGGGTTAACAGCTTGAGGGGACAGTCTCCCCTATCCCGTCGCATCCGCTGCGGCCGTGTCGCGATGTGTCCCTGCTATGTCGCGGAAGATAGGTAGAGTGGTATACCGCAATGCCATCACTTGACCCTGACTGCGAAGACGAGAGATAGCGATTGCCCAGTCCACGCAGACTATCAGCTCGCCTCCAAGATTTACCTAAAACGAGTCCACCTTTTCCCCGTTAACACCCTCCCCGTCCAATCCTCTTCCCGTTCCCACCCAATCCTTATGAAGAAAGGGTGGGAAGGCGAAGAGGACTCAAATTAGGCCTCCGGCACCTCACTCGTCAGACGAAACGCAGAGTGCTTTTACTTCACGCCTGTCTTCTGTAAGATCGTGGTATTTCACCGGTCGAGCCGGCCCTTTCGTGCAATTGATGTTGTTGTTGCGGGCTCTACCACTGTTAAACTACGCATCGGTCCTGGGTTCCTCTTGGTTCACCATGGGCACCAGCCCAAGGCTACTAACTCCTACCGCCACTACAAAACGGTAACCCGGTCTTACTTAGATACCTAAAATTTTATCTTTGATTTAGATTTAAATTTCATATAAAGATATTAATGTTCTCACATTTTATTGTATCGGCTGCCAAAAACATGTTTAGACATAAAACCATCAAAAGTGCCAACAACATAACAACAACGAGTCGAACGTACTTTCTTCAACTGTGCCTTACGAACACGTCCACTTAAATACGAGAACATTCATCAACGAAACCTCTTAATCGAAACGCCATTCGTTGTTCACATTCAGCGCACCGTCTATCGCTAAACTTACACGAAATATAAAAGCGATAAATAGACCTATTATCTTAAATCACGATCGCGATAATAACCGTATAAATCATGCGCGGCCATCTGTATGAACCTGTTAATGTGGAGCCTGACATCCAGTTACCTGCTAGCGCTCGCTCGAAGGTGGAACAATGAGATCCGCGAGCCGCAAGCTGTGAGCGGCGGACGCGCGGGTTAGCTCCGGGGTCACTGCTCTGACCTGCGCGTGGGCGCGCCCGTTTCCGCCCGCGAAACAGAATCATTCAACCACACTTATCTTAAGACACATACAACACTCGTTTACTAAACACACAAGCGCTAATTGTTGATGATAACATGTTTAAATTGTAATTATTATAAATCAAATATCATTGTACTGATTGTCTCTACATTGAATAACGCTAATACAGTGCCAAAAGTAACAACAATGAAACCACCTACATATATCTATACCGACCAGCCCCGGCTTCGCCCGGGCAACGCTAATTATCTTAATCCGATCGCTCGAACAAACTTTACACGATCATTCGCTAGGCCAACTTGAACATTTCTTTTAAAAAGTTCATCGAAATCGGTTCAGCTGTTTCCGAGTCTTTAGGTAACATAGAACATTCTTTGTTTTTTTTTTATTTCATTAAAATCTCCTACCGATAATAAACAAAATATGAATTAGCGGAATCGGTTAACCCGTTCAGGCGTGATGACCATATAATATAATATATATAATACAACCAATAATTTATTAAAACTTTTCGAGAAAACATACTCTCACATCCTTCTTGAAGACAACGGTTTACGGATACATCAGTCGTAATCCACTATTTATTGAGGTACCAAAGCCGACCTGAAAGTAAATAACCATTTGTGATTTTAGAAAATACCATACAGTGGAACCAAACCCAGTAGCCATGTACAAAAAGTAACTACGCAAGTGTAGCTGCAAAGCGCACAGAACGTAACTTTGAAAGTAGTTTAAGCCCGTATTATTCAGGTCCTGTTGTTCGTAGTCGTTTAACCCCTGATAATAGTCCGAAATAGAAAACCGTGCTTTTACTGACGCATCTGAACAATATATTTATTCTTATAACGTGTAAAGTGTAGTAAGTAAGCTACGGAGGAGAGAGGAGGATTAAACTTATAAAGGCATTGTTTGTACTGCCAGCAATTTGTATCGCAATCAGCAGTCAGAACTAAAGCGTGGGTAAAGTTTGTCTTAATTTTTTTGCTTATGCCATTTGTAAATATAATATGTAAAGCGTTTGTTGTTTAAGTCGCAGTGCAGCAGCTAAGCGAGGCAACTACTTGCGGTGTTCAATGAACATTGCACATTGGCCAGGCGTGTGTATGTGGACTTTACAGACTGCCGACGGGAAGTTGACATGTTATATAATGCCTATTACCCGAACGCTGATATATTTAAATCCACAACATTGCACTGATCCTCTTTTTTATAGAAGCAGGTGGCAGAGGAGTGAATAAACAGAGAAAGAATAGAGGCCTCACTCATCACACGAAACGCGGAAATACTTCTGCTTCACGCCTATCTCCTGTGTGACCGTCACCAGCCGACCCATTCGTATCGTTCCAACAGATGTTGTTATCATCCTATCTCAATGCACTATGTTTTGTTCGTCATAATTTCTGCTAAAAGATGTTATAAGTACTAAGTACCAGGTAGTTTTAAAGCTATTATTACTGCGCTATTATTGGACTACTATAGTAAAACATACGAAGTAAGAACGAGCAATGAAGACACATTTTCTAAATGTGAAAGAATTTTCCGGTTTCATTGTTACTTAGTGCGTGTATTGTTCTTGGTGCTATCAGCACAATTAATAGTTTAAAACAATTGGGCTTAGAAAACTCCGTTAGTTCACTCCATCTGCGTCAAGAGAACCGTGCCGAAATATGTTTATCGGCCATCGTCGGATCGAACACTTGAAAGTCCTCCACGACGGTACACCACTATGGAGTCGACTTTATATTTTATTGGATTAAATACGAGTAGAGACAAGGTGTAATGCTTGTATGGTCTTCTTTAAATTATGTTTATGTTGTCGTAAATCGCACTAATAAAATAAGTATTTCGGGCTAACTTGAAACATAAATTATGAGTCGTTCGATTCTGGAGCATTAAGCGATCGTGGGTGTACACAAACTCAACTTTCGGTGGTTTCAACGCGGATCAGTTTCCATAATTGTTTGTGTGTGGTTCAGATATAAAAAAGTCATTTGCATAGATATGCAGGCATTCACAATAGACTATTTAATTATGGTTCAGTTTTTGTATGAATTAACATAGGTTCTATATTTAAACGGGATCGTTTTGCTTTTTTATAATACAATGGTGGTTGTGGATCTATGAAATAACATTATATTTTATTTTATCGTTTATTGGTTTAGCCAAATTTATAACTTCTTAATTATGGGTTTTTAAACGAAGCTTTGCTTGGCAATGAATAAAATGCGAAATTAATAGTGTTAGTCAGTCAATTCAAACAATCTTAAGTGATTTATTACTTCAACAATGTTTCATACAATATATTTCTGTAAAAAATAGCAGTAATTGTAGTACAAAGCTTTTAATCCGATATAGAAAATTAATTTTGAAATTAATTTGTGACCACGCTTGTGTTATATAAGGAATTTAGATATTTCAAATAAAAAAAACTAGTGCAACAATCTCTAGGAACAGTGATGTTAATGTTTCAAATTTATCTTGGCTGCTGGCTTGATGCAATGATTGTGTGCATGTAATGAAGGTCATTGATATGTTAATAGGACCTATAATGCCGACAAGGCTACTATCGATGTAGTATGATCGTTCGTTCTACATACGTTTTGGGTTCTTTAATGTTGAATCGAATGCACGCTTAACATTTTACTGCGTTCCTTTTAAATAAAAAAGCGATAAAAGTAAAGGAACGCCTCGGTGGCGTATGAGTTAACTCGAAACACGTTTAGATATGCTAAGAACTTTCATATATGCTTTCATGGCGAGCGTTTACACTCCAATATTTTTTGGCACCGGGCTATTGTATGCAAATGAAGGAACGAATGTTTTCACTGCAACAAATCACGAGTAACGGTTCGCTAAGTGAAGATTTGTCGGCCAATAATAATGATCACCGGCAAGTAACAATTTCGATTGTCGATGCCCAGTCATTGTGGATGTGGTGGATGCGGACCGACATATTTGTACGGATGGATTGTTCTTGACGTGTTGTATGATAATTCAATGCACTTTTAAGAAAGTTTTATATATTTAACAAGTATGTTGATACGAAATTTGTTATTATAGACTTGAACGACCACTCGAGCAACTACTCGACCAAAAAGTCGTCCAACCACTCGAGCAACTACTCGACCAAAAAGTCGTCCAACCACTCGAGCAACTACTCGACCGACAACTCGACCAACTACTCGACCACCTACTCGACCATCTACTCGACCAACCACTCAACCGTCCACTCGACCAACCACTCGCCCAACTGCTCGACCGAACACTCGACCAAATACTCGACCAACCACTCGACCGACCACTCGAACGACCACTCGACGAACTTCTCGACCGACCACTCGACCAACTAATCGACCAACTACTCGACCAACTACTCGACCAACTACTCGACCAACTACTCGACCAATTTCTCGACCAACTACTCGACCGACCACTCGACAGCCTACTCGACTGACCACTCGACCGACTACTCGACCAACTACTCGACCAATTACTTGACTGACCACTCGACAAACAACTCTACCAATTACTCGACCGACCACTCGACTAACTACTCGACCAACTACTCGGCCAACTACTCGACCAACTAATCGACCAATTACTTGACTGACCACTCGACCAACAACTCTACAAATTAGTCGACCGACCACTCGACCAACTACTCGGCCATCTACTCGACCAACTACTCGACCAACTACTCGACCGACCACTGGACCAACAACTCGAATGACCACTCGACCGACTACTCGACCAACTACTCGACCAATTACTTGACTGACCACTCGACCAACAACTCTACCAATTACTCGACCGACCACTCGACCAACTACTCGACCAACTACTCGACCAACTACTCGGCCAACTACTCGTCCAACTACTCGACCAACTACTCGACCGACCACTAGACCAACTACTCGACTGACCACTCGACCGAGTACTCGACCTACTACTCGACCAACTACTCGACCGACCACTAGAACAACTACTCGACCAACTACTCGACCATCTACTCGACCAATCACTTGACTGACCACTCGACATCAACTCAACCAATTACTCGACCGACCACTCGACCAGCTACTCGACCAACTACTCGACGACCTATTCGACCAACTACTCGACCAACTACTCGACCAACTACTCGGCCAACTACTCGACCAACTACTCGACCAACTACTCGACCAACTACTCGACCAACTACTCGGCCAACTACTCGACCAACTACTCGACCAACTACTCGATCGACCACTCGACCAACTACTCGACCATCTACTCGACCAACTACTCGACTAACTACTCGACCAACTACTCGACCAACTACTCGACCAACTACTTGACCAACTACTCGACCATCTACTCGACCGACCACTCGACCAACTACTCGACCAACTACTCGACCAATTACTTGACTGACCACTCGACAAACAACTCAACCAATTACTCGACCGACCACTCGACCAACTACTCGACCAACTACTCGACGACCTACTCGACCAACTACTCGACCAACTACTCGACCAACTACTTGACAAACCACTCGACCAACTACTCGACCAACTACTTGACAAACCACTCGACCAACTACTCGACCAACTACTCGACAAACTTCTCGACCAACTACTCGACCAACTACTCGACCAACTACTCGACCGACCACTCGACCAACTACTCGACCGACTACTCGACCAACTAGTCGACCGACCACTCGACCAACTACTCGACCAACTACTCGACCGACCACCGACTAACTACTCGACCGACTACTCGACCATCTACTCGACCAACTACTCGACCGACCACTCGAACAACTACTCGACCAACTACTCGACCGACTACTCGACCAACTAGTCGACCGACCACTCGACCAACTACTCGACCAACTACTCGACCGACCACCGACTAACTACTCGACCGACTACTCGACCATCTACTCGACCAACTACTCGACCGACCACTCGAACAACTACTCGACCAACTACTCGATCATCTACTCGACCAATCACTTGACTGACCACTCGACCAACAACTCTACCAATTACTCGACCGACCACTCGACCAACTACTCGAACAACTACTCGGCCAACTACTCGACCAACTACTCGACCGACCACTCGACCAACTACTCGACCGACTACTCGACCAACTATTCGACCGACCACTCGACCAACTACTCGACCAACTACTCGACCAACTAATCGACCAACTACTCGACCAACTAGTCGACGGACCACTCGACCAACTACTCGACCAACTACTCGACCAACTAGTCGACCGACCACTAGACCAGCTACTCGACCAACTACTCGACCAACTACTCGACCAACTAGTCGACCATCTACTCGACCGACCACTCGACCAACTACTCGACCAATCACTTAATTGAGCACTCGACCAATTACTCGACCAACTACTCGAACAACTACTCGACTAACTAGTCGACCGACCACTCGACCAGCTACTCGACCATCTACTCGACCAACTACTCGACCAACTACTCGACCATCTACTCGACCGACCACTCGACCAACTACTCGACCAACTACTCGACCATCTACTCGACCGACCACTCGACCAACTAGTCGACCGACCACTCGACCAACTACTCGACCAACTAGTCGACCGACCACTCGACCAACTACGCGACAAACTACTCGACCAACTACTCGACCGACCAGTCGACCATCTACTCGACCAACTACTCGACTAACTACTCGACCAACTACTCGACCATCTACTCGACCAACTACTCGACCAACTACTCGACCATCTACTCGACCGACCACTCGACCAACTACTCGACCAACTACTCGACCATCTACTCGACCGAACACTCGACCAACTACTCGACCAATCACTTGATTGATCACTCGACCAATTACTCGACCAACTACTCGACCAACTACTCGACCAACTAATCGACCAACTACTCGACCGACCACTCGACGGACCACTCGACCAACTACTCGACCAACTAGTCGACCGACCACTAGACCAACTACTCGACCAACTACTCGACCAACTACTCGACCAACTAGTCGACCATCTACTCGACCGACCACTCGACCAACTACTCGACCAATCACTTGATTGAGCACTCGACCAATTACTCGACCAACTACTCGACCAACTACTCGACCAACTAGTCGACCGACCACTCGACCAGCTACTCGAGCATCTACTCGACCAACTACTCGACCAACTACTCGACCATCTACTCGACCGACCACTCGACCAACTACTCGACCAACTACTCGACCGACCACTCGACCAACTACTCGACCAATCACTTGATTGATCACTCGAACAATTACTCGATCAACTACTCGACCAACTACTCGACCGACCACTCGACCACCTACTCGACCAACTACTCGACAAACTTCTCGACCAACTACTCGACCAACTACTCGACCAACTACTCGACCGACCACTCGACTAACTACTCGACCGACTACTCGACAAACTACTCGACCAACTACTCGACCGACCACTCGACCAACTACTCGGCCATCTACTCGACCAACTACTCGACCAACTACTCGACCGACCACTCGACCAACAACTCGACTGACCACTCGACCGACTACTCGACCAACTACTCGACCAACTACTCGACCATCTACTTGACCGACCACTCGACCAACTACTCGACCAACTACTCGACCAATTACTTGACTGACCACTCGACAAACAACTCAACCAATTACTCGACCGACCACTCGACCAACTACTCGACCAACTACTCGACGACCTACTCGACCAACTACTCGACCAACTACTCGACCAACTACTTGACAAACCACTCGACCAACTACTCGACCAACTACTCGACAAACTTCTCGACCAATTACTCGACCAACTACTCGACCAACTACTCGACCGACCACTCGACCAACTACTCGACCGACTACTCGACCAACTAGTCGACCGACCACTCGACCAACTACTCGACCAACTACTCGACCAACTACTCGACCATCTACTCGACCAACTACTCGACTAACTACTCGACCAACTACTCGACCAACTACTCGACCAACTACTCGACCAACTACTCGACCATCTACTCGACCGACCACTCGACCAACTACTCGACCAACTACTCGACCAATTACTTGACTGACCACTCGACAAACAACTCAACCAATTACTCGACCGACCACTCGACCAACTACTCGACCAACTACTCGACGACCTACTCGACCAACTACTCGACCAACTACTCGACCAACGACTTGACAAACCACTCGACCAACTACTCGACCAACTACTCGACCAACTACTCGACCAACTACTCGGCCAACTACTCGTCCAACTACTCGACAAACTACTCGACCGACCACTAGACCAACTACTCGACTGACCACTCGACCGAGTACTCGACCTACTACTCGACCAACAACTCGACCGACCACTAGAACAACTACTCGATCAACTACTCGACCATTTACTCGACCAATCACTTGACTGACCACTCGACATCAACTCAACCAATTACTCGACCGACCACTCGACCAGCTACTCGACCAACTACTCGACGACCTACTCGACGACCTACTCGACCAACTACTCGACCAACTACTCGACCAACTACTCGACCAACTACTCGGCCAACTACTCGACCAACTACTCGACCAACTACTCGATCGACCACTCGACCAACTACTCGACCAACTACTCGACCAACTACTCGGCCAACTACTCGACCAACTACTCGACCAACTACTCGATCGACCACTCGACCAACTACTCGACCATCTACTCGACCAACTACTCGACTAACTACTCGACCAACTACTCGACCAACTACTCGACCAACTACTCGACCAACTACTCGACCATCTACTCGACCGACCACTCGACCAACTACTCGACCAACTACTCGACCAATTACTTGACTGACCACTCGACAAACAACTCAACCAATTACTCGACCGACCACTCGACCAACTACTCGACCAACTATTCGACGACCTACTCGACCAACTACTCGACCAACTACTCGACCAACTACTTGACAAACCACTCGACCAACTACTCGACCAACTACTCGACAAACTTCTCGACCAACTACTCGACCAACTACTCGACCAACTACTCGACCGACCACTCGACCAACTACTCGACCGACTACTCGACCAACTAGTCGACCGACCACTCGACCAACTACTCGACCAACTACTCGACCAACTACTCGACCAACTAGTCGACCGACCACTCGACCAACTACTCGACCAACTAGTCGACCGACCACTCGACCAACTACTCGACAAACTACTCGACCAACTACTCGACCGACCACTCGACCATCTACTCGACCAACTACTCGACTAACTACTCGACCAACTACTCGACCATCTACTCGACCAACTACTCGACCAACTACTCGACCATCTACTCGACCGACCACTCGACGAACTACTCGACCAAGTACTCGACCATCTACTCGACCGAACACTCGACCAACTACTCGACCAATCACTTGATTGATCACTCGACCAATTACTCGACCAACTACTCGACCAACTACTCGACCAACTACTCGACCATCTACTCGACCGACCACTCGACCAACTACTCGACCAACTACTCGACCAATTACTTGACTGACCACTCGACAAACAACTCAACCAATTACTCGACCGACCACTCGACCAACTACTCGACCAACTACTCGACGACCTACTCGACCAACTACTCGACCAACTACTCGACCAACTACTCGACAAACTTCTCGACCAACTACTCGACCAACTACTCGACCAACGACTCGACCGACCAGTCGACCATCTACTCGACCAACTACTCGACTAACTACTCGACCAACTACTCGACCATCTACTCGACCAACTACTCGACCAACTACTCGACCATCTACTCGACCGACCACTCGACCAACTACTCGACCAACTACTCGACCAACTACTCGACCAACTACTCGACCAACTACTCGACCATCTACTCGACCGAACACTCGACCAACTACTCGACCAACTACTCGACCAATTACTTGACTGACCACTCGACCAACAACTCAACCAATTACTCGACCGACCACTCGACCAACTACTCGACCAACTACTCGACCAACTAGTCGACCGACCACTCGACCAGCTACTCGACAAACTATTCGACCAACTACTCGACCGACCACTCGACCATCTACTCGACCAACTACTCGACTAACTACTCGACCAACTACTCGACCATCTACTCGACCGATCACTTGACCGACCACTCGACCAACTACTCGACAAACTACTCGACCAAATACTCGACCAAATACTCGATCAATTACTCAAACAACTACTCGACCGTCTACTCGACCGACCACTCGACCAACTACTCGACCGTCTACTCGACCGACCACTCGACCAACTACTCAACCAACTACTCGACCAACTACTCGACCAACTACTCGACTAACTACTCGACCAACTAGTCGACCGACCACTCGACCAACTACTCGACCAACTAGTCGACCGACCACTCGACCAACTACTCGACCAACTACTCGACCAACTCGTCGACCGACCACTCGACCAGCTACTCGACCGACCACTCGAACAACTACTTGACCAACTACTCGACCATCTACTCGACCAATCAATTGACTGACCACTCGACCAACAATTCAACCAATTACTCGACCGACCACTCGACCAACTACTCGGCCAACTACACGACCAACTACTCGACCAACTACTCAACCCACTACTCGACCAACCACTCGACCAATCACTTGATTGACCACTCGACCAACTACTCGACCAACTACTCGACCAACTACTCGGCCAACTACTGGACCAACTACTCGACCAACTACTCGATCGACCACTCGACCATCTACTCGGCCATCTACTCGACCAACTACTCGACCAACTACTCGACCGACCACTGGACCAACAACTCGACTGACCACTCGACCGACTACTCGACCAACTACTCGACCAATTACTTGACTGACCACTCGACCAACAACTCTACCAATTACTCGACCGACCACTCGACCAACTACTCGACCAACTACTCGACCAACTACTCGGCCAACTACTCGTCCAACTACTCGACCAACTACTCGACCGACCACTAGACCAACTACTCGACTGACCACTCGACCGAGTACTCGACCTACTACTCGACCAACTACTCGACCGACCACTAGAACAACTACTCGACCAACTACTCGACCATCTACTCGACCAATCACTTGACTGACCACTCGACATCAACTCAACCAATTACTCGACCGACCACTCGACCAGCTACTCGACCAACTACTCGACGACCTACTCGACCAACTACTCGACCAACTACTCGACCAACTACTCGGCCAACTACTCGACCAACTACTCGACCAACTACTCGACCAACTACTCGACCAACTACTCGATCGACCACTCGACCAACTACTCGACCATCTACTCGACCAACTACTCGACTAACTACTCGACCAACTACTCGACCAACTACTCGACCAACTACTTGACCAACTACTCGACCATCTACTCGACCGACCACTCGACCAACTACTCGACCAACTACTCGACCAATTACTTGACTGACCACTCGACAAACAACTCAACCAATTACTCGACCGACTACTCGACCAACTACTCGACCAACTACTCGACGACCTACTCGACCAACTACTCGACCAACTACTCGACCAACTACTTGACAAACCACTCGACCAACTACTCGACCAACTACTCGACAAACTTCTCGACCAACTACTCGACCAACTACTCGACCAACTACTCGACCGACCACTCGACCAACTACTCGACCGACTACTCGACCAACTAGTCGACCGACCACTCGACCAACTACTCGACCAATTACTCGATCATCTACTCGACCAATCACTTGACTGACCACTCGACCAACAACTCTACCAATTACTCGACCGACCACTCGACCAACTACTCGAACAACTACTCGGCCAACTACTCGACCAACTACTCGACCGACCACTCGACCAACTACTCGACCGACTACTCGACCAACTATTCGACCGACTACTCGACCAACTAGTCGACGGACCACTCGACCAACTACTCGACCAACTACTCGACCAACTAGTCGACCGACCACTCGACCAACTACTCGACCAACTACTCGACCAACTACTCGACCAACTAGTCGACCATCTACTCGACCGACCACTCGACCAACTACTCGACCAATCACTTAATTGAGCACTCGACCAATTACTCGACCAACTACTCGACCAACTACTCGGCCAACTACTCGACCAACTACTCGACCAACTACTCGATCGACCACTCGACCAACTACTCGACCAACTACTCGACCATCTACTCGACCGACCACTCGACCAACTACTCGACCAACTACTCGACCATCTACTCGACCGACCACTCGACCAACTAGTCGACCGACCACTCGACCAACTACTCGACCAACTAGTCGACCGACCACTCGACCAACTACGCGACAAACTACTCGACCAACTACTCGACCGACCAGTCGACCATCTACTCGACCAACTACTCGACTAACTACTCGACCAACTACTCGACCATCTACTCGACCAACTACTCGACCAACTACTCGACCATCTACTCGACCGACCACTCGACCAACTACTCGACCAACTACTCGACCATCTACTCGACCGAACACTCGACCAACTACTCGACCAATCACTTGATTGATCACTCGACCAATTACTCGACCAACTACTCGACCAACTACTCGACCAACTACTCGACCAACTACTCGACCGACCACTCGACCAACTACTCGACCAACTACTCGACAAACTTCTCGACCAACTACTCGACCAACTACTCGACCAACTACTCGACCGACCACCGACTAACTACTCGACCGACAACTCGACCATCTACTCGACCAACTACTCGACCGACCACTCGAACAACTACTCGACCAACTACTCGATCATCTACTCGACCAATCACTTGACTGACCACTCGACCAACAACTCTACCAACTACTCGACCAATCACTTGATTGATCACTCGAACAATTACTCGATCAACTACTCGACCAACTACTCGACCAACTACTCGACCGACCACTCGACCACCTACTCGACCAACTACTCGACAAACTTCTCGACCAACTACTCGACCAACTACTCGACCAACTACTCGACCGACCACTCGACTAACTACTCGACCGACTACTC
Organism: Papilio elwesi; assembly: GCA_029849275.1. Lineage (NCBI taxonomy): Eukaryota > Metazoa > Arthropoda > Insecta > Lepidoptera > Papilionidae > Papilio > Papilio elwesi. Next base: position 6,741,307 of record CM056687.1, on the reverse strand, counting down.
GACCAACTAGTCGTCGACCACTCGACCGACTACTCGACCAACTACTCGACCAACTAGTCGACCGACCACTCGACCAACTACTCGACAAACTACTCGACCAACTACTCGACCGACCACTCGACCAACTACTCGGCCATCTACTCGACCAACTACTCGACCAACTACTCGACCGACCACTCGACCAACAACTCGACTGACCACTCGACCGACTACTCGACCAACTACTCGACCAACTACTCGACCATCTACTTGACCGACCACTCGACCAACTACTCGACCAATTACTTGACTGACCACTCGACAAACAACTCAACCAATTACTCGACCGACCACTCGACCAACTACTCGACCACCTACTCGACGACCTACTCGACCAACTACTCGACCAACTACTCGACCAACTACTCGACCAACTACTTGACAAACCACTCGACCAACTACTTGACCAACTACTCGACCAACTACTCGACCGACCACTCGACTAACTACTCGACCGACTACTCGACCATCTACTCGACCGACCACTCGACCAACTACTCGACCAACTACTCGACCAACTAGTCGACCGACCACTCGACCAACTACTCGACCAACTACTCGACCAACTAGTCGTCGACCACTCGACCGACTACTCGACCAACTACTCGACCAACTAGTCGACCGACCACTCGACCAACTACTCGACTGACCACTCGACCGACTACTCGACCAACTACTCGACCAACTACTCGACCATCTACTTGACCGACCACTCGACCAACTACTCGACCAATTACTTGACTGACCACTCGACAAACAACTCAACCAATTACTCGACCGACCACTCGACCAACTACTCGACCACCTACTCGACGACCTACTCGACCAACTACTCGACCAACTACTCGACCAACTACTCGACCAACTACTTGACAAACCACTCGACCAACTACTTGACCAACTACTCGACCAACTACTCGACCGACCACTCGACTAACTACTCGACCGACTACTCGACCATCTACTCGACCGACCACTCGACCAACTACTCGACCAACTACTCGACCAACTAGTCGACCGACCACTCGACCAACTACTCGACCAACTACTCGACCAACTAGTCGTCGACCACTCGACCGACTACTCGACCAACTACTCGACCAACTAGTCGACCGACCACTCGACCAACTACTCGACAAACTACTCGACCAACTACTCGACCGACCACTCGACCAACTACTCGGCCATCTACTCGACCAACTACTCGACCAACTACTCGACCGACCACTCGACCAACAACTCGACTGACCACTCGACCGACTACTCGACCAACTACTCGACCAACTACTCGACCATCTACTTGACCGACCACTCGACCAACTACTCGACCAATTACTTGACTGACCACTCGACAAACAACTCAACCAATTACTCGACCGACCACTCGACCAACTACTCGACCAACTACTCGACGACCTACTCGACCAACTACTCGACCAACTACTCGACCAACTACTTGACAAACCACTCGACCAACTACTCGACCAACTACTCGACAAACTTCTCGACCAATTACTCGACCAACTACTCGACCAACTACTCGACCGACCACTCGACCAACTACTCGACCGACTACTCGACCAACTAGTCGACCGACCACTCGACCAACTACTCGACCAACTACTCGACCAACTACTCGACCATCTACTCGACCAACTACTCGACTAACTACTCGACCAACTACTCGACCAACTACTCGATCGACCACTCGACCAACTACTCGACCAACTACTCGACCAACTACTCGGCCAACTACTCGACCAACTACTCGACCAACTACTCGATCGACCACTCGACCAACTACTCGACCATCTACTCGACCAACTACTCGACTAACTACTCGACCAACTACTCGACCAACTACTCGACCAACTACTCGACCAACTACTCGACCATCTACTCGACCGACCACTCGACCAATTACTCGACCAACTACTCGACCAATTACTTGACTGACCACTCGACAAACAACTCAACCAATTACTCGACCGACCACTCGACCAACTACTCGCCCAACTATTCGACGACCTACTCGACCAACTACTCGACCAACTACTCGACCAACTACTTGACAAACCACTCGACCAACTACTCGACCAACTACTCGACAAACTTCTCGACCAACTACTCGACCAACTACTCGACCGACCACTCGACCAACTACTCGACCGACTACTCGACCAACTAGTCGACCGACCACTCGACCAACTACTCGACCAACTACTCGACCAACTAGTCGACCGACCACTCGACCAACTACTCGACCAACTAGTCGACCGACCACTCGACCAACTACTCGACAAACTACTCGACCAACTACTCGACCGACCACTCGACCATCTACTCGACCAACTACTCGACTAACTACTCGACCAACTACTCGACCATCTACTCGACCAATCACTTGATTGATCACTCGACCAATTACTCGACCAACTACTCGACCAACTACTCGACCAACTACTCGACCAACTACTCGACCGACCACTCGACCAACTACTCGACCAACTACTCGACAAACTTCTCGACCAACTACTCGACCAACTACTCGACCAACTACTCGACCGACCACCGACTAACTACTCGACCGACAACTCGACCATCTACTCGACCAACTACTCGACCGACCACTCGAACAACTACTCGACCAACTACTCGATCATCTACTCGACCAATCACTTGACTGACCACTCGACCAACAACTCTACCAACTACTCGACCAATCACTTGATTGATCACTCGAACAATTACTCGATCAACTACTCGACCAACTACTCGACCAACTACTCGACCGACCACTCGACCACCTACTCGACCAACTACTCGACAAACTTCTCGACCAACTACTCGACCAACTACTCGACCAACTACTCGACCGACCACTCGACTAACTACTCGACCGACTACTCGACCATCTACTCGACCGACCACTCGACCAACTACTCGACCAACTACTCGACCAACTAGTCGACCGACCACTCGACCAACTACTCGACCAACTACTCGACCAACTAGTCGTCGACCACTCGACCGACTACTCGACCAACTACTCGACCAACTAGTCGACCGACCACTCGACCAACTACTCGACAAACTACTCGACCAACTACTCGACCGACCACTCGACCAACTACTCGGCCATCTACTCGACCAACTACTCGACCAACTACTCCACCGACCACTCGACCAACAACTCGACTGACCACTCGACCGACTACTCGACCAACTACTCGACCAACTACTCGACCATCTACTTGACCGACCACTCGACCAACTACTCGACCAATTACTTGACTGACCACTCGACAAACAACTCAACCAATTACTCGACCGACCACTCGACCAACTACTCGACCAACTACTCGACGACCTACTCGACCAACTACTCGACCAACTACTCGACCAACTACTTGACAAACCACTCGACCAACTACTCGACCAACTACTCGACAAACTTCTCGACCAATTACTCGACCAACTACTCGACCAACTACTCGACCGACCACTCGACCAACTACTCGACCGACTACTCGACCAACTAGTCGACCGACCACTCGACCAACTACTCGACCAACTACTCGACCAACTACTCGACCATCTACTCGACCAACTACTCGACTAACTACTCGACCAACTACTCGACTAACTACTCGATCGACCACTCGACCAACTACTCGACCAACTACTCGACCAACTACTCGGCCAACTACTCGACCAACTACTCGACCAACTACTCGATCGACCACTCGACCAACTACTCGACCATCTACTCGACCAACTACTCGACTAACTACTCGACCAACTACTCGACCAACTACTCGACCAACTACTCGACCAACTACTCGACCATCTACTCGACCGACCACTCGACCAATTACTCGACCAACTACTCGACCAATTACTTGACTGACCACTCGACAAACAACTCAACCAATTACTCGACCGACCACTCGACCAACTACTCGCCCAACTATTCGACGACCTACTCGACCAACTACTCGACCAACTACTCGACCAACTACTTGACAAACCACTCGACCAACTACTCGACCAACTACTCGACAAACTTCTCGACCAACTACTCGACCAACTACTCGACCGACCACTCGACCAACTACTCGACCGACTACTCGACCAACTAGTCGACCGACCACTCGACCAACTACTCGACCAACTACTCGACCAACTACTCGACCAACTAGTCGACCGACCACTCGACCAACTACTCGACCAACTAGTCGACCGACCACTCGACCAACTACTCGACAAACTACTCGACCAACTACTCGACCGACCACTCGACCATCTACTCGACCAACTACTCGACTAACTACTCGACCAACTACTCGACCATCTACTCGACCAACTACTCGACCAACTACTCGACCAACTACTCGACAAACTTCTCGACCAACTACTCGACCAACTACTCGACCAACTACTCGACCGACCAGTCGACCATCTACTCGACCAACTACTCGACTAACTACTCGACCAACTACTCGACCATCTACTCGACCAACTACTCGACCAACTACTCGACCATCTACTCGACCGACCACTCGACCAACTACTCGACCAACTACTCGACCAACTACTCGACCAACTACTCGACCAACTACTCGACCATCTACTCGACCGAACACTCGACCAACTACTCGACCAACTACTCGACCAATTACTTGACTGACCACTCGACCAACAACTCAACCAATTACTCGACCGACCACTCGACCAACTACTCGACCAACTACTCGACCAACTAGTCGACCGACCACTCGACCAGCTACTCGACAAACTATTCGACCAACTACTCGACCGACCACTCGACCATCTACTCGACCAACTACTCGACTAACTACTCGACCAACTACTCGACCATCTACTCGACCGATCACTTGACCGACCACTCGACCAACTACTCGACAAACTACTCGACCAAATACTCGACCAAATACTCGACCAATTACTCAAACAACTACTCGACCGTCTACTCGACCGACCACTCGACCAACTACTCGACCGTCTACTCGACCGACCACTCGACCAACTACTCAACCAACTACTCGACCAACTACTCGACCAACTACTCGACTAACTACTCGACCAACTAGTCGACCGACCACTCGACCAACTACTCGACCAACTAGTCGACCGACCACTCGACCAACTACTCGACCAACTACTCGACCAACTCGTCGACCGACCACTCGACCAGCTACTCGACCGACCACTCGAACAACTACTTGACCAACTACTCGACCATCTACTCGACCAATCAATTGACTGACCACTCGACCAACAATTCAACCAATTACTCGACCGACCACTCGACCAACTACTCGGCCAACTACACGACCAACTACTCGACCAACTACTCAACCCACTACTCGACCAACCACTCGACCAATCACTTGATTGACCACTCGACCAACTACTCGACCAACTACTCGACCAACTACTCGGCCAACTACTGGACCAACTACTCGACCAACTACTCGATCGACCACTCGACCATCTACTCGGCCATCTACTCGACCAACTACTCGACCAACTACTCGACCGACCACTGGACCAACAACTCGACTGACCACTCGACCGACTACTCGACCAACTACTCGACCAATTACTTGACTGACCACTCGACCAACAACTCTACCAATTACTCGACCGACCACTCGACCAACTACTCGACCAACTACTCGACCAACTACTCGGCCAACTACTCGTCCAACTACCCGACCAACTACTCGACCGACCACTAGACCAACTACTCGACTGACCACTCGACCGAGTACTCGACCTACTACTCGACCAACTACTCGACCGACCACTAGAACAACTACTCGACCAACTACTCGATCATCTACTCGACCAATCACTTGACTGACCACTCGACATCAACTCAACCAATTACTCGACCGACCACTCGACCAGCTACTCGACCAACTACTCGACGACCTACTCGACCAACTACTTGACCAACTACTCGACCAACTACTCGGCCAACTACTCGACCAACTACTCGACCAACTACTCGACCAACTACTCGACCAACTACTCGGCCAACTACTCGACCAACTACTCGACCAACTACTCGATCGACCACTCGACCAACTACTCGACCATCTACTCGACCAACTACTCGACTAACTACTCGACCAACTACTCGACCAACTACTCGACCAACTACTTGACCAACTACTCGACCATCTACTCGACCGACCACTCGACCAACTACTCGACCAACTACTCGACCAATTACTTGACTGACCACTCGACAAACAACTCAACCAATTACTCGACCGACCACTCGACCAACTACTCGACCAACTACTCGACGACCTACTCGACCAACTACTCGACCAACTACTCGACCAACTACTTGACAAACCACTCGACCAACTACTCGACCAACTACTCGACAAACTTCTCGACCAACTACTCGACCAACTACTCGACCAACTACTCGACCGACCACTCGACCAACTACTCGACCGACTACTCGACCAACTAGTCGACCGACCACTCGACCAACTACTCGACCAACTACTCGACCAACTACTCGACCGACCACCGACTAACTACTCGAAAGACTACTCGACCATCTACTCGACCAACTACTCGACCGACCACTCGAACAACTACTCGACCAATTACTCGACGACCTACTCGACCAACTACTCGACCAACTACTCGACCAACTACTTGACAAACCACTCGACCAACTACTCGACCAACTACTCGACAAACTTCTCGACCAATTACTCGACCAACTACTCGACCAACTACTCGACCGACCACTCGACCAACTACTCGACCGACTACTCGACCAACTAGTCGACCGACCACTCGACCAACTACTCGACCAACTACTCGACCAACTACTCGACCATCTACTCGACCAACTACTCGACTAACTACTCGACCAACTACTCGACTAACTACTCGATCGACCACTCGACCCTCTACTCGACCAACTACTCGACCAACTACTCGGCCAACTACTCGACCAACTACTCGACCAACTACTCGATCGACCACTCGACCAACTACTCGACCATCTACTCGACCAACTACTCGACTAACTACTCGACCAACTACTCGACCAACTACTCGACCAACTACTCGACCAACTACTCGACCATCTACTCGACCGACCACTCGACCAATTACTCGACCAACTACTCGACCAATTACTTGACTGACCACTCGACAAACAACTCAACCAATTACTCGACCGACCACTCGACCAACTACTCGCCCAACTATTCGACGACCTACTCGACCAACTACTCGACCAACTACTCGACCAACTACTTGACAAACCACTCGACCAACTACTCGACCAACTACTCGACAAACTTCTCGACCAACTACTCGACCAACTACTCGACCGACCACTCGACCAACTACTCGACCGACTACTCGACCAACTAGTCGACCGACCACTCGACCAACTACTCGACCAACTACTCGACCAACTACTCGACCAACTAGTCGACCGACCACTCGACCAACTACTCGACCAACTAGTCGACCGACCACTCGACCAACTACTCGACAAACTACTCGACCAACTACTCGACCGACCACTCGACCATCTACTCGACCAACTACTCGACTAACTACTCGACCAACTACTCGACCATCTACTCGACCAACTACTCGACCAACTACTCGACCAACTACTCGACAAACTTCTCGACCAACTACTCGACCAACTACTCGACCAACTACTCGACCGACCAGTCGACCATCTACTCGACCAACTACTCGACTAACTACTCGACCAACTACTCGACCATCTACTCGACCAACTACTCGACCAACTACTCGACCATCTACTCGACCGACCACTCGACCAACTACTCGACCAACTACTCGACCAACTACTCGACCAACTACTCGACCAACTACTCGACCATCTACTCGACCGAACACTCGACCAACTACTCGACCAACTACTCGACCAATTACTTGACTGACCACTCGACCAACAACTCAACCAATTACTCGACCGACCACTCGACCAACTACTCGACCAACTACTCGACCAACTAGTCGACCGACCACTCGACCAGCTACTCGACAAACTATTCGACCAACTACTCGACCGACCACTCGACCATCTACTCGACCAACTACTCGACTAACTACTCGACCAACTACTCGACCATCTACTCGACCGATCACTTGACCGACCACTCGACCAACTACTCGACAAACTACTCGACCAAATACTCGACCAAATACTCGACCAATTACTCAAACAACTACTCGACCGTCTACTCGACCGACCACTCGACCAACTACTCGACCGTCTACTCGACCGACCACTCGACCAACTACTCAACCAACTACTCGACCAACTACTCGACCAACTACTCGACTAACTACTCGACCAACTAGTCGACCGACCACTCGACCAACTACTCGACCAACTAGTCGACCGACCACTCGACCAACTACTCGACCAACTACTCGACCAACTCGTCGACCGACCACTCGACCAGCTACTCGACCGACCACTCGAACAACTACTTGACCAACTACTCGACCATCTACTCGACCAATCAATTGACTGACCACTCGACCAACAATTCAACCAATTACTCGACCGACCACTCGACCAACTACTCGGCCAACTACACGACCAACTACTCGACCAACTACTCAACCCACTACTCGACCAACCACTCGACCAATCACTTGATTGACCACTCGACCAACTACTCGACCAACTACTCGACCAACTACTCGGCCAACTACTGGACCAACTACTCGACCAACTACTCGATCGACCACTCGACCATCTACTCGGCCATCTACTCGACCAACTACTCGACCAACTACTCGACCGACCACTGGACCAACAACTCGACTGACCACTCGACCGACTACTCGACCAACTACTCGACCAATTACTTGACTGACCACTCGACCAACAACTCTACCAATTACTCGACCGACCACTCGACCAACTACTCGACCAACTACTCGACCAACTACTCGGCCAACTACTCGTCCAACTACCCGACCAACTACTCGACCGACCACTAGACCAACTACTCGACTGACCACTCGACCGAGTACTCGACCTACTACTCGACCAACTACTCGACCGACCACTAGAACAACTACTCGACCAACTACTCGATCATCTACTCGACCAATCACTTGACTGACCACTCGACATCAACTCAACCAATTACTCGACCGACCACTCGACCAGCTACTCGACCAACTACTCGACGACCTACTCGACCAACTACTTGACCAACTACTCGACCAACTACTCGGCCAACTACTCGACCAACTACTCGACCAACTACTCGACCAACTACTCGACCAACTACTCGGCCAACTACTCGACCAACTACTCGACCAACTACTCGATCGACCACTCGACCAACTACTCGACCATCTACTCGACCAACTACTCGACTAACTACTCGACCAACTACTCGACCAACTACTCGACCAACTACTTGACCAACTACTCGACCATCTACTCGACCGACCACTCGACCAACTACTCGACCAACTACTCGACCAATTACTTGACTGACCACTCGACAAACAACTCAACCAATTACTCGACCGACCACTCGACCAACTACTCGACCAACTACTCGACGACCTACTCGACCAACTACTCGACCAACTACTCGACCAACTACTTGACAAACCACTCGACCAACTACTCGACCAACTACTCGACAAACTTCTCGACCAACTACTCGACCAACTACTCGACCAACTACTCGACCGACCACTCGACCAACTACTCGACCGACTACTCGACCAACTAGTCGACCGACCACTCGACCAACTACTCGACCAACTACTCGACCGACCACCGACTAACTACTCGAAAGACTACTCGACCATCTACTCGACCAACTACTCGACCGACCACTCGAACAACTACTCGACCAATTACTCGACGACCTACTCGACCAATCACTTGACTGACCACTCGACCAACAACTCTACCAATTACTCGACCGACCACTCGACCAACTACTCGAACAACTACTCGGCCAAATACTCGACCAACTACTCGACCGACCACTCGACCAACTACTCGACCGACTACTCGACCAACTATTCGACCGACCACTCGACCAACTACTCGACCAACTACTCGACCAACTAATCGACCAACTACTCGACCAACTAGTCGACGGACCACTCGACCAACTACTCGACCAACTACTCGACCAACTAGTCGACCGACCACTCGACCAACTACTCGACCAACTACTCGACCAACTAGTCGACCATCTACTCGACCGACCACTCGACCAACTACTCGACCAATCACTTAATTGAGCACTCGACCAATTACTCGACCAACTACTCGACCAACTACTCGACCAACTAGTCGACCGACCACTCGACCAGCTACTCGACCATCTACTCGACCAACTACTCGACCAACTACTCGACCATCTACTCGACCGACCACTCGACCAACTACTCGACCAACTACTCGACCATCTACTCGACCGAACACTCGACCAACTACTCGACCAATCACTTGATTGATCACTCGACCAATTACTCGACCAACTACTCGACCAACTACTCGACCAACTACTCGACCAACTACTCGACCGACCACTCGACCAACTACTCGACCAACTACTCGACAAACTTCTCGACCAACTACTCGACCAACTACTCGACCAACTACTCGACCGACCACCGACTAACTACTCGACCGACAACTCGACCATCTACTCGACCAACTACTCGACCGACCACTCGAACAACTACTCGACCAACTACTCGATCATCTACTCGACCAATCACTTGACTGACCACTCGACCAACAACTCTACCAATTACTCGACCGACCACTCGACCAACTACTCGACCAACTACTCGGCCAACTACTCGACCAACTACTCGACCGACCACTCGACCAACTACTCGACCGACTACTCGACCAACTATTCGACCGACCACTCGACCAACTACTCGACCAACTACTCGACCAACTACTCGACCAACTACTCGACCAACTAGTCGACGGACCACTCGACTAACTACTCGACCAACTAGTCGACCGACCACTAGACCAACTACTCGACCAACTACTCGACCAACTAGTCGACCATCTACTCGACCGACCACTCGACCAACTACTCGACCAATCACTTGATTGAGCACTCGACCAATTACTCGACCAACTACTCGACCAACTAGTCGACCGACCACTCGACCAGCTACTCGACCATCTACTCGACCAACTACTCGACCAACTACTCGACCATCTACTCGACCGACCACTCGACCAACTACTCGACCAACTACTCGACCATCTACTCGACCGACCACTCGACCAACTACTCGACCAATCACTTGATTGATCACTCGAACAATTACTCGATCAACTACTCGACCAACTACTCGACCGACCACTCGACCACCTACTCGACCAACTACTCGACAAACTTCTCGACCAACTACTCGACCAACTACTCGACCAACTACTCGACCGACCACTCGACTAACTACTCGACCGACTACTCGACCATCTACTCGACCGACCACTCGACCAACTACTCGACCAACTACTCGACCAACTAGTCGACCGACCACTCGACCAACTACTCGACCAACTACTCGACCAACTAGTCGTCGACCACTCGACCGACTACTCGACCAACTACTCGACCAACTAGTCGACCGATCACTCGACCAACTACTCGACAAACTACTCGACCAACTACTCGACCGACCACTCGACCAACTACTCGGCCATCTACTCGACCAACTACTCGACCAACTACTCGACCGACCACTCGACCAACAACTCGACTGACCACTCGACCGACTACTCGACCAACTACTCGACCAACTACTCGACCATCTACTTGACCGACCACTCGACCAACTACTCGACCAACTACTCGACCAATTACTTGACTGACCACTCGACAAACAACTCAACCAATTACTCGACCGACCACTCGACCAACTACTCGACCAACTACTCGACGACCTACTCGACCAACTACTCGACCAACTACTCGACCAACTACTTGACAAACCACTCGACCAACTACTCGACCAACTACTCGACAAACTTCTCGACCAATTACTCGACCAACTACTCGACCAACTACTCGACCGACCACTCGACCAACTACTCGACCGACTACTCGACCAACTAGTCGACCGACCACTCGACCAACTACTCGACCAACTACTCGACCAACTACTCGACCATCTACTCGACCAACTACTCGACTAACTACTCGACCAACTACTCGACCAACTACTCGACCAACTACTCGACCAACTACTCGACCATCTACTCGACCGACCACTCGACCAACTACTCGACCAACTACTCGACCAATTACTTGACTGACCACTCGACAAACAACTCAACCAATTACTCGACCGACCACTCGACCAACTACTCGACCAACTACTCGACCAATTACTTGACTGACCACTCGACAAACAACTCAACCAATTACTCGACCGACCACTCGACCAACTACTCGACCAACTACTCGACGACCTACTCGACCAACTACTCGACCAACTACTCGACCAACTACTTGACAAACCACTCGACCAACTACTCGACCAACTACTCGACCAACTACTCGACCAACTACTCGGCCAACTACTCGTCCAACTACTCGACCAACTACTCGACCGACCACTAGACCAACTACTCGACTGACCACTCGACCGAGTACTCGACCTACTACTCGACCAACTACTCGACCGACCACTAGAACAACTACTCGACCAACTACTCGACCATCTACTCGACCAATCACTTGACTGACCACTCGACATCAACTCAACCAATTACTCGACCGACCACTCGACCAGCTACTCGACCAACTACTCGACGACCTACTCGACCAACTACTCGACCAACTACTCGACCAACTACTCGACCAACTACTCGGCCAACTACTCGACCAACTACTCGACCAACTACTCGATCGACCACTCGACCAACTACTCGACCAACTACTCGACCAACTACTCGGCCAACTACTCGACCAACTACTCGACCAACTACTCGATCGACCACTCGACCAACTACTCGACCATCTACTCGACCAACTACTCGACTAACTACTCGACCAACTACTCGACCAACTACTCGACCAACTACTCGACCAACTACTCGACCATCTACTCGACCGACCACTCGACCAACTACTCGACCAACTACTCGACCAACTACTCGACCAACTACTCGACCAACTACTCGACCATCTACTCGACCAACTACTCGACTAACTACTCGACCAACTACTCGACCAACTACTCGACCAACTACTCGACCAACTACTCGACCATCTACTCGACCGACCACTCGACCAACTACTCGACCAACTACTCGACCAATTACTTGACTGACCACTCGACAAACAACTCAACCAATTACTCGACCGACCACTCGACCAACTACTCGACCAACTACTCGACCAATTACTTGACTGACCACTCGACAAACAACTCAACCAATGACTCGACCGACCACTCGACCAACTACTCGACCAACTACTCGACGACCTACTCGACCAACTACTCGACCAACTACTCGACCAACTACTTGACAAACCACTCGACCAACTACTCGACCAACTACTCGACCAACTACTCGACCAACTACTCGGCCAACTACTCGTCCAACTACTCGACCAACTACTCGACCGACCACTAGACCAACTACTCGACTGACCACTCGACCGAGTACTCGACCTACTACTCGACCAACTACTCGACCGACCACTAGAACAACTACTCGACCAACTACTCGACCATCTACTCGACCAATCACTTGACTGACCACTCGACATCAACTCAACCAATTACTCGACCGACCACTCGACCAGCTACTCGACCAACTACTCGACGACCTACTCGACCAACTACTCGACCAACTACTCGACCAACTACTCGACCAACTACTCGGCCAACTACTCGACCAACTACTCGACCAACTACTCGATCGACCACTCGACCAACTACTCGACCAACTACTCGACCAACTACTCGGCCAACTACTCGACCAACTACTCGACCAACTACTCGATCGACCACTCGACCAACTACTCGACCATCTACTCGACCAACTACTCGACTAACTACTCGACCAACTACTCGACCAACTACTCGACCAACTACTCGACCAACTACTCGACCATCTACTCGACCGACCACTCGACCAACTACTCGACCAACTACTCGACCAATTACTTGACTGACAACTCGACAAACAACTCAACCAATTACTCGACCGACCACTCGACCAACTACTCGACCAACTATTCGACGACCTACTCGACCAACTACTCGACCAACTACTCGACCAACTACTTGACAAACCACTCGACCAACTACTCGACCAACTACTCGACAAACTTCTCGACCAACTACTCGACCAACTACTCGACCAACTACTCGACCGACCACTCGACCAACTACTCGACCGACTACTCGACCAACTAGTCGACCGACCACTCGACTAACTACTCGACCAACTACTCGACCAACTACTCGACCAACTAGTCGACCGACCACTCGACCAACTACTCGACCAACTAGTCGACCGACCACTCGACCAACTACTCGACAAACTACTCGACCAACTACTCGACCGACCACTCGACCATCTACTCGACCAACTACTCGACTAACTACTCGACCAACTACTCGACCATCTACTCGACCAACTACTCGACCAACTACTCGACCATCTACTCGACCGACCACTCGACCAACTACTCGACCAACTACTCGACCATCTACTCGACCGAACACTCGACCAACTACTCGACCAATCACTTGATTGATCACTCGACAGATTACTCGACCAACTACTCGACCAACTACTCGACCAACTACTCGACCATCTACTCGACCGACCACTCGACCAACTACTCGACCAACTACTCGACCAATTACTTGACTGACCACTCGACAAACAACTCAACCAATTACTCGACCGACCACTCGACCAACTACTCGACCAACTACTCGACGACCTACTCGACCAACTACTCGACCAACTACTCGACCAACTACTCGACAAACTTCTCGACCAACTACTCGACCAACTACTCGACCAACTACTCGACCGACCAGTCGACCATCTACTCGACCAACTACTCGACTAACTACTCGACCAACTACTCGACCATCTACTCGACCAACTACTCGACCAACTACTCGACCATCTACTCGACCGACCACTCGACCAACTACTCGACCACCTACTCGACCAACTACTCGACCAACTACTCGACCAACTACTCGACCATCTACTCGACCGAACACTCGACCAACTACTCGACCAACTACTCGACCAATTACTTGACTGACCACTCGACCAACAACTCAACCAATTACTCGACCGACCACTCGACCAACTACTCGACCAACTACTCGACCAACTAGTCGACCGACCACTCGACCAGCTACTCGACAAACTATTCGACCAACTACTCGACCGACCACTCGACCATCTACTCGACCAACTACTCGACTAACTACTCGACCAACTACTCGACCATCTACTCGACCGATCACTTGACCGACCACTCGACCAACTACTCGACAAACTACTCGACCAAATACTCGACCAAATACTCGACCAATTACTCAAACAACTACTCGACCGTCTACTCGACCGACCACTCGACCAACTACTCGACCGTCTACTCGACCGACCACTCGACCAACTACTCAACCAACTACTCGACCAACTACTCGACCAACTACTCGACTAACTACTCGACCAACTAGTCGACAGACCACTCGACCAACTACTCGACCAACTAGTCGACCGACCACTCGACCAACTACTCGACCAACTACTCGACCAACTCGTCGACCGACCACTCGACCAGCTACTCGACCGACCACTCGAACAACTACTTGACCAACTACTCGACCATCTACTCGACCAATCAATTGACTGACCACTCGACCAACAATTCAACCAATTACTCGACCGACCACTCGACCAACTACTCGGCCAACTACACGACCAACTACTCGACCAACTACTCAACCCACTACTCGACCAACCACTCGACCAATCACTTGATTGACCACTCGACCAACTACTCGACCAACTACTCGACCAAGTACTCGGCCAACTACTGGACCAACTACTCGACCAACTACTCGATCGACCACTCGACCATCTACTCGACCATCTACTCGAACAACTACTTGACAAACCACTCGACCAACTACTCGTCCAACTACTCGACAAACTTCTCGACCAATTACTCGACCAACTACTCGACCAACTACTCGACCGACCACTCGACCAACTACTCGACCGACTACTCGACCAACTAGTCGACCGACCACTCGACCAACTACTCGACCAACTACTCGACCAACTACTCGACCATCTACTCGACCAACTACTCGACTAACTACTCGACCAACTACTCGACCAACTACTCGACCAACTACTCGACCAACTACTCGACCATCTACTCGACCGACCACTCGACCAACTACTCGACCAACTACTCGACCAATTACTTGACTGACCACTCGACAAACAACTCAACCAATTACTCGACCGACCACTCGACCAACTACTCGACCAACTACTCGACGACCTACTCGACCAACTACTCGACCAACTACTCGACCAACTACTTGACAAACCACTCGACCAACTACTCGACCAACTACTCGACCAACTACTCGACCAACTACTCGGCCAACTACTCGTCCAACTACTCGACCAACTACTCGACCGACCACTAGACCAACTACTCGACTGACCACTCGACCGAGTACTCGACCTACTACTCGACCAACTACTCGACCGACCACTAGAACAACTACTCGACCAACTACTCGACCATCTACTCGACCAATCACTTGACTGACCACTCGACATCAACTCAACCAATTACTCGACCGACCACTCGACCAGCTACTCGACCAACTACTCGACGACCTACTCGACCAACTACTCGACTGACCACTCGACCGAGTACTCGACCTACTACTCGACCAACTAGTCGACCGACCACTCGACCAACTACTCGACAAACTACTCGACCAACTACTCGACCGACCACTCGACCATCTACTCGACCAACTACTCGACTAACTACTCGACCAACTACTCGACCATCTACTCGACCAACTACTCGACCAACTACTCGACCATCTACTCGACCGACCACTCGACCAACTACTCGACCAACTACTCGACCATCTACTCGACCGAACACTCGACCAACTACTCGACCAATCACTTGATTGATCACTCGACCAATTACTCGACCAACTACTCGACCAACTACTCGACCAACTACTCGACCATCTACTCGACCGACCACTCGACCAACTACTCGACCAACTACTCGACCAATTACTTGACTGACCACTCGACAAACAACTCAACCAATTACTCGACCGACCACTCGACCAACTACTCGACCAACTACTCGACGACCTACTCGACCAACTACTCGACCAACTACTCGACCAACTACTCGACAAACTTCTCGACCAACTACTCGACCAACTACTCGACCAACTACTCGACCGACCAGTCGACCATCTACTCGACCAACTACTCGACTAACTACTCGACCAACTACTCGACCATCTACTCGACCAACTACTCGACCAACTACTCGACCATCTACTCGACCGACCACTCGACCAACTACTCGACCAACTACTCGACCAACTACTCGACCAACTACTCGACCAACTACTCGACCATCTACTCGACCGAACACTCGACCAACTACTCGACCAACTACTCGACCAATTACTTGACTGACCACTCGACCAACAACTCAACCAATTACTCGACCGACCACTCGACCAACTACTCGACCAACTACTCGACCAACTAGTCGACCGACCACTCGACCAGCTACTCGACAAACTATTCGACCAACTACTCGACCGACCACTCGACCATCTACTCGACCAACTACTCGACTAACTACTCGACCAACTACTCGACCATCTACTCGACCGATCACTTGACCGACCACTCGACCAACTACTCGACAAACTACTCGACCAAATACTCGACCAAATACTCGACCAATTACTAAAACAACTACTCGACCGTCTACTCGACCGACCACTCGACCAACTACTCGACCGTCTACTCGACCGACCACTCGACCAACTACTCAACCAACTACTCGACCAACTACTCGACCAACTACTCGACTAACTACTCGACCAACTAGTCGACCGACCACTCGACCAACTACTCGACCAACTAGTCGACCGACCACTCGACCAACTACTCGACCAACTACTCGACCAACTCGTCGACCGACCACTCGACCAGCTACTCGACCGACCACTCGACCAACAATTCAACCAATTACTCGACCGACCACTCGACCAACTACTCGGCCAACTACACGACCAACTACTCGACCAACTACTCAACCCACTACTCGACCAACCACTCGACCAATCACTTGATTGACCACTCGACCAACTACTCGACCAACTACTCGACCAAGTACTCGGCCAACTACTGGACCAACTACTCGACCAACTACTCGATCGACCACTCGACCATCTACTCGACCATCTACTCGAACAACTACTTGACAAACCACTCGACCAACTACTCGTCCAACTACTCGACAAACTTCTCGACCAATTACTCGACCAACTACTCGACCAACTACTCGACCGACCACTCGACCAACTACTCGACCGACTACTCGACCAACTAGTCGACCGACCACTCGACCAACTACTCGACCAACTACTCGACCAACTACTCGACCATCTACTCGACCAACTACTCGACTAACTACTCGACCAACTACTCGACCAACTACTCGACCAACTACTCGACCAACTACTCGACCATCTACTCGACCGACCACTCGACCAACTACTCGACCAACTACTCGACCAATTACTTGACTGACCACTCGACAAACAACTCAACCAATTACTCGACCGACCACTCGACCAATTACTCGACCAACTACTCGACGACCTACTCGACCAACTACTCGACCAACTACTCGACCAACTACTTGACAAACCACTCGACCAACTACTCGAGCAACTACTCGACCAACTACTCGACCAACTACTCGGCCAACTACTCGTCCAACTACTCGACCAACTACTCGACCGACCACTAGACCAACTACTCGACTGACCACTCGACCGAGTACTCGACCTACTACTCGACCAACTACTCGACCGACCACTAGAACAACTACTCGACCAACTACTCGACCATCTACTCGACCAATCACTTGACTGACCACTCGACATCAACTCAACCAATTACTCGACCGACCACTCGACCAGCTACTCGACCAACTACTCGACGACCTACTCGACCAACTACTCGACCAACTACTCGACCAACTACTCGACCAACTACTCGACCAACTACTCGACCAACTACTCGGCCAACTACTCGACCAACTACTCGACCAACTACTCGATCGACCACTCGACCAACTACTCGACCAACTACTCGACCAACTACTCGGCCAACTACTCGACCAACTACTCGACCAACTACTCGATCGACCACTCGACCAACTACTCGACCATCTACTCGACCAACTACTCGACTAACTACTCGACCAACTACTCGACCAACTACTCGACCAACTACTCGACCAACTACTCGACCAACTACTCGACCATCTACTCGACCGACCACTCGACCAACTACTCGACCAACTACTCGACCAATTACTTGACTGACCACTCGACAAACAACTCAACCAATTACTCGACCGACCACTCGACCAACTACTCGACCAACTATTCGACGACCTACTCGACCAACTACTCGACCAACTACTCGACCAACTACTTGACAAACCACTCGACCAACTACTCGACCAACTACTCGACAAACTTCTCGACCAACTACTCGACCAACTACTCGACCAACTACTCGACCGACCACTCGACCAACTACTCGACCGACTACTCGACCAACTAGTCGACCGACCACTCGACTAACTACTCGACCAACTACTCGACCAACTACTCGACCAACTACTCGACCAACTAGTCGACCGACCACTCGACCAACTACTCGACCAACTAGTCGACCGACCACTCGACCAACTACTCGACAAACTACTCGACCAACTACTCGACCGACCACTCGACCATCTACTTGACCAACTACTCGACTAACTACTCGACCAACTACTCGACCATCTACTCGACCAACTACTCGACCAACTACTCGACCATCTACTCGACCGACCACTCGACCAACTACTCGACCAACTACTCGACCATCTACTCGACCGAACACTCGACCAACTACTCGACCAATCACTTGATTGATCACTCGACCAATTACTCGACCAACTACTCGACCAACTACTCGACCAACTACTCGACCATCTACTCGACCGACCACTCGACCAACTACTCGACCAACTACTCGACCAATTACTTGACTGACCACTCGACAAACAACTCAACCAATTACTCGACCGACCACTCGACCAACTACTCGACCAACTACTCGACGACCTACTCGACCAACTACTCGACCAACTACTCGACCAACTACTCGACAAACTTCTCGACCAACTACTCGACCAACTACTCGACCAACTACTCGACCATCTACTCGACCAACTACTCGACTAACTACTCGACCAACTACTCGACCATCTACTCGACCAACTACTCGACCAACTACTCGACCATCTACTCGACCGACCACTCGACCAACTACTCGACCAACTACTCGACCAACTACTCGACCAACTACTCGACCAACTACTCGACCATCTACTCGACCGAACACTCGACCAACTACTCGACCAAATACTCGACCAATTACTCAAACAACTACTCGACCGTCTACTCGACCGACCACTCGACCAACTACTCGACCGTCTACTCGACCGACCACTCGACCAACTACTCAACCAACTACTCGACCAACTACTCGACCAACTACTCGACTAACTACTCGACCAACTAGTCGACCGACCACTCGACCAACTACTCGACCAACTAGTCGACCGACCACTCGACCAACTACTCGACCAACTACTCGACCAACTCGTCGACCGACCACTCGACCAGCTACTCGACCGACCACTCGAACAACTACTTGACCAACTACTCGACCATCTACTCGACCAATCAATTGACTGACCACTCGACCAACAATTCAACCAATTACTCGACCGACCACTCGACCAACTACTCGGCCAACTACACGACCAACTACTCGACCAACTACTCAACCCACTACTCGACCAACCACTCGACCAATCACTTGATTGACCACTCGACCAACTACTCGACCAACTACTCGACCAACTACTCGGCCAACTACTGGACCAACTACTCGACCAACTACTCGATCGACCACTCGACCATCTACTCGATCATCTACTCGAACAACTACTTGACAAACCACTCGACCAACTACTCGACCAACTACTCGACAAACTTCTCGACCAATTACTCGACCAACTACTCGACCAACTACTCGACCGACCACTCGACCAACTACTCGACCGACTACTCGACCAACTAGTCGACCGACCACTCGACCAACTACTCGACCAACTACTCGACCAACTACTCGACCATCTACTCGACCAACTACTCGACTAATTACTCGACCAACTACTCGACCAACTACTCGACCAACTACTCGACCAACTACTCGACCATCTACTCGACCGACCACTCGACCAACTACTCGACCAACTACTCGACCAATTACTTGACTGACCACTCGACAAACAACTCAACCAATTACTCGACCGACCACTCGACCAACTACTCGACCAACTACTCGACGACCTACTCGACCAACTACTCGACCAACTACTCGATCAACTACTTGACAAACCACTCGACCAACTACTCGACCAACTACTCGACCAACTACTCGACCAACTACTCGGCCAACTACTCGTCCAACTACTCGACCAACTACTCGACCGACCACTAGACCAACGACTCGACTGACCACTCGACCGAGTACTCGACCTACTACTCGACCAACTACTCGACCGACCACTAGAACAACTACTCGACCAACTACTCGACCATCTACTCGACCAATCACTTGACTGACCACTCGACATCAACTCAACCAATTACTCGACCGACCACTCGACCAGCTACTCGACCAACTACTCGACGACCTACTCGACCAACTACTCGACCAACTACTCGACCAACTACTCGACCAACTACTCGGCCAACTACTCGACCAACTACTCGACCAACTACTCGATCGACCACTCGACCAACTACTCGACCAACTACTCGACCAACTACTCGGCCAACTACTCGACCAACTACTCGACCAACTACTCGATCGACCACTCGACCAACTACTCGACCATCTACTCGACCAACTACTCGACTAACTACTCGACCAACTACTCGACCAACTACTCGACCAACTACTCGACCAACTACTCGACCATCTACTCGACCGACCACTCGACCAACTACTCGACCAACTACTCGACCAATTACTTGACTGACCACTCGACAAACAACTCAACCAATTACTCGACCGACCACTCGACCAACTACTCGACCAACTATTCGACGACCTACTCGACCAACTACTCGACCAACTACTCGACCAACTACTTGACAAACCACTCGACCAACTACTCGACCAACTACTCAGCCAACTACTCGACCAACTACTCGACCAACTACTCGATCTACCACTCGACCAACTACTCGACCATCTACTCGACCAACTACTCGACTAACTACTCGACCAACTACTCGACCAACTACTCGACCAACTACTCGACCAACTACTCGACCAACTACTCGACCAATTACTTGACTGACCACTCGACCAACAACTCAACCAATTACTCGACCGACCACTCGACCAACTACTCGACGACCTACTCGACCAACTACTCGACCAACTACTCGACCAACTACTCAACCCACTACTCGACCAACCACTCGACTAATCATTTGATTGACCACTCGACCAACTACTCGACCAACTACTCGACCAACTACTCGGCCAACTACTCGACCAACTACTCGACCAACTACCCGATCGACCACTCGACCAACTACTCGACCATCTACTAGACCAACTACTCGTCTAACTACTCGACCAACTACTCGACCATCTACTCGACCAACTACTCGACCAACTACTCGACCATCTACTCGACCGACCACTCGACCAACTACTCGACCAATCACTTGATTGATCACTCGACCAATTACTCGACCGACCACTCGACCAACTACTCGACCAACTACTCTACAGACCACTCGACCAACTACTCGACCAACTACTCGACCGATCACTTGACCGACCACTCGACCAACTACTCGACAAACTACTCGACCAAATACTCGACCAAATACTCGACCAATTACTCGACCAACTACTTGATCAACTACTCGACCAACTACTCGACCAATTTCTCGAGCAACTACTCGACCGACCACTCGACCAACTACTCGACCAACTACTCGACCAACCACTCGACCAATCACTTGATTGACCACTCGACCAACTACTCGACCAACTACCCGACCAACTAGTCGACCGACCACTCGACCAACTACTCGACAATTTACTCGACCAACTACTCGACCAACTACTCGACCAACTACTCGACCATCTACTCGACCAATTACTCGACCAACTACTTGATCAACTACTCGACCAACTACTCGACCAATTTCTCGACCAACTACTCGACCAACTACTCGGCCAACTACTCGACCAACTACTCGACCAACTACTCGATCGACCACTCGACCAACTACTCGACCATCTACTCGACCAACTACTCGACTAACTACTTGACCAACTTGTCGACCGACCACTCGACCAACTAATCGACCAACTACTCGACCAACTACTCGACCGATCACTTGACCAATCACTCCCAACAAGTTCAGAGTTGTGTTAGTGAACGAACGAGGATCCATACACCACGACAGGTATTTACGCTTTAATTCAGATTGATTAAAAAAAATGGTATTAAAATACATGTGTGCATGTCATTTTCTCAGTGCCCATTAGGTTCAGAATTAGTTTTTATTTGTTCTTATTCCACTCTAAGATGGGCGACGCTCTAACGCGCGTTGGTATCGCATTTTCATCGCGGATTCTTTAAAATCAGACGGCGCGATAAAGTGAAAGAAATCATAATTCCGTCAACGGAAAGCGATACCGTGGAAGCGGCGGTAGCAATGACTGGCGATCGATTCAATTAGTGATTGCGGCGGGTTGTCGCCGCCGCGCGCCCGCGCCCGCGCCCGCACCCGCCGATACGATCGCCTAGCTCTGCACTCTACAGCCGGGACAATGTCGTCATCTTTTAAGCTTCCATTTAAAAACTAAATGGATCGACTTTTTTCGGATACCATTAGTCTGGCGCTTTTCGTTTCAAATTACGCTCCTTCCAACACTTTAATTAAATATTAATAGTCAATTTATAGAGGTCTCATATAATTATAGGTATATTAGTGGTTTGTTATAAAAATATAACATACTCTTTCAATTTGAAAATATACGTAGTGATATTTTATTTCATTTTATGGTAAATATAATACATAAAAATATATAATATAAATGTACTTAATGATTTTTTGTCCCGAAAAAAATCATTTTTGGAATATTTTTTTTAATAACATTTAACTACTTTAAGTTTAAGATTCGGGGGGCAAAGTTGTTCGCGTCCGTAGGAGTTACCTAACCACAACCCTACACGTGTTCCCCGGGTGGTGCTAAAGAATAACAAACGCCGAGTCGTAGGCGGCGGTCAACTAACCTACTAGGCAGGCTTAGCGGCTAGCTCCTGTGGAGGTAGGAAATGACTTCCACAAACCGTAACCTTGCGGTCATGTCTCGTGAGGCCGGTGGCCTTGGCTTAATCGCCTGGGCTAAGAGGAAGACATCCTCCATAAAAAAATTACCCCAATCCTAAGGTGGGAAACGCGCCGACAGGATGAATGGCTGAGGGAAGTCAGTCTCTAGCGCCAACCTCGATGGACCTGGCCACATCGTTGTATAGTGCCTTCTCATAGGAATGGGCGTCACCCTGTGAGCGACCAATAATTCGACCTATCTCGTGGGAACAAAAAATGCAGTCAAATCCCCCAATAAACCCTCAACCACAACATAAATTGCTAACTCAACAAGCACTCCTCCCAAAGTTATTTAATAAGCAACGTTCGTCATCCCTTTCCGATCTAGGAAGGTCATTACAGGACAACCAAAAGGTTAATGCAGAGCAACAAAATGAGACTTGTAGCTCGCCGGTGGCAATCACACTGGAAGATAGTCCGGAATATCCCGCTCCTCCACCATGGCAAAGGGTACCATCACCCAATAGCAGAAACAGCAAGAAAAGAAAATATAGCAGTTCTCCACCAGAGGCTCAGAGTACCACCACGAAAAACCGTTTTAGCACCTTGCCTCTAGACCCAAAGGATGAATTGCGCACTACCGACTATCCTAAACCCAGTAAACCCCCACCTATCGTTCTTAACGGCATAGAGGATGTTACTGAGCTATCGAAGCTACTTCAAACTGTCAGCGGCAAAGAAGATTTCAAATTCAAGTTAATTAACAAAAACCTACTCCACATTCTTGTCAACACTGCTGAGGAGTATAAGAAAATCATAACGGTTATAAGAGCAAACGGTCTAATAGGGCACACATTTACCCCTAAAGATAGCAAATGCTATCGCATTGTCATAAAAGATCTCCACCATAGCACTCCCCCTGAAGAGATAACAAAAGCCATTGAGGCAACCAACAACAAAGTCAAAGGGGAAATCATAAATGCACGATACGGTCCCGACAAGAAACCCACATCGACCTTCTTTGTGAATATTGAGCCCAGTATTAACAACCCTGCAGTCAAAAATATAACTCATGTATTCAACCAAAAGATCAAGATAGAGGATCCTCGAAAATCAAAAAGTATTGTACAATGCCAACGTTGTCAGCGCTATGGACACTCAAAGAATAACTGTATGAGACCATTTAGGTGCGTCAAATGCGGTGAAGGCCACAAAACCTCTGAGTGCAAAAAGAAAGATAGAACCACACCGGCTAAATGCGCCCTCTGCTCGTGTGATCACCCGGCTAACTACAAAGGATGCGAAATATACAAAGAAATCCTCTCCCGAAGAAACAAAAACTTTACCCCAAGAGAATCTCAACTCGCCCCAACCACCATGGCACCACCAACCAACCCAATCTGTTTCAATCCGACAATAACCGAGAGTACCGCAAATCCCACTCACCAACGTACATACGCTGAAGTTACAGATGGTAAGAATGCCCAATCAAACCAACAATCCTACAGCAAACTGGAAGGTATCCTATTGAAACAAAACGAGAAAATGGATCTTTTAATACAACAAATAGGCTCGCTAGTGAGTCTTATCACTACTCTCGTCTCGAAGCTTACAAAATGACCTCTCTACACATTGCCACCTGGAACATCAATGGCCTTGCCCCTAATAAAAACGAACTAGAGATGCTTATCAAATCCAACAAGCTTGACGTTTGCCTTATATCCGAGTCGCACACTACACCAAGAAGCCGAATATGTATTCCAGGATTTTCCGTGTATCACACTTGTCATCCCGATGGTGGAGCTCATGCTGGCACCGCAATAGTTATCAAGACCAGTGTAAAGCATTGCCTCCTGGAACCTATTTCGGTCCCCTATCTCCAAGCCACAACGGTAAGGGTGGAGGATCGTTCAGGACCCCTTAATCTCTCTGCCATATACTGTCCACCTCGCCACATTATAAAAGAGAAAATGTTTAATGACTTCTTTATGTCATTGGGCAACCGATTTATCGCTGGTGGCGATTGGAATGCCAAACACTCATACTGGGGATCAAGACTGACAGTAACTAGAGGCCGAGAACTAAAAAAGAGTGTTGAAGCGAATCACCTACTACCTATGTCAACTGGTGAGCCTACGTATTGGCCCAGCGACAGCAACAAATCACCTGATCTCCTAGATTTCTTTATCACAAAGGGAATCAGCGAACTGAACACTCTCATAAAGTCAAGTCTCGACGGTAGCTCTGATCACTCACCTGTACTACTAACGGTTAGTCCAGTGGCCATACCCAATGACACTCCTACAGAATATCTCCATAATCACAAAACGGAATGGAAATATTTTAGAGAATTCCTGCAATCAAAGGTAAACCTTAATGTCCCACTCAAAACCAAGGAGGAAGTTGATGATGCGTGTCTCTATATCACAAATCTGATCCAAGTGGCGGCTTGGTCTAGTACACCTGAGCTAAAGGA
Source organism: Papilio elwesi (assembly GCA_029849275.1). Lineage (NCBI taxonomy): Eukaryota > Metazoa > Arthropoda > Insecta > Lepidoptera > Papilionidae > Papilio > Papilio elwesi. The sequence goes on along the minus strand of CM056687.1, from coordinate 6,713,934 downwards.
GTCATCGCGCGGAGTACCGGTCCCTCTTGTAGTCAAGGAAAAAATCGCTGAAAAACGTCGCCTTCGCAGAATTTGGCAGACGACCCATAAGAGCGCAGATAAAACTAGATTAAACCGAGCAACTAAAGAACTCAAAAACCTACTGGCTCATACTGCAAATGAATCCCTTAAACAGAGATTAGTGAAAATGTCTCCAAGTGCTAATGGGACCTACAATCTCTGGAAGGCAACGAAATACCTCCCACAGCCACAACAGTGTTCACCGCCTATTAGATCCGGAAATACATGGGCTCGAACTGACCAAGATAAATCTCAGGTCTTTGCTACATATCTAGCCGGGGTCTTCAAACCCAACGACTCGGATAGTCCTGAAGATCCAGCAATAGATCAAGTTCTTAACCAAGATCTCCAACTATGCCTGCCGTTGAGCCCTACTTCTCCAAAAGAGGTTGCTAGAGAAATAGCCAAAATGGACCCTAATAAAGCACCTGGATTTGATCTGATCACCCCTAGGCTACTGAAAGAGCTCCCTAAGAAGTGCATTGCCTTCTTGACCATCCTTATCAATGCCACACTGAGAACCTCACACGTCCCTGCTCTCTGGAAAATATCCCAAATAGTTATGATTCATAAGCCTGGTAAGCCGCCTAACGAAGTTTCATCGTATCGCCCTATTAGCCTGACGCCTGTATTGTCTAAATTATGGGAAAGGATCATCCTGGCACGCTTATCTCCTTGCTTAGATATGGACCATGTCATACCTAACCACCAATTTGGTTTTCGAAAGCACCACTCACCTATAGAGCAGGTACATAGAGTCTATTCTACAATAAGACAATGTCTAGAAAAGAAAGAGTACTGTTCGGCTGCCTTTCTCGACGTACAACAGGCCTTCGATCGGGTATGGCACAAAGGACTACTCTGCAAAATTAAAATGTACCTTCCACACTCCTATTATCCGCTGATGAACTCTTATCTCAGTCACAGAAAGTTTCAAGTCAAGCTCCGTGACGCAAGATCTTGTCTTTATAGCTGCACAGCCGGAGTACCCCAAGGCTCCGTACTAGGACCGGTCCTTTACAATATATTTACTAGTGACCTACCTCAGTCACCTGATACAGCTGTAGCAACCTTTGCTGATGATGCGGCCTTCCTCAGTTGTGACCGTGATCCAAATGTAGCGAGCAGATTGTTGCAAAGCCAGCTCAATGCCACCAGTGTTTGGTTGACCAAGTGGCGCATAAAAGCAAGCGCTCTAAAATCTCAACACATCACGTTTGCCCTAAGGCGTGAAAATTGCCCCCCGGTCAACCTAGGCCTCGACATACTGCCACAATCAACCTGCGTCAAATACCTTGGATTTCACCTGGACCGGAGGATGACATGGAAAGACCATATAAAAACCAAGCGCAATGAAATCAATATAAGATTTAAAAACCTACTCTGGCTCCTCGGTAGGCAGTCTACCCTATCGCTATCCAACAAGCTGAGGGTATATTGTTCCATAATAAAACCGATTTGGACATATGGAATCCAACTGTGGTCGACAGCCAGCAAATCCAACATTATGTGCCTGCAGAGAGCCCAAAACAATATTCTTAGGGTACTCTCCTCGGCGCCTTGGTATGCTCTCAACTCGGAAATTCATGAGTATCTGGAAATCCCAACCATAATGGACGAAGCAAAACGATACTCATCTAACTATAAGGACCGCTTGGCAACTCACCCAAACCCGTTATCCACTATACTCCTTCAGACGAATACAATTAGAAGACTCAAGAGAGCCGATGTGCTGCCTTACTAGGGGGAGGTGGAGCAGTGGCTCTACGTCCCCAAACGCCAACTTCTTGCAACACACCTGATTATAGTCTTGTCGACTGATCGCAGGTAAAAAAAAAAAAAAAAAAAAAAAAAAAAAAAAAAAAAAAAAAAAAAAAGTTTAAGATTTAACATGTTGATTACATTTTTATTTCTTAATTTAGGAAACATGTCACTGTTCACCATAGAACAAGTTAGGTTATCCTATCTTTAAACTAGGCTAGTCGAGTTATCCCGTTCGAATCCTGGACGGCTCGTGCTTAACGTTGAAGTTATATAAGTCAAAATATCGATAGCTTGACATCGATGGGCTCACCAGCTGTCACCTCGCTCCAAATAATCTCTAGTGAAAAGTGGGCTTAGGCGACTTAAGTTGTCCGTAACTCTGAATACTCCGTACGGTTAATACGGTCGCCAGCGATTGTTTAATATGGCAATAACTTCGGTGCGTATAATTACCGACCATATTAAACGTTGGCGATCGGATTAAAAATATGTATTATAATTTTGTGGCCTTATCAATTGGGAATTAGGTTAGTATGGCAATAGTCGCAACTGTTAATTTATTAAATTAACGTTTAATCAACAATGTTTTAAAACAGGTATTCGAACATGTTCCGATTGAAGAGCGCCATGCCATAGCTTACGTGACACTGAGCTAAGGTGACAAGGGGAGACGTAATGTTGCGTACCGTGACGTCCATCACCGACAGACACGTGGCACTGTAATGCAACGCGAAAATGCTGTGCTGAGTTGATATTTAATTAACTGCCTGCGACCGGCGTCAAAACGTTTTTAATAATAATAATAATATGTTTATTTGCATAAAACACGGTATTATAAGTTCTTACAAATATAACACTGGTCAACATGTTTCGCCATAATATCAATAGCATGCATTTTTACATCGTTTTGGCGAGAAAATACATATGTGTAGCTTTAATCTAAATTGTTTATTATTATATATTGCGACAATTATGAAAATACGGTAGTTCACATGTTTATGATAGGTACAAAACAAGTTGTAGTATAAGTTGACTTGACTATTGGACTTCGAAGTAATCTTCGCTGTAACAATCAGTATACATATGTATATATATTTGCGCTCACGCCCGTAACCCAGAGGAGTAGGCAGAGATCAGGGATTTCCATTTGATCCTGACCTGTCACACCTCTCTTGCTTTTCTATATCCATATGTCTACGCATAATGCTCGTCGGTTACGGGTCCTCCTTATATCGCCTTTGTTTATGATATGTCTCACAGGTTGTAGTTTAATATTCTCACTACTGTACACACTTTATAGGACTACTTATAACAATCACTCAAGGCTCGGGCCACAAGAGGTGTTGTGTCTGTTGACAGGAGCGAAGTGAGTCCCAGTCCCATTCCTTTCACAAGTGCTTATATATGTCATCGACCGATTGTCAGAGTGGGCACTTTATAATTGGGCTAGGCAAATTCTAAACGGTCGGCACATTCTCAGTTGAACAGTGCCTACTCTTACATTCGGTCGGTGACATATACTCTGTTGTCTGAAGTCAGCTAAGTATTTTGTATTTTTATTTCGTAGGATGTATTTTTAATATTGTTTCTTCTAAAGGCAGAATGCGTGTGTGAATCCATTATCAAATCGGTAATTTACTGACAAAGACTGGACGATGCTCCCAACGAGAAAATAAATCAACAAGAGTCTGCACGTGATGTATTACGACACAAAAGGGATATTGACGGAATTCCTTGAGGACGGAATAGCGCGCTGGTTCTACCAGAATAGAAATTAAAAAGTAAATAAAATAAAAGTAGGAAATATCTAGGTTCATTTATTACTGCCCACATAAGAACCGCACCTATGACGTATGATACGTAGAGTATTATTTTAAATAGCCATGAATATTTGAACAGCTCTAAGATTATTACCTATCTGTCGCTATTATCCGATTAAATGCTCATTCTAATTGATGGGGGGTCTACGTTCGAGCGAAGAATGTAAACTCAAAGCCCCGGGTGCATTGACTACAGATTTGAGAGATACTACTGGTTTATAGACAACACTTGATCAATTTCTCATTAAGACTTTGTCTTTTATGAACGGTACTGTCAAGTGAATTGCCAGCTTTGTCTTTGGCAATGTTTATTACAAATTGATTATAACAATTTATTGGAATCGCGTTATGTTCCTATGTTCCCTATGTTCTTTTGGATAATTGTTTGTTCTTTATAAAAAAGCGAGACCCTAAAACATGCAGTTCATTTTTAGCTATATTAACTTTATTTCATTAAAAAGTGTCGGTAATGCAAACTTAAAAATATGGTATGATTCGAGTAGTTAGTTCTTACTTTCTTCTCGTTCATGCAAATTTAGTTCGTTATTTCTAAAGAGCAGGATTCATTATCATATATAGTGTGGTCGAAGAAAGAAGATAGAATCGCGGTTATCCCGGTGCACCGCTGTAATTACGCGCCAACAGAGATTTTCAATATGCTGCAAAATTTGGAAATAACACTACGGTTTGTTTATCGCACTATCAAACGATGCACTGAAGATTCAAGCTTCGAGGATCGTAAGAGGACCGGCCTATCTCGCACAGTTAGGACACCAGTGATCGTTAGAGCAGTGAAGGCGCGAAGCCAACGAAATCCCGTTCGTAAATAAAAAAATCTTAGCTCTTCAGATGGTGATAAGCACGACCACGGTAAAAAGAGTGTTAAATGAATAAGAAACTCCAAGGGCTACGAGCCTATGGTAAAAAGAGCGGAAATTTTATGAACGAGCGCTTAAAAAATAGCCTGGAAAGATCCCGCGCTTTGTTACGGCGGTAAGTAGGAAAAAAATACCGCGAAATTTTGTTTTCGGATGAAAGAATTTTTACCATCGGAGAATAACTTTAAAAATAAACATAATGATAAATATTCAAAAACAGACATTGGGTATTTCAACAGGACCCTGCACCAACTTAAAGGGCACGAAGCACGCTAAATTGGTTGACCGCCCATGGAATCAACTTTATCGGGCATGAAGATTGGCCCTCTTCTAGTACAGATTTGAACGTGCATCCATCGATGATTGGCCGCGTCGATTGGGTAATATAATAATAATAATAATAACCATGGCACGGACGAGGCAACAGCCACATCTCCGACACCATCACCGACGAGAACTCGAGTTACGGACAACGCCGGGCCGCCCTCGCCGGCCTCCTCGCGACCAACACCAGCAAGGAGACGTCGCCCACCACCGGTTCGCTTGGAATCTTCGGAGAATAATTCTCTGTCCATGGCTCCCGCATCCAGTGGTGTAGTGCGCCGCATGAGATGGGATACTTTTAATGAAAGTGTCATGCGGGCCTACTTTGGGGCGACAGAGGGGGGAACTAACCTTACGGCGTACAGGCCTAAAATGCTTGCTTTGTTTCAGACCCTTCATCCAACAGTGTCTGTGACTGCCCAACGATTATCGGATCAAGTGCGAGCCATACAACGATGTCACCTGTTGGATGACTCTGTTCTTGAGCGACTCCGTCACGAAGCGCGACCTCTTCACAATGATGCTGAAGTATGCATCGATACCCCTGTGGTCTCTGGGGACGCCGCAGGGTTAACGGAACATCCAAGTGAAGAGGTATGTGTTAGTGATCAGGATATTGAGCGCTTGAGGAGTACTTTGGAGGATACGATTTTGAAGTATAGATCCTTATCAATCAATGACAGACCTCATTTAACGCGATTGCCCGTTAAAAGGCAGAATATGTATTTAGTAAATGCTGTAGACCGCCTGTTATCACCATATGTGGATTCTAGTCTAGATTTAGGCGATACCAACTCAATCCTCTACTGTGGGGCCATGGCTACATGTCGAGTGGCTGGATTAGGGATTTTATGTCCCAATTCAGTTACTCGACGAGGGGATGCTCACCCCGCCTGGCAATATAGGATTGAGCGTCGCATAAATATAGCTAGAAGGCTCATAGCGAAACTGTTTTGTTTCCGAGCGGGTAACAAGCGCCCAAGGATTATGCGTTTCGTGAATCAGGCGTTTGCTGGGACTGATATCAGACCTAGTGAATAGATGTCTGGTATCACGGAACGCATAGACTTTTGGAAACAAAAAGTCTTCGCTTGGGCTAATCGCATAAGAAGGTACAGAGAAAGATCTGAGAGATATCTTCAAAATCGCATGTTCCAAAGAGATCAAAGATGTGTGTATCGCAATTGGGAGCAACCACAAAACCAACTGAAAGATATGCATCGGCCAGATTCTGCTTCGACTGTTGCATTTTGGAATGGTATCTGGTCGGTGCCTGTCGATCATGTTGAGGGAGAGTGGTTTAATGTTGTTAGACGCGCATGTGAATCAATTACTGAAATGGAACCTGTGATGATCACAGGTTCCGATGTGAGTGGTGCAGTTCGATCGGTCCCAAACTGGAAAAGTCCGGGTCCGGACGGACTGCACAACTTGTGGCTGAAGTGGTTCCACAGTTCACATGAGCGTCTAGCAACCCAATTTCAAGAAGCCCTTGAATTGGGCACGCTCCCAGTTTTTATGACCTCCGGTGTCACACATCTGATTTATAAATCTGGCTGTGCTACGGACCCTAAAAATTATAGACCAATAACTTGCTTGCCTACCATTTATAAGCTCCTTACGTCTATTCTGAAAATAAAAATTGAAGCGCACATAATTGCAAATAATATTTTGTCCGCAAGTCAGAACGGATGTAAGGCTGGGTCTCGTGGTACCAAAGATTGCCTCCTCATCGATATGGCTATTTGCCAACAGTTTAGACGAAGTAGAAAGAATATTTCTATGGCCTGGATTGATTACAAGAAGGCTTATGATTCGGTGCCCCATGGATGGTTAAGCAAAGTTTTGGAAGTGTACAAAGTACATCCAACACTCCGCACTTTCCTTGACTCATGCATGGGTCAGTGGACCACATGCTTTCTTCATCCAGGACGGGGTATCCTTTCTGCTTCCTCTGATCGAATTGGAATTCGGCGTGGAATCTTCCAAGGTGGTCTGAGTCCATTGTGGTTTTGCCTGGCTCTGAACCCTTTAAGCACACTATTAAAGAGTTTAGAGCTAGGTTATCGACTCCGCAGAGGAGGAGAGATCATATCACACCTCCTGTATATGGATGACCTCAAGTTGTACGCATCTAAAAAGTCTGACTTAATGGCGTTGCTTAAAATAACCGACAATTTTAGCAAGGCCATTGGCATGACATTTGGTGTTGACAAGTGTGCGGTCATAAATATACAGAAGGGGAGGGTTGCAACTTCTGAGAATTTGCAGCTCTCTCAGGATGTATCCCTCATTTCTCTGTCGGAGGCTAAAGCTACAAATATCTTGGTATGTCAGAAGCAGTAGGCATTAATGATAAGTGCATGAAACAGCTGGTAAGTGAGCGGTTCTTCGGACGCCTGAAAAAAGTTCTGAAAAGTCTTTTATCAGGTGGAAACAAGAGCCGTGCATTTAATAGCTGGGTCGTGCCTATCTTAACGTACTCTTTTGGCGTACTGAGGTGGTCTCAAACAGAACTGGATGCCTTGGACAGAAAAGTTCGTCAATTGCTAACAGCATATCGCATGCATCATCCACGTTCGTCTGTAATGAGATTGTACATCCCACGGAAATGTGGGGGTCGTGGCTTTTTAAATGTCAAAAACCTACATAACCGTGAGGTGTGTAATCTCAGGGAATACTTCCTTAAGGTGAACGTGGAGATGTATCGGGATGTTGTAGCAGTGGACAAAGGACTCACGCCGCTTTCCTTGGCTACCACGAATTGGCGTAGGCTGCAGGTACTAAGTGTCTCAGACCGCATCAGTGTATGGAAGGGTAAGGAGCTACACGGTAGGTTCTATCGCGTCCTGACAGGGCCTGATGTGGACCAATTATCCTCCGTGGCTTGGCTACGCTTCAGTAACCTCTTTGGGGAAACTGAAGGTTTTATCTTTGCAATTATGGACGAAGTCATCATAACGAACAACTACCGGAGGCATATTCTAAAGGACGGGACGATTGACATTTGTCGGGCATGTCGTCGTCCCGGTGAATCTATTAGACATATTGTCTCCGGCTGTTCTCGTCTTGCGGACGGTGCATACTGGCATAGACATAACCAAGTAGCCAAGATCATCCATCAGCAACTTGCCCTTAAATATGCTCTTGTGGATACTGAGGTACCGTATTACCAATACCAGCCATCGCCAGTTTTGGAAAATAGTTATATCACGCTCTACTGGGATCGATCTATTATCACAGACAGGAATATTGTTGCCAATAGACCTGATATTGTGATAATAGACCGATCTGAGAGTCGTGTAATGTTGGTCGATATCACTATCCCGCATGACGAAAATCTCGTGAAAGCTGAGAAAGAAAAGTTGATGAAGTACTTAGACTTGGCTCACGAGATTACCGCCATGTGGGGTATGAAATCGACTACCATTATTCCGGTGGTCGTGTCAGTGAACGGACTTTTAGCGAAGAACTTCGACCAACATCTTAAGAAGCTCTCGCTAGACGGTTGGGTTAAGGGTTTGATACAAAAAGCGGTAATTTTGGAGTCTGCCCGCATTGTGAGAAAGTTCCTCTCTCTGTAACCCTGACCACGGGTTACTTGAAATAAAAGGACTCCGTAGCCGGTGGATCACTATTTTTATATAATATATTTTAGAATGTCTGTTGTTTTGGTAGATTTTTTAAAGTATATTATAAAAAAATATGTATTAAATATAATTAAATGACATAATAATAATAATAATAAACAGTCTTTTGTCGGGCGTGAATAAGGCACGCGCTTACAATGGTTGGGTCATGCCTGTCCTTATGTATACCTTTGGCATACTCAAGTGGACTCAAACCGAACTCGACGCCCTGGACAGAAAAGTCCGCACTGTTATGACATCCCACAGGATACACCACCCTAGGTCGTCAATAATGAGACTGTACTTGCCGCGAAAGCATTGTGGGCGAGGCCTTCTAAGTGCCCTCACCATGCACAACCGCGAAGTGTGCAGCCTCCGCAGTTTTTTCTTGGCGAAATCGGGTGGTGGGATCCACACGGATGTCATAACACGTGACAAAGGGCTTACCCCCCTATCCTTGGCCAACGAGCAATGGCAAGACCCGGCGGTACAGAGCGTCTCTGACCGAGAGGCCATATGGAAAGAGAAAGAGCTCCACGGGAGGTTCTACAAGGCTCTTCATGAGCCTTTCGTAGATACCGTACAGTCCCTCCACTGGCTACGCTTCGGTGATCTCTTCGGAGAAACCGAGGGTTTTGTCTGTGCGATACAGGATCAGGTTATTAAGACCAACAACTATAGGAGATACATCCTAAAGGACGGCACCGTCGACATCTGTCGAGCATGTCGCCGTCCCGGTGAGTCACTTAGGCATGTTATCTCCGGTTGTTCGGCGCTTTCTAACACTGAGTATCTGCACAGGCACAACCTAGTAGCCAGGATTCTCCATCAGGATCTCGCTCTGAAATATGGTCTCCTGGATGTTAGACTGCCTTATTACAAATACTTGCCGGAAGCCGTGCTCGAAAATAGCCGCGCCAGGCTCTACTGGGACCGGCCCATCATCACGGACAGGACTTTTCTCGCGAATAAGCCTGATATCGTGCTGATGGCCCGGCACAGTCCAGGGTGTATTTGGTCGACATAACCATCCTATATGACGAGAACCTCGTGAACGCCAAAACAAAGAAAAAGAGGAAGTACCTGGATCTGGCGCACGAGGTGACCGATATGTGGGGTGGTTTGCCGACTGAAATAATCCCGATAGTTGTCTCTGCAAACGGGTTAATCCCAGTCACCCTCTCTGAACATCTGAGGTGACTGGGACTCCGGGACGGTGTGCTCCGAGCTCAAATGTAGAAAGCGGTGCTTCTCGACACCGCCCGAATTGTCCGCCGGTTTCTCTCCCTTTCCCCCTAACCCTCGGCCGTTTGGTCTCCCCTGCCGAGGGAATCCCGTCTGGTTGGGAATTACTTATCTGTGTATTTATATATTGTATATATTATATGTTATATTATAGTATCTCTATTTTGTATATATTTTAATCATGTATTTATTTTATGTAATGTATTGTAATATATTCATACCCAACCAGACGTAGAAAACATTTTAAAACAAAATAATAACAATAAAGCCTTTATTCAGACAAGTATACAATTTTAGAAATAAAAATCTATTTTTTTTTCTATAACCCTGCCTGTGTGCCTCCTTTGACAAAGGCCTCCTCCAACTGTGACCACATTTCTCTGTCGCTAGCCGTTCTCGTCCAAGCACCACCTGCTACTGCTTTAATATCATCGACCCATCTAGTCGATGGTCGACCTCGTTTTCTTTTATTTTGTGTCGTGAACCAGTACATTAATGTTTTTGACTATTTTTCCTTGCCCCTAATTGTATGTATGACCCGTCCATTTCCACTTAAGTTTTTTGATGACTACTGATACATCCTTTATTTTGGTAAGCTTCCTAACTGTTGCGGTTCTTACTCTGTCTGACAATCTCACCCCTATCATGCTGCGTTCCATAGCATTTTGGCATGTTGCTAGTTTTTTGTTGTGAGCTTTAGTGATTGCCCAAGTCTGGTAGCCATATGTTAGTATGGGTAATATGCACGTATCAAAGAGTTTTCGCTTGATGAACATACTTATTTCACGATTTGTCATAATATCTTTTAATCTCCAGTATTGTTTCCAAGCATTACCCACACGTCGATCAATTTCTTTTAAAGCTGCGTCTATGGGCGATATTATCAGACCTAGATAAATACATATTCGTCTACATATCCTACTATGTTGTTGTTTACATGGATAGGTTTCTGCTCTCCATTTGTCAACACTTTTGTTTTTTCTATGTTCATGACTAGGCCAACTCTTCGACTTTCTCTATCCAGGTCATTTAGCATTGTTTCCAATCCTTCCGCTAATGGTGAAATAATTATCAAATCGTCCGCGAATCTTAGATGGGCTATGTTTTCGCCGTTGATAGTTAGCCCACAGTCTTCCCAATTTAAGTGACGAAAAACTTCCTCCAGAACAGCTGTGAACAGTTTAGGTGATATGGGATCGCCTTGACGGACCCCGCTTTCTATTTTTATTTCTTTTCCTTCTTTTTCTAGCTTAACTTTTGCTTTGCTATTATTGTATACATTTTTCAAGATTCTTATGAGTTTATTCTCGATGCCTTGATTGTGAAGTGCTTGCCAAATAAGATCATGTTCCAAGGAATCGAACGCTTTACGATAGTCCACACGATAGTCGATTGGGTATGTATTCGAAATGGGGGAGGGCATTTCAAATAACGTAAATAAAATTGTATTGTACATTTAATTACATTACATTGCATTTATAATTTCTGAATAATTAACCAATATATATCTAAATATATAGATAGATAGATTGTATTTAAGTAACCTTAGTGAACAATTGTCATTGAAGTCCTTAACAAAATAAACAATACAACAATAGCCCTCGGCTTTCTGAATTGTCGCCTTAGAGGAACTGCGACCTATTATTGGATATAAAAGTATCTAGTTTTTCCAAGGAACATGCATGTTAAGTGTTTAAATATTGTGCGAGGTTTAAATCGGGCACCATCTCATTTCATTCAACAGCCCGATCTACGCATTTTTATTATAGCTCAGGAGCTGTACTATAACTAAAATCAAGCTCCAATAATACATAAGTATTTACAATAAACAATATTTTATGCATATAAGCCACCACGTGCTCTTATAAGACATAGTGAACATTAAAAATGAACGTCATTGTCACAATGTCTTACGGTCACAAAAGAACGCAAGCTACAATTGCTCCGTGTTAAATGTCAGCAGTCAAGTCTTTAGAGCCAGTTGAAAGTAAAAATACAAACTAATTATGTACACTGCTAAACGTTGCCTCGACATTCAACTAATGAAGTTTTATTACGTACATTTATTAGAACATATTTCAAAATGCCTTTTATCAGAGCAAACGTAAATTTGTCTCTGAAGATAGACGCTGCGTCGGCCTCCTGTCGTCCAGTGCAATTATTGTCTTGTCACTCTACCGGAGTTACGCGCTCCCTCCGCCCGGACGCTTGCTTTATGCGAGATCACCGATCTCGGCGCACCGATGGCGATCAATCGAAGCACGAAGATCGGCCGAGCACGCGCGCCCAAACGGTAGCTCCTCGCGCCGTGCGCTCACAGAACACGATCGTTTTAGATCAAAAAATATTAACAAAAGTGAGCCAGCACATCACAAACCTATAAAAAAGATAACAGTCGTAGGCGCGAGGTGCGAGGCGCGAGGTGCGAGGCGCGAGGCGCGAGGCGCGAGGCGGTGGCGACCTCGCGGCGTGCGAGACCACTCGTGGGCGGGACCGCTCTGACTTTTGGTAATTACATTCGGACACCTTAGACGGACATTTAGATGAAATAGCTAATTAAGTTTCTAATAACATTGTTTTTATCTATTTGCTGTTCTTTCAGTGTGTTATTTATTTGTACTGAGCAACTTTAAATTTGTTTTGAATTTCTGCGACTGCGAGCACCGTTATAAGTTTCGGAGACTAAAGTATGCTCTCTCGGTATTATGATACTAGATAAGTGGTTATCGTCTTTGTTTCAAAGCAACAAATAACTGTGAGTGAGTTCGAAGAAACTGCCAAAGATAGCATCACAATGATAATTTATTATCCCAATGAGGGGAGCCGGCGACCGAAGCGATAGGTAGTTAAAATATTATAACATAAATTATTGGGTTAGAAATCACTAATTGCCTCGATATACGAGTATCACGGTCGTGTCGATCTCTTTTGTTTCACAACACGAACAATGAAAAAGGTCACTTTGAATTTGTTACATTTCTTACTTGCTAGTCTGAACTTTCACCGGTAAAATATTTTATCTGCTACTCTCAAATTGAGTTGGAATTTGACTTTTTAAGTTGTTACGTCATATTATATATTGACGTAAGTCTAGGTGGCTTGTAAAAACTATATGTCATAATAGTTTCAATGAAAACATAATTCCACCATTACAATTCCAATTGGTAACTTGCACTATATATTTACGATACACCATATATGCCGATTGGTATTTTAATTGCTAAAATTGATGGCGCTATCATAGTTCTGTGCACAAGGAACGCAAAAACGAAGTTGCTTAATTTTTCGCGACTTAGCTTGTTTGCTTTGGTATGATTGTGATATTGTAGGAGTTGTCGTGCGCGCGCGCAGGGCCGGTGATCATGCCCCCGAGCCTCCCGACTGCCGACACACGATCTGTTTCCAATTGATCTACAATCCACTACCTTCGCATCTTTATGAAGTTCAGACTTGTTGCCTGTTGTTTTGCGACAATGTAAACAAAATTGGTTTTACAATATAAAATGATTAAGCAATATTTTCAGCAAAATTATATTATGCTCTAAGAAAAGCGTAGGATACATTTTAATTTTTTCTGTTTTGTTTCACATCTGTGAACAGTATCTACTGTTTATCATCATTTCTCTACCTTTTTATGTGGGGTTGATAAAGTATAACGTAGTTCATACATACCTTTGACAACAGATTTTACGGCCAGCCGCCTGCTGATTCCAACACCCGGCCGACTCTCCCCGGGAATAATTGGTAGCACTAAGTCTTATTTTATCATTGCAATCAAAGACATTTCCGTGGCTGAGGCAGTCATATGTTGCGAGGACCGTTAATGGTCCTGGGTATCCCTTCTCGTCAGTTTCGCAGTTACTGTACTATCCTTCCGGCTACATGGAATCCCGGCAATATCTCTCCTGACTCCAAAAATAAATATGATTAAGAATTGATCCTTATGTTTACTTGCGTAAAATTATTTTATACTTTTAAGTGCGTTATTTGTTATTGAATATAGGTTTTTTGAAGTCGGTTTTGTTTTTGTGAATGATTGAAATGATTTTTAGTGAATGTAAAGTTTGTTAACTTATTATATTTGTCAGGATATAGGTTGACCTACTAGACGTGCTGCTCATATGAGATAGCGTCGTTTCGATGAGACAAACGAAGACAGGACGGAACGCCTTTCTAAAACTGGGATATCTACTTCCAGGGCCATTTCAAAACTGACTAGTGAAGAACGCAAAAACAGAATTTCGAAAATGCGGGCTTACGTAAAAAAAACTTCCGAACAGAGAAAATTTAAAAGTAAAGTAATCACGGTCTTGACTTGGTAAAGGATCGTTTATCTAACGAGTCGGAGGAGCAACGTGCCTACGTATTGGCTTTATACAACATCTTCTTAATGTAAAACGAGAACACCGTCAATGTAAAGTATATTTAATAAGCTTTACTTAGAACAACTGGTTAGATCTTGATCAAATTTATATGCGAATACATGATTACAACCAACTTTCAATCAAAATAAGATAATCAACCAAAGTACATAGTTATAAACATATGGCTAAGCCCGGCCGTCTACTACGCGGCTTTAGAAATCACTTGCGCGTAGTTTTTACTTACTTTGTAGCTTAAACTTTTGATATCTTCTAAACTATTGGCCAGAATGATATAGTTTAAAGAGCAATTATAATCCACATTAAATTCTCTTAATGATTAACACATTTAAATGGATAAGGTTTCATACCGTACACTAATAATAGCGTAGAAAGTTGCGTATGCGTTTTAATTAATGTTTCCTAAGAAAAAAGTGGTTATTGTGAGTCAACCATAGAAGATAGATATGTGTCATTGCGGACTTTTATTTTGCTTATTTAAAGAGCTACAATTATTTTATACATCTTTTTAATGTAAACCATATAGTTTAGCCTACGTACGCCATGAAAGTAAATTTAAACTTTTTCATATTACGCATTATTAAGAATATCTCAAAAACCACCGGTCGGATCTTGACTAAAAAAAACGGGCCAATCGGAAAGCACTAGTTCTCGAACAAAAAAAATCAAAATCGGTTCACCAGGAGCGGAGTTATGACGTAACAAACATAAAAGAACAGTCGAATTAATAACCTCCTCCTTTTTGAAGTCGGTTAAGAAAATAATCAAACTACTGGAGCAGCAAAAACGCCAGATGAAGATAACAGACTATATCTACGCAATGAGTATCCATATTGAGTTGGTTTACGTTTGTAAAATTTGCACGATATTACAACTTTCCGCAACGCCACAAGATGCAGTCTCTTAAGACTCGTCGTGCAGACTGTACACTGTTATAAGAATAACCCTTATCCTTTACCGTGTGTTCGTAGCAATGATGATAAACAAGCCGTAAACGTGATAATCAAGAAAATGCCACCACATATATATGTTGTGTATATGTTAAACACTGTCAGAACTGTTTGTTTGTGAGGTTTCCGCTTAGAAAATAAAATATTCATAAATTATTTTCTAAATTGGCAATGTTTACTTCATTAAACTCTCATATTTACTACTCCAACCTCTTTCCCATCGAAGAGATAAAATATTTTTTATGTATACTGCCTTGAAATATGTTGCAAACGTTAATTTATTTTACGTTAATGTCTAATTTAATAGGTTAGTAAAATTATGTTCCTCATAAAAAGCGGTATCTGTGATGTCAACACGTAAGATTTGGTCCTTAGCTGCTTCTCAGAATCGAAACAAAGAGATGTTCTCGTTCCGCCAGAAGTGGACTATATTTATTCCGCAGTTTTATACACTACGCAGAGGTATCCACAACAGCACACATAGCCCAACTTTTATATAGTATAGAATGAGTAGCGATGTTTGAGCCAAGTAGAAAAAAATGTGAAATATATTTAGTGGAATGTCTAATCAAAGCACGCCGCGGCTTGTTCCGTTTGTCGGCTCTTCTATACGGCTAATTAATGACATTATACCCGCACGATAAAGTAATGTCGAGGCCATAAATTGAAAAGTTCATAGCAGAAAGACTCTTTGTTTTAATACAAGTTAAATTTCACTTGAGTTATTTCGTTTTATCTAATTAGTATTATTTTATTAATCTTTATATGTGCATATCCAAACGTATCTTTCACTTTTTAAATTGTTCTTCTATGTTTTTACGGTGGCCAATTCAGTTTGGGATTTCCTTGGAATAAGAACTTTCAACGATGTCGAATTATGAAATGGCAGAAGAATATTTTTCAGTCAATTCAATAGTAAAGACCGCATTCCAATATGCCACGTCCATATGGAGTAGTCGCCAATACCGCGGGCGGAACTAAAGATATAAAGGTTAAAGGAATTTTACTTCCAGTTATTTTTTATGATTCGTTTTCTGTTTTCCTACTGGTTTAGTTATTTTTTTAAAATAATAATAATATGCTTTTAAGCGTATGTGGTTTATTGGATTAATATGAGTATTAAATTACAGTATGTACTGTCATTCACATTGTACAGTAACAGAACTGTTAAAATCAAAGTTAGAAAACTTAGAAGGACTGAGTAAGTCTATTAAACTATGTTCATGTTCAGTTATTGAGACGGAAAATGTTCATATTTAGAGTAGCACTATTACAACAAAAACCTATAAAAACATCTATTCCGACATTTATAAAAGCTCCAACACATAACTACAAGCGTATAGAATTTCTATTATACCTGAAGGCAGAGAAATACCCTTTATTCGGGTTATTACCCTAAAAGTGGTCGGACAAGATCAGGTGCACAAAGAGTTAAGTGAGACATTCACCCTGAGCCGCAGCGCACGCCGGCACGCCGAGCTATACCGCACTTGCCTATGTATGTAGATCTTCCCACGACTTATGCGCTATCCACTGACAATTTTAATTTAAACCTATTTTACTGGTAACGATAATGATGATATTGTAAATACATATGAATATTACAAAACAACGTTGTTTTTATTCAAATAATGCAAAAAACGATCAGAATAATTGCCTATTAATAAAATTCTGATTATAAAGGTCGTCATTTTCTTGAATATAAAATAATAATATAATAAAATATTGTTGTCAAATAAAATACAAGGAATAATCATAAAACGAAATTTGCGCATTAAAAAGAAAATGTTTGAGAACAGCTTGAGATAGAAACAGAAAGGCAAAGAAAGCGAATCCATAACACAGAGCCTTTGAAATAATTGGATAAAAGTAGTTGGTTTTAAATTAATTTACAAAATCCGTAATTTTGCTGCATATCTGAGGAAATAAATGATTTTTACTGTTTAAATGTTTAGTGTATTGAAACATACTTGTAAAATAATATTTGAATATATTTATTGATACACTTAAATCAAAGACGTTACATACGTTCAGATACCGCGAGCCAAAAGTGAGGCTGCCTTAAATTGTCATTGGCGACTACCTAAAACCCCAATCAGTCATTCGTTAGCCGCGGCACGAATTCAAAGTCTCCGTGCTTGTAATTTAAAATATGACGGTTTGAGTTGTGAAATCGTGTAAGAATTATACGTTAAAGAAAAATAAGTGTACGAACCTCACATAAGTACATAATACAAATAAGTAAATAATTTTAAGATTCTTGTATTTATATAAACATAACCAAATATAAAAATTAAGAACTTCGATTCGACGCCATAACATGTTACGGTTGTCAATTACATTATAAAAATATATTTACCCTAAAATAAAATTAAATATAATAATAGACGACGGATTAAAAAGGTGTTGATAAAAATGTTTCGTAATTAAATTTATTGTTGATTTTATATCTTTTGAAGGTAGCGTTAGTTATTTTTAAATTAAAAATATTGAGTATTATTTGCTTCGTGGTAACTTAATTTAGTTTCTTTTTCTATTTATATTACAAACAACATTTAAACAGTCTTATAAATAAAATATGTTAAAAGTCAAAATTACGTTTTTAAAATACATTTGCATATTGGCATCATAATAATCAACCGTGATTATTGCACGTTTAATTAGTACAGATCACGGTAACTGGATATTACGTACGTTTCAAACATGGCGACATATGTCACTTTGCATTTGCCAATTCGCCTTGTAAAAATGACATTCTGAAATGAATAACGGTAAATAATAAAATTCTTCTTCTTGATCGCTTCATTCTTGACAGAGTGAGCTCCGGTAGGAGTGATGACCACAACCTGAATCTCGGTAGGTTGGGCAGCAGACAGTACCCGCCGCACGACGTTTCGGCCCTTCTGCCTGCTGGCTGTTAATAGGGCGCATTCGTGTACGGGAGCACTCACCGCAGCCTTCAATTAATCCGTCCATCTCATCGGGGATCTACCCCATGGTCATGTATCTTCTACTTTCTCTTGTACGACAAGACGTTATATGGAGTTGTTTCCACGTCGACTAATATGCGTAAAGAATTTAAGAATCCGACTGCGCACTCGAGTGGATAGGCTCTTTGATGCCAATCTCATCGAGGATGGAGGCATTTATTCGGAATTCAGTCCCCGGAGGCCCCGAGCATTTTGTTCCGACACCACTTCTCCAGAGCTATTCTCGTCTATTTTTTGAGCTTCGGTTAGCCGTAGGGTCCATGTTTTGGCGGCTTACTGGAACTACTAAGCTGAAACGTTCCATTTTCAGGAGAAGTTCTTTCATGCGGCTACTACTAGTCAATTTTTATTTTAATGTTTTTTACAAATTTACTCATTGATAGCGAGTTTCACTTCGCTAACATACATATATCTGTCTACTTTCAGATACAATACTGATGAACCAAACGTGACTTGGCTAACCGCGTCACCTAATGCAAGCTTAGCGCGCGGACCGCGGCCCGCAGCCCGCGTACACTTTTAACACAAAAGAAGTTCCAGATAAATGATGTTAAACTCATTTGTGTGTATCATTAATTTTAAATTATGCATCTGTTAAAATTAACATATAATGAATTGCCTTTGTGTAAACTTGCACAATCGTATACATTTACATGTATGTACTGTGTTACCGGTACAACTGTGTTGTTATTTCGATAGGACGATAATTAAAATTTGTCTTTCTAAATTGACAGGTCGATGACCTCTGGACTCAGCATTATAGATAGAATATGAGAGAATGCCGCTTTAATGCTTAACCGAAGTAAAGTTTTTCAACTTCAAATTCGGACTTTAGCATATCATTTTCAGCATATTTCAAATCAAATTCGGACTTTATAAATCAAATTGATGAGATTAATGTAACAATTTGTCCGGTAGCAGTTCTAATTTAATGTATAAAAATTTGAACTTGCTGAAAATGCTGAATTTGATTATTAAAACACCTAATCGGAAGATAAAAAACCTTTGCTTTTTACTGTACATAAAACTAGTGAGCCTTTCGCCTTCGCCCATGCAGTTCTAATTATGTTGATCCGATTGCTACCAAACTCCAGCAAATGATTACCCGCCAAGCCAATGTGAACCTATCCAGGATTCTAAAGTAATCAGGAAATATAAATATATCTTACCTTGCGGTAGTAAATCAGCCATGTGAGTTTTTATTTAAAACTCGGCGACTAGATGTTATGGAGCTATGCTCGGTTTCTCTAAGATATAGAATCTGGAACGAAGAAATTCGATGGAGAACTAAAGTAGACAACATAGTTCTTAAAGTCAGTAGGTTGTTGTGACAGTGCACCAGTCACATCTGTTGAGCTAGCGACGTAAGAACGTCAACAGATGGGACTGGATGTCTGATGGAGGGAGGAAAATTTTGGGATGAAGGTCATGGATGGGACCGGATTGTCCATCTGGAAAGATGCACCGATCACCTCACGAGGATGGCAGGAAGTAGCTGGATGCCATACGAGGGAGATATATACCAAGCAGAGGACTGATATATTCATATTCACCCATATGTCATCATATGTATGAATCTATCATCATATGTCTATACAATATATAGTTTACATATTCTATATATTGTATAGATCAAGTTGAATATTGTAATTCACCGGGACAGCTACGGGCAAGGTAAAATTTGTGAAAAATGAATCCAGGAACTTAAATACCAGAAGAATGTGTGCGCTTCCAGTATAAAGCAGTCTGTTATTCTGAAAGCTAGTCAAGGCTTAAGCGTATTAGAGTAAGGAAGGCGCACCATTCCATTGAGCGTGAGCAATCCTGGTAGCGGGTGGGCTCGGCTTACGTTCCGGCTGCGGCCGCAGGTAACCGTTGCAGATTGCGGTCGCCGACACCCAACACCGATTAAACATCGCCACGTGTCAGGTTCGCGGCTCACTACACAGCTCCCGCTTTCTCTCCGCGACACTTGAGCGCCGCAAAGGGTTTGTGGCCAGTCTAGTCAGTGAGATTTTGCGAAATTTTAGGGCCGAAAATAATTTCTTTTATTGAGCTGGTTTTCGTTAGATACCGCAGGTCCCATCACCTCGCTGTCCCTTCCTCGTCGCTTACTCCTTATTTTTTTTTAAGTTGGCAATGTATCCATATGATCCCACCTTACTGAACAGCTCAATGTTAGTATTTACTAACAACGTAATTGACGTGAAATACTTATAACCTTAATCTAGTTCCTTGAATCAAAATTTCAAACATAACATGAAATAAGTTTATTACGTTGGAAATTAAAAATTCGCAGAAGTTAATTAAGAACTTATATACAAAGAAAACATCAGACGCGTTTCACCTTTCCATTATTTTAGTATCAAGCCAATTTGTTTCACATTTAACTAGAGTTAAAACGAATATGAAGTCAAATTAGAACAAGAACTCTCTCAACGTGTTGTGTTGTTTATGCGCTTGGATAACGTTTCACTGAAACGCTTTTATCTCCGTCATAATAGCGCATTAATTGTCAAAGCTTAATTACGAACTTTTTACGGATTTTAAATTATGATTATTACATAGTCATGTTTTGTTTGTTTATTATAGTTATACGCAGTATTAATATTACAGTTATATGCAGCATTAATATTATAGTTCTACGCAGTATTAATCATAGTGCGGTAACTGTTATCATTATAATACCATAAATATCATGTCCTCGGAATTGGAGTTTAGTTATGCGAAATAATATTCTCTCTTCTCTAAGAGATTCTTAGACGACCATACTTAAAGTGACAGATTATTCTATAATTTTCTATCTTCTGTCATAAAGCGATTTATTGACTGTGATGCACTTAAGAGCACTTGCCTATCGGCTCGATTGCTTGTCTCGGTTATTTCTTTGCTAGTCTGGCAAAACAATCGTACAATATAAAGTAATGATAAATTCCTGCCATCGCTTTCAGACTTCCATTGACATTGTGTTGGCATTATTCAAAAATTAAGGAGACAGTCAAAGTGCCTTAATACTTTCGGCTTATGGTAACACCACAGCGACAGGGTCACAGCATTTTATAGGATAAGGAGCCCGTGCATTTTATAGAATAATGTCCGTTACCCGCCCTTAACAAACTAGTACCTATGCGGTATATATCAACTGGAATGAAGGAAGAACTTAAGCTAATGATATCATAATTCAAAATATTTCTTTTAACTCGCATTTATTATTTTCTACTATTTTGAGCAGTGGCGGCCCCGTAGCTTAGGCCCCGAATTACGCACTCGCGGTCGCGGGTTCAAACGCAGGCAGGCGCTTTACTTTATAACTATTTTGTGCGCATGTTGTTAACGCCACTTGTCCTTGATACTAAAAGTTGGTGCGTGCAATAAATAATAGTTATAAAGTATTCAAATATATATCTTTGGTAATATATTAATTTTCAATGCGAATGTTTTATAATAAATCAACAATTATTAAATAGTAGTGTACAACAATTCGACTTATGGATGGTGGTCAGCGAGGCGCTGCGTAAACGATATCTCATGGACAACGCAAGCAGCGGCCGGACTAATGGCGACTGATCTCAATCTATGGATCTATAAACATGGCAATCGGCCGCTAATGTCCGCTGATCGGCGTAAAAATACTCTCTGCCTTATGTTAACAGCGACAGTATCTAATCTATAGACGTAATAAAAGTGCAATAATGGCGCTTTGCCATTATTTATTCGACCCTGCAACTATTTTTAAATTCATTTTTTTGCTTTTTATTAAATGCTGAAGTCGTGTAATCGTTGGCGTTATTTTAATTGTAATGATTGTCCACACAATTAACAATAGTTCAATGTGGACGTGACTTATAAACTCAGACCGGTGTCTCAAAAAGTCAATTTAACTCTTGGTCAATTATTATTATAGTTATTGAACTAAAGCAGGATTTACTTGTTACTGCGACAGTAGCGAACGGAGTGGCCGTCTCTAATAGGAAGCAGGGCTTTTATGTCAACATTATATTTTTCTCCTACCAGCCTCCTATTGCACCTTCTTGGACACTGAACGTCACATTCCTACGTCTTCTAAGTCACTATTTGTTGAAAGCGCATATTACGCCGTCCAGTAAAATTCCTGCATACAAAAGGCAGTGGGGGGACAGCCCTGGATTTTATATGCCGACGCACCTACTGTTTTCGGTAACACTTTTACCGAAAACAGTAGAGGCACGTTATAACTTTCTTTACATTATATTATGCGTTAACTTAAAAAAAAACGCCCCGTCAGTCAAGTTGCATTCATGAAATGCCGCCGCCGCGCTGACGAAAGAAGAAAATTACGGAATCTTCGTCAGTCGTCAGTTTACTATACTAATCCATTCCTCCCTACTGTCATATTTTCAAATAAAGAACTTTCTTTTACGTCTCTTATTTTTATTATTTCTGATGAAATTCATATTTTAACACTATCTTTCTAATCAATTTTTTTTTGCGCTGTAAAAAATGTTTACGTAATTTTAATGTATTTTTTTTAATTTGTCATTTTCGTTGACTGAAGCATTGAGTTCCGATTGTATATATCGTAAAAGAAAAACGTTACCTACTTCCAAGTACATAAGACTTAGACCGCTACCAAATATAAAACAAATAAAAACAAAACAATTTGCGAACTTGTGATATACATTCAACATAAGCCGCTCTATAAATATGCCACCGGGAACCTGTCTGTACAAATTGCCGCGAAAGCGTTTTCGATCCTGTCACGCTAAGTACAGTTACTGGTCAATTGTTTGTTTTTTGAGGGTCTTGCTTGTGTTTAAATTAGTCGATTAGTCTATGCCCAACACATTACATCTCGTCACACGAAGCGATTGTGATAATTTATCGACCTGGAGTAAAAAAATTGAATTGTTTACAAGGTTGAGAAATTATAGGTAAGTATTTATATTTTATTTTTGTCCCTTATCCCTGTGTGGAGCCAGCGGATATTGTTATAACTTTTCGCTTTACCCAGGCTTGGGCACAACAGTGGTAAAGTAGTTGCTTGCAGATTGTACAGCTCCCAGAGCACATGTAGTCCGCTTCGATAACTTTTTCAGCAGACGGCAATTGTCGATTGATTTGAAATCTCAATGGTTCAGAGCTACAGGGACAATCAGAGAAAATAGGACTAAAAAATGTCCTATCATGACCAAACAAGAGATGAAAAAGAAAGACCGAGGTTTTTCCGCTTATCGTTTTGATAAAAATACAATTTTGTGCATGAAATGGCATGACAACAATGTTGTTTGTCTTTTGACTAATTTTGATTCTGTTGAATCTTTTGTTAAAAAGAATACTCGGTAAAACGAATACTCGGTAAAACGAATACTCGGTAAAACGAATACTCGGTAAAACGGTACTCAAAGAAGGAAAAGGCCAATGCTTATTCATAATTATAATAAAAATATGGGAGGAGTGGATACATGATTGGCTGATTTCGAAATATCCAATCCGTTTTTGAGGTAAAAAATGGTATTGTCCTTTAGTCATACGTGTTTTAGACATGTCCCTTGTGAATGCATAGATTATCTACAACCGGATAAATAAAGATGAGACCATCCCTCTACTATATTTCAGACGAAGGGTTTATTTGCTTGGATGAAAAAAGTGAAAGGCAAGGCAAGTAAACCGACACCCGGTTCTTCAGAAGTTCTTTTACAACCTGTCAGGTTTGATAATGTTGGTCACTATATGACAAAGAGGGACAAGCAGAGGCGTAGTCAAGGACAAGGTTGTAAGAAAAAACCTCTAGCCTTTTGTGCTAAATGTAAAAAACACTTTGCAGTGATTTTTTCATACCTTCATACAAAAGAAACTCATAATATTTTATTTTTAGACTGTTTGTGAACATAATTTTCAAATAAAGCTGATTTCTTAATAATTGTTAACTTGTATTATTTCTGGTCACAAGTCCCATTATCTTATTTATAGGACAGGCTGAAACAGGGATCAAGGAATATTTTTTTGTCTAATTATTTTATCCTGATGTATCTGGGCTTAAAGATTTGATCAAAAAATTCCAATGTTTTCGATGCTTGGGAAGTAATGGGCTAATGGCATGTTAAATGGTCAGGTAAAATGGGTATGGTATGGGCGATGCTTTCACGAGAAGCGTCATAAGCCGTTATGTTGAAGGTCTTCGAAAATTACTTTTAAAATAGATGCCTAATTATATTAATTAAACGAATTTATTAAAATAAATACGTATATATATATATATATATATATATATATATATATATATATATATATATATATATATATATATATATCTATCTCCTGGAGTTCCACAGCCTATGATGAAGTGCTCCGCATCGATCTCCCCGTTGACGTAAATATCGTAGGTTATGCAGACGACACCCGGATGGTGGCCATTTGGAAAACCTTCGAGAGGACCAAAGAACCAGCCGAGCTCAGGGCGGAGACTGTTATTGCAAAAATTCACGACCTAGGCTTAAAAAATTCAAAATTGCGACCGGGGTATTGTGGCACATGGGTCCGAATACATAGGTAGGTGGTTTCGAGGAACACTTTGAACGCCGAGTCCCCCGGTCGGAGAAAATAGCGGGTTAATTGCATTAACTGTTACCCAATTTCGGAGGACCAAGGATGATGTTCGCCGTCTCTATGGGGGCATTGTACGATCCGTAGCGCTATACGGGATGCCTTATGGGCTAAGAGCCTGGCTGTCCGCCACTGTGGGGCCAAGATTTACAGCGTGCAGCGATGATTTACGGATAGTTCGAGGTTACCGCACATTCTCATTCGACGCGGCGTCCAGTCCCAGCACGATTCCTACCCCTTGATATACTGACGAATATGGACGCTAGGGTATATGACCGGATTCGTATCTTTCGCCAAAGGGGTGGAGACGAACCGGACGAGGTGGTGGAGAAGGCACAAACGCATCGTGTCAGCAGTCCTGCCAGGTTTTGAAGTCCGGATGCAGCGACGAGAAGGCAGTCTCATCTATAGACCAACACATAGGGCATGGTAGCTTCGGGGATTATTCGTGTTAGAACGCGAAGCAACGGGCAAGTGTTGTCACTTTGGCGGAAACCAGGGTTCAGCCTCGCATATGCTTGCGAAATGTCCGGCGTGGAAACTGAAACGAATAATCCTGACTCATTGGATTGGATGGGATCTATCCTTATCAGCAGTCGTTTCGGCAATACTGAGGGGAATTTCAGAGTGAAATCGTGATGCTTAAAAAGGAGGCCGCTGGTTAGACTTGGGAAAGGACAGATCCCGCTCGGAGATGTCGCTGCCATGTTCCTGCGCCTCGTCACTACCAATCAGCAAACAGTGCTCCCCTTTCGTGCACGGGGATCTTAGAATATGACATAGAGTGGCCCACAGGAGTTTGAGGGCTAAGAGATGGGCAAAACCTTGCAAAGCGTAGATGCCACGGTCGGGTTCCAAATGGAGATCCCGTGGCCTCTTGTCATCGCTGTTGGTCACATGTTCCTACTGCTTCGTTGGTATGTAGGCGATTCGTGTTGTCTATAGGGTAAAACAAGCGTGAGGGACACGGCTTAAAAAAATCTCAATTGCCTGGTCCCCCCCCTGGTCCAAAAGCTGGGTGCGCCCATGGGTATTCTTAGGATATCGTGGTTTCTTCGAGCAAGATATTTCAAGATACTTAAACATAACTTAAACCTTACTTGAAATGTATCATAAAGCTAAAATGTTCCAGCTTTGGTATAATATTTAATTTAATATCGTTAACAGATTAATAAAACAATACATTGTTCCCAGCGGTTTTCGTTAGTACAATCGTTGAACTTTACTCGGCTATATCTAACACGATCCTCATAACGGATCTGTTTAAATCTAATGAACGTACGCCACGAATGAGTTTTTAGAGCACGCCTCGTCGGTAATAGGCGTTCATAAAGTTAAGCTGTATAGAACCGAATGGATGTCGATCACAGCTGTACTTGAATTCCTCGCAAGAAGATAATGGCTCTCGGCGACGCCGCTGACTATAACGAGAGCGAATATTTTTGAATAAATTGCAAATATTCTAATATCAATTGGAGCCATCGGCAATGCATAACGAGTACCTGTCTAAGTCTCAAGAACCTTCACAGTTGGTATTTATGGAGAACACACGGGTGTAGAATAACGCACACATATTTAAGTCATAGATTAACGTGATGTCTAAATTGTATTTTTTTGTCCGAAATCCGTTTTTTTTCCAATCACTGTATCGCCGCAGAACTCGGCGCAGCCTGAACCTGTTTAAGTGTAATAAAGCTCAAGGCCGCTCCCGCATGATTCTTTGCTTTAGGCCGATATCGTGTTTGCTCTAGATTACCTGGTCTGAACACGATTGAGATTTTGCGTCGCTTGCCTATTGCTTTATAATGTTGATACGATCGCTACCAAACACACAGGATCACCCGCTAGGCCAATCTGATGATTTCCCGAAAATTTCATCGAGATCGGTGCAGCCGTTTCGGAGTCTATAGGGTACATACATACATCGCCTTTTATATACTACTTACAAGCGATCCGCCCCGGCATCGCACGGGTGTGCAATCCGCTAAAAAATATCCTGTCATTTAAGTTGGACGAATTTATAGCCTATGTCACCCGGGGATAGTGTAGCCTCCCAACAGTGAAAGAATTTTTCAAATCGGTTCAGTACTTTCGGAGACTGTTCAGTACAAGCAATCCAATCTTTCCTAGATATAATATTAGAATATATAAGTGCGCAAAAGGTTTCGAGATGAAGCTTCGGCTTAGATTTTTACTTATAGTGCGCTGAGTATACATATGTGATTATAATATCGATTTACCGACATAGGCAACTTAAATATTATTTTATAGATAGATTTATTTACTTATTTGTTATTTAGCTTAAAAGAGTGGTCAGAGCTCACAGAGGTAGGCCACATCGTCCCAGTGGTACGCTACCAAGCATCTCTCTCTTTTCAGCCCATTAATCCACTTTCCAATTAGTCCACTACTGATATCATCCAGTGTTAGTACCGTAACCATGACCAGATCGTCGGTCCATCTTGTGGGAGGCCTACCTACGCTGCGTCGATCTGTACGTGGCCGCCATGCCAGGATTACCCTCTCCATTGCCCTTTGAGTCACTTTGAGCCTTGTAAGGGAGGTATCGTTAAATAATTGAAAAATACACTACGTGCAGTGTCTCAGTATTTCGATAAATTTGTCACGTATTTTATCATCAGCTAACATTATCTTTAAGTTATCTTTGGTAATTTTGCAGGCAAATTTTTATGTTCCGGTTCAAAACGCTCTGAGCCGTGCTAAGAACAGTCTATTATGACCTGTACAACTGTTTCTTGAGTGTCCTGGTCGCAAAAAGTACGCTGAGAAGCCGTCGTATCCAGTAAGTATTAGTATCATTGAAGGCGTGAGCTTTGTTTTTCCTACAGTTTCATAAGCTTCAGTCAGACATTCATATTTACGCAATGACTTAACCTGCACCTCCAGCTGCAGTGATTCTAATTTACTGTGCGGAAATAATTTTGCGAGGTTTCTTGTGTAGTTTACATTCATCGTTTGTCTTATTTTACAAATATGCTTTCAAACGATCTATTAAGCGTAACAATAAAAAAAATGTTGGTACAATAATGTTCGAATTTATGTTAGTCTGAGAACTTATTTGGATATAAATACAAATAATTTCGATGGTTCTGATGTTGTTCATAAAATTTTTAATACAATATGAAAATATGCGCTCACACCCGCAACCTAGAGGCCTAGGCAGAGATCATGGATTTCCATCTGGCGCGATTCTGGTACATCTCTCTCGCTTTTTCTACATTCATACATCGAGGCATACATGCTCGTCGGTTATGGGTGCTCCTTATTTTGCCCTTTTTTAGTAAGCCGCTAATCTGATCGATATAAGATTTCCTGAGGCGACCCCTACCAACACTGCCACTCACTTTTGCAACATGAATTTGTTTCATTCTTCACTCTCCATTCATCCTTACAACATGCCCTAATCACCGCAGCATACTTTTCTCAATTCTAGACACAACATCCAATTTTAAGCCACACTTTTCCCGTATAACGCTATTTTTAATCCTATCATTCAATGTCACGCCTAACATACTTTTTAAGGAGCGCATCTCAACGGCATTAACTCTATTAGCATGCTTTTGGACCTGCCAAACCCAGCTCTCACTTCCATACATTAAAGTGGGGACTAGTACAGCATTGTGTATTGCCAAACGAGCCTTCATAGACACATTCTGACTCCTCACTACTGAACGTATAGCCCCATTCCTCTAATTTCTTCGAAATTCATTCAAAATCCTTAACATGCCTACCATCCCTACTAAACATACACCTCAAATACACGAACTCTTCCACCTGTTCAACCTCTTTGCCGTTAACATTTATATCAATGACTGTTTTACTTTGTTCTCTTTCAAACATCATCACTTTCGTCTTATCTTCATTCATCTTCATACCTTTACATTCTAATGAATCAATAACTACATCTAGAATAAGTTGTAAGTCCTCCGCCGATGACGCAAACACAGGTCGTGGCCACGACCCATTCTTAATCCACAATCCTTTTCTTTCATAGCTTTTAAACAATCATCCATAAGTAGATTGGACAGCCACGGGGATGCTACACAGCCCTGTCTTACACTTTTATAGATGCTAAACCAGTCCCCGTTAATCCTAACACAAGCAGTAGAATCTTTATAAAGAGACTTTACTGAAAAAGACCCAGAGCAGGCTTGCCACTGAACCTTCTCCAGCTCTCAGCATTTCAAAGGAGATCCTGTCATACCACCGGATATTACCAAATTCATTCCCATGGTTTACCCAATTTAATTCATTTTCATGGCAATCACAATTTCATTCGAAGTTATCTCACTTTCCAACTCCTGTTCTTCATGAGTATTTGCCGTGTTAAATACACATGCCTCATAACATTCAAACAAACTTTCAATATAACCCTTGGAAGGGAGAGATGGATCTCTTCAGAATTGCTACTTCGTCATTCAGAAGGTCCCCATTCTCTCATTTTTCTCCTTTGAGTTCAATTTAACTTTGGATTTTTCACCATAGTTTTTTTTTCTATTTACAACACGTGCAATACACAAACGTCTTAAAGTACATGCTTTTAAAATTTTAAATTGTCGCTTAATGCTGACAACTTTCACACGATTTCGATATTTACTGGGACGTTATATAAGAGGACCATCGATCATGCAATATCACAAATTTAAATGCAGTGATTACGGAGAAAATATGCTTATTAATTTATGTGCATTTCATTGTTGCTCTCGGTAGAGAAAAGAACTACGCATCCATTGATATTTACCGTAAGGTTACCTCAAGGGATCTCTCTGTAATGAACCAACATGTGTTAAAATCTTAAATAAAAATATTGTTACTTTTAATATTTTGTTTACAATACAAAAGTAATTTTACCTGTGCAAAGTACTTTTGGGTAAACTTTTATTACATTATAATATTCTGGTCTATTACCGACAAGCACGTGTGATATTAACAAAGAAGTTTCCATTCAAATCATCACGAATTCTCAATTTCCCGAGTTTATTGTATTGCCGACTTTCAGAGTATTAGTTTTAGTAAACATTTGGTTCCACTCACGTTATTTCCGCCACTCCTGACCGCCGCAATAAATTGTCATGGTCATCACATCTATTGTTTTATATACACGACGGCGAATGCTAAACTTAAGTTACAACTAATAAATTCTCTGACTACTAAATCAACCATGACGTAAATTATCTCTGGTCGAATAAGATTTAAAAGAGCACTTAGCCTGTTAATTATTCAGTAGAGAGGAGGCAGGTTTGTTGGCAAGATAAAGCGTAGATTAATAGAGTCGTATAAAAATGTTGCGAAGCTTATCACGCGACAAAACGTAACCAGTCTATAAATATCTTGGCCATTTAAGTATAGTGCCTATCTAAACCAAGAGACGGCAGCATTCAAAATATAACATCGAAACCGCGACGGAATTCCCAAATTATACGCCAGTACTGCTACAAGAACTAATACTTTTTTAAACATAACACATTAAAACAAGTGATTTGTGATAGAAGCATATCATTTACGATGCAGTACCATGCATAGGAATACGACATTGAATATTGAGATTTGTCTATAAATCACAGTCATAAATATAGTCTTTATTGATGTATTGGGTTGAACCCGGTCGCGCTGCTTCGTCAATACTAAATATACATTTTACGTATTTCAATAGTGCCCGACCACCCGTCATTTATTACAAATCATTGGAATTATAAAATTTGACTGGTGACGGACGGCCGTGTAGTAACTCAACTCTCTGTATTGATTCATGAGACCTAGTTACGAATCTTTATGCGAACAATGGATTATTACTCGCAAATTTTGTATCTATTTGATTTGGTTTTAGAACAAAATAAAATGCATAAGTTACTAGACTAACTTATGATCTAAGATCAGACACGGATATTGATTAAAATCCAAGTGGATCGATAACATAAATATTTAATTAATTTAATATTATTTGCCAAATATATTTGTACAGACGGGTAACAATATCAGAAAAATTTAATGTTTTTAAGAATCAAAACATGATCGGAATAATATAGCACAAATTAAAACTTCAACTGTAAACCGATTTCCCAGATCATCTAAGCCAGTAACACTCGTATTTAAAATCTGTCTTTGTGTTGTCATTGAGCTTTATTAATTTAACGCTAACTTAGCCAACGCAACCAAGTGGAACAACAATGTAAACACTATTTAATACATGAAAAAAAATGATTTTTTAAAAGGGCACATGATAATTCTCCCGGTCAGCGACAGCGGAATTGATACACTACAAATCTTAGCGGTGCTCTGTAAATCACGGTGTTTATGAGTCATTCAAGTCACCGGCACTAGGCCGCACGACCTCCGCACTGATTTGCAATCTCCGCTTCTCCAACTACATATTCGACTCTTTAATGTAACAGTACTAAAACAAACGTTCCAATTGTTTTTTTTGTTCTCAATGTTTCTTTCAAAATACAAGATGAAAGTCTACCTACGACCAAAGTGATAAATGTAATATTTTACTGTTTTCCTGATTAACTTTTTCAGTAAAATTAGTAACGTTAAGAGCTGATAGAGGCACATCGCTTGTTGTTTTCAATCGGCATTCAGGTACTTACTATAACGGATAACGTCATGGAAATTAAATCAATTCTATCGACCCTATTACTTAAGTAACTGATATGCAAATTTACATGTCTACATTCTCTTAGACAGCAATCATTATTGGCTTTTCACTGAGATTCTAAAGGTCCTAAATGTGACATGACAAACTTAACACCATACCCCAGACACAAAACATATACCTTTTTGAGCATTAACATTAAAGTTATTGAAATACTTTAAACTAAAACTTTATACCGTAGTAAGTGAACCAAAGTACGATGCAATATTCTCCTTTATATAAAGGCACTCACCTCTTCAACTATGTTAAGAAATCATGACATTAATACGTCAAGTTCTGATAATAGCCAATGATTACTGGGCTTATGAACTTTCACACTATTAAAATTCATCGCTCCATCTGTTAACTAGACAACCCCCGCGAATCCAGCGCCATTGTTCCGGCGACGAATCGAAAGTTCTCTATTTGCATATTATATCTCGCCTCACATTACATTGTGGCATATTGTAATATAACACAGAGATTATCGCGCCATTCTTCATCGTTTCTTTGTGTCTATTAGGATTTGGAACAAACTGGTAACAATGTTACACCGATCTACCTTTTAAATTGTAATTGTAAGAGTGTACACATGTGTATTGTCAACTTTACCTTGACAAATGGTAAACGTTGTTAGCATTATTATTGTTTACCTTTAACACTGTAAGTTGCATTAATTTGACTAAAATAAATCTTGAATAAATAAGAATTGGCTTCAAGGGTGGTCATAGACAATTACAATTTAGATTGTTTCATTTCTCTCTTTTTCATTCATTTCGCCATGACGGGTGGAATGAGATAGACTAATCTCTCATTTAATTCAAACGTAATCTCTAAAAACTTATCAGTACCCGAGATATATACATTATAATAAAAAAATATGTATATACCTATACAAGACCTTAATTGCTTTTTAATAAATCAGTTGAGTATAATGTTATTTAAAATGTGCGAATAAGTTTATTAGTGAAGTATCATACAAGGCAAGTCTGAGGTCTGACAGAGTAAGTGATAAGGGTTCTTACTTTTGGGCTGCAGTCGCGTTTAACTTTGTAAGTTACGACGTTTCAACTTATCAATAATTTTTTACAATCTTTCTTTATTACGAAAAGTCAGATCGTTGATTCATTGTGTATTTAAAAAAATATGAAAGAAATGTATGAGCAGATGACACAAAGTTGCGAGGCGATTACCTGACACGAAAACGTCACGCTTAAATCCTTGGATTAATTTAACACGGCGCGAATAAAATTCGTTACGACGAAGCGCGACACGTGGCTTATTCTTGTTGAACATGATGAGTTCTTGACGTTTGCTTATTACAATTGTGAAAGTAAGATATTTAAGCCGGCGTGGCGACGTTGACACGGACACGCGGCTCGGCGTGGGCGCGCGGCTCCCGTGCGCCGCCCGCCGCCTGCCGCCTGCCGCTGCTCGCCCGCGCCCGCGCCAGTGCCCTCGCCCTCTACCACCTCCGCTACCTCTATAATTCATACGCAAAAACAACTGAAAATGTACCATCAAAATTTTCAAAGACACTGAAACGACAAATTCGATATTTCGTAATACTGTATCTGTACTAGCAGCATATAGCAATGAAGCTGTCACAGCATGCACGTAACAACGACAGTAGTTAATACAACCTTTTTACTATGATGAACGCTACAGTAATTCCATTTTAATGATTAAATAATACCATTCATCATTATACTTAAAATATTAACATCGTAGTCAATAACTTTAAGAAATTATTGGTCCGCACGAGACTTCCTATATTCCTATATATATATATATATATATATATATATATATATATATATATATATATGATCCTTGGTTTTTTTATGCAAATTAAGCATTAAATGTATTGATCTATCGATATTTATACATATATACATCTGTGAAAAGCAGACTCAAATATACCCCACGGGAACCCTTCATTTTTCCAGGATATATAATATATAGGATATATAGATGCTTATACTATTCCAGACTGCATCTATCTGTGTCAAATTTCAACCAGATACGTCAAGCTGTTTGCGCGTGAAAAAGTAACAAACATCCGTCCATACTTGTGTGGCGGATATGCTTTCTTTATCATATGTGGGAGAGAGGTTTGTTATATTTTGCCTCATAATGTTTCTATCATTCACCCAAATAGTCAAATATGAATTTTAAAAAAACTTATTTTTGTTTAAAATGTAGTTTTTCGTCAATTTTTACACGGAAGGTTGATGTAATCAAGATAAACAAAAATCATATTTCGCCTCTAAGTGTACTACTGGAACATCAAATAGCAATTTGAGCGAATTACTAATCTAATTTTTGTCTATCGACCGCTAAGAGCGGTAAATATGATTGTTTATCCAACATAACGAATGTAGAGCAGGCGTATAATGAGAACAGTTACGGACAAATCGTGACGCGATTTATGTGTGTTGGTCGTACCCGAAACGTCGTAACACGAAATAAAACCGGAGGATGTTCATCAGACTCGAGACCATAAAACGAGCCCTAAAATGTTGAACGACTGCTCAAAATTGGTGGTAAGAAGAAATTGCAAAATAAAAGAACGGGATAGCGGTACTTTGAATGATTTTTAAAAGAGTCCGCCTTAACCTATATTTCACTTTATGGGTGAACGATTTTTACAACCTTCTCGAGAACAATCCAACAATTACGCCTGTAGAAAGTTTCTGTAATAATTACCAGATCATCAGTCAATATAATAAACCTACTTTTTCCTTAGCTTCGTTAGCATGGGGATTACTTATGGGTTTATGTTACATTTTTAACATTTTTGTAAGGCACTTTGACGACATGTTCGCCATATATAATCGGACAGTTTGTTTGTTGATCCTGCGGTTGGTATTCATTTAGCTACAAAAGAAAGTCTTAGATTTTGATTGAATTGAATTTTTCTTCAGCGATAAATGTGTTTGTGGATTTTCTCTCCTACCGGTAAAGAGCGATGTGTGCTAGAGCTGTATATCATCATTCCTAGTAAAGCGGATTCATTCATGTGCCACTTAGTTTATTGTTCTTAGCACGATGTAAATAAAATATCGGCTTTAAATATATGAGGGCGACTTCGCTAGAGTTGTCAAATTTATCGAATCGTATATGTGTCTGAGTTAGATGTTTATTTTTTGTTGTGCGATCGCAGTTGGCTATCAGCGGTTACAAATCGGAACAGGCAAAGTGTGTGACAAAGCGTGTCGGCCGGTGATCGACGCTCGCGGCCGCTCCGGTGTCGCAGCGCGCGCGTCGCACGTCGCACGTCGCGTCGTTGTCGCGGTGTCTATGACAAACGCCAGGCTATGAGTGATTGTCTGTCCGTCGCGGCGGCGCTCGCTCTCTTTGTGCTCTCGCATAATCCGCCGAGTCGTGATCTGTAGTCTAACGGTCTGCGAGCCCATACAATGTGCTCGTTGTAATGGCCCCAATTTTTCAACCACTTGTATAAGCTACTAATATTTGTAAAGCCATTAAAGTAAAATGCTGACAACAAACGTTATTTAGAAAAAAAAAGTTAAGTTTAGCTATTGTCGTCGCTATGATTCTTTCTTATGTTTTATTTTCATCCCCCGTCACGTTCAAAGTTCAGATGTAGATAAGATCTAATATAAGTTCTGGAAAACGATATCTGTTTAAATTTTTCATAATGTTAAATATCTATTGAAGTGAAACTTCTTTAGCCGCGATAGACGTTATTTGGTAGGGTAGGGTAAGATCTTATAGTTCGCGTGAACAACACGCTCAACATGCGTCAACAACACGCGATAGTAAATATGCTTATTCTTTGGCATAGCTGTCACGAACTTTTTTTAATTTATTTTTCTTGTATGCTGGGTATATTTTAGTTGATTATGTGTTTATTTTTGTCGCGCCTTTCCATTTGTTTTGAGTTTTCACTTCTGTCTTCAGTCCTTATTTTTTTTAATCTGTAAAGCTTTATATATCACTGATGTAAACAAATTCAATGTTAATACAATTGGCTACCAGCCTGTATCGAGAGGTTGCCTCGTTAAAATTACCAATTATCTTTTTCTCATAATAAAACAATTAAACTTTTATATGTTTTAATTTTATACGCCCCATTTTCATGCTGCTACATCCGTTATTCTGTCCGAATACCATCTTCAAAAATACATATGTTACTGACGGTTTGATTGCAAAAATAATTATAATGTCTGACGTCTTCCATCACGCTTCAGCACGAAAGCTTGTTCCTTGTACAAAGATACAACAAATAAAAAAACAATTACAGAAACCAAGCGAATAGTGATCATGGCCACGAGGGACCACCGACTTTGTTACGGCGACGGTAACTCGACGTAATCGGAGACTGTTAGCTGCTCCGTCTGTAATAATATTTAAAGAAAACATTCATTACCGCATGGGTGTCTACACTAATATTATTAATAGAATTGTGTTTTTATTATCTATTTTGTACAATTGCTTTGGAAAAGTCCATTACAATTAAATGTTTTATCATTAACGTACATTATTAAAGTTCAATCGAGCGATGTTTTTTTACGAACAGCAGCCAACTGCTGTTCGTAGTGCCCCTAGTTACGTTGATGAAGCTCTCTCCAAAGAGACCACAGGCGAAGTGGTGGTGCATCCCCGTCTTAGTTGTCAAGCTAAAGATATATTAGTGTACAGATAATAAAAGCTCGAAATACGATATTTAATGATATATTGTTGTGATTATGCGATACAAGCGTGACACGTGCGAACAAAATGGTCCCGCTATCTCAGCAATGCCTTTGCGAGTTTTGCTTCGTCTGTATTTTTAATGAAATTAGAGAGGAACAAACGGAGAGAATTATCATTTGCTTGTATGAAATGTATGAAAAGAGCTTTATTCCTTGTGAAATGAAATTCATACTGGCTGACATAGATTATGTTTAACATATTTTCGATAAATATGCGCCTAATATTGCGTTGAACCTAAAAAGAAAAATGGCAATTCGGAAACAGAAGTTCAGGTCAAATGATAAGCTATCGTAAATTTACACTGTTATCCGTATTATGAGATTAACTCGCGAGAGAGTTAATAGCCTAATACTAATATAGTGGGATTGTGTCAGCACAAATGGTCAATAAGAAAAGTAAATGACTTTATTGAAAGAAAAAAATATTTGCTCGCTTGTTGCCGCAGCAAATGGATGATTAATTAGTATCGAAGTAGGAAGCGAGCGAGTCTTTTGACAGCGAGGTTAAACTCACCGCGTTAAAATCTCGGGTCTCACCTGCACAGTGCACACACGGCCAGCCACCTGTTAACTGCAACTTGGCAAAAATAAAAAAATATAAACGAAAAGAAGTGAACGCCAGCCAATGCAAAAAACAAGAATCCAAGACGACACGTTTGGAAAATAAAAAAATAAGCTATCGCCCACCAGATGGTCGCCTCGACACGCCGAGAAACTCGCTTCGAGCAGGTTGTGACTTACCACGCACGTTCAGTCGACCTCACAAACACAAGGAAACGGCTAAACAAATCAATCGTCACTAAAATATGTATGTTGTTGTAAATTGGACGATATCGAAATAAACAGACCTTATAAAATTATAATCAATCTCGAATCAATTGTTACAATGTCCACCGCCGCAATCAGTTTTAAATAAAGCGCCGTGTTCTTATAATCTGGATGTTTTATTTATACCGGAGCGGGGAGTAGTTATTTAATGTAATTAAAACGGCATCGCGAAGGTTATATGCAAATAATTTTGTAAAACAACGTTGTAAATAATTATAAATTAAGTGTTTTATAAGTGCGTTTATCATCGTAAAATGTTATAACAAAAAATCCAATTTCGTAGTTTGCCACGAGCCGCGGTGATCTAACGTTTTATAACACCTTTTAGAACCGCTCCGCTGGCATTCGTTTAGCGGACCTAGCAGAAATTAATTGGCCATATGTTTTCGTTACATTGTCATTAAGAGAGTATTTCAAAAGATATGGCCCCATATGGTGCAATATTGTTTTTTTGTGTTGCAAAAACAAGTTAAAATGTTACGCCGACAAAACAATCGAATAACAGGCGAGAAAAAAGGACCTGTTGTAATCTGGAACAATGTGTCAAGTCATCTCATCACCTCAGTTCCTGTTTTTTGTTAAGTTTATTTGGTTATCGCTTTTGAACAGATACGGTTGTTTTTTGTAAATATTGCTATTCACTTCTTATCTTCACTATCTTTAATTAGTCGGGCTCCTATATCATCAACTTCTACTGAGTATCCGGCCATGGGACTGGGGCATCCACGTTCAATCCTGAAAGTTGTTAATCTCGACGAAATCTATTTTTATGTTTTATTTGTAAAAATCTCATAGCCAGTGACGTAATCGGTTTATTAAAAATGGAAACTTAGCTTTTCAATATAGTTTCAGGTCTGTTTAATCCTTCAATTTATCTCCAGGATTCAATTCAGAGAAGAATCGTTTCGATCGCTTCGTGTGTATTAATTGGCCGGCACTAGCTAGGAAATTGACCCGCCTTCGCAATTAGTTCCCAGCTCACTAATGCTCACGTAACTTATGGCCGCTGATAGCAGCCGTCTCATGTCGCTCATTAATGGATAGTTTCCATTACTAATCGACATCAAACAACATTTCACTTTGTTATTTAAGGGTAATTATCGTATACGAGCGTAGATTGCGCTTGGCGAAAGGTCAGTTTAGGCTACGTGGGCAAGTTAATAATACTGTTAAATGATTACTGTTATAAAAAACTACGTTCGATTTGTTTCATGGTGCGGCTGGAAATGTTGGCCACTATTACGAATCCCAGGTGGTAGGACAGTCATCAGCTAACTGGGTTGGCTACCTGCGACTGCGACACTCGCACCTGTGCCCGCATGCCCGCTTTAACATAGACGGCGGGCACGCGGCGTGAGGTCCGTCTTTTGCTTATCACACACTCGCTCTGGGCTCATTAAAGTGCATATTTTGTAGCCTTACTCTACAATCACACCTAATGAATCCATTCAATACCCTAAATGGCACGAGTTACCAGATATACGTACTTATTAGGAACGTCATATTTGTAGTCTTCAACTTATGTCACTACATTGTAGAACACAATAGCTGTTGCCCGCGGCTTCGTACGCATTCGTTTCTCATTTTCCACACACGACATTTTTGTGAGAGGATTTCGCGTATGATAACTTCGAATGTGAACTAACTGCATATGTGGAAAAAGTCTTGTTGTCAAAACATAAAACATTACCATGGCAACCGATGTTGTAAATGAAAAGTTTTATGTACTTCGGGAATAGTTTTATTATCGGGATAAAAGGTAAGCACTCCATCTCTTTTTCTGTACCTCTGCAATGTTTTGCAAAATTTAATGATTTGATGAGTCGTTAAGGAAGCATTTATAACCATTAATTACGAAGTTAGAATAAACAATATGTTAAGGATCAAGCTCGTTTTATTTATTATAGCTAATAATAAAATTATAAAAAAGTAAGTTTACGATTCTACGCACATTTTAGCGGTTCAACCGATTATCAGTTTGTTGACTTTTAACTTGAAAACAATCATTAATATGTTTCATTGTAAAACACAAAAATCTCGCGCGTTCCGAGAAGCAAATCAAAAACAAGATTCAATCATGAGATAAAATAATAAATGATTCCACTCCAGCACTTCAACACTTCAGTTGTTAAGACCACTTCACATTACACTGCGCACGCGCTCATGACATGTACTTACGTACCTCAGGGGAGATAGCATGTTATTCTTTGAACGCTAAACCAAGATATAGACATTGGTACAAGTCATTTTGATATCATAGTCTTTTAGATGAATTCTAGAGACGATAGGTAAATGCGTTGCGATGAAGACGTCGGTCGGGTCGTGCCGGCCAGGGCGGAGGAAGCGCGGCGCGGCTCCGTCGGATCTTATCGCGTTTATCTGCGATATTGATTGCGGCCGTGTCGAAAGCCTCGCCCGGCCAAAAGCGAGTCAAACGCAGATTGAAACTTGTCCGTGCATAATGATCGATTACCGCGTAATGGACACTGACGCACGACACTGATTCTTATAAAATACCAATGTGACATTGCAGTCAAATTTATGATTAATATAATAACTCACTGCCGCGCATTTTTTACAATTGTTTATAGCATCATAACATCTCTGTATATTTTTTGGAATATTACTTTAAATGTAAATTAAAAGGCGAGACCCGGAGCCATATATGTCAGAGGAAGGTCTGTAGAATAAAAATAATGAAAGGAATTTTCGAAGTTTATCTCGCATTTTAAAGATTTAGGTCTTACCGCAACATTACCAATTACCAAATTTCACGCCGTTATCGACCCATAACGGTCATGTAATGAGTTTTAAAAACCATCGAGCCTGCGAAAAATTCAAAATCTTTGCAAACAGGCATGATCTTAATCTGGCGATCGGAGATGCGCTAAGCATTTTACTGTTTTATTTTTTAATGATTTATGTTCGAGTCCCAATAAGGATGACGGTAAAATGTTTTTAAGGTGCTTTATGCCTATGTGTGTACGTCAGATGTATAGAGGAATGTTTAAAATTATTATAAGTTATATTTATCGATTGTACGATTTTCGCTTATAAAATTGCGGCATAATTAAAAAGTAGTGAATTTTGATGAGGTGAATGCGTTGTCGCGCCGCGGTGTGTTATTAACAATAATAACGGGTGATAAAGCTGTAAATTGCAAGTGCGTGAGGTCGCAGCAGTCGAGCGCCGGGCGCAGCCGCAGCGCCACTTGATTGATAACGCCTGCCATCAAATCGCCGAAACGCTCTACGTAAATGCACTTGTCAAAAGAACTCCGATTGCTACGATCGCTGACATGTCTTATTTTTTTAACTGGTTGAATTTAAAATACTTTTTCGACATAAAAAAATCTCACATTTAATGTCAACTTTCGACAGATTCTACTTTAAATGTGCATATAAATTATAAGAGGTTAAAAAATAAGCCTATGTTCATGCAGTATATTTAGTGCGAACGTGATAGACAATTATTATATCAGCAGCGTATCTGCTCCTCATTTCGTGCTTTGGTCGTTTACAAATGGCGGTGAGTCCTTCCTCGTCCTTCATCATCTGACTTATACTTGAAAAAACTTTAAATTTATTCTTTCTTCTTAAGTTGTTGATTGCTACATGATAGTCCTTATTTTTTGCTGCTAAAAAGACAGTTATTTTCCTATTTTAGTAACAAGTTACTATAATAGGAAAGTAGACATGACGATAGAAGTATAGATAGGAATGCATGCTGTGGCAGATTAAGAATGATTGAAGTAAAGCCCCGAGCCTGCTTTGAGTGTAAAAGTGAAACCTTTGACCGTTTGGTCGTAGGCCCGTTGCCGTCGCTGAGACAAAAATAGTAAAGATGAAATTGTCTGTAACTCTGTAACGAGTTACTGGTCTAGGTAACAGCGATAATGTAATAGTGATGTTTTGCTAGTTATGATTAGGGCTCAATTATCGTAGATGAAGTACCGAGGTGTAGGAAGGCGATGTAACGGCGCGTGACGTCCACCTGTCGCGTGCGCAGCGCGTGCAGCACCAACTGCCGGCTCACGGCTCGCGGAGTGCGCCCACTTGCCGCGCACTTCACCCACAGACCGTGAAGCGGCACCTGACGCCGCCGCCGACCCGATGTCCTGTTGCCATGACCACCCCGTGCAAATATAATGTACACAACTCCTTAAGGACTCATGTTAAAACTATATAAGGAATTGTAAGATGCATTTACTTCAATAACAGTAATTAGTTGTAGAGTAGCTGTAGAATTTCTGCAAACGTACAACAATCTTTTGATACTGACAAGCCGCTCGGCTGTGGATTGAGTATCATCAGCTTCCACAATCGCCTTTAATTCATTCTTGTTGATCAAAGTGGCTGGACGATTTTTCGAATCAAATCTCCAGAACGCAACCATGCAAACCAATAACGGGTTGTGCGTTCATTTGTAAAGTTCTCTCCGTAAACTTTATTAATGTTACGTGCCGTGCCGCGTTGATGCCACGACGGGACTCATATTCCATAATTACACGAGTTTTTAAAGTATCCATTATGACGAAAAATGTTCAAATGTAACGAAAATACAAAGCTAATCAATAAACAAACGACTGACTGTAAGAAGAATGTGATGGTTTTAAAACAAAATAATTTTAATTTAGAATTCACAGCCAATCAAAACCGTTTTTTGGTTTGAAATGGCCAATACTGAAGAACGGCAATTTAATAGGTAAGGTAGGTAAGTAAGACCTAATATTAAAAGAAGTTAGAAGAAGAAGAAATAGTTTTGTTGTTTCTACAATAGAACTGCAACACCTGTACATTGTGTGTTATTTATGTTTGTGTTTATTTAGATATTAATCTGAACAACATTTAAAATAAATAATAACCATATATTCAAATACAATGTCAAAACTAATTTTTAGATGTTTTCAAATCTTAAAATGATTCCGTGACATTAGGTGTAGTTATGTTAATATATTAATACTCCAAGTAACAGTTACCTGTGCTTACATTAGTGAATACGATTATTAAAAACCAATAAAAGAATCCCACTGACACTGCTTGTATAAGCCCAGTGGGAGATACGAAAATATTGAGGATAATATCGGCACACTGGGTGGCCGGAGCGAACAAACAACTAGATCGCCTACGCGGCTCACAGGCAAAGGTTATCATTAGAGACCGCGAGATTACGTTACATTTTAGGCCTAG
Source organism: Papilio elwesi (assembly GCA_029849275.1). Classification (NCBI taxonomy): domain Eukaryota; kingdom Metazoa; phylum Arthropoda; class Insecta; order Lepidoptera; family Papilionidae; genus Papilio; species Papilio elwesi. The sequence goes on along the minus strand of CM056687.1, from coordinate 6,671,917 downwards.
TGCTTTTACAACATTGGATGTAACTGTTTTATAAGAAAATTAAGAATAAACGGTTGTGTTTAATTGCTTAAAAAAACACGTTTGTTATGCTTAACAAACAAACACAACAACTTAATGACTCAAACAAACACATGGAATTGTGCACAAACATTGTCCAGTGTCAGTGTGAGGTACAGAAAATGATATGGGGAACCTTTAGTCTCTCGAATAAAACTTTTCCCGAGGAATAGGAAAATATATAAAACCTTTGTTTACAATGTCGCTAGCCATGGTAATATCAGAAACGAATGCTAGTATAAAATATTTTTGTATTCTTGTTCTTCTTCCTCTATTGTCTCATCAATGCTGAAGGTCGAGAGCTTCGCAAACGTGTCCCTTTTATGAGCGAGGCGACACATGTCCTTGTTGTTTCGCATATTCCATCTTCGAAATAAAAAAAATATTCTTGCAAAATAAATAAGAAAATTTCTACTATTTTCCCGGTATTAGTAAATACGCACACCTCCTAACACTGACTGTTTGAATAACCATGGTAAGGAACCTAGTACATTGACAATGGAACAACAAATCGAACAACAGCACAATTTTCGATTACTTAAGGCAGATATTACTGACTTCCTTTTGGCACGGTCATGGCACACCTCTCTCACTTCTTCTACATCTACATCTACGCAGATATGCTCGCCGGTTTTTAAATATCTCAATGGGAGACATGAATTAATATTCAATGATGTTAATATGTGACATTTATACAGAGCACGCGCTGGCCATCGGCGAGCGCCACGCTCCGCCGCCTCGCACCCTCTACCGTCTACCCCTATCACCGTGACATTACCACTTTTTACTACTTCGTACTAACATTCTTCTAACCGTCATGTGCACGACAGATGGAGCCCAAACAACGATAAGACAAATAATCACATTAACATCGCTCCGTAATTAAAATGAAGAGGAGCCGACCTCCAACTAATACTAATTGTAGCATGTGGTGAACATTATTGTGTGTGTAGAGGATGATTTTGCTGATAAGCGTTTTTTATACCGCATGCTGTTACAAGTCACGTGCTACGTTTCATGTAACGGCCGCGATATTTGAATTTTAAACAATCCTTAAAACTCATTTAAGTAGAGAAAATTTGTTTAAGATATAAAAAGTTCACTTCATTAACAATGTGGCTTGCCATGGCAATATTTCATGTTTTATCAATAACAACTTTTTGCCACATGTTACCTCTAATTCGAAGTTATGTATTATACGCGGAACCATTACACAAAAATTTCTACCATTAAAAAATGAGAAACGAATGCGCGAGAAGCCGCGGGCAACAGCTAGTACTTAATTATTATAAATCGAACTTAACGAATACTTATCAGTAACTTATATCTCCTCTACAGCTACTCCTAAAATTGCAAAGGCGCAAGGGAAATAAAACTAATTTTTAATCTAATTTCGGTTTTATTTAAATAAAGAAACCCAGTCCGGAAGCTTGTAAAGAAGAATGAATTAAATCGCAGGTAGTAAGGGAAGGTAAAGGGCGTGAGTGATCAAAAAATTGCAAACATGATCGCAGCACAGCACAGGTCGCGGGGGCGGCGGCACGAGCACACGGTTGCTGTATTTTATTTATAATTACGGCCGACGACCCGAGACCCGGACCTGTCGCGATTTCACCTGCTATTATTGCCATCTTATACATTGTTATTGCATTTATTACGTCGATTGATACAGATTTGGTCGTAGTAAGCTTTAACGAATGGCGCTCATAAACGAGAGTAGGTATATCTCCGCGCAGATTTCTCCTTATAAACATACGCGTTACGATCTCATCTCTTAGTAGTGGCGATTTAATTGACATGATTAAGATTTTTATAAGCCTCTCAATACATTACGCGAAAGGAAAGTAAAACGGAATTCACCATTAATGTTTAACTTTCTTATACGTAAAGCTTGTATTGACGGCATTGTGTAATTGATAATCCGTATCGATGATTTTCTTTTTAAAGTTAAATTCAATTATGAGAAAAAATATTGGGGTAGTGTCTTTAGAAGGAAGTTTGCAAGGAGAAAATAGCAGGATATCAATGCATGAGTTGGATAGAAACGGTCGGAGGTTAGGGTCGCTGGCGCACCGCCCACGCGACGCACCGTTATTCAGCGGTTAATTTTTATACCGAGCAAAGATTATTGTACGAACGCCCGCGCCCTCGCTCTGAACCGGGAAACGTCTGCGGACTCTCCGCATTGTACCTCCGAGAAACAATATCTTTACGATATCTTAAATCTTTAAGTGTTACGATGTTTGTCGCCATTCAATTTATTTGTATGAGCGTCTTGTGAGAGTTAATTTATCTTATTACTAATTAAAATTGTATATCTTATTTTATGTTAAAACGCTGCTGTAACTGTACCTGCTTTGGTTATGTTAATGTTTTAAAAAGTATAATACTTTTATGTATTTGACGGAATTTACTATAAAATAATGTAATTATTTTCACAGTCCATGTGCACGTGTGCAATAATTTTCAAAAGAATTGAATGGTTCTATTATATTTGAAGTTATTATTATTAGTATTTACATTTGTAGCCTTTGTTTTTATTGTTATTTTACCTAGTTTATATTAATCTATAATTTTCATTTGGCGCGATCCTGGTACACCTCTCTAGCCTCTTCTACATCCATACATCTAGCCATACATGCTCGTCGGTTATGGTACTCCTTATACTGCTCTTCTTTAGTATGTCACTAATCTGATCGATATAAGTTCTCCTTGCGCGTCCTCTGCCAACACTGCCACTCACTTTTGCAACATGAATTTATTTCCTTACTCTCTCTTCATTCATCTTTTCAACATGGCCGAACCACCGAAGCATACCTTTCTCAATTTTATTCACAACATTCACTTTTAAGCCACACTTTTTCCTTATAACACTATTTTTAATCCAATTATTCAACGCCACGCCTAAGGATCTTCTCTTCTTTTTAAGGATCCATTCTCAATGGTATTAACTCTACGTTAGTAGAGAAAAGCATGTTAATGCTTTTTCTGTCAGATCCAGCTCTCACTTACATAAATTAAACTAGTACAGCATTATGTATTGCCAGACGAGCGTTCGTAGACACATTCTGGCTCCTCACTACTGCCTGTACCTATAGCCCCATTGATTTTATTTACCGCATTCACTCTATACATTCATTTCTTTAAAATTCCTTTCATTTAACTAGCAAAAATGTTTCTTTCACGCAATCATCTTGCAATAGCTCTACTCTACTACGTTCTACCGGGGTAGTAGACGCAGGAGCTCGGTGGTACCAACGCTTGAAAACTCTTTATCCGGCATAATCCCTCGCATCTACTACCGCACTTTTCAGTCGTTCATCCACAACTACAAAATTTATTATACTTCTGTCTTGTCCTCTTTTCCATGTCCATATACATATGAATCTTCTTGTGGCAAAATAAGGTATTTGCCACAACGAGACTCTTTTCCATACACACCACGAAAAGACTTTCTCCATTCTCATTGACACATTCATCATCATACGCTCCCAATACACTTTCATACCCTGCCCTTTCTACACCAGCTCTTCCATTAAAATCTCCTAACATTAATATAATACTATAGATGCTATACTATAGATTTTCTAATACAGAAATTCTACAGTAATGATATTATTCTCTCATTACGAACAAACCGAGCTTGCTGCGATTTATGTTCTCTTTTATACTTATAATGAACTCGTTATAAAGCATCCATAAATAGACACGTCATAACAAACGACGCTAGAGGAACAAAGATATATTTTAAAAGACTTAAAAGTATGGATGCGATACCATTAATGAATAATTTAATCGCCTTATTTCTTCTTTTATTAGATACGCGCCTATTTTGCGTGGGAGGACGCTCGTTGATGTCTTTTGTATGAATTAATTCACAATACAACGGAATAGAAGATATTTAATTCTTAAATAATTAGTGTTCAATTTTTCTTTTATTGATTCAGTACATATTTTAAATGGAATATAGTTATGAAATATAACTCGTCTCAGATAAAAGTTCATAAGTTCTTAAACAGATTTTCTTTTAAATTGTAGTATTGAGTTATTTTGTGTCGTCACGGTGAAAGCTTTATAGAATCAAAGCGTAAGCTTGTGTAGCGAGGAACTGAGAGGGATTGCTACCGGCTTATAATCTCTTCACAGGCGTCGAAGCGCGTCGTGTGCCGCCCACGCCGCGCAGGCGCCATACCTTACCGTCTCGTAGCCATTGGCACCGGATCTCAGGATTTATATCGCGGGCCGCCGCCGCCATCGCAGCGCACTCGATTGATGCCGTCGGTGTTGCGCCAGGAACTCGAATATTACTATGAAGGTTTTCTCCCCAAGCCACGCTTGTGTCTACAAACAAAGATTTAAATATCTGCAGAGAATATTCCTTCATAAATATCCTTGTTTATTATTTTATCGAGCATTGTTATTTATTGAATACAAATTGGATGGATCTTTGTTTATTTTTAGTTAGACGAGTGTTTTTTTTAAATTACAGCTCAGTTTTAAACAACTAAATAATAGTATAAAATATTATTACAATTAATTCTCCTATTGTGCTTAGGACATGTGCTCCTGAGTTGGTACCGGTATTAACGCGTCGTCAGTACGGTTTTCGTCAGCGACGCTCAGCTGGTGATTTTTTGGCTTACCTAACTCACAGATGGGCGGAGGCAATTGAGAGCAAAGGGGAGGCCCTGGCGGTTAGTCTGGACGTAGCCAAAGCCTTCGATCGGGTTCGGCTATATGGGGCTTCTTTCCAAGCTGTCTTCCTACGGACTTCCCAATAAATTAAGGTATTGGACCTCTGGAGCTCCTTGAGGGTCTTAGCATCAAGGTCGTAGTCGACGGTGCACGCTCGGACTCTAAATCTATTAATGCTCGTGTACCACAGGGCTGTGTACTATCTCCCACCCTCTTTTTTCTGCATGTCAATGACATGTTGAATTTCGTTCATTGCTATGCAGACGATAGTACCGGTAAGGTACATGGCCCGCTCTAATATTTCTTGGGATTGCGTCAATGAGTACCGGAACAAACTTGCGTCTGAACTTGTGACTATTGGGTAACGTCTCGGATTGGGGCCGAAAAAATCTTGTCCAATTCAACCCCAAAAAGACATAAGTTTGCGCGTTTATCGCCAAGAAACAACCCTTAGTCGTTAATCTAAACTTTTAGAACACTCTCCTGGTTGCCTCTGCTAATATCAGTATTATCGACGTTGATATATCGAGCGACGTCCAATTTCGTGGTCATAAGAAGAAGGTAAGACCAAGTTGGCCTCCAAAAAGCTTGGTGTGCTCGGTAGAGCGAAGCAGTATTTCACGCCGGCCCATCACTTAAAGCTGTATAAGGTTCAGCCTCATATGGGATCGCTACTATACTGCTCGTATCTCTGAGCTAGCTGGCTCCAAATACCAGCTTCTTCCACTTGACCGCGTACAACGGAAAGTGACTCGAATCATCAACGACCGAGCTCTAACTGATCGGTTTGACCCACTGGCATTGCGAAGGGACATCAGTTCCCTTTGCATTTTTTATTGTCTTTACCGTGGGGAGTGTTCCGAAAAATTGTTTGGAACAATTCCTGCCGCTGAGTTTCGTCATCGCTCAACTCGACAGAACTCCAATTACCATCCTCACCACCTTGATGGTTGGCATTCCACTGTGGTGCGGCTTATGCGTAATTTCTTGCCTCGCACAGCCGCGTTGTGGAATGATGTGTCGCCAGCGGTATTTCCGAACCACGACTTAGGATCCTTCAAGAAGCGAGAGTACCCCTTCCTTTAAGGCCAGCAACGCATCTGCAGTTCCTCTGGTGTTGCGGATGTTCATCGGCGGTGGTAATCACTCAGTTTTAGAACTTTCGAACCGTTGCTCTTTTGCCATCTTATGCTATAAATAAATATGACAATAAGAAAAATATATAGAAAGCATTAACGAGGTTAACGACGCAATATCTCTACTACCAACCAAGCAGGTACTTATCAATTAGCGCGTGTTATTAGTGATTTTAAATTATTCTGAAAAAGTTAAAACTTCATTTAAGGATAAATAAGAATTTGAGGTCAAACAAGTCATCTATAGACCTTGGTGAAAGAATTTAATAAAAGGGTTCATTAGTTCTCAGTTAAACTAGAATAAGGATCAATTCTTTTTTCTTTATAATATATGTAAGTACAGATTACTGTTCATTAAAAATAAATCGCTTAGTATCAGCAATTTCATATGAATGTCATTGAATCCGGCGCGGGATCGTGTTGTGTTACGAGTTTTGAGAAGAATCGTGCTGTAGATCCGCATATCACGATGTACTCATATTGAGCTGCGTAATTAGTGCGCGCGACAGTCGCTGTCGCTGCGGTGAGCGGCTTGCAGGCGACGTGCAGGCGGCGTGCAGGCGGCGTGCAGGCGGCGTGCAGGCGACGTGCAGGCGGCGTGCAGGCAGCGTGTAGGCGACGTGATCACTTACCAATTTACTGTTATTGATTCTCATTATCGCTTTCAAGGAACTACCGCGCAGCCGTCAGCATAACGCTTTCTATTGTAATAACTTTCTTATTTTCACTCCCGAATATGATTTATGCGATACGCTACGCTTTCGTTAGTAATGCGAAAATAATCTTAAGCCCAATTTAATTGTCTTCTTAACCCTTCTTTTCTTAAGGTATATATTTTAACAGTTAACACATAAAAGACGTACTAAAAGTAGTAATAAAAGTTATCCTGAAGAGTAGTAGCATCCATAAGAGAAAAGAATAAGATTCCTTCTCGTTTTTTTATCCTTTTTTTAAGTACCAAGAGTTGACAGACGGTGTGACAAGAGGTAGGTGCAATCAGTATACATCATCTATTGATCAGTCTAGGAAATGGACGCGCGTGGTTCCGAAAAACATCACACAAATATTTAGCTGATACCCTGATGGAATATGTCCAAGCTGACAATTTAATAAGCAAAGTGTCGACTCGAGCCCGGTTCAAGTATGTCCTTGAGCCTCGAATCACGTGCAAGACAAGTCCTTAATAGCTTTTCACAGCGAAGTATTTCAGGTTCTTGTCACATTTTATTACTTTAATGGAAAATAAATTTCTCAATTTTAAAATAATAAAATATGAAGATATAAAGCACACATCTTTTATTTCTCTGCTTGGAAATTTCAATTAAAAGATTCGCGTCATCAGAGACCGTCGACAATACTTTAAAGGTTTGTTATCTGTAACTCATCGCACATTTGTAAAAGCAAAAAGTATTCGAAGATAATAAATTTTAAGATTGTCATATCAAGAGTGGGTTAGGTAATTTATTGAGAGGTGCGCATTGAAATAACGTTTATTTGTGCGCACGCGCCGAGGTGCGACGTTACAAATCATGCTTATCGTACGCGCCCGACTGGCTCTATTGCCGCCGCCAGCCCTAAATCTACACGGATCTAGAACCTACCCTTGGGCTCCTCACCGTACTTTGTGTCTATGATGTTCAAATAAACCGACTCTACCTTCTCACCTTTGTTTCAGTTTCCAATGCACTACGTTACTTTAAAATAGAACTAAGAAACCCCCGACAAACAAATTATAATTAAATTAAACAATAACTTTTATCTTTAAAACGAGGTCAAATTAGTGTCGAAACGCGCCATCGTTATCTCGAAGGCGATCGACGATACGTAATAGAAAAGTTCAAAGTTCTATTAGACTATTAAGTGTGAACTCTAATTGGTATCTCGTATCGACGGTCAATCTCGGATTAGATTATCACGATGCAAATAGGAACAGAATTAATTAATGAGAGTGCGTTGGATTGGCCGCACGCGCGCGCGCGCCCCCGGTCGCCAATCACCTCGACGCGCGCGCGCCGCCGCCCGTTTCTAATTGGCATTCGTGTAGGCTGATGTGGATATTCCCTGTCTGTTAGCGCATACATTAGCCGGCATAATCTCGGCACACGCACCTTCCGCGTCCGCCGCTTGTTGCCGGTGTCATGAATTCATTTGCAGAGCTATAAAACCCATTGAAATGTTGTATCAAAGGGCAATTCTATCATGATGACAAATTTACATAGGTGCATAGTTTACATGTAGTAGAAGTTGAAAGGTGCATATAATTCAAATAGCTGGTTGGTTAACAAAGACAATGAAGATCTCAAAAGTAACGGATTAGTTCAATTATAGTAGACAAATGTCGGAGAATGATTGATCGTGATATTGTTCCTGCAAAGATTTAAATCGAATACGGTCTAACATCGGGAATCCGTCTTCTGACACTATTTGCTTGCGATGCTGTTGAAATAAAATAATAGATAATAATATTTACATTTAAAAAAACACTTAATTTAATGGTAAAGTTACTTTAAAAAGTTTATAGTAATAGTAAAATATGCTTTAATTAAATAAGTTTTCCATCCCAATTGGAATAAGCAGAGAATGTTATCGATCGCGATCCGCTTTTCAGCTCCTAAATAATTGAATCTATTTTTAGTGATAACCATTTCTCTAGTTAAAAATGTAATTTACCCGTCATCACGTATCTAAATAGCCAACACGATAAATATCAAGAACTTTGTGATTAATATTGTGCTCTTAAGAAATCACGGGTGTAAAATATTTTTTCCCGACTGAGAGAAGGGTAATAGTGTTAATGTTTTTCGTGGGTATGTACGTACGTACATATGTATGTCTGTTCCATTGTGACTTCGTGTAGTCCTGGCGGCCAGACCGATTTTAGAGAGGTGTCATTTAGTTCGTATTCTTCGCCGGATCGTCATAGGTCATCTAACGTCAGCATAAAACCCACACAGTGGAAGTAAATCATTAAAATATCAATAGTTATAAATTGAGGGAAGGTTAGGGTTTTTGAAGTGAAGCCTCTTTAGCTGCGTTAGACGATATTTCGTAGGGGAAAATCTTATAGGTTCACGCGTACCAAATGCTCAAAATGCTAATTTGAATCTGGAACTATTTTTCTTGTATTCAATTAAAAATGATTTTTGAATTTTATTTAAGAAACAATGGTTTATTTTTGTTGGTTATTTATTTATTATTCTTGTCGCGCCTTCCCACCAGTTGTGAGTTTTCACTTCTGTCGGCAGTCCTAACGACTGCCTGTGGTTTTTTTTAAACTTACTTGTTTGTATGTTTTCAGAAACCTAACCACACGTATTATATAATATGTTTTATGTCACCTTAATTAATTTCTTATCCTTTATATATAAAACGTTTTATTTGAAATTAATATCTGTTTCTGTTTTGATTAATATTTCTTTTCCTTAATAATTTTATAATTCAGTATTTTTGTTAAGTTTAAGTTATAAAAATACCATGTCCTAGAAGATGACTTCTATAATTGGAACTTCGGAAATCCGTTGTTAACAAGCTATAGCTATTCTATGGTGTAACAATAGGTATTTAGATATGTCTGTAAAGTTTGTGTACGTCGATGTGAGTGAATAACCCGAAATACTATTACAAATGTCTTAAACGATATCATAATTTAAAATAATGCCAGTGACAAGAAAAGTTGTCCAATATGATAAGCATCGTTTAAATATTAACCCATGACCCTGTCAGGCAAGTGCACGCTTCTCACAAGTTGCGATATCTCCGCAACTATTGTGGACCAGCTTTAATCGAAATGTTTCAAATTAAGATGCTATCGTCGTGCGGCGGTTAGGTAATGGAAATATCTGATTCAACGATAGTTACAGCTAACTGCCGATTTTAAAACGATACGTTCAAAGAACACAACCGGCGCACGCTCTCGCTCCCGCAAGCGTTTTCTCAAGCATGCTCACACTGCAGAATAACGATATTCGAACGTATGCTATCTGACTGTCAATGTGACTACAAGTGGCAGTTAAGTGATTAGCTTAGCTTGTCCACAGACAAATCTGAGGACATCCAGATCGTAGTCATAGTCGATGGTTGACAGTGGTTTCAAGTACACTGCAAGTTCAAATACCAGCAGCTCTTATAAAATATGTGACTAAACTACATTAATTAATTATACGTCAGTCCACCCCTGTACAGTAATACAGTCATGACAATCTATTTTTAAGCTCACATCTTTTAACGCAACTCGGGTAGACAGAAATAAAGGATTAAGACATTTCGTTATTTCGATTTATATTTGACTTAACTAGACGTTATTCTATGTGTTAGATATTATTACCAATTTTAAGGCAATTTGGGTTCAAAACTAGGTTGTAATTTAGTAAGGGCATGACTCAGCGACCACTGAAGTCTACTGTGTACTAGAATTATTCGACCATTTGATTTGCAATCGAAAACAATGTTTGACCCGCGCAAAGCATTTGACAGTTCTGGTAATTGATTGTCTAGACGTTAACTTAAAGCTGTATTGTATTATATGTATTAGTGTGATGTTGGTACGACAAAAATTATCAACAAAGCAAGAATTTGGATCACGATTTCCGAGAGGAAAGACGCTTGGTGGACATAAATCAGTAAAAATCGACTTTGGAGAATTTATATAGGCTAGGGATAGGTGAGGAGGAAATATAATAAGTAGGTTAATTTAATTTAATATTGTTAATAGTGCTTATTTGCCTATTTATTATTTTTGTCAATATACATATACATGTTGCTTTTATAATATGCATACCACTATTTGTTAATAAAATAAAATAAAATAAAAAATAAATAAAATAGTACATCAGTATTTTTCGTAGACGTGCTCATACGAAGGTTGTTCTTATTCTTCTTATTTGCGAGTCGCCTTTTTCATTTTTTTTCCGTATACAACAGACTCAAGGGCTAGATATGTTTATCCTTACAGAGACTTTTTGTTACAGAGAGTGTAGAAAAAAAACCCAACCCGTTTCACAATAAATCTCAAGATAAGATTGCAAAAATAGAAATAAATTTCGGCACCACAACAATTAAGTAGAACTTTGTGATAACAAACAAAACATATTTATTGACGTAATTGAGACTGAAACAGGCCGGCAGAAGTGAACACTAAATCAATCAATAATAAATCAATAAGCAACCAAAATAAAAATTTAAATAAATTAAAAAACATAATATTGTTGTTCACGTGAACCTATAAGATATTCCTCTAACAAATATTGTCTAACGCGGTTACAGAAGTTGTAACTTCAGTTACTAAAAAGTGTGGATTAAAAGTGGATGTTGACTCGAATTGAGAAAGGTATGCTTCGGTGGTTCGGGCATGTTGAAAGGATGAATGAAGAGAGAATAACGAAACAGATTTATGTTGCAAAAGTGAGTGGCAGTGTTGGTAGGGGAACTAATCGTTAGTGTGGAAAAATTATTCGAATCTAGTTCGATTGCCGTCAGGGACTAGACTCGGCAGTGAGACATTCATTTATCTCATGGCAACTACCACAAATGAAATTTTCGCCCTCAAATAAACAATGATAAGAAACCGCAAACAAAAATGTTTTATTTTTGCAAATATTAAACTTTATTTTTAAATCTAAGAAGTCGAAGAAACCTGTGCGGACGTCCGCAGGGTCCCTTGGCCATGGCTCCACGTAGCCATTTGACCCGGCGCCCACATCCTAACGCACGACCCACATTACTTCTACGATATTGCGATGACTATAAACTTTTAGTTGTTCTCTGTTGTCCCTCTGCTCTGTTATGACGTAATGTGGTTTTAGCGTTTTGCTCACAACATTAAAAATTATGATAAAATGGAAGCCATCATTTTGTCAACTTTTTTTGATAATTATTTTGATTGATAAGAACACATTTTTTTTATTCCATTTGTGATATTTCTTCATAGAATTCCAAAGGGAAGTGCATTTGGTGCCAATATCATAGTTAATTTTAAATTAAATTTGTATGTGATAAGTTTCAGTCCAGTTTTTAACAGATTCATAAGTTTAATATTCTAAAATATGTTTTAACTAAACCAAAATTTGAAGAATAAGAATATACTTTTTTTTTCATAAAAAGCCGTACACTTATTCGTTCAAGCGTACATTTTTTAAGCCCTTTTGTCCCCAAACTTTGTGTAAGATATGTTGAGTTACATCATCATGTTTTTTTTGGCCAGGAACTTATGTTCCGCTGTAGAGTACAATTCACACAGATTCTTGTAAATTTATATCGGTTACAATGTGTTTAATTTTGTAGATCTCACTCACTTTCAATACTCAAGGTAAAAGATAAGCCGGGACTTAATGTTGCTTACGTACAAACGTACATAAAGCACTGAGGAAGTTCAGGGTCTGTACAACCCTTATCAATGTTAATGGCCCACTGCTGATCCGTCGCCTTACTTATGAAAAAATGGATAATACCTATAGGGGATTGGGTTTTCTATGAAGTCAAGGTCTCCATCGAGCCCATCCAATCGGGCAACAATTGTCGCCTTCGCCGCTCGAGCCACGCCGCTGATATCACTCGGAGATTCATACTTTTACGAGAACTATTATTTCTATTATGCTTTTTTATTACATTATTAAAAAGTTGACTAGCCCTTAGGAATTACAAATATGGACGTGTGCAGTATCACATGCTATTTATCTGTTTCATTTCTGATGTATCGGCACTCATTCATCATTATGTATGTATATATGTGGTATTTCAAAGAAAAAAATGTTTCACAATAAGGTAATATTTTATTTTCTGCATGTGGAGGTAACAGAAAGGAACGCAAAACGGCAATAGTTTTTATAAATATTACAGCCTCATAAATAGGTACTAACATGTATCTTAAAACAAGGTAGCGTCTAATGCCATACTGTTATATATTTTCCAATAATATATTAATCATTTATAATTAAGGCACTTTGTACATGGCTTAGGATTCAAAAATATAATTTTTCGGCAAATGCCACATGACTAGCGACTCCGCCACGAAGCGGCTGAACTATCTACAACTTACGCTAACTTACGCTCTAGACTCTAGACGCTTAACCTAAACAAATCTAATGACACGCGGCACTGTGCCTAATGAACGAAGAATTAACACACATCTTGGTTCAATACAATTTACAAAAATAATTTAAACTTAAATACTAAGGCGATGTTGCAGAACACGAAGATTATGGGAGAAATTTATCTAAGCTACGAGATCGAAGATACAGCGAGGTCAGTCTTCTCAATACGCGTGTACGGGAGCGGTCGGGGGCAAGGTCTGGTGCGCATGAGACTGTGGCAGCGCCTCGGGCCGGTACTCGTAGGGCGAGGCCCCGGCTATGCCGCAGCCGCCTTCCACGTGCTTGCTCAGAAGAGACATGCGAGAGAAAGTTTTGCCACATCCGGTGCACGAGTATTTCTTGACGTCCGAGTGGGTTTGAAGATGCGCTCTCAAGTTCGACCGATCGGCGAAAGCACGACGACAATGGTGACAGGAGAAAGGTTTTTCTCCCGTGTGCGTGCGGATATGTCCCTGCAGCAGCCACGGCCGTGAGAACGCCTTGCCGCACAGGTGACATTTGCAGGGCAGCGTGTGAGTGCGGATGTGCATCTTGAGCGCGCCGAGGGATGTGTACACTTTAGCGCAGAACTTGCAGCTGAACGATTTTCTGGCGAGGCTCCCTTCGGCAGCGGCACAATGGTATTGCTGGTGTTTTGATAAGCCGGAATACGTTGAATAGGATTTGGCACAATCTGGGCATTGGTAGCGGGGGCGGCGAGGTGCCGAAACGGAAACACCAGAGTCCGAAGAAACTGAGCCCGGAGAACGAAGATCTTCGGGGCAAGGCGGCGGCGAACACGATGAAGGCGGAGAAGCGGGAGAGTAGTGGGAGAATAGTTGTGGATGAGCAGGCGGTGATATGGTGGGGGCTGCCGGATAGAGTTCTTCGAGAGGATAAGTGTAGAGAGTCGGCAAGTAAGCATACTGCGGAGTCGGGCGCGCGAGTTCTGGCGGTGCCGGAGTGGGCTCGAGTCGAGAGCGACACACCGTCAGGTAGTCCAGGTGCTGTTGTTGCCACTCGCGAGGTTCGACTTTCACTGATGCCGTGGACATAGGTGACGATGCCTTGCTGGGATAATTCCCGGTTTTCGAAAGATCTTCTGGCTTCGTGCTAAGATTCTCAGGTTCGTCATTCTCAGTGTCACCTTTGAACAAAGACAAAACTACGGTTAAAATAAAAAAAACAATTAGCTCATTATTTTTGATGTTGATAACGTTTAAAGCTGTTTTAAGAAATTCGAATAATATATGAATAAAGGCTTATTTTGTGAAGAACTTAACTTTTAATTTAGTCTAGATTTTGAAATTTCAATAAAATATAATTAATTACACTTACAGTGGTAATCATAATAAAGTCGAGTAGCCAAGTGGGCGGGGTGCGGCGGCGTTGTGGGCGGTGTCGCCGGCCGCTCCTCCCGCACCGGCCGCTTCTTCAGCGGACAGTGCGCGTATTTCTTCGTCATCAGGGAACTAGACATTTGCGAATCTTCCACAAGCATCTTGCACTAGTATTCACAAACACAAAAATTCATAAAACAAATTCTCTAGTCCGTAAAACGTTCACACTTGTCACATATATTAATAGCAATCCAAATTATATCGCAGCGATGCGCCGGAGTTGACGTACGGCTTGGCGGTCGGGACGCGACTGACGTACGCATGCGCTCGCCGGCGTCCGGAAGTCGGAGTGGCGAGGTGAGGGAAGGCCGGGGACTTATATGCGCTCCGGATCGCTGCGGCGGCGCGACGGCGGCCAGGTGGCGCGGGCCGGCAGCGCACGTGCGCCGCGCCCAATCGCCGGGGCGCTGCGGCCGGTGGGCGCGGCGCGGCGCGGGGCGGCGGCACCTGCGCCTCCGCACCCGGCCGCCTCGCTGCAATATGCCCAGCTTCACTACCACACCACTTTTGTTCAGCGTCGTTCCGGTCGCAGCTTCTACGTCTCTCAGCCGGCGATCTAATTTTTTGCGCAACCGTCGAGGTTAAACACCTTTGAACCGAGCAATTCGTCTTTGTGAAAACGGTCTCGTCAGCATTGTGAACTCGAGACCGATCCCTAGCATTTATGACTATTTTTCATTTAGCATAATGAATTTTTTATACTTCATTCTTCAAGTCACAGCTTCAGTAGACAAAGGGACATACTCGAACATAATGTACTTACATACTTAATTATTTCGTACAGCGATCTTTATGTGAGGCTTTACTGTTATGCGTCGTGTTAAAATTAAAACAAATCTCAGTGTGATTCTATCCAACATACTAATGAGACGCTAGTGACTCATTAACACTACTACTAATTAGGGAGATCGACAGTTGTGTGTTACGATGATATGTAATGTCAGCCCGGCCTTGTCCTCATTCTAGCTTCGGTTTCGATTTCCTTTTATGTTTCTGATGATAATACCCGTTCCTATTTCAAATGTAAACACGGAGCGCCGACTGACGACTGACTATAACTTTATCTAGAGCGTAGGTATTTTATTGTAAATTGTAAGAAACCAGTCATACATTAGTCTCCAAGCACACCGTCTTTGCTTTAAAAATTACAAACATAAAATGTAACACGTGTATAAATGTAACGGCTGCTTCAATACCAAATAGGTCACATTACATAGCAAAGGCGTCGAATCCTTTCAACAACACTGAAATCAAAACTAAGTTGATATTGATTATATAAATAAAATTAAATATTAAAAAAAATGATGCAATTAAATTGTAAACAAATGTTCGCTGCCGACTTAAACGTTGACACCACAAATAAAATGTTTACGTTATCGCTAAAATTAATAAATGCAAGTCATAATCTGCACGCCGAAGTCGCGTACACCACAGGTAAGGGATAATCCTTTTGTTTGTTTAAACACAAACTAGCCAAGAACAGACGAAATAAACAAGCATTAGTTTAAAACCTTATTGAATGACGAGGAAGAAGGTATGGAACTTTTATGACCTCAGCAATGCAGTTGCTTGGAACTTTTATAACCTCATTAATGCAGTTGTTTGGAAGTTTTATAACCTCATCAATGCAGTTGGTTGGAAAATTCACTTTAACATTGTTTGATTTGTACACTTAAAGTTTGATTTTGTCCTATATTCCACACTAAAGAGTATTCAATCATCCGTGATTAATGTCAATAATTATGAAAGTCAATTAAAGAAAACGAATTTAACGGACACGATAATAAATTTCTCGGAGGTCGTAAAGTAATTTCATATAGTTTGAGAGCAGACCACACAGTTGTCGGCGATAACAAAACAAACAAGCCATTCATCGGTGGCCGCGCTTGCTAATAATTCGATTTGTTAACCGGGAAGTCTCGGAACCCGTTCGTACCTACGGGAGTGTCGCAACAACTTGGCCGAGCGAGATACGCTCGCAACCCCTTCTACCGCGGAAGTACAAAGTCCGCTCTTTGTCCGTTCTTTCACGACCAGTGTTATGTCCCACAGGTCGGTGTGATCCATGGGTAATTTGGTCATTCTCACACTACCGGTTTGCACAAGGACAATGCATAATGCGCGAACCTAAACTAAACCCTTCTTGCTCTTAACACCACTTTATCACTCGCAGATACTTTGAACTTTAACAAAAAAATTGCCTTTGTCCTTTATATAATGCTCAATGGCATGAAAATATTTTTATTACTAAGTTCAAAACAGTACAGTTTGAGAGAATATGCAAGCATCAGCTAGACACACTGTGCATTGCGATATTCATAGCACACGCACGTAATTCGGAGAAGTACGACGCTCCCTGGTAATGGTAATAGCTATATTTGCTAACTCAGTATATATACGTGTATAGACGATTTCAGACATTATGCATGAATTCTTATGTGATGTGTTTTGTTAGCTTAGGTTTGTAGCTTACTATTCCCGAGGAGGGCTGGCGTTAGGCAGGCGGCCGGCCGTAAAAAACTGCAGCCAGTAGCCAACCACACATACGCGGGAAAAGGGCAGGGAGATAATGAGGTTACGGTCGTATTAAGTAGGTAATATCATTTCGCTAAAGTAAAATTGCAGGGCGGGTGAAACCGAGGGGCACAGCTAGTTACTAATAAATTTGTATTTCAGCAACTCTTTCATTTGTTGACAATTGTTTTGGTAAACTTACATATGAATTAATCATCTATGAGAATTCAATGATACATCCATATCTCACGCTGATGTATAGTTAAAATAACTAGGCTATACATAATTGCATCATCAGCGAATAAAAAGTTGAACTTAAACTTTAGTTACTTTGATCGATGACTCACTGACGCATGAGTGACTGAAACGAGAGGAAAGGGATGGCATACATATCAATAAAGAGTGAATATGGTAGAACCTATTCAAGTTCAAGCTTAAGAAACGGACACGCCAAAATATTTAATTTTTATTAATATTTAATTACCAAATTTATGAAGGATTTCGACTTGGTGGATTTTGTAAGGAAATATCCTTGTAGAGGTAAATATTTTTCTTACTAATTCTAGTTACACAGGTTGTAAACATATTTATTCGTACAATATCAAGAAAACGACCAAATTCTGCAACTCGTTGTCATTAGTAGAATAAATTTTGACATATTTTATCTAATGTCTGATTCGTTTTTTATTATTGTTGACAGAGAGGGTCTGAATTTCGTGTAATGAAGGTTTTAGTACCTGAAGATAAGGGAACAAGACAATTTTTGAGTTGTGGAGGTTTTCGACAGAAACGAGGTTTTACCGTACAAGAGAAAGCGGATAAGGATACCTCTCAGGTGGGAGCCTTAGAGTTATTTTTGTTATTAAACTGTAATACTTAACAATAAACTTAAAAATACTACACGTGTAAATACACACAAACTCAAAACCGTAGTTTTAATTTGTGATATCGGAAATCGATGCATACTGAAATTAGTATTTTTATTACGCAGCTGTTCCAGTATTTATAGTTGCGCTTGCAATGGGTTTCTTCATCTTTATGGGTAGCATCTACAACGACATATATGAGTCACGGACACTTTCAAATGTGTCAACGGATCGAGGATGATTTTCCAACAAGTATGACTAATACGACCTTGGACAATGTTCAATATTAATAAGTAACCGTGGTCTTATAACGGATCGCATTTATAATGACTTTGTTTTCGAGACGCGCACTTAGTAATAAGCAATGGTTCCGCTCACAATCAGCAAACTCCTCTATTATAACGTGCGTCGTTACTTTGTGTCTATCAATGAATTCTTATCTGTCTTACGCGTGGGAAACGTAAACACATTAACGAGAAATTTTAACAAACAAACAAACGCATTCACAAAACTTAATTTATATCATATTCAATGCTTACTTAATTACACTACAAATATTTAAGTTTATGCTGGACACACATGAGTACGGTGAATACATCAATACACGTACACAAAATGAAAACCTAAATGTAACTTTTTACAGTTACGTTATTCAACAATCATTTATGAAGCTACAAATATAACCAAGCCTATTGTGCGATAAAAAAGCCAATAATTTGAATACTTTATGGTATTTAAGAGAAGAGCCTACAAATTTAAACTAAACTTAGGTAGTAATAAATGTCATCACATTTGACTATTCATAGTTATGTTAGAATTATATAGGCAATAATTACACGACGATAGGTGTCAAATCGTGTGTCGTGGGGTGGGTGTGTGCGGGGTGTGTGGGGCGCGAGGGGGTGGCGGTGTGTTCAGGGGGTGGCGGCCAGGTGCGCCGTCGCGGGGCGCGTGCATAACGGTCGCGGCACGAGCGCGCCGTGCGCTATGGCGGAAATAGCGATGGACAGGGGCGCCGCGGGCAGGTGGTGCGCTACCACACCAGACTCGTCGCACAATTGCCGGTTAATTCCACGCATACATTACTCCATCAATTGAATCCCTGCCTTCTATATTCACTAAGTACGATTATATTTATGAACTATGTGGGTAGTTTCATGAATAATGGATTAATTTAGTGTTAGCTGGCGTTCTTAGTAACCTAATTACGATTTTGTACAGACCGATTTTAAAATCGGTCAGTACTAGTACTTTGCTACTGAGAACTTTTAATTCGATCGAGAAAAAAACGACGATAACGACTCGATTTACCTTTCAAATTTCTCATAAAGCAAAGAAAATCGTTTTTTTGCGTTTGAGAGACCCAATTGTTAGTTGATATTTTATATTGCATGTCTACGTAGAAAACATTTTTGTTTATTTATAATGAGGATTTGTGTAAAAGAAAAATTGATAGATTAATAACTTGTTCTATATTTGGAATTGAAAAATTGTTAATCTTATAGAAAACCCGAATAAATATATATATATATATATATATATATATATATATATATATATATATATATATATATATATATATATATACACCCGTTAATGATGAACATGTATAATATCTATTTTATCACTATTTTATGTTCCGATGTACAATATGTACAAAACTGGCAGGAAACCTGGAATCTCTAAATAGCGTGAAAATTAGCGTACCGTTTCATTAGAACAGGCACGGAAGAATTATTTGTGATTTACGCCACAAGTATACAGCCTACAACTATGAGCTACCAGAAGACTTCCTAAGACAGAATATAGCAAGTAGAAAGTCGAGTTAAACAACGAACTCAAATACTGGAGACGATCAAGAGTCCGTTATGAAATCTATTTAGTCAACTTCTAAAAAAACTCCGCACACCTGAGCCGTATCTATTATTGTTATAGCGCGGGCATTTGTATCATTGTTTGTCCGCTTACCTTTTACCTCCGAATATAAAATGCTACACAGAACCATAGGCACCCACGAGCAAGGAGCCGCCATTGAATTGAATCAGTGCAGCTATGCCGGCAGCTGGCAGCGCGTGCAGAATCACATGTCTGTACCCGAATCGCACATCTGCAACCGGCGAGGCCACGGAACAAGAACGTCGCAAGCGCTTAGCACGTCCCTAACAAACCCTGTCGTATAATACTCCACTTATAACGTTTCATTTTTGAATCAAACGATTAGGGTCTCCCCCATTCATCGTTTCAAAGTATAATACAGAAACGTCGCAAGCGACAATACCGATGGAAGGTTACAACACGTTTTTCTACTGATCTGCTTGATGTTTCGGTTACTCTATAGCTAGGGGAAAAATAACAAGCGATTATGGAGCTTTATTCCTGTATGTTATGGTATGTTTTTATCTGTTACTTGCTATTTACTACATGAACAAAGTTCCACATTAGATCATAAAATACGCCGGATATACTCCCTTTCGATATTGAATCATTGAAACTTGCAGGTAGGTGAGTAGTTTAATTTTGAATAATGGCATAGCTGTAGAGTTCTATATAAAGCACACTGGTCCATTCAACGCTTTTATAAACACTTTTAATACAGATGGATCGAATATACTAACACAGGATGCTCTCCGGCCGTTTATTACAAATATTGTTTTCCTAAATTTTATACAATGTGCAATGGAGCGGTTGTGGCTCAGCAGTTTATGCTCCGACCTACGTACTGTAGGTTGCGGGTTCGAACCCAGGCAGGCGCTTTACTTTATGTAATTTATTTCATTGCCACTGCTCCAAAACCGGTGAAGGACAACATCGTGTGGAAATCGGCATGTCTTAGAACAACCAAATTCGAAGACATGTAACATCCACCACCCGCACTAGGCCAGCATGCTGGATTACGGCCCCTTACCTCTCTAGGAGAGGGAGCCTGTGTCCCTGCAGTGTGAAATATTCTAAAAAAGGCCGATTGGCCTGTTTTATTATTTTTCCACAAACCATTAACAATAACCAACTATACTGGAACCGACAGTTTGTTCCATTTTTTTGGATTTTTCAAAGAAAACGCATCAGTAACTATTACTATATTATTTGCCTTCAAATAAATAACTAATATTTAAAGTATAACATGTAGGTGGACCTTAATAATGCCTCCCTGCCTTTTTTCTACCCTATGTCGGGCGGCACAGTAGGATCTTAATCCATACAGTATATGGTTTTGACTGCAGTTTTACGGCTGGTATGCAATGACGGCAAAGTTCCTGAGGAATAAAAAAAATATTGATACAATATACGGTAACAAAATATTAATATTAAAACATTCAAATCTATTGAGTTAATTTTTAAATATAAATTGACATAAAAAAAATATTATAACTTTCTTGACCACCCTGTAGATAGTGCCCATAACAGCTGAGATTTGGGCACACGCTATACGCGGCCGGTGCGACGCCGCGCCACCGGCCACCTTTCACCCCTCGCGCATTCCCCAGCGGCCTTACATTCGTCAGTTATTTCAAGTACTTAAAAAAAATTAAGAATTGATATTTCTAAACATGAACTAGATTTCTAATTTTTAAATTGTACAGAACAGAACAGAAATATAGATTTATTGGTAACTAGTGATCTGCCCGTCTTCGCCCGGATATATATGTACACAAAAAAAATCCAGGGGAACCCTACGTTTTACCGGAAGTAAAAGCCTATATGTCAATCCAGACTCTAATCTATTTTTTTGCCATTTTTCATCCAGATCCATTCAACCGTTTTGTGTGAAAGAATAACAAACATCCATGCACCCACGCATCCATACGTCCATACATCCATACGTCCACACATCCATATATCCATACATCGATACGTCCACACATCCATACATTCATACTTAAAAACTTTCGTATTTATAATATTAGTATATTTACAGCTGATGGACTAACACATCATAAATAAATAAAATATGATACTACACTTAAATTTATAATATAATACATTTAAATTTCTAACAAAAAATAATATTTTTTTCATTTCAAAAATTCCTCGGCACTATAAACAATCTTTTGGATAAGCAAAGAGTTTAATTTAATTTTAGAGGTATGTACTTCAGTAGTTTTTAATTGATATTAATACAAAACAAAAAGTTGGCGAAACGAAGTGTTAAATGCAACAAATATTTAATTTTAACTGTGGCTTGTGTATCGGCGCGGCGTATCTGTGTTAGCACGTTTTTTTTTACCAGTAGCACCTTAAGCGTGAACTATGTTCTTTTTTGTTAACAGGTATATAAAACATTACATCTTGTAAGTTTAATCGTGATATTAAAATGATCTATAATGCCAATTCAATAAATTAATTAGACTAGATACGTTTCAGATAATCCAGGGTCATTAATTACAAGTTTCGTAACGATCCAGATGGAGTGCTGACTAGTCGATATCGTTGGATTAAATGTCGGCTGGCTGAAATATTTATGGTGGAAACATTTCTTTCCCTATTCGATTTAAAGTTTAAATCTAGGGAAACAGAAATAGTGCGGTTCCCACATACTGTTATTTTTTTTACAAAAGTAACGGTTAGCCCGATTTTTTGCGTTTCTTAGTGACGTCAAGGTATTTATAGTGCAATAGGGAGAAGGGGGAAAGACCTGGGGTTGTTGAGAGACAGCTGCATCCATTGCGCCGGAGCATGCTCCGTTGTTGGTTTTGAAACGGGATTACCATTGGCATATACAACGGTTTATATACCTACTGCACTCACATCTACACTTTATATATTATATATATGGCAAGTAGTAAGTAATGTGAATGTTGACAGTGTGCAATATAATTATGTATGTTACATAGGAAATTGCAATCATAGTTAGCCAATGTACAGCTCGGTAATCTATCGTCTATCTAGCTATCACTCGCTGGTACTTACTGTCATGGGCCAGTACTTACTGAACAGGTGCACGCAAAACTAAGTCATTACTACTTGCATACATTAAATATTAAACACCAACAACGCTTAAAATTTGATGATGCGTTGTAGAGTTACAATAAACATAAATAGAGATTTCTGTGATTTTATAAAGACGTTACGAAATAATATTTTTTGTATATTGGGTTTAACGACTACGAAAAATAATCCGATGAGATGGAACATACTATTTGACAGGCGTTCGCAGAAATTGTCTAGAACTTACTTTATAAGAATAATACAAACAATATGTTAATAATGAGGAATATAATGATGTTGACTAAGCTTTATAAGCCTTAACACTGATAATGTAAAGTAAGGACCGCCAGTATTTTACTAAATCATCGTTTTGATTGATTAAAACTAAGCCTAAAATAACATGGATAAGAAATCTGTCACAACCAAAATGTTGGACAAAATACAAACTTATCAACAAGGGTAGAATAAAATATTAACTGAATATAGCTGCAACAATAATTTATGTTTTGATCTGTCAAGGTACCGTGACGAGACGAATACTATAATTTCAAACTTGATCATTTAAAATTGCACCAATCGTTCATAGATTTACTGACAACCGCAGATATAAAGTGCGTTAAATGTAATTACTTATAGGCGAAACGGCGGACACACCCGTTCCGGGACACCTTTTCATTTAATCAAAACTTGTTTGCACACCCAACAAACGGTGTCGGCTCGCGGGGGGCGATCCGTACCAACGTAGCATAGCTGCAGCGAAACCTTGCACCGGTTTATTTGACGTCGCCATCTTTTGATAGATCTTTTTTATGTGCATTGAAATTTATTAAAAGCGCAGCGCAAGGGTGCGCGTGCGCAGCGACAGCCGAGATTGACGCACCTGGCCCACGCGCGCGCCGAGAGAGGGACATGCACGCTGCGACGATGAGTTATACCTAATACATCATGAGTGAATCTCAATCTATCGCGCGTAGCCAACAATGTCTACAACCTTCATGAGCACTGTCAGTCTGTTATGAATAACGATAAAGTTAGAATCTGAGTTTAAGCGTGTAGTGCATATACCGTCTACTCATTGGCTCGATAGAGTGCAAATACATTTATTGTACACAGTGGAGCTAATCTGCGGCCATCAGCTAATTTTATAATTAGTTATATTATATAATTAGCGTCTAATTATAATTTTAACTCTCAATCATTTATAAGCATTTTCTTATTGATAACTGATGATTGAAATTTTGGCAACCGAATGCTTATCATTATATCATCTACAAAGCGTACAAAGTAACGATACATGCTTTGTTGTAAAAACTATGTTTATTTAAATGACTTGATCATTATCACAAGTAGTCCGCAACAGTGGTTACTGTTGGATATATCCAAGCCTATAGGTCTAATGCGCTTCATCGCATTCCACTAAATTAATTCTTGTGTCATGATACCGAGGTTCGACCGAGTTCAGCATTTTCCATAATTTTAAAGGACCTAACTAAATCACATAACATCTTTTCTTAATTATTCATCTTTCTTCATTACTCTGAGGTACGAATTGCCATTAGTTGTAGTGTAATGCAGCGACAGAAGGAGTTGAGCGTAATGTGGCGCAGTGTGGACGAGACGGCGGGTCAACTGGCGCAGCTCGTGTCGCGAGCAGAGCGGACTGTCGGCTCGCTATGTTGCGTGTACTGCACAGTGAGCTGCTCTGTGCGGCCATGTCACCCCGGCGACCGCCCAGCGCGCCGTTATTTAGGATTTATTTTTGCATATTACATCAGGTACGTGTAACAAATTTATATATATATATATATATATATTACTTAAAACTATAAATGCGATAATGGCTCTGTCAACTACAAACTGTGGCGATATGTGAGTTCATACAACTTCATCTTTAAGAAAACTTGTTTTTAATTAGATAACCGCGAGAGCTTATTTCAAATACACTAGATTTGTAATACTAATACCATGAGCGGTGACCACACATTAGTTATCAGAATAAAGAATTTTTACATACAATTTTTTTTTTGGCTGGTGTCAATGGAAATCATTTTCATAGGTATGTACATTAGTAAAGAAGAACTTAGGTCATCGTTTTGCGATGTTGCATGTTTGTTATGGCGGCAGTCTCAAGCGGAGAAATAGCACGACCCTACAGAAAACCGGCGTGAAGTACTACACGGCTTGCTTCTAGGTTTCGGTCGTTGATATCGTGGAACAAACCGACAAAAATACCTTTCCTCTTTTCTAGTCACACCGTCAACTATCAAGGCACATTTTTACCTTATCACGTTATTTCTAACATCTATTATTGAGAAAAAATATAAAACGTCAGGAAAAAAATCAACTGATAAAATACGAATGGAAAATATAAAGTTATTAAGCGCAATAGGTTTCGAGATTGGACTTAAAGAATGTGCTAAAACTTAAATTTTGTGGCTACGTAAGAAATTATTTACAACTTCATCGTTTCGAGCCATAAAAAGCGGGCGCGCGGTACAAACTGCATTCTTAATATAATAAAAAGCAACCAATCGAGCTTCACAATCGTATTAAGAATTTTTATCGACAAGTTAGCAACACATCGCGTTGTGTGTGTGCAGTATATTGTCGTATCAGTGAGATTAAGTCATTTTATTTATCACAAGCGTTTCCCGCGCCGTCACCCTATCGCGCCACATTTATTTTCCTCTCAAAACTTATAAACGAACAAGTTGTGGTTTAAAGTTTATTCACGGATTACCATAAGAATGAAGGTAAAATCGTACTGAATCGTATCAAAAAATAACATAAGAATGCTATACATCATACAGATTTTATTATATAACAATAAACATCTAATTATTCCATGCACGTTATATAATATTTTATTTGTTGCTTATGGCATTAGGCGTTAGGCGAACAGCAGACTATTTGTTTTACATTCTAACAATTACGTCCAAAAATTTTATTTTATTGGGTCCATTTTTTTTAATAGCTCTAGAATGACACCGGAGTATTCGCTATTTAATACGAATGCTTCAATCCATGTCATTCTATTATAATTATTAAAAATGCTGATATATGGTTGACAACTGACTGTTGACTGGTTTATTTACATCATGAATGAGTGTTGAGACGTGCACTTTTGAATTTTCCAGACTTTTAGACGATTTACCTATCACCGCCAAATGTGTTGACTATTAATCTACAAGTTCGCTATTTTTAGGTAAATTTAAATCAAGAAAAAAAACACGTAATATAGATCCACTATACGATACCTTTAGATGGTCGCAATAAAATAAGGAATTAAGCCCGGAAATTACCTATACACAATAACGTATGAAAAAGTTTAAAAAGAAGGCGATCCATTGTTTCGTAACATGCTGAGCAATCGTTTGCGTTAGGTGCACGGTGCACGGTGCACCGGCTGTCAGGAGGAAGTTACGATGTTAGTAATCACGTTTATTCCAAGAACGGTCGGCGATCAGAGGTCGGTTTCGGCGAGTCGGCTGTCGACAGTGCCTTTGTGCGAACATCGTCCGTGGCAGTTCAGAAACATTGCGGCCGGAACATTCGTGCGAGGCGATCGCGGTCGCTCTTTGCGCACATAAAGTGTCATTATGGTAACAGTACCTCATTGTTGTTTTCGGCGATGGCCGTCTCCCTATTTACCCCGCTCGGCTCGGCGTGAGCGCCGTGTTAAAGATTGTCGCGTCACGGCGCGTTATGACTGATATGGGTTACGACCGACTCTTGCGAAACTTTTACGAACCGGAATATCCGACGAAATATCGCTCGGTTTAATGGCCTTCGAATTTTAAGTGCCAAAGAAAAGTAAATCACTTTGACGTGTCTCGAACTTAAATTTGTGATTTGACGTGGATATGAATGTCCCGAACCATATTTCCGATAAATGAAGACGGTCGTCATGTAAATATGCCGTACGGTACACACGGCACCGTCATAATGCAGATGTATCATAAATGTATCGGTGTTATACTCGTATATGTACATGTATCGTATTATTCAAACGATATAGTATAAGATACGGTAACAGAAATGTGATTTATTCATCTGTACATATTATTTAACGTATCATCTAGATCCTGATCAAATAACAAATAAGTTTATAAATTTCTTATGCCGTATCCTAGTCGTCGTCATCGTTACAGCCCAAAGTTGTCCCAAGCTGGACGTAGGCCTCCATCGATCGCCACATAATTCCCTCGTGATTTGTCAAATAAGTATTAGCGATGTGCCTGCGCTAATTTTTTTAAATAATTACATTACATGTATATACGCCGTGACGTAACAAGTTCGTAAGCGGTTACATAATGCTTCTTTGTCATTGACCCGCACATAATGCCTACGTCTAGAGTTTTTGTTTCAATTAGTGTTTGTCACGCTCATTTAATTGATGCCAAACAGTTTTGTAACAACAACAAAAACGCCGATTGAAGTATAATATACTTTATTTACGCAACTTATTCATTTGGCATCACCTTGCGTTATTATGCAGTAAACAACGTGACTTTATTGTTACGCAAACCTTTTCATGTAATCATTACAACAAAGAAGACGATGTTTACTTAACACCTAGTATTTTTACTTAATTCAAAATTAGTGGAAACTACCAAAAATAGCAATGGCTATAAACACGTAATAATAAATTATGAGTTTTTATATTGTCTAAAAGAAAACACAGGTGTGCTTCGCTGCTTCGGGAATGTTGAAGCGATGAATCAAAGATGGTTGCCGAGATAAATTTGTACGATATGTGCGAAAGTGAAGTAGCCGACTAGTATGTTAAAAATTATGTATGAATGAAGAAGAAGCAAGAGAGGTGTGCCAGGACCAGCCTTTGATCGGTAGTTTTTGCGTCGAAGATTAACAAACGTCCATACATCCTCACAAACTTACACGTTTATGATATTAGTAGGATGTACAACAATTTCTTACCCATAAGATCTTTAACATTAGCTTTAGAAAGTGCAACGCATTCATCCTTTAGCCTGCTGCTGTAGTTATATGGATATAGGCAGCGACTTTCGATTAATTCATGCTTATATAGGTTGTTATTAGCATTGTTATTAGGCTATTGTTTGTGAAAGTATAAAACAATGATTATTGAAAATCATTATGAAGATGTCAGACAGTGATCAAAGTTTAATATGAAAACGTACGCTCGAACGGGCAAATATAATGGCTTTGATGATATGAAAGACAATGGGTTCCTGGGTGCAGCTTCGATGTTGACGAAAAGACGCTCGCTTTACCACTCGACTGGAGCTTGACTCGCTCCGCTGAGCTCCCGCCCGATGCGCTGTATAGACGGTACGGGCTAATGCCAGCGTATGTACCCTGTGGTCAGAGTGCTATTTGGGCGACATTTCTCTCGAGCCTTGATATATTTATTAACAATTCCTTTTTTATTTATTAATATGATACAAAATTATCCGTAAATCTTAAAACAAAGTAAAGGAATTAGCAGAATCAACAAAGAAGACTAACGTTTTGTCTTCTATTACGATCGCATATGAAAAATAATTGTTATAGCGAGTAATCCATTTTTGATTGGCTTATAATTAACATATACAACACATATACAAACGGCGAAAGTATCTATATGTCACTGACTTCCACCCAACCATGTACCAGTCCAGTCGTAGGTTTCGATAGCCCAGTGCGTACCTAATTGCTAATTTTATAGCTTACAACCTAACGTTAAATGACGTTTTAAAAGAACCATTGCGTTAAAAGTGTCCGATCCTTACGATTTAAAGTCTATAATGATTACTTGCGCATTTTGCTGCCATACGACGATTCACGTCCTATCAAATAATACACCTAAAGAACTAAGTGAAAAGCAAATAGGAAACTTATGTCCAGCAAAACACTTAAACAAAGGTAGATGGATGGCACTTTATCTGTTCGTTTCAGCCGACATCTGGTCACCGCTGAACGTAGGCCTCCCCATCGATCGCCACTAAGATCGGTCCCCTGCCACCCTCATGCAGTGCCGGTACCCTCAGTTTACTCTCTTGTTTCCTTAGAAATTTGCAATTTGAACGAATATACATATCGAAGGATGATAGAAACCATTTTCATAACCAATCAAAATAACAACTGCCTCTAACAAAAAAGTAGTAATACCAATTTAGTTTCACTGAAATCGACAGGTACTACAGGTATTAGTATCTAAGTAATTGAAAAACATGCGCCTTACCGTTTAACGTGATGTATTTAACGTAACGTAAAAGGTAACGTATTAAACTTAAATATCATAGCCGTCTAAATCCGGGTTTCGGTAATTTGATGTGGAACAGGTTATCCAGGTAAGGCCTGGCTTTGAATGGAGCTGTAGTCAGGGCTATAGAGGTGAGTCGTCACCTGCGGAACCCGTCGGCATTGTCGCCGCGAGTGAATGACGCCGCGGGGCCGCTGCGCCTCATTCAGCTCTAACAGACGAATTCACTTCACATGGAACGAACGATTTTTTGACGACCGGTTCTTGTTCTTCTGAGCAAGTTCATCCCTAGGACTTTTGTTTACTTAACGCGCACCTAAATAGCCGCCTTACAATTTCCATCGTGAACTATATCCTATGACAAACTTTAGTTTATTTTCGATGGTTACAACAATATTAGTACATTATTTATACTTACCGTATAAATTAATTAATTCAACTAAAAGTAATATCTAACATCTATATAAATATACGTGTGTTTACTTTAATATAATATACGTTAAGATCTAAAACTCTTGCATTAAAATTAAAATTGTACAAATAATAAGTAATGCATGTGGGTAACAAAAGTTGAAAGGCACAAAAGTACTTCATCCGACTAGCAGTTGCAGTTGTATTAACTCGCCGGATATAGCCGTATGACCGGAAACACTTGTTTGAACGCTCCGCAGGTACATTCTCGGTAGTTTAATACAAATACATAAGTCTGAGGAGCTCAGCGGGACCCTCCGAACACGTGCAAGCGTTGGCTCCGAAGTGATCCCCTCCTCGCGATCCGGATTTTATTGCGTCGTTCCTTACAAATGGAACTCGGAATGATTTTCATTGTGCAATAAATGAACTCGTTGACCCAGGGCACATCACTAGTACGAGCTTCGTTTTAAATTTGCTATTGTTAAAATTTAAGACGATGTTATCTTGACAGAATGGTTGTACATTCCATTTTGTTATTATTTGCTCTATCGAAGCGCCATTAGGGAATTGTCTATTAACATATTAGAAGAAACATGTTGCACGTTTAAAATGTCACAAACTTTCCAAGAACTTTGTCGTTGGATTTTATTGAGATTGCAAATGGCTAAATGCATTGGCAGTGATACTCCAATGTTTTATTTCTTCTTCGAAATCTTCTAAATAGTCTTCGTATAAAAGAGACTTTATAAAATATTTACAATAGATATGCTATTAAGGGGATACGCAAAGGCTTTATAGTTATGGTACACGACTTTATGACCGTGCATAGTTCACAGCAAAATGCATCTTAATAATCACAAATATGAGTCAAAAATTGAATGTATCGACAAATTTGAACCCAATGAACAGTGAATAGCGATATAGCTGAATATTGTGTTAATGAGAAAAACTTTACAGTCACGCTACAAAGCACCACAATTGTCGTTTCATTTCCAGCCACTCAGTTTCGATGTTAGGAATATTTTGCAGGTCTCGTAGTAGTCGACTTGGAAACCGTTAACAAAAAAGTTGTAGTTTTAACACATAGCTAACTGCCTCAAATGATAACTTACACGGGTAGTTTCTCCATACAAAAGTTGATCCCCCTACTTATGGCAATCTCGTCAACTGTCAAAAGACTGACAGTGACGCCAAAAGCGCGAACGTTACCCACATTAGAAAAGTTCATATGGTCGTTAAGTTTCCTTATTTTTCTTTAATAAGGACCTTCTCCAGACAATAACCAACACAAAAAAAATCTCCACCCTCCAGACAGCGGCGAATGGGCCGGCTCTACCGGTGAAATACTACAACCTCACAGAAAACAGGCGTGAAGTAGACCTACTCTGCGTATCGTCTGATGAGTGAGATGCCAGAGGCCTAATTCTAGCCGTCATAACTTTCCCATCCTTTGCTAATAAGAAAAGGGTGGGAAGAAGGGGAAGAGGACTTCATTTTCTGTTTCCTCCCCTGTACATTAAAGGTAGGCTAACCTTTGCTTGTTGCGGATGTCTATGGGTAGCGCTCACTTATAGGTGATCCGGTTGCTCGTTTGCCACCTTCTTTCATAAAAAAGACTTTGCGTATTTAGAAACTGAAAATGGTTATTTCCCTTTCCTACTCATCCCCTCCACCGTCAAGTCCTCGTCTCATTTCCATCTTTTTCTAAAATTAGGCCTCCGGCACCGCACTCGTCAGACGAAACGCAGAATACTCTACTTCACTCTTGTCTTCTGTGCGATGCCAATTCGTGCAACAGATGTTGTTGCGAGCTGTACCACTGTCAAAACTGTCTTCCACCTGTTCCACTTCTTTGCTGTTTACATTAATAGAAATTACTGTGTTACTTGAACATTTTTATAATTATAGATATAAGTGTTCAAATCAGTCAAAAGTATTTAAAGAAATGTCTTTACTGACCAGACTCGGAGTAGAGTGCGGTGTTATTATTTATATGTTGCAATAATACTTTGACACCATAAATATATTTAAACGCCGATGTATTGCACACACACTCGATGTGCTAAGGGTCTCTGTGTCATTTTATAAATTGAATCATTCAATCGGTGCAGTGAAGTATCAGATAAGGGTTTTAATGTAAGCCCAGGAACACGCTCGCAGAGCTCCAAATAGTTCCCGGCGAGAGGTGCAAAGTCTATTAATCAAACAATAGGCATTCCGTGAAACAGTGTGTCGACGAGATGCTCGATAAGGGTCCGGTAGCCGCGCAGTACAAACGACTCTCCGCTCGCGCCGCGCACTGACTCACGCCCCGCAACCATTACCTTTATACTCCAATGCTTCTGAATAATTGAACAAGTTATTTATAAGTTTCCTCTTTAGAAACGAATCGTGTGCGCGATCGTAGCCGGATGCTGCCACCCTTCGGAGGGCATGCCTTCACAAAGGCATTTAGTCTATTTAAAGACATTCCGGTCGACGCTCAGCGGCGCGGGTGCTCCGGCCTCCTCGCACGTGCGTCGAGTGTCCTGCGCTCGCCGACCTGTCAATTACTGTCACCCTCACCTATCGCGGCGCACCACGCCGCGACTGACGGCTGAACCCGTCGACGTTACTGTCGAGCGACGTCGAAAGTCGCTTTGTATTGCTACAGATTGTGTCTCTAATTTACCACTGATTGTGGGTGACTTGAATCTATATAGGAGTCTAGGGTAAACGAAATCAAAAGTTTCATATTTGTGGGATATCGTCGTATTCGTGTTTCAGTAAAATAATAATTCTTCGAAGAAAGAGGACTTATCAACAATCATGACAAGATATACAACCATAAGACGAACAATGACAATGGTCATCGTTTATAAGGGGCAGTGATGCGTAAATTATTGCGTTCGCATAAGACAAGGGCGGGCGCGGCGCCGCCGACCGCGGAGTCTAATGGCGCGAGCCTGCTTACACTCCATAACAAGTCCTTCGATCACGTATCACTGGGACAATCGGTACGTATCACTACACAACTTGTGCCACTCCCAACAGTCATACGGTACGTTATTCTATATACATATATATATATTGTAACATAGTTTGGAAAGATGGTAAATATCATAATAAATAATCATCGCCAATTATAATTGTCTTATAATTGTCATCATCATACTTTAGTGTAGACTAGTAGTTCATGTTAAGACTGCGCCCGCGCCGATCCGATCATTAAATTACAATATACATAATCAGTGTATAAGAACAATCATTACCAGTAGCGCGGCCGACTCGACTAGCAAGCCATCGTGGAGCTTCGTTGGTAATGTGGAGCCGTAATCTCTCCGCCGATATCCGTCTCGACCCCTCACCTGCCTGCCGTTTCCCGAGCGCGCCGCGCTCTCTTCCCGCAGCGCCTCTCTCACGCACCACATTCCGGTGACAACCCTCCCATTCGTCAAACGGAGCAATGACCTCAATAAGCACGCTCCCCTCATGAATTTCAAAATATCGGAACCATATGTTCCTGACCTTCCTTTATATTTTACTGAATGTATCGACAAATGGCTTTCGCTTCCTATTTAAATTACTCATGGCTTATTTTTACTTTTGTACCTTTTGTTATATATAAAGTCCGAAGATCAATTAAATTGAAACGATACACCAGGCCCACGAAGTTATGTAGGGCATATGACGTGTATCACGCCGATTTTAAAATCTTTTAAAATCCGACGTAAAAATTCAATACGAAGAATAAATATTAATTTGATTTAGTCGGCCATCATTTTAATTCACTTCTTTATACCATTATTTTGATCTACTGTGTTTTCTATCTATTTTTTTATCTTTATATCTATCTAATTAGCTTTTACTATAGTTACTTTTAAAAATCAAAAAGTCAAAAATAAATGAATATTAGTCTTAGTAAAAAAATCGGCTTCGTTACAACTAACAATAAACAATCAAGTCATGCAAGATGAAGTTGATAAACTAAGACGAAGAGAGGCACAAACAATAGTAACTGATCTAATTATTTAACCGACGAAGTAACAATAACTTATTCGATTCTAAGAATTCGCTGACATCGTTTCCGGCATCGATTACGTAAGTAAATCAATCGAGTTCAAATATCGCACAGGCCATCTCATTTTGTAGTCGAGACACTTGCATAATTGGACCGATTTGCACAGAGTGGCCGCATTAGCCATCGAGTTAGGAGAGTAAGCCGTTGCGCAAACAAACAA
The DNA here is from genome assembly GCA_029849275.1 of Papilio elwesi. NCBI lineage: Eukaryota > Metazoa > Arthropoda > Insecta > Lepidoptera > Papilionidae > Papilio > Papilio elwesi. The sequence continues at coordinate 6,638,396 of CM056687.1, read as the reverse complement.
TAATCGATGCTTTGCCGATGAAACAGTGAAATCGATGTTCCGCGGCCGGGTTACCGCATCGCTTGTTCTATATTTAATGGTTAGATTGATCCCTTATAATGAGAACTTCCATTAATTCGATTGCAACATTATTTATGTAACTGGGTGTTTTAGGTAACGACGACACTGTACCATAAACAAGTGGTTTCGAAATTCAGTGTACAAGAAAAAAACGACAAACATTTAACGTTCTCTATCGTAAATCTACAACTTGAACAAATAACAAAGATGATTTAGATTAAAGGACAAAATCTCTGTGCAGAAAAAAGTATGTCACATGCTGTCGGAGAGACTTGGCCTAGTTATTGAGTGCTTTGAATCCAAATTTGGAGATAGCGTATCGAATCTCAAGCATCAATAATTTGTATAAACAATTAGATAGATACCTCATATTTCACCACGTTAGCACAGATGATCTCAGCACCTGTCATGAGGGACAGTAATGGAAAATTTAAATGGCTGACTCCTACCAGTGAATTGGATTCAAATATACAAAAACCTTATTCATTGGTTGAATAAGTTTTTTATAAATTATCATTGCAGCACTTTTTTCGGATTTGTGTTTAGCTCATTAACTTATATGAATATAGTTGCAGTAGTAGCATATTCAGTTGTGCCAATGCAGAATTTAATTTACTTATAATAATATTTGTATCTCTATACAGTGTACGAACAAGTCATGAGAAAATCATACATAACGACGTACATACATTTATCTAGTCGACAATTTAGCTGTGTTCATGGCGTTCTATATGATCTTAAGTACTGCATTAAGTTGGGCGATGTCGCGTTGATTTAATCAAACCGCACAGGTCGATGCGGTCACGGGCCGGCCATAATTTCTCGCAGGCTATCGGCGACACGCACATGCAAAGCCCAGCTATTCGCATGTCATATTGAATCACATCAGCACGCCACTGGCCGCTTGTTCCTAATACGCGATTAGGAGTAATTAGATCAATACCCAGACAAGGTAATTAATTTTCTACGCAAACAAGTTCAGAATGAAAGGGTAATTATTTTATCGTTGATTTGCTTTATCTTGCCTCATCGCGTCTGCGTGCCTAATGAATTGTAACTTCGTACGTCGCTGTAAAAATGCTTTGTAATATTAACTGATTATTTATTCGGTGCTTTTTCAAACGTAAGCAAGTAAACGTAAGGCTATTTGTAACTTTGTCTTGGTTAGTATTTTACATCAAACTGTAGAAATATTTAGGTTTATCACTATTACAAAAATAACAATGAAGCATCGTTTTCATTGGTCTTAATATGACGAGGGTTAAAGTGGGCTGAAGCGATTTATAAATTCCTTAACCCAGGTAGATAAGTAGTGTAATTCAACAAATGTGAAAACAGATAATATGCGAGGATGTAATCCCTTCCCAATCCCCTCTTCTTCTATTTTTATTCTCTTTTCCTTTCCACTTCTACACAAGAAGGCTATCAACACATTCGTAACTCTTGTCATTCCTGCGGTTGTTCATGTTGAGGTCACGTAACATCAGGGACCCGTTTGCTCTTTCTGCTACAATAATGTATAGTTACTGTTACAGTTCACATGGTTACCAACCAGGCTAGCTGCATTTAGAATGCAAATATATTTAATATGCTAACAAGGATAAGTATTTACCAAACCACGCTTTAAAGAAACATCCAATGATAAGAGATTTGGCATCCGTACCTACATATTCTACTATTCAGGCATTCTAAGAACGCTACATCGTGTCAAGATCAGGAGCGTTTCGTGTTCACTGCTCGTTATCCTCCCGCGAGCAAACTGAACAATTGCGAAACAATTTGCGCAAAATGTATATTAGCTTTGCATTTGGGATGTGTGCGCTGCGAAGTCGGTACCTGCGGCGTGCAGCGTGCAGCGCGGGCGACAGTCGGCCACCCAGCGCGTCTCATCCAACAAAGGCTCGCCCGTGAACCCATTCACGCGATCTCCGAGCCAACTCCAATAAGTTAACCGCATTCCCTGGCTGGTAGTGCACCACTGTCCGACACCGCGCCATCTAACTCAGTGTACATGGACACTGGACCAACTGCTGGCCCAACATTCACGAACATCCAGCGTTATTTAGCACTGCAACTTAAAGCCGCCGAGATAACAAAATGAAGCCCTTATAATCGCTACACGCGAGCCTCTCTAACATATACAAGAAATTTATGTGACGGCTGTCCGCACGGGGACCGTAAAACATGGCGAGGCTAATTCAACAGCGTCTCGGTCTCGTCTACATAATGTGGAGCAGTGTACAAGACAACGAGGTTATAAGTGCTACAGAACATTTTATTGAAATTCATATAATTTGCATTAGAGAACCTAGCGAAAGCGAACAAACACGAACATATGTATGTGCTTAATGCCCACAAACATGCACGCACTAAGCGTGGCAACATAAAGAGTTAATTTCTTTAGAAGAATGAGTATCTCCCGAGGTACAGGTCCTTAGGTCTCGTTTACCTAGTTAAGGAGACAGAGGCCCATAAAATTGCAAATGATTTTGGAGTTTTCACCACCTTTATTAAGGTTGTTTTATTCTTATTTTAAAAAAGCACGGTGTATACCAAAATAAATTGGATTCAAGGCGAGGAAGACTTATTATGACGTGGCGTATCAAGTGTGGTTGGTCACTTCAGTGCATATCAAAATCACACTAGGCTTAGGTTATTGTATGTAACGTTAAAGTCATAGATGTGAGTATCAATGAGCACCCGCTCGGTTAGTAAATGGTTTCTTGTTTAAATCAGCGTCGTATTGTTGGATCATCAATTATTATATTAATACGTTACACTTAGAACTGCTTAATTATATATTTTAAAGTACTGAAATTAGTGGGAAGGTAGGTGCTGTAACGTACGTTTTTTACTTGTTGGTATTTGTTGATTCAATTGAAGACATTTCGATAGTTAGATAATTATTAAAGCCTAGGGCACAGTTATGAATCAGCAATAATATACAACTGAGTTGTAAACTTAAACTATTTTGAATTGTTACATTGAAGCAGCATGGCGCTGTGTCTGACAAATAAACTATACAAATATAATTTCTGTTGTCTTTATACTCATAGGCAACCGGTACTATGAGTCAGACGTGATTGTCTAATTCAGTCGTACCGAGCGTGTCGCGGTCACAACTCACAACTCATTTCGTTTCAAGTTCCTTCAACGAAATAAATGAATTACGCTTGGACTTAGTAACAAATGAAATCGGGAGACTGCACAAATTAAAAAAGTTCCTTTACAAAAAGATCGCACAGCATTTTTCCTCAGGAGTAAGATGATTATTAATATCAGTTTAGCTTGACCCTCTCGCATCTTCTAGTATGTTTTCAGTAATTGAAATTATAAATAATAAAAATAATAGGAGCAGTGGTGGCTCTGTGGTTTAGTCCCTGACTTACATACTGTAGGTTGCGGGTTCGAACCCCGGCAGGCGCTTTTCTATGTGTAATTTATTTCATCACCACTGCTCCAAAAACGGTGAATGAAAACATCGTGAGGACACCTGTATGTTTTGAGAACCACAAAATTCGAAGACATGTGACATCTACCAATCCGCACGGATTACGGCTCATTCTCTCTCTCAGAGAGGAGGCCTGTGTCCCTGCAGTGGGAAACATTGTAGAAAAAGGCTGATTTTATTAATAATTGAAAATATATACGTGTTGCATTATTCACTTTTCCTCCTAAAATACCCACAAAAGCACACGGCAAAGTACGTACTTTGCCGTGTGCTTTTGCTTTTACCGAAGATATACCTTGCATAAATATTATTTTACTTTCTTAAATTTCAACCTTTCTTGAGTCTTCAATATTAAAACCAATTAATATTACGCCGAATATCAAACATTTAAATATTTTCAAATGATGGGTTTATTAATGTTCTCACGCACAATGTTCCATTCTAAGCATAACCCAACTCGAGCTGTAATTGAAAAGCGACGAATTCAAAAGAGGCCATTGCGCGTCACCTAACCTAGTAGATAATCGCGGGACATGTACCTGTTGCGTTGCGCGCTCCTTTCATGGAATATTCTTCTTGTTATAGAGAGCACACGACACAATGCGGGTTTATCTGGACGCATTATGAGGAGCATCTCCGCTCCCAGATGGCGCGATAGTGCCCGTCGCCGAGGAACAAAAGTGTACGCCGAGGCGCGTCGCATCACGAGGCGGCGCGACCGAGGCGAGGCGCGGGCGGCCGCGTAAGGTGATCTCGAACTAACCTGACCTTTGTGCCCCGCAGCCGACCGCGGTCGATCCTCTTTGTCTCGATGCCCGCTTGTCACCGACCGCTCCACTACGAATTTTGTTGTCTTTCTCCGAAAGAAAGTCGGTTGAGATATCGACGTAAGCATTGTTCCCTTTCGAGATAATTCAATATAATGCTGCTGTCTATCGAATGCCATTTTTATTTAGCATTAGAATGGGCGTCATTGTGCTCGTTGTGAACGCTTCGCGGCGAGCAGGTGTGTGTCTTCAGCGCTTTCATCTTTTTAGGTTACGACGCTTTGTTAGCATCATTGCTTATTTTTTATTAAGTGAATTTTCTTAAGTGAACCTACTACTACAGTACAATGTTATATACTACTTATTTCCTTAAAAATAAATATTTAAATAGAGACATTTGTTCTTCTCGTGAAGTGGACAGAGAACAGGTTTCAAACTAATTAGACCTTAATATATTAGATGTGTGACGATAAGTATTTTGGTGTGTTGTACCGGATATTGTTTTCAGAGGGAAAGCTCCAAGTTTGATGGGCTCAAGAATATCTGAAAGATAGGTCTGTAGACTAATAATAATAATAAAAAATAAGCGTTTCGTGGTCTCGGCATAACGAAACATAAAATGTGATGTTTCAAAGCAAACAGTGCTTGCTTTGTTTTTGTAATGTCATTAAAAACATCGACACAGAATTAACAACCAGATGGACTTCCAACACTTGTCTCGAGGTTAATCGTATAAAACCGATTTTGGCTTGTGATAGTTTACTAAAACTTCTGGGAAAACGAAGTCATTTCTAAAATATCTTCTTAGTGTTGAAGTTAGTTCTAAAGTCTTTGAGTCACAGCACCAGACTACTTCATGATTATAATATGCGATCGGTATTTAAGACGGCCACTTATTACATAATAGTTAAAAATGTTACGACATTCATCGCCTCGGAGAATATATCTCACCTAATAACAACAAACTTGTAAATCGAGAACATACTATTAACACATCAATAGGATAGAAAGCGTTTCGTTGGCGATGATTGTAAGGGAGTTAGTGTGTTACTGTGAACAATAAAAGGTATAAAATTCCTCTTTAGATTATCATACATTTGGTCACCCGTTTCAAATGAGCGGAAAGAGCGGAGATGTGTCATCGAAAATCACTATAGCGAGCGACATGTTTGTCAAATGTAAGACTTTGTGCGGCCGTGTGATCGGCGCAGTAATTCGTGGACGCGCATCCGAATAAAGGCTTATTAACTTCATTCATATGCTTATGAGGCGAGCCTTTACATTCTTAGAGCAAATCGATGCATTATACTTATATATGCGAGGCGAGGCGAGGCAATCAGTTGCTAGGTAATCATTAAAAAACGTATATCTCATTTATACAGCAATACATATGTATTTCATAGATCTACAAATATTTACACGCCTCCACTTGTGTTCCACTGTCAAAATGAACAAAACTAGAGAAAGTTGTAGAAAATGTAAAAAACCTTCTTAATTATATTTTTTTATTATTGCCTGGCGACACCAACGCTATTAAGTTAAAACTATAGCGATAAATTATTAAAAGCAGGTAATAATCGTATCGAAGTGAGCAACACAGATGACGCTTTTGGCCACCGGCTACTGAGACAGGTCGGGCCAGCCAGATGGACCAATTTCGGACGGTGTCACCTAGTTTATCCTTGCCCTTAACGATTAATAACGGAGCTAGGGAGGCGGTCAGCTGGCGTACTTTTTGTGGCGCACCGTTGATCTGTTGGCCGGCAGCTTGGGTAGTTTGCTGACACCCATATGTCCCTTGGTTTACGCGAACCGCCCTTAAATGCTACTATTAATGAATTAAGAAAAGATACCTTTATTAACTAATCTAATCATAACCACTTATTTAAAATTTAAAAGGTCGTAAAAGTAAAATAAAACAAAAAACCCAGTGTCTTGTCTGTGGTTGTCTGACTAATGTAGCCATTTTACACATTTAACATACTAATATGGTTTTATAGTACTTTTACTTTCCTATGAAATACGAAATTTTAAAAAGAAATCGCGAACATAACCAATACCGATACAGTAACCGATGCGACAACTTTTCCACGATGATTGTGGTAGTCAGGATAAAGTGCTCTGTAAATATTTACATAAAACATTGTACCATTAAATTCCAAGATATTAAATAAATTATTATATAGTTGAAGGTCATCGCAGCGATAACTGTCGTAATCGATTATTTAAATCTTTGCTTGGGTTCTCAAAGAGTCCACGTTATGTAAGCTTGATTTACTTGCTTAATATTTACATCCTTTATCAAATGCACAAAGCTAACAAATATTTCTAGCTGCGGAAGAGATGTTGGCAAATATTATGAGCCAGTCAACAAGTGCAAAAGTCTCCCAAAAAACATGTAGAACTACATCAACTACAATCAATTGCCATGTTTTAATGATTAATACGAAAATGTTATAGTAGAATACTTTCGAATACTTGTCACGCGCCGTTCCTGTTTGATTACCAGCTAAAGCACTTGTATAAACGACTTGATCTCGTTGTCTTCTCTGTGCATTGCATCGTCTTTACGGCTGGATACGGCTGACAACCCTCTGGCGTACTTATTGTAGCTAAACACTATAAGCATATTAGATGCTGATGTATGCTTTTGTTCATATCAGTAACAGAGAGAGATCATCATAACGGTTATATTTTATTATAAATTATCGAATCATCATCATCATCGTCATCATCTCCCTGTCCTTTTCCCACTCATGTGGGCTCGGCATAGTATGATTGTAGACCGTACTGTATAGGTTTTGGCTACAGTTCTTACGGCCAGCCGCCTGCCTGACGCCAACCCTTCTCGGGAAAAATATAAATTATCTAATCCTAAATGAAAAATATGAAAATGTACCTATTCCTATAATTATAAATAATGTGTACGTAGAAACAGATCTGATTGACTCGACCTTATCAGAACGAATCAGTTTAGTCCAAAACATACGATGTGTTTGTAATATGATGTAGTCGGAGCCAACAGTACTATAATAAGAGCAACAACAAATTTACTAAGAAGTCAATTGAAAACTTCATAAACTGAGAAATAAAGTGCAGCCAGGAATTCAAAAAAGTGCAAATAATAAGATATTTGAATGAATGGTATTGGAGACAGAGGGCCGGTACCTGCGCACGGCGGCGGCGCGCGGCGGCGGCAGCGACGCGCAAGGTATTACACGAATGTGTAATCAGAGAGTTTATTGATCACGCTAAGATTAACTCCAGCTTACATTGTCTGACTTGGCACGTCTTAAATTTTCCCTTTTTGTGCCAATAACTTAAGGAATTCACGAATTAATTTTTTTCTCCGCCTTTATGAATGTCGCCGTTTATCACATCAGTGTAAGAATTATTGATTCTTATGTTGCGGTTTCGTAACCTCTTTTCCGTTTTATTGTCGTTTTTCACGACTATATCTTGTGCCCAAAAATAGAATATATTTATGTGCTTCATAAATTCATAAAGCAATGAAAAAACAATAAAGAAATAATAATACTATATATCATTATACATATATATACGCAATCCTTACTCGTATATATCATAATATGCAGAAGATAACGATAATAAATTAACGCTTCATATGAATACCAATGATTTTTCTAAAGGATTACGTATAAGATCATTGTTGTCATTAGCTTGACCACTAAGAAGGACAGCCTGTTGTATTGAAAATGCAATATACTAACTACTTGATCATTTAGTCCTAGTAAGTACTCCTGTAAACTTTCTGTACACTACTTATATGACTGTCTGAACTATACATTTATTTTCGTGGTGCTGTTACTGGTGTTGGTGCTGGTATATGTGTGTGTGGTGCTATACATTACAAACACTCTCCATGTTCATTTCTTTCAAATTTCTTTCATTTAAATCGTTAAATTTTTCTTCCAAACACCGTAAGTATTTTTTTTTCACACAATCATCTTGCAATAATTCCACTTTAATACGTTCTACTGGGGTAGTAGATGCAGGTGTTCGGTGGCGCCAACGCTTGAACAAGCCCTTTATCAGGCATAACACCAGATAATGGTCGGTTGGTTGGAACCCCGATAAGCCCTCGCATCTACTACCGCGCTTTTCAGTCTTTCATCCACAACTACAAAATCAATTATGCTTCTGTTTGCCCTCTTTCCATATGAATCTTTTTGTGGCAGAACAAGGTATTTTCCACAATAAGATTCTTTTCCAAACACATCGCGAGAAGCCTTTCGCTATTCTCATTTACACATCCATCACCAAACATTCCCATTACATTCTCATACCCTGTCCTTTTTACACCATCCCTGCCATTAAAATCTCCTAACAAAATGATTCTTTAATTTGTCCCAGCACTCTCTAAAGTTACTCTTACATTCTGACAAAACTCCTCTCGGATATTAGCAGGATTAGACATATCTGGAGCATAAGCTCCCACGACGAATAGCCTTTCTAACCCCATTTTTAACCTTAGCCAGAGAAGTCTTGGACTTACGCACTCAAAATCTTTCACACATTTACTCATCCTCTCAGAAAGAATAATCCCTACACCTTGACATGCTCTCTCGCACTCGTCAACACCTGACCAGTACGAGGTAAGCGTGCCATGTATGGTAATATCCTTTCCCTTTCTCTTCGTCTCACTGATGCACAATACGTCTATACCTATTGCAAATGCAAGAGGTATAGACGTGTGAAAGCCTGTGAAGTGTATGAGTTGATAAATATCAACTCATACACTTCATCGGCTTTCACGTTCATTCCTCCACAAATATTCAGGGTGGCCAAACGGGCCTCCTCAATCCACTTATCGCCCCTCCGGGAGACGGAGCATGACGGGTGGCAAGCCGCGTCGCCGAATTGTCTCCCGGAGATTATTAATGTATGTTATAAAACACTTAACATTATTTTAATAATATGGTAATAATAAAAAAAAATATATAATAGACGACACACAATCGCAATAAAAATATAAAAATAGGTTTAGAGTTACAAAAAACAGTCTTTAAAAGCGAACGTATTCAGTTGGATGCTCAGCCTATGGTGCTGTTATTTCTTCGGCATCCGGTCCTCTGGATTAGTACTAGTCCTTACTGTTATTGCTTGTCGCTGAACCAATACTACTTTTCCCCTCCATGCTTTATTTGTCAAGGACGAAATTATAAAATTCATGTAAATAATTTGTTCACAAAGGAAAGTTAAGCCGGGCACAAAGCAGCCGATACTGTCGATTATCGCAACTTTTTAATAATTAATCGCTAGTAATCGCTACGGTAAAATTGTAATCAAATCAATGTATTAAGGTGGTACGAAGTTCACCGGGTTATATAGTAGTTTATATAATTGGTGAGGTTGATTTTCGCCCATGTCTTTCTGATGTGTGAATAACTCATACTACCATTACACAAGAGTAGTAATAATAAGTGGATTCGATAATTGCATCAACGACCCACATATTCACACGCTTCAGGCTGCAGCTGAGCGTGGCTCCCATGACTTTTTAAACAAATTATTGAAATCATCGGCGATGCGATGCCGGGGGCATGCGCAAGCGCATCCTGCACGCGCGCGACACGCGGCGGAAGTGCCCGCCGCCCGCCGACACGCTCCTGACCTTCGCGAATGTTTGTGTATCTCCCGCTCAATATGCCACATAAATAAACTCGACATTGGACTATCGTCACACTTCCGGCGGCGCGACTCTTCGCTCTGTATTGTTATTATTGTCTTACACGACATTACGTTATTCACGGGTAATATAATCATAACAATACAAAATAACTTTTTTTTATATTATATCATAGTACTAGGTGGCAAACGAGCAAGCGGTTCACCCGATGTTAAGTGATCGCTACCGATAGACATCTGGAACTAAGTAATGAGTTGCAGATGCGTTGCCCACCTTTAATGGACAGAGGAGAGGACAAACAGAAAATGGCGATTTCCGAATCCTATACATCCCCTTCACCGTGAAGTTTTCTTCCCCTTCCCATCCTTTCCTTCTAAGAAAAGGGTGAGAAGGGGGAGAGAACTAGAATTAGGCCTTAGGTTTGTTACCGCTAATCTCAGAAACGGCTTTACGAATTTGGGTGCGGTTTTCACTAATGTATTGTGGTGGGCTTCACTTAACATTTAGCGTTTGTTTTATCTCAATCGGCTTATAAACAAAACAGTTATATCAATTTAACGGACCATGTCGAACACTTGTTCGATACAAGTACTATAAAATGGCTGTTTTAGTTGAATAGGTTGAAATTTTAGTAAACTATATATAATGATCTCTAAAATGATAATGATTGAAAGTTATAAAGTTCAAAACAGGACAGTTTCGGCTGGACACACTGTGCATTGAGATATTCATAGCACACGCACGTATTATTTCGGAGATGCACGGCTCCCCCCGGTCGCTTTATTCGGTAACGCAGTATTTACATATATAGACGATTTTAGAAATTAGGTAGGTATTCTTATGTAATATGTTTTGTTAGGTTAGATTAGTAGCTTATAATTCCCGAAGGGGATTGGCGTTAGGCAGGCGGCCGGCCGTAAAATGTGTTCCCAGACCCCTTATAGTATGTGCTACGGTCATACTGTGTCGACCCCACATGCGCGGGCAAAGGGCAGGGAGATGAGGATGAGGTTAGGGTATACTACCCTAAGTAGGTAATATCATCAGTAAAATTTCAGGGCGGGTGAAACCGCGGGGCACAGCTAGTTATTAATATGTTTCCTCGTCGTAGGGTCGCAGAGGATTGAAATTGAGTACTCTCTGTCAGTGAAATTGGCTCGTAACTATTTTCCCCGTTGTTTCTCCTCCGCCGTCTGCTGCTATCACTCTTCCAGTGAGTCATGATCTTCATAACTCTATGATTGACAGTCGCAAGTTTTCATCAGGAAGTTGCGTTGCGTTGTGTTAATGCGAGCTTATTTCTTAAGTTCAAAAGCCACGACATAGCACACCTGTTGTATCATAATTGCCATTTGAATGTTTGCTCGGCGTCCTGCATTCGCCGGTCGTCTTTCACCGGATTTTTATTGCGGCTCAGTCTATAAAGATAGCCGTACTAGTTGTAATGATACAGATCTCATCATGATCCCGGGCTCAGACTTTGTTGCTAAACCGAAACGTTTACGGAATTGTAACAAGAAAAATTATTCAGTTTGATATTTTATTGTGAATTATTTTCATTGTAAGCGCAAAATGTTGCTTAAAAGAATCTACGGCTTTAGTGGTTCGGTCATGTTGAAAAGAGAAAAATATGTGTTTCGAAAGTCAGTGGTAGTGTTAGTAGGGGTCCTAGGCGGGCTGATACCGATCACGTTAATGACACATGTTTCTATGAAACAAGGAAGCAAACAAGCAGGCGGGCCATTTGATATTAAGAAATCGCTACACACAGGCATTCGGCAACAAACAAATGAGTCGCAAATGCGTTGCCTACCTTTAATGGACACAGGAGGAGCAATTTCCTTCTCCCCATCCTATCCTTATTAGGAAAGTATGGGAAAAGGCTGAATTGAGGTATCCGGCACCTCACTTATCAGACGAAATGCGTAATAGTTCTACTAACACTATGCCTATGTTGTAAAGAAAGGCGGTATTAAAAGTACCCGTAACCAATAAGGGTGTATGTTTAGATGTACGAGTGTAAAAGAAGCGGGATTTTCAATGGCTTATTTTTGGCCTGGCACCGAGGTGTGCTGTAACTGTATTAAAACTAAATCGGTAATCACAGCATACCCCTCGGGGTGACGGGCGTGAGCATATTTATTAACAAATTCTTATCGTTTTATTAATGATCAAACTCCTTTCCCGCCTCAATACTTTAACGCAGGTGTCATAACCATCCAATAAGTAAGGCTTGTAAGTATGTCATCAATCTGGTAGGTCTTGGTCAAAAATTGGCCAATAAGTTCATCTAGCAACTGTCGTATCTGTCCACCGAGCTACGAAGCAGGCTATTATATACATATATCATTGTATTTTTAATTTATTATATATTATATAATAAAACTGACAGTAACCGAGTGCTCTTTAGGTATAATCTCGTATAATAAAATGACATCCGCTATTAAATATTAAACGGAGTTACATTTTTTTTCGAGCTTAACACCTATCACGTATTTGCATAGGCAGTGTTGACAAGGCCAGCCGGCTAGATAACGGGGGCAGGTTGAGGCTTATCTTGCGCGGATGTTCGCGTCGCTCGGACGTGCGCTATCGGACCGCCTCGGTATCTCAGCCCTGATCTTCGCGGCGATATCGGTCACCGCGTGAGTGTGCCGCGGACACATAATGCAAGCTAGCCACTATTGTGCTGGATTTTTATTGTATTCATTTGATGCAGCTTGTCAATTTCACCTCTGAGTCTTTGAACACGTATCATTATTTATTGTGTTAAATTTAAAATGCTCAAAAATAACTCATAGAATAATAACTCCATTTTCTGACCTAAACAAGACATATTCAAACATTTGCTCTCACAAAGAATACCTAGCAGAACGTTATTCTAATGCGGTAGACAGAAAAAGAAGGCTCAATTTGCGCATTTGTCATGGAAAATGATTTCAAAAGCTCTGCTTCGAATATAAATCCAACGCAGAATTAGCGCCATAACAATCCCAGGTGTAGCCTCTGTGCATTTCGGAATGACGGTTGACGCGACTTTGAGTCTACAATTCTTCGACCTCTGGAATCATATATATTTTTTCTTAATAATGAATGATATCTATGTCATTGTCTCTTTAGATGTATTATCACATTTTCAGTGCTGTGGAGGGACAATGCTTGCTAGTCGCGTTGCGTATGTTGAAAACATTTCAGTTTACTTGCCAATGTCAACAATTAGTTTAGGCAACATGAATAACATCATCACTAAGCAAGATCATCTCCTTATTATTTGTACCGACTCATGCAGAAAATGATCATGTACCTAGTGCAATTAGCTCTTATATTATTGAGGTGCATCCGTTGGCAGTTATAACTGATTAAATCAATGACTTGATTCAACCAGTTATTGCTGCAAATGGATGTAACTTTTGACAATCTCGGTATAAAGTTAAAGCATTCACGAAGCATAATATGTCCTCATGAAAGTGCAATGGATCATTGGATGGACTCAACAGTAAATTAATAATGGAACGTGCTTTACTGGCGAATATTTAATGGCTGTTGTAGATAATATCCTAAATATAGCGATCGTCCCTTGGTGTTTCACTCGATACGATACTCGAACAAAAATAAATCCATGTGCCGTATATTATGCGATCGAGTTGTTTTTATCCTTGAAAGAAACATAAAGACTGCACTAACAAACTCTTTTTAACTTGAATCCCACAATACAATTGTTCATTCGTAAGTCGCGAACAATAACCTGTTGGAGAGCGTTGTCTGATTTTTTCCTCCAATATCTTGCTTCGTTCGTATTCAAAAAGCCTAATGGAATTTCGCATTACGCAATTCGTGGTATTTTGTAGGGAGCAGAATGTGGATAAAATCAACGGCGCACTAAATCACACATACCCGCCGCTATATACGGTAAAATGGTAATGTTTATGTTTCGTATTTTCGTGAAGAGACAAAGCATCCCAGGCGCATTTTATTTTCGTAACAAATTAGACGACTTTTGAAGGTCTATGGTGCATGTGGGCTCACTTTCAGTTGCGCACGCACGTTTGCGCGGCGCAGGTAGAGTCGGGATGCGCACATAAATCGCCGCGGTGCCCGTGTCGACACCCACGAGCGCCGGCGTGCAGCGCCGAGCCGCGGCCTCTTGGCATATCTGAATCTGTACACACGCGGCGGCTCACTTCGGCGGCTTCCCGATATGGACAAAAATTGAAACACGGAAAGTACATATCTGAGTAGGTCCCAGCCTACACATAACGTTTCGTGCTTTCTTTATGTTCATCCTTTGTATGGGAAATAAAATAAGATCTTGGCGGTAATTTAAATTCCTTTCGCGTCTGGTCTTAACGAACAATTCGATAAGCGAATCGACTTTAATGATAACTGTTTATTTTTACGATAAATTCATGAATCTGTTTACAAAAGTAAACAGATTTATATTGCAGTTCGTGAATAAAACGTAAGTCCTTGTGAAGGTAAAAAGGTCCTTACAATGTAAAAGAAGAGATGTTTCGTTGTCCTTTGTGCGAGTCAGCTGGGATTCGATAAACAGACCTTAAATCTATAGCTCGGACAAAACAACAAGCACTCACAATACAATACATTTCTCTGAAGACACAATTAACAAAACATAAAGACTAGATAGATAAAGCGTCGATTTTTCTAAGTCGGTGCGTTTTAATCAGTGATAGATATAGAAAAAAAATATATTTCGCGGTAAGCTGAGTTGCATCGCATTCGCAAGTGAGGTGAATGGTTACTGAGTAGAGTACAATTTAAGATTTCTGCGCATCTTTTACCTGCAGACGTATCACGTAATCCCACGGTCTCGGCGCCTCAACAGGTGTGCACCTGAGAGTGAACGAGTTTTTTCATCGAGCACCGACGTACAATCGAACAACGTGCCCGCTGCTATTGACGAGCCATGCTCCGGATCATTCATCCTTGGACATGGAATGCTTTTATGTTTGTTGATGAAACTCGTCCCTGTTTTTTTATCTCTTTCGAATATTTTAGCCACGAAGCAAACATAGTTAACATAAATATAGTATTTAGTATGTGATATTAGTGTTAGTCCTAGTAGTAGAGCTGTAAAGTAGAGGCATATATTCTATAGACTTCTTGGTCAATCTTGGTCAATCTCCTTTCCATCTTCCATCTGCAGTTTTTCGAGCTGTTGCAGACCACTGCTAAACATTATGACCTATTTTCACTAGTCACATAACAGAGAGTTGGTGGTCTTATCCCCTATATTTTTTTATAAATTTACTGCGTTATTCGGGATTTATGTGCATTTTTGTCTCAGCTTATAGCAGTCTTAAAACATGAGGTGAACAAGACCTGATGGTAAGCAATAAGTTTACCTCATGCTAAGTAAGAAGTTTACTTCATGGTAAGCAATAAGTTTACCTCATGGTAAGTAATAAGTTTACCTCATGGTAAGCAATAAGTTTACCTCATGTTAAGCAATAAGTATACCTCATGGTAAGCAATTATTTTACCTCATGGTAAGCAATAAGTTTATCTCATGGTAAGCAATTATTTTACCTCATGGTAAGCAATAAGTTTATCTCATGGTAAGCAATAAGTTTATCTCATGGTAAGCAATAAGTTTACCTTATGGTAAACAATAATTTTTCTTCATGATAAGCAATAAGTATACCTCATGATACGCAATAAGTTTATCTCATGGTAAGCAATAAGCTTACCTCATGATAAGAAATAAGTTTACCTCATGGTAAGTAATAAGTTTACCTCATGGTAAGCAATAAGTTTATCTGATAGAAGCAATAAGCTGATGACGATGATATAGCTCTGGGCAAGTGCAGTATTGTTCAAATTAGCGTCCCAATTCTACAAGGAACCTCGTATTATTAGTACGTTATCTCAGGAAGTGAATCTCAGGAAATCAAGGCCATCAATATAACATAATTTGTTTAGAACAATTGTTATATGTGAACTCCATCTTCGTCCACTAAAAGGAATACAAAGTAATGTCAGACGAATATAATTATCTTCTTTGTATTCACATAGTAACACACTAACCGGGTACATTGACATTTGTAACAGGAGATACGAAATGTTACGTCAACTGTTCATCCATTGTTTTGACGTTATTACATATATTATGCTTCGTCCGTAAATATTTAAGACGAGTCAGCACAGCACACGCGACCGCTCGCTCTGTGCATATCAGAACTGTCGCAGTTACGTGTTGAAACTATTCTAAAATAAAGCATTACATGACTTTAAATTGAAACCAACGTACTGAAGAAAATAATGATTCTTTTTTACATGTCAGGGATATCGCTTTTATGCGAATAACAATTTACTAGTAGATAATTCTAGATGAGATAGAATTCGGACAACACTTTTTATTAGATTGGGTTTATGTAATAAATATATTGTCTTTTATTATATATATTATACAAAAAAATATCATTTTTGAATAAAATGACGTGAATTTTATCACATCCTAAATTGTAGGTGTTTCGATAGTAAGACTATGAGGTTGTCACACAAAAATATCTTGTTTAAATCTTTGTAAATGTGAATTAATTAAATTATAATTAATAATTTTAGCATTATAATTACCACAATACTGTATGTACATATGAAATTTAAATGTATTTACTACTAAATAATTCCGCTTTCCGATGGTATTCTGTCAGCTTTGAGGACGTGTGTAAAATTTCTAATGGCAAGAAGTCATTGCAAGTTAAACATTCAACAAAAGTTCTCAATTACATGACATTGAGTTTTCCAAGTGTCTCATAGCGTATGAAAGCCACCATGTTATCTGGCGTACATTTTTTTGAGGTTATGGAGGCATCACGACAATCTTACATTAACCTTGAATGTTTTGGACGCGATAGGTGTTCGTTATATTTATTCCCAGCTATTTACATTTACACAAGGATCTGCGTTATATCTTGAACAAACAAACCGACAAGTCGTACTATTAGCTTTATACCATTTTATCGATAAATTTGTTTTTGATTTACACTATCCGTAAAGATAAACCTGCCCGTAACCTTGATCTGAAACGAATAAATATCGAAAACGTAAGTAAAAACGTCTAACTTGATACCATGGCCTTCGTTGTGTGCAACATTTTTGGTGTCCGATCACTTTCCCACAGCACTTTTATTCATAAAACGACCAGGTGCTTGGGTAATAAGCCGTTTTTACGTAACTTTGTACCTGAATTTCTTCATATTTGTTATTATAACGCGATGGAACACAATTGGAGCACTAGGAAAGGATTTTTCTAAATTCATCTTCCATCCATCAGAAGTTTGTATGGAGAAATAACTTTTAACCAACAAAGATGATTCAGATCTATGTGATCAATCACATTAAATAAATTAAATAGCACGGCAAGTGAAATCGCGGGATTCAGCTTGTTATCAATGGAAGTAGCTAAATAGTTTCACCGAGAAACAAAGCTGTATTTAAATATTTATCCGTAACATTATTTAGCTTTGAAATATAGCTATTTAAGGTATTGAGAACCTGGAAATTTTATAACTTTTTAATAAGTTTCCGTAAAAACAAACTATCTAAAGACGTCCTACATTTGTATGCTTGAGCCGTATGAGTGAGTGAAATTTGCGGCTATCATCCATTCACGTCAAGTGCAAATAAATGAATGAGACCAGTCATTTTATTTCGTAGAGAAGGCAAGTGTGTAGTTGTTGATACATTGATTTAGTCGCGCATTGTGTTGTGGTGGCGACGTCGGGCGGCAGGGAGCGAGTGCTCGGCGCACCGCTATCGACGCCCGATCGGATCGTGTTAATTACTTTCATTAGGGGCAATTGTCCTGTTCAATCACACTGATCAGTCAGTTTGCCGCCGGTCAATATTTCCAATACTATGCGTTGCCATTCTCGAACGTGCTTAGTGGAGTATTATCGTTCGAGCTTGTTTGTGAATGTTTTCTATGTAATGCAGATTGTGTATTTATATAACATATACTATACATGTTTTATAAATGTATATCCTCTATAGATCGCAGATGCATATTTTTTAAACATTATTTAAATTAATAAACATACACACATAAACTTTATTTAGATTAAAGACTTAAACTCAGAAAAAGCTAGACCTATTTCCATGACATTTTCAGGAAACGTTCAGATTGGCCCAGCGAGTGTCCCTGTGAAGTTTGATAGCAATCGGATCAACATAATTAGTGCTACCTGGGCGAATCCGGGTCGGATCACTCGTCTTTTATAAAAGCACCATTTTATTTCATGGAAGCATTAAGTAATTTCACTATTCCGAATTTTCCCATACTTTCAAATGCAAAATCATAAATTGATGTATGATCGACCAAATCTCATGATCGCTTGTCGTATTGAGCGTCTGTCCTTATGAACTTTATTACCAATTAATGAACAAATTGTATATATGTGATGTTCAAAATGCCAACTTCTACCCTTCTAAATTACCACACAAATATAGTACTTAGCTTAAAGTCTTAGAATGGAAGTCACATACACGAAGAAGTGTTGTCCTTTCAGAATAGACCGAAGACTTTAATATAAATAGGGAAGATACATGCGAAAAGCGGAGGACCTCAAATTGGATGAAGCCTGTGTGCAGCAGCACAGCGATACTATAGTATATAGCGGACTGATGATTGTGGTGATGAAGTATATTTGAAGAATATTAGCGACATTTTAAAAATCTTGAGAAGTTGGCGCTGTCAATGGTAACGCACATCTTCTTCTAGCATTGAAATACGACGTCATAAAATAAATACCAAAAATAAGATGATTGGGTTGTAAAATTTATGAACTAGAATAAAATTGGTCATAATATAAAGTGTAGTAATTAAACGACGCTGGTGGAATGGAACGAAAGCGAGGAGTGGCGCAGGCAGACCATAAAGTACGTATCGCCAGTGGTCATTAACATATCATTTCGCTGCGCAGGCGCACTGCGCTAATCGAATGGCCGCGAGCCGTGCGGCACGTGCGCCGCCGCTTCTTGCCTCACCCGCCTACATAGACCCCATTTAATTATAAGGCTATAGTTCAATGGTAACAATACCTTTTGATTTAGAAAAATATTAGTTTAAATTTTGTACGTTCCAAACGGACTGGAAAGAGGGCGTCAGTATCGCCACAAGGACTCTGTTTAAAGTTTAGTTTTGTCAGATTCATATTTGAACTCATTAAAAAAACTGCTACAATTAATATTCAACGCGGTTTTGATCTTTTCATAATTAAGATGCCGTCTGTAAAATACATTTTTTTTAGTTCAAAAATACGATTTATCGTATTTGTTTTTGTAGGTCAAAAAAAATACACTAAATCGTATTTTTAATTTTAAGCATGGAACACAAGACGCAAACTATAAATAATAAAAATAACGCAATTATCTCGTATGGCGTGAGAGAATATGTACCTACTTCTATGTACTCTGTTATTTTATAACGAACATCTAGTGAGTTGGGACAGATGTTGCACCGTTATATCAAAAACAATGTCTGCTAATAGTGTCCAGACATGGTGAGCTACAAATCCGGCAAGTACAACAAGAACCAATCTAGTCGCTTATTCATCTGACCGAACACATTACTGCTTCAATGAAATATCATTTCAAAATATCTTATTACTCTACAATAGTAAAAAGTGTAGCCCGCTGGTTGGCCGGCAAACTTTGTTCTGCCTACAAAGATTTATTTATATATATATTATGTTACCTCATTAGTTGTATGAATTTTGTGTAAACTTTCGGATGGATTGCATTCAGATCGATTCCCTTCATCGAAGCACCTTTAGCTGTGACATTTTCGTTTTGTTGTTTAAGGCAGGATGTATAATTACTCGTATTTACGCCTTGGAGTTTCGATCATTTCAACATAATTCATTTTGCAAATATAATACAAAATATGTAAAGGAAAACGCATTTTTTTCCATAGCGATTATAAATCATATTCAACCTTCCGACTACTAGTAGTAGTAGTCATTAAGATCAATGTGAACAAATAACTTAAATGAATTTTATAATTTCCTATATAATAATAATTCGCAAAGCTTTCTCGCGAAATTAGGTAGCCAGTTATTAAGAACGGGTAAATAAACAAAGTTCAGAGACCCGAACATTTTACTCAGACCTATTCCTTACTCCATAATCCATATCTTCAGCAGATTTTTAATCAGTCTCCTTTCTCTGAATAGTCGAGGTTAATTGATGTTACAACTAGCTAAACCAAAATGCATACAAAACCGTTTCAACTATGACACAAAAAATGACAATGTCAAAAGACCGCACGAAATGGTTATGTGATATGCACGCCCGCGCAGCCACCACGCAGCCACCACGCAGCCTAACGTGAAGATTTAAAAGTTCATAATTCGAAATAACCGATTTTGGAATTTTTTGGTTTTTAGTATTTTCTTTCAATTTTTTTTATAATATAAGGGGCCAAGCGAGCAACGGTTCGCCTAAAACTAAGTGCTCATCGCCGTCCATGAACATCCACAGCACTAGAGGAACAGCAGACGCGTTGCCCGCCTTTAAGGAAGGAGTACGCTCGCTTCTTGATCCTAAGTCTTATTGGTTAAATCTTCTACTTTGAAACCTACCCTGGACTGAGAACAATTAATAAAAAAAAGAATTATCCAAATCGGTTCAGCCGTTTTTAAGAATGAGCAAGACTAACGAACAGCAATTCATTTTTATATCTACAGAAGATTTAAATATGCTCACTACTTTCAGAGTTTGATTACAAATAAACAAATATCTCCTCTCCATGTTATTAGTATAGATAAATGAAAATCTTGGTACTCCAGAATACTTAATAATTTTTAACAGTGGTAGAGTCCGAAACAACAACATCTGTTGCACGAATGGGCTCGACCGGTGAAATACTACGACCTCGCAGAAAACAGGCGTGAAGTAGAAGTACTCTGCGTTTCGTCTAATGAGTCAGGTACAGGAGGCCTAATTTCAGTCCTCTTCCCCTTCCTACCCGTTCCTCATAAGAGGGATATGATGGGAAAGGGAAGAGGATTGGACGGGGAGAGGATTAACGGGGAAAATGAAATATCCTTTTTCCTGTCTGTCCTCTGTCCATTAAAGGTAGGTAACACAATTGCTTGTTGCGGATGTCTATGGGTAGCGCTCACTTTACATCAGGTGATCCGCATGGTCGTTTGCCACCTTCTCACATAAAAAAAAATTCAAGAAGTGCAGAACAATACCAACCCTTCTACGCTTGCCTGAATCGATTATACATTATATTACTTCATTCTATCCGTAAATCATTAGTGCATATGCAACTTAGTCGTATATGTTCGTTCAGGTTATATTATATAGTTTAGGTTGAGATGTTACATTTACAACCCGCAGCATATGTTGCAGCCACATCACAGCACCTACATAGTTGCGCCGCGAACTTACCGCTAGTTTTCAAAGTCATCCATTTAAGTGAGCTGTGTAAAAATCGTCATTTTTGATTGATAGAGATAGTGGGTATGCGTTGCACACGGGGGCGCCGATGACAGGGGCGCGGGTCTCGGCACTTTCAATGAATCTGCGTTTACCAGAGTGCGCTAGGGCAATGACTGCACACGGGCGCTACATGGTCTAGAGACGCCTCAGAGATATTACGATTATAGTTGTACGTTCCAAAAATTCTTTTTTATTGCCATATTTATCTTAATATTCGTATGTGTTGCTTTATTTATCTTAATATTTAAATTTATTGATAATGGTATTTATTCCTTAACTGTAAGTAATCGTAATGGAATACAAAATCATTATGACATTGAATCAAGGTTCAAGGTCAACCCGACCCGACCATACTGTCGCATACGTAAGTACATAATATACAACATCATATTTGTATTTGTGGTTTTCTTTGTTTTAGATGAAGCTCTGTGTGATATTTGATTTAAATAATTGCCAACTATATGAAAGTTAGTGCTATTCGTTACATGTAAAAACGTATGACTCATTACTTGATAAAGTTTTGGTCGTCAGGAATGTAAAACATCGCATTACAATTAGGTCAAAGATAACTATCGCGTTATTTCTTACGGACCACGACTTTTATGTATGTCTTTAACTCGTGTATTTATTAGATTTTAAATAGTATTTTGTACGAGATTTATTGTTACTACAAGATTTTTTATTGTTATATTTAAAAGTAAGATCACACCATATCATGCTGACTTTTATTATTATTATTGTGGCATTATTATATTCAACATGTTATAGTGTCCTAAAACCGAAATTAAAGTTTTGTCACGAACAGGGGAACAAGAGGGGAATGTCGTAGTAAATATATGATAATTTCAACTCGTTCCTCAACGCTCCAGTGGCGCAATTGGTTAGCGCACGGTACTTATAAGACAGTGTTCGTGAGCAATGCCGGGGTTGTGAGTTCGAGCCTCACCTGGAGCATACTTTTTTGTGTGTTTTAACTTAATCTACCTCCCACATTACTGAAATTGATACAATAATATTCTTTGGATTTACTTAACTTTTTCTTAGAAAGAATTCGGGAAAAAGATTATTAGTAGTATTACTAGTACCAGTTCAGTTCTTGTGTGCTCAGTAAACTTTACTTCGTCTATTTTTTAACTTATATTAAATTTTTTATAACGCCTAAACTGAAAGAATTGCCAGTATCGGAATTATTCTCGACGTCTGTTCCCAAATAACCAATTACGTAAAAAATAATTGTACAGATGGACTTGTTCGTGCCCTAATTATTTGTTAACCTTAAAAGTAGTTAAAACAGTGGCAATTAACCATCTACTTATTACCTTTCCTTATTTTAAAAAAATGTAATTTAACTGGGCTAATATTTAACGAACAAATAATTACTACAAAAAAAATTAAGAATTTCATGTTGTTCCGTCATCCATAATATGTAAGATTTCTTATTGCTTAAAACGAAACTGATATAGTGGAGCGGACAATATGCTTTCCAAGTGTCACCCGGGTTAACCAGAGATCGCTTCGTATACGCGCTGGAAAATACTGTCGGCTTAAATTATTTTCACAAGAACCGAACAAGTGATAAGTCGCCAAGCTGCATTCATATCCCTACACCTAAATTGTGGTTTCGCTGCTCCATTTTGACACATTCTTCACATGCCTTTAGCTTGTGATGTGGATAATGAAATTAAAATTACCTCCTTAACTTTACTTCATTTTAAAATGAGGAAATAGCTTAGTTTAGTGGATCGTCTTTAGTTACCTAGCGAATATTCCCCGAATCCCAGACTCCATTCTCGAAAACTAAGATTACGATTAGCAAAATTTACATATGCCTATTCACTGTATGATCTGTTACCGATATATCACCCCGTTTGAGAAGTAATAAGTTAAAGACCATTTAATATTTGCCTACATTCGTATTAGAAGTCGTGAGGCTCATCATGTTACTTAATTTAAGATAGACGGACTATTATTATTCTAGTGCAACGTTCATAACTTACTAACACTATCGATTAAATTGTATCTACTGTGGCACATATTTACAGAGTTACAAAAAACACATAAAGTTTATTGCTGCTTAAGGGTGCTTGTATAAATTCTTTACATGATTGAGTTTATTTTTTCTTAGATAGTTTTACACGAATGTAGAACTTCCCGACCCGACACGCCGGCCACGAGTCGTGAGGAATGTAAATCGATGACCGTGCGCGAACAACCCCTTCATACAATCAACAACCCCCGGATTTTTAATTACTTATAAACGTGGAGCTATTCGAAGCTTGTCCATTCGAATACCTTCAGTTATTTATTTGTTTTAGCTAAAAATTTACGTGTGTTAAATAAAAGTGCAATTATTTTGAAAAAAGAGATTACATCAAGTTTTTATTACTTAATTAAAAAGTAGAAATCAAAAACAGTTTATATTTCGCACAGGTTGTAGCCTAATATTCCGACTACACACTAAAAGATGCAAATTCTATGGTACTAAGTAAAACATTAATTTTGTCATAATTAATGCAACGCAGAAGTCCGCTATAAAACAATTATGTATCTTTTTTTTATTTTAAATTTTTATGAATTAATATAACAGCGGATAAAAAAACTGGCAATGATTTGTCTTAAATACAGCAATAATCACTTGGGCACAAAACAATGATAACGTGTACTTATAAATAAAAACCGAACTAGTAACTTTTTTATTGTCAACGTAGGCCATAAATATTAGACACAAAAATGATAGAGGGCAGAGAGCAAACACAACAAAGATAGAAAGGCAATAAAGATAAAGTCTGGGCCCGGATATCAAGACATCAGCTATGTTGTTGGGCACGGGACATAGCACCGATCTAGCAAACAGTACGAGGCCAATATCATTTGATAGATAGTCATTGTCACAATAATGTAGATAGGTTTCATTGTACATATTTTGGAATTATTTGAATCTATATCATTAAAATAATTTTATTGTCATGTACTCTTGCTACTGTAACGTACATAATGATGAAAAAGTCACAGACCACGTGTCACGTGGTATAGGAATAAGACTTTTATCTTACCCGCATATAAAAAGTAGATAAAGTAAAGATATTTCACATCTATACAACAAAATATTAGTTCGCCATTTGAAAAAATTACCGCCACAATTTATAAGCTGCCTAGAAATTACACATCAAATTATTTTTTGTTCAGTTGTAAATTTTCTGACAGTTTATAATACGCCTAGTCCGGGTACAAGCGAAGTTCACAATCATAATCTATGGTTGACATTGCGATGTGGCTTATCTATTAACTTATCCGTACTAGAGCCGTAATTGTCATTCGAAATATATTCGTAAGTCGTACTCCACCCTAGATTTTTAAAACAATGTACTACCTAAAAATAGTAACTTTGTGCGTGAAAATATCATCCCTGTCAATTTGTGATTTAAAACGGTTAGTAAAAAACACGCAATTATTTGCTAATTTTGATCCATTTAAGGGGTGAGAGCTTATTTATCTCATAACTCTACTGTAATACTATAAATCGTCAACAATACGTAATGTCAGGTAATAAAGAACTTTGTTCACTGTTCGGTTAGTAAATTGGCGTTAGAAATATTGCACAACCGTCGTCGATAATAAGTACGCCGAGGTTAATAACGAATAAGTTCATTGAGAAATGATAACAAGGTATCTTAAAATAACAGTACACGGTGACGTGTGGACAGTTGCGTCGATAAGGCGGGCAACAACTGCGTTCGGCTTTGGTTCAGTATCTAGGTCCGGCGATCACGGCGGAGGCTGCTTTCGTCGCCGCAGTGCCCGGCCTGTGAGCGCCGCACAATGTCCTGTTGACACTCAGCGTACAATCCCACCACTGCTTATCCGCAATTAGCTTCTTATAGAGCTTAGAATCTCTGATTGCCGCCACGGGACATTATGACATGGAGGACAAGGTTAATGCACTCAAATACGTTAGTAATCCGTCCTTATACAACTCTTGCGTCCACAATAGAAAGGAAGTGAATGTTGACGAGCAATTTGATTCTAATTATTTGATGTCTATCTCTTTTTTCGAACCTGAACGTGTGGAAAAAGTGATAGGTGTGTCTCTTTTCATATTCACATTTTTCAAAAATTCCAACGTAAAGATTTGTCATGCAAAATGAAACTTTCTCTTCGCCTATCCCTTTCTTTGTGTCACAGGCTTCAGTGCTTAGGTAATATATTTTTCTATAAATTAACTTTTCGTTGTAATAATAATTATATTTATAATTTATTATATATTAATAAAAAAATAAATTATATTTTAATAATTTTCAAATTTCCATATACTAATTACGGGTCAGTTTTTATCTTTAAGGTGTTCTTACGTTGGGTTTCCACTGGCGTATCATCGTGTCGCGATACAAGCTTTCTCTATGTCTTTTCCTCCGACAAAGCTGACATGACAATATATTGTTTTATGTGTTTTTGGCTAAAAACGTAAAAATTAATGTCTAATATAACAACATAAAACTAAGGACGGGTCAATCGCTCGTCACGACTAACATGTTAATAATAGTAGCAAATTATTATTATTAAGGTTTTAATTGAAGATAAGTAATTTTAAAGAACAAGACAAAAGACAGTGTTAATTCGTACCGCTGCCATGTTATTAGGAGATACAAACGTTATTGGAATTATGACGTGATCAAAAGTCGCGTCTGGCAGAGTTCTATTTTACTGGCAGGCGCTGAGTTCACAACGGCTCACTGTATTGCGAAACCAGACGGGCGACGTCGCTAGAGGGATGTCGGTCTCGGTATTGACTTATGAATATGCACTTCGCCTGTCGCCTGTCGCCTGTAGCGATAATAATCACTGTTATTGATCGAGCAGAGAGTTTTTGATTAAATTTTTAATACGTGAAAAACTACAAAGTGAGACAACGTTCCGTAGGCTTAATTACAATTTCATTTTGAATAAAACGTGTTTTGTTTTAATCATATTTTACATTGAACATAAAAAATAATCAATACATTCATCAACAATCACCGAATGCAAAGCTGTTCTCAAGTAGTCAATTCATAGGAATTAACATCTGTGAATCAAAGCGGACATTTATTAACACAGCACAGTAAGTTCAAAGACAATGCGTTCGCAGATCATTTGGACATAATGTTGCGGTGATAGTACACTGGTAGTAGAGTAGGTAGTAAACGGGAATCCTTAGGCGTGAGTCAGTCGGACAAGTGGCGCGGCGACGCCGGGTGGCGCAACGCTCGCCGCACTCCGCCGTCCAGCGCCCGAATTGTCCTCGAATTTCCAATATTAAGACATCATTTCCATAACGAATGAACTTAAATCACTATATTATTAAGCGCCTCAAAAACTCCACAAGCCGATGACATATTTATATGACAACCTATTTGAATACTAAATATTAAGTTTGATAATGAAAGTTGTCGAATCATTGCCTTAAGTTATATCCAGCACAAAACTATGGTTATACAGAAGTTAAAAACATTTTGTTTGTTACAAATATATTCTGATTGTCTGTTGTAACTAGATTAAACAAAACAAAAAGTTGTCTACCCGTAGTTCCTATCCTAAACATTATTTAAAAGATACCTAGCTTTTAATACTTTCACTGTTTTATATCAAATCTTGTATAATAATATTATGCATATCTGACACTCATTTATTCTCCATTTCTTGTCTTATTTGTCTCTAAAACTACGGCGTACTGAGCTTCTAATAAATTTCTATTACCTCAATCTTACAATATATATATATATATATATATATATATATATATATACTTTTGCGAACGTTTTATAGTAATATAATCATGTCGTTTTCAAGATTTTTGAGTGTAATAGATATACCCGTTATCGAATGAAACAGTGCACCGTCGTTTTGAAGGACAAGCAGTAATTGACAATCATTCTCTACAACTGTTATTTCATTAAGAAACGTGAATTGATTAGTTGCAATCTAAAAATCGATAATTAAAATTTTAAAGAGCTATATTAAGTTCACAGCGTGTGCTAACCTCACCTCGCCGTGGCGACCGATTCGGCAGCGCCGTTTCATTAAAAACACTGCGTGACTGTTCTTTGTTAGGACGGATATTAAAAGCAAGCCAAGACACGCCACCATTGCATTTCCATTACATATTATTGCAGGTAAACCACGTTTTATAATAATTAGATGTTTAAATTTAGAGTGATTCGGTAAGACAATCTTATCTTACAATGCATTGCTTAAAAAATAAAATCAACCGGGCTAGCTAAACTAACGCAAGTTGTATTTGTAGATACGAACCTACGACTTTGTTTTGCAGACCCTACTTGTTAAACTTTGGTCTATTAATACTTTAACATTCATTGATAAAGTTGTCAAGTGAGAAATGTTATCAGTTAAACTATAATATTAACATAATTGTTGGTTAAATATAAAAGGTTTCCGCAGATTGACAAATAATTACTCATTTAAGCCAGTAGATACGGAGTAGCTGGAACTAATTAATACTGCGGCACAGGTGTTGTCTCCAGCAACAAATTTATACAATCCTATTATGTATCGGTGCCAGTTCGGTTGACGCGAGAGCGGGAGCTTGGTAACAACTACAGTTAGTCAGATCCTTGATTGACTCGAGCAATTTGCCTAATACCGCAATATCGCTGGTTCACTGTGGTCATTGTTTTACTTGCAACATTTAATTTGAATCTATTAATAGACGAATGCTACGAGATACGTTTGTATTGATAACGGAAGCACAGGAACCACAAATATTTAAATCATAGACAAACAATTAGTTTGAAAATTATAACTTATTCACTATGGCTTGAAGAAGTTTACTTTATAATCACATTAGTCGACACGACGTCCGCGATTTGATTAAAGTGATGTAAAATTTACATAAACATTTGCTGACTATAACATTTTAACTATCCCATAAATATTAACATAATAAGTAATTAGATAGCAACACAACCAGCTAATTGCCCTTACTTCACGACAAAATATCTAACACTCTCATCGACAATGCAGACGCAACTCACGCAAGCCATGAGCTTGGGCCCTTGGGCAGCGAGGCGTAATATGATATTTATTGATTTCTGTCGGAGCGTCGCGTAATGAATGCAGAGCACATTTCATGATTTCTCACGATAGGTTTGGGAACGAGATTTTTTTTCTCGTTTCATTTCTTTCGCCAAACAATAGATCACCGAACGCGGATGGAGGGTTGGGAAGTGGGAAGTGTGAAGCCGCCGGCGCGGACGACGCTTACGTTACCGGAGTGTAGTGGGGATGTGCCGCTTTGGCCTATTCTATCCTTGTTCCTATTGTTTGTAAATAATAACAAAGTATATGTATTTCCTAAACTTAGGTAAATGATAATATGCCGTACGGCACATTTTATTGCAAATTGTATTTAGGTAAATTTTTTCTAAATTAAATTATATAATTGGACTAATTTATTACAAAAACTAACTAACTAAAAACGATATCAACCATTACAACTAGGTCGGATGCCATCAAACAGTATACTTTTATTTGTAGCTTCAAAAAGTTTTCATTCATATAAAAATTATAAAGCAATTTGAGGGGCCACGACGCCAAGGCATTACTATACCGTGGTACACCCGAGCGCCGGCTCCTACTGTGCGCGCACAACTTGTTGCCGTGAACTAGTTCGGCCGCAACGTAACCTGCCGAACACTTCCTCATTTAATTATTCTAATGTATTTATTGCACTGTGGGATCTTATGCAAAATTCATTGCATGCATTCAGCATTTGTAATGTTGATTATCTATACAAAACTATTGTAATTGAAATTATTTCCGTTGCAACTTCAAAAAATGTGCAAATTAAATTTCTTGCTACAATTTTTTATTTATTTTTTGTTTTCTAAGGATTAACTTTTGCTGTAAGAAATAAAATATTGGGTGACATTTTATGCATACATATTTATAACATTATATTATTTGGATGGAATAACAAATATTAATAATAAGCCAAGAGGCTTATTATTAATATTTGTTATTCCTGTCTCGTACTCGATTCGCACGATTGCTATCATTGTTTAAAAAAAGTAAAGTACAAATAGTCAGAAATAATAACATCCTTCTTGATCGTTATATTATTTTATAATGTACTGAGAATACGAGTGCACTGTTCAACGACAGAATGTCTTTAACAACATAGGCAGTGGAAAACTTAAAATTTTAAAGTCTCCTTAAGACATAAAATGGTATTTTTTTATTACCCGCTAACCTAACCTAGCAATTTCACAAATATAGCGACGTTACATCAAAAATAGTAAAATATGTATTGGCAAATTATTATTCACTTTAATATTTTGAAGAGGCTGGTCACATTTGACCTTCGATTTTTTATTTATACGAGTACAAGCTATCTCTCCAAGTAACAGGAAAGGAAGTCTAGTTAGTAGTAGAATAAACAAATGCTCACACAGTACTCCGTTTATATACCCAAAACGCTTCCCTATAAAACATTTAGGGTAAATTGGTTGGTTGGGATTTTCGAATGATACATTCCTAGCTAGGAAGGGGTTGATAAAACTAACTGAAACCCCCTCTGTGGCCAACCTCGAGGTCCTACGATCTATAAAAGGCACCTGTGGCCATGTAGGGGCCATACCGCTGGAAATTCTGAAATAAAGAGCTCTTAAGAATTGTACCTGATCACGCACACCGAAAGAGTTCTCATGACACAGTGGCTGCGCTGGCAGTCGCAGTACACACATTGTAATTACTATCCCGATCCGAATGCGTAATAAAAGGCGACGGAAGCTGCTACCTGTCTCGTGAGAATTTTAAGCGGATGTTGCAAAAGGTGCCACGATTTTTTTACACAACAAAGATTTGTTCCGAAAGAAAGTTGAGCTCAAGGACTTAACGCTTTCAATTGGATTTTTTACGCACTTATGTTTATTTTGTATTTAAACTTCAATCATACCTAATTCTTTTGTCTTCTGAGGATTCTAGTCCGAGGTTATATTTATTATTCACAGCTAAAACTTAGGTTCGGCCGTCTTTATATGAGCACTACACACATACGTCACGAATTTTAAGTTAACACGGAATTGTAATTCGGAAAAGGCTTTAATCTAAGCGCCGATGTTGTTATACAGATTGAGTTCGACGTGTAAACTGTCTCATATGTGTGTGTCAAATTGCGAACGCGTTTACAAAGCTAAACGGCAAAAATGGGCCATTCGGAGCTTAAACTCAGTGAGAGCATAACCGCCATTAGTTTATGTTGGTGAAATGCAATTTGGAGCTCTAAGCTCCATTAAACGCGTAAAACGAGTTTAGGTAGAACTTATCGCCTTTATTTTCAAATTAAAATCTCCCCTTATTAGAACTAATTAGAATATTCTCAAATCAAATATCTCAAACATTACTAAAATAAAACATGGACCCAATTTATTCCTTTTAGTTATTTTTTGTCCGCACTCCATATCCGTGTGAAACATTATCCCTTCACCTGTTACAAGTATAAAGCAAAAAGCTCTCGCGACAAAAACCGCAACAAGCAAGACGCGCTTAAATCTGACACGTATAGATATTAAAATCGATTTTAGTTTTCGAAACAACCACGTGGCTGGATTAGTATGATGAAGTGAGCTATTGTACATCCTGGCAACATAAAGATCACATGATTGCACGAACAATTAATAAGCTTATATTCCATAAGCAACTGAAAGTTCACTGACCTTGATATCGTTATCTGTATCATAATGAGGCATTAACAATATAAAGGCAATCTATCATTTGAAATTAATACGATTAGTGATCGGCGCGGCGGCGTGCAGGCGCGGCCTTATATATCTGCATAGCTGGATGGAATGGCGGTTAATCAGGTGGCCCGTTATTTTACATTGTGCTCGCCGAGTTCGAACCCGACCGAACAGGTTGCCCCAATGACAAAGGAGCAGATTCCGTCGACCGCGAATCGCGCCCGCGTCCGCCGCCTCCACTTTATGACGTCCCTCGACATGATCGGATGTAGCGCGTCACCGCGGCGCCCATCGACCTTGATAAAATACTATTTATAGCTCCTACTAGCTGGCCCGCCAAAATTCGTTCCGCCCTATAATTTATAGGTTCCCTGTTTTGGCGATGGTGGCTTACACATAAAAGGTAGATATACGCCGTCGCGGGCATTTTTGTAGGACTATTTAAGGTAAACATTTCCATTTTACCAGAATATCACACATATGGCGGAAGTTTTTCCTCCTTTCTTGACACTTACTATTACAATTTTGGACAATTCACACAATATCTTTATAAATTATAGCCTATATGTTATTTTGATGTATAAGCTATATTATTGTAAAGTTTCATATAATAATAATAATAGCCGACGAGCATGCATGCGTAAATGTATGAATATTGAAGAAGCGAGAGAGGTGTCCCAGGATCGCTAACCTAACCTATTTTTTCATTCAAATTCATTCAATAGTTTTTGAAAGACTTACAAACATCCATACATACATACTTACAAACTTTCGCATTTACAATATAAGTAAGATTCCTATTCTATTCAAGCAGACACCCACTACTATACCAAAAAATCTAAGTGACTGTATTGAGCGAGTTCATCTTTGTAAGAGCGAACGTCTGGACAAATAATAATGGACACATGGGAAGGAAATGGATTTACACTTGTTTATCCGCTTTACGTTACGGATCAGTTACACTTTTCCCATCCTCCGATGTTTTACAAACAAGTAATTAAGATACAAACATGGGTCGTACTTAATGACTCTACGATGGAAATAAAAATGTGCGTGCCACCTGCGCCGCAGACATGGCTCGAATGGTCTCGATCGCGACCGCAGCGCTTAGTGCCTCACCAGACAATGGGGACTCAGTTAATATTATTGTAGTACAAAGTGTTGTCCCTACAATGCCGGTATAATGTCCGACGGAACCACCTGATTTCGATTACTTTATGAGAGCAGTTCCTTAAATGTTTTGTTGTATGCGGGCCGTTGTATATTCACACAATGTTAAAGTCCTATGAATTTCTAAAACACGTTTTGAGACAAAACCCATTTTCAAATTGGCACACAGATGACAGATTATGAATACATTATCCTGTTGTTACCGAATCGAAAGCCGTAAAACGACAAAACAAGATAATGACCAACAATCACAGCTGGTGCCTGCGATCAAAAAGATCCAACTAAACGATTACACACTATTTAAAAAATATAAATGCTTTTAACGCCCCGACTAAAGGGTTCAGCCCGTGGCGGAAATTGATTTAAATTACGTAATTAATAATTTTAATATTACACGCCGTTGGCCGCGTTTTTTGCTTCGAAACTTCTGGTTTTCGGGCCCTGTGTCTTTAATAATACGCATATTTTGTTATAAAAAGACCAACTCTTTGAATTCATCCTTTATTTTTTAGTTCGGAATAATGTTATGTTATTGATTCTTAATTATTAGAACAAATATGAAGGCGTGTTTTTATGAAGAATTATAGGTGAAGGTATAAACAAAATGATATGTGTTTTGGTCCTTATGCCCTTGTTAAAATAAACGTTCTATTTATTCCATGATAGTACATATAAATACCATTGATTTCATTTTGTAACTAAAAGAACATAACTTCTTGTTAACTAAGTCGTAGAAGAAAAACACTGCTAATATACATATAATGAAAAAAATACACTATACATTATAATTAGGCATTTGAATTATGGCATGACAAATATATTATAATATCCTATATTTATTACAATTGCTTATAAACTCTAGATAACAAATACAATTAAGTGACTACTCTTCAATCTTTTATCACACGGTGCGATAAGAATTATTAGTCAAATCCAACGTACTAGTGTACGTACTTGTCAATACAAAATATTGCGAATGAGGGCATTATGCGATTCTTCCTCCTAAATAGTCGGTATTGCAGAATATGTTAGGCGCGGTAATGCTCACTGCAACACAAATGCGTAACTACCATAATCAACTCAAACACAGATAAATTGCCTATTGACCCATTTATAATGTTTTCAAAACTAGTAAAAAAAGGTTAATTTGGAATATACTGTGTCGGCGGTCAATTACTGACCCAGCAGGCGCTATCCCGATTATGGTCCAACAGATGGTTGTTTTAATGCGGGGGCGAGGCGGAACGAGGGCACGGGGCTCGGGGTGCGTGTGGTAACCGTATAATTACACGTTGTAGTTGCGCGGCCGCACGCACAATTGGCCTAAACGAATGTTTGCTTTGATCTGCCGCCGCCTGCCGGTTATCCACGTGCGGTCGCCTCAACCCGATCTTACGTTACTAGACGCTACTCGTGTTACGGTTGTTTGTACAACAAAAAATCTAAGACACGCCATCATATTACGAGTCTAGACAGTGGTTCCGACTAAAGCATTAATAGAAATGTCTGACGGAGCGTACCATGATTCTTAGATAGTAAATTCTTTGGAATTGACTAAGGGTTTTTTAATGTTTTTGCTATACCACACGGCTGCCTAATGAACCTTACTTCTAATTAATCGGTTGAGAGATCACATCGACTTCTTGACATTTTTTTCTTGAATTCTCAATCGTGTTCAAGCAAGCTTTTGTTCATGTAGTACACAGAAGTTTTCAGCTGTTTCCAAATCTGTCGTATGCGAGCAATTTGCTTTCCCGATACACAGACACTGAACACATTTTTGGTTGTAGTTTTACGTGTCAAATTAACGACGCTAAACCACATCAGGAAGAACTACTCATAGACTCGTATATTAACTACGTCAAACAAAATATTTCATGGTATTTTTCTTTTTTATTTATTGTCATGGAAAAATGTATATTTTAAATATTAGGAATTCAATGTCTTCTTAAAATTCCGCTTATCTTAACATATTTTG
The DNA here is from genome assembly GCA_029849275.1 of Papilio elwesi. NCBI lineage: Eukaryota > Metazoa > Arthropoda > Insecta > Lepidoptera > Papilionidae > Papilio > Papilio elwesi. The sequence continues at coordinate 6,604,120 of CM056687.1, read as the reverse complement.
ATGCGATCTAATAAACAAAGCCATTTGAAAATACAGTTCCGCTCTATGATCTCTGGCGACATAGTTCATAATAATAGGCACGGATGATTTAATCTGTACGAGCACATGTCAATACACCGCTCGCTAACTAACCGTGTCATCTATACTTTACAGTTATATCTCACAAATGCCAAGGGCTACATCGATCAATTCGGCGTTGTCGCAAGTGATTCTTAATCGGCGGCCGCAGTCGAAAGTTGAGTAGCGACGTCGTGATTCCAAACTTAGCCTATTTCCCCGCGCCGGGGCGGTGTGTCACACGCCGGAGTCCGCACCGCCCGACGATGTATGAAAACAAATTATTAATCTCATAGTCGTGACTAAAGTTTTTGGATCATCGTTTACACGAATGGAGGTTGAGAGCGAACGGATTCTGGATCGACGTTAAGGTAATGCTTTCGAATGTCGCAGCGCCGACGACAGCGACGACGGCGACATACCAGTCACGCGGCGCCGTCGTCCCGCCGCTCTGCCGCCCCGCCGCCCCGCCGCTCGCCAGCCCGCCATGCTCTTCGCTCTATCATGAAATTGAGTGCATTGCGCATATGCCACGCTGGTCGACGTCATTAAATTTATACTGCAGATTTCGTTCATAATAAATTTTCGGTTATAACGTTAAACTTGAATTTAAAGTATACTTTTAAAGGAATCATTGGAATATTGATTTTATATTGGTATCACATTCTTATGTCCATCGGCTAGAGTAAACTGAAGAAGCGTTTTATGATAAAATTTGAGATTTAATAAGTCTACGGCTTGAAGACATTTTGGAGAAATGCACCTAGCACGTTGCAAACAACAAGAGCAAGTGGACCAAAGTATAATTTAAGTTTATAAACGTACACAACAATGTAATAGGATAAGGTATAGCTAGCGGTGCCGTAGCCATACCTTCAATAAAGCACAACACAACAATAGTGATGATTTAATGAGGCGCGGGGGGGGGGGAGCGGGCGGCGCGGGAGCGCTCGCCACCTCATATGTTATGATTGGATATCGCCTATCGACAGCAGGTGTTCCCGCGGGCGTCTAGCCAACGTTCTATGGACTTTTTGCTTCCAAAATTCTACTTAACACCTTGATGGATCGCTTTGACGGATCAGTTAGTTCACAAGGCTAATGAAACATAATAACTATCGATAAGTATCACAAACGGACTGAACGATATTAATCATAGGCTTGGCTTGGGTGATCGAAAAAGGCCGGCGATCGTTCGAATGAATCGATGAACATCCGTGATTTATATTCACCTGCAACAGCCGCGCCTAACTTCTCTTGCCAACAAATTTTATATTGTTTATTATATCTGGTCTGAATTCCTTGGAGAATTTTTATGCGCTCCGTTCTAAATAAAAATGTTAACAATAACCGAGCTTCAATTATATACCGTTACAATCAAGAATGATTGCCTGGCATTTGAATGTGCCTTCGGTGATAGTGCTAAAGTGGAACAGTTACAACTGTTAATTAGTTTTCGGATTTCTACGAGTATATTTTATCTCCCTCAAATACAATAATAATAATAATAATAATTCATCGTTTGAGTAAAAAAAAATTGGTTAACATGGCTTAATAGTGTTCCACGACAGTCTGCTGGATTATGAATGAATACGATGATCTTGTGAAGGTAAGGCGAGACATGATTTGGCACTCTTTGGATAATGCGGAATGATACTGGCGACTAAATAGACAGATTTCGAAGAGTATTAAATACGATATACGCCAATATAACACAAACCGTGTTATAAGGGCTATTGAGCGGAACAAGGGCTCCAAAGTGTTTGCCCGAGATCTGTCTATTGGGCAAAGTCAGGTGTCAAAGCTGAAGACTGACGATGGCAGAGTTTTGTCAAAACCGGAGCTGTTGAGTGAAGTTGAGAGGTTCTGTGGACAGACACATACATGGCATCGCAGAATCCCGTTACGGATCTGTCAGAAGACCAAAGAGCCAGATTAACCCGACACTATACCGAAGATATCCCGGACGTCAGTCTCGACGAGATTGGTATGGCTCTCACAAAACTGAAGAAAAATAAGGCACCGGGGGATGACGGAATCACAGCCAAATTATTGAGGGCAGCTGGAGAACCAGGTCTTAAGGTTCTCTAAAAGCTAGACCGATTAGTCAACTGATCGGGCTCTAGTTGGTCGATTGTCTGGTATCTGCTTGGTAAACTGATCGGAAAATATTCGTTATTAAAGATTCGGCAGTCGATTGGTTGATAGATTGATGGGATGAAGTCAAGATGTTTGTTCCTGGATTGGAAATGATTTGGCTGCTGCATGTACGGAAAGCACATCAGTCACCTTTGATTTGCTGACCAATTTAAATTAATGATTGAAACAACTTGAAGTACTCGGTGCGCGACAAAGAGATCGTCGTATCTATTGACTAGAGTCTCCGAACTATTACGTCTTAATGGACAAGACTTTTAACAGTCGTAGAGCCCGCAACAAAAACACAAATGGGCCGGCTCGACCGGTGAAATACCACGACCTCACAGAAGACAGACGTGAAGTAGAGTATTCTGCGTTTCGCCTGATAAGTGAGGTGCCGGAGGCCTAATACTAGTTCTCTCCCCCTTCTAGCCCTTTTCTTATAAAGAAAGGATGGGAAGGGGAAGAGAATTTGACGGTGGAGGGGTTGTATAGGAATTGGAAATAACCACTTTCTGTTTGTCTGCCCATTAAAGGTGGTCAGGGCAACGTATCTGCAATTCATTAGTTAGTTGCAGATGTCAATGTGTAGCGATCATTTGACATCGGGTGAACCGCTTGCTTGTTTGCCACCTGGTATTAAAAAAAAAAGACGAAAGTCATATTGAACATCCATGTTCCACCTACTTCAACAGCGATCGGGGTCATACTCTAGAAGTTATGGACGACGAATATCGACGACCTAGAACAAACTATCCGATTAGATAGGAACATTTTCGACAAGGACGTCAAATGTCTTGACAAGCAGGCTCATGATCACTCAAAGGGCAATGGAGAGGATTACCTCTCTGGAGACTATCAGCATAACCAAAATATTCTAAGAGTCGACAAACGTTATTATAATGGGTCAAAGATTAATAAGAATTAGTTATTACATAAAATATTAAATGGAATGTGGAATTGATAAGATAGAAAAAAAAATCGGCCATTGAAGTTAGCCTATTATTGATGAGTTTCGATAGTTCAGTGCTTGAGATTTTTCTCTTTTTTTTCCTGGGCGGCACTATGCCGCCCTCTCGTTCCCCTAACATAGTTTAGGTCAGGGACCTGGGGTGGGGGTAATAATTTTTTCAGATTATTTTTTTATTAAAAATGTTAAAAAAAATTAAAAGTACAATACAATCCTTATATCTAGTACCACATCTTATCACAGTTCAGTGCTTGAGATTGCGTCCAGTGGTAGCTTATTGTTTTAAGCTGCACATTGCTACATACGTTATGGAGCAGTTTATATCTGGGCTAGCCAGATAACGATAGATAATACGGCACAATGCAGCACGCGCCGCACCGGTTCGTTAGTGTAACTGTTGAGTCACGGACACAAAGATCACCTGACGGGGTGCCTCTGACAGCTCACGATGCCAGGACGCCTCACACATTTCACCATTACTATCTCCTTGCATTCAAACGGATGTTATACAAAATTTATTTTGATCAACAAAATTTACAATTCTACTTGCTATTTATTTACAATTCGCATCGTAAATTTTTATGCCATTTTTACCCTATATTTTCATACATTTTTAGACCTACTATAATAATATACCTACTAACAATATACCTAATAATAATATACCTACGTTTGTTTTAGTTACACATAAACAATTATGTGTAACTAAAACAAACGTAGGTATATTATTCAAATGGTGTTCGTGAATACGCTTTCTGTTGTGTAAACTTTGCCGGTTATCTATTGGACTTGTAGCAATTAAAATTTAACTCTTATTGAATTAAAATGTATAGGTATCTACGAACTGGCCAAAGAATGCCTTTATATAGGTCATTATAAAGCAACTCTATTGCAATATATATGCATTGTTCGGTCTCTCTCGTAAAAGCAAAATAATCACCTTTCGTGCGTCCTCTTCTATTATGTTCCGCGTCGACCTTCAGTGGCGTGCGGTGACTTCACGACTTCACACAAACACTGTCAAGAATAATTAAAGTAATTACTATTTGCAGTAATTAATGACCCACATAACGTGATATGGTTCGATCGATCTGGGATCTGTGACGAGATAATTGTGGCCCGCCCGAGCGCTGTTGCCAAACATCGGAGCCGTAAATCGTTTTCAATAAAAGAATACGCACTACTAGAACACATACTCTTTAGTACAATACTTTACCCGTTACTTTGTTGTGAAACGTCTTTTACAAGACCTCAATCAGAGGCATTGTCTTAAAAACTATTAAGAATCACCACACCACAAAAACTGATATCACTGATGCAACCGATATAAAACTATAATGTTATATATGTATATACCAGTCATGTTTAGACTCATAGATGTTCGTGATAGGATAAGACTACAACGATTTGTTAAAACTTTACTCTATTATATTTTTTAGTAGAGCCAACATCTGTTACACGAATTGGCCGGGTAGACCAGTGAAATACCACGACCCCACAGAAGTTAGGCGCGAAGTACACACAAGTATTCTGCGTTTCACCTGATCTGTGATCTGTCGGAGTTCCAAATCCAGTGCTCTTCAAAGTTAATAAAATAATGAAGGGATCGAATCTGGCGGCATAAGCCAAAATACGACTGAATAATTAAGAACCATTATCTTTGAAAAAAGCTTAAGTAATCTCCGGACCACGGGCGTATCGATTGTGATTCAGGCCGTGTAGAGGCGGCGGAGCGCAGAGCCGATAGCCGCCAGCTATCCGACGACACAGACACTACATTAGGGCTCCTACGCTGCCTCGGCGGCTTCTTTGCCTGTGCCATAAACGAAGCTAACACGTAACCTCGCTCTCGCTTCTCTTCTTCGCTCACAAAATAAGAGGAAGATAAGAACTGTGATATACACTGAAATCATCAGTCGTCACAAGGGCCTTTATTAAATATATAGTATAAAAGTTGTGCTTTTTAATAAATATGTTTATAAGGTATGGTGAAACAGATCGAATCCATCGGAATAAATAGTCTATGTCATAATACGCGGTGAGTCGCTTTGATTTCGGTTTTCATGTCTGTGGTGTCTACTGCTTTGAGATAACGTAGTGGCAACATGAATCTCAATCAAATTGATTGATAAAGAATAATTTTATTTGATACCACGGACCCGGCTTCGCTTAAGATAATCGCGCCAACTGTCAAACGACTGACGTTTATACCAAAAGCGATAAGGTTACCCACATACATTAAAAAGGTTAATATGGTCGTTAAGTTTTCTTAAAATTTCTAATGAATTCATTACAATCTTCACCAGACAACAACAAACTCAAAAAAAAAGAATTAGCGGAATCGGTCCAACAGTGTACTTTAGTTCAGCTAAGCGCTTTACCACTATATTTTCTATTGGGTAGCAACAAAATAATACCATTTAAATTCGCAAATTAAATGCACTTCGCACGAAGGCAAGTGACGAACTATGTACCGGACTTAGGTACAATGCTTAAAACTTAAAAAGATACAATCTAGCAGCGCGGTGAATTAAAGGCTTAGAGCTGCGCTTTACTTATTCCGCACAAAGAATTTAAACAATTGCCTTTAGCTGCGAATTGTATTAGCTAGTTATATTATCAAGTAATCTTATGCAGATAAATCTTAATGGAGTGTTTTATCCTTTGTTACATTATCTACACTTATCGATTGAGAACATCGTTCGGATATTAATAAGTTAGTTGGAAACCATGAAGTTGTTCATAATAAACTAATTAAAGTTTTATAAGCGTAGCATTTGCCGTTGACGCGCGCGTGACACGGCGGTTTGAGCTCACGAGTCGCAGGTTCTGGGTTCGATGCTAATCAAATGTTCAAGAAACAAATTGTTGCTTAAAAATATTATATATATTTTTTAAATTTGATAAATCAATTATGCAAATCTTCTCAAACATTTGAATGCATTCAAAGATTTGAACCATGAAACGAAAAAAGAAAGGAACCTTGTTTCCCCGCGTGATTTTACGCCAGTGGAACCCCGTGGTGGGAAGGAGCTGTGAGATGGTACACCGCAACTCTTCTGCGTCCTTGGCCCCGTAACTTCTTTACCAACACGACAGAAAAGAAAGCAATGTTCTGTGTTTTAAAAAATCTAAAATTATCAATTTTAAAAAATAGTAACGGACTAATAATAATAGACGAAAAAGAACCTATAATCCATCAGTATATAATATGGTAAAAATTCAAAACAAATCGATTTAAAAGCATAGAATTTATTTGATAAATGATTTTAACTGTTAGTGGTTCACTCGACATTAAGCGACCGCAACTCATGGGTCTGCAACAAGCTAATGAGTTGCAGATGCATTACTATTCTGATCCTCCTTCCTCTTACGGGAAAAGGAAAAAGACCAAAATTAGGCTTCCTGCACCTGACTCACCAGAAGCGGAGGATACTTGTGCTTCGCTTTTGAATAACAGACTATTTATACGACAAGTAAACTAGTACAATGTAAAAATAAACGAGGGGCCTTAACAAAACCGCGCTGTAATGCAGCGGGAACAGAGTAGCAGGAGTTGTTGAGACGACAGCGCTGACGGACCGCGTGGGCGGAATTGACTCGTCGGCGTCGGAGAGCTATCGGCCTCACTTAGCGCGCGGCGCCGCTCTAGCGGTCGCGCCTGAAAACGTTGCGGAGCTTCAAGCTTATCTCATTTCACCACTTACATAGCCGCTTTCAAAATTTCACACCATAATCTACAGATTACCACTGGTCCATGTACAATGTTAAATTACAAATGTAACATTATAATAGACATGATAGATTTTAAGTATAACCATTCTCAATACCCACATGAAATGAATAAACAAATACTATCGAATCAATTGTAACGTAAACCAGTATTTTTTTATTGTTGGATCGTTTTACAATGGCTCTCCCCTGTGAACTTAAAATGAACCAATTACCAGAATCCGAAAATGGTGGGCTTGTGAGAATATTTGTACTCATTATTCAGATCGGTATTGTTCCACGCCGAGGGGATCAAAGGTAATGGCAGGTTACGCTTACATTGTTAAACATTTCTCAATGTGAACCCATAATGTTTTACCGATTAAAATTCTTAACTCTTTATTCATGAAACTCTAATAAAGGCGAGGCGATCGGTAACGGTTACAGACTGTACAATCCGCCACAACATGCTTCAATACTTTTATTTTATCGCCGCCGACATTAAAAGATCTCATAAGTTAAATGAAGACATCCTTAGGGAACTAAATTATAACTTTTTTTTCGTCTTAAATAACTAATGGATTATTTATACATCGGCTTACCAATGATATAGCGAAATCATCTTAAATTCATTAGTGGATGTAAATGGATGTTGTTTAATGAAAATTAATGTAAACCTGGCGCAGCGTAGGGGTGGTCGCGACAGAGACGTGATGAGCGTGGCTAACGCTAATGCGCCGCCGGATCGCTAACGCGCACATCCGACCGCAAACAACGTTTTGACGCAACGTGTCTTTCATTTGTTACACGTTTATGTATTGATTCTTGTTATATTTATGTATCAATAAAATACTCAACGGTTTCTACTATAAGCGCGCCGGTGGCGCTTAATAACTTCTAGTATTAGATAATTTCTACCAGCACAGCACAGTTGGTAAGCAGGTACATAGAATTAAATTATACATCAACACGATAGAATAATATCGGCTACTGATTACTATTGGGGAACTTTTTAATTACAACCACTCGATTTACTGTCACTCATCACTTTTTTTTCGCCAAATGAGGTTATGTTTTTGCGATATTAAACTAGAAAACTCTTGCTAAAAGTATTTAATTAAATGTTTTAAATGCTTCAAAATATTTAATTAAATGTGAGTATAATTTAGCACCGCAGCTCGCGTCACCAAAAGTGCAGCAAATATTACGTCGTATAAAAATTTGCCAAAGGTGAAAAAAGAATAACTTTAAGTTTAGAGATGTAGTTGTGAGCTTGTACGTCCTAACAGTTACAGTTTGTATAACAAATGTAATGATGACAGACAGAACATAATATAAACGACTAACGACTTTTCCTTGTTATTATATCAATGGACGCGTGCGTTACTCCACTTTTTAGCCAAAACTACGTATCACAGAGCACTTATGATTGGGGGTTGACTGTAGACTCAAGGTCTCCATTTGACACTATGGTATGGTGGTTGTTTGTGGATTGTTGTAGGAGTGTAAAAGATACGGGGGCTAAAAATATGTTTTTCAATAAAATGTTATCTATAATTGCATAATTAGAAGAAGAAAATAAAAAACCGTTTGCAGCTAGTTATCACATAAAATGTACTTTTTTTGCTATTCATACTTATGTATTTTAAAACAATAAAGCTAAGTGAGAAAGATGTGACAGCGCGGCCGAGCGATATTCCAAATATCTATGTAATAATCTAAATAAATAATACATAATTTGATTTCGTACAAAGTACATGGTGCGGCGAGTACAACCGCGGGGCACGATTAGCTTAGAATGAAATTTATCAAAAAATTCGTTACTAACTGTTTAAAAGTCCGATAGTTATTATTGTTTCTTCTTCGTAATGCCTTAAAGATAATGAACGAGCTGACAACGCTCTACTACTCTACTGACAAACACTATGACAAATACAATATTGCATGAAGGGATATTAAATGTTTACGTAAATTTCATATGCGAATGTTTCGAAATGTTCAATGTTAGAACCTCAGTGAATTACCACTGTAAATATACACGCGATCTATTGATATACACAGTGAAATGATACTTACTGAAACGAGTATTGGTAACTTGTTGTAAGTTATGGAAAACTTTAGGTTTGTTTGCAACAACATACTACTAGCAAATATAAATCTACGTGGATGTTCGGATTAATTAAATTAAAAACACCCTTAAGGCAATAACAATAAGAGGCACTTAATATTCAAATGAAATAATAATGTGTAGCAAGGTTAAATTTGTGAAGCAAACCGCGGCTTACTCACGGTGTAGCGCGCACGTGCTAATCCTGCCGCTAGTGCCTCACCTTATATTATTATATCGATACATTGCAATATTAGAAATGATAACTTAAAACTTTAGATCGTCCACATGTATGCATGTATGTATTTCTGTTTGTAGAACTTACCAAAGAAAAGACTTCAACGAACCACTATTTCTAAAATTAATTTTGACATTTCAATAATTTGGTATTTTTTACATTACAATTCAAATATGAAATTCATATCCCAGCCTTAAAAATTGTTAATCAAGAGTGTATTTAATCATATCTATACATATTGTATAATAAGTCAAACATCCGTTGATATTGTTTATATAATTGAGTGTAATAAATAAATCAGAATGTCAATTGAAGGTGATCGAAATTTAGCAAGGAATTAATGATATTAAATTAATATGTATGTTAAGTCGATTGTGCGCAAGCAGTGCTGGCGGTGTCTCAGCCATCGTAAATATCGGACATTTAGCGCACCGCGGTCCCGCCGCCTGGCGATCACAAATAGACTGTTGCGATACGAACGACGTGTTTACAGCCGCTATCTGTCAGTAGCCGATCCAATATCGATCTAAGCTAAAATCTCACAATTAACTTATTAGAAGAACGACGCTGCGTACACGGACAACTTTGCCACTGACTTAAACGTAAAACCCCCTTTAACCTTAAATTGTACGATTATACCACTTTATATGTATTTAAAAATAAAGAAAACGATGCCTAGAAAAGAAAAGTATACTGAACCGACATAGCACATAAAAAATAGTCGTATATCTGGAGGAATAAAAACTGTAGAAGTAAAAAATATGCCCCACAGTAACGAGTGAGCGCCAATTATGATGTTCAGTCTATTCTGCTGTCAGTGTCAGTAGCGAGAAATAACGATTCAGGATGCGCTCGCGTACACTAAACAAACGACTGACTAGAACATAGCGTTCTCGCAATATATCATCTCGTTCTAAAGTTAACATAATATTTTCTTGAACTTAATAATAAAGGTAACTATTCAATTAAAATGTACAATAGACCAATGATATTTTATACTCTTACAAAATCCCCGGTCAAATGTGTTCCTAAGCAGTGACAGCACATTCACACGTGTTAAAAGGTGTAAAAAGGATAGCGTAATTAAAAAAGTAAGAACAAAGAAGACAGCAAGTGTTTGTCACTTAAGCGTAAATAGTAATATTAGCACGATTTTCGAGTCTTCACTTTTCGACCGCTAATGGCATATCTATTGTATTATATCATTGTAATAGTCGAAGTAAATTACTGTACTTATTATACTTAAATCTTAAAATTTAAAAACATACGGAAAGGAAAATGTTATAGATTCGCGTCAGCAACATGCTTTTGAACGAACTTTTTTTCATTTGTTTTTAATGTATTCAATTTTGAATTTTATTTTTAGAAAGCAAGATGGTTGCTGATTGTCTATTTATTTTTGAACTATTGTCGCGCCTTCTCATCTGTTTTAAGTTTAAACTTATGTCGGCAGTCCTTATGAATGTCTGCTTTTTTATGTTACTAGCTGTTTTCATATTAAAATAGACTTGGATGATAGAGAGAGTTTCTACGAAATGTACGATGACTCCTTGAACCTGCTTCCAAATATACAACAATTTTAATATCTTACAATCTTCCTATAGAATTTTCAAATCATTTAGAAAAAATTAGCAAAAAAATAAAATGAATAAAAAAGGATTTTTTATTTAAAACACGACCGAATGAAACTCATTGGCAGGGCAACTAAAATTACTTTCTGCCATATTTTGTTAAGACTAATTTAAAAGGTGATGACCCCACCGCCATGTAAGCGGTCACACAAATGAAACCGTGTTGTTGAAAAGTGGTAAGTGTCGAATCCAACTCTACACTTATTATTATATATAACTACATAACATTTGTAAAAATATACTAAATTTAAAGATATAGTTTAGTAAGAAACCTGAGATTAAAACGTCTGCGAGTGTACGTCTGGACATCATCCACGTGTACTCACTTTTATGTACATTATACATAGCAAGTGTGTGACCAGTGAATCTACAAAAAACAATTTATGCATTTATAAAGCTACATCTTGAAGGTAACCATACTCAGTACATTATTGTCTCACCCACATAAGGTCTGTACATATTAAGCTTAGAAAAAGTGTTTGAGGGGAAAACACTATCTTGTACGTTAATACGTAATGTTAATACACAGAAGAAAATGGTTGATGCGTTCGAATATATCAGAGCGGATATTGAATGTTATTCTTACTCGGTTCAATAAAATCGACGGAACGTATTTATTACCTACAAGAATAAATTTCGAGTGTTTTCAATGCACATGTATAATCTATACTCATAACGACACAGACATTCGTTCGGTTGGTGGATAAATTAGCTCGAGCTCCTCATGCAATGTTATTCTGTGCGGACCTGGGGCTATGTCTTGCTGGCGATGTCACCTTAACGGATACTCGTACTAAGTAACAGCGATTAACTAGTTCATAAATAAATCGATACAAGTCTGGTGTCTGCTTCTTTACTAAGTGACATAACTTCTATAAACATAGCTTGCTTTGATCGGATCTTCAAAACATGTATGTATACAATGTTATATTATATCATTATAATAATTTTCCTTGTGGATAACAATGGGAAGGTCACAATATGGTGTATAGGTTTGTTCAAATAACAAAATATAGTTGCTAAATTTGCAGGCGGCTTGTAAATTGGACAGATAGTAGTTAAGATGAAATAGCGCGGCGCCAACCGCCAATTGCCCCGCTGCCGAGCGCTACCGACCGCTGCCGAGCGTTGCCGAGTGCTGCCGAGCGCTGCCTACACTGACCGCGAACTCTAATGACCTACAAATGCCTACTGTGGATATACACAGTGACCAATTAGTATGGTCAATAGGCAATTTTATTATAACATATTATTACATGAGAAGATAAGTTGTTATAATATTAACACAAGGAATGCAATTGGATTAGCAAAATAATAAATAGATTCCATCATCCAATTATAATACTAATAATTTCTACTTAAATATATTATTAGTCTATGTATGCAAAATACGCGCTAGTCGTGGAGTTGCGGTAAAGTAGCCCCCTACTACTACTAGTCGTCATTATCACTTCGAAAACGGAATAATAGATGTAGAGCATTTACATAACTTGTTAGGATTTAGTTTTCAAGAATATCCTAGTAAATGGATAAGCGTATCTGGTGGACAATTAGTAGCCATAAGAGTCTTAGATCTTCCAGACAGATTACCTGCCATTTGAGCACCTTGATGTTTATTTCATCAATATCTAAATGGCCAGACCATTAGACAATGTACAGACTACGAAAGTCGTATCCGCCATTCGACTGTTGTGATGAACCATCACTTACCGCTTGGTTACAATGGTTAACGTAGTATATTAGAATGAAGTATTAATATTTTACATAACGTGGCACAATTACCATTCAAAGAGTAGCCCGGCACTAGGTTAGTGAACGAACACGAAGTGAAGTCTGCAACGGCGCGGCGCAGCGGCTGCATTGAGTTGCACTAAATTATTGAACAACGCGCTGCACTGACAACGCCTGGCCACTTGTTTCATTGTCTGCAATCAGACCACAATTGAGGAAATAACACGCAATTGTGTAAGCGTACGACTATACATTTGTTTTCAATTAATTATTAGATCTATTTATAGTTTTTTGTTTATAAATGTAATCAATTTGTCTTTGATCTTGAATTTAAGTTTATTTAGCAGTCGGAGCTAGCGAAACCTTATTGTAACAATTAACAGCACAAGAATAAAGCGAGCCGAGTATCAGAATCAAAAAACTGTTACGACATTATTCATAGTTAAATAGCGCTGCAGCAATAATAATAGATATTGTGCGTTGCGTTAGACGTCGTGCTTGGCAAAGGATCAATATCGACACGAATGCGAATTTCGTAAGTCAGATGTGAGGCGGTCAAGTTGATGGATGATGTGAGGCGTGCGCGGCGCTTGTCAATTACGACGTCGTCGGCTGCCGCGTCGGCGGCGGCGCCCCAGGCCCGCGCGCGATGTCCGCCCGGTTACTGCGCACTCTTGCGCAACTTTACGTTTACTACTTCACTAAGTGGTTTTACGTTTAAGGATACGAGACTGACAATGTGTATTATGCTGTTTATCATGCTAACTAATTTCTCGCAATTCGCAATCAGAAGTTTATCATTATGATCACTTTGCCCAACGAAATTATAGTAAAGGATTGAAACCTGCCTGTAATCCAACCATAGGCTTATTAAAGCCTACTGTTTTACACAGACCTCTCTGATAGACCCAGCATCCACCGACCGCTTGGTAAATATATACTTTAACCTTATTGAAAACTTCATCTGTTTCATTATTTACTATCTGTCGCGTCTCTTTATAATATTAGTGTAGATATAGACTAGACTAATAGTACAATAAAAAAACACTACATTAATCATATTCTAGTGTTTCTTCTGGTATTTGTTTTATTTATACCAAATGGTTTAGATTCATTATTAAAATGATATCTCAAAACAAATTAAACAGACCTCCAACTCTGGTTCATAACACAATGTTGGCTCGAGCTCGCGGGTTAGCAAATATAACGTCAGGCAGCTGCGGCAGGACGCATTCTTATCCCACAAAAGAATCTTTACAGGTTGCTGCAGAACTAAAGGACGATCTCTCTTTCAAAGAAATTCACCTTCAATCCGACCGACAGCCATTGCGCATGTCCCATTGTTAACATTTTGCTGTGTTACGGTTTTCCACAATAGCATCAGCTGATTTCGTAAACGTCGAACTATAAATAATTCGCCACATATTTATACTAAGGAGAATAAAAATGTATGTGAAGTAATCAACACAATAAGTAGAAAAGTATAAAAATAAAATTATCATCAAACTATCTGTTTTAACGAAATGACTATCGTATTCTATCATATCTTGGAGAAATAAAGTTATATCAAACATTTACAGTTAAAATATATATATATATATATATATATATATATATATATATATATATATATTAAAAAGATAAGCCGGTAAAAGAATGAAGTGTAAAGAGTAGGTGAAATGGCAAGCGTTACGTAAGGCGAGGCGAGGTGACACAGGCGTGGTTTAACGTTACACTACCAGCAGCTGTAAGGTCCCCTTTTACCTGGGCACCTCTGTGCCGAGCACGTGTATACGTGTATGTGCCCTCACTCTTGGATAAATAGTATTTTAAGTCCTCACATCCGGAGTTGACGCATGTACCAGTAACGATCGAAAAAAACTTCGCTCCATTCTATTGTACCTAAATTTATTCGTTTCTGCATAAGGTTTATTATAAATCAATCATTTAATGATGAAAGTAGTATTACAAATATCATGAAACTGCTTGATCATCACATGCAAGTGCCATATAACTTTAACACCTGCCGTGGCTTTGTTAGACAAGCCGATTATTGTTTGTCCGGTAACACGATTATCTAGAGATCCGATTCGTGGATCCCTACCGATCTAAAATCGACCACAAATAAAGCCGTCGCCGGACTTTGCTTGCATTGCCTATTTATGGTAATTCGATTTGATATTCATCCAGTTAAATTCAGTTAGTTCACGAATAGATCAGAATTCGATCGGTGACAAAAGAAATCGGACCCAAAAACTTGTGCATATTTATATTGAATGTATTAAAAACTTGTTTTCAATCTTACTCGACAAATTCATTGCGGGGCCATAAACGGCTCTCCCTTTTTAAAGTCACCAAAATAAGCAATCGGAAGCTCGGGCAGGTGTGCCCGATCCGTTTCCCAGGACGATATTAGTGGCTTCTATTACAAAAAGTCGTTTACGAATTAATTAACATAATATTTTATGAATCTGGTGCTACTGGTACAGTAAATCCGTTATGGATATTGATAAACAACCGGGTCTTTAAATATACACTGGGAAAAAATGTTTCAATTGAGTATTAAAAGCTAAGTCTATAATGTTATTGTATTTATTAAAACCAGAAACCGTTAAGCGTGTGTACTCGATGTTAGATTGTAGATTAGGCCGAGTCCGTAGAGATGCGACGACCTGACAACATAAATCTATAACCATATGGCTGCGCCCTGAGCCAGGGCGTGAACACACTCACATGTCTAGTTATATTGCACCAATCACTCAAAATATGTGAATCTTGTTTTCAATTTTAATAGTGCTATAAATATCGCTCCACCCTCTATAACCACATATACTCGTACTTATCGAGTTAGCTGAGGGGGTACCATTGAACACCCTTTTCACCTAAATATAGGTGCATCATTAAGGTCATATTTTATAACGGTATACGACAATAATTTAAAATCTATATACGCACAGCCATCTCCATTAAGTAAATCTCTGTTGATGTGATATTTTAATATTTCTTTATGATTGTATTAATGCTAACTCAACAGCAACAAAATCAATCTAATAGCATTTTTAACAACATTGACGGTTCAAATTAGGAAAAAAAATGAATAAATACTTTTGCTTCACTACCACTCAATCTGGTTTCAGATTGCTGTGCGAAATCTATTGCATCCATTTCTTCTATAGAAAAAAAGACTGCCCTGAACATAAATTTAACTGAAATCCTTACTTTTCTAACATCCGAATTTGAAGCTCTAGCTCCTATTCGAGATAATCCATGTGTAATGACAAGCTAAATCATCTTTGCCTCTTTATATTAACTTGTTATAGCACAATAGTGACCATGATTAATTTTACAGTTGAGTACCACAGACACTACCTACAACTGTTGATGGTATTCTAAAGGAAATAATAACGTAACTCCGAAGTGTCTGTTAACTCAGCTGGGGTTGACAGTTATCGCCGTCTTTATTTTCATCGAGCATGTGCCAAATATGGTAGGGAATCTATCTATCCTATCGTTGCACCAAGCAACCACACGTCTCAGCTCATAATAATTTGTATACATAGAAATACAAAAAGAACAAATCTGTTAGTAAAAGATATTTAAGAAACGAATCATAATTGTGCGATAGCACCACAGAAAAGTTTTATTAAAATTGCGTTATATTTAAATTTTAACACACTTGTGTGTGTCTACGAAAAACTAAAATTAAAAGAGTATCAAACACGTTCAATAAACTCATTAAACGAACTTTCAGACAGGAAGTATTCGTCCCATTTGGATGATCGCTTAACGATAGGAGATCAATACGCGGAAATGAATGGCTGAGAGTTTTTACGATGATCGTAAAGGAACAGATGCGGTCCGCGATCTGCGTCACGAGCGCACGAGCCGCGACTCGGCGGATCTCACATATTGTGCGTATTCGCAAGTGCCTAGACCTGTATTTTATATCATCAACGCATAAAAATATATTAATTAGAACCATATGCTCTTAATTACACTAATGTTTGGTGAAATCAGTCTAAAATCGTCCATCTCGGCCGATTTTGAAGTGAAATGAACCGTGATAAATACCGAAAAACTTTATTGTTTTTTAAATATATCGTAAAACCAGTAGTAGGAAGCAATCAGTAAAATCCAGACTAAGATAAATTTCGTCAAAAAAAGATCATCAACCAAGACCAGACATCAGATAAGGAGGTAGCCATTGTGTTATATATGCTTACCTATATGTCATGACGGCACCTATTTTTTTATTAATTTTAAATTACATATCTTAAGTGAGATACATATATACATCAATAAAAATGTTATGATACATTTTTAACTATCTTCCATACAAAGCTGCGCCACTCGAGTCGGCCATCGATCGCGGCTGAAATCAGTGAGAACTAATTATTTTTACAACTCAAGTAATCTTATCTAATCAGGTCCTGAAAGGAACCGATGTGCACCGGGCCAGGCCACATGTGTTTGCGCGCGCGCACGTGTTCATTCACGTACTGCGCGCTCTGCGAAGGGACCACGACAGGAATAGGTAACATTAAGTATGCCGTGAGTAAACAACACTCGTCGTCTCCCCTGATAATTTATAAAGACAACCTTTATACCGCGTATCTTTCCCTAACTGTACTATGGGTATTTTTTATAAATATCATTGCCCCTTCTATTTTACATATCACTATCAAGTGCTCTTTGTTATACTGGCTGAGAATGGGCACAAATTATGCAAATAGATCACGTTAAAAATTCACTAGTATTTTCTTATATACAAAGTTAATTTAACGTCTGAACGACCATTAAAATACCGAGGAAAGCATTTTTGTAACATACATATTTTTTTTATAGCAATTGATACCAAAATATGTTGATGAGTATTAAAATTTATTTCCAATGGACGATACGTTTAGTACAAGCTATTAACAATAATTTAATTTGACAATGCCTAAATAAACGTCTTTTCATTTTCAGTAATTGATTCGAGGGGAAGTCATACAAACTTCATAAGAATAACATGTATTAGTATCGTTTTGGCACGCAAGCGGGCAGCGCCCCCTATCGGCGGGTCAAACATCGTTAATTTCATTAAGAGCTTATTAGGCGGGCACGCGACTGCTGACAGTTGGCGGCGACACGCGCACATCATAATCGAAAAACTTATGGACCGGAACGCTGCGCTCTGCTCGAATATGTTTTGTTTATCACATCTGGTTATCATGCAGTGCCAGACAAAACTATTTGCAGGATCGGGTAAGGAAGATATCATAATTGCTTATTTAAATATTTCCATTCTAAGTCTAAGACTTGAGAGTCTCGGAGGAACAATACATATTTATGATTTTTTTTAGAATTTACGACTGTGCTTTAACAATGGCAGAGTGGGAAATATGGTGATATTAGTAATACTCTGAAGTAAGGTAAGCGTGCGATAGAAGTATTCTATGTATCTGTGTCGATCTGAAATAATAGTCTGTTCTGTCCAACAAGTACACTGGTCATGCATCAGCAACTCTGTTAGTAGCTGATACCTACGGATAGACATGAGTGTGTGAAAGAGTCACGGACTTAATGCCATGTGCTCGTTACTTTCATAAAAATTGTATCATATTGGAGGCTTAAGTTTGTCTTACTGCGTACGTCTTTGATCAAGTAATAAGTAAAACTGTATCGTATTGGAGGCTCAAGTTTGTCTTACTGCGTACTTCTCTATCAAGTATTAAGTAAAACTGTATCGTATTGGAGGCTCAAGTTTGTCTTACTGCGTACTTCTCTATCAAGTAATAAGTAAAACTGTATCGTATTGGAGGCTCAAGTTTCTCTTACTGCGTACTTCTCTATCAAGTAATAAGTAAAACTGTATCGTATTGGAGGCTCAAGTTTGTCTTACTGCTACTTCTCTATCAGGCAATAATTAAAACTGTATCGTATTGGAGGCTCAAGTTTGTCTTACTGCGTACTTCTCTATCAAGTAATAAGTAAAACTGTATCGTATTGGAGGCTCAAGTTTGTCTTACTGCTACTTCTCTATCAGGCAATAATTAAAACTGTATCGTATTGGAGGCTCAAGTTTGTCTTACTGCGTACTTCTGTATCAAGTAATAAGTAAAACTGTATCGTATTGGAGGCTCAAGTTTGTCTTACTGTGTACTTCTCTATCAAGTTATAAGTAAAACTGTATCGTATTGGAGGCTCAAGTTTGTCTTACTGCCTAGTTATCTAATCAAGTAATAAGTAAAATTGGAGGAACGGATCTTTAATAAATACTTATCACAAGCGATCATATGTGAACTAATAAAAGCATTCTTAGCCTTTTACTGACAAATTAGAACATTACCAAAATAAATAAATTAAAAACATGATTGAGGCAGGCAGAATATAGTAATAACAATAATGTTTTTATTTTATCCAACTTTCGGACATTTTGGTTGGCCTAAAAATGTCGCAAATCTGCAATTTATTTTTGTTTTACTTAAAATTGTCGCAACAATATAGAAGCGCATTACACACAACACACACCTCCCACAACCGTTAATCGACTTTACAATTCGTAATGGACCGACCGAAATTTGAAATTATTGTGATACACAACTAAACATATCAGGTAAATTACGTTGTAGTGCTCATTACATTTATTTTGTCGATAAAGTCGTGTATTGAACAAAATATGTCAAGCACTGTAGGAGAACACTTTCAATAATAGCTAATTTAAAATAGAAAATAAATTTGTTAATAAACAATTACAATAGATGGTCACGCAGAGCGGCCACCGGCGCCGGCGCTGCGTCAGATGGCAACCCCACACCCACGGCTCATGAATAATCCGCGTGTTACGTCATCTTTGCTAAGCAACAGCGAAACCAATTAAAATGGAATATCATTATCATTTTGTTATGCATTCGTGCTCAATGCCATGACGTTGATATTTTGGTGTTATATATATGATACTAGCTGTTTCCCGCGAATTCGTCCGCGTGGAATTAAATTAAAACATATTATTCACTGCGCAGGATAAAAGTATATAATTGTATTTTTTACAATAAAACGTAAAACATCAGTATCAATGTATATTTTGACATTACAACAAACAATTTAATTTTATTTATAGATTACCACCAACTCCACCTAAAATCGTCTAACGCAGTTAAAGATGTTTTCAGTTCAATAAGCATGTTGCTGACGCTCTCGCTAAGGCATGGTGCGCATGTCGATCTCGCGAACCTATAATATTTACCCCTACTGACTATCGTTTAACGTGGCTAAAGAGGTTTACGCTTCAAATAGTAAAATATTTATTTTATTTTACTACTTTGTGGCAACCTTTGTGACATTGCAGGTAGCGGGCGGCGCTTTCGATACGGTGCCGCGTAGGTTTTTTCAAAATTTCGAGGATCTTTCACTTGTCGCGCGGAACCCTAATGATTTTGCTTAAATTAAATTAGCCTGTTTGAATATCGGCAATATAAGCTATCTTTCAGTAAAAATCCCATCCAAATCGATTCAGTCGTTTCGGAGATTACCCGGAATAAACAGACAGACAAAAATTTTAAGAATTGTATTTTCGTTATAAGTACCGTATAGACATCATGTGCATTGAGTATGGAAATGTTATTTTGATATTACATACAGACACTTCAATTTTATTTATCAGTGTAGAGATATAATAGATATAGATAATTATAATTTTCGTGAATACGTGGCTCGGAAATACAAGCGTCTACGTCTACTACTCGCGCTGTCTTTATGGCTGCACCAAATTTCCAAGGAAAAAACTGTTTTTGTTCAAAAATAATAAAAATCACTAGAAAAAGGTATTCCTTAATATTATTATTTTTTTTACAAAATGAGATGTTTTTTACAAATAACAGTTTCACTTATTATTTTTCACATGTTCACACTTTTTTGCAACATTTAAAACAATCAGTACAATTTTTATAAAATAAAATCGCATCACGCTCCGGTTTTGGAACGCGTCCGTGAGGTATTGTTTGCTTTCGGATGGGGATTTTGCAAGTGTATTATTAGTTCCCTTCGGTTCCCACAGCTTCCCGAGGGGTGCGAGGGACCTGCCGGGGTTGGCTGTTGATTTGTGTGTTATTGTTGTTGGCGGTGCGAGCAGCCGCCGCACGTACTCCCACGACAGGCGACAGGCAGCAGATGCCGGGGCCGCAGCCACTGTCACTCACAATATTGTCTCACGAGTGACCCTCCAGTGCGCTGTGGGAAATTCATTCCGGGTTCACGATACACCTAGTGAACGTTGCACAATAAACTTGCAACCACTCAATCCTGCTCTTTGTTAGTTTGTTCAATAATTTTATTTTCGAGACGAATGACACATTATACAAAATACAGATTATACCAAAAGATATCCAGAAAATAGTAAAATCTAAACGTAGCTACAATATGTAGATATTAAACACTAAAAATATGTACCTATATTTAGTTTCAATTAATTCCTAATACCTGCTGGTCGTCATACTTTTTAACCGACTTCAAAAACGAGGAGGTGATTAAATCGATTGGTATTTTTTTGATGTATGTACACCGATTAGGCTGAGATTTGCGATCCGATTTCGATGATTCTTTTTTGTTCGAAAGCTAGTGCTAGTGGTAAAGCCACATGGTACACTTTTTTTAGTCATGATCCGACCAGTAGTTTATGAGTTATTCTTAATAATGCGTAAATGACAAAGTTGAGTTTTACTTTCTTGGCTTATGTATGCTAAGCTATAGGATCTAGATAAATATGATGCATTAAAGAATTGTAGATCTCTAAAAATGCTAAATATAAGTCAGGGGTGGCATGGCATATATCTCTTTCTTCTACGGTTATCTCACAATAACTACTTTTTTCTTTAAAACAATCAATCAATAAAAAACAATGCGCTATTTTTAGTATTCATTATTTTTCCTTATCCAAATAAATTTGTTAGTACGCTAGAGTATTAAATGTAGATAATAATTTCGCCGTACACTATAATGCTATGACCGATGGTTTAGAAGATATCAAAAGCTTAAACTATATATAAACTATAAAGTCAGTAATAAATAACTACGCGCAAGTTCTCGTTCTGTGTTAAAACGACCGTGTATCAAGCCACGGCCGTGATTACTTTTTAATTTTTTATGTAGTACTTTTTCCATGTAAGCCAGCGTTTTAGAAAGCCTATTTTTGCGTTCTTCACTAGTCTAATTTGAAATGGCCCTGGAAGAGAATAGAATAGAATAGAATTCCTAGTTTGAGACAGGCGTTCCGTCCTACCTTCGTTTGTCTCATTGAAACGACGCTGTCTCAGATGAACCTATTACCTGACAAACAAGATCAGTTAACAAACTTTAAAATCACAAAAAATCGTGAAATAAACAAAACCAAAACCGGCTAAAAAATATATTAAATAAATAAATATATTCTAAGACAACGAATGCACTAAAATGTAAAAAAATAATTTTACGCGATCAAACATAAGAATCAATTCTTAAATCATATCTTTGGAGTCGGCGTCAGCCCAGGTCGGTCTGTAACTACGGGGGAGGGGGAGGGGAACAATCGAATGCGATTTTCTCTTGCGATCTATCTTTATACCTATATAAAGGCTACGTGTGTATGTTCCTAAAGTTCGAAACAGCTGGACCGATGATATTTACAGGGAATGTTCAGAATGGCACAGTGTGTGTTCTAGTGAAGTTTGGTAGCGATCGGATCAACATTTAGTAGTACCACCGGGCGAAGATCGTATTAAGTTCATTTGTAAATTATTGTTGTCGTTGCGGGCGCTACCACTGTTATATTGTTTTTTAATTATGTTTATAATACATAAGATCGTATTAGGAGTTAGTCGTAAGTCATTGCAATTTTTAAGCCTTGGGACAAAACGTATTAATAATATAATATACATATCAGCCTTTTTATGTTCGTCACTGCAGGGACATAGGCTTCCTCTCCAAGAGAGGTAATGAGCCGTAATCCACCACGCTGGCCCAGTGTGGGTTGGTGGGCAAAACGTATTACTTTAAAAATATTTAACTTGAATGATCACTTTGATCTCCGGGTAATAAATTTCGATACAACAAACAGACACTTGACCCGTCAAAACAGCGCATTATGCAGCTTGTCGGGAATTAGCATAGATTTGCCCGGTGACGGACGCCGTGAGACGCCATTGCATATGCGCCCGCGCGCCGCCGCCCCCGCCCTGCCCCGCGCTGCGCCCCCTACGCCCCGACGACAGCAGATGCTCCATTAATATTTCATTACGCATCACATTAGAAGCAGTTGCTATATCGTCAAACTTTTCATTCACACATCTGTCTGCTGAAACATGGAAATGTATCTACTTGGAAAACATTTAGGTAAATATATGTGACTGCCAACAATGTCTATCAATATTTTCCTACAAGTTCGTCTGTAACAGGATACGTAGGCACTGAATTACACATGCGCAAGTGGCTGCGTAATTGTATATATATATATATATATATATATATATACATATATATATATATATATATATATATATATATATATATATATATATATACATATATATTTATTCCCTTAAATAATAATTTAAGACATTCCGTTTTAGTCAACTTTCGATATATTCGCTTTTAACGATTTTTGGAATACTCGCAGACTTTATGCAATGCATTACTTACATAAAGTGAAGAAAATGAGCTTAAAGAATGGTTTCCATTTTTTGTAATAAAGGCAGTCGCAAGTATAGGGTGTTAGTGATTTAAGCGACACTCACCATTGAACTTTCATGCATTTCGATCCGTATAATGTAACAATTTGAATAGGCCGTATAAATCACGGCAGCAGTTTCAGTTATCGAATAATAATGCGTTCAATAACAAATGCTTTGTTTTTGCATCCCGGAGCGAGATTGATGTGCAGCAATTACGGGATGCTGTTCGGACATACATTCTAAATGTGTCGCATCACCAACTAGCTTTTTCAACAGTCTGCTATGCTAATAAGCAAATGGTTACAAATGATGCCACCGTGAAATAATCCATCGTCCAAGCCTAACACTCAAGTCGCGTAAGAAAAATCTGACTCGTAGAAATATCAAGTAGACATTTATCTAGCGAAGTAATTCGATTTTAAGTTCTGCTCGTTTGTCATGCGTGCACTTTATACATGGGTTATCTGGTTATTTTCGCCAAATTTTAATTTTACACGAAAAAATATTTATTTGTTATATCGTTTCTTCTTGTAGCCTTACAACCATACTAGCAGTTGCCCGCGGCTTAGTATGCATTCATGACTCATTTTCATGGATTTTTTGAAAGATTCTTTCACTGTTTGTTTTCCAAATAAAATAAAATAAAATAACAACTTCAAATTTCAGGTAACATGTGTTAAAAAGTTGTTATTGTCAAAACATGTAACATGTAATGTTTCAACATTTCATCGGTTGAGCCGTTCGGAATGAAAGCATATCAAACAAGCATTACGTCACACATTACATATTCATTTATAATATTAATTAGGGTGTTTTTAAAGTAGATACATCAGATGAACCGCCTGCTAATAGGCTTATAAAAATAAAAACGGAGAGCGTTGTCACAACGACACCCGGTTGGAACGGAATTCCTTCCGTCATATGTATATTTTTTGTGTTTCTATTAATCTATACATTTAATAAAAATGTTACAGTACACTGTCTGTACATGGAAGATATTTCAAAAAACTATTATTGGGGGCCTTTATAATTGCAATAAAACCCACCAATGATTTTTTAATTTTTGTCTGTGTCTGTTTGTCTCTGCGTTTGTTACCGCTAATCTTAGAAACGGCTTAACCGATTTGGGTGCGGTTTTCGCTATTGTATTGTGGTAAGCGTAAAGGTTAACATTTAGTTTGATTTATCTCAATCGGTTTATAAACAAAAAAGTTATATCACTTTAAAGAACCATATCAACCATTTGTTCGATAAAAATACTATAAAATAGCTTTTCAGTTGAATAGATTGAACTTTTAGTTATATATGTTATTAGTTATATTACGATCTTTAAAACGATGATTGAAAGTTTATCACGGGGTCCCATCCCACAGTAAATTAGTTTATTCTTTAGATGAAAGATGGCGTTACGAGTAGCTGTGTACAAATTGGGAAACGAAATGCGGCAATATACAATTAGAAAACCAAAAGATAATAAAAGTAACTAAATTTAGTTACTTTTAATATCAAATAACACATAACGACACATTAAAATTTAAATTTGATGTTTTTCATTATTCCGTCTAAAACCCAAGCAGACCAGTACGATAATCAATTCTCCTTTACTTTAAAATTGTTAAGCGTTGGAAATTAGATGGCGCATATATATCAATAACAATTCTCGGAAACCCCCATTCGCGAAAGGGGAGCACTGTTTGCTGATCGGTGGTGACGAGGCGCAGCAGGTCCATGGCAGCGACATCTCCGAGCGGGATCTGTCCTCTCTCAAGTCTAACCAGCGGCCTCCTTTTTAACCATTACGATTTCACAAAATGATGTTACGCCCCTTCACTCTAAAATTCCCCTCTGCAGTACCGAACGGCTGGTAAGGATAAGTCCCGTCCAATCCGCTGAGTCAGCATTATTCGTTCCTGTGCCACGCCGGCCACTGCGTCAGCGTATGCGAGGCAGAATCCTGGTTTCCGCCAAAGTTATGGTCTATAGAAGAGACTGCCTTCTCGTCAATGCATCCGGACATCAAAAACTGGCAGGACTGCTTGGACAACTCGTTTGTGCGCATGCGATATGCGCACAAATGCGTTCTTCAGCGAACCACGAGACGTCGACAAAGCGAATTGTAGTTCCTGCTATTTGACCACCTTGCCTGGTTCGCCTCCGCTCTTTTGCTGAAGGATACGAATCCGGTCATGCACCATCCAGGGGTGGGAATCGTGCCGAGACTGGACGCCACCTCGAAGGAGAATGTGCGGTAACCTCGAACGACCCGTATAGCATCGCTGCACGCTGTAAATCTTGGCCCTGCAGTGGCGGACAGCCAGTCTCTTAGCCCAAAATGTACCCCGTATAGGGCTACGGATCGTACAATGCCCGCGATGAACGTCTTTCCTTGGGCCTCCGAAAATGGGTAATAGTTAGTGCAATGCAACCGCTACTCTCTCCACCCGGGGGACTAGGCGCTCGAAGTGTTCCTCGGAAACACCTATTCGGACCCAAGAGCCACAATGCCCCGGTTTTGCAATTTCGAAATTTTTAAGCCTAGGTCGTGAATTTTTGCAATGGTAGTTTCCGCCCCGAGCTCGGCTGGTTCTGTGGTCCTCTCGAAGGTTTTCCAAATGGTTATCAGCCGAGTGTCGTCTGCATAACCTACGACATTCACGGCAACGTAGATCGATGCGCAGCATTTCGTCATAGACTGTGGATCTCCAGGAGATATATAAAATATGTATTTATTTTATTGAATTCATTTAGTTAATATAATTAGACATCTATTTTAAAAGTTATTTTCGAGGATCTTCAGCAAAACGGCTTATGACGTCTCTCGTGAAAGAATAGCCCATACCATACCCATTTAACATGAAATTAGTATAGTAAGCTGACGATAAGCGAAAATTCAGTAATTTTCGTATATCGTCGGCGAAGCGGCGGGGGCAGCTGATGTTGTATGTCGGCATAC
Organism: Papilio elwesi; assembly: GCA_029849275.1. Taxonomy (NCBI): domain Eukaryota; kingdom Metazoa; phylum Arthropoda; class Insecta; order Lepidoptera; family Papilionidae; genus Papilio; species Papilio elwesi. The sequence goes on along the minus strand of CM056687.1, from coordinate 6,577,898 downwards.
AACATCAGCTGCCCATGCTAATACATATATTCTAAATAAGTGCTTACCGGGCCATATATAGAGGAAGTTTAGCCATAAGTCTAACAGTGGTAGAGCCAGCAACAACATCTGTTGCACGAATGGGCAGGCTCTACCGTTGAAATACCACGATCTGACAGAAAACAAGAGAGAAGTAGAGGTACTCTGCGTTTCGTCTGATGAGTGATGTGGCGGAGGCTTAATTTCAGTCGTCTTTCCCTTCCTACCCTTTCCTCATAAGAATAGGATAGGAACGGGAAGAAGGAAATATCCTTTTTCCTTTCTATCCTGTCCTTTGTCCATTTAAGGTAGGCAATACTTCTGCAACATATTTGCTAGTTGCGGATGTCTAAGTGAGTTCTTGAAACGTCGGGTATCAAAAAACGTAAAATAAACGCGACAAAATTCGTACAATTAGTTTTATTCCAATGTGTAGTATTTGCGTAAATATAAGAAATTTTATAAAAAAAATTTTCAATAAAATAACAATTTACTGTGTATAATAAGACGTGATAAGGCGATAAAATGCCGAGAGGTTGTAGAAATCTTCGCAATGAAAATATAAGTTTACGATTTGAAGTGATACTTCTATATAAACGAGGGGTCTTAGGATTTTTGTGTCACGAAAAAGCGTTACGGCCGTGTGGAGGGAGATTTTTTATGGTTATTAATAAGTAGCTCCGCTCCTGATATACTGATTTTGATTATTTTTTTTATTCGACGGTGCTTGTCATGTGCTCTCCATTTTGTAAAATAAAAAACTGACAAGTAGTTTTTGAGTGCTACTAAATAATGCGTAAGAAAAAGGTCGGTTAAAAATAAGACGATTGTATTAAATGTAACTGTGTACTTTCTTAGCTTATGCAGCCTAAACTATAGGACTTACATTAAAATGATGTATGAAAGAATCGTAGCTCTTTAAATATGCTGAATGAAAGTCCGCGATAACAATCTATGGTTGTCGCACAATAACCATTTTTGTCTTAGGAAACATTAATTAAAACGCATACGCCACTTACTACGCTATAATTCGTGTTCGGTATGAATCCTTATCTATTTAAATAATTATAATAATATCCTAGGACATATTCACACACGGCCATCTGATCCCAAACTAAGCAGAGCTTGAGCGATCAGATAACTGATATACTACTTTTCTTTTTTAAATACATACATACATAGATAAATTACACCCAGAACTCAGGACAAACAGATATGTTCATTGCAGACAAATGTTTGTCCTGGGTGGGAATCGAACCCACGACCTGTGGCGTGAAAAGCAAGTATCTTACAAACCACGCCAACCGGCCCGTTGTGTTAATTATCAAGAAAATTTAATGTAGACTATAATTGCCCTATGAACTATATCATTCTGATCAATGGTTTAGAAGATATCAAACGATTAAAAAGACCTACAACTGAAAAATGCACACATAAAGAAAAGGACAAACTTTGCCTGCTTTTGTAGTTTCACTTCTACTATGTGTCCCAGCACACATTACTTTTTATTACGAGAAACATGTACATTGACGCTGTTTATTACTCATGCATTGCATAGCATTACATATTCCTTTTCTTAAAGTTTTGTATCATTTTCTAGCAGGCGCTAACGCTCTAGAAGACTGTTGAATTGATTGTGAAAACGGCACATTAAATGCCGAAAGTACTTATGTTTATTTATTTATCATGATGACACGCATATTAAGTAGATATGGTAGATCGGTTGCGAGTGTGAGGTGAGTTAATACAATCAACGGTACCATAAAGGACGTATCAGCCGCTTTCATCTGCGGCTGCGGTACCGCGTCTGCGCAGACTGCGCCGTCTGCGAAGCGAAGATCGACGAGTCGGACTCGAAATCGATTACGCCTCCGCTTTAAAGCTATGAATATTTTAACCGATCCGCATGATTGACTCATTGTTAGAATTTGGTGTCATAAGCTGAACATTGTTATTTGATCCGGAAAGAAAGCGTAGATACCTATTGTAAGAGTAGAACGTTTTAAAACTATTAATTTAGTCTTTGCGCTTTAAAGTTGTGTGTGAATGTGTAAAATTTGTTAATATTTATTGGTATATACAAAAAGTATTTTCAATTTCGATTAGTTGTGATACCCGAACTTAAAGTAAAAAACTTGTACGCGTAAAAATGTGAGGCCGTGGAGCGCGAGTTCCCGTGTCAAGTGTCACGGGCAGGGCCGGCACAATGTCAGGCGCAGCGAGGCCAAGAGGCACGACCAGCCATTGTCCGCGTCGCACGACGAGACGAATCACAACGCAGGCCCCATGACCCACGTCAACGCGGTCACGAAATCATTTTACATCAATCTTTTCACAGGAAACCGTCGACAGACTGCTAAAAATATTAATAGCTTATTTTCCTACGATTCCCTAAGGCTAAAAGCATATTTTTCTTATACATACTAATTACATTTTTTTTTACTGTTGCATTGAATATAAAAGTGAAGCTTCAGAGGAGACAGCTAATGAAGTTTAAGCTCTGACCAGCCCAACTCCACATCCCGAATTCTGAAGAGTACTTCATCTAAACTGCAGAATCGTTTAGAATACCTGAGAGAATCGTGGATGCCTTTAAAAACGTGCACGCTTTTTAAACGGTAGGATCTCAGTTTTTCAAGACCTGCTCTGCACAAACTAGGTAAACACGTCAACGCTTAAGCGCCAATTAATAGCGAAGAGGTTCTTGAAGGAACAAAGGCTCCAAAGTCAAAGTCAGCTGTAAAGGCTGTTGACTGTAGAAGGAAAAATTGTGTCAGGTTGACAAAAACCAGTCATAGATCTGACATAACTTTTCACTTTTTGCGCGGAACCCTAAATAATTTGCTTTAATTAAATTACCCTATTTGAATCCTTACAATTAGCTATCTTCCAGTAAAAGTCCCATCCGAATCGGTTGAGTCGTTTCGGAGATTACCCGGAATAGACAAGACAAAAATCTTAAAAATTGTATTTTAGGTATAAGTACCGTATATACATCATGTGTATTGAGTATGCAAATATTATTTTGATATTACATACAGACACTTCAGTTTTATTTATCAGTATAGATTACTTACGATGAATACCCTACTTGTAAGATGGGATAATGCTTCCTATCACTCCACAATGTAAATAGCAAAGCAAGAGATACTTTAATAGCAGTTATAAGAGAACATCACCTTATGGGTGCTATAGATGATACTAACACGTATATATATCTTCACAAGGCAGGAATAAAGTTTATAAATAATTCATTAAAATTAGGCAATTATTAGTCAGAAACTGCTCGTACAGGCTAATGTTGATATTGTACGATGACTAGTCGAAAATGACCAAAGAAATATTACGTACCTTTGAGGCAAAAATAATACCTCATGGTTTAAAGGAAGACCAAAAACATTTACATGTCGGTAGATGGCGTAAAATGATCAAAAAGTTTAATGGAGATCAGTTATAGGTTACCTACCGTATCATTATGAGAGATGAAATCTCGGAGCACCGGTTAGAACCAAGAAGAAAAGACAGCCGCCAGAATCGAGCTTACTTTTGAAGAGTTACGGACGAAAATTAAGAAAAGTTGGAGCACCGGCCAGAATATGATTACTTCTCTTAAGTCAGCAAGTCAAGCCACTACAGTATAACTCGAAAACCATAAGTACGAAATAATTGTTATGATCATTAGAAAAAAATCGCATACAGCGCATACTTTGCTTCGAAAGTCGGCCTTCGCCACAATAACGCGCCGTTTCATTATGCAGCAAAATAAACAAGGAATGCCGATTTGAAAGTCTCCAATGTGGAACTGGTGATGCAAGTCAAGTTTGCGACCACTAGACACTTCGTAGAGCTTCTCTTCTTTGTGTCGCATAACTACCGCTACCGCTGGACTGGATTGGGACTTTACGGCTACTGCGCAGTGAAGCCTTCACTCTCAAATAATTAATTATAATACTTTAATCTCATTCACAAGCAAAATAAACTAAGCATAATATCACCTTAACAAATGAACTGTAAAATATAACAAATATTTAGTAATGTTTTAAACAAAATACAATTTATCAATACAAAGCCCAGGTGAGGGTTAGGTGTCTCGTTTAAGTTTTAAATATAGTGGTACAATTCAACATGTCAATGTATTCCATATCCATAAATTTAAGTTTGACGCATACTATATCAATGACAGGTCCAAGATTTTGATTCAGACAGGGTTTGACGCCATTTGGGGGCTTGACACGCCCCAGGATAGGTTTTATCAAGGTAAAAACTACAATGCATACAATATTTTGTATAGCTTAAATCAAACCAAAGTGTAATGCTGGCTTAAACATTTAATTAGATTCAAGTGATGTGTGATGATTTACGAGGGGGGAGGGGTAGTCCAAGCCCCATAGCCCTCCCTGGATCCGACAATGTCATATATTATAAATAGACAAAAACATACAACTATAATACTACTGTCCACTGTGTACAGGTTAATGTCTCAGACCATATTGGGTTGGGTAATCAGGTTCGGGCTTTGACAGTGGAAGTCAAGCATCATTTGTAACTAAATATTTAATTGATAAATTGTTGCTATGACATAATTCCCAATCAGCCAATATAATTGGAATTGGCAAAAAGCTTTTAAATAATGATGAATGTGTAACATTACTTATAAGTTCAAATTTCTGTAAAACTTTTTGTGAATAGCTTTAAAGTTATACCTATTCCAACTTCACAGCCACAAGTTATTGATGTTTCAACATTTCAAACTCCGAATAACAATAATTTAGCGCATAATAATTTTCATATACCCTCTGAAATATGACTATTGTTGGGGCTGATGTACACTTTGATTCACTGTGAGAAGGATGTATAAATGTAATCTTAATGATGGCTCGACCCTACTTTACAAAATACATCTTCGAGCCTTTGGATACGTTGGGGCTGGTAAAACATGTATAAATAACTAAAATGCTTGCTCTTAGTATAAAATCTTGCTATTTGTGATGAAAGAAAATTAAACGAAAAGCATAATGTATACATCTACTTTTTCGTTTCAAGTGAAGTGATATCACACAGACTAAGTATATAACACAAATGCAATATGTTGAATTCATAGTGTTTGTGGCTTATCAAGTCCCATCAAAAGAAGAAACATTACAATTATTTAACATGTTTTTTGTAGAAATTAATATAACGATAATACCTTTATTTAAAAAAATGTATTACAGACAAAATCGGTTTTAACATCGAAGGGAGCACTAATATTTACTTGCCATAACCAGTGATGTTTCGGTACAAATTCGTTTACACAAAAGTCCACAGATATTAATAGGAATAATATGTCATAGATATATTTAATTATTGCACTGAATTCATAAAATCTATAATTTTAACATTTATACTGAATGTACCAACTATGCAGTTTACATTGAACTTCAATTATTCTATCACCGTAATTACCCTAAACGATATGAAATACCCCTTAAGACCTTCATGAAGAGTTGCAAAATAAACTGTTCCATCACTTTTGTTCTGTGTACTAGCAAATTGAATGACAAACGAGAGAGAGTGCCTCTTTAGCTCCTCCTCTTTGCTTTACTTGTTTTGCTTATACAATTACAGTTGACCCTAAACTCAATACTTTGTTAACTTTTAGGATCTTAATAGCCTTTGTCTATTATACTGTGCCAGATGTTGTTGTTAGGCTACCAACTAGAACTCAAGAAAACACAGGCGGTCGTAAAAGATTTAATTCTCCGGAAATATTAATGAAATATGGTCACTGAAGGTGGTATGTTGTTATGAGCGACATTCTGTAAGGCAGTCATATGGCCAGCCGGGAATTAATGAATATGCGCTCACGCCCGTAACCCAGAGGGGTAGACAGAGATCATGGATTTCCATTTGGCGCACCTCTCTCGCTTCTTCTACATTCATACATACGCATACATGCTCGTCGGTATGGGTGCCCTTTTTTAATAAGCCACTAATTTGGTCGATATAACTTCTTCCAGGGCGTCCCCTACCAACACTACCACTCACTTTTGCAACATAAATCTGTTTCGTTATTCTCCCCTCAATCATCCTTTCAACATGCTCGAACCACCGACGCATACCTTTCTCAATTCTAGTCACAACGTCCACTTTTAAGACACACACTTTTCCCTTATAACGCTATTTTTAACCCTATCATTCAAAGTCAGTCCTAATATACTTCTTAAGGATCGCATCTCAACGGCATTAACTCTACTAACATGCTTTTCTTGCCATACATTAAAGTGGGGACTAGTACAGCATTGTGTATTGCCAGACGAGTCTTCATAGACACATTCTGACTCCTCGCAACTGTACCTATAGCCCCATTCATTTTATTTCCTGCATTCACTCGTCGTTCGAAATCTTTAACATGCCTACCGTCTCTACTAAACATACACCCCCAATACACGAACTCTGCCACCTGTTCCACTTATTTACCTTTAACATTTATTTCAATTATAGTCTTCCATGGTATGAATTAATAGTTGGTATAATATGGTGTTTCAACCAATGTTGTACACGGTTTTGATTGTTTAATCTTTCCCAAAAGTCACAAACATATGCAAAGTTAAAAACAAGTTGCAAGTCATAATAATAACATATCATTCAATAATAATAGCTTTTACTTTATCAAACAATTATTGGTTTTTACTCCGACTTATTTTTTACAGTATACAAGATTTGATTGGTTTGATGAATTAGATAGAGTGCACTCACAAAGACAGCATTGGCCCTGAAAATATAAGAAAATAAAGGGTTAATTTGTCAAGTTTCGCCCGAGAAATAATTATGAGTAAATAGACCTCGTGTACAACATTAACTACATTAATAAATATGCTGTGTGACAACATTAAGGTATCTACTAGCTGTTGCCCGCAACTTCGTTCGCGTGGAATCAAACTAAAACATATTAATCACTTCGCGGAATAAAAGTCGTATTTTATACATTAATTGTTTTTACCGTACAAAATAAAACGAAAAACATCAGTATCAAAATTTAACAGTGGTAGAGTCCAAAACAATTGCACGAATGGGCCGGCTCGACCGGTGAAATACCACGACCTCACAGAAAACAGGCGTGAAGTAGATGTAATCTGCGTTTCGTCTGATGAGTGAGGTGCCGGAGGCCTAATTTGAGTCCTCTTCCCCTTCGCACCCTTTCCCTATAAGGATAGGATCGGAATGGGAGGAGGATTGGACGGGGAGGGGGTTAAAGGGGAAAAGGGAATATCCTTTTTCCTATCTATGCCCTCCTCTCTCCATTAAAAGTAGGCAACGCATTTGCAACATATTTGCTTAATGTGGATGTCTATGGGTAGCGCTCACTTAACATCCGCTTGCTCGTTTGCCACCTTATTATATTTTGACATAACAACAAACAATTTAAGAACAGGCAAACATTTTAAAAATGGTATTTTTGTTATAAGTACCGTATAAGCATACCGTATACATAATGTGTATTGAGTATGGAAATTAAATTAAAGTAAAATAGATAGCGGTTACAAAACTGGTAATGCTAGCTCATGTCATTTGATAACTATGCTAGTTTCACAGGTTATAGGTGTAAGGAGTATAATAGAAGTTAGTAGTGTGGTAGTTAATATTTATATAGAAATAGATTAAATAGTAAAGAAGAAACTAATGTCAGACATAACTATTAATTGTTATTTTGTGAATTTGAACATTAAAATGTCGTTTTAATTAACAAAATAACTGAATAAAAATATTAAAATAAAAATGGAAAGGCTAAAACATACGTTCCAGTCGAAACCAACAGTAGGAGGAACGATCATCACGATTTCGAAGACGAAAAAGTTTTCCTGATGCCTGAAGATTAAAACTAACACCAACCCACACCCTAACGAATCTCCTTGTTTTCGCTAATTTTGCTTTTAAGTCTTGACAAAAAAGCACAAATTGAGACGATCTACACCGACTTCAAAAAGCGATTGATAAAGTGGATCATTTATTACTTTTAAAGAAAATTTCGTTTGATGGAATCAAAGGTACTCTTTTGTGTTGGTTTGCATCACACTTAAACAATCGTATACAATTAGTAGTCATCAACGGATATGCCTCTTCCCATGTCATTGCATCTTCTGGAGTACAAGGTTCAGTTCTCGGCCCACTCCTATTTGTGCTTTTTAAAAACATTTTATGCTGTTTCTAGCATTGTAAATTCTTACTGTACCCTGATAACTTAAAACTATTTTCTGTCATTACTAACTCGAATGCAATATTATTGATACAAAATGATTTAGATAGGCTCGATAATTACTGTTTAACGAACAAACTATTTTAGCATATAATAAATGCACGCATGACATTTACTAGAAACCAAAATATTGTTAACACATGCTTCTATCTCCGCGGTTACAGGCTTGATTCTGTTACCAGCACGCGAGATTTAAGGTAATTATGGACACGAGGCCCACACTTGAGAAACATATTCTTAATAAATCAAATCGTATGTAAGGTTTTAGCCCACGCATAACAATATCGTTCAAACGGAAAGACACTTTCATCCTACTTTATCAATGCCTGATAAGATCTTCACCGACTTCAGGTGATCCAAAACAGATTCTTGCGCAGGGCCACCGGGTCGTCGTGGTTCGTGCACAACGTCGAGTTACACGTGGACTTAGAACTGCCTACCATAGCCCAACATCTGAAGTTGGCGTCGCGTCGTTATTTTGATTCCGCCGCCGGTCATCCCGATCCGTTAGTCGTAGGTGCCGCCACCTACAAACCAATCGCGCTCGGTACGTTCCGCCGCGAAGATGACCTAGGGACGTACTATCGAGACGATGCAATAACGATCGCTCAGGCTAGGTTAAAAACACTTCGCAACAAAATCACATACCGTTCTCGCCGGCGAGGACAGCCATCGCATACACGATACACAAAAAAAAATTGGGTGCGGTTTTCACTAATGTATTTATTTAAGGCTTCACTTAAAATTTTGTGTTTTTATTATATATCATTATCTTTAAAATGATGTTGATTGAATGTCTACATAAAGTTCAAAACAGGACAGTTTAGGAGATTTTGCTAACTACAGCTAGATACACTGTGCATTGAGATTCATAGCACACGCACGTCTTTCGGAGTCGCACGGCGCTCCCTGGTAATTATGGTATTTACACGTATGTCGACGATTTTAGAAATTATGTATGTGTTCTTTTGTAATATGTTTTGTTAGGTTAGGTTGGTAGCTTATCCACGGACCTGCTGGATTGTCTCAGTGGGCTGAGAGGTGAACTCCGACGTGGCGCGTCCCCGGGTGGCGGATAGGGGAACGCTCCAGCCTGGTGCGAGCTGGAGTAGGGCGAAAACCCTGCGAACCAAACACTAAGGGGAGCCCGCGACCTCGGTTGCAGGCGACCCGATCCCGCGGGCCCACTTGTGGGCTGGCAGGAGTTGGCCGGCCCTTGATTAAGGGCTGGCCCAAGGACGTCGCGCGCTCAAAGAGTTTACCCTTTATAGCGAACTGCGAGGATTATGGGGTCCTCGCAGTAGTAGTGGTGGTTGAGTCGCGGAGGAGGAGGAGTGTTGGTATTTCGGTGCGCCACTCTCGCTATCGTCCGCGACTCAGCGGAGTCGCACCGCGTTTGCGACGGCAGTGGGGCTGCGGCGGGGAGGGGTTTCTCCGAACCCTTGCGGCCGCATTGCGCGCGTAATCCCGGCGGCGACGCTGGGACCGCGGGCCCATGTCTTTTTCAAGACGGGGGCCATGAGGAGTGAACCTCTCAGCCCATAGCATATAGCCCCTCAGCATATAGCTCCGACATAATCCGAACTTGTCCCCGCGAGGGAGGATATGCGTGGGCATTTCCTGACGCAAAAGAAAAAAAAAAGGTTGGTAGCTTATTATCCCCCCCATATAGTATGGACTGTGGTCACAGTTTAAACAATCATATGTGATTGTTAAACGTTGTTACGGTCATGTCGATGTGTCCTCACATAAGTATTTGCAAAATATGACATTGCAATGGTAAGAGATTATGAACACACACATTGATCTGTTTGAAGAAAAATACTGCAGTAAATGGCCATATTGCTGCACAGTTGAACACAAAAAAGGAGATTGAAAAACTTACAAATTGTTTTAAAAAAATAGAATTAAACAAATGCAAACAATGATCAACTTTTTACACAGCGGAGAATATGTCAAAAATCATAAAAAGAATCTGCGAAAGTTGTATAAGTAAATTAAAAAATAAGATGCAGAAAAACAAGTTGCAAGGGTTGGTTGGGTACCGTCACAAAACCATTTGCGATATGTTCTATTGACACCATCGGAGGTTTTGGGGTTCTAGGACGGGTTCCGGGAGGTTCTAGATCAACAAAATGATACTTGCACCAGCTATCGGATCACTTTACAAGGTATTCATATTTCTTGATGTCAAGAACTCAAAATGCCAACGATTTTATCAAACTTGTGCAAAATTTTTAGAATTTTAGAAAAAAAGAAGACATTGTCATGATTCTCTCAGACCAATACCCCGGTCTCAATTATAGAGAACTCAAAGATTTTTTAGAAGAAAACATTCCAATATTTTTTACGGCAGTGAACTTACCTGATACAAATGGCCTGAATGAAAGATTAAATCAAACATGAATCAATAAAATAAGATGCAAAATGAACGAAAGTGACAAAAAAGTAGCATGGACATAGCTCAAAACTGTGTAAAAAAGTACAATGAAACGGCGCACACTGTCACTGGATATGCTTCAAAGAATCTACTAAATGGCACAGATGTGGCTAATTTGCCAAATGAACTAAAATGCAAGACCAATTCCGATTTAATTCATGACAGGATACAAGTTCTGGAAAATACAATCAGAATACATACTTTTTTCTATTATATCCATAAGTGCAAGGACACCTTAGAAGTAAGGAGGGGGGATGCAAGGAGTTAGAAGATAGTGTAGTACAGTAAAAGCTCTTTATTCGTGGGGTATATGTTCCATAAATATGCCGTGAATACAGAAACCTTGAATACAGAATGGTAATTTATATGGGCTTGTAGGGGTATACGGATTTTGTAATATCCTAGGTGACAAAATAAAAAAAATCAAGTTTATGAGCATTTTGATTAATTATCTAAAAGCTTGGGCAATAGTTTGAAGAATTTTGTATTTTTCTCTTGCTTGGCAGTTTTTAAAAGCTTCTTCAATTTGCCTCTTAAAAATAAGACTTTGTTCCTTAGATGAATCAATGTTTGACTTTTCAAATTAAATGTCACATTTCCAGAGCTTGTTGAAGCCTCTTCTTCAAAGGGCTGTGTATTTACCGTTTCCTCCAAATTGGTTTCAGTCAAATCTTCATGTATGTACTTATTAGATCCACAAAATGAAAGTAGCGTGAATAAGGAGCTTTTACTGTAGTTAATATTTATAAAGAAATAGTTAAATAATAAAGAAGAAATTAATGTCATTGATTGTCAAATATAAAAATTGTTATTTTGTGAAATTGAACATGTAAAATTGATAACATTGTTAAAGAAAGAATAGAGATCAAATAATATTGTACTTACTGTCCCTCCTTAAAATACTCCTTTAAAGTGTTAGAAAACCTCTTTGAATATTTGACAAATTCCCTTTTCCTCTGTTCCAGTGCCTGTTTTCCTGTCCCAGGTGTATATGTTGACACCTCATTAACAGCATCTAATAACTTTTTGATAGCGGATGCTATTTCTCTGTACAAAAATATATATTTTAAATTTAATACAAATAGATTTATTGACCAAATACAAACATATGAGGTAAGGCTAACTTGATTGTTTCCAAAAAAGTTTTACGATCAGTAATTTCATCTGGAATTCTACTCAAAATTTTCTTTAAAGCTGCAGACTTCTTGTTCAACTCCTGAAAAGCTTCTTCCGACCTGTTCAATCTTAAGTCAGCACCTGTAGAAAACAAACAAATTGTGTAACAGTAAAAAATTAAGTTCTATTACACTAAAGCTAAGTTAGATTCATCACTAAATATTGGTCTTACATTCATTTTCGGTGAGTGTTCCTTGAAGTCTAAGCAAGCTTTCATTCATGTTAACTGGTATTTCAGCTCGCCTCATTATACCAGCTACTAGATCATAGTTAAGTCCAGGTATGGCAGCTTCAGCTTTTGTAAGAGCGGCACGTAAGGTTTGAGATGCGCCCATATCATACTTTTCTAACTATATTGTAAAAAATATTATAAGGTATGCAATCTATACTATACTTGCTAATATCTAATAAATAGAATGTAAGAAATAATTTTATGACTTTAAATTTGTATCGACACATGAAGGAATTCGCATATTTTGATAGTTTTAAAGTAATTATGATAATTATGCGTTTTAAATGACTCAAAATTAGGAAAACAAAAGTATGGCACTATGAAGTCATGATACGTATCAAGAGATTGCGACACCACAATTAAGATCTACGTAAATTAAATATTTGAATCTCTGGTACATATCATATACAAATAAAAAAAAACTTGTCGCAAGCTACTAGAAATAAATCTCACCTGAGTTAAAACAGGACGTATTAGCACGGGCAAAACTAAGGAAGTAACAGGTAATTCATCGCCCATTGTCATTATGACCAGATTTTTTAGTAATCTTGCGGCTTACAAAATAAGGTAATTACAAAAGTTGTGAAGTTATTAAAAAAAATTAATACAAGTAACTAAAACAAAATACGACGACCCTATTTTCAGCTTTTTACTATAAAATGAAAATGAAACAATGGAACCAATAATCTAAATGTCAAAATCACTAGACAGAATGCAAAGAGAAAGAAGAGATTAGAAAATTTATATGTAACAACTACGTTAAGGAGAGGGTTGGCTTCGAACAAAAAAATTATATCACTTTGGCATAAAATCTCAACCAATATGCAATTATTACCTTCATATTTTCTGACTGACAATGACAAATGATACCAACCTAACAGGCCAAATAGTGAAGTAAGCTTGCTTATGGTTATCGATGGATATCGAAAAAATGTACAGGGGCTCAAATGCCATATTTTAAACAACCTTACAAGCTCAATGTTGAATGATTTATAATTATTATTATTAAGAACATTGAGCTTAAATGAGGACAAAAATAAATAAAATGATAAAACTAATTTCGTTTGATTATAAATAAAATATCTTATTAATTTCGTTTTTTAACTTTTGAACATAAAGTTTTGAAAGAAAATCTATACATATAATAAAAATGTAACTGATAGATGTCTTTACATGGAAGATATTCCAGAATAACTATAATTGGGGGCCTTTATAAATGCAATAAAACCCAAAACAATGTTTTTTTATTATATATTTTCTTCAATATACTATATAACTATTTATTATTATCTTTAAAATGATGATAATTGAAAGTTTACGTAAAGTTCAAAACAGGACAGTGTCGGAGATTTTGCGAGCTTCAGCTAGACACAGTGCATTGAGATATTCATAGCACACGCAAGTCTTTCGGAGACACACGACGCTCCCTGGTTATTATAGTGTTTACACGTATGTAGACTATTTTAGGAATGATGTGTGTATTATTTTTTTATAGCTTATTATTCCCGAGGAAGGTTGGCGTCAGGCAGGCGTTCGGCCGTAAAAACTGTCCCAGAACCTATATATTATGGACTATGGTCACAGTTTAAACAATCATTTATGTGATTGTTAAGCTTTGCTACGGTCATGTCGATGATGTTATTGGGCTGGTATTTAAGTAGGTAATAAGTATATGCATTTCGTTCAAGTAAAATTGCCGGGCGAGTGAAACCGCGGGACACAGCTATAATAAATATAAGAACAGTAAAAATATTAGTTGGAAATTCTTAATACTTATTTTTTTGGTGCTGCACCTTACGAGGTCGTAAACAGCCGTCTTTTTGTTATTGTTAATTGCCTTGAACACGTGCGTTATTACTTTACCATTTTTTTTACTTTAAAATTGAATAGCAACAAGACCAGATGAAATTTAGCTTTATACAGATAAACAAAATTAAATTGTTTGTTATATCATCATTTTGATACAGATGTTTTATGTTTAATTTTGTACGGTAAAAACAACTAATCTAAAAAGTACGATTATAAAGTTTTATTTCGCGAAGTGATTAATATGTTTTATTTGATTCTACCCGGACGAAGTCAAATTATCTCAATACACGCCGGCGCGTTCGCTCATTCACTTACTCTTTCTTGATGCATTTGAATTTGAGTGAGCGACAACTTCAATGTCACACTACTACGTATTTACCTCAAAGTTTGAAGTGGTACAAAATGTGTTTTTGAGGTGATGGGACAATTCATTCCTTTGTATGGGACATTTGAAGTGCATCACGTATGAGTTACTCATTACTAGCGCCTAAATATTGATTAGTTTTAACCGTTTGAAAAGTTGACGGCTTGCCACATCGCTAGTCTCAGGGACCCATGAGGAATTAATATTAGAATACTCTATACTTTTATCATTGACGATAAATATGACGTATGACCACAGATTAATAGTATGTTGTTCACAATGCGTATGACATTGATTGAATTGATTGACACTGACATGTGTAACTGTGACATTTACAATACAAGTGATTAAGAAAGTTTGATTACTTTATTAGTACTGTTTTCTTTAAAATTATAATTTATATCAAGTAAATCATTAATATTAGTACTTACAATGGCTAAAAATACTTCTAGCTCAGCGTTTCGTAAAATAGACATCGATAAGTACAATGAAGATAATTTTAAGGAAGATGAAGCTGAATCATCCGGTCCTACGGGGCCTGACGAAGGAGAAATTAGTGCATTACTCAATCAATATCCTTTTTATAATAGTGTTGAAAATCTAGAAGTGTTTCTTTTGGTATATCTTTATGCATCTATTCCGATCGATTTTGATTTGTACCTGAATTTAAACAGGCGTGAAGTAGAAATACTCTGCGTTTCGTCTGATGAGTGAGGTGCCTTAGGCCTAATTTTAGCCCTCTTCCCCTTCCCACCCTTTCCTCATATGGATAGGACGGGAAGGGGAAGAGGATAGGATGGGGAGGGGGTTAACAGGGGAAAGGAAATATCCTTTTTCCTGTCTATGCCCTCCTTTGACCTTTAAAGGTAGGCGACGTATCTGCAACGCATTTGTTTGTTGCGGATGTTCATGGGCGGCGCTCACTTGACATCAGGTGATCCGCTTGCTCGTTGCCACCTTCTCACATAAAAAAAAGAATAGCATATTTTTTTCTACTTACTTTGCACTTATTATGATATTTTGGTCAATTCCCACAATTTCTTAATAAATTATATAGGTAATGTAATGTATGTATAAGCTTAATTAAAAGTAAAGAAAATTGTAAAGTTTCATTAAAAGCCATTCCGTCATTTTTGCATGAAAGAATAACAAACATCCATATATACAAACTTACATTTATAATATTAGTAGGATTGTTTTTGTTTAATAACTGTTTTTCTTTTTACTCCGGTAAATGTCCTGTCTTAATACCAAATGATTGTTTCCAAATATATTTAGGAACCATGTGGTGGTCAATTTTCACCAGAGCTAATTGTGACCAATGACTATCAAAGTTCAACAAGCAATACTTTATTTGGGAAACTAGAAAATGGAAATTTAGTTGTGTTTTACAAGTTTAATTATGAGTTCACTAGTACAGAATTAAGAGTATATGTCATGTTCTAAAAATTGAAGGCTTTTAAGTTAAACAACTAAAACTAATACCAACTTACAAATTTATACTAAAATTCCAAGATATTGAAAATAAGATAAACATCATAAAATTATAACTCTATTTATAATTTTCTTAACATATTAATACAGGAAAATGTATAGAAGCACTCAAGTTGGTCCTTGATAATGCACCTGTTGGGTCATCAAACCAACAAGTTAAAGTAAGTCTTACAAACTATTTATTCCAAATGCAGAAACATCAAATTTCATAAATCATTTGCACAAGCTTGGCTATATTAAAGATTTTAGTTGCATAATAAATGATCCCTGAATAACAAATATCTAATAAGTATTGTCACCCTAGTGTTTAATTATATGCATATTGAAATTTAAGAGCGGTCCATTACAAACATTGCATATTGTAACAATAAATTACACATGCCATTGTGTATTGAACCACAATAACAGCAGCGTCATTCGAACCATTAATCACTCATATTCTAACACTACTGATAATACTAGTTTAATATTATTAAAATAACAGTGGTAGAGCCCACAACAACAACATTTGTTGCACGAATTGACCGGTGAAATACCACAACCTCACAAAAAAAGGCGTGAAGTAGGAGTACTCTGCGTTTTGTCTGATGAGTGAGGTGCCAGAGGCCTAATTTCAGTCTTCTTTCCCTTACCACCCTTTTCTCCTGAGTATAGGACGGGAAAGGGAAGAGGATTGGACGAGGGGGGGGGGGACCGGAAAAAAGGAAATATCCTTTTTCCCATTATTTCCTGTCTATGCTCTCTTTTGTCCATTAAAGGTAGGCAATGCATCTGCAACACATTTGCCTGTTGCGGATGTCTATGGGCAGCGCTCGCTTAACATCAGGTGGTCCGCTTGCTTGCTTGCCACATTCTCACAAACACATTGCAAATTATTATTAAGAAGAAGGAATAAAAAACTTTCTTTCTGCTTACCATGATTGGGTTAACCACACATAGGTCATGGGCTTCGTAGCGTACGCACTTTTCTTAATGTAAATATTTTTCATTGTAAAGAGTGTAGTCAAACTTTCATAGAAGTTATCATTTAGAAATTGTACCAATTTCATTTGTTTTTGTTTATCATTTTTTTGCAGGATAACGCACTTGCAATTACTTTAAAAGTGTTACTTGCAATCAAATCGGCGCAAATAGAAGAAGCTGTTGGAAATCTATCAAGAGATGATATCGACATCTTGATGAAATACATCTACAGAGGTTTCGAGTACCCATCTGAGGGATCCAGTGGACATCTGTTGTTGTGGCACGAAAAAGCGTTCAACATAGGCGGCTCCGGGTCTATTGTGAGAGTTCTTTCAGACAGAATGAGAGTTTAAACTTCATAACAAAAATATGTTAACAATGTATAAGTATTGTTTAATAAATATTAATAAAATAATTTAAAATATTCAACTAATATCTTATATTTAAAATCTTGTGTATAAAATATTTGTTGTTATTCTTGATGATGGGTGAGCCATCCGTCCTTAACTGTTATGACAATAACTGCTCAGATGTCATAAACATGCCGTGAAAGTAACTAAATAATAATTTACTGATATCACTAAACAGTTACACAATTCACAATTAGCTCTTCAGTTTGATTTCCGGTCGACATATAAAAATTCTGTTAGCAGTAGGGGTACAAAAATCAAACATTTATTTGTGCATACACAAGTCATAAATTAAATTTACATAAACGTTTAAATATCTAATCTAAGCATGTTAAAAGGTTATTATTGTTTTCAGCAAACAAAGCTGAAACAGGTAACTACCTTGTTAGTCTACAAACCTCTTTGTCATTGTTTCATTTTTTAATTAAAACTTCATTGTTAGTACCCTATATTTATTTTTTATTTTATAATTTTTGATTATAAAGAACCCTATATTTGTGTAATTATACATTTATTTATGACTGCTTTTTCCTGGGCTTTCTTTTTCGTGTTTTATTAATTACAGACTGATACGGGAGAGAGGTTCGGTCCTGCCTCTGCCAAAACTCGACGTGTATCATGTATACGCCAACTGCATACCCTCCGCATGTCGGGACGCCGTTGGAGGCTTCAACACCCCTGGGCCTTGGGATGTCGTCAAGGGCAACTCCTTGGCAGGAGAGACCGTGATAGGAAGCTTTGCCTCTTACAAGACATCGCGGCGCGGGATTCACCCCCGCGAGCACATTATTGCGCAACGGGCGATCGGTGTCGTAACATGGGTAGATAGTGTCCGGTGTCTCTCTCTCATAATGTTAAAGCTTGTCTAAATTGATTATTATTGGAACCTAGATTCGTTATTTGTACTTGTGAATTTCAGTAATTATGTGTTGCGAGTACATTTCGTTTTTATTTTCATAAATCTTCATAATTACCTAATAGTAGGTATAAAACCTAGTATATCAATTATCTGGTATCCATAGCACAAGCTGCGCTTAATTTGGGCCGTGTATGAATAATGTCCCAGGTCTTATTATTATTGCTTAATCAGTAATTCGTAGAGCAATGACTACATTGCATATCCCTTCCGCGGAACGTACATCTTCCGTGTTTGCTTGAGATTCTTTGAATTGACCGTGTATATGAATGCTATCATTTCCAAAAGGCTCTTCCAAATCATCAGGATAATAAATATTTACTAATTTATTTTGAAGATTTTTTAATTCATTTTTATAGGATAAGGTGGCAAACGAGCAGCCCCTAACCGTAAGCTACTTATTTCAATACGATTGATGATCACTTCAGAAAAAAAAAATAAAAAAAAAACAATTTCAAAAACATTAAAAGTTACACAACCCTATTGCTTAATGTGACGTTTAGACGCCGTCCCGAGAGCATCATTTTTGAGACGCTTCGTCGATAAAAATCCCTACCAAAAGGTAAATATTTTTT
Source organism: Papilio elwesi (assembly GCA_029849275.1). Taxonomy (NCBI): domain Eukaryota; kingdom Metazoa; phylum Arthropoda; class Insecta; order Lepidoptera; family Papilionidae; genus Papilio; species Papilio elwesi. The sequence goes on along the minus strand of CM056687.1, from coordinate 6,559,265 downwards.
ATGTTATAAGGTGGTAAACGAGCAAGCGGATCACTTGATGTCAAGGCAACGCATCTGCAACAAGCAAATGTGTTGCAGATGCGTTGCCTACCTTTAATGGACAGAGGAGGGCATAGACAGGAAAAAGGATATTTCCTTTTCCCCGCCAACCTCCTCCCCGTCCAATCATCTTCCCGTTCCCTGTTGCAGCAACAGCTATATTTGGTAACGTGGTATTTACACGTATGTAGACGATTTTAGATATGATGTAAGTATTCTATTGTAACATGTTTTATTCGGTTAGGTTAGTAGCTTATTATTCCCAAGGAGGGTTGAGCAGGCGGCCGGCCGTAAGAACTGTAGCCAGAACCTATATAGTATGGACTATGGTCACAGCTTAAACAATCATTTGTGATTGTTAAATTTTGCTACGGTCATTTCGATGTCCCCACATTAGCGGGAAATGATAATGATGAGGTAAGGGTGGTATTAAGTAGGTAATCATTTCGTTGAAGTAAGATTGCAGGGCAGGTGAAACCGCGGGCCACAGCTAATTACTAATAAAAAAGAATGGTTTTATTAGTAATTAGCTGTGGCCCGCGGTTGTGTTGTGTATGTTGTGGTTCTAAATGTTGGTTCATGTCACATTATAATAACGCGTACGCGTCGTCTTAATGATACTCAGGATCAAAGGCCATAAAATCGTTTTTTGCGCATGTCTCGGTTTCTGTGGGAGTTATGATTTCAATATTAATTAAAGTTGTAAATCATAAAATTTGTGAACATCTTTCGTTAAAAACAGTTTTGCATCGATAAGTAATGCATAGAGTAAGCAATACGAGTAGGTGCAAGTTACCCAGTACATTTACACACCTACAATTGAACGCTAAAACAAAATATTGCACCATTTTTCAATAATAAAGATGTAAGCTATACTTGTTATTTGTATCCTATACTTCCGATATTAATGTACTATGAACTATGAAAATGGATATTAAAAAGCCAGAAACAATTCTTATATAAAAATATTATATAAACGGCAACAGAGCCACTGTTGCCCCGTGTAATGATTCAGCATTCTATGTTAAGTAATTCAGATCAGTGAACGCCGCGACGTCCGCCTCGGCCGCGGCCCGTCGCAGGCGAGTGTAAGAAAGTAATTGTTTAGTTCGATCAGAGACAACCTCTCGCTGGCGAGGGAAGGCGGTCATATAAAAGCGTCTCTGCGACTTGTTGCTCGATAGTATTTACTTATACCTTGAACACATACTTCATAGATCCACTATGGAGATACTGGTGAGTAAAAAAAAAGTTGGTTATGAACAGTGACGTAAAATATATTTTGAAACTACCGTAATCTCAAAATCGACAACTTCCGGAGTACACAAAATGTTTATTATATAATATGCCTCAGAATCTGTAATCACAAATGAAGTCTGCAAACATCTAATGACCATTCTGGAATTACATCAAACAATTAACGCAATGGAATTATTTCATTCATAATTCCATGTTATTATTTCATGATTATCTTCTCCTTCATCCTTGCATTTTTGCCACATGTGGGGTCGGCCAGTATCAAGTTTCGACTACAGTTTTTACGGCCGTCGGCCTAACGCCATTCCAGAATTCAATTCTGTTATTTTCAAAATAATACGGACTTCATAATTATGTTCTATGATGAGGACATAACCATTGCATTACTTTTATGTTTTTTGATACACGTATATAGATATTGTATTTTTGTTTCAGAAATTTATTACCCTGCTATGCTGCACATACGTCGCCTTAGCGTCTGAACACACCCATATAATCCCCGTCGAAAAGTATGATACAGAACTTCAAGATTTAGGGCAGCACGTAGAGATTCCCGAAACTCCAGTTAGAGTTATAAAAATAACAAAGACCATCGCTGTAAAAATTCCTGTACCTTATCCAGTGAAAGTATTGGAAAAAGTACCGTACCCGGTGCATGTGTCTAAGCCGTATCCAGTACCCGTACCGCAGATTGTGAAAGTGCCCCATGTCATTAATTCGAAGGAAAAGAGCGGTCATGAAGCTTTAGACAGTCGTTCGTATCATGGCCACCTTCAGTTCGGCGGCAATACTTACCAAGTACAAGAACATCCATCTGATGCAGGTCATGGGCACAGTCCTGCTTCTGAAAATGTATATCACAGTGACGTTGGTTATGGAAGTGGCCCGCAATCAGCCGGCGACGAGCACTCATTGCAAGGCTCCACCGACGACTTCGCTGGTGCTCAGGCGAGTGGACACTACGGATACCCCGGTAACCTCGAAAATGCTAATGCATTCGAGTCCAATAGTTACGACCAAGCTATCAAAAACTATTTAGAAAATCATGGTTCAGGTAAATCAGTTACTGCGCCACATTATTAATTCAGATAAAATGTATAAATTTGTTGTATAAAGCTGTACTTGAACAAATATCGTTACCGGGACACTTGCACTGTGATCTTAAAATAAATATGACGACGTAATATCAGTAATTTGGAGAACAAAATGCTCCAAACATTATACCTAAATATTTGCTTCCTGTTTGTTACTACATGTGTATTTACTAATGATAAGTTGTTATTTATAGTGTGGTCGGTGGTGCGTCCGTTGTATGCATGAGAAATACTAAATTAAATAAGAAAATCAAAACTTGTTTTATTAAAATAAAAATAATCTAAAAACATTGCACGTTCCAAATAACCACTTACTATAATATTCCTTATGTTAGAAATGTAATATTTATAATTGGATGTAAATAATTGCGCGGCAGAATACAAGAAACAGCCCGAAGACTTCCGGTACATTACATTTAATACTAGACTTGCGCATGGAAAGAACTACCTGCACTTATAAGACAGACATTGAGTAACACAGATACAGACTACAGATTACATAACATAATCACTTGCACTATACCGCAGCACAACAAAAAGTAAATCGATAGCTGTATTATATACATAATAGCTTTACTCATTACGCCACAAAATGCTTTCTATTTCAAAAGGTAGGAAAGAAGTGAACTCGTGGGCGCTTCTCAGCAGTAGCGGCGACGCTGCCGGTGTCGTTGCACGACAACTTGTCGCTCGGCGGCTTCACCCCTACGATAGGCCGGATCGGCAGTTCCGCTTTCTCGTCTTCATCCGATACGTACATTCGCGTCAGATCCGAGGCTACCGATGCCGTTTCGCATACGCTGCAAAGTTAACATTTCTTAATTGTAATGATACCTTGGTATATCGGATTCGACATAGACATTACCATGACTACTTCGTAGCCTAGCGGTTAGAATATTAAATGACTATACCACTAGTCCTGGGTTCCGATTCTCAGCCGAAGCATTCTTAACTTTTAAACATATAACATGAAGGTGTCATTAATAAATTGTCAATTCGCGTCAGTTTTAAAGAGCTGATGTGATAAGTTATTTAATACAAGTTAGTGCAATAACTTAAGATGAATAAATAGTGACAGCAATGGTGATAGTACAAACAGGGCGGATATAATAGAATGTCATCTTAAAATCTCTATGCATTGCAAAGAGGTGACAACTAAGGCTACACGTTATGTAAATACTGCTAGTATTTTGCTCGAGTAGCAACCCCATCTGTCACCTGTTACAACATTCTGACTCCATGTGGTGCAAGTTGTAGTTGATCTCGGGCTTTGCGCTTGTGCATGCGGACGTGGACGTGGCCGGCTCCTCGTGCGCGGCATCCGGCGTGCACGCGTCCTGTTTCTGCTTCCCCGCACCCTTCATCTCTGTTACCTTCACTTCTATTTTTTCTTTTAGGAGTGAGCTATAAATATTTACATAGATCTATAGACGTCAGGATAATTTTACTAATTTTAAAATTAAACGTCCATAACGGTTTGAATCAAATTTTGTATTTGGACAAGGTTTTAATTTAATTATGTATGTACGATTTTTCACTAAAATATCTTATGGTTTTTGCGTCGTTGTCAATGGATGCCTACTGATACCTTACAATTCTGTGAGATGGCGCTATATGATATTATTCTAATACTAGATCTATTTACCATAAAACACGAACTTACAATAGACAACGCAGAGAGAAGCCAGGTACATTTAAAATAAAAAAAACTATATAAACTTTATTTTCTTACCTTCCCGAATCAGTAGATATTTTGTATTCCTGAGAATTCTGAATAACCTCGAGCCAATTAGGCTTATGACTTTCGTCTTCATTCAAATTAAAGGACGAACCAGGCCTGAAATATTTCGGAATATAGATGATACACCTACCTTTAGGTACATTACATTACCTACACAGTACAGGTACATACATTTTAATAATAATAATAACATCCTAGGACATATTCACACACGGCCATCTGATCCCAAACTAAGCAGAGCTTGTATTATGGCAACCAGATAACTGATATACTACATATACTACTTTTCTTTTGTAAATACATACTTAAATAGATAATTACACCCAGACTCAGGACAAACAGACATGTTCATGCACACAAATGTCTGTCCTGGGTGGGAATCGAACCCACGACCTGCGGCATGAAAAGCAAGTATCTTACAAACCACGCCAACCGGCCAGTCAATATAAGTCTTATTTCAACTAAGTATTGTTTAGCTTACGCGTTAAGTTCATTTTATTAATTTCAAAATTAAATGAGTAAGTCTTGCGGTGTCTGGTGGCAAATTGCACATTTTGGAAATTCATAATTAAATGAATATTATAATTATATGATTATATGTTTCATATAATTATATGTTTCATTTTTAAATCCTTCTTGTCGTAAGCACTCTTTGACGCATATTTTCAAATACACGTTGGCAGAGATTGCTTGAAATTCTCGCAATTTCAACCCGATTATTTTCTTTCAGCTCGCTGTAGTGGTGGGCGGTACTCGTAACTGTTGAGGTAGCCCATAAAAAAGTCACATGGACTCAAATCGGGTGATCTTGTCGGTCAGGTTATGTCACCAAGCCTAGAGATGACTTTTCTTGGGAACAATTCCCTTCGGCATTCAAAAACGCTACTCCAGTATGTACAGTGGCGCCATCTCCTTGAAACCATGTGTTTCTGTAAATGAATTGCCTCAAAGCACTATTTTAAAAAAACTGTTGATCATCTGACAATATCTTTCGGAATTTAATTACCACCTGACCTCTACAATTTTCAAAAATATAGTTGTTGATGCATTTCTCTAGAATTCTCGCTATCCCAGTATCGACTTTTAACAGAACCTCCCAAGCTGTAATGTGCTTCATCACTGAAGAAAATGATTCTTCGTCGCGTCTCCGTAGAAAAACTAACATCCTCTCAGTTACTTATAACTCGTGTCCGATAGTCATTTTCGTTCAATTTCTGCATATCTGTATTTTGTAGGCATGAAAATTTCCCGACCAACACTTCATTGCGACTAAATTACTCAAAACGCCGACGTTACTAACTGCTCACCCCGCGTCTCTGTAGCTGCCCTCGTTCAAAACAATTACCGTTTAAAATTTGTAAATTTCCACCGGAATCCTGTATACAGCAGAATTTTTTGGTTTACTTGGAAACGGCTATAACCGTTAATCGAATTTGTTTTTAATGTCTAAGAAAAATCCTGAAATTGTCACCAGCACCCAGGAGACTTCTAAAGGCAAGGAGCGAGCGCATTATTAATTCGATAATTTATTGACAAAGACTGGACGATGCTACCAACGAGAAAATAGTTCGCAAGTTGATGTAAATGCTATGTTAAATATCTATCGCATGCAACCTTCTCATCCTGAATTCGATTGTTTCGAAATCACCAAGAATAAACACGAGTACGATACTATATATTACGACACAGAAGAGATAACAGAATTCCATGAAAATTGAAGGTGGCGCTGGTTCTACAAAAATGAAAATAAGCGCGGAACTATTATCACAGAAGAGATAAATAACGGACTAAACGGAATAATAATTGTTCTCGCAATTTGACTATCGCGGCAACGGAATTGTCTTTGACCACATTGATAAAATAAGACTTAACATCCAATTATTGCCGAGGAGAGTTGGCGGCAGGCAGGTGGCCGGCCGTAAAAACTGTAGCCAGAACCTATACAGCATGGACCACCTTCATACAGTGCCGAGCACACGAGTGGGAATAAAGCAGGGAAACCATGATGATGACCTTAAAATTCTATGTAACATTAATTGAACTACATCTGTTAACGTTTTTTTTATTCTCAATTTTAAGAAATTTTTCAATATTTATTTAAAGTTAAAAATATTTTTTTCCATATTTTCATTAGGAACTTGTCAATCCATACCTATCCACCATATTTCACATCTGAATTCACACCCTTACACAGATCATCTTTTACACAATCCATCCATACTTTCTTCGATCCTTCTCTACGCTCGTAGCCATCCACGATTATTCTCATTACGTTACTATGTACCTAGTCGGTCCATAAATTCTGTTTTTTTTTTAATCGGCGAATGCTGGCTAAATATTCTTCGCCTAATTTTAAAAATGGAATAAAAATTAAAAGATTCATTTTCATTCATTACTAAATATGAAGTAGTCGAACAGAGAAGATAGAATAGCGGTTATCCCGGTGCACCGCAATAGATACGCACCAACAGAAATTTTCAATACGCTGCAAAATTTGAAAATAACACTACGGTTTGTTTATCGCACAATCAAACGATGCACTGAAGATTCAAGTTTCGAAGATCGTAAGAGGACCGGCCGACCTCGCACGGTTAGGACACCAGCGATCATCATCAACGAAAACATTTACTATCGAAGAAAGTTACAATAAACAAAATGATAAGGTATGCCCATAGCAGGGAAGAAACCAGCGTATTCCGAGACCCATGGCTTCAACTTTATCGGGCGTGAAGACTGGCCCTGTTCTAGTCCAGATTTAAGCTCATTGGATAATAAGATATGGCAACATTTGGAGGAGAATGTCTGCGGTAGGCCTCATAAGAATTTGCAGTCTCGTCGAGCGTCTCTGGTTAAAGCAGCGGCAGAAATAGGTAAGAATGTGGTGCGTGCAACCATGATTGAACGCGTCGTTTAATGTATTAAAATGGGGAAGGGCATTTCGAATAATGAAAACAAAATTGTATTTTTCATTTAATTACCTTACCTTTCATATATAATTTCTGAATAATTAAGAAAAAGTGTATCAATAATTACATTAAAAGTTTGTGACAGAACTTATGACCCGAATAAGCAATAGGGCTTAACCTATGAAATTGCCGTTTTGTATGAAATAAGTTAAGGTATTTTTAAACTTTTTTAATTCTTCGTTATTCAAAGTAATCACCCATGTAATCGACGCATCTTTGCCAACGCAATGGTAGTTTATAGATGCAATTGTGTCATTTTTCATATCAGAATTTCCAGAACGGAACCGGGCAAAGCAATAACGGGGTGTGCGTTCGTTTGTAAGTTCTCTACATAAACGTTGTTGATACGTGCCGTTTGTGCCGAGTTGATTCCACGACGGAACTCAAATTCCATAATTACACGAAGTTTTAAAGTAAGGAATGTCATGATTTTAAAACAAAACTAGTTAGTATAGAATTCATAGCCAATCATAACATTTTTGGCTTGAAATGGCCAATACTATAATCATAGACAAATAAATAAATATGCACTCACGCCCGTAACCCAGAGGTGTAGGCAGAGATCATGATTTCCATTTGGCGCGATCCTGGCACACCGCTCTCGCTTCTTCCACATTCATACATCTACGCATGCATGCTCGTCGGTTATGGGTGCTCCTTATATCGCCCTTTTTTAGTAAGTCATTAATCTGATCGATATAAGTTCTCCTAGGGCGTCCCCTGCCAACGCTGCCACTCACTTTTGCAACATAAATTTGTTTTGTTATTCTTTCTTCATTCATCCTTATCATAGACAAATAAACAAAATTTAACAAAAATAAAACCGACTTCAAAACACCTATATTCAATAACAAATAACGCACTAAAAAGTATAAATTAATTTTACGCAAGTAAACATAAGAAACCGATCTTTGTGGCGATCAATGGGAGAGGCCTACGTCCAGCAGTGGACGACTTTAGGCTGAAAAGAAGAAGAAGAAGAAACATAAGAATCAATTCTTAATCATATTTATTTTTGCGCACGGCATCCTTCTTCTATCTATCTGCATAGTCACGGTTGATTGTTGTTTCAACTAAATAAACCAAAATACGTGCGTAAGGCGGATCCTGCTTCTGCTATTTAACAAAGGAATACACCTTTTAATACAATAACCAACACACGTGGTGCTTTGTGAAGATATCCGTCAAAAATATTTTTCTTTAACAACTCTGGCAGTGAAATCATGTCTACCAATTGGTCTAATTTTAAGACACTGAGGGTTACAGATAAATGTAAGAATAAGTCTTGGCGACTATATTGTCTAAGATACGACACCGCAATTTACGCGAGCGCCGGCATGCGGCACTTCTATGTAAAGTGTCGACCATAGTTGTCAATCTTCCACGTTGTTTCCATCGCCGAGGACAGGGGCCGCAGCGTAAAGATTGATTGTTCAAATTGGATTTACTTTTGAACAAAATTAAATTAAGAGTGCTTCTTAAAATGGAGGAACGATTACGGTAGTAACGTGTTTCCAACCGTACAACGCAGTTTAAGAGATTCATTGCTGGATTACTCATTGTACCGAAAAACGGATACGGATTGTCCGCAGCAGGGTTTTTTTTTCGCGATTTCAAAATGAATTCTTAAGGTGCAAAACCTGATTTAATTCGCTTGTACTTTAGTGTAATTATTTATAAATTGTAACATTTTGCCGAATGAAGTCGCGGATACAGCACCGCGAGGTTGGTAGCAGCGGCGGGGGCATGCGACCGCGGCCGGCCTACAGTAATTCATCGACTAACTCACAAAACTTCCGAGGTGAATGGTCAAGTAAATGTTTTCTTTTTAATCTGCCCTTCGCTTGTCAGCTACCGAATCGGATAGAACTGTCGCGAGCTATATCAACTGTCGGTAATGTTTTCTTTTATTTTTTCCTGAAAATATAAAGTGTACCAAAGTAAATAAAGACTCTTATTTCAAAAGCGACTACACATAAAAACAGCATGAAATACACATCTGGAAAGGTTTGTAACATATTATAGACAATATAGTCGCCAAGACTTATTCTAACATTCATCTGTGGATGACAGATGTATGTCAGTAGAACGAAATCACTCGCCAGAGTTGTTAGAAAAAATGTCCATATCTGACTTTCTTCTGAATTTCTTCACAAAGCACCAGATATTATTTTAAATAGTAGAAGCAGGATCCGTTTTGCGCACGTATTTTGGTTTAGTTAGCTGTAGCATAATCAACCTCGGCTATGCAGACGAACAACATTCAGAATCAGCTTATGGTCAACGTCAAAGGGACGACGCGTATCGATAGAGAAAAAATAGTGAGTCATCTTCGTTTACTTACCTCCCCAAAAAAATTGGAACTGCGTTTGAGGGAAAGCTTTGCATTGAATGTTACACTTATTTTTCAAGTGCGAAATTACAAAAAATCATTTTAATAATTTGTTTACAAACGAAACTTAAGCAGCACACGATGCAGCCAATATTACTTATCTCAATGAACAATACTTGGAAAGATAAATAGGATTCATAACCGAAGAATTCAAAATAAAATCAATTTGTTAAGGTGGTACGATGTGCGCCGGTTCATCTGGTAGATACTGAATATATTTCCCAAAAAACACGAACTTCTATAAGTTATATAGTCTCTATAAATATATATACATAATCAAAAACTTTATTTCCGTACCTTCCGTCAGAGGATATTTGGAATTCCTGACAATCCTTAATAATTTCGAGCCAATTAGGCTCTTCCTTCCCTTCGCCTTCATTTAGATTAAATGACGAACCAGGCCTGAAAGATTTCAGAAGGTGGATGATAAACCTATCTTAAATGTACGTCTTATTTCTACTTAGTATTATGAATAACTTACATAGGCGTAAAGTTAACGGCAGTACCAAGACTGTTTTGTTTGTTAACTTGGTAAAAATTATCAAGAGGAGTGGTTTTTATCGCGTCTTTTGTAACCGGCCGTACCATGGAGGCGTGCCTCTGATTCGATTTCAATAGACTTCTCTCCATTACTTCACTTATGGGAAACTTTAATTTAGCTGGAATAAAAAAAACAATAGTGGTAAAAAGCAAAAAATATAGTACATTTTTTTTTCTTCTTATACTCACTTTTATCAATCGGTGATATTTTACTTGCCACATCGAAAATAAAATCAGGCGTCCAGAAGTGAGGTATTCGAATAAACACTTTGCCAGAGTCGACGGGCATGTGAAAGCCCAGCTTGAGCAAAAGCTGCAGGAATGTTAAATCCTTACAAATGGAATCTTGCTCGCAATTCCACGGGACCAGTGGCACGGACTGATTTAAAGCTGAAAATACGGTTTGGATCTTTAATTACAAAATTCATGTTCTTTTAACAGATGGGAGAATAAAAGTACAGTCGAAGAATTATAACAATATTTATTACATCAACGACTTTATCTTCCAATAATATTGACATTAACATAGGTCTACTGGAATTTCATGGAGCGAAGATAATTAAAAAAATAGATATTTTTTCATCTAAAAGCATTTCGCTGCTATACAATAGCTATAGGACTAAATGAGTGTGATCATGACGGCTAGAAATCAATTTTTTTGTGACTATGATGACGTCAGGATCATAATGTTACACAGAAAAAGTAATGCAAATTTTAAAAGTAGGTAAAACCTCCTCTAATTGTCACGCTCGTACGTAAGTTATAAGTGTGACAAACACAATAAAGTAGCAGCCCGCGGTGCGGTTAATGTTAAAGATTGTCATCGGTGAGGAGTAGCTACGCCAATCGTTATCCAGTGTAGCAGTGCAACAAAATGAATGGTCACGAAGTTTAACAACTAAGGCATAGATTAGACACTGCACTTATTCAATAATACAATTTATGATTTATAGATAAAATTTAAAAGGTTTCAATCGAAACACTCAAGTGATGTTTACTGAAAAACTCGAATTACCTTATTTGGCTTTAGATATGAAAGTAAACTTACCAATTGCATGAAACGTCACCGGTGAAGCAACAGATGTATCTGTATAATTCAAAATTGTATGATCTCTTTTGTTAGAATCTGTGTCCGATTGTGCTTTCTCCTCGAGATATATTTTCGCATAGCATATATCGAGTACAACGGTCTTAACCCAATCCAAGAATGTAGATTTGCCATCCTGCGCCAACTTTTCGCAAAGCTTTCCTATTTCGTCATCTCGCATTTCTTTATTAATCTGGACAGCTTTAGAATTCCTGTCCATTTCGGATTTGAGAAGTTTCTCGAATTCTTCCTTATGTATTATGGATTGTTTGAAAAGTTCCTTTATTACGGAATTTCTAGTTTTAATTAGTCCGTCCTCTTTGAATATTTTCACTATTTCCCCAATCACATCAGACATTTTGTTACACTCCATATAGTTCCAACTCAAAGAAGAAATTTCGTCCTCTGTCCATCTTAAATAGTATATTATAATTTTACAAAATGTTAATTTTTTGATTCGAAATTTGAGTTAAGATTAAACAAACATTTTTAATATAATTAAATCATACTCCTTCGCTATTATCACGAGGCACGGTACTCTCTCCACGCCAAGTACCACGTTCAATAACATAAGTTATATGTGAAAGTGTAGGCGTTAAAAAACAGTGTCTATAAATTCCGGTTTTGGCAGCTTTTGGCCCGGGCGGGGTGGGCGGGGGGGTGTCAATTGAGATTTTTTTAAGCTGTCCCAACGCTTTTTACCCTACACACAACACGAAACACCAGCATAGCTACGAAGCAATGGGTATATATAGTGTGCAGGCCAGGGGAAACACTCGCCGGATATCCTTTTTTATCGTTAGGAAATGCCTTACGTATGTATAATCGACCGAATGGGGCAGGTGGTAGTTTAAACGAGTTATCTCGGTCTTACATCGTCCAAAACCCTACGGTGATTGAACCCAACAGCCATGACAAGTAGCCCCGGGATCTCCATTTGGAACTCGATCGTGGCCTCTCATACGCTTTGCAAAGTTTTGCCAATCTCTTGGCCTCAAGCTCCTGTGGCCCACTCTGTCATACTCTAAAATCCCCATTCGCGAATGCGGAGCACTGTTTGCTGATCGGTAGTGACGAGGCGCACCTGGACCATGGCAGAGACATCTCCGAACGGGAACTGTCCTCTCTCAAATCTCATGAGCGGCCTCCTTTTTAAATATCACGATTTCACCAAATGAGGTTACGCTTCTTCACTCTGAAATTCCTCTCAACATTACCGAAACGACTGCTGGTAAGGATAAATCCAGTAAAATCCGCTGTGTCAGGATTATTCGTTCCGGTTCCCACGCCGGGCACTGCGCAAGCGAGGCAGAATCCTGGTTTCCGCCAAAGTGACAACACCTTGCCGTTGCTTGCTTCGCGTTCTTACACAAATAATTTCCGATGCTACCATGCCATGTTATTATCAGTGTTGGTCTGTAGATGAAACTGCCTTCTCGTCATTGCATCCAGGCTTCAAAACCTGGCAAGACTGCTTGCACGACGCGTTTGTGCGCATATCGCTCTTCAGCGAGCAACGCCACGTCGACAAAGCGAATTGTCTTTCCTCACGATTTTTATTTGACCACCGCGTCCGGTTTGTCTCAGCCCTTTTGGCGAAGGATTCGAATCCGGTCATACACCCTACATCTATATTCGTCAGTATATCAAGGGGTGGGAATCGTGCCGAGACTGGACACCGCATTGAACGAGAATGTGCGGAAACCTCAAACGATCCGTATAGCTTCGCTGCACGCTGTAACTCTTGGCCCTACAGTGGCGGTCAGCCAGTCCCTTAGCCCAAAAGGTACCCCGTATAGTGCTACGGATCGTACATTGCCCGCATAGAGTCCTCCGAAAATGGGTAACAGTTAGTGCAATGCAACCGCTACTCTCTCCATCCGGGGGCTAGGCGCTCGATCGTTCCTCAAAACCCCATTTCCGATTCCGTTCAAACAAACATACACATACACACATAGCAAGCTGATAAAAATGTATTAAAATTAATCCCTATTTCCATTGCTACATCATCGCGTGAACGGCTGGACCAATTTCGCGAATTCTTTTTATATGCGTTTGTTATTGTCAGAAGGTTGTAATGAAAGAAACATTAAGTTGCTGCGAAGTAATTAATTACAATTAGGTAATAACATTCTTTTAAATTATTAGCAAGTCGGATTAAATCACGGGTTCTATAATATATTCAATGCCGCGGGGCACAGCTAGGTTGTTATAGATTAATAAAAAGGTTACACTAATTAAGTGTAAAATCTATCCTTTTTTAAGTGACCTAACACCACTTTTAAAATATGGTCCAATTTACCTCTCTTTAGAACTCGTTTCGCTGCTAGCAGTAGATTTCCTCTTGACGCCGGCATCCTTTGCTCCTTCATTGCTTTGGGCTACGTCAACATTTTTAGGCTCCAGTCGGAAATTTCCAGTACATTGCAACAATTGTGGTTTCTTTGTGAATGTGTTTATAACATATTCAATGAGGTCGGACCAATCCTAATAAGAGAAAACCTACATTACATTGAATCAACTATTGAATAATATAATTGCTATCGTGGTGGTCGTTACGACTTCTCGTCCGCGTGGTGAAAGCTTGATTCCCATTAAAAAAAAATCAATTGAAAATTTTAAAAAAACTTTAATTATTCTAATATCCTATATTTGTTTAATTTCAAGAGCGATCATAGGTTGCTCTACTCGCTAGAGAGTTTATCCAGTCTAAACGTTAGTTTATTATAAAATAAACGCTTGTTAATTGTAAGTAGCAGAGCTATATCAGAGGATATAATTTTAAATAGCCGAGGTTTGCTCGTTTTAAGAAATCACGACTAATACTATACTTAAGCACATAAGTGTTAAGAACTGGAGGATATTTGATGCGGATGTTATTCTACATTTTTAAAATTATATATTATAATAACTTACGTCACAAGTTTCATACTCAGTATTCCATATCGATGCAAATGTTTTTAAAATCGTGGGCTGGAACAAAGTTGTGATGCATCCCAGCTCTCCGCCAACATGATGCATAATGGTGAAAATGCAGTCGTTAACGAATTCCCCATTGTCTTTATAATTCTCTAGCAAAAGCCCATATTGTGACATAATTTCAGGCGTTGCAAACCTGAGGTCAAAACGTGTCAACATAGTTACGTGTAAGCAACAAATTAAGAGGAGTAGACAGAAAATAAACACATAATAATACTTACTGTCTTATGTGATCAGGCATACTAGCCGAACCTTTGTATTCCGGCATTCTCATAGCCTTGTCCAAAAACATCAATAGAATGTGGTTGGTGACAATCAGGTCCTGGAAATGTTTCTATTGTAAAGTGCTTACAATAATACGAACTTCTAATACAATTTTTGTAGCATAATACACATCAACTTTACGGGTTACGAAAAAGTTATTTATGTGAATTTAGTGCATAACGAATAAAGAAGTCCATAACCGACTATTACGAACTACAATTTCGTACAAGATCTGCCTCTTATCACTTTTATTTTCGCCTGGAAGCTTATAAAGAAAGCTTCAACAGTATCGACTGAAATAATATCGTTTGTGACAGTACAAATTATTTTGCTGAATTTTCAGACAAAACTTTAAAAAAAAATTAGAATCTGTATGTGGGTGTGTACCTGTAAATATTGTTTAGATTGATACTTAGGGTTATATTGACGTAAGAGTAAAACTAAGAGCGACCGCAATTCCTGCGTTTCGCACATCTTCATTTGCAACATCACCAGCTTCTCTTGGTCCTCGTCACAAGTGTGCGGGAATTTTTTATACATTTCGATAGCCTGTACGAACTCCCGTATGGCAGTAACGACCTGTTAATAAATAGTTATTTTACCGTACCGTTACACAATTAGAAAGCATATAAAGTGTTATAAATGTAATTACCAGGTGTAATCTTCGTACGTTAGGTTTCAACTCATTACCATTCAATTTAATGGCTAGCTCAAACTGCTCACATATATTAACGCCCTCCGCGGTCAAATATGAAATTATATCCAACGACAGTATCGCGCTAACGTGCTCTAACTCGAGTCCGATTTGTGTAGCAAACTTTAAAAAATAAGTAAAGAGCCAGAAAAAATGCGACGTATCAATTTCTAGTTGAACATTCGTCAGAATCTCTCTGTGCAATTTCTTCACTAACGAATTATATCCCTTTAATAGAAAATTTATTGTAAATTCTTTTAATACATTGGAGATGTCGTCATCGGTCAGCGTATTGTGCTCTCGGATAGTGGTTCTAAAAATTTTAATTAACATTATTTGCGTTGATTACAAAAATAATTAAATAAGACACAAAAATACGAACATATTAATTTTTCCTCTCTTAACTATTTTATTTCTTTTTCTTTCCTGAAGGGTGAGGTTCGAGCGTGCTTTGTTGTTCATTCTCTGTTTGGTCGAATGCGGTTTTTGGTGCACTGGCTTTTTAGTTGGAAGCTCATCTTCGTTGCTCGATGTCGATATGGATTCTTGGTTTTCGATCTGAGTGCCGTAGCCGTAATCAGAATTTTCAGATATACCTTTAGTCTGTTGATCATTTTCACTGTCGTTTTCATTAGAACCGGACATGAACACCGGCTGTAATCAGTTGTAACTCTCAATAATAACACTGGAAAATTATTTAATAGTGCAAAAAATTTAACAAAATACGTACTGTATCACTTTTCAGAGCCGTATCTTTACTATTATCACCAGTCTTATTATTATAAGTTGTCACAGAGGCGTGACCCTCAGCGGACCGCGGCAGCTCAAGCTGTTGTTTGTCGTTTATATTGTTTCTTGAAGATACATCCCAGTCGTTGTTTATAGAGCTGGGGTCGTCGTTACTTTTACCGCTGCCACCGGTGTCCGACGAATCAGATATTGGATCGGAAGACAAGTTTGGTGAAGAGTCGTTTCTATCTATAAGTTATAAAATATTTGACTACGAGATGCTTACTACACTAGTACAAAAAATTGTAATTGAAACGGATGTATAAAAATTACCTCTATGCTGCGGTGAAGTGTTACTCTCATTGTCTTCAGAGCTTTCACATGTAGAAGCATCGAGCCACAAATTAAGATGTTTATGTAATGTTGTGACATGCTGATCTTTATATAACAGGGCTAATAATTGAACCATTGTTACTGCCCAATTTGTCTGGAAGGAAAATAACATACAAAACACACATCTGGACTCAAGCGATAAATAAAAAAAAATACGAAAATAAGAGAAAACAAAACAATAGACAACACAAAGATTTGTAACTGCTATGAGCACTTACTTTATTCATAACTTACCGTATCTGGCATACACATAAGCTTTATAAGAACTGTGTCAATATTTTGACTGAATAAGTTCCATAATAATTGATTTTGCACTGTGCGCGGGGCGCCGTTGTAGGTAAGACTCGGGTAGTTCATGCCCTCGGGTATGTGCAAGATGTTCCGCAGGAACAGAAGCGTGTTGCTAATATTTACGCATTGTTCGGGAGACATTTTTGCATTTCGCTTTAAATTTGAATTTTTCTTCAAAAACTCTATTATAACTTTTGTTGCCCGATGGTCTGTCAGAGCGAGTTTAGTCGTTGCTAGTAAATTGTTAATTTCAAATATCGTATGCCTTCCGACGCCTGTTTTAGAAACCGCGTCCATAGAAAGTAAACATTCTGTAGGTATGGTTAAATAAACTAATATTTTCATTAGTAATTCAATAGTTTTATCCTCTTTAGCGTTTATCAACAATGGTATGAGGTCTTTTTTGACGTTTTGTCCGAAATTAATGCTTCTACGATAGGTACATAAATATTTGTCTTCTGTTAATATGTTATGCAAAATTGTCTCTAAGGCAGCTGCAAAAAACAATGAAGAAAACTTAGAATTAGAGTAACCGATAAACGTATACACAGGAGTAAAGAAATATGTTGTCAATTATCATTGCATCTAGATCTAGATACATCGCTATAAATTACACTAATACATAACGACAATTCCTATTTTACAAGATATTTTTTAAGAACTTCATGGGGTTTTTAAATCCTCCATCAATACGTATCGGAGAAAGTCGAACGCCTTTATGTGGACATCTTGCATATTCGCGAGTAGTACTTGCTCGTTGTTAATAGCCATTTAGATTTCGTTGGAATAAGCCAAATAAAAGAACATTTCTTTTGCTATTTGATGGATTATTACAATAACTTAATAATCAATCTTATACGGAAAGTGACAAAACTGTCACTTATTCCGCACTGTAAATTATTGTACACTGATTCCGCAATATACCTAGTCGGGTCATAAGTTCTGTCAAAACTTTTTTTTATCCAAAATAATATTCGCCCATGGCATCAACTTTATCGGGCATAAAGACTGTCCAGTAAATCCAATCTAAGCCCACTGGAATACAAGGTGTGGCAACATTTGGACGATAATGTCTGCGCTTTGCGCGCGCAGAATTTGGAGTCTCGTCGAGCGTCTCTGATTAAAGCAGCGGGAGAAATAGGTGGTAGGAGAAATATGTGGTGCGTGCTGACATCGATGACTGGCCGCGTCGATTAATTCATGTATTCACAATGGGGGCATTTCGAACAATGTAAATAAAATTGTATTCTTCATTTAATTACCTTTGATTTCATATATAATTTCTGAATAATTAACAAAAAGTGTATTTACATTAAAAGTTTGCGACAGAACTTATGACCCGACCAAGAAATTAGAACATGGTAACATATCAAAAAGTTAAAACATTTTAACCTTTATTGTTCGGCCTTTATCGGCCAAGCCGGTCTTAAGTTATAACGGGCAATACAGACAGATTTGTATATGTCCTATTTGTTGCACAATTACACGTTCTAATTATACTAATTTTCATTAAGTCGACAGACAAACATGTTTTAAACGGTAGAATTGATGTCAGTACATGGAGTACTATACTTTTGTAGTATTTATGGCAAAATACTACAAAAACGTCTAGAAATTTTGAAAGACTACCAAGCTTATAATAGCAATATGGATATGGTTTATTCTCACCATTGCAATGTTCATTTACGTGATATCCCCCTGCATGTAGAAATCCAAGATTGCTGAATGTGCTGTGGAGCTGGGGGCTTCTAAAAACCCA
The DNA here is from genome assembly GCA_029849275.1 of Papilio elwesi. Taxonomy (NCBI): domain Eukaryota; kingdom Metazoa; phylum Arthropoda; class Insecta; order Lepidoptera; family Papilionidae; genus Papilio; species Papilio elwesi. The sequence goes on along the minus strand of CM056687.1, from coordinate 6,541,040 downwards.
TTCCATATTTTATCTGAAATAAATTATCAAAAAGCGTAAAATTAATAAAAGTAATAATTAAATATGTCTATGATTTGAGGACACGAAAATTAAAAATATTAAAAACAATACCAGTTATTTATCTATAATCTATTTTTGTTTTTATAATACAGTTTATTATTTTGTAATATGTGACATCCCCTCCACCGTCAAGTTTTCTTCCCCTTCCCATCCTTTCCTTATAAGAAAAGGCACATAAGTGTATGTAATATTTCAAAGTTTGAGTACTTTAATTATTTTCAGGGAGTCGCAAAATATTTTCGAAGTCCTTGAGAGGGCAGTAATGGAGTCATGGTTAAAACTTTTAACTCGAAAACGACGTCGCGAAACTTTATATTGAAAGTCACTGGTGAAATAGGGTCACGTGTACCGATAACTATTAAAAACATGATCACTCAATTAAAAATAAAGATAAAATTCTATGACGAAGACACTATGTGCACTTTCGCTATTTTTTTATAATGATAGAACATGACATGACCTTATTGACATTATTATCAACACAAAACTCTCACTTCTCATCCATTTTTCAGAAAAAAAAATTACTGCATACATCCACCGAGTAAACAATTACGACATTTACAATTTTATTACTAAACGTTAAATAATAACGTGCTGATCCTAGTTGTTACGTTTTAAATTGATTTTATTTATATTTTGATTTTTTTTAAATCGTATAATCGATATTTTGAAATATATGTTAAAAATTTATTTCGGTAACAAACGCCGTACAAATATCATATATACATATGCGCAAAATCATATTCGAAATATATTTAAAATAACTGTTAAAATAATAACTGCCCACACAAAAAAGGTGAGGTTAGGTTTGGAAAATATTATCCGAGTCGAGTGGAATCATCGATTTTCAATTTTTACCCTTACGTAGTTTTTAGTTTTCGAGCATGCTACGACATACTCGTGGGCCTCGAGGGCAGCACTAACTCTAGCGGGGAAAAGTATGAAAATAAAACTAATTAAAAGCGTCACCAAAAATAAGCCCCTTGGCAAAAACAAACAATAAGAGGTCTGATTGGTCAATTTGTACGCCATAGTCACTTCCGGCGTTCAATATAACCTAACCTAACCTATTTTTTTAAAAATAAAGCTAACCTAATTTTTTGATAATTTCTGTTTTAAAATCTCGGTTGCTGGACTTTTGGGGTTGCGGGTGAACGATTGAAAGGGAGTATTGCTGCTTCCTTCTACGAGCCCCGATGCAAAATAGTTCGTCTAGTATGGAAAGTAGTGCATAGCGTACACTATAGAAAGTCAATAGTGGTTAAATAATTAAAAACGTTTAATAAAAAGTAAACCACAATTAGAGGAACATTTTAAAGTTTATTTTAACATAATTAAAATTCTTTCACGGCTTTACATAACATAAAAAGTTAAAAAAATATTCTAAGAAACATAACGCAAAAGTATTCGTCTACCCTTGTCACTCATGCAAAATAGTTCGTCTACCACTTAGTTGTGTCGCCTTTGCTCTCAATGACAGCTTTCACGCGAAGAGGTTGCAACCAACGCTACACCCTCCTCATTGCCGTAATTAACTCCCAGACAGCCAAGAGTCGCCCTTCGATTTTGATGGATTTTTAGGGAGACTTTTTCACTTTCCACCATAGGTTTTCGATCGGCGTTAGATCGCCATTCAATTGTAGGGATGCTTTTCGCCAGTAGCCAAGAGACGCCGGAAACTTGACTTTGCGTTTGAGACAATCACTATGAAATGCCTCATTTTTGTTCCGAATCAGTTTTTCTTTTCATCGCCGACTGTCACTTCAAATTTGGACTCGTCACTCCAAATGATACTAGCCCATCAGTGGCCTACTCCTCGGAAGTCCAATTTAAATGATCTCGAGCAAACGTCAACCTCTTTTTCTTTTGTACAGCAGTCAACAGTGGTTTCTCCTTAGCGGTGTAAAATCTGTAACCCATTCTTTTTTGGACTCTTTTGCAAATATCAACTGAGACGTCTTTGTGAATCATGTCCTTCCATTACACCGTGAGGTCTCCAGTTCGAGCACGACGATTCGTTCTATTCTTTTTACAGTGGTGAATGATAGATTGGACTGTAGACCTGGGAAGTATCAAGTCTTTATATAATTGGTAATTTGATTTGCCAGCATCGACCCCACAAACTATTCGCTTTCGAAGCTCTTCACACACAAGTTTGCCACGACCCATTATTATTTGAAAACTAATGAAAAAATCTGAAATTTTGAGAATTTATACTGTACACTTGACGAACGACAGAATTACTTTTACAAATTTAAATTATGCAACATAATTGTACAAAGAAGGAATAATCTTATTTAACTCACCGATAGACGAACTCTTTTGCATCGATTGACGAACTATTTTGCTTATAACTTCTTCGAATTTAAGACAGGATTTGTATAAATTCAAAAAGCTAAAATAGTTTATGGGTTCATAATTTTAAAAAAATGCATAAGTAACGCGACATGTGATAGTCGACCAGCTTAATATTTTAAATAGATATACAAAAATAATGAAGTTAGAAAAAATATCACAGAGAAAACTTCACACTAGACGAAATATTTTGCATCGGGGCTCGTAGTACCGCTCCCATTAAAAGGAAATATACTGTTCCGGAGAAATTAAAAAAATATATCTATAACGCGTGTACGCGAATTTTAACAACCGTCCCGTCCAACCCTCTCACCGGGAACTCGCGTCGACAGTGTTAGTTAGTTACAGATATATCTTGGCTGACAGCGACTCCAAAAATAAATATGATAAGGACGATTCTTATGTTTAATTGCGTAAAATTATTTTACGCTTTTTAGTGAATTCCTTGTTTTTGGAAAATATTTTTTTAATGGGTTTTGTTTTTGTTAAAACAAAATTGTTTATTTATCGATTTTTAGTGAATCTAAAGTTTGTTAACTCATTTAGGTGTTTGTCAGGATGGGTTCACCTACTAAACGCAATGCTCATATGAGACAGCGTCGTTTCCATGAGACAAATGAAGATAGGACGGAACGCCTATCTAAAATTAGGAAATCTACTTCCAGGGCCATTTCAAAACAGACTAGTGATGAACGCAAAAACAGGCTTCCGAAAATGCGGGCTTACATGAAATGTTCTGAATAGAGAATTAAAAAAAAAGTAATCACGGTCTTGACTTGGTACACGATCGTTTATCTAACGAGTCGGAGGAGCAACGTGCCCACCGTATTGGCTTAATACAACTTCGTTTTAAAGCAAAACGAAATACCGTCAATGTAAAGTCTTCGTCTACTGCGCGGCTTTTGAAACACTTGCGCGTAGTTTTTACTCACTTAGTAGTTTGAACTTTTGATGATTAACACATTTAAATGGATAAGAATTCATACCAAACATGAAGAATAGCGTAGTAAGTGGTGTATGCGTTTTAATTAATGTTTCCTAGGAAAGAAATGGTAATGTGAGACAACCATAGAAGATAGATATATGTGTCATCGCGGACTTTTATTTACCTCATTAAAAGAACTACAATTATTTCATACATCATTTTAATGTAAGTCCTATAGTTTTGCCAAGTAAGCTAAGAAAGTAAATTTCATATTACGCATTATTTAAAATAACTCAAAAACTACAGGTCGGATCTTGACTTACTAAATATTTCGAAAAATATACATATGGAGTTCAATTTGTTGCATTTTGGCCTTAGTGAACCCTTAGAAATCCCTTCACCCATACTAACGTTGATTACATGAAATGCTTACGTAAAATATCATTAATATAAAAGAAATATCACAAATTCTATTAAGTTGGCCTTTCTGGTATCTAAAACGTGATTCGAGTCGTGCCGGCCACGTGAATATTGGAGCTTACGAAGCAAATCACGTTTCTCGTCGGGATCTACTTGAATGATTTAAATTTCTGCTTTGTTTACGTAACAATGGTTGAACAGGAGCTTTATTAGCAAACCAGCTAACCTGACAGTCTAGTTGTTCGTGTATTCTCTAGGTGGCCATTGTGTTATACTTCTTGTAAACACATTAAAACAAACCAACAAAAACACTTATTCTCATTACAATATATTTGTGTCCTACGGCTGATACGGACGGTACCGATGATCTTGAGATCAGTTCAGATTCTGTTTTAGTCTCTAATGTGGATGAGGTGTTTTATGGTGTCAACGACTCAACATCTGATATAAGAAGAAGAAGAAAATTTTGTAATAATTTAAAAAACAATTCTGGTCATTTAGAAAAGTTTAAGAAAAGGAAAGATTTGTTTTAAATCACTTGATTTTTCGGGATCCCTCGTCGTCGGAAAGAAGGGTGGTTTTGGACCCTGAACGGCATTGAAGTGGCTTGGAGAACCTACAGTGCAAAATATAAATCGATAAAAAGTCTGTCAACATGGAGACTCCATCAGGATCCACTTTAAATTTTTTTGGAAGTATTCGTTCAAACTGTGGGTCCAATAGCAACCCCACTGTTGGACAATTTGTGCTGGATTAAAAACTGCTGCTGTAATCAGCAACATGGCACATACCAGCTCTGGTACTTGCGAGCAAAATTGCAACAGTGCCTTAATAACAAATTTTAAGAGTTTACTGAAATCAGCTTCAGCCATTCACACTGAAACTGAGCAATCGGAGTATACTCACATAACTTCATCATTCGAAAATAACTTGGAGGAACAAAGTATCTAATTACAGGCATGTACATGTCTTTGGCTTTATTATTAAAAATCTATACGTATAATAAAACTGTAACTCACTACATGGAAAATATTTGAGTTAACTATTATTGGGGGCCTTTATAAACGCAATAAAACCCGAAACAATGATTATTACAATTTTTGTCTGTTTGTCGCTAATCGTTAATCTCAGAAACGGCTTAACCGATTTGGATGCGGTTTTCACTATATTGTGATAAGCTTCACTTAACATTCAGTGTTTTATGTCAATAGCTTCATAAATTAAAAAGTTATATGAATTTAAAGAATCATGTAAAACATTTGTGCAATAAACAATGTTATTTAGTTGAATAGGCCGTAAAAACTATAGTCAGAACCTATATAGCATGGACTATGATCACAGTTTAAACTATCACATGTGATATTTAAGCTTTGCTACGGTCATGTCGATGTCCCCGCATAAGCGGCAAAATGGCAGGTAGATGATGAGGTAAGGGTAGCATTTAGATTTAGTAGGTAATAAGTAATATCATTTCGTTGAAGTAAAATTGCAGGACGGGTAAAATATATATGTCGGGGACTGGCCGAATGCAGAGTGACTTGACGAGTAAAACGTTCGAGCTGTCAGTCGCTCTGACACAACTCCAAGCTCTAGCGTAACGGCGAAGCAGGTAGCGGTCATTACATTATGAAGAGTGACGGCAATCGGGTTGCATCGTGAATACGCGCTACGTGTTTGGTGGAGTGTCGATACATGAAGCCAGTCCTACTTTCTGTACTATCGATCCAAGATAATATTTTGTAATGTCCTAATGTATTTAGCTACGTGTCATTCTCCTTTCCCTAACGCCGGACGCCCGATCTATTCAAGATGGAGTTAAATATGAACGCAACCTATCAGTACGTTCCTAAATCAGAAGTGGGATACAGGGGTAAGAGGAGAAAATGGGGATAAGAGTTGATGTACGTTTATAAGAAATTTATTGCAAACATAACGTAACGTACGACAAAAGAAGAAAAAGCGACAGTGACAATTATTACGACATTTGAAGACGTAGTCATCCGCCATAACGAAATATTCCCACGACGTAATCAGTATCATTTGATGATACAGACAAAAATTAAGCGAATATAGAAGATGGCGCGGCACAATAATCTATCTCGCGATATTCGAGAGTTAAAGTCGCTTGCAATTTTTAAATCTAAGCTGCATACCCATCTCCTAAGGAAGTCTCTCACTAACTATTTTCCTTATTTAAATATGTATATAACTATATTTATGTATAACGTAAGTTTATATCTTTGTATGTAATGCTTATGTTTAGAGATTATATCTTTATTCTTAAAATCTTGCTCTTAATTATTTATTCTTGGCTTTTCTTGTTACCCCGCTATTTATCTATTTGTACCTCTCCTGCCCTACAGGGTTGCCTGGAAGAGATCGCTTATAGCGATAAGGCCGCCCTTGCCCAAATTTAGGTTATAAGTTTAGTTTTAGTAAATTTGTATTTAGTTTAATGTGAACCTCTTTAGTCACGTTAAACGATAGTCAGTAGGGGTAAATATTATATGTTCGCGAGATCGACATGCGCACCATGCTTTAGCGACAGCGTCAGCAACATGCTTATGGAACTGAAAACATCTTTAACTGCGTTAGACGATTTTAGGTAGAGTTGGTGGTAATCTATAAATAAAAATTGTTTGTCAAAATATACATTGATACTGATGTTTTACGTTTTATTTTGTACGGTAAAAACAATTAATGTAAAAAATACAATTATATACTTTTATCCTGCGAAGTAACTTATTCGTTTTAATTTGATTCCACGCGGACGAAGTCACGGGAAACAGCTAGTAATAATAATAATTTTCTTTATTTTCCTCCCACATACACTGTCGGCCAAAAGTTTGAGACCACTTTGTACACAGGTTATAATTTGCAAAATATTTTAAATCTGCGTATGATAACATAACAATATGAACACCTGTGTAATCTTCTAATCATTTTGAATGTCTAAACACCATTTCTCTTATCTTTTACACAATAACTATGCCATAAATGGGCATTGTTTATTTACCACAGATGAGTGCCGCGTAAGGAGCAGGTGTTGCAATTGTCATTATATTATATGGCGGCCCCCTTGTACTTGTTTGGTTATTGTTTTGCGTTGATAAATATTTAGGAATATTTTAAGCCATAAATCCTATTCATAGCATGGCTACTTAAGGAGTTAGACTTGGTTAAATCTAATCAGTCTGAGTTATGTTTTGTCAAGTGAAGATCTCCAGAAATGGGAAAAGTCCGTGAAATCTCCAGTGAAACTCGTTCCGCCATCGTTACTCTATACGACGAAGGCAAGTCTGAACGAGAAATTGCCGCTAAGCCGAAGTTATCGAAGACTTGTGTTCATAACGCAATAACTCGATACAAGACAACCGGCAGTCATCAAGACCTACCGCGCTCGGGGAGGCCGAGAGCAACCACTTCTAGCGAAGACAACTTCATTGTTGTAACAAGCAAGCGTAATAGACGTTTAACAGCACCAGAAATTCGAGCTGAACTCAATAAAACGGATCGATCGGAACCTGTATCATTGACAACAGTAAAGAGAAGACTTCGAGATGCCAATTTGTTTGGTCGCGTAGCTGTTCGTAAACCACTGTTACGGACACAAAACAAAAAGAAACGTCTACAGTGGGCTCTTACTCATCGATATTGGACTGAAGAAGACTTTAAAAAAGTTCTTTGGACTGATGCATCAAAGTTCGAAATATTCGGTTCGAAAAGAAGAGTTTTTGTACGTCGTAGTGCCGAAGAAAAGATGTTGCCAGACTGTGTAGTGCCAACAGTCAAACATGGTGGAGGCTCTATTATGGTCTGGGGATGTTTCTCTGGCTATGGGACCGGAGATTTGGTTAAAATTGAAGGAATAATGAAAAAGCGGCAGTACAAAGAGATACTGGAGCGAAACGCTGTTCCTTCCGGGCTACGATTGATTGGAGATGGATTCATTTTCCAACAAGATAATGATCCAAAACATAGTTCTAAACTATGCAGGGGATATTTAGAGCACAAAGAGATGGAAGGAGTTTTGAAAAACATGGAGTGGCCCCCTCAGAGTCTGGATCTCAATCCGATAGAGCTTCTGTGGGAGGAGATGGACAAAAATGTCCGTAGTCATTGTCCGACGTCAAAAGAAGACCTCTGGAGGACTTTACAAGAGAGTTGGAACAATGTTTCACAAGAAACTATCAATAAACTTGGTCAAAAAAGTTATAAAAAGTAAGGGAAGATTTTTCGACGAAAAGTTAGTTTGAATAATATTTTTTTTATTAATAATAATGGCAATTATTGTAGTTTTTAAATTATTTTATGTTACATAAAAAGATCCCTATTTAATAAGGTAAATAAATAATTTGTAGAGCACTAACGTTTGGAGTTTTATTCAATATTGTATTTTTTTCAAGGTGGTCTCAAACTTTTGGCTGGCAGGGTATATCTAAGTAACAAGTTTTTTTTTACATAACATTCTTGAGTTTAATGAGATAATTTAAATTGGGAGACAGGAGCTCATACTAGGTTGCCCTGGGCTGAGGCTCTTGGAAGCACATTGCTTACAAATTAAAGTTAGTTGTATGTATATGTATGGGTTCGTGGGTGTATGTGTAAGTGTTGGAGTGTGCATGTGATGAGGTGTGTGCATATCAGTAGGTTTATAAGAGCGTGCGAGTTTTGAGTTATTCTTATGTCATGTTGTTTGTAGAAGTTGTTCAGTAGCATCATAATGTAATGTAAAGCCATTCAGTCAGTTTATTTTTGCAATCTACTTTTTTTCTTTTGTAAAAGAAGGAGGCAAACGAGCGGCGTGAGCACTGAGCTGATCAACGACGCCCATGGAGAGGAGAGGAGAGGAGAAAATAAAACTTTAAAATCTACAGTTCAGGAGTTGTCTGAGCGACTGTCTAAGGTGGACCAAGATTCTCCTCGGAACAAAATATAAATAACGGCATTAAAGAAAGAAAATATTTTATTGTTGCCGCTACACTCCACTGCACTATATTAGCCACATTAAGTTGATAATAATATAAAACAAGATATTTTTGAGACTATGGCGGCGACGAATAGATCCCTAACTCAGGTCAGGTTAGGTTAGTTAGGGCCTCAACCGTAATTATTATATCAACAAATATAAAAATAAAATAAATATTATAAATCTATATTTAAAACATATTAAATAATATTCAGGAGATCTAGTTATTTTTTATATCCACAGCTTCCCCTACAGCCTTACGCTTTCCAACAATACAGTCTTTGGGTTTATTTTCGTTTCGTCTGGTGGAGTGAGGTGCCGGAGGCCTAATTTTAGTCTTCTACCCCTTCCCACCCTTTCCTCGTAAGGATAGGATGGGAACGGAATGAGTATTGGACGGCGCAGGGATTGGCGGGGAAAAGGAAATATTCTTTGTCCTTCCTGTCTATGTTCTTCCCTGTCTATCAAAGGTAGGCAACACATTTGCTTGTTGCTGAAGTCGGGAGGTTTCAGGTGATCCACTTGCTCGTTTGCCACCTTCTTCCATAAAAAAATATATATTACGTATTATGATATTGTAGCATAGTTTTTTTATTAATAACCGGCATCTGTAATAAGAACTTTTAAAAGCCGATACTAACCCTATACCCGTTTAAAGTACCTGTACATTTACTTACATAAATGTGTGTTGAGCGCGGCTACGATAAGCGATAACAATAGTGATTCAAAACTAAGGACAATTTCCAATTGATGGATAACTACCACCTATCGTTAAAATTTACCTCCATTTGTTCTCTTTTCGTCTGTTAATCTTTAACATTCTATATGACTATATCATATGATAATCTGTGGGGAGGAAAACATATTCTTACACAGGAATGACGTCTACAAGTCTTGGGCGATACGAGTCTTCAGAGATGATGAAAATATCGTAAGTGACCAAAGAAGTCATTTCCGGACATCTTGCATATCCTAACTAATATATAAATGCGATATTGAGTTTTTTTGTTTATTACGCTTTCACGCGTAAACTACTCAATCAAAAGCATGAAATTCTGTACACTTGTTTTCAAGCGTATAGAAAATGTAGTAGAGGTCCCCTGATTTACCTTTAAAAAACCTTCCCGGGTGATAGAAAAATATAACCTACTATCGGTTGACATAGTAAGTCACTAAGTCCGAAAATTCTGGAAAGTTAAAGGTCAAGAGACATGATTTGGTTTTGTTGGACGCATTTGAGGTAAAACATTTTGCTCTTTAGTTATTTAATTAAATTACGGAAATTACGTCTTTTCCCTTGTAGGATTTTTTTTATTTTAATTTTTATCTACTACTTAATATTATGTTATCGAACATAAATTTGTTATTTTTTCTGCATAGTTTTTTGTCATGTTAATTGTTGGCATGATTTAAATAGAAAAAAGGAAACGTGCATATTTTTTAAATAAATTTCTTCAGAAATTATCTTTACCACGTGAAGTGTCGGTGCTGTCCTACGCGCCAAGTAGGTCATGCAAGTCGCGTGTCTGGTACACGTGCTCCGATCGGAACGCTACGCCTCTCCGCCCCCGTCCCCCCCCCACCCTCACGCCTCGTGCACCCAGCCGCCGCGCTCTCGGCCAACTCATCGCCTACGTACATATAACTAACGTAATGCCTTACTACTTGATTTAAGTTCATTCAAAATTTTCCATTTATTTAGGGTTAAAAATAGCGTTATAAGGGAAAAGTGTGGCTTAAAAGTGGACGTTGTGACTAGAATTGAGAAAGGTATGCTGCTTCGGTGGTTCGGGCATGTTGAAAGGATGAATGAAGAGAGAATAACAAAACAAATTTATGTTGCAAAACTGAGTGGCAGTGTTGGTAGGGGACGCCCTAGGAGAACTTATATCGATCAGATTAATGACTTACTAAAAAAGGGCGATATAAGGAGCACCCATAACCGACGAGCATGCATGCGTAGACTACTACGAGCACCTAAATGTCACGATGGCTGCTCTTCACCACAAACCATTTTATTTTCACCCGAATTCAAAAAGGAGGAGGTCCTCAATCCGTCTTTTTGTTTCTTTATGTTTGTTACCTCAGAACTTCAGTCCTGGTGAACGGATGGTTCTTTTTCGAATGCTAGTACTTGTCGTCTCATCTCAGTAGTTTTTGAGTTATTCTTAATAATACGTAATAAGACAAAGTTTAGTTTTACTTTAGTGGTATACGTAGGCTAAACTACAGTTTTATGTACGCACAACATGTACCTAAAAATGATGTATGAAAGAATTGTAGGTCCCGCGTCCCACGTCTACGTTTGGGTCTCCGAAATGGGGTCGACCTTCACTCATTTGCTTACTCAATGAAAATCATATTTTAACCACATAAATGTATTTTTGTGAACAAGCACAAATAGAGTAGCCATATAAAATATGGTCATGAGTATTCTTAATTGAAATTATAAAAAATAAATTATGTAACGCACTACGCAGCGCACACCTTACGTTAACACCCATTGGGTTAAACGCCTTTGAAATTTGACACAAAACAAAAAGACTCTGAGCACGCCGAAGTGTTCATCTGTAAAGTGCGGTCCCTTTTAGTCAAATTACCATATGCGGTACCCATGTGTATGCAAATAGATATTACCTACGGTTTACTACAACGACGTCTACAAAAATGTTTGTCTAGAGATGAAATAAGTGATCTGGATAACTTTATAGAAAGGGTAAGAGCCGTAGAAGACGCGTTCGACGAATTAAATGCGTTTGACAACACGAAAGGGGCGGCGGATATAAACGCATCTCGATTGCACGCGCCGCGCGATCCCGGCGTCGTAGTGATTCGATCGAGGGCGTCAATCGCGGCGTTACTACAGGTGCGAGTCATACTACTGTCGCGAAACTCACCTCGAACTCGAACGAAAGTAAAAAACGCGTTCGATGATCGCAAATTTTACGGACACGTCGTGAAAGAATGTCGTAACCTAAAAAATAAAAATAATAAAACGACTTCGACAAATCCAGCACTACGTTGTTATGAATGCGGCCAGCCAGGGGTTGTTAAGTCAATGTGCGAAAAATGTAACAACGAACAGTCACCCGCGAAACAAGTCGAGTTCAATATGCTGACCGAGAACGCATGCACACCGTCACACCCTACTGTTTCGGTCATTATCGCGGATAGGGTAGGTGCCGCGTTATTTGACATGGGAGCTACGTGCAGCATTGCCGGCTCCACGCTATATTCAATTTTACTATCTGTCGGAACGCAATTCCGTGAAGCGGAGCGAACTATAGGACTCGCGGTTGGTTACCGACAAACTAAAACGTTACTCACGGCAACAATACCGGTGACTTTAGAGGGGCGACGCGTCGACACGGACTTTTTGGTGTTTCCGGGGGAAAATACCCGAACATTGTTGCGCCGCGATTTTATTATTAAGGCTGGAGTCACACTAGATTTGTCCCAGGAGTCATGGTACTTTTGTGACGCCCCCGAACAGGTTTTTCCCTTTTTGAAATCCTTTTCTTTAAGCAGCACGGACCTGATGCGCGTCGACATATCGAACGTCTCCTTGCGTGACGACGAGGGCATGGAGCTGTCGCCTGAGCACAGGGACGCGCTCAACGTATTTTTGAGGAGCAGAGCGAACCAGTTTGCTGCAGAAGGGCCTCCTAGAGACTTCGCTTGCCATACAATCAAGGTATCGAGCGAATCCCCGTGGGCCTCAAACGTCGTCCTTGTGAAGAAAAAAGATGTAGCTTCTACAGGCTTTGCGTGGATCATCGCAAGCTCAACGCTGTCGCTAAGGCCGACCGCTACCCGCTTCCCAGGATCGAGGACGTGCTCCACGCGGCCAAAACTTCCAAGTACGTGACAACGCTAGACCTACGCTCCGGTTATTTCCAGGTGAGTGTTGTGATCAGACAGACCTCAATGTTTTTACGACTCCATTGGGCACCTTCAGGTTCAAGCGTATGCCCATGGGTCTTCAGAATTCTGGAGCCACGTTCCAAAGATTAATCGATCGTTAAATTGCACTGACATGCTCGCCAAACAAAAAATACAGTAACAGTAGTATAGGGTTGCTTGCAAAAAGTTATTCATAAACAACAGTTACCAGGCTTTATAATTTGAAAAATTGAAGACGCCAATCCAGCATAAGCTGACCCTATTTATTTAATTCTAAATGACCCGGCAAACTTTGTTCCGGCTCAGAATTTAATTTATGTTCTTAATTTGTGTTACCTTATTAGCTGTATTAATTGCTGGATGAGTAATATCCGGGTCGAACCCATCTGTCATACATTTAATACTCTGTATTACAAACATATTTATTTGAAAAAGGATTAACACTGATTAGTTTTTAAATTTTTCACAGATTCTTTGGTATAACGTAACCTAAATAACATTCGTGTTGTTTTAATTATATAGTTTAAGGAAGGCAAACAAAATCGATGTTACTTTAATTGTTACATAACATTATATTAATATTTCTATTAAAATATACGGTTAATATTTCACATTCGCACTTTTTATTTTTTAAACAGCTTTAAAATGAAGAAAAGAAGACCAATTGAGAACCAATAAATCATTAAGTTATCAGTAGTCATTATATTCTATCTCATTCTCACTACTTTTTGATCCCTTCTCGTACATCTTGTGCTTAAATGTAAACGTGTAAAAAAACTTAAATGTAAAATGCCTTAAAAGGTTATCGCCAATCGAGTGCCACGGTAATCATAAAACCGCGGCTTAATTTAGCATTTCTAAGGTTTACGATGTTAATCTACTGAGATTTACAGATTTATTATTTTGATAACGTAACTCAGAGAGTACAACATCGATACTGACGTGTTTTAGTCACATAACTTTTCAATATTGTATCTGTATAGCAGATTAGCGTAAAACAATTATGAATCTTTGATTCAATTAATAGAACCTGGTTTACAGTAAAACTCCTAGATTTAGATAGACGTTTTCATCAACCAGCAAAGGAATCGTCAGTCGTAAGTCAAAATAGTATTATCGTCGGTGATTCATGAATTAAATCCTTTTGTAGACAATGTGGACAGGTCGATTAATGTTGGAGAGGCTACTACTCGTTTGACCGGTAATCATGATTAAATGCGCTTCAGAAATTTTGTAATATCGCTAAAACTTGGTTAGATTCGTTACCCTTATTCAATCTACATATTCGCGCCAATATTGAAATATTAATTTTAAAATAAAACCATCGAAGAAAATCTACTCTGTATGTTGTTTAGTACATTTTATGTATTATAATAAAATAGATGAGTGATAGAAGATGAGTTATTTTATATATTTTACACGAGGATATACTCTGTATGTGGATTTTTTTTATTTATTGCACTGGGACGTATACCTAGTCAAACTTGCAGTGGTCAAAAGGGTTTTTAAGAATTAAAATTACAATACGTGTTGCCGATTCGGAGGCAGAATATAATGTGTTTATTATTCAAATGCATCTTACAATCCTGTCTCTCACAAACAAGTCTAAGAATGGCATCGTTATCTATAATTCTATGAACTGCCCGGTGGCCATGCTAAGTCAGCGAAACAACAGAGGGCTGGGGCGGATGCATAACCACCTCGGTATATGTCCCAGTGCAAAAAGTATTGATAGTTCAAGATACCGACACTAATCTAATTACAGTTGACACCATTTTAGTAAATGGTGTAACGAACGTTTCAATCATTAGAGTTTCAGTTGTTGTGTCGATGTTATAAAAATCGCAATTATTTGCTACATTTTATCTTACCTGTTGACTGAAAATTTATTCGATAAGCTTCAACTAAGCAATAGAATTACACACATTAACACATGGGTGGGAAGGCAAAAGTTGGCAATGGTAGCACATCTACAGATTTATTTATTTATGTGCCATTTCCAGTAACAAAGTTTTGGTAAAACAAACCATAGATATAGAAGATGAGACAATGTGAGAGGTCTTCTAAAAGGTATGTCTTTTAAAGTATTGCTTGTGTAGAAAATGTGAAACTGTGGATCCATCGCTGTTGTAATATTGTAAGTATTACATAATGATCTGTGAAACTCTTGAGTTAACTCATCGCTAACAGTTTGATTTGAATGTTTGTGTTATTTAAAGATTCTAAGTTCTTAAAGATCTCAAAGTCTAAGCTTCGGTCTTGTTTGGTCAGTGTTGAATCAAGGATGAAAGGTGTTACAACTTATACCTAATAGTTTTCACCTCATACTTTCAGAGCAAGACGCGTTCGAGACGAACACGTGAGCAGGATAGCCGGGTGTTGTCGGTCACATTTCCGGTTTGCCGGAAATGCTTGAGTAGTGCACTGAAACGTGGAGTTGCGTAGCTGACTTCAGCAAGTCTTTATAAGCATCTTTATATATTGTGTATAATCTGAATCACAAAAACGCCTCCGACGATTTTCCGGGACCGATTTCGATGAAATGTAGTGGGAATGTTCAGAATGGCACAATGGCTGTTCCTGTGAGGTCTGGTTGCAATCGGAACAATATATAAATGGTATCTGGGCGAAGCCAGGACGGGACACTAGTATAGTATAAAGTTCATTTTTAAAACAGTTTTCTTAAGGCCTCATATATTGGTATTTCTTTGGCTGACTTAAAAATAAATTACATTTATTATTTATTTATTATTAATTATAAAGAGTATCTTATGTTTAAATGTGTAAAATTATCTTTACATTTTAGTGCATTCATTGTTTTTGAATACATATTGTTTGAAGTAAGCTATGTTTTTATTTTGTTCCTCTAGTTTTGCCGGTGTGTTTAATATGCAAAGGGGAATGCCCACTTTTAGCCATAGAATGCTCAACAATTTGCTTTTGGTAAAAAAAACACATCATAATTAATGTTTATTATTTGTGGTATACATTAATCATGTGTTTTAATTTAACATTGTAATGTGAATGACATAATGAAAGGGACACATCCCTTGGAATTCATGGACACCGTCAAGAAGTGCAAAGTAAAATACCTTGGCCGTGGGCTTCGGCACAATAAGCACAAGCTACAACAACTAATAACTATGGGCAAGATCGAAAGGAAGTGACATGCTCAACGCAGAAAAAAGTCTTAGCAGTGAAACATTAGAGAATGTATGGGGATTAATTCAGATGAAGAATTATTGCATGTCACACAAAAAAGGGACCCATTTTCAATGTGAATAAACAAAGTAGGTACTAAAGACATTACTTTTAACTCCAACATTTTCCTTAACTTTGCCATAAAAAATTACTTCCCAGAATTTATTTCCTATTAGAGACACTATCAAATGGTGTAGTAATACTGTATGTTTGTTTTTTCAAAACTGGCTAGTAATATTGTTTTTTCAAAACTATGATGCAGTTTTAGTCTCTATCAAGATCGGGCCAAAAGCTCCTTTGAGTACTCTTCACTAATCATTGTAGTTTAAGATTTAGCCTTGGATGCCCACTTAAAAATTTAACCCTATATAAGCTTTTTTAATTTTTTTAATTATCTATCAAGTAAGAAATTTTGTTCTAGTAAGTTTATGAAAAGTAGATCCTATATATAGGGACATAACATAATAATTTTTTAGGGATATTATTCACGAATATCTTCCATATAGATGCAACGGTAAAATAACATACAACTTATAATTTATAAGATACTGTTCACTACAAAATCATTTATAACATTATTACTTTTACGAACTTAAAATAATATTTCCCAAAGTACATCTAAGATTTTCTTTTTATAACATGTAAATACTGACAGAAAAACGAATTTTACGAAAAAAAATATATATACAGATAAATAAAAATATGCGCTCAAGCCCATAACTCAGAAAGGTAGACATAGATTATGGATTTCTATTTGACACTGTCCTGGCACAATATATCCCGCTTTTTCTATATTCGTATGAATTAATAATTCGTATGGATGTATATCCATGCATATGCTTGTCAGCTGTGTGTGTTTCTTATATCACCCATTCTTAATAAGCCACTTATTTGATTGATATAAGTTCTCTTAGGGCATCTCCACCAACACTGCCACTCACTTTTGCAACATAAATTATATATATATATATATATATATATATATATATATATATATATATATATATTCATACATAAAATTAGCATTGACTTTTATCTTTATTTTTATTTCGGATTAACATGGTTTGTTTACTTTATTAAGATACACGAGAAAAACATCACGAATCGATAAAGGGACACTAATCATTTAAATGTTATTTCGTTAGTTATATCTTTCATAAATGTACTGCGACAACATACTACTAATGACCACCCAAATAATATTATTTAATACAAATACTTACTGAGTAGATGATATTTCCTCCTTGATAGCTGTTGTACCCTTAGAAGTAAACAATTGTAAAAACACTTTACACGAATACCTATGGGGTAAAGTTGAAAAAATGTCTGTCGACTGTAAGAAATAAATAACAGTCCAAAATGACTCTAGCTAGCACAGGCAACGCAACGGCATACTATGAGTATGAAAATAAAATGAATGTCGCAGGCTAGTACAGCACCACTAGGAATCAATGAGCAAAGTACTATATAGTCCTAGCCTAGTACATAGTACATACACTAGGCACTGTACTGTCAGTGTTACCAACTCTCGAAAATATTTGCCTTAAACACGAGTCAAAATCCTTTAAGACCCCAAAAAAATATTATATCAAAAACTATGCATAAGAAATAGGACCAAGATTTTTACCCTAATTTCGAAATGAACGGCTTAAATCTTTGAAACTGCGGCGAAAGTATTGGTCTGCAAAAAACCTGAAATTCGTTTGTAATTTTTATCAATATACAGATGAACCAATTAATCAAACAAACAACACTAGGCATGCATGCAACATGCCATTTAGAAAGATGTATCTTTAACTAACTGTGGGTCAAAATATAATTATTATTCGCATGATATTCTTCTTTATTTATTTATTTATATATATATTCTCTTTTTAAGCACGAAAAACATATCAAAAATTAAAAACCGCAAGAATCCCTCTAAAATATATAGTCCCTATAAAGGGGAAAACCCCTAAGTTGGGCACCCTGTGTACAGTTGTTGACAATTGTCTTGTTGACGTTTGTTTTTTTTATAATTAATTTAAACGCCTCTGGGTTCTTAATCTTTTAAGCCAATCATTAAAACTTATGCTAAAGTACTAATTGAGGGAATTCAGAAGGACAAAGTGACAGAAAATTTTACGATTCTTATTTCTCCCATTCGTCGATAAAACAGATTCAATGTAAAAATGATAGCGTTCTTAAAATAACAAGAAAAAAGAGGACAGCTAGTGTTTCTGACCTAATGAATCGGATATATAAGCATGACGAAAGCTAAAAAAAGCGTCCCAACTCGACGCTTTCGGATCTTCACTTTATTGACCGCTATTAGCATATGTGCTACTTTTTGTATTATTATATCTTGTGCTATGTATATTAACTTGCGTAGTAGTATGTTTGCGTTGTTGATTGTGTAAATATTTTTATCGCAGTATAAATTTATTCTCATTTAAAGGCAATAAATGAATGATGGATAAAATAAACTACAATTAATATGTCAACCTTAAGCATCCGAGTGAAATGACAAAAAATTAAATTAATAATTTATTCCACTTTAATCAGTGACTCAGGTGATATAAATTTTAGGTGATCAAGGTGGAATACTACTATTCCACTTTTTTCACCTTGTGATATCACCCAGTATGCAAATGGAATAAGCCGTTGTGAGCTTGGCGCGAGCGAAAATTAGGCGTCTAGTGACGTTTTCGCCGCGACCAAAACTTCATAGTCAAACAGTATATAAAATAGTCGTCAAGTGGAATTGTAACAGCTAACGGAGCGTTGTGAACATTTAGTGGAACGCAGCTTTATTAGCTACTGCGTATGTATATGTACTATACTAAGTACTTATATCAATTACACTTGTACGGTACTTCTTCCATACTTGACACTTGTTTTGATTTCATAAGGTCATAAGGCATAAGGTTATTATACAAAATACTATAAAACCAAGTTATTTGGATTTAACCGATTAAAATATATGTGTCTGTTCAAGTAAATAAAGAAATAATGGGTATTGAATTTCGAGATCTCAATAAAAAATCGTTAGACGACAGTGATACTGATTTCAGTGATGGTGAAGTTGAAGATTTTGGTTAGTTCATTACACCTATTTTTATACTTGAATGTTTTGTTAAAGAATTAGTCATGAAAGTGGAAAATACATTTACATGGTCAATGTGCTTAATTGTTAATGTTTGGAAAATGTCTGAGTAATACCATGATTTCACAAATATCAATATTTTTTCATATAAATTCCGATTTAAATAGTGGATAGCAATATGCTATATCTGACTACCACAATAACGTTTAAATTATTTGCGACCTTGTGTTTGTACGTTTTGTACGCTTTAGAATAAATAAGATAAAACCACCCAACAACCTATTGCACAGAAACTTTGCAAATAACTACCCCTTCCTAGACATGGAAACGATTGCTACTTTTATTTTATTTTTACAGTGACATATGTGATATTTAACAGCTCTAATGGTACCAATTGCTGCTGGAAATGAAAAATGAATTATGATCAATGGTGCTGCTATATGAATTAGAACCACAGCTTTTTGGTGGGCACATGCATAGTAATAATACTTTTTTGGATTCATTTTATAAATGTATGCTGATTTGAGTTTCATTTATTAATTTCAATTGCATTTTGAGGTTGTTAATTCATATTGTACTTTCCAGATTGTTTTAAAAGGCCTTGAGAAATTTTAGTAGAATTGCCAATATTTTATTAAAACCATTCTTTAGTGCGGATGATGAGTGACTGACTTTTTATCTACTTGAATCAATAATATATTTCTAAACTCGCGGAAATAATTCCTAATATAAAGATTTTTTCACAATGATCTCAAATAGATGCACTCATTTTTTAATCAAAACCTAATTTAAATTTGAATCAAGCCAGTCAATAAATATACTTAGTTGGGTCATAAGTTCTGTCCCAAACTCTTAATGTAATGATACACTTTGTGGTAATTATCCAGAAATTATATATGCAATGAAAGGTAGTAGAATATAATTTTATTTATATTATTCTAAATGCTTTCCCCCATTTTGAATACATGCCCTTAATTGACGCGGCCAGTCATCGATGGCAGCATGCACCATATTTATATCTATTTCTGCTGCTGCTTTAACCAAAGATGCTGAAGAGACTAAATTCTGATGAGGTTTAGCTCAGACATTCTCCTCGTAATGTTGCCATACCTTGTAGTCCAGTGGGTTTAAATCTCGACTAAAAGAGGGCCAGTCTTCATGGACCATAAAGTTGATTCCATTCCGGAAAGCGCAAACATTCCATTTTTAAAATTAGTCGAAGAATATTTGGGGAGTTTACCAATTTACAACAAAAGGTTTTGACACAACTTATGACCCGACTAGGCATATATACCTCTTTCAAATACAATTATTACAATAAACAAATATTAATGCTAAACACTATTTTATATTTGTTTACAGTATTAAAACAAAAGCGACACAAACACACGTATCGCACATAGAAAATGTCACGTAACGAATGAAATTTAATTTCATATTTCAAATAAATTTGTTTACAGAGAGCAGAGATTTTTAACAAACTGCATCTAGGCCGGTAGCAGGTGTGACATATGAAAAAGCATTTCATATGCTACTTGTGAATAATGCGACGACTACCCATTCCACATAGCTTTGGTTGGGTTTTGTGGTTGGGGAGGGGAAGTCATCAGCAAAAGTTCTGTGCGCTCATGTGTAACCTTAGGATTTTTTTTATGGAAGTAGGTAGCAAACGAGCAAGCTGTTGCGTGAGCGCTACCCATAGGCGTCCGTAACAAGCAAATGTGTTGCAGATGCGTTGCCTACCTTTAATAGCCATGAAAAAAGATATTTCCTTAACGTCGTCGTTTACCAAGGGGTAAATGACAACATTAAGGAAAAATCCTTTCCAATCCTCTTCTTATTCCCATTCTAACCTTATGAGGAAAGGGAGAAAGGAAGAAGAAGAAGAGGACTGAAATGAGGATATCAAACTTTAATTGTAATCTTTTCTAAAGTTTTTGTAGGTATCTAGTACATTTTTGTTGAATTTCTTTATGATAAGAGACGAACCTGATATTTTGTGATTCTTGTGACATAACAAAAAGTGTCCAAATTGCTACCGTTTATGGAGGAAAAGGAGATTGATTGATTCCATGCAGACAATGTTTTATAATTGTTTAGCTCATGTTAGTCCTTGTTATTCCAAACAATGTTTTATATATCTTCCAGATGGTATGGAGACTGACAGTAATGAAGAATTTGAGAATGAATCAGAGCCATCAAATATTGAGATACCAGAAGATGGTTCAATGAGATCAAGTACTGAGTTAAGTCAAAGTGATGATGAAGAAGATGAAGTGGTCAAAGCTATAAAAGCTGAGAAATCTAAACCAAGGGATCATCCTCCTGTAATTACTTGTGAAGATTTTATTGTCGACATATCTTTTAGCCCATCTAAGAATTTAATTGCATTAGCAAATATAATGGGTGATGTATTGTTGTTTGAATATAATAATGATGAAAACAAATTATTGAACACATTGGAATTACATGTTAAAGCTTGCAGAGATGTAGAATTCAATGAAGACGGTGATATCATATTTACTGCAGGGAAGGTAAGTTTTATTTAACTTATGAAGTGAAACTTGTTGCTAACGATTTATCCATTGCACAGCTATTGTTGCGTTTGATTTTACATTTTATTCGTAATATTTTCAATTCAATAATATCTGTCATTAATTTTACCGAATCATTTGCAGACGTAGATCCGTTAGGATTTTAGAAATTAGGGAATTTGGGCGGTATATGCGGACATACAGTCGCAGGTATTCGTCCGATCGTCACAGTGCGCACAATACGTTGTTTTAGTTTCTCTGTCCCATTCGCCGCGTTCCATTATAAAATTGGTCCTTCAAGCCGGATCAGCATTGGTGGCAATATAACCGCTTCCCCGTGGAGCCTATTGAAAAAATTTCACGCGGAAACCAGCAGGAATATACTTCGGAACCAGTCCCTGAGACAGCACAACTGCCTTCTCGATGATGGTACAACTATTTCGTGAGAAACCCAGGCTGTTAAGGAGGAAACACCGAAGCGATCATCTAGCACAACGACAGTGAGGTCAACAAGAACAAAGAAATCGACGTCGTCACCTATCGACGGAAAGCTCTAAGCTTGACGAAAGCAGTTGAACCTGAAGGCTCCATAGGCAAAGCCCGAAATTCAGAAGCTCATCAAAAAACAGCTGAAGGCAGAGTTGGCACATTAGAATGAAGATGGAAGCGCCGATGACGTCAACGATCATCGCACAGTCGGTCCGTTAAAAATGAACGCGTGATGGACAATGTAAGGGAGTGGTTAGACCATAGCCAAATTAGGACTTGTGCATTCCTCGAACCGTGGGGTCGGACACATCCGACACCCTTGAACCCCGACCAGGATCCGCATGAAGCCACATCAGATGTTCAATTACTGGCACACATCCTGAAGGACATGATGAGTCAAACCTGCTCACGACGAGAGGACAGGCTCTTGAGCCGTCTAGCGACTCCGCGTGATATCCCAGTCTTGAACTGTGACTACGTCGAATGGCTGTAACAACGAGTCAACGCAAGTATGACAGTTTAGTGACAGTGAATGTTTATGGCGGTTAAGAAAATCACTGCGCGGCGATGCGTAGTAGGCGGTGGCCGACCTGCTGATCGGCATCACGGCGCCTGCGCAGGTGATGGAGACGTTGGAATTGAGGTTTGGTCGTTCCGATATTATTTTTCATAGTATTACATCACAGCTAAAGAATCTGCCTCCATTGCCGTAATTTCATGAAAATATTTTCATAGAATTCTTCACAAAAATAGGCAATTGTATATTGTATATAACCTTAAGAGTCCTAGAAAAGAAAGCTTATCTTCGTAGTTCCGAGCTTATAAACTCTGTAATATTTAAATTACCCAGCACACGGATTAGCAAGTGGACAGATTATGCCTACAGTAAACGGCTTGAAAATATACCTAAGCTGGAATTATTTGCTGAATTTTTAAAACACAAATCACGGTGTTATTAACGGTCGGAGCTAGTCCACCATACGAAAATAATAAGTCTTATGTTTATAATAAACAACATACAGTATTGGAGCCACAAACACGCCATAGCATATTAAACATAAGCACTAGACATTCTACTACAACGATACTAGTGAAGTTTTGCAATAAATCAGTGAACATGTTGACAGATTGTCGTATATTTCGCCGTCCATTATGAAGGGATAAGTGGAACTTTGTAATAACACTTAATAATCACATCGCCTTTGTTTCACCTGTTTACATCCACGGTTCGCCGACAACTTTAAATGCAACGCCCGGCCATGCCACGTCGATAACTGTAGACTTCAACATCACCGCTTATTACATTATAAGAAGCCAGCAGCGTACGCGCCGGCCGCCGCGCCGCCGTTATTATCGCCGGCGCAATCGTCGTCGCCCGTCGCAGTGGGCTCCGTATCCCACGTACCACCGTTCGAATTCAGCGCGTGACGAAGTGATGTTGAAAGTGGTGAAAGTGAAATTACGCGGACCTTCCGGTGCCGAAGTGGTAACAAAAAAAAGGAATTTGGCGGATTTCAGTCGTAGGTAGACGTCCAATCTTCACAGTGCGCACAATATGTTTATTTAATTTCTCTGTCCCATTCACCGCGATCCAGTATAGTATATTGGGGCAATGTACATTTTATTTAATGAAATTTTTTTTATGAATTTTATGAAATGAAAATTTTATCACATTGAATTGAACAATTTCAATATTTACTAAAATGTTACTTTAAGTGCTTCAATTTATCTCCGTCTTCCTCTTTGTTCTTTCTTACTTAATCAATAAAAAAACCTCTCTCTCCTTCCGTTTACCTCCTCCATAGTGCATTCATCTCATTCTCTTACAACTTTGTATTTTGGTAAATCAAAGTACAAAGTTTCACTTCTACCGCCTGAACTCGAACTGTGAATGCACATTTTTTTTACAAAATAAGTTTTCACTGCTTTATGACTTCAAGACTTTTAAATGGGAAGAATAGAGAGAGAGGGGCAACCATAGACCATAGAGATAGTAAAAGTAGTTTTTCCTTACTTAAAAAAAAGTATTATTTTCAGGACAAAGCAGTTATTGCCACTGATGTAGAAACTGGAAAATTTAAATGTTGTTATGAAAATGCCCATGACGAGCCAATTTACAGGTTGTTATGCTTAGGAAAGAACAAATTTGTAACAGGTAAATTCTTTTACATCATTTTTTTATTATAACCATTTATATTACCAATCTAAATAGGTAGTAGGTAGGTAAATGTAATGGAGAGTGAAAGTGGAATTCTTGGTTCATCCTCCGAATTAATAATAATATTTCGAAGAGCAATTTATAAATTTTATTGATAGAAATAATGTATGCAGAATAAAATAAATAAAAATACCCCACATCTACAAATAAAGAACAGTGAAACCAACACCTACCACATCACAATTAAAAAGATGAGACAATATAGAAGAAAACAACTTTTTTTTTCAAGACAGCAAAGAATAAAGAAATTATATCTATATGAACATATAAAACTGTCATTAAGATGTAATGAATCTTGAGAAAATTAAGATTTAGTGTAAGAGCTTGATAATAAAAATAAATAAATGAAAAAAAAACACTGGTCTATTTTGGCAATTAGCGAAATCAGACACTTATGGGATGATAACAACTAATTTATACTATACTACAAAGGAGAAATAAATAAAAAATAAGTTCTGTTTTGGAATGAATACAAATTGCACTAAATATAAAAATACCACCAATTAAAAAAAAGGAAAATAGTCATATAAGCCTATTTTCCAACTGAGCAGCCCAGCAATGAGTGATGAGTGGTATGCTTGTCAATGTTGGCAGAGATTACATGTGAACAAGCAGAGCATCAAGATGATATGACATTTTAATGTAAAAATGGACTAGGACTTTGCTAAAAAACAAAACAAATCGTTTAATTCATACTGTGATTGTTGTTTGAATGAGGGGCTAACAATAATATCCATAATAAAACGAACTAAATATCAATTCATAGCTATTCATTTTTGCAGGCGATGATGAAGGTACTGTAAAGCTGTGGGATCTGCGAAAACCTGATCCAGTTTTTAGCATAAAAATTGGTGATGAACATGTTTCTGACATGATAACAAATGAATCTGAAAAGTACTTAGTCTGCGCCGGTGGTGACGGAATTCTAACGTCTATAGATTTAAAATGCAGGTGGGTAACTTATCTTACTTATCTTTCACACCCGTAAGTAACCTGGAAGGATGCATGCGTTGTAAGTTTTTCTTTTCAGGACCATACTCAGTTCCTGTAGCCCGCTCCCCCGCCTCCTATAGATTCTGTGTCGGCGGTTGCAACCATGCAGGCACATCGTGGTTTTGTTCGAGAACAGGGCTCGGCTCTATTGACCCGAATGCTAATCTAAGTGTTCAAACTGAAGCCAGGCTTGTCGGTTGGTTGAAGACAATTTGGGGTGACCGTTTTGGGGCCAAGTTCGTTTCTTTGAGTCTTTGAACATTGGGCTAATGATCAATTTTCATAAACCCACCTTTTAAAGGGTTTCAGGACTCCCCATCAATATGGCGTTTTGTTTAGTAATTGATGTCCTTTGTTTTTACGTTCCATGGCGCAAGGTGAATAGGTTTTGGTTTCGATATTGTAAGAGATTGAAAACTAAGAAAATATAATCCTTTCAAATGATATAGTTTATGGCATAGAAACTACAAGAATTTCTTCCAAAAGCAACGCGCCATGAAGTGGATTCTGGTTCATCGCTCACGACTGATGAGAGTGATCACTTTAAATAAATAAATAAATATGCGGTCACGCCCGTAACCCAGAGGGGTAGGCGGAGATCATGGATTTCCATATGGCGCGATCCTGGCACACCTCTCTCGCTTCTTCAACATTCATAAATCTACGCATGCATGCTCGTCGGTTATGGTGGCTCCTTATATCGCCCATTTTCTACCAACAATGTTATTCTCTCTTCAGCCATCCTTTCAACGTGCCCGAATGAACAACAAAGTAATTAAAATCAACTGTGTCGACATAAACGTAATCGTTAATTTATGTTTTAGTAAAATAAACACAACCTCAGAAGAATATGATTCAGAACTAACATGTATGGGACTTTTCCGCTCAGACACCAAATTATTAGTGGGATCATCAAAAGGCAAACTCTACTTATTTAATTGGAAAGAATTTGGTCTACACAGTGATGAGTATGTGGGACAAAAACACTCGCTACAATGTATGGTTCCAGTTACGCAAAATATTGTTGTGACATCAGGAGAAGATGGAATTTTGAGAGCAGCGCATATGTTTCCACAAAGACAACTCGGGGTAGTGGGCCAACACAGTCTACCTGTGGAATGTTTAGACATAAGTCACGAGGGACAGTACATAGCGTCTAGTTCTCACGACAATGATGTGAAGTTTTGGAATATTTCGTACTTTGAAACGATTGACTCGCTTATTGATGTAAATCATAAGCAAAATAAGAAAAAAGATATGAGCAACAATCTACCTTCGAGTAGTGTAAAAAATGCATCAGATTTCTTCTCGGGTCTTATATAATTATTCGTTAAAATGAAAGTTTTTCATTAAATTGTTTATTACTTTTTTTTGCAGTTTTTTTACAAGACATTTGTTCGCCACTAGATTTCCATCAGTTGAATTTAATTCGATTCAATGAATGAACTAAATGATGATAATCATGATATGATATAAAAATATTCAATAAATCACATCACCTTATCTACTACATATAATAAAAATGTAACTGATCGCTGTCTGTACATCAGATATTCGAGAATAACTATAATTGGGGGCTAGATACACTGTACATTGAGATATTCATAGCACACGCAAGTTTTTTCAGACCCACTACGCTCTGTTACCTGTTTACACGTATGAAGACGATTTTAGGAATTATGTGTGTATTATTTTTAATGTTTTGTTTGGTTAGGTTAGTAGCTTATTATTCCCGAGGAGCGTTGGCGTTAGGCAGGCGGCCGGCCGTAAAAACTGTAGCCAGAACCTATATAGTAGATTATGGTCACAGTTTAAATAATCATATAATATGTTAAGCTTTGCTGCGGTCATCGATGTCCCCACATAAGCGGGAAAAGGACAGGTTGATGTTGGTGTATTTAAGTAGGTAATATCATTTCAGTTAAGTAGAATTGCAGGGCGGGTGAAACCGCGGGGCACAGCTAGTTCAGCATCAGTTGTAAGTCTTCCTCCGATGACGCAAACACGACCTGGTCATCGCCGTACAAGAGAAATTTTACAACTAGCTCCCCATTCTTAATCCACAATCTTCGTCTTTCAAACAATCATCCATAAAGCCGTGCTTTATACCTTCATTAATGCTAAACCAGTCTGATGAGCAGTAGAACCTTTATAAACAGACTTTAATGCTTATAGAACCACTATAGTATGGACTATGGTCACAGTTTAAACAATCATATGTGCTTGTTAAGCTTTGCTACGGCCATGTCGATGTCCCCGCATGAGCGGGAACAGGGCAGGGTGATGATGATGTTAGGGTGGTATTTAAGTAGGTAATAACTATATTCAGTTCGTTTAAGTACAATTGCAGGGCGGGTAAAACCGCGGGGCACAGCTATAACCAGATAACTGATATACTACATATACTACTTTTCTTTTGTAAATACATACTTAAATAGATAATTACACCCAGACTCAGGACAAACAGACATGTTCATGCACACAATTGTCTGTCCTGGGTGGGAATCGAACCCACGACCTGCGGCGTGAAAAGCAAGTATCTTACAAACCACGCCAACCAGCCCGTCAAATATAATAACTGAACCTAACCTACTACTTACTTGAACTAAGAACAGGAGAAACTATAATAAAAAGAGAAAGTATCATTTATAAGAAGGGTGATTTGGTAGCCATCAAGAGAACACAATTCGGTACAGCTACGAAATTAAAACCAAAGTTTCTAGGGCCATATCGTGTGACAAGAGTTATATGCAAGGACCGACATGAAGTTGAAAAGGTAAATGCTATTGATGAAGGACCTAATAAAACTCTTTCTGTTGCAGATTGTATAAAAAGGTGGCCAATGATGTAGCTATGATGTCATTGATGTTTATCATTTGTTTTCATTTATCTTATAATAGTTGTATAACTTAAGATTCGTTTTTATAGGTTAGTTAGTGTATAGTGTACTTTGTTACATTTACCTTTGTAATAGTATAAGAGAAAGACGTATGACTGCGGATAGTCAATGTATCCGGGTGACCGAGTGTGGGAACGGTACGTAAGAGTGAAGGAAGGGAGCGGTTGATTGATGAATGAATGAGGCGGAGGAATGAGTGGGAAAAAAAGAAAAATATGGCGATTCGGCCGGTGTGCGTCTAACTAGTGGTTAATATATATAGCGTATATGAAAATCGCTACTCGATTCCCCCTACAAACCTCTCACCGGGAACTCGCGTCGACACCTTTTTACCCTAAGTTACAGAACAATATGATTGAAGAATTGATTCTTATGTTTAATAGCGTAAAATATTTTTTTTTAAAGTGTATTTGTTGTATTTGAATATTTACGTTTTGAAGTCGGTTTTTTGTTCATTTCTCGATTTTTAGTAAATTAAAGTAAAGCTTAATAACAGATTTTATTAGTCAGATATGGGACTAAACGCGCTGCAAATATGAAGCTTCGTTTCAATAAGACAAACGAAGGTAGGACGGAATCCACTTCCGGGGCCATTTAAAAACTACATAGTAATGAACACATCGCTAAGCCGGCCGTCGTTTGAAATCACTTGCGCGTAATTTTTACTTACTTTGTACTTTAAACTTTTGATATCTTCTAAACTATTGGTCAGAATGATAAAGTTTGAAGAGCAATTATAATCTACATTAAATTATCTTAATTATTAACACATTTAAATGGATATGGACTATTAATATTAACTAGTAATTTGCGTATGCGTTTTAATTAATGTTTCCTATGAAAAAAGTGGTTATTGTGAGACAACCATAGATGATACATATATGTCATCGCGGACTTTTATTTAGCTTATTTAAAGAGCTATAATTATTTCACACATCATTTTAATGTAAGTTCTATAGTTTAACCTGCGTAAGACAAGAAAGTAAATTTAAACTTTTTCATATTACGCATTATTAAGAATAACTCTAAAACCACCGGTCGGATCTTGACTAAAAAAAATGGAACCAATCGGGAAGCACTAGCTCTCGGACAAAAAATAATTATCAAAGTCGGTTCACCAGGAGCGGAGTTATAAAAAAACATACGCGTCGAATTGGTAACCTCCTCCTTTTTAAAGTGAGTTAAATAGTTTTCTTAAGGCATCGTCGTATACTAGTATTTCCTTGGCCGCTGACTCCAAAACTAAATATGATTAAGAATTTATTCTTATGATTAATTGCGTAAAATTATTTTAACTTTTTAGTGCATTTGTTGATTATTAATGTATTTTTAAAGTCTTACCAAAATTTTGTTTTTCACAAACTTAGATTACTTACTTTAATTTTAATTACATTTAATTGCTTTATAAATTATTATTTAAGCCCTTTGATTAATTATATTTTTAAACCATTATCAATTACATTTAAACTTTTCACAAAGAGTACTAGAGGCACATGTGATAACATTTTTAGTTATTTTTACGCGAAAGAAGCATAACTTACGTGCGTAGAATAGTTCACAGGCACGTTTTAAAGGATTCATATGTTTAAAGTATATCCATAGACACAACCATGTATTTCCTACAAATTACACCACTGTATTAAATCATAGTTCTTCGTGCTTGGTCCTTTTTGGACTTGGGAATGACCAAAACTCCGAAGGCAATCCTTTGACATCTCTTTCTCTCTTCACAAATGCCGAGTATGAGGACACGCAATTGCCTATGAAATAATTAGCTTGACCCAAAATAGCCAAATCTAAATGAGGGTTTGAGTGTTGTAACTTTACAATACCAATATCGAACTGCCGCAGGGCTGATGTAAAATCTTCAATTAAGTGGTTTGAATCCGAAGCAACGAAAAGAAATTTTATATGCTTCAATTTTTTCAATGCTCGTTTTACTTGCCTGAAAATAAAAGTTTATTGCTTTAGTAATTGACAAACAACACAACACAATAGAGAGATTTTCAATATTTTCAAGTCTAAGCAGCAACCATTAGTTAAATACTTAACTTATATACTTCAATCTTGATTAAAACATGGAGGCACGGAATATTATAACATTTATTGAGCATTTTTACGCTTCTTTAGCTTTTAAACTAGCTTTGGAGATAATTAAATTCCAGGAAAGCTTGTTAAAATCCAGTCAATGGTTTGTGAAAATAACACAACAATTGCGACATTTAGTTACACTAGGGTTATTTAGCCAGTTCACGATTGCGTTATTTGGAACGAATGTAAGTAGTAAAGACAACTTGATAAGAATAAACTACATCAAGACCTTTAAATAGTTCTACATCAACTTTAGCCCTTAACTAACTTTATTGTGAGTTTGAATTCACTATCCTTGTTATAGCGACTATACAACACAATAATTAATGCTGTTTTTTACATCATAATATTTAGAGCATCGATGGTATGTTGTTGGGATAATAAATGTTGGTGTAAGACAACCTAGTATAGACTTACTTTATGATATCTGATTTTTCTGGATAACACATTGATTGTGTTAGTAAGCCTCTTTCATTTTTATAACCAACACATTGAGGGGCAGCAAACAACCTTGGACTATCCTTAACATGTTGGCATGCTCTTATCCAATCCTGACCATTCCTCAAATGTATACCTATGAAACCTCCCCCACTCATATTATTTATGATAAAAGCTCTCGACTTATTCACTATGTCCGGACTCCATTTTAAATATTTATGTAAATGTACATTTTCTTCTTGAACAGGGAAGCTGGCTGGAGCGCCTAAAAATTATCAGATTATATATCATCTATTCATATTATAAAACTATAACCGATCGCTGGCTGTACATGAAAGATATTTAAAAAAATATATTATTGGGGGCCATTATCAACGCAATAAAACCCAAAACATTTTTTTTATTATTACTATAGTATAGTAAAGTATAATATCTAAAGTAATATCATTTCAAAATTGCAGAGCGAGTGAAACTGAGGGACACAGCTAGTTATAAAATATTTATGAATTGATTCTTTAAAAGGATGTCATAATTACCAACTTTTTCGTTGTTTCTTAAATATCTAACGCAGACACTGCAGGGTTCACGCTTTATATTGAGAAGTTGGCACAGAAATGAGGGTTTAATTTTTCATCCCCTTTCTATAACACACTGTAATTGCACAGTACTAAAATTACTATAATGGTTGGCCTTTTTCACTAGATCCAAATACATTAAGATATTTTGGTCACTACATGTCACATTATTGGTATCTGATAACAACATTGCATATTCTATATATCATCAGCTAAATAAAAAAGATGCAAAAATATGGATTTTCTTATGATACCTTTTTTAAGAAATTATATGAGAACTTACTAAAAATATTACCTGTAAATGCTAAGACAGGCCAGTCTTTTGGAGAATACTTTTGTTTCCATTTATCCATCATTGCTTTGTTCTGTGCATCATAATTTAATGGTCCATAAAATTCAGAACTAACAAAGTCTACATTGAATGTATCCCAAAAAGGTCCAAAAGGATTTCCCGACTTTGCATTGCAATTGTTTTGTTTCTCTCCACTTCTCTGGACATAGCAAAAAGATATTCGTTTCTGTGGTTGCCACACAAGAGGTGCTATGTTGTTCATGAAGTCTTCCATTGGCATTACTTTATGATATAAAGCTAAGGATTCTACTTCAAAATAAGTTGTAAAAGGTACTTGAATTGACTTTACTTCTCCATACCTGTATTCAACCCATGGTGGC
The DNA here is from genome assembly GCA_029849275.1 of Papilio elwesi. NCBI lineage: Eukaryota > Metazoa > Arthropoda > Insecta > Lepidoptera > Papilionidae > Papilio > Papilio elwesi. Next base: position 6,509,213 of record CM056687.1, on the reverse strand, counting down.
AGAACAAGTGTACGGTTTACTCCTTTACAAAATGCTAATGCTCCTAAGAAATGATCTGCTTGATTACCAAACCTACCTAAAAAAAATACAGTATTAAGATAAACAATATTCTGCAATAATTTGTATAGGACATATAAAGTATTTATCACCTCATCAGCATCAATCTTGCATAGACTTCTAAATGTTATCAAAATGTTACTAACAATTGATGTTATCAATATTAGCGATATTTTACCAAACACATAATATTAGGGGTTAAAGTATGAAATTGCAGTTTAATACTAAAAAAAATTAAAAAAATGTTTTCTAAAGTAACATATTTATTTAATCAAAGTATTTACACTTATTATCTATACATTTATTGTTGTATTTGTCTTTAAATAAAAACTGGCATCGGTCGCCGGCGACCAGGATGCTCTGAAGGCGCTGTGTGGTATGTATTACCAAATCGCTCATTGATTGACAAGGGCTAGTCGATGCTACAAGCTGCGAATAGTTCGCAATATTATGTAAACCCTAATTGAATGTTTTGCACATGTGGCCTTCTCATCCTGAATTCGATTGGTTCGAAAACAATTGCTGATGATTGCTGAAGATGCTTCAAATGACCAATAACAGTCCTTGTGACATTTCAGTATCTTTCAGCAACTTAATTGTTCTTGTCACACTGGTAGAATAAGAGTTCAGTAAAAAAAATATTCCCAAGGAGCGTTTCAGTCAGTCAGGCCGCCGGCCGTAAACACTGTAGCCAAAACCTATAAAGTATAAACTACGGTCATATTGTGCCGATCCCAAATAATGTGTCAAAAAGTCAGAGAGACGACTATATATATATTTCTGCCATCTCATGGGAATAACTGTCAAATCGCAGAATAAATGGTAGTCGGTCGGGGAATGGTCCGAAGTGTATGGAGGATCTCGGACAGTTTCTAATTCTAGGTCCTGTAATGTTAGAATGGTTTTTTGAGCAATGTGAGGCCTTGCATTGCATTGCATTAACATTATTATCAACACCAAAACTCTCGCTTCTTATCCATTTTTCAGAAAAAAAATAAAAATTATTTCACACATATGTATAATATATAATAAATAATTCAGACATTTGCAATTTTATTACTAAACGTCAAAAATAATGTGCTGATTCTAGTCGCTACGTTTTATATCGAATAATCGATATTTCGACATATTTGTTAAAAATCGCATACTTGATTATAAATCTGTTTTTTTTTCTCAGGCACAATATATTTCCTTTTAATGGGAGCGGTATTAGAAAGAAGCAGTAATACAGGCAGTATTCCAATCCCTCACCGGCAACCCCCAAAATCTAGCACCCGAAATATAAAATCAAAAATTATCAAAAAATAGGTTAGCTTTTAAACATATTATTGCTTTATTTAAAAAAAATAATTAGGTTAGGTTATGTTAGCCGCACGAGCCGAGCGAGCGTGACGCGGTAGCGGCCGGCGAGTGCCAGAAGCGACATTAAGGCGTTATTCCTCTGAATTTAAAATTAACAAACACGGAGGGGAAGAGGCGAGAGAGGGGGTGTGCGGGCTACAACCCCCCTTAAAACGATACATTAGGGATTTTTCCCATTCTCCTTGCCGTGTTTTTTAATTCTTTATTAAGAGGACTAACGCCCTTATATCTAATGCCTTAAAGTCGCTTCTGGCATACGGCAGCTAACATAACCTAACTTAATTTTTTAAATAAAGCAATATGTTTAAAAGCTAACCTATTTGTTTGATAATTTTTGATTTTATATTTCGGGTGCTAGATTTTGGGGGTTGCCGCTGAGGGATTGGAATACTCCCTGTATTGCTGCTTCTTTCTAATACCGCCCCCATTAAAAGGAAATATATTGTGCCCGAGAAAATTAAAACATATATACATAATCGAATACGCGATTTTTAACAAATATGTCAAAATATCGATTATTCGATTTAAACGTAGTGACAGACAGTGAGGATCAGCACGTTATTATTTTTGACGTTTAATAATAAAATTGCAAAAGTCGGAAATATTTACCATGTAAATGTATAAAATATCTTTTCTTCTGAAAAATGGATAAGTAACGAGAGTTTTGGTGTTGATAATAATGTTAATAAGGTTATTTTCTATGATTATATTTTTTTTGTAAAAATCCACGTAGTGTCCCTGTTCTAGAATTTTACCTTAGTTCCACACCTAATATGCAAAAATTACTCAAATTTTCAATGTATCCATGTTCACTTTTAAAGCCAAATGAAAAATGAAAGTCAAACAATCAATATTGTACATAATTCAAATTAAGAATGTTCTAGTTGTCATATGAAAAAGCTTCATCCTAGCATCTCACAACTAACAGGTTAAATTCTAATTCAAATTAGCCAGTGGTTTTAAGGGCAATTTCATATTTAAACCCCTATTATTATAGTAGTTTCAAGGTTGGATATTATCTCATATTTTTTTCTCTATTATATTGTGATGGAACATTAACAAATTACCTATTCAGGACAAAACAAAAGCAAAACTATATCCCACTAACAACCAAAGAGGGATAATAATAGTAAGCAATGCCCCATGACATGTCAAGATATTAGATTCCTTTTTTTAAAATAAATTATCAATCTGATCAGCAGAAGTTTACCTAACATGCCTACCATAATAAGATTAATCAATGTCAGACTTTGTTATTTACCAGACAATTTCTGTAGTGAGAAATCGCAAATGCCTATCTCAGCTGTGGACAATTGACCCACATAAATCAAGTTTGGATTTCAATGTTCAGAGATTGTCAACAGTGAAAATGTAGCCATGGGCTTGCACTGCCAAAAACATTTATACAAAACATATTGTCATCTCATTTTTTTTCAGAAAAAAATACTGAGAAAACTTGTTTTGCCACAAGTTTAGACCAATAGAATCCCATGTTCATTCTGTTATTGTTTAAAAAAACCTTGCTGAGCCTATAGCATCATTTTTGTAAATAAAATAATTATTAACATTACGGACATAAACCGTGGACTTAAACTAGTATTAATACTTTTTATTTATATATGTAAAATACACATGATTATCAGAGGATAAAAAACTACGCCTACTCACTCTGAGTTACATGTTTATTTTAATAAGATAAAAACAGTTATATTTACATAATTTTATCCTTACAATTAAATGAAATAAAAAGCAAATGACTAAATAATCTCGGATTGATTAAGACATACATCTGTTGTAATTATGTGAATAATGTTTAGTATTCAACTTTAAGTTGACATAATTACCATCGTGATGATTTCTGATAAAAACTTTTATACTTTTGTGTATTCGAAAATAACTTACCCATGCAAGGACAATATATAACATATCCGTAATTAGCGTAACAACTATAAACAAAATTCAAAGCTAAAATAAACAATATCATTATGAAACATGTAAGTTGCAAGCCGCAAAATTTAAGCGGCTTTTTACATATACAATACAACCACTCAAAGAGCAGTCTGTCTGCACGCACTGCAAGTCACAGATTACAGATGTGTAGCAAGCTATAGATACGACAGCTAATTTTGGACTGTTTTACATGTCTCCGTTTTGGCGCTGTAGTCGCAAGTTTGACAAATCACAATTGTAATCTATATATGTATTTAAGCGATGGGCATTAGCTTAAATATCGATAACTCAGCAGAAAAGCGTGGAAATTTACAAGATCACATCTACTCGATTCGACGATTGATTGTTGACAGTCAAGGCAATGTAATTTTGACAGCGACGAAAATATGGCGGATCAAAATGGCCTCCCAAGATGTCGGTCAGTGTCAATTAGCGATTGCAGCGCCAAAACGGATACATTGAAACTAGGGCTGTCACTGCTGCAAATGCAACTCTCTTGTATTTTTTATAGCAAATCGTAAAAGTTATCTTAGGGTTTTAAGAAGACGATTAACTAACCATCATTCGTATATTTTATGTATCTTTTACATTTTGTATCGCTATACCTTCAAAAGCGACATCTCTATAAGTTATTTGGAACTAGTAAATTATAATGCTCCTAAATCGAGAGCACATATATTTCTAGTACGTAACGCGCGTAGTATTTCTGTACCATCAAAATTAGTATGGCGACAATCCCGTATTACCACAGAATTTGTATGAAGATTGAATACGCTGTTTTAGTGCGTAAACACGTTCTACAATTTTATCAAAATCAGCTAAAATCACGTTAGTTGCAGCAACTTTTTGTAATATTTAAATACACCGTTTATTATTTTCATGTTGGGTAAGTAATCACAAATTATATTATAAAGTTTTATACTAAAAGTAGTTCTTATGATGGGGCGAGATACTGGCAATCTTCAACGACCAATCATAAGCTAGTAGTTTGGCGCGGTAAAAAAGTAAAAACGGCGGGCATTCAGGAGTGTGCTCGAAAATTCGTTGTTCGGGATCGAGTACAAATATATGTGATATATCGCCGTTACACTATTCGAATCCTGTGAAACAGCTAATGATGTGTACAGAGAATTTATAACAGCTATATATCTCAATAGAATTTCAAGTATTACTTTAGCTGGAATAGCATCTCGAATTTGAGTATTTTGTTTTTGTATGACAATGTTAAAATTGTCATGGGTGGGTCATGGTGTCAGTGGGTCTTGACCCACCAAACGTCAAATTAGAACATGTACGAAATTAAACCGTATAGCGTGATGAGTCATCAATTTTAAAAAGTAGCTCATCAAATTTCTGCAGAAGCACACGTAAATATTTTTTATAGCTATGAACTGACTGGACTGACACTATTATATCTTAGTAATGTAAGGAACAATGGTGACTTTCATTTTCTTCTATAATCAACCACGGCATAAGCACGGACTTATGGTCAAAGTGTAAAATTAGCATAAATATGATAAATAGCTCATATAGCAAGAGTGTACAATTATTTGCTTTGAACTTGCTGGTCAGGTTAGGCACGCACTTACGCACTGCAATGAGTATGAGTACTAAACTAGTGACCTAGTGGGGGAGGGGGGCAGCTCATGAGGTTTCTTGAGGAGCACCAGCTGATTAGCGATCGTCATTACGGTTTCCGTTAGCGTCGCTCAGATGGTGACCTTCTTGCGTACCTCACGCATCGATGGTAGGTGGCAATCGAGGGCAAGCGGGAGGCCCTGGCGGTTAGTTTGGACGTGGCCAAGGCCTTTGATCGGGTGTGGCACACTTCTTTCGAAGTTGCCTTCCTACGGGCTGCCCGAGAAACTATTTGCGCCTGGATTTCCAGCTTTTTGGAGGGTCGGAGCATCAAGGTCGTTGTCGACGGTGCATGCTCTGACCCGAAACCAATTAATACTGGTGTCCCACAGGGCTGTGTACTGTCGCCCACCCTGTTTCTTCTGCATATCAATGACATGCTGCAAATTAGCAACATCCATTGTTATGCAGATGATAGCACGTGTGATGTACAGGGCCCGCGCTAACGTTTTTCGGGCTAATGCCGCTGAGAACCGGACCAAATTTGTGTCTGAAATGGAGATCCTGTTAGGTAAGTTTCCGATTGGGCTCGACCAAATCTTGTTGATTTCAATCCCATAAAGACACAAGTCTTTGAAAAGAGAACAAAAAGAGCCCATTGTCGCGAATGTATGTTTTGAGGGCACTCCTCTGGTTGCCACAGACAGCATCGGTATTCTCATGGAATACTTCTCGCATCTCTGTGCGGGAGCACCCCAAAACTAGCTTCTTCCATTTGACCGCATACAACGGATAGCGACTCGAATCATCAACAACCGAGCTCTTACCGATCGGCTTGATACTCTGGCCTTGCAGAGGGACGTCAGCTCCCTCTGCATTTTTTACCGTATATACCGCGGGGAGTGTTCCGAATAATTATTTGGAACGATTCCTGCCGCCGAGTTTAGTCATCGGACGACATGACAGACCGCCAGGTACCATCCACACAATCTTGATACCTGGCATTCCTCAACAGTGCGGTTCTCTCGAAATTTCCGCCACGCACAACCGCGTTGTGGAAAAGCCTGTCCTCGGTGGTATTTCCAAACCAGTATAACTTAGGGTCCTTTATAGCGAGCGTATCTTTTTCTTAAATGCCTCAAAGGATCTGCAGTACCTCTGGTGTTGCGGGTTTCCATGGGCGTCGTTGATCACCTGGGTGTTCCCGCCGCTTGTTTGCCCCCTTCTCTTATAAAAAAAGTACTAGTGACCCGACCAGGCTTTGCCCGGGTACCACTAATTATGTTTTTTTGAAGTCGCATTTGTTTTTGTTAAAAATTTTGTTTATTTCTCGATTTTTAGTGAACCTAAAGTGTTAACTTATTTTGTTTGTTAGCCTACGTAAGCCAAGAGTAAATTTCAACTTTTTCATATTACGCATTTTTAATAATAACTCAAAAACTACCGGTCGGGTCTCGACTCTCGGGTCGGGACCAATCGGGCACTAGCTCTCGAAAAAAAAAAGAATTATCAAAATCGGTTCACCAGGAGCGGAGTTATGAGGAACAAACATTTAAAAAAACATACGTGTCGAATTGATAACCTCCTCCTTTTTGAAGTCGGTTAATAATCTACATCAATTTGTTGTTTTTGTCGTCATTGTCGATCTCTGTTTTCTGTGTGCTTTTCTTGATAGGATGACTTTGTAGTTTTCTTATTTTGGTACAATTTTTATGCGCCATTTTCTTTTACCTTTATGTTGGCCAAAGAATTAAGAATCTACTTTTTGCCTGTCCTGACTGTCAAATTTCTTATTACCTGAACTTATAAAGGTATTGTTTGTAGTGATTAAATAGTTTAAATTAAGTTCAGGAATGGCTAACATAGCTGCGAAACGTATTAAAAGAGAATTTAAAGAAGTAATTAAAAGCGAAGAAGTGGCCGATGGTACTTTGAAATTAGAATTAGTCAATAACAGCTGGACAGAATTAAAAGGACAAATAGCTGGTCCTTCTGATACCCCATATGAAGGTGGAAAATTCATTCTTGAAATAAAAGTACCAGAGACATATCCTTTTAACCCGCCGAAGATTCGATTTTTGACGAGAATTTGGCATCCGAATGTATCTTCAGTAACAGGTGCGATTTGTTTGGATATCTTGAAGGATCAATGGGCAGCAGCGTTAACTCTACGCACGGTGCTTCTATCTATACAGGCGCTACTTTCAGCTGCGGAGCCGAATGATCCACAGGACGCCGTTGTTGCTAAACAATATAGAGAGAACATTGAACTTTTTAACAAGACTGCACAGCATTGGACAAATGTTTACGCTGGTGGTCCAAACCTGATATTAGATTTCGTACAAAAGGTTCAAATTCTTACAGATATGGGAGTTGATGAACATCAAGCTAGGGTTGCTTTGTCAACTTTTGATTGGGTGTTGGAACGAGCTACAGAACAGTTGTTTAGTTAGTCATGCTGTTCTGTTGTAATTTAAGTTTGATACATACACAGCAATTACTGGTACCTCTTATATGTTAATGTTTTGGGTTGAGTTTTATAAACGCATGACTGAGAATATTTCTAACATAAATTTAAAATTAAAATGGCCTCCAATAAAGTTCTTGTGTTGAGACTTCTTTATAAGGGAGCTTTGGCAAACAAGTTTCATTTATTTTTCCACTAATTATGGTAAGTACTAAAGTACTAGATATATATGCAGTTTTGTATCCCCTTGGGAATTGGGATTTTTGGAAAATGCATTTATCTTTGCTAGTAGTTTAAAAATGCTTATAAATCATAAGTATATTAACTTTGAAATGTCTAAAGTTTGTTTTTATCCCTTATATATGTATAAAGAGCATTAAAATTATTGCTTAAATGAAACAAGTATAAAGTAATTTTTTTCCATTTACACTGCAAAAAGCCATTTGATCAGTTATTTGTAAGTTTTACATCAAATAAAATAATCTACCAATTCTTGGTCAGTTTTTTTTGTATTTTTGGCTGTACACTGATATATTCATGGAAATTGTTACATAGATAATAATTATTGTTTTACTTGTATGAAAAAAGTACCTATTAGACAAATAATTAATGATTATGATAAAATAATGGTATTTGTGTCATAAAATGCCTATTAAAGATATACATTGTAATTATAACCTAGAACTTGTCCCCTTACAAGATTCACCATTACAAAAGCGTAAGCTAGGATATGTTCACAACAACCAACAAATAGAAAATAACTGTTACAAACAGCCTTTTAGCTTTGCAGCCAAGCACTTGCTCAAGTTTCTGCTCTCCTTAACCATGTAAATTCATGAGTAAAGTACACAAATGTAACAAATTTTTTTATTTGTTAATGGCTGACATGTCACAATAATCAACAAAAGGACGGAAGGAAAGGAGGGAGTGTATGTAATTTTTTTAGCATATGTAAGAAGTCATGAAAACATGAACCTTAAAACAATCATTGACTATTTATTGTTTTCCTACCATTTACTCTTATATTCACCCTATAAATTTATACAACTGTTAGGGCTGTGGATGAATGTCCAATATTTTCAAGATAATAAATTCAAATTCAAAGGTAGACCATACATACATAAAATATTCCATATTGACACTCAGAAAATTTAAAACAATATTATTTCCAATCAGGCTTATGTAAAGCCTAATTTAAATACTACTTGTGTCAATCATCAAAATTGAATTAAAGGACAAAAATGCATATTTGCACTAATTAAATAAATTGTACAAATTTTAATGTTTATTTACGAAAAATGTAATAATTAAATAAAAAAATCTCATTCAAACCAAAATCAAAAAATAAATTTCACCAACTTTTTTAAAAATATAAACAAGGATTTAAAATATTCTTTCGGTGCAATAACATAAATGTTCAAATGCAAAAACCTTTTCGACTTTAATTTAAATCTTGTTCATCATTTCTCAGCAATTTTACACATTTTTACAAGTTTACACCATGTTTAATATGTAATTATAATTGGAAATTCTAAGTGTACCAATTAATGTCAGTTCTGAGATGTGTTTGTAAGTATATACCATTATTTTACATGACAAAAAATTTGCAAAAAGCAATTAGTTGTAGAGTTGATAGTAAAAGCAAAATTTAAAACTTCTTTTTAATAAATTATCATTAAAATATTATGTAAATAATCAAATATGCTTCTTTGTCCCTTTTTTTTCAGGTGACTGATACCCCAAGATGTAGTAAACATGTTGTTTTAGTTCTAGGGAATCTGCAATAAGCACAAGTTAACAAATCCTAATCAAATTAGGAAGTAAAATAAACAAAATATGTATTAGATTACTTTATTAAGCTTTCACAGCATAAACACGAGGTGGGAACAGAGACTTCTTCCGAATTTCCTTGCGTGTTTTAAGTTTGGCTTCATGTTTTGTTAGAGCCTTACGCATTGCACGTGTCTTCTTGGGCCTCAAGTCTAATGGCTTGTATTTCTTATTTTTGTAATGGTTTCGCAGGTTCACCTTCATTTTCTGGTGGTATACAATGTAAACTCGTGCAATAGCTTTCCTTACCACTCGTCTGCAATAAATTTCAAATTACAATTTAAAAAACGAGACAGTTTATATGAGACATGAATTGTTTTCACATATTAATAGAAATAGTGTGGATGTGTACAATAAAACGAAAAACGTATCATGCGTATCATCGTCTATTACTGCAAAGGGAGTATGTGGTGCATTTCATACTATTTTTGAGAAGTTGGATCATGAAACATATTTTTTCATAATTGCACAATGCAGTTAAAAACTTAAGATTTATTAAACATGTCTAAGAAAGCAGCTACATGACATCTAACATTGGACTACCAAGGCATGCTAGGGTCTCAGTTTGCAAGGATTTTCCAGGCAGCACTAAATTGTTGCTGAGATGCAGTGGAAAAACAAATTGGTTGGTGGGTATATCTGACCTGCCCACATGCAGAATATGCATTAATTCATTTCAGTGAAAAAGCTCCCCCATCACCAACATTTTTATTCCATTATTACATAGGATCTCTTGTTATTACCAGAAGCTTATTATAACTAAAATTATTATATATGGGTTTCACCATTGCAAAAAAAGTATAGAAACACTACTTTGACCATAAATGGGAAGTAAAATATAAAGCACTCTACACTCCTTCATTAAGGGCCAGTAATGCATCTGCAGTTTATCTAGTGTCGTGGATGTTCATGGGCATCAGAGTATTACACTGAAGTACATTTTTAGCAGAATATATGTTTTAAATAACTGTCTAATTATTTTTCTTGAAAATACAAAAGGCAATTTTACAAGCACACCAAATAATCATAATCATTTTGGATGCTGTCTGTGCATTGAAAACCATATCCAAGGTCACTTTACAATTCAATTTTCTTCCTAAAAAACAATAAACTAGTATGACACTGCATATTAAACAAAAGTATGCAAACAAAACTAATGTTTTAATTTGCCTTTCCAATAATAAAATAAAACAATGGCAATAATTTTTTTTGCAAATATTGTTTTTGTGCTATTGTTATTTAATATTAAACAGCAGCTGGCCCAGGATAGGCATATGCCTATCCTGGGCCAGCTGCTGTTTATATGAACATATGTATCCAATGATATTCACTGATAATAGAGCTTGCTATTAGTGAAAGAATTTCAGAAATCCATCTGATAGTTTTTGTGTTATGTTACAAATATAAGCCTTTATCTTTAAAACATTAGTATACATAAATAAAGTCGCTCCCAAGTCTAAATTCTTTGGAAATCACTGCATTATCTAAACATTATACTTAACATAAATATGAGTTACAGGGGAAAGTGCCATTTGTTTATATTTTACCTCAAATATCAAGAATCTTCCTTCAGCTCGACATTTCCCAATAGAGTGATTCACATGCAACACGTATATTCAACAAAAACATTAAAGGCAACTTAATATGTTCAACTTACATCTTGGAGAGCTTTGAAGCGACACCCCCTGTGACTTTTGCAACTCTAAGATTAGTCAACTCGGTCTTCAGCTCTTCAAGTTGCTTGAAGAGTTCTTTTTTATCCTTCGTCCTCAACTCGGAGCACTTGACTTTTCCCTGATTAAAATAATAAACCATCATAGGATTACATTATTTTAAATATTATCACTTTAAACTTTGTGTGGTACTTTAAGATCTGAGTAATACAGTAAATAAACACGAAAAAAATGGAAAGCTGTCCGATAACTAGGTTAGAATCAATAACTAATACAATTTTTCAACAGTCAGAATAACAGAAATATCTATAGGTACATGTTAAACTTTAGTAGCTGAACACTTTTAAAATTGGTTAACAACAATTTAGTTACTGATTTTAATCTTATGAATGGATTTTAACAATAAAATATCATACCATTTTGAAAATTTCACCACCTGTCACCACTACTTTGACATAAAGAAATGGAAAGACATAAAATTTGGAAACCTGCGATAAGGACAGATAATGTAATGCTGTTTATGATTTTGCCACAGATTATATATAAACCATACTAAGAATATGAATCTTGTATATGAGTATATAAAAAAAATATACGAAAAGGGAACCCGATCCGAGTGGTAGATTTTTTTTGTTATTTATTCAGGAAACAAAGTATTTTATACCTTGTTTATTGCAAGATATGAGTGTTGTAAAAAAACGTCATTTACCATACATGGCGGCCATTACACTTTTTATACCATACTTTCATCGGAAATGTAATTGTACTAATCAGATAATAGCTACCGATCGAGCCAAGACTCGGCCCTCTCGGGTACCCACGAATCGGAATTCTAAATGCGTAATGAGCCAGTCACTCCATGGAGCTTCCGCCGAAGCTCGCCGGCCTCCCAATCCGATAATAATAATAAAGTAACGGCCCGAACCGAGGCGCCCTTTACGGACGGAGCTCTCGAGCCAAGTTATTCTCAAAGAGGCTTAGGCTAGGCGCCTTCTGCGCCCTGCCGCCTCAAGCCCGGTGTAGATGTAGATGCCTCTTCCAGGCACAAAAAAAATGTTGTAATTTTGTGCAAGTGGTGAGATAAAAAGTTGGTTTTCCGATAGATCATGATTAACTGGATTTGCCATGCTAATGAACGAGATCGCAATATACAAACTGCTAGAAATGAAAAATTATATTTTTTGTTCTTGTCAGCGTTTCACTTTTTTTGTTAGACACATACCACATTGTGACAAACAGAATCAGCCGTTTTCATAAATTTCGTAATTTTTTGTAACTTATCCTCGTTTAAGACTTATATTTTCGGATTTATTATTAAAATCATGGTGATATGTTATATATGTATTAGGTTGCAAAAGCTGTAGCTGTAGCTTTAGTAGCAAATTACCATTTACTAAGCTTGTCCGTCATTTTTTAATTTGATCTGGTTATATTTTTATTCACCAAATTTGTCGTAGATAACAAAAACAAAACCGACTTCAAAAAACTATATTCAATAACAAATAATGCACTAAAAGTAATATCCAAACTCCTCCAAGAATCCAAAAATATATATGATTTTGTGAATTTTACGCAAGTAAATGTTTACTTGTATGTAAGTATAAAATAATTTTATTCTTTTTAATGCATTATTTGTTATTGAATATAGTTTTTTGAAGTCGGTTTTGTTTTTGTTAAGAAATTTATTTCTCGATTTTTAGTGAATCTACTTATTTGTTAACTTATTTTATATCTCGGGATATGGGTTGACCTACTAAACGTGCTGCTCATATGAGACAGCGTCGTTTCAATGAGACAAGCGAATATAGGACGGAACGTCTATCTAAAATTAGGATATCTACTTCCAGGGCCATTTCAAAACAGACTAGCGAAGACGGCAAAAACAGGATTTCGAAAATGCGGGCTTACATAATATAAGTTCAAAACAGAGAAAATTAAAAAAAAACGTACACACGGTCTTGACTTGGTAAAGGATTGTTTATCTAACGAATCGAAGGAGCGACGTGCCCACCGTATTGGTTAATAAAATAAATCATAGAAGATAGGTATATGTCATCGCGGACTTACTTATTTAGCTTATTTAAAGAGCTACAATTATTTCATACATCATTTTAATGTAAGTTCTATAGTTTAGCCGACGTAAGCCAAGAAAGTAAATATAGATTTTTTTCAAATTGAAAAACATACGGGTTGACTTTGTTACCTCCTTCGGGACCTTGAAGTCGGTTAAAAATTACATTAATTGGTTTATTTTATAATTCGCTAGTACGCTTTAAATTGAAAGAAGCTATCTGATTGCAATGACCAGTGTCTGCCGTAGGATTGAATGAGCAGTTTTTTTATTCCGAATGTTTGTTTTCACTTAGCACAAAGGCAAGTCAAATGTTTAGTGCTCTTTTATGTTTTTGTTCTTATCTTGTTTTTTTCGGTATGTTGTTGCCTTTTTATTATCCAAGAGAGGTCCTCAGGCTGATGTATAATAGAAATTAATTTGAAATAAAATAACCTGATTTATTAAATATACGTAAATTCAATTTATTGTGCAAGTTATTTTTAATTAGCTTCCAAAATCCATGGAAATTTAACTTTTTCATCATTTGTGTAAATAAAATATGTATTCATCGATTCTATCACAATAAAATAATTAAATATGAATTAAATAAATTACTTAGCTATAACGTAACTATATTTAAAGCATTTTATACTTAATTTAAAAATATTTCGTAGCAAAATTTAAGGCTCGGTGTTAACAATAACAATTGTATGCATGGAAAATAAATTGCCGTCATAGAACGACGACGAACAACTGGTCCTAGGAACGTTTCTGAGCCCACTTCATGTCGTCTGCGCGGGGCTTGCAGCCGGTCAGAGCTTCTATTACGACTTCCAGTGTCGACCAGAACTGCAGCTTCTCCAGGGGCCAGTTCAACCAGCCCGTGGTGATGCAAAAGTAAGTCTCGTGCGGCGCCACGTGATGTATGCGGTGGTGGCGACGAGGCAGCACTATGTGCCACTCTTGCAACCAAACCACCCACACTGGCAGACCAAAGTATGTATGTGACCATTTGTGTATCTGGAATTGTAAAGAAGAAAAATCAGTCACGACTTTTCAATCGTGTTACTTATTGACCATACTTCCCTACGACATTTATATACACACTGTGTTTATATTGACCACACTGTAACTGATTCTGAGACACGACCAATATAAACATTGCGTTAATTATTAACGCGATAAAGTGAGGGGCTACACTTGAACGGTCAACGGTTAATGCCCATTGTTGACGATAAATAAGGCACTCGTGTTCTTTGAATTATAATTACTGATTTAATTTCAAGCTAAGCATTATTTTGCAATGCACGATTCTGAATCTTTCGAGTCTCGGATCCCACGAACATGGCTTTGTTATAAGAATCTCGATAAACGCAATTACTGTGTTGTTACTGGAGTCCAGTCCATGGCCATAGTACGAAGTAACGAAGACACACGTGCGATCCCGTCGCGCTCTCAATACTCGTTAATTCTCGCGTTAATCTCTCTCAATCCGCCACTTGTGCTACTGCCTAAAGTCAAACGGCAATGTAAAACCTGTTGTCAAATTATCGCGTTAAGTCATGGGTACAACTACGGTTAAACGTCCAACATTGCGATAATTAACGTCAGTTCCCGTTAGTATGGGACCGCGGCATAAAGAAACCACACACATATTTGCCAGTTGTAAATTTGTTCCACTTGTTTTAAACAATTCCTACTGGCATTTATGGCGTTCCACGGATCAAGTATACTTTTTACGATTCATTTTTCAAATCTTACTTTTCAAAACGATCATAGGACGCTATAAAACTTTCATGTTTATTATTTTATCGATCATTATCAAACACTGAAGCTCATTATTTATGCGGCACAGCGTAGGTACAATGTATTATAAATGTTAGTTATGTTGCATCATGCTACTATTTCTTACGGATCATGGGCATAGTCCATTATAGTATATTTGTACTCTTACATATCTTAACGCGAAAGGGGTGGATAGATGACTGACGAAGCAATCTTTATTCAGCACCTTTGAACGATTTGTACTATTAAAGTACATTTAGAAAAGGGAACCATTGTTCCCTTTTATTAGGTGGTTTGACCGGAAAATAGCATCAGCTCGAAATATACCACTGTTTTGAGTCAGCCACTTTTTATATAAGAGAAGGGGGCAAACGAGCGGAGGGAACACCGAGGTTATCAACGACGCCCATGGACACCCGCACCACCAGAGGAACTGCAGATGCGTTGCCGACCTTTAAACCGTCCGACGATTAAGGTGCCATAGACCTCGTCCTTTTTCAATCCCTTCCTCGCTTTTGTAGATAACAATCGCCTATCAGCTTTCGTTGATTCTATTAGGAAAACAACAGACGTTGAGCTTATCGCTATGCACAAGGACCTCACAAGTACAGGACAAAATCATAAGTATTTTTTGAAATGCACATGTTAAACTTTTGCTTCTTCTAAGTATCGGAACCTAGGACCCCGGGCGTAAAAGATAAGATGGCATAAGTGGGTTAGAGATGAAGTCGTCATATTTTATACAAAATATCTTAAATGTGACTAAATTAGTTTAAGAAGAAATTAATAACTACGCGAGAATTGGTTATACCGCAATGAATTTCTGAACTTTACCTGATTAGTCATGGCGACAAATATACAACATAGGTACCAATAGGCGATCCAATGGAATTGTTGTTCAATAACATCAGCGTCGTATGTTACCAGCTGCCAGACAATCCGTGCCAGCACCGGAACCGTTATGGCGAAGTTATCGCCGTTTGTTTCTATGAAATCGTGGCGCGTAATTGACGTAGGATCGATATGGTGTTCACGAAAGGGCCGTAAAAAATTCTGGAAAAATTATATTTATAAGTATTAAATGACATGTTCATTTGATATTTAAGATCTACATACTCACTATATAGTTCTTATTCTATTGTCGCAATGTGCTTCAGTACCCACCTGATCCTTGTAATGATATTGTGAGAACAATCTAATGATATATGCATAGATTTTATTATAAGCTTACGGTATTTTTAACCGACTTAATAAACGGAAGGAGCTTATCAGTTCGACTTTTTATGTATCTCAGGACTCCGCTCCTGGTGAACCGATTTTCATAATTCTTTTTTTATTCTAGTGCTTTTCGATTGGTCCCAATTTAGTCAAGATCTGACCGATAGTTTTTCAGTTATTCTTAATAATGCGTAATATGAAAAAGTTGAATTTTACTTTCTTGGCTTACGTAGGCTAAACTATAGAACTTACATTAAAATGATGTGTGATATAATCGTAGCTCTTTAAATAAGCTAAATAAAAGTCCGCGATGACATATACCTATCTTCTATGGTTGTCTCACAATAACCACTTTTTTCATAGGAAACATTAATTAAAACGCATACGCAAATTACTAGTTATTATTAGCGTTCGGTATGAATCCTTAATAGTCTATATCCATTTAAATGTGTTAATAATTAAGATAATTTAATGTAGATTATAATTGCTCTTCAAACTTTATCATTCTGACCAATAGTTTAGAAGATATCAAAAGTTTTAACTATAAAGTTAATAAAAACTACGCGCAAGTGATTTTAAAAGCCGCGCAGTAGACGGCCGGTCTTAGCGATATGTTTATCTATGTACTTTGGTTGATTATCTTTCTTTGATTGAAAGTTGGTTGTTATCCTATATTCTCATACAAAAAACCTATATTCAATAACAAATAACGCACTAAAAAGTATAAAATAATTTAACGCAAGTAAACATAAGGATCAATTCTTAATCATATTTATTTTTGGAGTCGAGAGAGTTGGAGCGGATATTAATTGTTTCTACCGTAACAAGCATCGACAAAATAAAATATAAGAAATCAGAATAAAAAATATATTTTGATATTAAAATAATTTAATTATATGTATCTGTATAGAGCTACATTGCGGCCGGCGTGTTTGCTGTTCAATTTTAATGTTCTAAAAAGGGAAAAGTAATAACGCACTTGTTCAAGACAATTAACAATAACAAAAACAGGGGGCTGTCGTAAGTTGCGGCACCTAAAAAACTGTTGCTTTAAACTGTTATATTATTTTGTAACGAAATTATTGGTGAGGGGCGAAAGTAAGAGCGAATGACGCGGAGGAGAGTATAGGAGAGGAGTGCAGGGAGAGGAGAGGAGAGGTTAGAATATAAGGGCGATTGTTTGGATTGGCGGAGATGTAATCCGATAATAGCTACCGATCGAGCCGAGGCTCGGCCCTCTCGGGCACCCTCGAATCGGAATGCTATGCGCGTAATGAGTGACAGCCCAAGCCGATCTTCCTTGTCGGGGGCCCTTGAGCCGAGTCACTCCATGGAGCATCCGCCGAAGCGACCAAAGAGCTCGACGGCCTCCCAATCGCTTATAATTTTAAAGTAACGGAGTGAGCCTATGCTCACTCTACGGAGGGAGCCCTCGAGCTAAGTTACTCTTAAAGAGGCTTAGGCTAGGTTGGATGGGACTGGAAGATAGCTGCAAGGATTCAAATAGGCTAATTTAATTGAAGCAAAAGAATTAGGGTTTCCCGCAAAAAGGTAAAAACCTCAGAAATTGTGAAAATATACGCATGGCCGTATCGAAAGCGCTGCCCGCTTCCTGCAATGTCACAAAGGTAAGTTTAAGCAGTAATTAATAAAAAATTGCTTGCGTATTTTATTGTAATGTTAACTTCTTAAGTCGCATTAGACGATACTTGGTAGGGGAAAATTAAGATTTTCCCTTCCCTTATTGGTTCGCGAGATTGACATGTTTCAAGATAGCGTCAGCAACATGCTTATTGAAGTAATAATAATATCTCATCTTATCATATCTTTAGCCGCGTTAGAGAATTTTTGGTAGGGTTGGAGATGGTGGCGATGATAGTGGTAGTAATGACGATCTATCACATACCCACCGTATGTGATAGTGGTGGTGATGATGTCGGTGGAATGTAGCTCTATACAGATACACAATTATACTATTATAATATCAAAATATAATTTTTATACTGATTTTTCATATATTTGTTACGGTAGAAACAATTTATGCGGGGCAAATAATGAACAAAATAAAATGTTTGTATAAATAAAGTAAATTAATAAATATCATATCGGCTCACGGTCGTAACCCAAAGGGGTAGGCAGAGATCATGGATTTGAGAGACCATTTGGCGCGATCCTCGGATATCTCTATCGCTTCTTCCACATTCATCCATCTACGCATGCATGCTCGTCGGTTATGGGTGCTCCTTATATTGCCCTTTTTAATAAGTCATTAAATCTGATCGATATAAGATTTTCTAGGGCGTCCCATACCAACACTGCCACTCACTTTTGCAATATAAATTTGATTTAATATTCTCTCTTCATTCATCCTTACAACATGCCCGAACCACCGAAGCGTACCTTTCTCAATTCTAGTCACAACGTCCACTTTTAAGACACACTTTTCCCTTATAACGCTATTTTTAACCCTATCATTCAAAGTCACGCCTAACATACTTCTTAAGGATCGCATCTCAACGGCATTAACTCTACTAGCATGCTTTTCCTGCCAAACCCAGCTCTCACTTCCATACATTAAAGTGGGGACTAGTACAGCATTGTGTATTGCCAGACGAGCCTTCATAGACACATTCTGACTCCTCACTACTGTACCTATAGCCCCATTCATTTTATTTCCCGCACTCACTCGTCGTTCAAAATCTTTAAAATGCCTACCATCTCTACTAAACATACACCCCAAATACACGAACTCTTCCACCTTTTCCACTTCTTTACCGTTATCATTTATTTCAATTACTGTCTTACTAATAATCGGCGGGTTGACGGGAGAGGGGATGGATAGGAAAAAAGTAATTCTACTTTGAATTATTAAGCAATGGAAAGTGTTGTCGGATCGGATGGGTTAAGCCCGGGTCGATTAAACCCTTTATTAAAAGTATATTAAGCTTGAGCACATTGTGAGACAGCAAGGGACGCGGAGCAATGGTGGTCGCATCATACTATTAGTCCCGATATCGATGTTAAATCCGCGCTTCATTTTCGCGCGCATTAGTTTATATTTTGCAATAATAAGGACTATACAATATATATATATATATATATATATATATATATATATATTGTATAGTTATATAGTTAGTAGTTGTATATATATGGAGTATGATAATTAAAATGTTTCGATAGTTTATAATATATCTTTATTTATTAAAACTATCGTGAGACATTAATAAACTTTTTGTGAAAACGCTTTACTCGCGTTCGGTTTTCTCGGTGTTTTGTACCGACAAGTTTCGGACATGTCGGAGGTCCTTTTTCAGGATGAGTGGTATTAATTCGCGGTCGCGGCCTGCCTACTCAAGTGCCTGTGTTTCATAAAAAGTTTATATCTTTATTTCTTCAACAGAACCAATTATGTCACTATATTCGTACGTCCTCCACTATTTGACAACTCTCACAACTCCAAAGAGAATTTAATTAAAAATAAAAAGTAAAAAAGTGTGTGTCTATTCTTAACATAGTCAAATTTTATCTTAATTACACACCTGCACTGCCGGAAAAAGTTTGAGACCACCTTGAAAAAATTACAATATTGAATAAAACTCCAAACGTTAGTGCTCTACAAATTATTTATTTACCTTATTAAATAGGGAACTTTTTATGTAACATAAAATAATTTAAAAACTACAATAATTGCCATTATTATTAATAAAAAAGATATTATTTAAACTAACTTTTCGTCGAAAAATCTTCCCTTACTTTTTATAACTTTTTTGACCAAGTTTATTGATAGTTTCTTGTGAAACATTGTTCCAACTCTCTTGTAAAGTCCTCCAGAGGTCTTCTTTTGACGTCGGACAATGACTACGGACATTTTTGTCCATCTCCTCCCACAGAAGCTCTATCGGATTGAGATCCAGACTCTGAGGGGGCCACTCCATGTTTTTCAAAACTCCTTCCGTCTCTTTGTGTTCTAAATATCCCCTGCATAGTTTAGAACTATGTTTTGGATCATTATCTTGTTGGAAAATAAATCCATCTCCAATCAAACGTAGCCCGGAAGGAACAGCGTTTCGCTCCAGTATCTCTTTCTACTGCTCCTTTTTCATTATTCCTTCAATTTTAACCAAATCTCCGGTCCCATAGCCAGAGAAACATCCCCAGACCATAATAGAGCCTCCACCATGTTTGACTGTTGGCACTATACAGTCTGGCAACATCTTTTCTTCGGCACTACGACGTACAAAAACTCTTCTTTTCGGACCGAATATTTCGAACTTTGATTCATCAGTCCAAAGAACTTTATTAAGGTCTTCTTCAGTCCAATATCCATGAGTAAGAGCCCACTGCAGACGTTTCTTTTTGTTTTGTGTGGTAACAGTGGTTTACGAACAGCTACGCGACCAAACAAATTGGCATCTCGAAGTCTTTTCTTTACTGTTGTCAATGATATAGGTTCCGGTCGAGTTTTATTGAGATCAGCTCGAATTTCTGGTGCTGTTAAACGTCTATTACGCTTGCTTGTTACAACAATGAAGTTGTCTGCGCTAGAAGTGGTTGCTCTCGGCCTCCCCGGGCGCGGTAGGTCTTGATGACTGCCGGTTGTCTTGTATCGAGTTATTGCGTTATGAACACAAGTCTTCGATAACTTCAGCTTAGCGGCAATTTCTCGTTCAGACTTTCACTGGAGATTTCACGGACTTTTCCCATTTTTGGTGATCTTCACTTGACAAAACAGTAGCTCAGACTGAATAGATTTAACCAAGACTAACTCCTTAAGTAGCCATGTTATGAATAGGATTTATGGCTTAAAATATTCCTAAATATTTATCAACGCAAAACAATAACCAAACAAGTACAAGGGAGCCGCCATATAATATAATGACAATTGCAACACCTGCTCCTTACGCGGCACTCATCTGTGGTAAATAAACAATGCCCATTTATGGCATAGTCATTGTGTAAAAGATAAGAGAAATGGTGTTTAGACATTCAAAATGATTAGTAGATTACACAGGTGTTCATATTGTTATGTTATCATACGCAGATTTAAAATATTTTGCAAATTATAACCTGTGTACAAAGTGGTCTCAAACTTTTGTCCGACTGTATATATATTTACATAATGTGCATGAATTAAAGATTAATACTGTATTCGCCTTAACGTCTTTTCAATTACTGCATTGTGCATGACCTATGATGTTTTTACTAGTTAAATGAAAGATACATGCCATTGTGGACTTTTTTGTAGATCTTTACATACAATTCCGTAGTATAATATTTTGATCTACTTCGCAAGGTTTAGCCTGCGCTTGCAATGTAATGTAATAATTGGTTTTACAATGTATCGTTGAAATTCTCTGCATTTCTGTACTATAATATGCATGAATTATGCATCTTAAGCTTCCTCTTGAATCAACTTTATTTTATACTATGTGAACAATAAAAGTTTGTTTTCCCAAAGGTGTTAATAAAGTGTCAATAAACCAAAGTGTGACTTTTCACATGCATGTACTAATTAATGGCCATACTTGAATTTGAAAATACTTACTAAGTGCTGAATTGAATAATGCTAAGCAATGCAAAAAGCAGTAGCATTTTTTTGCCTGTTTCATACAAATCTAGACTCAAACTTTATATAGCTTTATTGTCATTTCGAAAAAGGGTAGAGAAGGAAAACTACATAAAAAATGAATTAGGAAATGCAAATCACAGAAATTAAATTATGACTGCTCCAAAAGATTTTTTAAATATATTTAGACATTTATTAAATATGAAATATTTATAATGAACATGGTTTTTAAGCTCTTGAAGTTTAAAAAGTTTATTTTATATCAATATTTATATAAAAACAAAACAAAGAAGTATCTAGTATGGTACATTTTTTTATGTCTTAAGAATGTAGAAGAAGCAAGAGACGTGTGCCAGTATTGCTCCAAATGGAAATCCATGATCTCTGCCTACCTCTCTAATTTACGGATGCGAACATATTTTTATTTATTAATATTTAAGTCTTGAGAAAATGAAACTATAACCAATTGAGTAGAAATTTCAGAAAGTAGAGAATTAAAATTTTGGATATTTTTTAAAAATTCAATCAAAAATTGAAATTATGAAATAAAGTATTCTTTAATTGTTTTTATCATAATATCTTGATTTTGTCTTTGTCTTGTCTTTTTTGTAATAGACATAAGTTGGAAGTGTTGAAAATTATTTTTCTGTATGACACAAAGTAATTATGAAAATGGCAAACATTTTGAAAGTTTTGCAGTGTATCATTATTCTCTAGTCACTTAATATACCTTGCCAATTAAAGGTAAATCTACAGCTCCCCAAGTGTCAGCTGCCCAATGCACTACGCCTGAAGCAAAATCTGCTGTCAACACTCCAGCTATTGCTGCAAAGAATAGGCACGCATCTGGTCTGACATATCGGGCCATGAGCAGGCCTGCACAAACAGTTAATGTGCAACAAAACACCACACACACCCATTCCTGAAGTCTCTTTCCTGTTTACAAAGAATACTTGTTAGTGTTTTAATTATTAAAGGGTGCCTTCTTTCCCACCAGCCACAAATTATTTTGCCATAAAATTATGCACAATTTATTTAATTTCATGATTTTGATAAAGTAAAAAGGTTTGTGTTAAATATGAATAAATTAATAAAATATTGTAATATAGTATTGAAGAAATAAATAATAAAAAAGTGTATCTTTATAACTCAAGATTTCATACACTCACAAAAAAAATACTATTATCATAACAGTACTACTTTACTAATTCTATAATTATTGAAAATTAAAATATAAAATATCGACTAAATATTCATGGGAGTACTGAGGAACATAGTAAATATATGCTCGTAGTAACTAATAGGTACGATTCACAAAATTTTGAAATGACCAACCTGGACTGTATAACTCGGCGAGTTCTTGAGCGCCTCGATGCCGTGGGCCCCATCTTGGTTGTTTACCTACTTCACTCAATAACTGCGTATTTGCATTAGGATCATCTTCAGACATGGAATGTTCAAGGATTTCTCTTTCTGTTTTTACCGGTGCTAATAATGTAGTAGCCATACTACTGGCGTATTCAAAACGCTCACAGCCTAAACCACTAAGGCAATCTCTCTTGGCGCACGGAGGTATTGGGAGTGGTAGAGTCATTTTCTGACCAGTTTATAAGTAGAACCGTAGAATATAAATTATAAGCTACAACAGTAATGAAAATTATCTAAAGGATATTTTTACCTATCTATTATGTAGCGACATCGCTGGACATCGCACAATGATAATTCGCGCGTGACAATTAAAAAAATTAAAAAGTGACATTGACAATCTTGAGCGTATAACTTTCACTTTGAGTCAGACGTCAGATGATTTTGGCTACGTTCATTGTATATAAATAGATTTCCCTTAACTTGCATAATTTTTGATTACACATATATAATGTAAATTATATTCGTAGCAGCAAAATTATATATCTGTCTTATTCTAACATACCGACATTTTGTAATAGTGAGAAGACTCCTAAGATATGTAAGAAAGTTTAAAATTATGACAACATTATCAGAACATAAGCAAACTCAGCCTTGAAGCTCGTTCATGGCAAAGAGGATATAAAAGAAGAGTCGGGACTTCCATACATTGAGGTGGCTAGGAAAAATTGACAGATGACGTTGTCATTTGATGTATAGGAGAGAATCCATTGCGACCAACAGCACGATTGTAAAACCAATTTGAGGAAGCAACAAAAAAATACCGGTTTTTATAATCGAAATTTCCCTTTATTTTATAAAACACAAAAATTATATCAATAAAACACAAAATAAATTAAAAAATAAAACACGTTTTTCTTAATTACTTTTATTATATTATTTTCGTACATTGGCCCGTTATTATTGCTATGATTTCTAACCTCTAAAATACAAAATAGCACTTTAGTAATTTTAAAATTAAGTAAAAAAACTTTTACTTCATGCATAAAAATATTTAAAAACACACAAGAAAATAAATATTTCTAATGCGCATTTGCAATTTATGATAGCCTGCCAAGTTCACCTTTTTATAATTGATAATATGAAGAAGAAAATTACTGAAGTTTTAACAGGTATACACTGATCTGGTATACCTATGTTGATACCCTTAGCAACATTAAAGAATCGCAGAACTGCAGAAATATGATACTAGTAGTGCCCAAGGTTTCACCCGCCGTACAATTTAATTTCACCGACGAATATCCCCAGGCTAAGCTGAACCCCGTTTAATATGATTTCTCATATAGATCTGAAGTCTTACTTGACACTTATTGCTATAATTTAGACAATTCACACAATACTTTTAAAAATTATAGCCTATGTGTTAAACTAGTTTATTATAGCTAATAAATTATTGTGAGATTTCATTTAAATCTAGTAAGTAGTTTTTGCGTGAAAGAGTAAGTACAGATACTTCGGATGTACATCATGTGTATTCATGAATTCTTCGTAAAATACTAGGATTTCTGTAATGTTACTAAGAGTATCAACATCGGACAATCAGTGTATTCCAGTGTGCAAAAAATTACAAAAAAGCCTTTACATACAGTTTTGTTATGAGATCTTAAAAAATACGCCAAACTTTTAACCTGTAGCCAAATGATAAAATCTATTAAATTATATCACTTAATACGGGGCGTATATATGGAACATTCAATATGACAAACTGCAGTTTTAACATTCATGCCTACAGTGAAATTGCAAAATTGAAAATTTGTATGCAAAACTCTAGTATGTTCTTATAAGTTTTAATTGGTAGAATGTAATGTAGCACAAAACAAACCAAGCCAAACCGGCAAAAGAAACGATATTAATATTAGACAAGTATATTAGCTTAGTTTTAGTGTAAGTAATTTCTTTTACTCACAAGTAACAACACAAAGCAGTGGTGGCTCAGCAGTTTAGGCCCCAACTTATGTACTGTAGGTTGCACTGTCTACTATTAACTAGTCTAGTCTACACTAAATGCTACATTCATTTTCTATCATAATCATTCATCGATTTAATCAACATGTAATCAAAAGTAAAATAAGTAAATGAGAATTTAGAGGAATGTTGCATTTATGTCTCGGGTGAATAAGTTAATTTAGATAAGTTAGGCTACCAAAATTTTCGAAAAATATAAGGCTTAGGACCTTTTATAAGAGTCTGATAATGTCCAACCAAGCAACTAATAAATAATACTTACCATGAACTACAACTTGATTTCTTTCTACATTTTCAGGTAATTTTTTTGCTACATGAAAGGGAAAATCTTGAAGCAATTCATGTCACAAAGGATTTAACTCCACTCCCAAAAATGGAATGGCATTTTGTTTTAATCTTGTGTTTTCTTATGAAGTCATAGGGTTGGAAATGACTCCCACATATAAATTTAATTTGAAGTTTTTCTATTGATGTATGGGCCAACTCTTTTTTCCCAATTATTTTAACCCATTCTTTGCATCTGAAATCATAAATTAGTATTGATAAATATTTACATATGTTAATTATATAGATTTTATAACAATTTCCATAATAGATCTATCTCATACTTGAGACCATAATAGCCATCTTTAAACTGATGCAGATAGACCAATTTTGTACCATTATTTCTACTTACAGAAACTCAGAACGCTGCAACTTTGTATTATTATATAATACATTACAAAGTTGTGTAACTTAGAATTTTCTTTCTTTCTGTAACTTTTCAGAATTAATGATTTACTACAAGTATTATACAGATTGGCAAGTTTAAAAATAAATTCTGCAACTTATGAAACGGTTGGATAACAATTAAGTAATTATACTACTGCTTATTTACCCAGATAGAATATAGGGTGAAGTTGTTCTTTTGTTATAAATGTGTTGTATTGAAATTTAAATGCTACCAATTCGTAAATCCGCATACTCATTTTCTCACCCCATACTCAGTTTCATCAGGTATCTCTGGTTTTTTAAGTGAATTGATGTGAATTGCATCTTATTTTCGCATTTTTTCTTGAACTTTGTGTATATATTGTAAAATAGAGCTTAGAGAATAGCACATTAATTGTTTAAGAAGAAGACGGCATCATTCGTTTTATAGAATGTTAAGACTGCGTTGCTTCGGAAGGCGGTTGCAAGCACGCAATAGCGTTCATCGCAGGAGCAGAGCATCGCAAGAACCAGCATGCACTCCTACAGAATGTTATTGGAAAAATCAAAGCTATCACAAGTGGGATCCAGCTTAAAATACGTAACAGCCAAAACTATATTAAAGAGTAGCCCCAGTTTACCATCAAATTCAAGTGTACTCATGAAGTTTTTAGAAGAAAGACCAAAAATGTAATAGGATTGTGAATGACTTAAATATCAACATAAGTCTATTCAAAATATAAAGAAATTCAATCAAAATCTAAAATATAAAGAAAAGTGTTGTGAAACTTTTGTAAGAGATACAGCAATATCACGTGCTGTCAAAAAAAATGAAGAATAAAGAAGAGAACAGTATAAAAGCAGTCTTTGGCATGAATTAAGATATGGACAGATAACAGCATCACGGGCTTATGAAGTGAGTAGATGCAAAACCAGTGATGTGTGTGTTTCAGGAATTAAACTAACACCACTGGTACTAGCTACTACAGAACTGCTCTCTGTTGATTTATTTAAACAGTCTCCTAGTTCCATCATCTGTTTTTTTTGCATATATGGTTGCTTTAAATTGCTACATGTTTCTTCTATCTAGCTGACATTAAAATCACTAGGTAAACAGGCTGTTTCTAGCGTAATTGTGATACACATATGGTCATGTATGTCACAAACATGGTCTTCACAAAAATACATAAAATAAGTTGTTGAAACATTCGTATCTCTGTATCGTATCGTCCAGCAAGCTGAAGTCACTTTCTCGTTATTTCTTTATACTTTGGCACATAAAAAATAGTTTCTGTGGCGTTTTTATCGATGTACATTGTGGTTACTATACTTTTTTTTTGTGACTGCAAGGTCACTGTTCGCCTTGAGAAGGCATTTACAGCTAGCTACACCGGGCTCGAGGCGGCAGGGCGCAGAGGGCGCCTAGCCTAAGCGTCTTTAAGAGTAACTTAGCTCGAGGGCTAGTTAGTTAGAGAGGCAGCCTCGGCTCGGGCCGTTACTTCAAAATTATAACCGGATTGGGAGGCCGTCCAGCTCTTAGGTCACTCCGGAGGACGCTCCAAGGAGTGACTTGGCTCAAGGGCCCCCGAGAAGGGATCTCGGGGCTTGGGCTGTCACTCATTACGCGTTTAATATTTCAATTTTCGGTGCCCGAGAGGGCCGAGCCGATCTCGATCTCGGCTCGATCGGTAGCTATTATCGGATTACATGAATTTCTGGAGTTAAAATTACTACCACTTCGGAGAGCGTTTGCGCTGGGAGAAGAAGTGGCGGAAGTAACTCAAGCAACGCTTCTATCATTGATAGGGGAGAAAGCCCTGCCAGCTATGTGGCCGTATCTAGAGTAAGATGGCTGCCCTCGCCGGCGAGAAGGGTGTGTGGTTCGGCTGCGAAGTAGTTTTATCCTAGGCTGTGCGATGGTTATTGTATCGTCTCGATAGTCGAGTACGTGTCTAGGTCGTCTATAGTCGCGGCGGAACGTACCGAGCGCGATTGGTTTGTTGGTGGCGGCACCTACAACTGAAGAATCGGGGTGACCGGCGGCGGAGTCGAAATACGTTACTATACAGTGCTTGTAATTTTAATTCTTATATATTTGATTTTATTTATTTCTTAACCTTTTGGTCACACTTGATCAAACAGGTGTTTGTTGTGCACACTGTGACTTCATTTGACACGCAATGACAGCATAAACCAGTTTCCCAAAAATCATCAAATACCTGGCAACATTTAATTATTTAATTACATTTTTTATAGCGTGAGCAGCATTATTCGTATCGACACCTCGTTTCTTTTTATAAATATGCATGTAGGTACTAGTAGGTAGGTTACACTTAGATGGCGTGTTTTTTCGTAATTCTCTCCATTGGTAGGATTTACCTCAAGCAATTGAGGAATATGGCAATGATCAATTGTATACATTATGAGAATAGATTTATTTTCCTATTATTATTTTATTGAAGTTATGTTTCATTGTAGTAAAAGACATATCTATGAGTGATATGAAAATTGTTATACATGAAATTTATACGGCAATGTAAAACGGGCTTTAAATCTGGTTAGCCAATCTGTAGTTAATCTGCAACGGGTATAAAAATAGACCCACTTACGTCGGGTCGGTGCTTTTCAGTCTCTTCAAGATATTTTTGACTGATTTTATTAGATGAAAACGTATGTACAGTATTTGCTTTCAAATTACTAGAACTATAGCCAATTAACGTGAAATCGATTTTAATAAATGGTATGTTAATTAAACAATTTAATAGTACTAAAAATCTGAAAATAAAGGTCATATTTTAAACTTTATGTTTAGTGCGTATTTTCAACAATTTGAGAAAATTATTTTGTGATTTAAATAGTTAGTAATGCACAGTAGGGCTATTTTTTATATTATACTAGCTGTGCCACGCGGTTTCACCCGCCTTGCAATTTTACTGAAACGAAATGATATTACCCTAACCTCATCATCGCCCTGCCCTTTTCCCGCTTATGTGGGGACATCGACATGACCGTAGCAAAGCGTAACATATGATTGTATAAACTAAAACATAGTCCATACTATATAGGTTCTGGCTACAGTTCTTGCGGCTGGCCGCCTGCCTAACGCCAACTCTCCTCGGAAATAATAAGCTACTAACCTAACCTAAGAAAAAATATGACAAAATAATACATTGGTAATTTCTAAAATCGTCTACATACGTGTAAATACCACAGTTACCAGGGAGAGCAGTGCCTCCTATCTTAAGGCGACAGCGTTAGTTTTTGGGACATTTGGAAACTGTAAAAGCTCGTAAAAAGCGTGCAGTGTTTGCTGTCTAAGTTTCTACATTTAGATTTCAACAATTTTTTTCAATTCAAAGCAATTCATTCTTGAATATTATATAAACAAATGAAACACGAATATTTAAAAATCGAAGTATTGTGCTTCAACTTTTAACGCCTTTTATTTAATTATCCTTCCGACAAAACCTAGTGCAACTTAAAACGACAATTTCTTTTTTCCAGATTTATAATGTCGAGATACAAGCAGCCAGATAGATTGGAGAAATTGGCTTTACGCGGTCTTGGTGACTGGATTGCGATACAGGCAGAGATTCAAATGGTGTCGGCGGCAGTATTTGCTCACGAAAACATCAGTAATGCACAAGCTGTACTAGCCCATAGCATTGAAGTCATTCGTTCTTATCTAGATTTTAATGTCCCTTGGATGCTCTACGACTCATTATCAGTAGAGACGATCAGAGCTCTATCAGATTTAATAGAAAAAACTAAAAAGTCATATGGATTTCGAATTTCTATGGGAAAATTTGTTACTCAAATGAATATTATTGTAAAAATGACTGAGGTACTTTTTACTAAAAATCTTACGTATCTTTCTATTGACAAAATTCCTAAGATGATTCGTTCAGTATTCTATGCCAAGTTATACATGCTCAAAGGTTTGGTATATTTAAATTTGGGTTCTCTTTCGGGTGGATGGAAAACTGCAGATATGGAGGGTGCCATTATTCAATCTTTAAAAGAATTACATGGTCTTAAATATCTGTTTATAAACTACGATTGCACTGACAACATTTTGATATGTATTGTGCAAAATTGTCCAAAAATAGAAACCCTAGACGTTTCTTCTTCCAAATGCATATCGAATGAGAGTATTGATATCATTTATAACCTAAAAAAATTAAAAAATATTCAGCTTTATAGGACATCCGTTACGTGGACTGGCTTTGCAAATTTGCTTTTGCATTGCGATTATTTGGAAGACGTGGGCAGATGCGACGAAATTGGCAGAGTATTAGAGTTTATACATAAAACAGACATTGGACTAAAGCAACTTAAATTAAAAACTTACGTCAGTCGTTACGCTACTGATAATCATTTACAATTGGCGGTGAAAATGTGCCCTTTGATTCGAAACATGACAGTTTTCCATAACACTTTACAGAGCGATCTCATGGTATTGATAGGCTTGGACCACTTGTGTGATCTGAAATTACTATCGTGTGACTTTTATGCAGATCAAATAAAACAGGTGCTTCAAGCCAAAGGTTGTAACATTATAAATTTACATCTTGAACATGTCGATCAAATCGATTTGAATGCTCTCATGTACGTAAGTCAAATGTGTCCATTGCTTCAAAATTTTACTCTTTATAATTGCTCATTAATACAGCATACGTCTTTATACACAAAAAAATTAGATATATTACCCTTTAGAAATTTAAAAAGATTAACGTGCGTAAGCACTTGCACGGATGAACAGTTATTATTTTTACTAACTAATTGTTTAAACGTAGAATTCCTTCATATTGGGACAGCTGTACAATTTACCGACGATTTTATGTTGAAAATATTAGACAAGAATCCACTTATACATTTAAGAGAATTGCGTATAATGCAATCTGATTTTATGACTATTACTTCAGTGGAAAGAATAATCCAAAGCTGCATCAGTTTAGAAATATTGGTAGAGCTAGAGAGTTGGACACTATTGACAGACAGTGATCGGGAGTTTATAAGAAATTATATTAATATTAACAACTTTAACATTGACACAAGCCCAATCAGAAGATATGATGCGTGATAATTTAAAGAATAGTTTTTCTTTAAAATGCAAACATTATGGTTAACAATGGGTAGAAGTTTGAAGTTGAAAAGTATTTAGACAAGAAAAAATCGTAGCGTGAAATATTTACAATAAAATATTCCATTTGTTTATGTGACCAACTAGAGTGGGGTTGACCTTTATAAAAACTTTACAAGATACCTACAGCGACGGTACTCGACGGTTATAACGACTTTTAGTTTTTATTTTTACAAAAATAATTCAAATTTATTTACTCTAAAAATAATTCGGGTGTTGCGACTTTGGATATAACGACGATTCCGGTACAGCGATAGCGATTAGTTATAATGAATCATTTTTAACAAGTTAATATAATATCAATTCCTTTAATATATATTTTAATATATTAATAAAAATTTCGGGCATAGCGACCGAGTCAACAAACACATAAAGTTTAATTCATAGAATCATTTAGCTGGGTTTCTTTACCTTTGTTTACATCACAGATAGTCAGCATTCGTAACATCCTTAGCTTTTGTCTAGAAGTGATAAATATAGTTAACCTTCTTCATGTTTTCTTTCTACCTTTGGATGTAATGACTTCCGAATATAACGACGAAATTATAGTAGTCCCTTTCGTTATTGTCGTAATAACCAAATGTACTGTATTTTTTTAAACTATTTATCGTAAAGAAATGAGCCATTTTCAAAACTTTGGTACTACGTGTTTTAAATTACCCGCCGTACTTTAAAACACGTACTTAAAAAATAATAGAAAAAGTCAATTATTTGTAGCGATAAATAATATTATACGAATCATTGTCGTATTTTTAGTCAGAATCAGTATGAGTGCACCTCGCTAGATTAAAATCGTTAATAAGAAATATTATTTTATTTATCTAAAATTTATTTATTTAGAATTGAATAGTTTAAAAATAAATATTTTTTAAAATGTAAGTTTTTTTATTATACAAAGGTGAAATAACACACGACATTACGATCCCATCGATAATTTAACAGTGGTAGAGCCCGCAACAACAAAATCTGTTGCACGAATGAGCCGGCTCGATCGGTGAAATACCACGACCTCACAGAAAACAAGCATGAAGCAGAAGTACTCTACGTTTCGCTCCATGAGTGAGGTGCCGGAGGCCTAATTTCATTCCTCTTCCCCTTCCCACCCTTTCCTCATAAGGATAGGATGGGAAAGGGAAGAGGATTGGGAGAGGTTAACGGGGAAAAAGAAATATCATTTTTCCTGTCTAACCATTAAATGTAGGCAACGCATCTGCAACACATTTGCCTGTTGTGGATGTCTATGGGTAGCGCTTACTTAACATCAGGTGATCCGCTTACTCATTTGCCACCATCTCACAAAAAAATTAAACAAGGGAGTTGCTCCCTTGCAATCATGGCTTTGGAGAAAGTTACAAGATTGATATCGTAAAAACAAAATGTCAAACAAAAACAAAACCGACTTCATAAAATCTATATTCAAGAACAACAAACGCACTAAAAAGTAAAAAATAGTTTTACGCAAATAAACATACGAATCAATTGTTAATCATATTTATTTTTGTAGTCATCTACCGTCCAGCTTCAACCCGAAAAAGGCACCCGGCCCCGACGGCTATACTGCGGATATTCGTCTGGCGACAATCACCATGTAACCAGCGCTATTCCTGGCTATTGCAAATTGCCGCTGCTTGGCTTTATCGTGCTTCCCCAGAAAGTGGAAGGAGGCAGCGGTTGTAGTACTGAAGACACCCAATTAGGAGAACTACGCACACTACACGGCAGAATCACGTGGGCCTGCACGCTACGGTGCTAGCGTATGGGTGCCGGCGAAGGATAGGAAGAGCATTGCGTGATTGGTAAACCAAGTGCAGCGTGCTTTTGCGCAGAAGGTAGCAAAAAGCTACAGGACCGTCTCTCTGCTTTCGGCTCTGATGCTTGGTGGGTTACTTCCTCTGGACCTTCGGGTCCAAGAAGCGGCCCTTCTTTAATTAGTAAAAAAAGGGTCACACCCAGCAAGTGTTGGGTCACCAGACCAGGCAGCTAGCAGCGAGCTGCCGCCGATGTATATATTTACAGCGACGGTAGCAAAATTGACGGCAGGGTCGGCGCAGCGCTATCCATATGGGATGTCGAAGGGTCGGCCGTACATGAGGCCGTGAGGTATATTGTAAAGACGAATGCATTATTCCGACTCTAGATCCGCTCTAGAGACCATAGGGAGTGCTATGTCCCTCCATCCGCTCGCGGAGAATATAAAGCAAGGTATGAATGAAGGTAGAGAGCACGCGAAGGAAGTTAGAGTATTTTGGGTAAAAGCGCACGTGGGCCTGCAAGGAAACGAAACGAAAGAACGAATCATCTGGCCAAAATGGCCGCCGTTTCGTCTGGAGACGCTGAATAACAGGTGCTATGTGAACGGAGACACGGCCTAGACAACCAAGCTCTTCTTTCCCAACGTGACGAGCGCCCCAGCCACACTTGGGGAGCTGGACCTGGATCCCAAGCTGGTGCAAGTGTTGACGGGGCACGGAGGGTTTTTAGCGTATTTGCACAGGCTTAAGTGCAAAAATAACCCCTTGTGCAACACCCAGCACAAGAAGAAACTATTTTGACAGTGTCCTGTGTACGAAGCGGTAAGAGTTAACACAGAAATAAAATTATTAAAGAAAGTTTATGTATTTTAATTAAAGACTTGATTTGAGATTGATATTTTTCATTATTACGTTTAAAACCCTAGCGGGAAAATGTGTACCTGTACGATAACCAATACTCCGTTACTTCGAAATTATCCAAAGTTGGAATCTAATGCGCTTATCAATCAATAACAATTTTCACAAAACTTTTGGTCTAACGAAAAAGTGTAAAGACATATATTTATATATTGTACCTTCTCGTACGGTACATACATGATAAGAGCTTATGTTGCTGTTAGGTATGTGTTAATGAAACAAAAGCTTGACTTCGACTGTTTATTGGTCACGACAGATGGCGGTGTGCACAATTATTAATTTATAATGTGGGTATATAACACCTTTCCCTCTCAAAATCTCGGTATCTCATATACTCGGTACTACTATACGATAACCCCAAATAATGCAACCCTAATCGATATGTAAGTCCTCTCTTTTACTGTAATACTTTTTTTCTAAGTCGTTAAAGATATGATTGATAGGCCAACCATGTAAAATAAATCCGTATATTTTGCTTAATGACGCGTCTCTTATAGTTTCAGCTTTGATGTTTTTAAAACTAATCGGAAACCTTTCTTGTACGTAATTAAGGTAGCTACACGCATTTTCGTCAACTTTCAGTTTAGATGGCTTTTCAGTGGATTTCAAAAGAAGGCGAGAAAGAGCGTCAGCGAAACAATTTCTTGCAGAAGTGATAAATTCAATGCGCGAAGTTATAAGCGGTTAATTTAACTGCACAACGTTGTATCCGACTCGCGGCAGTTACCGGTAAATCCTTTATTTTTACCTTATATATAGCTTAGTGGGCGATGATCGCTATGAAGGATAAAATATCTACCGTAGATATATTGATGGTGCTTCGTAACACCAAATATAGAATAATTAAGTTCCGCCGCGTTAAGCGTGCGGGACGCGCAGCACAGCGGGCGCGCGCTGCCGTCGGCGCCGCGTTGTTTTAATACCGCGCCAAGTCCGTACGCACTGCTGTCCACAGATAATATTAAATCTAACTATCTAATCTAATCATAATGCGCGAGCACAGGACTACTACTTAGAACGTTTTATATTTTTTTAAATGCTTCTTTGCAGTCGTACGTCCAATCCACTTTACATCCTTTTTTTAATAAATTATACATCGGTCTTAATATATCACTCATATTTATACAAAACTTCGAATAAAAATTTACTAACCCCATAAAGCTTTTAAGTTGGCTTACATTGGTCGGTGGTGGCGCTGCTACAATGGCCTCGATTTTTTTGTATCTATTTGTAACCCGAACTTATCGATTTTATAGCCTAAATAAGTGACACTGTCTTGAAAAAATTTGCATTATTCTTTGGCCGTTCTCTCTTAGCCGTTGTAGCACTGCTCTTAAGTTCGCAAGACGAGTCTTTTTATCTCGGCCGGTGGCGCAAATATCATCTGCAAATACAGCGGTCGAGGACAGTTCGCTTAATGTTTCCTCCATTATTTTTTGGAAATTTTCAGGAATACATTTAATACCAAACGGTACTCGTTTGTATATAACAGTGCCAACATGAGTGGTGATTACCGTCATCGCTCGAGAATCTTTGAAGGCATTGGACAAGTCTAATTTAGTGTATTGTTCACCTCCCACCAGAGCGGCGAAGAGGTCCTCGATACGTGGCAGCGGATAATGATAGTATTTTAATAATGGATTTATTGTTATCTTATAATCACCGCACAATCGAATGCTACCATTAGCCTTAATTACTGGTACAATAGGCGTAGCATAATCCGATCTCTCGACTTTGTAAATAACGTTATCCCGCTGCAAACGTTCGAGTTCCTCTTCCACGGGCTTCCGCAAAGCTAAAGGGATCGGACGCGCTTTTACAAAAACAGGCGCATCATTCTTGAGGTGCAGCCTAAATTTCGACTTAAATGTACCTAAGACTTCAGCAAAAACCTCGGGAAACTCTTTATGTAAAGAGATCGCCATCGAGTCATTTTCGGTTAAATTGTGACATTCTACGATATTTAATTTTAAACGATTAATCCAAGTATGTGGTGGCTCAGCGGTTTAGACCCCGACTTGCGTACTGTAGGTCGCGGGTCGAACCCAGGCAGGCGCTTAACTTTGTGTAAATTTATTTCATCACCACTGCTCCAAAAACGGTGAAGGAAAACATTGTGAGGAAACCGGCATGATCTTGGAACGATCAAATTCGAAGACATGTGACATCCACCAACCCGCACTGGGCCAGCGTAGTGGATTACGGCTCATTCCCTCTCTCGGAGAGGAGGCCTGTGTCCCTGCAGTGGGAAACTTTCTAGAAAAAGGCCGATTTATTATATTATTATTATAATCCAAGTATGACCCATTTTCAATAACATACAAATTCAATGCTGCTTTTTTATTACCACAACTTCCGTTAACGTCCTCCGTGTTGTATTACTTGAGACATAATTGTTTTTGTTGTAAGGGTAACTTTGAAAAATATCTACCGTAATCTTTTTCTGAAATTACAGCGAGTTTACTTCCCGTATCGATCTCAAATTTACATGAAACATTCTCAACTCTCAACATAGCAAAATAAGGCCCATCGCCCTCGCTACTGATAACTAAATTATAAAAATTACAGCTTTCACCAGCAGTGTCTGAATCATTAACTGATTTAATATGACCCCTTTTTACACACACATCACAGTTATAATACTTAAAACGACACTTGCCTTCCGAATTCCCTGATTTACCACAACAAGGGCATGCGCGCTGCGCCTGGGTCGCACTCGTGCTCACCCGGGAACGGCCAGGCGCGCCCGCGCCGATCCGGTGCAACCCGACGCTGTTGCCATGCGCCTCGCGCCCCAGCCGTGCCGCGGCAGCGCCGATCGCGCCCGCCGCGCACGCCGTGGCCGCGTGCCGGTCCGCCGCTTCCAGGGCTAGCGCCAGCTCCACCTCGCGTTTATAGTCGACACGCCTTTCCGTGAAGATCCCCGATCTCATTTCTTCATTACACAAGCCAGAGACAAATTGATCCGTCAGTTCTCCTATAATTTATCACCAAAATTGCACGTTTTTGCTAAATGTTTTAGAGACTGCAGATATATATTCGCGAACGCTTTCACTAGGTCTCTGCGTTCGCTGCCGAAACACGTGCCTCTCTGCGATCTTTGACCGTTCCGGTTCCAGATGTTATTTTACCAGACCGACCAGTTCACTGGATATTTTAGACTCCGGCGTGTTCGGCGAACACAGGTCACACATTAGCTCGTAACACTCCGCGCCTACAACAGTCACTAATGTCGCAACTTGTAATTTGTCGGTAATGTTGTTTAATGCGACAAACTGTTGAACCCGGCGCACGTAAGCGTCCCAATTATTGCAAGAAAAGTTGTATGGTTCCATATGTCCAATAGGCATTATTAATACTTTTATGCACACGCGGAAACAAATCGAATTACATCGTCGCCAATGTTAGGTATGTGTTAATGAAACAACGGCTTGACTTCGACTGTTTATTGGGCACGACAGATGGCGGTGTGCACAATTATTAATTTATAATGTGGGTATATAACAGTTACCAAGTGTGGTATTGTGGGTGGACAATACACGTACCACACATAGTGCAATCTGTTTCAATTAATCTGTACGCAAGGGAAGATATACATACATACGTCAATCTCAAAATAAAACAAACATCTCTTTTAAAAATCAAACCCAGCTAAATCATTGGTGTTCAAAGCCGCGCCAGCGGGAAGTCCTTCCAGGTGCTGAACAGGAACAACGAACACCTTCTGGGTGATCGGCAACGAACGCTTTAGCTGCTGGAGATGCGGCGGGCGACAGACGCTCGTGCACCTGATGACAGGCGTATCTATTGTACCTGGCCGGGTCTCGACGCTGAAGGTTCTGAAAAGTCAAGACATCGGTGATACACTATCACTCATTAAACACTCCAAATGAGATAGAATCTCCGAACCTTTAGGGGTCATTCCTCATTTATTCTCACTCTCTACAAAGCTGATTGAAACATATAAACCTGAAGGCGTAGTACAACTTCTGCATATGATAAGAGAATATACCGCATGTATCGGAGGACAGTTATAAGCAGCATATGATGGCCCACGGCATGAATCACCTAATTCCAGCTTCACAATTGCCTGTGAATTATTACACCTGCTGCTTTTGTGTTGTAGAAACGCCGGCATTTGATATCTACTGTCTGACCCTCTTTGTTGATATTTAAAATTTTGCATTCATTTACCAAAACCAATGCTTTAGCACTCCCAAGGATTACATGGTATCACGAATAATACTGAAACATACATACTGGGTTAGCAGTAAACATGGCGCTTGGGAGCAGCTCGAAATACCCAACACTTTTATAAGTCTCCTTGAATTAGCAAGACCTTAGTACCTTAGTCTATTAACGTTTTGTCATTACGAATCACAAAGTGTAAAGTAAAACATTCGTCAAATTTCCATGAATATGAAAATAAAAGTAAGATGTATCGTAACAAATCTTGAATGAAAGAATAATTTTTATGTAAACAAATGAATAACGAAACAAATATCGTTATCTAATGTTGTTATCAATGAACAGAATAAAAATCTTCCTAGAATTTAAATTACGACCAATAAAACGTGTCCTTGAAAAACCAATTTATCCTTGATAACCATTTCTAAATATCTATAATATTTTAACAGTGGTAGAGCCCGCACAACAACATCTGTTGCACGAATGGGCCGGCTCGACCGGTGTAATACCACGACCACACAGAAAACAGGCGTGAAGTAGAGTATTCTGCGTTTCGTCTGATGAGTGAGGTGCCGGAGGCCTAATTCTAGTTCCCTCCCCCTTCTCACCCTTTTCTTATGAGGAAAGGATGGAAAGGGGAAGAGAATTTGACGGTGGAGTTATACTACGCAATTATTAGTGCTCGGTATGAATCCTTATCCATTTAAATGTGTTAATCATCAGGAGAATTTAATGTAGATTATAATTGCCCTGTCAACTATATTATTCTGACCAATAGTTTAGAAGATATCAAAAGTTTAAACTACGAAGTAAGTCAAAACTACGAGCAACTGTTTTTGAGTTATTTTTAATAAAGCGTATTTAATTGACTTTACATTGCTTTAAAACGACGTTGTATTAAGCCAATGCCGTGGGCACGTTGCTCCTCCGACTCGTTAGATAAACGATCCTGTACTACGTCAAAACCGTGATTACTTTTTATTTTTATTTTCTCTGTTCTTTTTTCATGTAAGCCCGCATTTTCGAAAGCCTGTTTTTACGTTCTTCAAAATGCGGGCTTTAAGAAGGCATTAACTTAAGAAAAACCGCGCTGCGCGCCCAACCAAAGACAAGTTGTATTCATGCAATTTCACCGCTGCGCCGATACACGAAAATTACCGAATCTTAATAATATTTTATTGCTTTGCTATGGAACCTCGCTTATGATGCAGTGCTGCACATCGATCTCACCGTTAGCTTAAATGTCGAATGTTATGCAGACGACAACCTGCTGGTGGCCATTGGGGAAAGCTTCGAGAGGACCAAAGAACTAGCCGAGCTCGGGACGGGAAAAATTCACGACCTTGGCTTAAAAATTTCAAAATACAAAACCGAGGCCTTGTGGTTCCACAGGTACCTCCGAACTACGGCCACTCGACAAATTGATTCGAATAAGTGGATCTGAAGTCAGGGTAAGTCGGTACATGAAGTACCGCGGCCTTACTCTTGACAGTCGCCGGGGTTTGGAGGCACACTTCGAGCGCCTATTCCCCGGAAGGAAAGAGTAGCCGGTGCATTAACGTATTATATAACGTCGCTATAGGGACAAAATGGCGTTGACTGCCCCTGTTGAAGTCGTCGCGAAATACAAGGGGAAGTATACACGCACTCTCCCAGATGCTGTGCATAACATATATGGGGGATAAGATTATCTCAAATTGTCACATATCAACTTCTAACGGGAATACGTCAAATTACCAATAACCCTGAATATGTGTTCACTAGTAAAAGCTGTGTACCAGAGAAAACAGATGAGATTATGAGTGACAGTAGCAAGTAAGCAATGAAATAAGCCTAAAAAACTTATTGAACTATGACGGTCTTCTCAAATTTGTTTGGTTCATTTACCAACCAAGGATTACTTTAACTTAATACCTAAATGTGATTGCATAAATGGGTGTGAAGGATACATCAAGGAAAACTGTTGAATTATCAAAAAACTATTTATTGATTTCTTTTTGAGTCCGAGTAGCACTATGTTGTGTGCTTCTTAATCTTGTTGTACATGATAATTCTTGTATTCTTGTATTTGGTACTAGAGCAATCATATAAACGGGATATATTCCATTAGGGAAGTTTATTTGTTTACATTGTTTAATCCTTTTTAAATTTGCCTTTTTGAAAATCTTCATGTAATCTTTTAATGATCTAGTTACAGATGAATCTGTGTCATCTTTTTCTGTAGTGCCTGATGAGGTAACATTTTCTTTTACAACTATAACTCCATTTTCAGTCAATGCATCCCTGCAAGGTTTGTTTAATTTAAGACATAAATTTTTAAACATTGAAAACAATTGATTTATCAATAAATAGAAATTGGTGGTTTGTTGAATTTTGTTATTAATACGCATACATAATAATCAAGCAGCATCGGCCACTTGGCCGGCCAACTTGTGGTTGTGATTTGATAACATTATTTTCGACTGATGTCTGTGCATTGCATAGATACTCTGTAACTGTGCCATAAGTCCATAATGATAATTATAGTTACTTATTTTACTCTAGTTTTGTTAATAATTGGATGATATTTAAAATTATGACCAAAATTTATACATATATAAATATAGCAAGCAACACTGAGTCAGTATTCAATTTCTAACATAGTGTTTTTAGTAACAGTTGACCAACTGGTGTCACTTGCTCACACTCGATGATGTTCTCATTGGGTCTTTGGGGGTCATTTTTTTATACATAAGCATCAGATGCCAGCATAGTATACTGGCATCAAAATTCAAAAACGTTTTTAGAAAAACGACCATTAATATCAATGAAAGTAATTACCTGCAGCGGCTTAGATATAATACAAGATCCTCGTCAGTTAAATACCCTAAAACCCACTGATTCCACACAACATCATATTTTTTCTCTGGTTTAAATTCTTGTAAGGTAACTTTATATAGTGTTTCAACTTTACTTTTGCTGTCGCCAACAAAATCCACTATTGTATTAATAAATTTGTCATCTGGTTCTATTACATCGACTTTTTGAAAATTTGGTAATAGTAAATATTTTGTTATCCTGCCAATTCCAGCACCACAATCCAAAGCTAGATTTGAGGCAGGGGCATTATCTAACGTACATATTGATTTTAAAAACAGTTTAGATCCTTCAATATCCACATTTGAGATAAATCCAAATCCACCAAGTACTCCATCCACCGTCGGCGGGACGTCAGCCCAATACTTTAATGACAATTCATAATTAATTGGAGATTTATCATTCATTCTGCATTTGTATCAATCTAAGTTGTTCAAAGTATAAAATAATAAATTGAAAACAAAAAAATCTAATTAACCTATAACTCAGCTCAACCCTAAATCACCTAACGTAACTTGACATAACAGACAGAATAGAAAGAAAGAAGAAACGTCATTCAATTTTGGGAACAAAGCACAAACGAGTATATAATTATGGATTTCGACTCGCGTAAAAACTTGGTTTCCACTGGCGTAAAATCTCTATACAAGCTTTCTCTCTGAAAAAACAGAGATGACAAATGTTGCGTGACAATGCTTTCGGCAGTGTAACTGTAAATCCACGTTCAATATCGATCGAAGTTCATCCTAGTCCCCCGTTGATCCTAGTCCCCCATTGAATTTTCAAATGTCATACATTTTGAGTTTAGACATCGAACATTCGAGGATATATCACAAAAAAAGTATTGATATATCAGTCAGTTTCTTTTATGCACAGATAAGGATTTTCTTGAATCAATCTAATAATAAAATTGCCTATTTATTTTCAGTTTTACCCCAGAAAGGAGGTTTACAAGGTCTTAGAACAGAAGATAAATGTGTTCAAGTTTGAATAACTCATAAATATAGAAGTAAAGCTACTCAAACAGCAACAACACCATTAAAATCTTCAAACAAATGAGAGCCTACATTTTCATTTCAATCAAGCTTTAACTTGGTCAAAGTATAAGAGCATGCCAAGGTGAAGGGATTATTCTTTCTGAGAGGATGAGTAAATGTGTGAAAGATTTTGAGTGCGTAAGTCCAAGACTTCTCTGGCTAAGGTTAAAAATGGGGTTAGAAAGGGTATTCGTCGTGGGAGCTTATGCTCCAGATATGTCTAACCCTGCTAATATCCGAGAGGAGTTTTGGCAGAATGTTAGAGTAACGTTAGAGAGTGGTAGGACAAATGAAAAAATATTTTTTTAGATTTTAATGGGAAGGTTGGTGTAAAAGGACAGGGTATGATAATGTATTGGAAGTGTTTGATCACCAAACACTCCCAATACATGATGTGTAAATGAGAATGGCGAAAGGCTTCTCGCGGTGTGTTTAGAAAAGTATCTTGTTGTGGCAATTACCTTGTTCTGCCACAAGAATATTCATATGTATACATAAGTAAGAGGGCAAGACAGAAGCATTATTGTTTTGTAATTGTGGATGAAAGACTGAAAAGCGCGGTAGTGGATACGAGGGCTTATCGGGGTTCTAAAGTTGGAATTATCTGGTGTTATGCCGGTTAAAGGGTTTGTTCAAGCGTTGGCGTACGTGCATCTACTACTCCGGTAGATAGTATTAAAGTAGAACTATTGCAAGATGATTGTGTGAAAGAAAAACATTTACGGTGTTTGGGAGAAAAATTTCGCGAGTTAAATGAAAGGGATTTGAAAGAAATGAAAGGTTACATGTCACCTATGATAATAATTAATTAAAAAATAGCAATCATTTCCATGTCTAGTCCCAACATGCGTTTAGTGGCGGATCGTGCGATCGCCCTCCATTTTTACGCTTACTCTTTCGTCCAATACTGGCCTTTACTGACCAAAGATAATATAATGTTACATCTGGCCACATTCAAGCTCAATGCTGTAAAATAAAATAACTAATAATAGATAGGGTTAAAAATAGCGTTATAAGGGAAAAGTGTGGCTTAAAAGTGGACGTTGTGACTAGAATTGAGAAAGGTATGCTTCGGTGGTTCGGGCATGTTGAAAGGATGAATGAAGAGAGAATAACAAAACAAATTTATGTTGCAAAAGTGAGTGGCAGCGTTGGCAGGGGACGCCCTAGGAGAACTTATATCGATCAGATTAATGACTTACTAAAAAGGGCGATATAAGGAGCACCCATAAACGACGAGCATGCATGCGTAGATGTATGAATGTGGAAGAAGCGAGAGAGGTGTGCCAGAATCGCGCCAAATAGAAATCCATGATCTCTGCATACCCTTCTGGGTTACGGGCGTGAGCGCATATTTATTTATTTATTTATTTTTAATAATAGATCATACAACGTTGATTTCGAAAGTTGTTTTAAATATGGAATTTCAGAATTTTATAGGAGCCACGATATCAATCTATATTTTATCGATATAGATGCGTACGTGACTATTTAGCCCGTGGGATTGGTAGCATCGTTTTTCCTAGGTATGTCAGATAATACGACATTAAATATTCGCTTATTGGTTGAGATTTTAGGCCAACTCAAAGACTTAACTCTTTTGTTCGAAGCCATCGAAGACAACCCTCTTAATTAGCGTAGTTATTATATTCTCTTTGATTGATACTCAAGATATTTATATGCTCTTTGTCATGTCGCGTATCGATTGATAGCGATATGGTACAATATTAAAAATTGAGACAATAATTCCAAATTTTATCAAAATGGACGAAAGAGCAGCTAAACTTGCGGCCGCAAGACAAAAGGTACTATTTTTTATACATTCATACATTTTATATGGATATTACAAAAAAAATTAATTGCAGTTGAAACACCACCAAGAAAAAATGGTACGTACAGAAGTTTCAAAGTCCTCTCAGCAACACTGTAACGTTGTACAAGAAGAGACGACGGCAGAGATTGTAAATCCACAAGAAGTAACTAATAACATCAATTTGGAAACTTTGTGTTATGATAATCATGTTATAAAACAAAGTGAGAGACAAATCAAAAGTGATGTGAATGTGACGGAAATTTTAATTACTAATAAAACCAAACTTGAAGCGCAACTAAACACATTAGAGAAACAACTTATGGAAGTACATAGATATTATAATTCAGCACTAGAACAACAAAATGTTAGCGCACAATCTGTCTCTTGCTTGGAGATGGAACTGCAAACTATTTTGAATAAGTATGCTGCTGTAAGTGATGAAAATGCTTCACAAAAGAATATTATCTTGGATCTTCAAAGTAAAATCTCAACTTTATTGGATGAAAACACCAATTTGCAAGAACAATTGGAATTCACAAAAACTGTATTGACTGTGAAAGAAAATGAAAATTCTCAACTTACTAACCATATTTCAGTGCTTGAAAATCAAATAGATGTGCTCCAGTTACAAATAAAACAATTGACAAATAACTCTAATGTTAAGATATGTCAAGACCAAGAAGAAAAACCACCACATGTTGAACTCTGCCAAAAAATTTCTTTCTTGGAGCAACAGCTGCAAACACTCAAAAAAGAAAGG
Source organism: Papilio elwesi (assembly GCA_029849275.1). Lineage (NCBI taxonomy): Eukaryota > Metazoa > Arthropoda > Insecta > Lepidoptera > Papilionidae > Papilio > Papilio elwesi. The sequence goes on along the minus strand of CM056687.1, from coordinate 6,465,125 downwards.
GATAGCATTAGTTCTCACTACGAACACTATGTTAGTGAGCTTAGCACACAACTAAAAACAATAGAAACAAATAATCATGATTTAACTCTGGAAACACAAAGACTGTACAATAGGGAAAGTAATCTTGTAGATCAAATAAGTGAAATGGAAATAAGACTTCAAAGCTATAAATCTAAGGAGGTTGAAGAAAATGAAAATGTGTCAAAACTCCAAGAAATAATTCAATCTAAAGAAGTATGTTTTATTTACTTTAACTCTCAAATGTATTATGCATTTTTAATTGTATTTTTACAAGTTCATTTAAGTATAGGATACTCCCTTCATGCATCATATGTGCTTAGATTTGTCAAAATTGAGGCTTTATATGATATTTCAACCTTAATATTTGTTAATTGTGGTGTTCACTAGAGTTTCTTAGTCTTAGCACCAGCATTCCCATTGGTGCACTTGACAATAGTTTTAAGTGATCATAACAAAGAGTAGGCCTATGCTAAATTAATTTGCTATTACTAAGTTGTGTGGCGGATAATAAGATAGCCTCATCATCCTATCTTCCTTTCAATCTAAGAAAATTATTTAAACTTAGCTGTTCATGCAATATGCAAAATAAAGTGTTGTCTGGTATTCAGGATGAGAAATTTTCAAAATTCTTGGATTGGAATTGGAAAAATAAAAAATAATTATTTCAATATTCTTTTATAAAGACTATATTCTATGATGAGCGATAATTGGTTTAATTTCAGAAAAAAATTCAAGAATTGAATGCTGCCTATGATGAATTTCAAGCAAATTGTTACGAAACTCAAGTGCAAATGGAAACTTTAAATAAGAGTAATGAAATTACCTGTGATCAGGACAACATAAGTATATTAAAACTAAATGCTGACATTGCCAGTGACAAAATTGCAGCACAGAGAGCAACTGAACAGAATAAAAAACTTAAGACTGATTTAGAGGAATTGGAATTTGCTTTTATAAAAATGGTAAATTATAATTATTACTTAACCAACTTCAAAAAGGAGGAGGTTATCAATTTGTCTGTATATTTCTTTTGTATGTTTGTTTCCTCAGAACTCTGCTTGGGGTGAACCTATTTTGCTGGTTCTTTTTTTGTTGGACAGGTAGTGCTTACCATTTTTTTTAGTTAAGATCCGACCACTAGTTTTTGAGTTATTCTTAATTATGCGTTATATGACAAAGTTGAGGTTTATTTTATTCAATTACAAAGGCTAAACTATTACTAATAAAGCGAAATTGACTGACTACATTGTCGGTGTTATTGTTGTTATAACTGTGTGTCAAGCCATTATGGTGGGCACATTGCTCCCCTGTCCTAGGCCTTAAAAAAAAATTAAGAATTGATTCTATTTAATTGCGTATTTTCTTTTACTTTTTAGTGTATTTGTTGTTTTAATAAAGTTTTGTTTAAGGCGGTTTTTTTGTGTTTAAAATTTTGTTTTGTTCATGTAATTTAAAGACAGCCCAGCCTCACAGAATCCCTATATTTATTGACTAATAACATGTGTATTACTAGAACAGATGTAAAACATGAGTTTTCATTGAATACAATGGAGTTTGTCTGGTTATCTAATAATGAACAAAAATACACCAATTAGCATGACTGACATTAACTTCCACCTTTTATATACATATTGCATAGCGTTATTCGTTTTTAATGCATACTGGACAGGACTGGAATGATCTGCTGGTTCTATTATTGTGTAATTTGTATTCTGGTCATTTGTTTAACAGATTTATAAATAAATGAAAAACAAATATGCACTCACGCCCATAACCCAGAGGGGTAGAGGCAGAGATAATGGATTTCCATTTGGCGCGATCTTGGCATACCTCTCTCGCTTAGTTTTATTTCTGGCCATTTGTTTAACAGATTTATAAATAAATAAATATGCCCTAACGCCCGTAATATAGAGGGGTGAGCAGAGATGATGGATTTTCATTTGGCGCGACCCTGTCATACCTCTTGCTTCTTCGTCATCCATACATCTTCGCATACATGCTTGTCGGTTACGGGTACTCTTTATTTCGCCTTTCTTTAATATGTCACTTATCTGGTCGTTATAAGTTCTCCTTGGGCGTCCCCTGCCAACGCTGCCATTAACTTTTGCAACATAAATTTGATTCGTTACTCTGTCCTCATTCATCCTTTCAACATGCTCAAACCACCAAAGCATAACTTTCTCAATTCTAGTCACAACATCCACTTTTAAGCCACACTCTTCCCTTATAATGCTAGTTTTAATCCTATCATTCAATGTCACGCCAAACATACTTCTTAAGGATCGCATCTCAACGGCATTAACTTTAATAGCATGCTTGTCCTGAGAAACCCAGCTCTCAATTTCGTACATTAATGTGGGGACTAGTACAGCATTGTGCATTGTCAGATTTAATGCCTAATAATCGTAACATGTAATAAAAAAAATACAATACTATGAAATTAGTAAATTTTATGGAAATAAATCATATACCAAAATGAGCCCAAAAAGAAAGTCTTGATGCCTACAGATAATATCCATTGTAGTTCAAGCAGGTCCAGACTTGCCTCACTTAATACATTAATTGTATTTGTTTTGTTTCAGAGCAAAGATAAATTGTATTTAATAGAGAAGTTAACCCATGAAAAGCAATTAAATAAAGAACTGATGCTCAAACTTGCTGATATAGAAGAGGATTTAAAAAGTGTTCATAACAAGTTGAAAGCTAAAGATGATGAAATGATAAGATTACAGAATAGTTGTCGTATTTTACAAAATAATTATGAGACATCTCTTGACAAATACCATCAGACTAAAGAAAAGGACCAAAATTGTATGCATACAGGGGAAATAGATATTAATTCTAATGAAAAAGAGGTTCAACATGTTCACAGCCAAGAGTGTGATGCAAGAAGAGAGTTAGTTGAAATGAACAATGAAAAAATAAAATTAAGCATTCCAAAGGAAGATGCTATGTTCAAGCTTCAAGAGAGGTTTTTAAATATAATGGATGAAGTTGCCAATTTATCTGATGAAAAACATAGACTTGAACACATAATTCTGCAACTTCAAAATGAAACAGAAACAATATGTGAATACATCGCTCTATACCAACAACAACGCAGTTTATTGAAAAAGCGGGATGAAGACAGGAGTGAACAAATCAAAATGTTCCAGGTAGAAAGTAATAAATTAAGGAGGCAATTAGAGGAGCTAAATAACTTGTTATTGAGATTTGCTAATGATAGCGAATTAAAAAAAATTTTGGAAGATGAATCAAGGAAGAATGACTTATACCAGGTCATGGAAATAATGTTAAGTGTAAAAAATAGTTCATTGATATCCTTAAACCATAGAATCCTTGACATGAAAAACTTTTACCCATGTAATTGTTGTTCAGGACAACTTATTGATGTTTAATAAGGTTGTTTCTGTGAACATGGCCAAACATGTTTTTCTTTGTTTCAATATAAAATATAGAAAGGAAAGCAAGGGTAAATGAAGACGCAATTACATGTCACTCATTTTACAAATGTATGTGACCAGTTCACTCACTCTCAGTGAAGCTTTTCACATTTATAACATATTTGTTTGTTTATTGAGTTGGAATTATATTATAATTTCTGAAATATGTTTTTATGGATACTGTATTTCTCCCTAAATATGTATTCTACAGTAAAAGAAAAAGACTACACCGTTTTGAGGCATGGGCCGAGATAAATAGACGTTACTAAGCCATGCCTTAGACCAAAGAGTATGATAACCATTACCAGAAAGAGAGACATCTCGCCTGGAAACATGATTTTCAATAAGAACCGTGTGACTAAAACCAAACCACAAAGAATTTCTAGGCATATGCTAGCTTTGTAACTGCTTTATATAGTTTCAATTTTATACAAGTTTGGAAACTCTGAAGGTGATTCTTATTATTACAATATTATTGGTACATTTTTTCTTTATTTAAGTTATGATTTTTTTTAAATATTTTAAATTTAAAAATTGTACGATAAAGAAATTCTGACCTAAAACTTTTTATAAAGTCGTTTCTAAAATGGGAAACTATTCGGATATTCTAGTATCATGTACGAGTATTGGCAGAGCAAATACAAAATACGTACAAAAATTGGAAAAATGTACATGCAACACTTGATAAAATGGTGTCAAATCCGAAAGTAAGTTTACCAACTATTTAATTTTATTTTTGTGATTATTATAATATGCGAACCAGTATGATAATCAATTTTCCGTTACTTTGAAATTGTCAAACGTTAGAAATTAGATGGCGCTAATAAATCAATAACAATACTTTCAATACTATTGGCCTAATAAAAAGACTTATTCATAAATATTTTAACATTTTTGAACATAGTTTTGAAAGAATATCTATACATATAATAATGTAACTGATCGCTGTCTGTACATAAGATATTCGAGAATAACTATTGGGGGCCTTTATAAATGCAATAAAACCCAAAACAATGATTTTTTATTATATATTATGTCTGATCTTTAAAATACTATATAACTATATATTATTATCTTAAAAACAATGATTGAAAGTTTAAAGTTAAAAACAGGACCGTGTCGGAGATTTTGCAAGCTTCAGCTAGATACACTGTGCATCAACTTCTGTTAGGTTAGTAGCTTACCCAGGCGGTCGGCCGTGAAAACTGTAGCCAGAACCTATACAGTATGGACTATGGTCACAGTTTAAACCATCATATGTGGTTGTTAAGCTTTGCTACGGCCATGTCGATGTCCCCACATGAGCTGGAAAAGGGTAGGGTGATGATGAGGTTAGGTTAGTATTTAAGTAGGTAATATCATTTTGTTTAGGTAAAATTGCAGGGCGGGTAAAACCGCGGGGCACAGCTAGTTAATAGATAAAACTTTTTCTACACCTTTACACACATTGAACGGCACGAAGTATGCTATAATATTCACTCATTTAGTCATCAGTTTAATCATCTTCAGCATACAGACAATGAGTTTTTGACATAATCTATGATGTTGGAGTAAATTTATGAATGTCGAAGAAATTGAAAAGATGTGTCAATCCTAGCTAAGGCATAGCGCAGAGGGGCACCGGTGCGTTCCGTCCGGAGCCTCACTTCTTGCACCCGAAGGTGGCCTCCGAGTGGGTTTTAGTGGATCAAATCCCGTCTTCCCCCCAGAGGACAGGATGTCTTCAGATTTCCCCTATTTCCGGACACAAAAAAAGACTGTGCAAAAAGGATGCTCTTAATCTATCTCTGTTTTCCGCTCATACCCCAGGGTTATAAATTATAAGATCTTTCACCGCCTTTCATAGTCAAGAAAAAAATACCACATATATACGAGAAACATTTAATAGTCTACATAAATTACTAGAATAACACTCAATACCCGTCATCATTTAGCGTTTCAATTAAACGCTTCTAGATAAAAGTTAAAGGAAACAAAGATACATCGTAATGACTTTGGGATCAGATATTATTTCGAGACACATTAAATTAGCACAGTGATTTGCGAATGTGATAAAAATATAACAATCTCAATAAAAATTAAACGTCTTTTTAAAATATACATCGTTTCATTCTGATTTGCAATCTTTTATACTTTCCTTTTAAAACAATGAACATATTAGTACTAATGAAAACATCATCTAAATGTATTACATTTTGTATCAATTTTTTGTTATGAAGGGTCTTATCTACGAACAACGCAGCAGTTTGTACGTGGCTAAGCTACAAGTATATTTCGATAATTTTACACACTATATTTACATCTGCAAATATACAAATGCTTTCAAAACTTTGGCTTTAACACACAATCTTAGACTAATTTTTACAGATTGATTTAAACATATAAATAGTAATAGTATTTAAATATTACTTGTTCGTTTTATTTGAAGTAGATTCTGATATTTACTGAATAGTACTCGACAATTCTGTCTGTCTGTCAGTCTCCATGCAGCAGCATATATCGCAGTTAGTGTGTGTTGTACCGTGCAGTCCATTTCAAGGATGTAATTAGCCACGGTTTAAACAATCGGCTGTAGTTTCCTTAGTATTTACTGACATTTGATTTTTACTTCAGTCGTGTACGTACCTCCGTAGATTTTTGTATTTTTAAATATATACTTATTACAATAAGTATATTTAAAAATGTTATTAATTTTTTAACGATTGTCATTAACAAAGTGTAAAAATACGAAATCATCAATGCATGCTTATACTCAAACTAAGTATGTCTGTAAATACAATATTTTTTTAAATTATCGATAAAAACTATGGTAGTTAAGCTACATGTAATTTTAGTCTCATTGTTCCAAATATATTCTTGACAATGAGGTTTGGTTAATCATAGTGTCAGATAATAATGTAAATGGTCACTCAATCTTAAATTAAACTTCAGACTAGAACTTCAATCAACAAACCTGTGATAAATTTGGGTCTTTTTGCGCCTAACAATCAAGATACCGAACATTAATTACCCTACTATCTTCTTTGCAATATAACTATCGCGCTCTTGGACTTTTGTGATGGTCATTAAAGCTACGGGAAGGAGACTAATAATTTAAAAGTATATCAAATAAATTATATTTGGCGGCTATAGAATCCATAAATAACATTTAGCAGACAGACTAGGCTATTAACATCACAACATGAATGTAATTTAAATAATATCAAGTCTCACATCTGAAACAATAAAGTAATCATATAATAATTGTCAGCAATAAAAATATTTTTAAAAAGGAGCCATCGTCGTCACATTAAAAACTTACAACTTACTTAATGGTATGGGAGCCGGAAGGGGGATTTCTGTACATCCTCCAGCATGTCATATGTTAATAGGGTAGCCCATTCAATTTGTAAAAAAAAACAATCAGTACAAAATGGAGCGCGTCAGATTAATGATTGTTTGCATGCTGAAGCGGACAAACAACGCACATCTGACGATTTCTGCGCGACGTAAAGAAGCTTGGCCAATATTTTTTCTATTTTAAAGGAGATAGTTCAAGAATAACGATTTCAACAAGCCGCAGGAACAAAAATCGTTAATAAAGATTAGTGTGTGCAATGAAATACTTATATCCCATTCTGTGCCTCTTTATTCCATTACATTTTCTCTGTTCTCTTTTGTTACTCTCTGGTACCTGTCCCTGTCTACTTTTCGTCGCCATGACCAAGCCAGTACATCTGATAAGATCCGTGCATGGCATATTTGTGAATTAAATATCTACTGTATAAAGAATGATATATAAAGCGAGCATACCTTGTATATGCATATATGAGGCGATGCCACATCCAGGCAAAGTACACCTTACGACAGACTATTTATATTTTGAAAAGAAATCTGTATGTGCATATAGTGTATAAACTTTACTAAGAAATAATAAATAGAACTACATTTTTTTAACCGCACTTGAAGGAAAAGTTCTCTTTTCTAAATCCTGCAGATAACAAATTTTATTCAAAGAAAACAGTCATCTGTTTTCAAAAAGAAGCAAAACTGTAATTAAACATTTTGAAAATACGCTACAGAAACAGACCCGAAAATCAAACTGGAATCCAAAAAAATATTCTGTTCTTTTATGAATAGAATACCAATGGATAGTGTCAATACAATATATATATATATATATATATTGTATATATAGAAATATATATTGTATATATAGAAAAGCAAGAAAAAAGTCCTTTGATAAATTCTTTTAAAATCTTCAAATTAACCCTCCCGCAATAGAATCGTCAAATTATTGGTCAGCATGTGTAGGACATATCTAGCCGAAGCTAGATGCACTGTGCAATAAGATATTCATAGCACACGCACGTCTTTCGGAGACGCACGGCGCTCCTAGTAATTAGGGTATTTACACGTACGCAGACGATTTTAGAATTGATGTATGTATTATTTTGCAATATGTTTTGTTAGGTTAGTAGCTTATTATTCCCGTGGAGGGTTGGCGTTAGGCAGGCGGCCGGCGGTAAAAACTATAGAAAGAACCTATATAGTATGGACTATGGGCACAGTTTAAACAATCATATGTTAAGCTTTGCTGCAGTCATCGATGTCCCCACATAAGCGGGCAAAGGGCAGGGTGATGTTGGTGTATTTAAGTAGGTAATATTTCAGTTAAGTAAAATTGCAGGGCGTGTGAAACCGCGGGGCACAGCTAGTTCAGCATCAGTTGTAAGTCTTCCTCCGATGACGCAAACACGACCTGGTCATCGCCGTACAAGAGAAATTTTACAACTAGCTCCCCATTCTTAATCCACAATCTTCGTCTTTCAAAACTTTCAAACAATCATCCATAGATTCAATAGCCTAGAGGATGCTATACAGCCGTGTTTTACACCTTCATTAATGCTAAACCAGTCTGATGAGCAGTAAAATCTTTATAAACAGACTTTAATGCTTGTATAAGATCACTATTCAATCCAAATTCAACTAAAGTTGATCACAGATCATCTCTTAACATCATCATAAGCCTATTCTAAATCTACGAAGGCGCATAATTTTTTTAATTAAAGATCTGATCCATGGAACCCATTCTTTTTCTTAAACCTGTTTGCACATCCTACATTCTTTCTTCTGTTTCTTTCGTGGCTCTTTCAATAACGTTTTTCCACAATTTTTAAAATCATGCTATGAATCTTTTCCTTTATATAGAGGGACGCTGACAGCTTCGAGCCAATCTTCTGATACTAGGCCATCTCCAACATATATTGAAAAAGACCCACAGCAGACTTGCAACTACTGGGTTTGTGTGCACTTTAAATATCTGACATGCTCGACTTTGTACCATGATCCTTTCCTGACTGCTAAAAGAAAAATTTAATAATACCTTTTTTTTAATATCGGAACTTTAAAATCCAATCGCAATCCCAATCGCTGGAGGATGCACAAATTTAACATTACCGGCTCCCTTGCTATAACGGAAAATATTTATATTCAAATGTTTGAATTGAAATAAACTATGTTATGTAAATTTAATGACATAGTAAATCATTGTGTGGCCCTATTATAATCAGTTTAACGGTAGTCACATAACATGTCCCCTGAACAGCCTAGACTTCTGTTGAACTGATGATAAAAATCTCTGCTAGGCTGGCGGCCTCTCCAAACAAAAGACTAGCTGACAGCCGATGTGCTGAGCTAAAGTGCATTGGTGACAGTGGGTTGTACAAATACAAAGAAGACCACTGCTCACACACTCTTAGAATTTGAGATATTTGTAGAATTTGCATTGGTCTGCACTCCTAGTGTTGTTATTCTACAAAAATTATAGAATTCTATTATTATGTTCAGGTAGAGCCCAAAAATGGCAATCACGCATAATTATTTAATTTAATAATTTATTATTTACGTATATAATAAAATTTTATATGAAACTAACAATTTACGTTACCAATTTAGTACTTGCGATGACTCATTCTGGTTAATAGTTACTATAGAAATTTGAATAGTATTGTGTCTTGCTTTAGATGCAATTAGTATTAATAAATAAAAAAACATAATTAAATTACAAGATCTAAGCCAATTTTTACCTTCTACTTGTCTTTTCTGGGGGTCTCCTGACCCAACTCTTTAGCGGGCTGAAAATTAAATTTCATTATGTTTATAAATAAGCTTTCAAGTTTCTGTAATAACTCCATCAGACATCAGTTTTCATATGTTGCATCTAATAATGTTTAGTCACAAATGTTATACACTGCGATCACACAGAATATCAATAAATTCGAAATATTGACTAATAATTATTTTGTTCTGTTCAAAAGGCTGTAAAAAATTGACGTAAAACTGTAGTAGATTTTTATAATCCTTACTGAATACAAAGCAAGCCCTTTTAAAAAATCCTATCTGATTATAAGTCAACTCAGTTTATTATTAGTGTGAGTGAGGTGAGGTTCTGCTAAAACACTTGCATTTTACTAAATACCAAAAACAATTTTAAAACATACCTCAATATATCGATGGTACAAAACCACTCCATATACACAGCCTATTGACACTAAAATTTGAATGACTAGCCATATAATAACATTGCACACTTGAGCTTGTCCAAATAGTTCTTTGCCATTTTTTATGCATAGCATGGACTCGGTTACCATGATAGCCCCGTACACCCAGCACTGTGTACCAACTCTTTTACATCTCGAATCTGTCACATATGTATAATACTGCCTGAAAAAAAAATAACAATAAACTGACTCAGAGAGTCATACATCAAAAGGGTCATTGTTAATTATGATCACCAAGTGTGCTTTTAGTCAATGAGTTGTCAATTGTCAAGTTAAAATGTGTGCGTCACCATAAAAATTGTAATTGTCGAATAAACAGTTTATAGTCTCATTAGCAATATTGTATAACTAACTGCAAACTGTCGTAAAATTGTGAACTGAACAAGTGACAGTATATAATATAATGACGTTCTAATTTATTTCTATTTTAAGTAAGGTTCGACATGATATTTATATTATATTAAAAAAATAAAAGGATGTTTATTATAGAAGAAAAAGAGGTGTGTTATGAACACCCAAATCCTTTTTGCCATTCTCATCATTCTCAGACATCTTTTTTGTGAATTTATTAAGTAATTTTTATTTAAAACAGGGGTATTTAAACACAAAAATTACATACTTTTAAAATTGACAGCAAGTTGTACTCTACTTTTATCAGAGAAATAGATTTAAATTTTTTTTAATTAGACTAAATAAATCGAAAGTGAAATTCAAACTTCTAAAGATAACAACTGAGGTGTGTGAATTTATTATGTTTATGTTCAAAATTTTATCAAATGTTTATTAAGTTTTCTGAATAAATAACGAATAATAAAGATTTTTTTATCTTACCTGACTGATGGGGCTACTATCACTCCAATAAGACACAACCGTGCTATCACTAAAGGATGTGATGGAGGCATTTCAAATATATGTTTTAGGAAGAATGTATTGAGTTCAGATATTTGCCAAAACACAACCAACTGGCTTAAAGCAAAGAATCGCATGTAAGTGCAGTTTGGATCTAGCCATCTCACTGGAGTCCATTGTACAGGTGTAAATTGAAGAATGGCTCTTTTAATCTTGCCTGTTGTTGATGAAATGTCCCTGAAACATATTTAATGCTCTACTGGTAGCCTTTATTTATAATTAATACTAATGATGTTCAATCCCAGTTGCAGATTGGCACTGCAGTCTGAATTAACAATTGGTAAAATGGTGATCACAAAACAAACCATATCTTAGAGGGCTTTTAATGCATGCCTCTCACATTTCCCTAGGAAGTAGATAAATTTATTATGCCTGGGCCACAGCAGGGGTTCATTTAATAAAGCTATGCTGCTAATGGAAATCATACTAGCTTTCATCTGAAGTCTCTTTAGGAAATCAATGTAACCTGAATCACTCAACATTATTGTTTCAAGATCTAACTCCAACAGTGTTATATACACTGTTTCAAAGAATTTTAAAAACAAATAAAACATGATCATGCACTTTAGAATGTCTTGTTCACTCTAGAATTGCTCACTTTGACTCTTTCTCTTTATGATTCTTTACTCTCACAGTTTTTTGACTACAGTAACTTAAAATGAAAAACACATCCCCTTCAACAAAAAAGAAAAAAAATATATGACACTGACTTGATATAATTAAAACTATGCATAAATAGTGTTAATAAATTACCTTATACTGACCCATTTATATTCTCTCATTTCTAAAACTTTGCATATTTTTAATCCACACCAAATACCAAAGCCATTACATATTAAAACATCTAATATAATTGAGTCCCACCAACACTCTAAGAAGTTAGGTAGTAAGTGTGCAAATGCTATTTCAGTTATTTCCCACATTATTGAAATAGCCCACAGTAGGCCTGTATGTCTGAAGAGAATAGCTTTAAACATCCATCCTAAAAAGTGTCCCCAAGCAAAGACATCCACATGAGACCAAACTTTGGCTATGGAAATATCTGAGCAGTTCACAGCATACTCCTGTAAATCATTTAAAATATTTTTTTTGTATATTACTTGATGGCAAACGAGCAAGCGGTTCACCCAATGTCAAGTGATCACTACCCATAGACATATGCAACTAACTAATGAGTTGCAGATGCATTGCCCACCTTTAATGGACAGAGGAAGGGACAAACAGAAAATGGTTATTACAAATTCCTATACATCCCCTCCACCATCAATTTTTCTTTCCCTTCACATCCTTTCCTTATAAGAAAAGGGTGGGAAAGGGGAGAACTAGAACTAGGCCTCCGGCACCTCACTCATCAGACAAAATGAATACTCTACTTCACACCTGTCTTCTGTGAGGTTGTGGTATTTCACCGGTTGAGCTGGCCCATTCGGGCAACAGATGTTGTTGTTGCGGGCTCTACCACTTTTAAATATCAGAAATTCTCAAGTATTGTTATTTCGAGATTTCCGTTTAAAATAAACTGTAAAAATATTTAAACTAACTAACCCTGGGTTTACATGGCGGAAAACATTCACATAAAATAAATTGGCACCTCAGTTTTATTTGAGAGGAGAGGAACCTTGTATCTCAACAAATTTATACACCAATGGAAACCCATGGTTAGACATACCTTATCCATATCAATATGAAAGTTCCGTAGATTTGGATCAATCCAATACATTATCTCATTTACAGTGGAATGACTTTGAAACAGTAAAAATAATAATGCGAGAAGATAAAGTACTGAAGCTCCAAATACAATTCTCCAAACTGCTGGATGTGGTCTCGTAAAAGGTCCATTGGGAAATGTAAGAACAGATATAATAAGGAAAAAAAAAACAACGCAGCAGATACCAGACCAGATGTTGCCTTGTATTGTTGATTCATCCCTGAAACAAAAAATATTTATGTGCTTCCAAAACGGAGACAATGTATGAATGTTGATGTTGCATTATTACTACATGCTTACCTTACAAAAGCGGTATAAATAACAGTAGCAATTGACACCGCCAAAAGAGTTATTGTATGTGGTTTATAAAAAAAATTCAGAGATATGTCATCAACTGGCCTTTCGTTAATATAACTAAATGCGTCCACGTATTCGTTTGATGCTAAATTATTAGTACTTTCCATTGTCTTTTCGCTGACCTTTCTCATTATCCACAATTATTTCATTCATACAAAAGCACGAGCAAACGTGATATAATTCTAATCTTCGTGAGTTTAACGTTTTTTCTTCACAAAGAATTGAATTGAATTGTGATTATGTATGTAGCATCATTTTACATAACCAATGCCGGTCAACATCCTCATGAAATTTTAAACTCAATTTAAATGTTTAAAACAAGAGTTTAACTTAATGTTGTGTAGTAAGATCGGCAATCGGCAAGAAAAAGCAATGAGAATGTAATAAATAATAACTACATATGTTCAAAGAGAATTTAATAAATAACCACGTTTATAAGAGGCTTGGCTTCGAACAAAAGTTTTGTCACTTTAGCATAAAATCTCAGCCAATATGCAATATTTAACGTCGTATTTTAGGAAAAACGATGCTACCAACCTAACTGGGTAAATAGTGAATATGCTTGATTATATCCATATCGATATTCAAACTCAATGCGTTCTTCGTATAATATATATTTGAAATGCCTCCATCACATCCTTTAGTAATAGTAGTAGTAGATTTTTTCTGAATAAACATTTTATACTATTTTTGTGAAAATTTTAAATATAAATATAATAAATTCACACACCTCAGTTTTTATTTTAACAGAAGTTTGAATTTTACTTTTGATTTTGATGTGACTATGATAATAAAATTCAAAAAATATTCTATTTCTCTAATAAAAGAAAAGTACAACTTGCGGTCCATTTTAAAAGTTTGTAATTTTAATGTTTAAATACCCCTCTATTAATAAATCATTACTTAATAAGTAAAAAATGATTTGGGTGTCCATAACACATTTTCCTTTTTTCTATATTAAACATCCTTTTATTTATTTTTTATATAAAATAGACATAATGTCAAACCTACTACGTTAGTAGTACAAGAGGCTTGGATTCGAACAAGAGTTATGCACTTGCTAACGGGCTAAATAGCTAAGTACGCTTGGTTATCGATATCGATAAAATGTTGTTATCGAAGCTCATATAATATATCCATATTTGAAACAACTAAACATTCGAGCTCAGTGTTATATGATTTATTTATTATTGATTATTTTATTTAACAACATTGAGTTAAAATGTTGCCAAATGTAAATAAAATGAAAAGAGTAATTTCCGCCAAAAATCTATTATATGGTATACAGTAACGTGCTGAGCTCTGCTACTTTACCCGCCACTCAATTTAATTCACAAACAAAACACATTCAAAGTATGCGATTCGGTGGATATATGAGTGATTTTATTAAAATCATTCTTCTTAAAATTCTATTCACATACATATTTAAATTCGCGCAAATTCTTGATCGGAACATACGCTAAATCATCTGTACTTGCAAATCTAACCCATTTCGTGCATCTGCGAATCGTTTCAGCCTATATCTGTCCACTGCTGAACGTAAGCCTCCCCCATCGATCGCCACAAAGGTCGACCTCGCTACAATTTGTCGATTTTTTTTGAGACTGACTCACCACCGTTTGCCTTGAGGAGGCATTTACAGCTACACCGGGCACGAGGCGGCAGGGCGCAGAGGGCGCCTAGCCTAAGCCTCTTTAAGAGTAACTAAGCTCGAGGGCTCCCTCCGTAGAGGGAACCTCCACTCGGGCTGTTACTCTATTATTATTACCGGATTGGGAGGCCACCGAGCTCTTAGGTCGCTTCGGTGGACGCTCCATGGAGTGACTCGGCTAAAGGGCCCCCGGAAATGGGTCCTCGGCTTGGGCTGCCACTCATTACGCGCTTAGCATTCCGATTCGCGGGTGCCCGAGAAGGCCGAGCCTCGGATTGATCGGTAGCTTTTATCGGATTACATGAATTACTAGAGCTAACATTACTACCACTTCGGAGAGCGTTTGCGCTGGGAAAAGAAGTGGCGGAAGAAACTTCAGCAACGCTTCTATCATTAATAGGGGAGAAGGCTGTTTGTTGTGGAAGCTTTTGCGCCTGACATGTCTAACCCTGCTCATCCGCGAGGAGTTTTGAGTTTTTCCTTTACACTCGGTAAGGGAAACGTTACCGAATCACAAAAGAATCATTTTGTTAGGAGATTTTAATAGGAGTGTTGGTGTGAAAAGGATTGGATATGAAAGTGTGTTGGGAGCATTTGATGATGAATGTATTTATGAGAAATCTTGTTGTGGCAAATACTCTTTTTTGCCACAAAAAGATCTATACGTATGCATGGGAAAGAAAGAAGAAAGAAAGTAAAAGGATGAGAAAAGACTATATGACAATTTCCGAGCAAACACAAAATGTTTTGGGAGTATGTAATGTATATGCCAGAGGAAAGTCTGAACAATGAAGAATAAATGTTGTACGTGATGAAAATGGGTTTATTTTGAATGATTAAACTGCAATTTTGGGAAGGTTGAAGAAATACTTCGAAAGTGTGTTTGAGTGTGAAAAAGTGTCGGAGAGATTCATTTATATGATAACTTTGAGGGAATACTGGTTGAGTGATGTATTAACTCCTTTTCGTTTATTATGAGTACCAACGAAGACATTCCAAAAACAAAACTGCTTATCATTTTGCACAGGTTAGGATCACCAAATTTCTCTAAACTTATTTTAGAACACGTTTGATTTTTCAATACTGTCAAAAAATTTTAAGTATTCATATTTTCGAAATTTCATTTTTGCATTTTCAATTACGTAAATGCATATTATCGAATGGTCCTTTCCCGGGTAACGTCTAATTTGTCACAGTAAATTAACACTCAAATAAACGTTATTAAAAAAGGAAAGACGGCGCGCGTATTTCATTTATAAACAGCTGTTTCCCGCGACTTCGTCCACGTAGAATTAAATATTATTCACTTCGCAGGATAAAAGTATATAATTGTTTTTTTTTTACAATAAAACGTAAGACATCAGTCTCAAAATTATATTTTGACATTTACAACAAACAATTAAATTTTGTTAATAGAATACCACCAACTCTACCTAAAATCGTCTAACGCAGTTAAAGATGTTTTCAGTTCAATAAGCATGTTGCTGACGCTGTCGCTAACGCATGTTGCGCATGTCGATCTCGCGAACCTGTAATATTTACCCCTACCTACTGTCGTTTAACGTGGCTAAAGAGGTTTTTACGTTTCAAATAGTAAAATGTTTGTTATTTTACTACTTAAGGCAACCTTTGTGACTTTGTAGGTAGCTCGGGCGGCGCTTTCGATACGGCGCCGCGTAGGTTTTTTAAAATTTCGAGGGGTTTTCACTTTTCACGGGGTTTTCTTTTCACCTAATTATTTTGCTTAGATTAAATTAGCCTATTTGAATCTCGACAATATTAGCTATCTTCCAGTAAAAGTCCCATCCAAATCGGTTCAGTCGTTTTGGAAATTACCCGGAATAAACAGACAAACAGACAAAAATTTTAAAAATTGTATTTTCGTTATAAGTACAGTATATACATCATGTGTATTGCGTATGGCAGTGTTATTTTGATATGACATACAGACATTTCTATTTTATTTATCAGTATAGATTACATAATTCAACTTCTTTCAAACAGTTATTGTTAATTTATATACACGCCATGATTTCGATGCGCGCGGGTCAACTGCTGGCGCGCGAAAATTTATGATTTAGTTGTGGTAATATTAGAGGAAAGATTGGTAAGTTTTCTAAAACTTATAAAACAGTTTGATAACAATTTTATAATTATTACTGCTTAAGTATCCAGATTCTAACACAGGGTGTAGTTTTTCTTTTTAATTAGTTTTATGGGAATTAAATCGCTACTAATTCTCAAATCCGCATTCCCACTTTCTCACCAATTTCATTACATATCATAGGATTTTAAAAAAGGATATATTTAAGTGTATTGCATCTTATTTTCTCATTTTTGAACTGAACGCATCGTTTTATATGGGGTGCATATAAAACGATACGTTAAGTTAAAGAAAAAGCGTCAATAAATTACGTAGAAAAGTTATCATATTACTTACAGGTCTTCATGTTTGGGAAATCTCACCATAAAAAAGCGTTTTTTCTGTCACATGGGTTTTTCTGTTAAATTTCACATTTATCATAAGAATTTTATGCTTGTAGATTTGAATATTATACGATGGCGGATAGCAAAGAAAAAAAAATATTATGACAGTCCCTTATGACTTTATTCAAGTTAAAAAAGAAAAATACGATTTGCGTCTATTTTTAACCGACTTCAAAAAGGAGGATGTTATACACAATTCGACGCGCATTTTTTTATATATGTTACCTCATAACTCCGCTCCTGGTGAACCGACTTTGATAATTATTTTTTGTCCGAGAGCTAGTGCTTCCCGATTGGTTCCATTTTTTTTAGTCAAGATCCGACCGGTGGTTTTAGAGTTATTCTTAATAATGCGTAATATGAAAAAGTTTAAATTTACTTTCTTGGCATACGTAGGCTAAACTATAGAACTTACATTAAAATGATGTGTGAAATAATTGTTGCTCTTTAAATAAGCAAAATAAAAGTCCGTGATGACATATGTCTATCTTTTATGGTTGTCTCACAATAACCACTTTTTTCTTCGGAAATATTAATTAAAACGCATACGCAATTTACTACGCAATTATTAGCGTTCGGTATGAATCCTTATCAATTTAAATATGTTAATAATTAAGGGAATTTAATGTAGATTATAATTGCTCTTTAAACTATAACATTCTGACCAATAGTTTAGAAGATATCAAAAGTTTAAACTACAAAGTAAGTACGCGCAAGTGATTTCAAAAGCTTATTACTTTGTAGATGTACTTTGGTTGATTAAGCCAATACGGTGAGCACGTTACTCCTCCGACTCGCTAGATAAACGATCCTTTGCCAAGTCAAGACCGTGATTACGTTTTTTTTGTTAGCCCGCATTTTCGAAATCCTGATTTTGCGTTCTTCGCTAGTCTGTTTTGAAATGACCCTGGAAGTAGATATCCTAATTTTAGATAGGCGTTCCGTCCTGTCTTCGTTTGTGTGATTGAAACGACGCTGTCTTATATGAGCAGCACGTTTAGTAGGTCAACACATATCCTGACAAATAAAAAAAGTTAAGTTTTAGATTCACTAAAAATCGAGAAATAAACAAAATTTTTAACAAAAACAAAACCGACTTCAAAAAAGCTGCATTCATATAATGCACTAAAAAGTTTAAAATAATTTTACGCAAGTAAACGTAAAAATCAATTCTTAATCATATTTATTTTTGGAGTTGAAGTCAAGTCGAGTTGAGTCAACATTTTTATCAACATAAAAATTGATAATTTGAAATGCAATGTAAAAAACATCCACAATTTTTGGAGTTATCGCAACCAAAGGATCACATTAAAAGAAGATGAATCTATCTTGATTTATTCAACTGGAATAGACTGACATCAGGCAATTTTATATCAGATAAAATAGCTATAGCTAATAGGCTATAAGTTAACAATTACCTTTACATATAGAAAACATTCACTTTTTAATTTTCTAAGTTGTGGATGTATGTGCTTTTTATATATAACTTATTTATAACACTAATGATTTTCTTGTTAACTCAATAAAAAATGAGTATATGTAGGAAAAACTTGTTAATTTTTAAAACCCAATTTATCAAATGAAATCATTCGCTTATATTTATATATAATTAATCTAATATTGTTACATGCAAGGAATACATAAAGCTGTAAAGTATCAAAGGAATAAATAAAACACTATATTATTGTATTATTTCAAGTCATTCAAAGTTTAGGTGGAAATACATTTTCCAAAAGAGTATTAAGACTAATAGTTAAGAAAATCTTAAGATTTACCTATTATAAGATAAAATAGAATGTTACATGGAATGAAAACTAAATGCATGTACTATTTCTACATATATTTAATGCAATCAATCTTATGGAGAAAATGGCTGCATATTGTTAAAAAATTGTTTAAAAAACAATTTACAATTCCCTACATTGTGTGTTCTCTAAACACTCTAATGTATTTTTATGTTTTCAATTAACAAATTATAAGGTACTTAAACAAAGATGCTAAAGGTGTAAATTAAACATCATCAATTGTCGGTAGCCAAAATGCCATGTTGGTACATGCAGATGCTAACATCATAAACTTAGGATTAAATTGAACACATTGTATGGGTGCTGGATGATCCCCATTTAGTACACAGACTTTGTACCCAGTATCAGCATTCCATACATGCACTCTACCATCAGTAGATCCACTAAAGATATATTGAGAGTCCGGACTAAATGATGCTTCAATTGGTATGCCTTTGTTATTCAAATGTCCAGTGAATGTTTGGAGAGGAGTTCCATGATATGCATCAACTAAACGTATAATTGATCCATTTGTACTGATCAACATAGTCTTTCCATCTCGCGAAAATTTCAATCCTGTCCAGTCACACTCCTTTTCTTGATTCAGTTTAAATGTAACAAAAGGACCTTTATCAAATGATCTTAAATCATACAACTTTATGCTTTCAGAGTTCACTCCAGCTGCGAATATTAGTCCTTCAGGGTCATATGCAGCAACAGGCCGTCCTGATAAGTGCATTAGTCCTTGACAATTAGGCGATCGCAGATCCCAAAGACGCAAGGTCTTGTCTAAAGATCCAGATAAAAATGTATCTTCTACTGGAGACAGACAAAGTGTAACAACCTTTTTCGTATGCCCTGGAAAATATCTGATGTATTTATTGTCATGTAGAGACAAATATCTTATAGTGTCGTCAACTTTAGTCGAACTGTGAATAGCTGTATTTTTGGCATGTGTGAAATGTATTAAATCGACACCATATTTTTTACTATTTACAGTTATCATTTGTGTGCCCTTTTCACAATCATATATAACAATTTGATCATCTTCGCTACAAGATATTAAAGTTTCGCCATTGGGTGAAAAGTCTATACTGTTTATTTTGTCTGTGTTTTCCCGAAACACTTTTGCTACCTTAAAACTTCTAACAACTTGATCGACCAGTTTCATCATTTAGCCCGTAAATACCAGTTTTCAATTTTAGAAGTAAGTAGTAATTATTTACTAAATCATGTGCTACAGAATTTTCTCCTTATAATTTAAAAGGTACGCGAATTCAACATGACATATTAAACCAACCAATACAATACACTCCGATACCTAATTATTGTACTCGATATCGCGCGCCCATGTTAACTCTTTTTGTCATAGAGTGTAAACCTTGCTCAGGCGTAAATCAAACAGTAGTAATGTATTAATTAAAAAAATGCAAAATAAAAAACCAATGTTTGTTTTACCTTTAAATTATTGGCAATAAATAAATTACACGTTATCATATCCCTGCCCTTTTCCCGCTTTATGTGGGGTCGGCATAATTGGTTTCTGACTTTCATGTCAATCTATCATCCGTCATTTCAGTCGACACTCCCTTCTTCATATCCCTCTATATTAATTTCTACAACTCTCTTTCCACATGCCATTATTCCCTCCTCATAACATGCCCGTACCATGCTAAACCTTTCTGGACCTCAAGCACATTTTCCCCAACAAGAACAATGTTGTCGGCAAACAGCGTACACCAAGGTGCCTCCTCCTGTATGTATATCCGATGTTAATGCATCAATTACCCAGAGGAACAGATAAGGGCTTAATACCGATCCCTGGTGCAAACCCATAGCCACACTGAACTTATCGGTTACTCCGGCTTCAGACTTGACGTGAGTATTCGCATTTTTATACAAACCACGTACGAGTCGTACGTACTTTCCAGGCGTCGCTCACCACAGAAGTGGTGGGCTATGAAAGAGAAACGAGAAACGAGGGGCACCCTGTCATATGCGTTCTCGAAGTCAATGAATACCATATACAAGGGGTTGGCGTAATCAGAATATGGTGTCCGTTGTTCCCCGACCAGGCATAAACCCAAACTGGTTCTGCGATATCTCACTCTCTTCTCTTATTCTATTCCTCGATAGTTGTTGCAGTTTTGTACATCACCTTTATTCTTAAAAACGGGCACCAGTGTACCATTATGTAGGGATCACTTTCTCCTGGAACAACTAATCGAAAAATAAAAAGCCCCAACAATCCATCCTCTTTCAAGATCTGGCATACTTCAGCAGTTATGTCATCTGGTCCCACTGCTCTTCCTTTCTTCATTCCTTGCACAGCCATACTGATCTCCTTCACCATAGTCACATTAACTAATGTCATTGGTAGAACACCGTTCCAATCATTTTCTTCGTTCATCAATTTTTGAAAATATATCTCTTCCGACAGTCTTTTATTCCCTCTTCATTCGTTAGGATCTCCACTTGCTCATCTTTTACACACTTCGTGTGTACGATATCCCTTTTGCCATTCTATCTCTATCATGTCTATCATTCCTTTCCCTTTCGTTTCTTCTAACACATCTCTAGCGGTATATCGTATAGAGGTGGCCACCTCATTCGAACATTCATCTATTGATTTACCCGCTATATCCTCATGCATTTTAATCATTTTATCTACCACTTTTTCTCTAAATTTTTTCGCACATTCATCCGTCTCTAACACGTGCCATTTAGTTTTGGGTAGAGGCTTTGTCTTTCTTTATAGCAGCTCGAAACTCAATCTTTAAGTCAATAAAAGAAAGGTCAATTAAGAAAAAAGGCAATTAGCTACGGCGAGGTCAAATTTTCAGGATCCCACCCAACTATAATTTTTTCTGCGATGTGGACAATTTTGAAGGGGTAAAAACTTTGTTTCCAGGAATTATTACAAAATGCCGTTATATAGTTTGTTGTTTGTTCAGTCCAGGTCCCACGAGCTCTACCGCATGGGCTAGGGATAAATGACCTTTCCTTGATATAGCAGAAATGAATTAATAATGAGTGTAAATACTTTGATTGTTTAAATATGTATTATGCTAGAAATAAAAATTGCTTAAAATTTTTTTATTGCAAAATGGCAATTTCAGTTTCATTTATTGTTATTTAAACACTAATTATCTTTAATAGGAATTGTTCATTTTGATTTTGGTTATTAAATTTATTTAAAAATTAGTTCAACGGATGAAGTACATAATTTTCGTTTTAATAATATATGTTATTAAACGATTACGCAACTAATTTTAAAAATATATCATTCGTAATTTTTAATTTTCTTACTCAATATCATATCTGTTCTTAAATTGAAATGTTATATATTATATGCATTGTATAATCATAAATAATTAATATTATTTCTTTTGAATTGAAATAAAAACATATATTCAACAATACCTATTGGCTGCATGATAAGCGAAAATTCTGTTCTTTGCTTTAAAAAAAAAAACAATATTTTAGGGCAACAAAATGGACGGAGTGTAGTGGCTGTGCTGATGAATGAAATTGTGAGAGGTTTTACAGTTTTAGCGTTGAATCTCAATACGTTATTATATTGATAATAACTATTATTTTTCCTTTATCAGACTCTCTAAACTTTGAACGTTTGTTGTTGAAAAGTTCGCAGTTTATCTTTTGAGAATATGGTATCCATTTTGTGATCAACCGTGTTGTGTGGCGCTTGTAGTGAGTATATACTTATTATGAAATAAAGATAATTACTATATTATAGAAATAACTGATTATATTACTATTTTTATGTAATGTATAATTTTATCCTTTACTGAAATTGACTGGACCCAATTTTATGTTAACGTGTCGAGCTAACATTGTTGTAATTATTTATTTGATGACTTTTAAAATGCCTATGCCCACAAGCTTTAAGATTTTTCGAAATAGTATTTATAATATTAGATGAACCAATAGGTGATATAAATTTAAAAACAGTAAAACAGTACAGTTTTGATTAGCATGATTTTACACACAGTTTTGCTTAGTATCATAATTGATTTTTATAGTATTTTAAATATTCCATTCTTGTAACATCACAAGTAAAATATTGGAAACGTATTTTTTTGCAAGAAAATGTGATAAAATAATTAAAATTTCGGATCGGATGTTTGAAGATCAAGATTTGTAGCATTGCAGTTTAACTGAAAGGGAAAAGTTGTATCGCTATATGTTACAATTTTTCATCATAAGCGTATAGCTTTTCCCCTTAGTTTTACTTGCTGTAACAACTTCGAAGATTTAAGAAGAAGCTACATCAAATTGAAAAACTGATATTTCTTAATGGATTAACTTGGTGGGCATGACAATTGTTTATAAATGTATTGTCTTGGATGTAACTGTGAAATATATAATCTAAAAAATTGATACGAACAGTATAATGTGATTTTTACATTACATTCAATCAAGAAGTGAGCATGAAGGTGTTATTGTATTGTAACCATGGATTTACTCTGGCTTTTACATTCACTAAAAACTTTTTTCATCTCTGATTTTTAGAGAAACCTTGTATTGCAACACAATTTTATGCCAGTGGAAACCCACAGTAAGACATAGCACCACTTCATAACTACAAGTGTACTTTGTAGATTATTTTAAATAGAATAAATATTTTGAAATTTATTTTTTATTTATATACCTGTGTAATTTTTGATAGTAAGTTTTAGTATTTTATAATGTCAGAAGCTCATAAGTTATGAATAATATCTAAATAATAAATATTTTATTGTGAAGATTGTAATCATAGTGATTAGTAATGTAAGTAATGGTAAATTTAGTTAAAACAATCTTTAAGCTATGTAATTACAGCTTTCTTAGATAAATGTGAGCAAAATTGTATTATTGTGGGTAAGTCCTAGATACACACAAAATGTATTAATTACTTATGAACCCGATATATGTATGATGATTTTTATATTAAGGTATACATTTTATTTTATCATTGTAATTAGTTCGTCCTTTCATGCTATAAATTCAAATCTCAGTTTAATGTGCTATTTGTGTTGGTTAAAATTTACTGCACTATTATTTACCACAAAAATATTTCAATTATATACAAACACAGCAGCTACAAACTATAATTTGTTCATAGTTGTATGTGGACTCTTCTAATGAATATATATAATGTCAAAATTGATTAGCTACATTTTATATGGTTAATAAATCATTCTAAAGTAATACCACTATTATTTTAGAGTGACTTATAAGGCATATAAAATGTTCTAATGTGCCAAAAAAAATCCCTACAGAAGCCAACTGCTACTCTTGTACATCCTTTACCATTGAGGTCAAGGGACCATTGCTGCCCTCTTATTTTAATCTGACAAACTTGAGTATGTCCAATAATCGATTTTGATTTACAAATTTGAAGGTCTACCCTAACATTATTAAAAGTTTTGTGAGAACTTGTTAACAAACTTTTTATAATAACCTCCGTCCTCCTTTTTGAAGTCGGCTAAGAATGGCTTTATTCACATTCGTGTTTTTACGGTATTTTTTTACTACAATATTCGGACCAGTTGGAGGTCTTTCTTCAGGGTGAGTGGGGTTGCGCCCAGTCTCACACGCACACAATAAGTCGGTCTACCCTAGGCGCGATGCACCACATAGAGTACATATATATTTTTTGGGGTAGGGCACTTAACCAGGCCTAAGGTACCCCCAATATGTAAATCTTGAGTATTTATTGAATTCCCCTATCATAAGAAAGGTTTGGATTAATCTACATAAACAATTTTCTAAAATGATACGTAAAGGTTATTTGATCTGCCTATTATAAATTAATAAAACAAAATAAAATAAAATATGCACTCACTCCCGTAACCCAGAGGGGGCGCGATGTCCATTTGGTCATTGGCCGGGTACTCGTTATATAGCCTTTCTTTAGTATGTCACTTATCTGGTATAAGTCTTCTTGGGCGTCCAACCAACCTGCCACTCACTTTTTCAACAAATAATTGTTACAGATAAAGATGGGTGTATCAACTGGTTATAAGATCATACATCATAAGTTCTTTATAATTCACTCTTGAAGAGTGATGGACTCATATAATTTATTTGGTGATGATGGAAGCGGTATGTTGGAAGAACTTACTGATCTTGGTGGAGCCGATAGCTTTTCTGGTAACACATCATCTGGGGTAGCCGGAGAAAATAAAGATCCTGCAGATACTAGGTACTTTTGCATTCTTCTATTTGTTGCTTTGATTAATCATTAAAACTTGTTATAAAATAATAATATCATTAGTTACAGACAGACTTACAGTCAAAGTAGTGTGGCACAGGAAGCATCAATACAAAAACTGGCTTCTTTTGGCAGTGGAAGTGCCCCTGGGCTACCTAGTAGTTCACAGCCAGTACCTAATTCAGGTGCTGGTCCACCTGCACCAGACTACCATGATTATGGAGGCTATCCACGGCCACGCCTTCCTCAACCGCCCCATGGCCCTCTTCATCCATCACATCATGTGCATCCCTCACATTCTTATTCAGGCTATCATCCTGGACCTGATCCCATGTATACTATGTCAGAACAAGGTTTGTACAGCCTTTTTAACTATCTGTAGTAATTTTTGTAATTTTTCACCTTATATAGCAATTTTATATGACTTTTTAGGGATTGGAGAAATGGGAGTTTGGTCAGGAGCTCCAGGAGCTAACAGATATTCACCTATAACTCCGGGCTATAGACATTCATATGAACATCAACAAAAAATGCATCAATATCCCCCACAACAGGTAATGTAAATTATTTATTTTTAGAATTGTTTAAAGCATTTATTTGTTATTCAAAATTATAATACAATAATCACACTTTCATCATTTTACAAAAATGGTAATAAAAATCAATATTTCTTATATGATTATCAAAGCTATAGATTTGCATTCCAATCATCTCGTCAAATTGATTTTGATTTGAGGTTCCTCTACATCACTGCCATTAGCTATCAGCAATTTTTTTTTTAAATGTAATGAAATGTGCTATACTTTAGTGCATTCTCATAGCTATTGCTATTGCCATTGTTCAATTGAGAGACTGGAAAAATTAAAACTTTAGCTTAAAAGTTTATTTGTGATAATATGCATAGTGAACAGCTTTAATGTATTATCTAAAAGCCAAACGAAATCTTTGTTTCTGTTATAATCTTTCCAATCAACATCTAGACATAATATAAATAAAATTAAAAAGAACACTGTACATGGAAGAAATTTGAAAGAAAAAAAACTATAATTGGAGGCCTTTATAAATGCAATGAAACCCAAAACAATGATTATTAGAATTTTTGTCTATTTGTCTGTGCGCTTGTGCCCGCAAATCTTAGAACGACAACCGATTTCGGTGCGGTTGTCACTAATGCGCTGTGGTAAACTTCACTTAAAATTTAGTATTTGTTTTATCTCAATCGGTTTATAAATAAAAAAGTTATATCAATTTAAAGAACCGTGTGAAGAGAAACATTTGTTACACAACAAACAATAAAAATTCTATAAAATAGCTGTTCAGTTGAATGGGTTGAACTTTTAGTTAACTATATATGTTATGATCTTTAAAATAATGATGATTGAAAGTTTAGATAAGTTCAAAAAATGGCAGTTTCGAAGATTGTTCAAGCATCAGCTGGAATGCACAGTCATTGAGATATTCATAGCACACACATATTACGGAGACGCACGGCGTTCCTGCGTAACAGCTATATTTGATAACGCAGTATCTATACGTATATAGACATCATCATCTCCCTGTCCTTTTCCCACTCATGTGGGGTCGGCACAGTATGATTGTAGACTTGTAGACATACTGTTTATGTTTTGGCTACAGTTTGTACGGCCGGCCGCCTGCCTGACGCCACCCCTTCTCGTATATAGACGATTTTAGAAATTATGTATGTATTCTTATGTAATATGTTTTGTAAGTAGCTTATTATTCCCGAGCAGTGTTAGCGTTAGACAGGCGGCCGGCCGTAAAAACTGTAGCCAGTAACTAGAAGGTTCTAGTTACTGGTATACTATAGGTATATAGTATGGACTACGGTCACAGTTTAAACAATCATATGTTATTATTAAACTGTGGTATGGTCATACTGTGTCGACCACACATACGCGGCAAAAGAGCAGGGAGATGATGATGAGGTATGACGTTACGGTAGTATTGAATAGGTAATATTATTACGTCTATATCTTCGCTATCTTAGCTCCCCAGATGGCTTCCAGAGGCCTTCATCAACCTCCTTAAGAGAGCTGGGCTAACTGGAATAATCCCACATCCTGCCCATACACAAAATAAATAAAAGTCGTGGAGTTGCAGAACAATAGCTTTCGACTTATGACGTAAAGGGAATGCAATTCTTTTATTACATAGAAATAAGATTTTCGATGAAAAAACAACTTAGATGCAGTTAAAATATTTTTGTTGCTTAAAAATATTAAAACTTTTTGTAATTGCATACACTTTTCATAATTTTGTTAATTGTATTTTATATTTAAAGAGTTCCAGTCTCGGTCTACAAGCACAAAATGGAGCGTATATCCCAAGACAGCCACATTTTCCCCAACCCTCATCACAACAAATTTATGGACAACAGCAGGTATGGTATTTACAAATGGACTATGTTACCTTAGCTTACTTTACTACTACCTTACTTAATTTTTTCTTCATTCTGACCAAAATTTATTCTAGAGTCTAAACAAAACCAATACTATGCATAAAAAACGTAATAACATAAGAAAAAAAGTAATTTTAGTAATTTCACAAATGTTTAGAATTTTCTGATGTTTTCAGTAGTTATTTTATTATTAGATTAGAAACGACAAATAAATTTTACCATTATATTTTTAAAATATTCTCAAGTTTTAATCACAAGTTTTGAACATGACCAAAATTTAAGATATAAATAACTAAAAGGAAATGCTATCAAAAGTAAGTTGCATTGTGAATATAAC
Organism: Papilio elwesi; assembly: GCA_029849275.1. Taxonomy (NCBI): domain Eukaryota; kingdom Metazoa; phylum Arthropoda; class Insecta; order Lepidoptera; family Papilionidae; genus Papilio; species Papilio elwesi. Next base: position 6,437,250 of record CM056687.1, on the reverse strand, counting down.
GATTGACTCGGCTACAAAAACAAGAACCGAAATAGTGTACGGTATGTTCACAAAGATTGAATTTTTTATGTTTAGTATTACGATTGATTCGGCTACAAAAACAAGAACCGAAATAGTGTACGGTATGTTCACAAAGATTGAATTTTTTATGTTTAATATTACGATTGACTCGGCTACAAAAACAAGAACCGAAATAGTGTACGGTATGTTCACAAAGATTGAATTTTTTATGTTTAATATTACGATTGACTCGGCTACATAAACAAGAACCGAAATAGTGTACGGTATGTTCACAAAGATTGAATTTTTTATGTTTAATATTACGATTGACTCGGCTACAAAAACAAGAACCGAAATAGTGTACGGTATGTTCACAAAGATTGAATTTTTTATGTTTAATATTACGATTGACTCGGCTACAAAAACAAGAACCGAAATAGTGTACGGTATGTTCACAAAGATTGAATTTTTTATGTTTAATATTACGATTGACTCGGCTACATAAACAAGAACCGAAATAGTGTACGGTATGTTCACAAAGATTGAATTTTTTATGTTTAATATTACGATTGACTCGGCTACAAAAACAAGAACCGAAATAGTGTACGGTATGTTCACAAAGATTGAATTTTTTATGTTTAATATTACGATTGACTCGGCTACAAAAACAAGAACCGAAATAGTGTACGGTATGTTCACAAAGATTGAATTTTTTATGTTTAATATTACGATTGACTCGGCTACAAAAACAAGAACCGAAATAGTGTACGGTATGTTCACAAAGATTGAATTTTTTATGTTTAATATTACGATTGACTCGGCTACAAAAACAAGAACCGAAATAGTGTACGGTATGTTCACAAAGATTGAATTTTTTATGTTTAATATTACGATTGACTCGGCTACAAAAACAAGAACCGAAATAGTGTACGGTATGTTCACAAAGATTGAATTTTTTATGTTTAATATAATGTACTTCTTAAAATTAAGAACTAATTGGAACTTAGTTCTTTATTTTGATCAAATCAAATCAATTTTTTTTATTTAGAATCAGAATTTTTGTAGGTCTTAAGAAATTATAGAGCTCAATAGTTTTTATCCAGATCATGTTATACAGTGTTTATCTTTAGGGTACGTCCAGATCTGGCGAATGCGCCGCTAACGTACAGCTCACGAGCAGTTCGCGAACTGTTGCTGCAAATATTTGGTGCACCTCTTTAGCGCAACTCATGCGCGCTGCATATTCGCGGCGCATTCTTCAGATTTGGACGCACCCTTAGATATGCATTCTGGCGCATATTTACCTAAAGTACATACATTTTTATCGAAATATATATCATGTATGTACAATAGAAAAGTAATTTGGTAGTGTACTCTTTAAAATGTTTTTTTTTTTTCAGAATTATCCTAACTATACGCAAATGCATCCACCGACGGCAACTAGAATTGGTCAACATCCGCCATATCATCAACAAATGGATGTTAATGCTCATCAATATGGATTATCTCATGGGCAACAGAATCACCCTGCTATACCCCAACACCAGTCACATCAAAATATGGCAAGTCACACTGGTGGTGGCATTACATCTGGAATTCAGAGTCATCCTAATGCTCATTTACATCATTCAGGAGCACCTCCTATACATCATGTAACCCGACAACCTCCAGTTCCATCTTCAACAGTTGGGCCATCACATGTGGTACCATCGCAGATGCCTTATGCGGCACCTCATCATACAGTTTCCATGAATTATCAGCCACATCAGGTCCAACATCCTCTTGACATCAATGTCACCAATCAATACAATCCCATAAAACCACCCGGTATAGAAACTGGTAGTCCTCAGTATCGCCCACCCTTTCCGCAGTTGTCGCCACAAATGTCGCCACGAGCTCAGGTATCTCCACGCCAACAGCCTCAACCTCAATTATCGCCTCGTCCAGTTATGTCGCCTGTAAAAGGACCCAGCGCTTCACCGCATGGGCCTCGAAACTTAGTTCAATCGCCAGTTTCTTCCGGTGCTCCGCCGGTTTCCGGTTCATTTACGTCGCAAAATACACTTCAAGCCTTAGAACAAATGGTTTTACCTTCTGGTGGAGACTATCCCTACCAAAGGACCCCATCGTCTCCAGCAGTTGGACGTATTTCTTCATCGCCCTCACAATGGAGTCAAAACAAAATACCACCACCAATTAGTGCACACGTGCACGTGGAAGGCGATCAACCTGTGAAATCTTTGGAATCTGTGACACCAGCAAATACTTTAAAATCTGATTTAGTCAAAAATGCCTCCTTAATTATACCAACCGAACAAAAACCTATCGATAGACCAGGACCGGAAAAGGAAAGACAGATGGATACAGTAAACACATCACATACATTCATTCCACCGTCCAATGTTCCAAAAGAAAATGTGTCTTTAAACAATATAGGTAATTCTTCAATGACATCAACTTCATTGAACCCATGTGTTTCTGTTGATGAAATAGAGCAAAACGATAACCAAATTCAAGGACAGCAACTATCGGAATCAATTTGTGAGCCTAATTTAGGAAATCCCAAAGAAAAGACTGATATCCCGGGTGAGGATGTAGCAGGCAGTATTGAACAAAAGCAAGATATTCAACTCCAGGCAGTAGATAATCCTACTAAGAAAATTATCAATGATCAGTTAAGAAGCCACATAACTTCAATAATACCACCTTCATCTGTGTCAAATATGAGCTCTATTGAAAATGTACAACCTGGTAGTCCACAAACAATTAATTTACCTATGAGCCATGTACCTACCAATACTACAAATAATAGCTCAAATCAATTTGAAAGTTCATCAATTAATAATGTAACTAGAAGTCAAGGATATCCAAATAATACTTTTCAAAGTGTTACAGCAAATGTTCAGAACATTATACCTCAACCTATTTCAGCTAGCATGGTTTCAAGTGCATCAGCAAGCATGCAAAGTAACCAAACTCTTAACGTAACTTCTACTTTTCAAAGCGGACCTCCAACTGGCTCACAAACAATTGCAAATGGACAAAATATCCTTCCATCTACTCATACAATGCATGGAAATATAACCAACACCGTGTCGTCGAGTTTACCTGGTCACAATACGCAAGGTAATTTAACTTGCATACCGCCTACATCTGTCAATATGATAGGAAATATACAAGCTACTATACCCAATCCCCCTACCAATGTATCCAATATTCAAACAAATGCTCCTACCAATCTACCAAATATCCAAGTAGGAATGCCAATGGGTGTTCAAAATGTTCATCCAAACTTGGGACCAACTATGCAAAATCAGCCTATTATATCAAATGTACCTCATAATATCAACCCTAATTTGATAATGATTGGATCAAACAATTTGTCTCATCCAAATATTCCAAATATGTTTGCGGCATCTCATCATCAAGAAAGATTAGCTATTCAACAACAAATACAAGAGATATATTGTTTGCCACCATCTAATGAGAACCAGGATAAAGTCAGATGTCTCCAGGAAAGACTAGCGATGTTGCAACAACACGAAAGTAATGATAAATGCAGCGGTGGTCCAAATTGTATTTTACAAAATCCTATTTATGGCACAAAAATGGTAGAAAGTCCTCAAGTTACTAGTACGACAGGCCGCGGACGTGGAAAAGGTCCGACGAAACCTAGAAAACCAAGAGTAAAGAAAGAAAAGGTGATTCCTACATCTCAGCCACTGGATCAACTACCCGTATCAGAGGATTGCGTAACAGCAGGGACAGGTCTTCAGAGCCACTTAGAATTAGATACTGAGGTGACTGAAGATATCTCCAACTTAGATAGCAGTGCCCTTTCTATGGATGAACTTAAATTTGGAAAAGTTAAAAAACCGCGTGCTCCACGAAAAAATAAAGAGAGAAAACCAAGGACACCAAAAGAATTTAAAGCTACTAAAGAAACGGGAGAAAAGCAGATCAAAGAACGAAAGAAACGCGAGCCCAAAGACCCCAATGCACCAAAAAGAAAAAGAAACTTTAAGAAAGGAGTGCCGGAAATCCAAGCAGATACTACAACGAACAATGATTTACTCGAAAAAGATGCTACTTTTAATACAATGACGGATTTCAATATTGAAAATACTGCAACAAACCCCGATCCCGTTAAAAATATATTACAGATGCCATCATTAGATGAATGTAATGTCACAGACTTTGATGATATTCCTGTTTCAAAAATAGCCATTAAAGATTTGCTTGAAGAGGCAGAAGCCAAACGTGAACAAAATGAAAAAGATGAAAATGTAGATTTCATCGCGCAGAAGAAAAAGGTATCCAAGAAACGATCTTCTGGTGGAGGTAGTTGTAAAAAAATTGTAGGGAAAAAGACACCAACAGGAAAAAAGAAAAGACGTGGAGGATTGATACCGGATTCAGACGGAGAACCTGACGATTTAATGGCTACACCTCCTCCGTCACCTCCTCATGAAGGTGATGACAGCTTAAAGCGACGTTCTGCTAGAAACACTCAGCGTAAGAAATATACCGACGACGTTATGTTGCGATTGTCCGATGATGAGTTTTCGATGACAACTCCAAAATTGGAAAAAGACTTAGAAGACTTAAATCCTGATACCAAAGATTTTCAACGATCCGAGACTACGCCGAAACCTAACTATATGTATGTAAATACAACAGAAGAAGATTCAATGATAGTTCAGCATGTTCTAGCATGCCGCATGGGAAAACGAGAACTTAAACCTGAACAGCCTCCTGTTGAAGCTCCTGAACAACAAAAAAAAGATGAAATTGACGATTTAGGAAGTGAACAGTTGGTAGATCATAAACAAATAGAAAATGAGATTGCTGGGCCCAGCAGTAGCAACAATATTAAAGTGGAAAAGCCAAAAGATTTCGAAATAACAGGAGAAGTAGAAAATAAAGACAATAAGCTTATTTCTGACAATGATACGGTTGAAGTAAGAAATAAAAAGCCAATAATGGTAGATATTGAAGAGTATTTTGTGAAGTATCGTAACTTCTCATATTTGCACTGTGAATGGAAAACTGAAGAAGAGCTCTATAAAGGTGATAAACGAATTTTCTCTAAAATCAAGCGCTTTAAACAAAAGCAAGCCCAACAATTAAATATATTTGAATTATTGGATGATGAACCGTTTAACCCTGATTATGTAGAAGTTGAAAGAATTTTAGACATGTCTGAGAATCAAGATCCTGCAAACAATACCGTTGTAAAACATTATTTAGTAAAATGGAAAAGCTTACAGTATGAAGATTGTACTTGGGAGTTAGAAGAAGATATTGATGTAGACAAAATAAAGCAATATAGAACTTTTAGTGAAATTCCACCAAAAGAAAAATGGAAATTTAAAAAGAGACCATCTGCTGATAATTGGGTACAGCTAAAAGAATCCCCTCTTTATAAAGGTGGTAACACTTTGAGGCCTTATCAACTCGAAGGCTTGAATTGGTTATTGTTTTCTTGGCATAACAATAGAAATTGTATCTTGGCAGATGAGATGGGCTTGGGGAAAACGATTCAAAGCCTTACATTTGTTAATTCTGTTTGGGAGTATGGAATAAGGGGACCTTTTCTAATCATTGCTCCACTTTCGACGATACCGAATTGGCAAAGGGAATTTGAGGCTTGGACTGAAATGAATGTTGTTGTATACCATGGATCACAACAGAGTAAAAGTATGATCCATGAATACGAATTCTATTATAAGGATACTCAAGGTGAACCAGTAAAAGAAATAACGAAATTTAACGTATTGATAACAACTTTTGAAATTATCGTAACAGATTTTCAAGAACTGAAATTGTTCAATTGGCGCATCTGTGTTATAGATGAAGCACATAGACTTAAAAATCGTAATTGTAAATTATTAGAAGGACTAAGGCAGCTTCATTTAGAACATAGAGTTCTTTTGTCTGGGACTCCTTTACAAAATAATGTCAATGAGCTTTTCTCATTGCTCAATTTTCTGGAGCCTTCTCAATTTTCCAGCAGTGATGCATTTTTGAACGAATTCGGTCAGTTAAAAACCGAGTCCGAAGTTATTAAGTTACAAGCATTATTGAAACCTATGATGTTACGAAGATTGAAAGAAGATGTTGAAAAAACATTAGCACCAAAGGAAGAAACTATTATTGAAGTTGAATTAACAAACATACAGAAAAAATACTATAGGGCCATTTTAGAGAGAAATTTCAGTTTCCTGCAGAAAGGTACAGCATCTGCTGCTAATATTCCGAATTTAATGAATACCATGATGGAACTTCGAAAATGTTGTATTCACCCATATTTGCTAAATGGGGCTGAAGACCAAATACAATTTGATTATAAACAAGCCAACGGAGAAGATAAAGAAGCCTATTATAAAGCACTCATACAGTCCTCTGGTAAAATGGTTTTAGTTGATAAATTGTTGCCTAAATTGAAGGCCGGCGGACATCGTGTGCTAATATTCAGCCAGATGGTCAGATGCCTGGACGTTTTGGAAGATTATCTAATGTTTAGGAAATATCCATACGAAAGAATCGATGGCCGTATACGCGGCAATTTGAGACAAGAAGCTATTGACAGGTTCTCTAAACCAGATTCTGATCGCTTTGTATTCCTACTGTGTACAAAAGCAGGAGGACTGGGTATTAACTTGACAGCTGCTGACACTGTCATAATATATGATAGTGATTGGAATCCGCAAAATGATTTACAAGCTCAAGCTCGATGTCACCGTATTGGTCAACAAAAAATGGTAAAAATATATAGGTTGATATGTCGTAACACTTATGAAAGAGAAATGTTTGATAAAGCATCATTGAAACTGGGGCTGGACAAAGCAATTTTACAAAGTATGAATACGTCACAAGGTAAGGAGGTAGGACTAAAACAGTTATCTAAGAAAGAAATCGAGGATTTATTAAAGAAAGGGGCATATGGAGCTGTAATGGATGAAGACAATGCCGGTGACAAATTTTGCGAAGAAGATATAGAAATGATTTTAGCTCGCCGAACTCAGGTTATACAAATGGAGTCCGAAAAAGGTTCTACGTTTTCAAAAGCAAGTTTTGCAGCAACCGATCAAAGATCTGATATTGATATAAGAGATCCTGATTTTTGGAATAAGTGGGCAAAGAAGGCAGAAATAGATACAACTGAGAAAAAGGAAGATGAAGATTTAATAGTAACTGAACCTAGAAAAAGAACAGTTATCAAAAGATATGGCCACGACGATGGCCCTATGGAAATGTCCGATATGGAAGCGACACCAGATTCTGAAGACGACGAAGAAGGTAAGAAATAAAACACCAAATAAACGCTTCTTAAGTAATAAAATCCTTAAAGGGATATTGATTCCTTCCTCCTTGTTGCGGATGTTGAAATATTGCTCTTCATAACCAGTTAACAAGATTTAGACAAGATACATTTGTAAAATCAATGAAAACGAAAAACTGTCTGCTTATTAAGATGATATTTAGCCTTTGAAATAAGAGTACTATCACATGTACATAACTTATTGACATGGGATGACTACCAAGTGAGCTGGTGATTTCTTCGACGCTTCTGCTGATATATATTTTTGAAGTAGTCTGTAGAGTCACAAACAAGATGCAACAGCCACTTGTCACATATTTTAATAGGAAAATATTTTACATGATCCACTTATGAAGATGAGTGAAATTAGTTTGTGTACATAAAGGTGGTTTCGTTAAAGTTCTTTACTTTCAGTTTTTTGTTTTTGTTTTAAAATGGTTTTGATTACTTTTATTTAAAAAAAGAATAAAGTTATTAATTTTTTTAAATGACCCGTCCTAACATCCTGTGTTTGATAAAGTTAGATTCGGAAAAGTAAGATTAAGAATTTTCTTTCACCATAATATCAACTATTTCAGTTGTGGAACCATTTTTGCATGCATATATTTTGCATTTATTTCAATTTTTTATTTTAGGTATTAGCCTACGAAGCAAAAGGAAGAAAGAGAAGTTGGGTAGAAAAGGAAGGAGATATGCAAGTGATGATTATGTTCCAAGGCATGAAGGAGTGTCCGTTGATGAGGAGGTTGTTTATGGATCATGGACTAGATCCGAATGTTTCAAGATTGAAAGGGGCTTGCTAACTTTCGGGTAAATATTTAGATTTCCATAAATTGGAGCGGTATTATTTAAAAACTTCTATTTCTAAAATGCCTTTAGAAATTATCGCCTAAAAAAATCTTAGATTATTTAAAAATTCTACTATTATCTAAAGAGGATAATAACTATAAAAGTATATTTTTTAATTAAAAAGAGATCCAATCATATTTAGCACCATATCCATTTTATATTTTGACCATTAAACTTATTAAAAGATTTAAAATCGCCGATGACATTTTAACAACTTTAGTATCGTTACAATCTTATTATACGACTTGTTAGACGGGTTCAAACTTGGACGTAATACATTTTTTTTTGTAATAAGGCTAATGTTCTTTTTGTCTTATTACAAAAAAATGTAGTGAAGTCTAAAGGTCTTCTAAAAGCTGCTAAAAGCTCCGCACATGCAGAAAGACAGCTGCCCATTTCGATAGATACGACATGCTTATGAGGTTAAATAATTTTGAATTCAAACTAGTTAATTAACAATCATCGACAAATTATTTTAAGAAATGTTAAAATACTTTTTCAGCTGGGCGCGATGGGAAGAAATTATAGATAAAAATCAGTTTAGGAAAGGGTGGACATTACCTGTAATTGAAGACTGCGCTCGAATTATTGTAAGCTTGTTCAATAGTTCATTATTCTGATTTGGAAAAAAAATATAATGATGACTTGCCATGCTAATACCGAGAAAGTTTAAGACTGTCACTGAGTTCAAAGAATGATTTTCTGATTAACCAATGTTTTTATTTTTTATTTTGAAATATTGTACACAATCCTTACTATGTTTCAATGTTATTAATTGCAGGTGCTATATTGTTTGCGTCACTATAAAGGCGACGAAAAAATAAGAAATTTTATATGGGATTTGATTGAGCCCTGTGAAAATGGTGAAGTTACTATATCTAGAAATCACAGTGGCCTTCATAACCCTGTGCCTCGAGGTAGAAATGCTAAGAAAAAGAATCGTCTCAAAGAAGTTCCAAAGCTAAATGACCTTCAAAAATGGGAAGATCCATGCCATTGGAGTTCTATAGATAAATATGACTGTGAAGCCTACCTAGAAAGTAGTTACAAGAAACATTTATTTAGACATGCCAACAAGTAAGCCTACATTTGGAATAGCTTAAAATATTTTTATTAATGCTAATTATACCTAAACTCATTGTTTGTTGTTCATTTGTATATAGTAGTTTGTAATTTACTTGGGTGTGGTCACTGATTTCCTACCAGGGTAAAATTGATATGATACAGATGTCCCATAGTGAATGGATCTAGATAATAAATAAATAAATATGCGCTCACGCCCGTAACCCACAGGGGTACGCAGAGTTCATGGATTTTCATTTGGTGCGATCCAAAAATTATGAGCTGAAATTTAGACAAATCATCTTACCAAATTTGTAACGTCATTTTTGAACGAAGCTTGTGTAAACGTTTTGTATGAAAAACTTGTTAAACATTATTCTAGAATCTTCTACAATTCATACGGATTCCAAAACGGTACAATAGTTAAGGCTACTAGAAGCGTGTAATAATTCGTATCATTTCGAGCACAGGCACATTTTCTCAAAAAGATTTGCCAAAAAACAAATATAAATTCTCATTAAAATAGTTCTAAATAATTGTTTTAATTTAAATATATTTTTGTTTTATTATATCAGTATAACATGGTCGGACCCGCCGCGCAATTCAATTTAACCGATAGTTCTCTAGCCTTAGCTGAACCCTATTTAATCTCATTGGAGGTCAACTTCACTCAAAATTATTTTAATTTTATTTGAAGTTTTAATTTTCAAACTTTCATACCCTACTTTATACTTTTAGGGGATGAATTTAGAAAAGTCTTTTGATTGCTCGCCTACGTAATAACAGATCGTTGTGCAAAGTTTTAAGTCTAGGCCGCCCAGTAGCTTACGTTATATCATATATCAGTGAGGATATATATCTACACATGTAATAAAACTATAACCGATCGCTGTACATGGAACATATTTGAGAAACCCTATCATCGGGGGCCTTCAAATAATACCAACTCAATGACGATGATGAGTATTAAAATTTTTGTCTGTTTATCTGTGCGTTTTATACTGCTAATCTCAAAACGGCTGAACAGATTTGGCTGAGCTTCACTGTTTTATCTAAATCGATATATAAATATAAAAGTTATATTAATTTAAAGAACCATGTCAAACATTCGATTGGTAAAAATGCTATAAAATAGCTGTTCAACTGAGTAGGTTGAACTTTTAATTAAACTACTCTCTACTCATTGTATTAGAATGTTTGTCTGTGTGTTCGGTTTTCACTAATGTATTGTCGTAAGCTTCAATTAAAATTTAGTGTTTTTGTATAATATATTATTATCTTCAAAATACTATATAACTATATATTATTATCTTTAAACACTGATTAAAAATTGAAAGTTTATATAAAGTTCAAAACAGGACAGTGTCGGAGATTTTGTAAGCTCCAGCTAGACACATCTTGCATTGAGATATTCATAGTACACGCACGTCTTTCGGAGACGCACGGCGCTCCCTGGTAACGCAGTATTTCACGTATGTAGACGATTCAAGAAATGATGTATGTATTCTTTTGTAATATGTTTTGTTAGGTTAGGTTAGTAGCTTATTATTCCCGTGGAGGGTTGGCGTTAGGCAGGCGGCCGGCGGTAAAAACTGTAGACAGAACCTTTATAGTATGGACACAGTTTTAACAATTATGTGTTATTGTTAAGCTTTGCTACGGTCATGTCCGATGTTTTTGATGACAGGGAAAAAGGCAGAGTCAAGATGAGGTTAGGGTAATATTTAAGTAGGTAATATCATTTCGTTCAAGTAAAATTGCAGGGCGGGTGAAACCGCGGGGCACAGATAGTATATATATAATAAAATAAATAAAAATGTAATTTGTTTTTATGTCCGATTTCAGAGTATTGTTGAGAGTCCGAATGATGTATTATATTAAACATGAAGTAATTGGCGACTTTGCTTCACAAATAGAAAGCGGTGTACATGCGAGGTAATATCTAAGATTATTATTTTGCTTAATATTTTTTTTAAATTGTTGGGCATTGACGGAAAATATATTAACAATTCTTATGGCATCATCCATTGGGCTTTTGAAAAAATCTGCAATTTTTTATGTATGTAAAAAATCATTATAAATAACTTTTTGTTTAATTTATCATCATCGTCTTTCTGACTCACATGTGTGGAGTGGGCACAGTATAATTGTAATCCCATACTGTAAACTAGTTTTTGGCTAAAGTACAATGGAGTCGCGTCGGGTCGCGCCGCAATGCAATAATTGAATCAGTCAGCCGGCCGGTCGGAAGTCCAAAACGATGAATAAGTCTGATGAAGAGTTGTAATTATTCGATACGCCTTTCATATCACCCTGAGGCAGGCCGCATTGCAACGCATAAAAAAAATAATTTAGACAAATTAGGTTTGATACTCAAGAACGAAATGTTTTGTTACTGTTTTACAAGTGGTCCATGTTAATGGTGTATGTTGTAAAATAAACTTACAATATTTAATGTAGAATCTATTTTCAAGATTCGCTTTCTGGATGAAAATGAACTATGCATAAATTGAGACAATAAAAATTGTACTTTATGTTTCGCCAAATGAATGTTTGCCTTCATAATTTTTTTATTTATATTAAATTTTAGTTCTTTGGGAATGCGTGTACCTCGTGGAGTGGATAGCACGCCGCCGAGACTGTGGTGGGATACTGAATGCGATGTTTCGTTGCTTGTCGGCACATACGTACACGGCTATGAGAACTATCTTGCCATGCGGTCTGATCCCCAGCTCTGCTTTGTGGATAAATTGGGCCCACCAGATGATGCTGAATGTACCGATATCAAGTAAGTAAGATGAAATAAATGTAAACTGTTAACTTATACTTCAAATGCTTATGAGAAAATACAATGCAAATGAATCATTCGAAATTTGCACTTACGTTATCAGGGGTACCATAAAGAACATAGATTACCATTTATCCCTAATTGTCTTATCTAGGGTTAAAAAAATATAACCTAATATCGGTTGGCATTGTCATATCTATACATTTAATAAAAATATAACTGATCACTGTCTGTACATGGAAGATATTTGATAAAAATTAATATTGGGCTTCAAAAACGCAATAAAACCCAAAACAATTATAATTAGATTTTTTGTGTGTTTGTGCGTTTGTGCGCGCTAATCTCAGAAACAGCTTAGCCGATTTGGGTGTGGTTTTCACGAATGTATTGTGGTTCACAGCTTCACTTAACATTTATTCATAACACACGCACATATTTCTGAGACGCATGGCTCTCCCTGGTCATTACCATTGTACCAGCTATATTTGGTAAAGCAGTATTTACACTTATGTAGACGATTTTAGAAATTACGTTTTTATTCTTTTGTAATATGTTTTGTCAGGTTAGGTTAGTAGCTTATTATTCCTAAGGAGGAGGTGTTTACGCTGTAGCCAGGACCTATACAGTTGGACTACGGTCACAGTTTAAACAATCATATGAGATTGTTAAACTCTGCTACGGCCATACTGTGTCGACCCCAAATACACGGGGAAAAGGGCAGGGAGATGATGTGGTTACGGTAGTATTAAGTGAAACCGCTAGTATTTATAGTATTTATTGTACAGCGGTGTGTGTCTCACATAGTTGATATGAATGTTTTTAGATGGTGATTTTCATCTTGTTATAGATTCAATATTTTTGGTGGTTGTAAGTTCTATGTCTAAATGTGACCAAATATAAACCATGTCTTAGTGTTTTTGCACGTGAAATTTTGTACTTGGCAAAATTTGAAACCATTAGGGATGCATCGATACGCCTTTCTGCGATACGCTGCCAATTCTGAATCTGGTATAAAAATATCGTCGATACCGATACCAACGCTTAGTTAATTTAAATAACATTAAGGTTAATATATAAAGCACGAGTTTAGTTAATGTTTCCATTATTATCACATTAATTATCTTAAGCGAATAAGATATTCAACCTTTTGTGCAGATTAAAAATTTGAGATTGATTGAAATTTATGCTACTGAGATTTACAAGCAATATTGTTACTGAACAATTTAAATTTAAACATATAACAGGAGCGAAGAACGCAAAGTGAGGGGAAGTGTTGTGGGAGACGAAGACTGCACGGACGACGTGTCGAGCGGCGCGGGCGCTACGTCGCCAGCCGTCTCACCCACCGCCTCCCCCGCTGCCTCACCGCGTCCCCACGACGACGCGCACGCCACGCACGCAACGCACCTCTGGCCGTCCATGCAGGACCTCAACACCAGACTGCGCCGACTCATCACCGCCTACCAGCGCAACTATAAGCGAGAGGAGCTCAAAATGCAGCAGAGAGCCAAGGTTTATTTCACATGCACAACAAAGTCGAATAAGACATGAATACGTATTTCCATCTGATATAGACCATAAAACATCTCTATCAAATGTATAATTAAATATATATAATTATAATTAAAAAATAAATGATAAACTGAAAAATAATAAGTGTAGCTAAGGATGTATGAATACAGATAGAGTTTAAATGAAGTACATATTGCATGTCTAATTTGGTTCCTGAAGTTACCAAGTTCATGTTACAAAATTTTATAAACAAATATCAGTGACAAGTAGAAAAACTATATGATTGGATAATAATAAGGTTATCCAATTTTCAAATTTAAAAAAAAATCCTAAATCTAATGGAAAAGGCTTCCTCCTTACTTATTTTCAACTCAAGAAAAATAAGGTTCCTTGTTGAGTAACTTGAAAGTTAAAATTACTTTTTCCACTAATTCCACCTGTTTAATCACTTAAAGCATATTCTTATATTGAAGATGGAACGACGAGAGCGAATGGACCAACTTGCACGAGACGAAGTGTCCCAGTGGCGTTGGACCCGAGCCGATGAAGAAGCGTTCCGTCGGACTGTTGCATCTTACGGAGTCGAGTTCGACCCTGCCACCAAAAGCTTACGCTGGAATCGCTTTAGGTCTTTGGCGCGATTAGATTCAAAGAGTGATGATGCACTGACTGATTACCTTAAAGCTTTTATGGCTATGTGCAAACGACAATGCGGATTGTCAGTCGGAGAAGCGGAGCTGCCGACGAGAGCCGACCTAAAAGCGGAACCCATCGGCGAAGAAAGAGCTATTGCAACATTAGAAAGGTATTTTTATTGCACCTAATAGAAACAAAAATAAATTAATGTCAAATGTTTATTGAAAATTTTATTCTTGAAATATTTTTATATCAACTAATTATACTGCATTGTATTCGTTCAGTTAGTCAGTTTTTAAAATATATCATAGACTTTATGTGTTATTTCTCATTTAGAATCGATTTGCTCCGTGTGTTGCGTGAAGAAGTGGCCCCACACCCGGCCCTGGAAGCACGGTTGGCCCTTGCCGAGCGCTCGCTCGACACGCCGTCCTGGTGGCAACCCGCTCGCTACGACAAGCTGCTCGTACTCGGTGTCTGCAAGTAATTACATCATACTTGGCTCATTCTATAACCTCCTATGCCAGTCACGACAAACTGCTCGTATATAGTCCTCTGGCAGCTTTTCAGTATAGTACTTTCATTTCTTCATCAAAATTTTTTAAAATAATCAAAATTGGAAGTCTTTAATTTACATTTTTATAGTGTTATTTAAACTGATAGACCAGTGCCAGAACTTTCTAACACGTTTTCTGTTTTCGAAACAGGCATGGATTGGGCGACACATTTAATAAAATATTTTGTGATCCAAAACTACCGTTTGCTGATTGTGCTAGAAAATGGCAAGCAAAATATAAAACTGGCAAAAGGGACTCTGAAAAATTGTCCTCAGATGAAGAAGAAAAGAGTAATTATGAAGGTGTTAACGAGACGCGTATGTCTCTTCGTCGTAGCAAACGCACTTCGAATGTTTGCGACCGCGAAACAGAGGAAGACATGGACGCCTTAAGCGAGCTTGAAACTTTAGCCAAATTAGGCCGCGTGGAGGAAACCTTATCACCGGAAATGTGGTTCTCAGAGAGAGCGCTAGAAACGAGGTTACATCATATTGCGCACGCCGTACAAAATTGTGAATGGCCTGTTGCATCGCTTCCTCAAAAATCTAGTGAAACTCACTCACAGACAGAAACTTTCGACGAGCGGAAACAGAGCCAGAAACGCCACATAGCTATAGATGTAGAAACCGAGCGCGCGAAACTACATGCGTTACTCTCCTCGCCGCAAGCCGCGCATACATCCAGCCGCGAAGCTCACAAAGGAAGCGGTTCTAGTGCTAGTGGTGTTACTTGCGTCACCCATACAGACCGAGACGACGCATCAAGTGATTCGGGCTCGCGTCGGTCTACGCCAGCGCCGCCGCCAGCGCACCAGCGCATAGCGCCGTCTCCGGCCCCGAGTGCCACAGCGGCATCACCAGCACCAACCACGCCCGCTGCTTCAGCAGTATCAGCCGCGCCTGTCGACCTTTCTGCGCCTCTTGACCTCAGTGAAGCTCAAGATTTCTCTATCGGCCGTCGCACGCCACAAATTAGTGAACAACCCACGGCTGCGACTCCACCTCGCAGTCGACTTGACGATACCTTGACTAGACTAATGAAAAGGAAGAACGTGGTAAGTTTCTTATTCTATTGAGGTCATGTTCTAAATCAATTTAAATGAAAAATGTTGCAGTGTTCTTTAGTCATATTACCACGATAATTAGGTTCACACCAGTGAAAGCGCTTAAAGCATAGGAAAGTAACGTCAAACAAAATTCTCTTTGATACGGATTACGTTACGTTTTCTTTTTGACAGCTAATTTGTCTCTATCACCATCGCAAAATAATAATTGGCTCTGTTGTCATCACTTGTCGCTTATTGGCTAAGCAACACATAGTAATAACATGCCGTTATTGGCGCTTGATTGATCACACACGTCAATCTGATGGGCTGCATCAGTTGTCAAATTACTGTAGGGGTGGCAATGAGAGATTTAAATAATTTTTATTATATTTATTTGTGGTAAAAAAAAATTCAAGTGACAGTCGTATTTTAATTTATTTATTTTATGGGCTGAATTTTTTCACTCCTTTTTCCTTTTTTATTTTTAAAATTATTTATTTTAAAAAGTCTACAAAAGCAGCAAATGTTCTTTAGAACACATCGTATAAAAATACTTATTTATTTCACCGGCTACACGGTGTTATGACTCAAGCTCAAAACAAGCGTGAAGTAGAAGTATTCTGCGTTTAGTCTTATGAGTGAGGTGCCGGAGGCGTAATTTCAGTCATCTTCCCCGTTCCCACCCTTTCCTTAAGGATAGGATGGGAACGGGAAAAGGGTTGGAAGGAAAGGGAGGGTTAACGAGGAAAAGGAAATATCCTTTTTCCTGTCTATGCCCTCCTCTGTCCATTAAAGGTAGGCAACGCATCTGCAACACATTTGCTTGATGCGGATGTCTATGAGTAGCGTTCACTTAACATGGGTGATCCGCTAGCTCGTTTACCACTTTATTCCATAAAACAATTACACTATCGCCCAGTGAGTATGATGTTCATATTTTTTGTTTGAGAAAAGGTATGTAGTTTCGTTGTGTAAAGTCTTGTAATAAGAAAATGTTGTTTTTGAGATATAATCGTAAAAATCAAATGAGAAAACCAAGGATGTCACTTTTTCAAACTTGAAATGTCAAAGAGACAAGGGAATGATATATACATTTTCAAAAAAGCCTTGATAACTTGATTAAAGAGCATAATTTATAAAAATAAATTATGTTAGTTCTTACGTACTATTTGAAATATTACATATAATAATTAAAGATTAGTGTGGCAAAACCGACACGCTAGCGCTAGGTTGAACGTACCATACGCACGAGATGAACAAGCGAAGCAAACGTGTCGCGGTAGCGGCAGCAGGCAAGTGCTTAATGCCTTTTGGACCACCGAATACCCCAAAATAAAAATATGGGGGTTTCCGTCCGTACGTTTCCCTTCAAGGGAGTGTTACCCTCCCCTCCCTCCGACTCAACTTAAATCTTAATGGGCGGTAATGCTTACCTAATTTTCGTACTCAATTCATATGGCACTCCTATAGTAAGAAAATAGAGAAGACAGAAAAATTAGACTATATGCTTATATATATACTTATACTATATACTTTTTTGGATTTCTATGAAACTTTAGTTGCGTGGAAGGTGATTGCGCCCTAAGAATAATGATTTGTATGATTCCTGCACCACTTTATAATACATGCAGGCATTCTAGAATTGATATTTTGAAAACTCCGCTCAACGTCCACACCTATCAGCCGTCATGAAGTGACTAAAATCGTGATGTACACTTTATAAAGTGGTACGGTACACTTTTCGTTATGGTAATTTTGAGCGGTAACAATGCTTCCATGTTTTTTTGCTTTCACTCGGTTCACACACACACACACACATCCCATCAGAAGAATGTTCTAAACAAATGAGATTTACTCTTGAATTTAATAGATCTTGCAGCGGTGTCATAAATATTTATTTATGTAAAATACATTTGCACCATTACATCTACCCTGCTGTGACAGTCGAATGTTGATGTTGGCAATCTGATTCCGACTTAAAACTTTTCACTGTCACTTTGAAAAACTTTCACTCTGGCTTTTCGACGGCCTTAATACCTTTTCGTTACATTACACCTTCTTGATAGTTGGCTTCAACTATGCTTTTCGCTATTCGCCCCCAGGTGTATTACCGAACCAATACAACTTTGGGTCTTTCAAGAAGAGTGCGTCCTCCTTCCTAAACTCCTGCTGCCGGCTGCTCCTTTGCCTAATCACCGTAGAAAAAAAATGTTATCGACAATGCTCTATAACATTTTACATATTAAATATTGATCTATTCTATAATAGATCAATATTTTAGTTTCATACAAATCCCTGTAAATTTCATCGAAATCTGTCCGGCCGTTTCGGAGTTTATAGGTCTACAGGGACACACTTCGCTTTTTATATACTATAAAAAGTATCCTATGTTACTCTTGATACCTCTAAGAATATGTGTTCAAAGTTTTATAATGATCGGTTCAGTAGTTTTCGCGTGAAAGCGTAACAAACAAACTTACATTCACATTTATAATATTATAGTAGGGATGTTGTTATGTACTGCATTTTCTTTGTGTTAAATTGTAAGATTTCATACGATTTGATAATGTTAATTTTGAACAAATATGTAACTTAAGATCATAACTCGATTTTGCAGCCTGCACCGGAGCAAATAATTGGAAAAGAAAAGAAGAGGAAGAAACTAGACGAAATCGTACTTGGCTTGTCAGCGGCGAAGGGTCAACAAACTTCAACTCCTACTTATCCATTTGATCCACCACGTAGTCGTAGCTCATCAATACTTCCTGAGGTGACGGTCACGCCAGCAGCACCCCCTACCACTTCGGGCACACCGCCGAGCCAAAAACCTTTTTCTGTGACTGTATCTAATGTCCCCTCACCTCACGCATCTTCCAAAGAGCTATCATCATTTTTACAACAATCCCTTGAACAGGGTAATAAAACTCAAAAACCAGTGACTTCATCAATGCCCATAAAGTCATACTCGCACGAAGCTAAAGTGAACAAGTGGTTGGCTGAACAGCAAGCAAGCGTTGATTCTCGCCGACGCGGCCTTCCTCCTCGCCTCGCTCCCGATGAACATGTGCCTGTTATTCATCGTGTTACTGGAAAACGAATAGTTGGCCACAAAGCACCGCAATTAAAACATTTAGCACAATGGATAGCAGAAAACCCAATGTATGACATCGATTCAAAATGGACAGAAGGCATAAAAGAACATGTAAAGTTACCTCAAGATGTAAGGAACCAAAGACATTCCCCAATGCAGTCGACAAGTTCACTAACAGACCGTAAAAAAGGAAGACCTCCAACGCTGGATACCCCAACATCTAATGTTTTGTCATCGAATCCACATTTGAATCAAAATATGGCCGGTTTAAATCCTTCACTTTTGGCTAGTCTATCAAGTTTAAGTGCATTTGATCCGAAGACGTTAGCTGCAACTTTATCTAATTTAACTGGTTTTGATCCTAAACTTCTTTCTAGCCTCAGTAGTTTTGACCCAAAGAACAATCCGCTTCTTAACTCGTTTAATAGTATGCCTAATTTATTAGGAAACATAACAGGAGGTAACATTTTCGCAAATTTGGCCGGTTTAGGTCTTCCTGGATTTTCTTCTCTAGATATGAATAGTCTGAGCGCGTCAAGTACATCAGGAGATAAATCTAAATCAAGAAAGCCGGCTGAAACTACCAGTGCGTCAACATCAAAAGCTGCAAACTCTCAGTTTCCCTTTGTATTCCCTAACCCAAATATGTTGTATCCTCAACTGGGCTTGAGCGGCTTATCGCCTTTTGGTGTACATTCCGGCATGTCTTCGGCGTATGACGCCTTAGGACTTTTAAGTAGCAATTTGGCATCAAGCTCTAGTGGAACAACATTGCATACTTCGAGTCACAATTCACGAACTAACGCAAAAACGAGCACACCCAGATCATCAACAGTAGTAACTAACTCTTCTACATCAAGACAACAAAAGGTGTCTGATCGGCAACAGTCGAGTCATTTGCCTCAGATATTACTACCACCTGACCCGTATCTACTTGAAACATTATCGAAGCAATCATTGAATTATGATGCAGCATTGAAGGCAGAAGCTAAGCAGCGAGCTCGTGATATCGACAATACTGATAATACAGCAACTGATTTGTCCAAATCTGATAAAAAGAAAATTCCTTTTGATTCATTACGATCTCATGTTCCCCCCGAGTTTGCGGCAGTTCAAGAGAAGCTTTTAAAAGGCGATAAAAAAGATATTGATATTAGTAAAATGCTTTTAGAACAAATGGCGTCGGGTGCTTTAAGTGCAAGTCTGGTTAATACGGTTGAAGCTAAGAAAACTAAAGATAACGAAAAAGACTCATGTGATAAAAGTAAATCTAGTGCAGATTACTTATCCAGAATTTCAAATGACGATGGTATTACCAATTTTACACTGGCACATAAACGAACACTCGAAGAGATGCATAATGAGCCTGAAAATCTAGCTTTACCACCATCTGCTAAAAAAGGTAAGGAAAATCCCAATTCAGACGTACTTACAAATGTAGACAAGCAATCTGATCACTCTACACATACTGGAGAAATGGACCTCGAAGACTTAATCGCTCCATCAACCGTTATCAAGACTGGAATGAAACCAAGCGATTTTGAATTGAATAAACCTGGCGATTCCTCATCCCATTTAATGTCAATGAACATAGAAAAAGAAGATAAACAATTTAAGTATAGTAATGTAGGTATGAATGAAAGCGACGTACAAGGCGGTAATGATAATTCATTAATTCTTGATTGCACAAGTAATGTTACGGATACTGCCAAAAAATCTGAAGTACGGAATGATGAAAACAATCCCGAATTGCCTTCTAATGATAACTCCAAAAAAGGTAACAGAAAAAAAGGTCGAAAATCTTCTGAAGAAAGTTTAATTTCAGGACCACGTCGCGAGTTGCGATCTAGTGCTGGGCGATTATCAACTGACGGAGCCAGTCATTGACTGACTTGAATATTTTATACTCGGTGACCTCATAAACCGAAAGAAGGCCTAAATATCTTATTATTTTAACTGAATATTCGCTTTCCGTGACAGTTGATAGCATTATGTTCATTGCAGGAAAATTGAGCAGTCAAACACAAAAAAATACAATGGATGTAACTTGTCTTGGCAAGAGTAATTTTTGTTTGTCTCATGGATTATCATATTTTTTTTAATTTTTGACTATGTGACACAAGGAATAGTGCTTAACACGTTGAGCGCCACGTCAGCCATCGGTGGCTGACAGCGTGTAACTTGAGAACTATAAAATTTTACACTATTTTGCGGAATTACACAAAATTTATTTAAAATTTACTTAATTTGGTATTATTACAGTATTAATGGGATTCATTGTAACATGGCAAACATAAAAATGGTTTTCCTTTACAATTGTTACAAAATGTTACAACACGCTTGGTCTTTCTCCTTGCCATCACTCATCAGAAAATTTTTGTTTGCACGGGAGACAAGAACTGTAATGAACTGATTTGTCCCAAAAAGAATAACGGCCACGAATCCATTTCGAAGAAATTTTATTTGTAAAAAAAACAAAACAGACTTGGCGCGTAACGTGTTGAAATAAAGCCTATAGGTATAACGTTAAAAATGTAAACTATCTTGTACTGCGATCGGAAACACCGGCCCTTCAATACCAGTGCGTATAAGCGGCGCTCGTGGCCTGAACGGGATTGTCTTAGAAATACGCGTGGCTCTCAACGTGTTAATAAACAATGCGTCATCATTATAATTTAACTAGTGCTTACTTACTACTTTTTTATTTGTTAAATCTTTTAGGAGTTTTGAAATTATTGTTTAAAAATAATATAGAACTTCTTTATAACAACATAATATAAGGGTGCATTTTGCGAAAACGCCGTGAATGTGGAGCCCGCGAGCCGTTCGCGATTTGCGCGCGCATGAATTGCGCTAGACTAGAAGCTAAAAAGAGGAAAAACTACAGGAGCACCAAATAATTGTAGCAAATGCGAGCGTACGGCGCGCGCAGATCTGGGTCCAGTGCATATAAAAATCATTGAATTTACTCAGGACTGGTAATGATATAATCGGATTGATTTATTTTTTACTAGTATTACATTATATTATACTATTGATTTTTACTGGAAGCATGTAGGATTTACAATAAATTTATTTTTCCTAAATACATTGGATCATAAGACTTACTTTAGCTATTTTAAGAGTTTACTAATAAAATAAACAATTTTGTTATTAAAACCCTATTATTAGAAGACTGGTTACGTGCAGATTGATTTTATGCATTTTATTAAACTGACAATTTACTACGTTACTTATATACATTACACATATATTTATTTATATACATTGCACAAGTTTATCAATTTTTCAATTGCTGACAAACATACTTCAGCATAACAAAAATGTTTCGTTAATGCTTTGGACCTCCTATGGCCCGAGTGATTGACATCGGTAAGATCTGCCGTCACTGTATGGACTATAATCAGATCGGAGTTTACCCTAGGTCTAGTTTACCTCTTGTACGTTCTTACATTTAGATGTAAGCTTAATATTAAGAAATACTTGGAGATACAATTAAAAAAAAACCAATTTAATTCGATGGTAGCAACAATGAAATTCAGTGTATTTTCGTAGTTTATTTTTCTCTTGTGAGTTTCTGCTTTCTGTTTAAAAATAAGTGAAGAAAACCACGCGAAAACGCTGAATGTGATGAAATTATTTATTACATGTATTCTTATTTTGCATTGCATTGCTGTATTGATGATTATTGTACTGTAGATAATAATGAATGTGACAAATCATGAATAAATATAAAAAAAATTAAATCAATAGTCATTTTACTTGAGCTCGCAACTTATCATTATATAATAACACTAGCGGTTTTCCTCGGCTTGGCACGCATTCGTATCTTATTTTCTCACTGGAAATTTTTGTCTCTTGATTTAGCGCATAATAATTTGGAAGTACAGGTAAACGTGGACGAGACGAAGGTCAGCAGTAAACGACCAATGGCTGAAATGACGATGATAGGTAATATATGCCAAAAAGTCGTTATCTGGGTAATACATAAATGACTAAACAAATTTTGGTATAGACACAGATATTTGGTTTTATTTCTTTCGGAAAGTTTTGTTCCTGTTAATGTGCAAAAAATTCCCATGATGATTGGTTTCGTCGTCCTTAACGATATCAAAGTTTCATTCGCATTCACATTATTAGTAATAATAAGTAATGTATTCACACACCAGAATAACTCCTACATGACGGAATTTTTTCCTCCTTAATTGACACTTATCGTGACATTTGTTCAATTTACACAATATCTTTATAAATGCTATGTGCTATTCTGATGTATTAGGTATATTATTGTAAAGTTTCATTACAAATTCATTGAGTAGTTTTTGCGTGAGAGAATAACAAACATCCATACATAGCAATAAAAACCTTCGCATTTATAATGGTAGGATTAGCTGCCACTACTATTACGATACCTAGCTAGCGAAATTTTAAGCCTAAAAATAACATCGAACGAGTGATAGTGATATCGAAAATATGCAAGTATAGGAATTTTTCGTCTATTTATCCCAGTGCAGTTGCCAGTGCGGAACAAATGGTAAATTAAAGTGATTGCTTTCATAATTAAGTACCTACTAGTATACCTACGCTTGTAGCTTCTGATCTGATCAACGAGGTTTGTGTCACCGAATGTTGTGGAATTAAATAAATTGCACACGCAGCGTCACAGCGACATACCCTTATCTATAAAATTTCTACAACTGTATTTCGAACGATAAAAGACATGGGTAGGTCGATGTAATGCTGACTGTACTACTACCTACTCAGCCGAACGATTGCTGCGAAGCTAGGGACCGTGGATTCCAATCCCGGGAGGCTTTCTTTTTATTGCCAAATTCCAGAATCACTGAATCGATTTTGATGATTATTTCACCATTTATGACCTATATTATTCAAAATTAACATAAGCCATATTTAGTTTCATCAATAGTATCATTTCTTCAAAAATTAGTGGAAGGATTGTGGCTTGTGTCAGTGTGTGATACTAAAAAGCACGAAGCTTGATCGTATCAAGCTTCTTCGTCTATTGGATAAACGAACTTTGAGCGCTGATTGGTCGAAACTTGAAACCCGCTTTTTTATTTGTTGCCAATCCATCCTTAAGTCAGTCGCTAAACGTAAATTTTATTATCGTAGCATTAGTAACTAAAATATACACGATACTTTCCAAACTAAAATTACACAAGTTATTTATTTTATAACAGTTTACAGGACAGTGAAAAATAACTAAAAGAATTTTCACCTTTATCAACTGGATATAGACGTCACAAACAACATCACACAGGTTTCTTAAACATTTAAAAAAAAACATTTTTTGCTTAAATAATTTTAAACTAATAATTATTTTTCACGGTCTTAGATTCCCACTCTCGTTAAAATAAGGTTCTGTTTGAAAAGGAACAAGCCAGTGTCACAAAAGGCAGGAAGACAGTGTTAAAAGCTAACAGAAGAAATGGATTATACTATCTTGAATTTGATAAGCTGGAAGAGACAGCAAACTTCACCTAGTGATGAAAGCGAAATTATGAAATGGCGCAAGAAATCAGGTCAGGTCAATGAAACAGACCTAAAAGAAATAGTTAAAAATAAAATGATGCGAGGACTCGACTTTAAAGAAAAAACTTTGGGTACCTGTGAGACTTGTATCAAAGGAAAATTTTCCACTCTACCATTCCAAAGCCATGGACAAATAATCTCTACCGAAGTGCTCCAGATAATTCACAGTGACGTGTGTGGCCCATTTGAGAATGAATCAATGGCCGGATCAAAGTATTTTGTAATATTTATTGACGATTATACAAGATACTGCTGTGTATATTTCTTAAAAGAAAAGAGCGAAGTAATCGATAAATTCAAGGAATATAAAAACTATGTTGAACTATTTCATAAAAAGAAAATTAAAAATTTACAATCTGATAATGGAGGCGAAAACAGGTCTAAAGCGTTTGACAAATTCCTCAAAGATAACGGTATAAGCCGAAGACTAAAGAAGACACCTTATACCCCACAGCAAAATGGCATCAGTGAAAAAAAATCGGTCGCTGATGGATAAAGCCAGATGTATGATGCTAGATGCCAATATCCCTACAAAATTTTGGGAGAAGGCGATACAATCTGAAATGGAATTATTACAGAAAAACATCACCTGGGTATTAGTTGACAAGTCAGATGCCAAGGAAAATACTGTCGAACAAATGGGTATTTCGGATTAAAGATGGTACGTACAAGTCTAGATAAGTCGTATGTACGTGGATACGAGCAGAAAGGAAACCTGGATTTCGAAGATATCTATAGCCGCTAGTCCACCCTATCATTAATTGTGTCAATATTTGTGATTGGCGATCTTTGTTTGCGTGTTTTTCCATTTATTTTGTGACCGTAGCGATAAATGTATTCAAAATGAATAAAACTACAATCTCTGCGCCTCAACTAGAGAGGTTATATATAAAGTACTAGCTGACCCGACGAACTCTGTCCCGCCTTAAAGGCAATAAATAAGCCGATTTTCGAATTTATTGAGTTATTTTTTATATTAAAAAAATAATTGTAAGTAGATTAATACTGTAGTTTATGTGTATTTCAGTAGTTATTTATAAAACCGAGATATCATTCTTCTATTTTTAGGCTCCAACTCTACGGAACCTTTTGCCAGTGGTAAAGGAAGAACTTGGCTTTACTGGAAGCTGTGAACATTTACGGAAGGTTCTAATAGCTTTAGACTTTAAATAAAAAAGATGCCAAAATGATAGAATGGCTTTGATAGAAAAGTCAATTATTGCTGCGAAACCTGAAGTCTACCTAGACAAGATTATTAAAAAAAGAAATTTGCCAGACGAACTTAAAAAGATTATTATTTATCTTGATGTAAGTTATGTCCATACTTCCTGTAAATTAAAAAAATGCTGGCAATCCTTAGATATCAGTGGAATAAAAGAAGATATTTCTAAAGGCAAAAGGTATCTAGATATAAGCTAGTGTCAACTTAACCTTTTATTTATAATTACCCTCCAAACTTTTAATGTACTAATTTAATGTTCTTGCTTCCAACGTAAGTACACACACACAATTTCTCGTCTCTTTCTTTATTTTTCAATATTTTCTTTCAGATACATAATTATAAGTGCAGGTTCTAAATAGATTTAAAGGTTTTGTACTGATTTTGTTAGTCATTTTCAGTGGAAAGAATAAAAATGAGGATTATCATTCAGAAATGAATAGAAGCAATTTTACAAAGTGGATTACGGAAAAATTGATTCCAAATTTATCAGAGCCATCAATTATCGTAATGGATAATGCTCCTTATCATTCTGTGGTTCTTAATAAAGCCCCTACCTCTGCGTCAAGAGTTGGCGAAATAAAGCAGTGGCTATTGGAAAACAGTATATCATTCGAAGAAACAGCGAAGAAGCCAAACCTGCTTATGCTAATCAAGAGACACACACACACACACACCTTATCAATGTGACCTAAACCCCATGGAGTTGATCTGGGGCATAGCTAAATAAAAAATTGCCTCACGTAATGTGGGATTAGTTGATGGTAATAATAAAGTAATAACTTTACTTTTGGCTTATAAAATATGCTACCGCAAAAAAATAATATTGCATTTATTTTTCAAGGCAGTGGCTCAACAAGCATTTTAAGAAGTGTCTGCTGAGGACTGGAAAAAATCATGCCAACATGTTATGAAAATAGAAATGGAATATTACAATAGAGGACGCACTTTGTATCACGACTTCGACAGAATAATCATAAACCTTCAAGACGACAGCAGTAGTAGTGACAGTGACACATCCAATGACAGCCTGACTATTGGGGAGAGCTTGAGCCAAGCTATGGACGAAGAATTTTCTAATGTTGAATATTTGGATGAAAATGTTTTAGAGTCTAATTAAATAAAAGAGCGAAATAAACAAAATTTTATTTACTCCCATAAATATAAGTATATATTTTCATTAAAATAATAGCTATTGAAAGTTGTAGATGCAAAGTACATAATCTTAAATATTGTTGATATTTTTTTTTTCAATACTCTATTCAATTCGAAGTATCAAAATCATCATTGTCACTGTATATGGGGAGGCCATATGAACGATAGTGGCGCCCCTATTAATTTCATGACTTTTGCCAAGCTGTACCCGGGCGGGTCACTAGTGAATTATAATTGTCGATTTCGTTTCAGGCTGTTTTTTTTGTTTTCGGCACATTTATGTAGTTAACAAATTATCGTTATTATTTGATATTAATTTGTTATTTACATTATCTTTGGTTATTGATATTACCAAGTCATTACATGGTCTTTGTTCTCCCCTTCTGCCGTATACTCTTTGGTTTTAAAGTCAAAATAAAATTCTATTATAAATTTGGTTTGCTGTGCAAATTCATACTTATTTCTTTGACTTTCAAAGTCGAAGCTCATCTGCTTTAAACATGAACATTATATCGCATAAACGTGTTTTTTTGTTACTATTCCAACATTTCGATCGAAGCAGAATAGCAGTATTTGGTAATCGTTGCATAACCAATAAGATTGACGATATTTGCACCCATACAGGCCAAGTAATTGCCCTATTGTAATTAGCTTCTGCATTGATAGTTAAATACCTATATTCAAATGTATTTGTAAAAGAGAAAATAAATTTGAAAATGTTTGTTAATTGGATTCTTACATCCATCTAGTAATATAGATATGTTTTCAGAAATGGGACTCTGAAGATTACAGGCTGGCAAGATTTATGAATGCACCAAAACATGTTAATCAAAATTGGGCAATTAAATTAATTGCCGAAGTGCCACCTAAGGAAGTAACTGAAAGAGTTGTGTGGTGTGATGGAGGAAGTGGTCCAGAAGGTCACCCCAGAATTTACATTAATTTGGTAATAATTTATGTTCAAAACAAAATAACTTTATTTATATTGTAAACGACTACTTAAAATTGTCTATCAATCCAATTTATTTTAATTATTTTTTATTTTTTTAGGACAAACCTGGAGATCACTCATGTGGATATTGTGGACTTCGGTTCATAAAAAAGGAAAATCACTAACCAAGTGGTATAAAATTTGAATTCATATTCTTTTGTTATTCTAATTAAGAAATGTATGTATTTGAGTTTAAAATAAAAGATTAATCAACAATCAATATTTTATTTGTTTGCTACCCTTTCTGTTTTTAACCATAGGATTTCTTATAACAAATAAGCAAGGAATCGCTTATCAATTTTAATTCATATTAAAAGTTATTGGAAGTTCCAAATAAATATCAATTACTATATAAAAGAACAAGCTGTGCAATGTGTTTTTATTTAGAAACTACTTCTCATTTGTTATGGAATTTGCGTCCTTTAGTTGTTGACGTATATCAATATTGGATTGTAAGAGTTCTTTGAGTTTCTTATGTATATCATCATTCTTTTGCTCTAAGAAATCCAGTGCTGAATTTAATTCATCCAGTTTGGAATCTAAAAATTCATACTCTGAAAAAGGAAATTATTTTAAGACTATTAAAAAAATGTTTACACAAACATACAACACTTATTAAAATATTTTCACCTTCACGAATATTATCAGTATTGTGTTCATCGCTTGCAGTTCCATCAATTCCAGTTTCGTTGTTTTCAGGCTTATTATCATCATTTCCAGCCATTTTTGCACGGAACAATTATTTATAACAAAAAAACTATCAAAAGAGACAACTTTTTTCACATATACGTACTGTTGGTCCTTGTGTTATCAAACAATTAACAATTTTTATTTTAGTCTGGAGTCATATATATACCTATACAAACGTCAAAACTGAAGACAAGTAACAAGTAATGAGTAAAATAAAAAATCAAGTCATGAGCTAGGGATGATGCATATCGCTGATAAATAACATCGATTTGTAAATATCGATGTTTTCAACTGTTGATCAACGATGATTCAAAAAAATAGAAAAATATATTAATATTGAAAACGTATACTAAAAATCTCTTTTACAAAATAAGAAGTTCAAAAACCTTTCGTGGGTTTTTGCGTTCAAATTAAACTTTATAATAACCAAAAACTTTTAAAGAAAAGTAATTTATTCCAAAAAAAAATTCAGTTCTCATCAACGGCTACAAGAATGTGGGTGGATAATTTCTTGTGATCGTGTTTTGGAGCATCCTATTAATTTCTAAAACAAAGAGAGCCGTGTTCAGTCTGCTTAGAGTTCCTTTCCCTGTATCCTTGTACTTTGCTGTTTAAAAACTCTTTATACTAACTTTAAATTATCTTTATTATCTTTAACCCTTAATTTGGTTTAGTCCGCTACAACGAACAATCAAATAAATAAAATCTGGTGGGTTTATGAAAACTTCTATAGGGTTTAAATATCTAACAAAAACTTTATAATATATATCACGACATTGTCCTGTTTTGAACTTTATATAAACATTCAATCATCATAACATCATATAATAATTATATATAATTATATAGTATTTTGAAGATAATAATATATAATGAAAAACACAAAATTTTAAGTGAAGCTTACGGCAATACATTAGTGAAAACCGTAACGAAATCGGTTAAGCGGTTTCTGAGATTAGCACGCACAAACAGACAAAAATTCTAATAATCATTGTTTTGGGTTTTATTGCGTTTATAAAGGCCCTAAGCTAAACTATAGAACTTACATTAAAATGATGTATGAAATAATTATAGCTCTTTAAATAGGATAAATAAAAATCCGCGATGACATATATCTATCTTCTATGATTGTCTCACAATAAACACTTTTTTCTTAGGAAACATTAATTAAAACGCATATCCAACTAACTACGCTATTATTAGCGTTTGGTATGAATCCTTATCCATTCAAATGTGTTAAAATTTAAGAAAATTTAATGTAGATTATAATTGCTCCGTAAACTATATCAATCTGACCAATAGTTTAGAAGATATCAAAAGTTTAAACTACAAAGTAAGTAAAAACTACGCGCAATTAATTTCAAAAGCCGCGCCGTAGACGGCTGGGCTTAGCGATGTGTTTATTACTATGTAGGGTAGGCTGGGTTAAGACATTTTAGCGTTTATCGTGCATAGCATTGGAATTTGTTATGAGAGTGATGACGTAAATATAATAAATAAAAAACCTTATATCAGTCAACTCTGGGCAATGTTATTTGAGATTATTGTGTAGTATTTTCTGTATAAAATTATATTAAAAACAACACTAATTTGTTTCATCCACAAATTTTGACTGGTTTTAGGTATTTTTTTTACGTATTTTGACGTTTTGAAGCGGTTTTCGTAGTATAATATTATTTGTACAATAACTTCATATTTTGTAGTATGTAGTAGAGTAAAGTATTTACACGATAATACGCAAAAGTAGGATAATTTTGCTTTTAGGTCGAACAACTTTAATTTACCTTATAATATCAGAATTTCTGTACGAACAGCAACACCAAATTAGGGAAATACAAAGGGCGGCCTAAATATTGTCAACAATGGGTAAATAAACACATTTAGCGCTAAAACTTTTTGAACTTTTTAAAAATATTTATGAAAAAAACATTATTTTAGACAATTTCCACAAAATTATGACACTAAGATATGAACTATAGTGTCGCTATAGATTGAATTTGACGTGATTTAGGTGTTTCATTTCAATGCGTTACACCCCCAACCCCAATTGTTATCGATAATTAACTTATTGTTAAAAGAGGGGGCAGGGGGAGGGCAACTGCGCCCCCTCTGAATTTTGTATGCCACAATAACTACTGTTGTCGATAAAATTGCGCCGTGCAAAACCGAGGCATTGTGGTTCCACAGGGCGACGATAAGGCAGTTTCACCTATAGACTAACACAGATAATGACAGTGCATGGTAACTTCGTGGATTATTTGTGACATAAATGAAATAAATTATATACATAAATTGACCACGAAGTAACGGTAAGGTGTTGTCACTGTGGCGGGTACCAGGATTTTGCCTCGCTTCTTCAGTGCCCGGCGTGAGTACCGGAATGGTGTCGCTGCCTTGGTTCTGGTGCGCTTCGTCACTGCCGATCAGCAAACAGTGCTCCCTGAAATTAATGGGGATTTTAGAGTCGCGGACTTACAGGTATGAACCTATGCGCTCATAGAGCGGCCCCGAGGAGTTTGAGGCTAAGAGATGTACAAGATCTCGCAAATCGTATGAGAGGCCACGGTCGCGTTTCAAATGGAGATCCCGTGGGCTTTTATCATCGCTGTTGGAGATCAGCGTAGGGTTTCACTCGGTGCAAGCCCGTCATAGGTCGTTTCAACTACCACCTGCCCCATTGGGTCCAATAAAGCATTTCCCCACGACAAGAAAAGGATCTGCTGCGGGTATTTCCCCTGGGCTACACACTACATACACCTACTGCTTCGTGTATGTACGCGACGTATATGTGTGTTATTGTTAATTTTGTTGGCAGCCCCTGTACAAAATAAAAAATAAATAAAATAAATATTGAATAATGCATAAATATGATAAATGCGATGCATTTGGATTACTATATTCTATAAAAAAACATGCGTACTCGTACGAGTACATGCCTGTCCGATCAAGGACATTTATCGATTAATCGGGTCCGTTGTGCCATCTTGCTCATAAAATAACAAATTTTTGATCATGTTTTATTATCGAACGACGCTACGAGATGGCATGATGAAAAAAATAGGTCTATGGTTTATAGTAACTTTCCGCCCCCTGAAGTTGACCAAGGACAAGGATCAAGTTTGATCTGACATTTCAATTTCGTATTAATCTGTGAATCTATTACGTGGTGAAAACCAATATTTAGATTTATAATAATCTGTCCATATCTATTCTTTAATAACATTTTACATTTTATTGTTAGATGTTACGGCCCATCAAGTAAAATTATACAGTTATTTTGTTAATATATACTGTGGTTCAATTATATTTGGCATAATTTTACAATGTGAGATCGATTTCTAATATTGTAGGAGTTTATATTATATTTATTTTTAAGTGTTACTAATAGAAAGTATTTACTAGCATTTTTTATAACAAAGAGATGATATAGCGGGTCATTAATGTATTTGGACATCATTGCGCGTTGAATATCCTAATACGAGCATTCGAAATTCAGCACCATTACTCGCTTTGTATAATCTCGTGTTGAAGTAGTAAAGGAAACGTAGGATTTATTTTCCTTTGTTTTGTAACGATACCTAATTTTAAATATCTTGAACTTACAGCAAAATGACATCGGGGCCCTACAACTACTCATACATTTTTAAATATATCATTATTGGTGACATGGGAGTCGGAAAATCATGTTTATTACATCAATTTACAGAAAAAAAGTGTAAGTATTTATGTTATTAATTATAAAGATATATGCATAGTTATGTACTACCTACAAATCTGGATTACTCGTGACATAAATGTGATAGGAAGTGAACATGTTGCCATAAACACAGAAAAAAATTCATGGTATATACTGGAGGCATCGACTCCTTGACTTAAATTAGATGTAATAAAAAAAAATCAACTACAAGACAATGTCTTGTACTGGTTTCTTGCATTATTTCGTTTAAAATAAATTTGCTTTTATAACTTAAGTTAATAGTTGATATTCATGGTTTTTTGTTTATATAACAATACATATTTAGTTTTTTGACAGTTATGGCAGACTGTCCACATACAATTGGTGTGGAATTTGGCACTAGAATAATTGAAGTTGCTGGTCAAAAAATTAAATTACAAATTTGGGATACAGCAGGACAGGAAAGGTTTAGAGCAGTGACACGTTCTTACTACAGAGGTGCTGCAGGTGCACTTATGGTTTATGATATCACTAGGAGGTAAATATTATAAATTAAATCAATTATTATACCGTTTTAATTTTGTATCTATATTGATATATAGTAGCTTAGTAAATGAGACACAATAGTGAATGTAATTTCATCCTTCTTTGTTCTTGTTTTCATGAAAAAGGGCACAACTAACATACTTTTCCAAATTGCACTATATACATATTTGGAATAAATAAAGGACCTATCTGTCAGATTTTTTGTTCATTTTTATAAAAACCAAAAGCTTAAAGGATAACTAAGCCACTTTTTATGTGTTATTTAGATGAAATGATAAATATGGTACTGTTACATATATTCACCAAAAATATACAAAAGAACTCAATTTCCTTGAAATTTATAGAACTAACAAGTGTGCCTTTTTGCTATAACACATCTTAATTCTAAGGTTAGCAGTGATAAAGATGAACTTTCTATGCATGATGCAGCAAATAAAAGTTATTATTATTATATGTTAACTATGCATAATGTTTCACTGTCAAGTTGTCTATAACAGAACAGATATATTAAATTTAATACATTAATGAACCTTTTTATGTGTTTATTAGATCTACATACAACCATTTAAGTAGTTGGCTCACAGACACACGTAACTTGACAAACCCAAGCACTGTGATATTCTTAATTGGAAATAAGTCTGACCTAGATGG
This sequence comes from Papilio elwesi, assembly GCA_029849275.1. Classification (NCBI taxonomy): domain Eukaryota; kingdom Metazoa; phylum Arthropoda; class Insecta; order Lepidoptera; family Papilionidae; genus Papilio; species Papilio elwesi. Next base: position 6,403,905 of record CM056687.1, on the reverse strand, counting down.
CCAGAGAGATGTTACGTATGAAGAAGCCAAACAGTTTGCAGATGAAAATGGTCTTATGTTTGTAGAAGCCAGTGCCAAAACGTAGGTATCTTTGTTTTTACTTTATACTAGGGCCACACTGAAAGTTTTTAGACCTGGCTTGTTAATATTGAACTCTTTGTAAGTCCATATATGATTTTTTTAGTGTGTTTTTAAAATTTGGCAGTAATTAGAAAATTTTGTGTCATATCCAAATTCAGGCAGCATTTTGAGATGAAGCCTCATGCTATCACTGCTTGCAAATGGTTGAGTGAGTTCAGGAGTCGGGCGTGAAGTAGTGTATTCTGTGTTTCGCCTGATGAGTGAGGTGCCGGAGGCCTAATTCTAGTTCTCTCCCCCTTCCCACCCTATACTTATAAGGAAAGGATGGGAAGGGGAAGAAATCTTGATGGTGGAGGGGATGTATAGGAATTGGAAATAACCAATTTCTGTTTGTCCCCTCCTCTGTCCATTAAACGCATCTGCAACTCATTAGTTAGTTGCAGATGTCTATGGGTAGCGATTACTTGATATCGGGTGAACCGCTTACTCGTTTGCCACCTAGTACTAATAAAAAAATAATCTTAATAATTTCCAAAGACGGAAATTATTTTTTGAATAAATTGGTAAAAATTCGAAAAATCACTATTCTTCCAGTCAGTTAACTCCAGTTACGTAACTCGAGTTCACAGTTATTCAAATCAAGTTTCATTTCATCCGAGCTGGCACATCACTTGACCCAATGCTTCTCACAGTTGTCGCATCGAGCAATCAATGCATAGACAGGAACATTTTGAGAAACAATAAAAGGTATAACAAACCACTGCCTAGTTTATTTTTTCCATTCTAAGAACTTTCAATGTGACCAATTTATTTATACTTGAAGTTTATTAAAAAATGTTAAGCAGGTTATTAGTAGTGAAATTCTGTTGGCGAAACCTTAAATAGTTCATGTTACATTCTAAAATAATGTAACACAAAAGCAATAGATTAGTTGTAAGTGTCCTTGTGTCGACTCTGAGTGAATTATAGTTCGTAGACAAATAAGTTATTGCTATATTAATATGGGATGCTTGGCTTGGCTGTCAGTCAAATTTTGGATAAGGTCAGTGAGCCCTTTACTTAGACTGACATTGATATAAAGCCTATCAAAACCTATCAATGATATGAAAAAATATTGCGAGATCAAACAATGCATAAAAAAAGTTGATGTAAAAAACATAATCTCTGTTCTAAAACATAAGAAACAGAGAATACCTAACAGTATGTTGTTGCTCGTGTTGATAGAGATTCTATCCATTTCCCAGATTTTGAGCCACACTGAGTTTTTTTACATAAGGAGTGCTATACTGATGTTCTACTATTATCTTGAGAATAATATTTTTTTTGTCAGCCGTAGAAGATATGGAAGGTAACATCCATTGCTGGACGCGTGCCTCCCCCACGCCTACGACGCAGTAGTGCTCCGCGTCCAGTGGACTCCTGCAACCTTGACTTGATGTGGGGAGACTAATGATTGAGATTTTTAAATTGCAGAGGTCAAAATGTAGAAGAAGCATTTCTGGAGACAGCTAAGAAAATTTATCAGAGCATCCAGGACGGGCGACTGGACTTGAACGCGGCGGAGTCCGGCGTGCAGCACAAGCCCGCTGCGCCCGGCCGCCCGCTCGCCGCGCCGCCCGCGCACCGCGACAACTGCGCCTGCTAACCTCACCTCGCTGAACCTAACCACTCTACACTATAACATATTCTAATTATCCTCCATCACCTTATTCTTGACATGTAGCCATTATGTCTATAGGGTTTTATATTATTGCTAATTCTACTAGTATACTTTTAAAGAGTTGTTTATACGTATACAACATTTAGCGTCTATTGATATGAATTGTAAATGTATTCTTTCCGTCTACATGTTGTACATTCCACTTTATATATTTTAATGAATTTGAAATGCCGCGGTAAAATTATTTTGTGAAACGTATGGCGTTGAAGTAGTCAATGTGTATGAATTAAATTCGCACGGACGAAGCGAAGTGACCTCTCCGTATAAATTTAAACATTTCACTGCTATTCAATTCGTAGGAAGATAATTTTCGTACGAGTCGGCCGGTTTTTAATAACGTAGTGGGAAAGTTAGGCGCATTTGTTTTATGAAATAAAGTTTAAAGGACAGTATCAAAGTTGACAATTTTAATTTTCTTATTTGTAAGAGAAATAACATTTGTATCGTTTAGTAGTGTTATAGTTAAAAGCCGGTAAATAACGAACGGCTCATGCGGAGGCGCACACGTCCAGCAAAGCGGGGCTGCCCAAGAGCTTCCGGCGCAGGGCCACTTCCTGCCGACCGTGTCTGCGGTATGTGAAAATGGATACATAACTTATCTAGATCATTTCTCGAGCACGCGGCGGTCTCATCGTGGTTGAAATTCATTTTCATATTATTTTAAGCTCTGGAGCGTATTCATAAATCTTCCAACTTTTGACATATTTTTTTAACTGAGAAAAAAAAACTATTTTAATGGTAAGCTTGTTTTTTTTATTATTTTGCTTGTGATTATTAAAATTTTGTTTTATTTACATTTGTTACATAAAGAATAATATATTTTGTAAATAATTATAAATGGTGATGGAATAGTGGTCGGTCGTTTGATTTACGATCCGATAGTTCGCTTGCCAGCTTACCTGTACTATGTAATGGGTTTGATTTTTTTGGTTTGGTTTTAAAAAATGTGATTTAAACTGTATTAGTGAAATATATAACATTTCAGAATTTATTCCATTCTTATACAATATCACTAGACACATTCTATACCTTTAAGGAATTGTTTTATTGTAAAACACAAAGAGCGCCGCGACGACTAGACGAATGCGAGGCATCCACCTTACCGCGTGCGCCCTTTTGCAAAGAGCTTGCTTGATTGCTTTACGACGTAAGACTGTTACGTAATCGGTCGGTTTGCACACTACGGCGTTATTTAGCGGTCGACTTCCTCCAAGTTAATTGTATTTCCTTCGAATGGAATATTAAGAGTAGAATATTTTTGATAAGCTATCAATGGTCACGTCTAAAGTGAGCTGTAATTCGTACGAATTGACTACTGGAGAATTATTACAATCATAAATGACAATCATGTAAGCAGAAAACCCGGCAGTATAAGACGGGTGAGACACAATTTATTGAAGTCATGCGAAATAAATGTATATCATGTTTCTTGCGTACGCATCATCACGAATTAATGTAAAGTAACTTGTTACATTACATATAGAAATAAATGTAATTTTTAAAAGTGTTAGAACACGTATCACTTGTTTTAATGTCGTTATTTTCGATTATTCAATAATTTTAAAGGAGTTAAGGTTAACAAAGAAACAGGTATTATAAGATTCTAGAAAATACGATATAGAATTAATTAGCATTTGCTTTATTTCTTAATGTATGTACTGTTATACTACGTTTCCTTAAAAGATTGAACGCACTTATGTTTTTTACCGTTACAACTAGAGTTGTTCTATCACGCTGCTAGTTAGGTTAGGGCTTCTCGGTTCGCAGCCCGGGAAAATTCTTTCAGGAGTGCAACTCTTGACTATAAAAAAGTCCGATCATTTGTAAGTGAAAATCGAACAGAATCAACCAGTGGCGTAACTACACCATCTGAGACATTTGGCAAATTAATTAGATGATCATCAAATGCCTATTACAACGTGACGATTTTATTAGAGAGTAAAATTCGTCACGCTGTAATTGATTTTAATAAATCTTTTAGATGCATTTTTGTTTAATGCCAAATAAATTTTATTAGGTGATTGGAATTTTATTAAATATTCGTAACGAAATAATTTGACCGTCACGAAAAAGTGCTTTCTTATCAGAACGCGGGAATCCCCTTAGCGTCGCGCTAGCTCGCTCGCGCCAACAACGTACCGTAACAAACAAGAACCCAAGGATGCATTTTAAAATTGATTTACATCATTTTCTGAAGAAGGCGCTTAAATCTTAATAATTTATTTGATTTTTTTCATGACCTTTAATTGTGTCTAACTTTTATTGATTTTAAGTAGTTGTGTAATTTCTACTAAATTTTGTTAAAATTGTTAGGTTATTTCTGAGCTTCCCGGATCTCACGGGGCCCGGGGCCATTATGCAAGTCTGCTACGCTATAGTTACGCCACTTGAGTCGGCTATCTCTGGTACCTCCATAGGGTTAAATGCCTTGAGATTATTATTTCTTATCGTAACGACTTGCAGCAATACCGATCAATACTTTTGTGGCGTAAAAGTAATTATTGTAGCTATGAAACAGTTAAAATACAAATACATCAAAAGCTGCATCATGTACTGTAACAAAGTGTTTCCTATAACGTTTTTTTTTATAGAAAAGCGAATTTGTTGTAAAATATTGCATACCAAAGTCGTTCGTCCGGTCAATAATTTCACTAGTACTAGGTATCTGTACCGGTTTGCGTGCCGGGTTAATATTAGTTAAAGTGCATATACATAAATAATATTAAATCAAACATCATTTGTCTGAAGCTTATTTATTAATTTTGTTTTGAATTTATTTATTTATTCGTCAATTAGCCTTATATGAGAAAATATATAAATAAACAATGACCTATCGTTATTTTGTGTTTATTTTATATGTTCGGACCTTTATATTTAATTAATTAGTATTATATATACCACATGACCACGGGCTTTTACAACTTTAACTCCGTAGTAGAAATTACATGAATATATTGAATATAAAAAAAATGCGATGGAACTTGGAACTTTTTCCGGGATATCCTGAGCAAACAGTTTAGATATCCCGGAAAAAATATTTCAATCGTTGCTACAAATTTATTTTTAAAAACAAATGTCAATTTCTCGAGATTAAACTCAATCGATATAAACAATGCTTCGAATAACGCAAAGTTTTTAGAAACTTTGTCCACTTGCTTCCAAACAAAATGCTTTAAGGGATCGCACGAGCAAGGCACACGGTGCGGCACACAACGCACATCACAACATGCGTCAACAACGACGAACTTTATTTCATTTCTTTTTCTTGTATTTTATTCTACAACGGTTAATTTTTGGCGATTATTTATTTTTGAACTATCGTCTCGTCTTCTCACCTGTTGTGGGTTTTTACTTCTGTCAGCAGTCCTTATCACATCACATCTGTGTTTGTTTTAATAGTTTCAAACCCACAAAGCTACAATTTTTTTAAACGTCGTCGTTTTATCATCTGTCAATTAAGAAAATATTCTGGCAAGCCTCGCGGTCGCGTTACCATCCTTAAAAAATTTAATAATGTTGTAATTAACATATGTTTAAGAGTAAAAAACAATCCCCTCCCTGATCAAATGCTCCTCCGCTTCTCATCCTTTTCTTATTAGAAATGGATGGTAGTGGGGAGAGGAGTAGAATTAGGCCACCACAACAGTATAGTTTAAAAAATATATGTATAACAGTCTATGCTGGTGGCTGTAAGTATCTGCCATACTGGCATATATACTGGTATTACAGTTACACATATTTCTACACTGTTCTAAATATAAAAATAGGTAAAAAAACTAATATTTTATATCGAAAGTTAGTTTTTTTACCTATTTTTAGTTAGTTGAGTAGTACGAATACAATATATAGTCCACTATCATTTATTCTGTAACAAAGAGTAAATGGCGATTCGGCAACGCATTGCGATTGTAAAAATATTAAATTAATTTATCGTTCGATCCGTTTGCAGAAGCGGGACAACGTTGTTGTCTACCTTTGGTTTGGCCCGCTTATTAAAGACATACTGTTTAGGGTATCAGATCTTGCGTGACATCTATATATGGTGGTATAGCTTCAAGGGCAGCTGTGTGGGTTGTTCTCATGCTGCCAGTTGTCGCCATGCACGCTAGTCGCTGACTTTGACGTAGCTCTGAAGTTTGTTCCTTGCAGTTATGTGCAATCTTAGTCCACCAAACGATGGCATAGGTGATCATGGGGCGAATTAGCGATGTGCTTAGCCACATCACCACTTTTGTGTCTAGCCCCCACCTTTTTTCTAGCATCTTTTATTCTTGCTAAAAATGATGTTGGACCTGTTTATTTTGTTATTTAAATGTTTGTTCCAATTTAATTTGTTGTCAAGGTTTACCCCTAGGTATTTTACTCATGTGGATAATTGAAGTTTGCTGCCGAACAATGTTAGGCAATAATCTTGTCGGAGCAGTGTTCTTTTGTTAGTGAACATGACTAACCCCATTTTGTTCGAGTTGACAGATCATATTCGTTACAGACAGACAGTTCATATTCGTTACACAAAAGCTGCACACTACGAAGGGCAGCTTGGGTGAGGTCGCATGTGGTGCTGGCTGATTTGGATTTGATCATAATTGCTAGATCGTCAGCGTAGCCCATGGTATAGAAGTGGTTTCCTTTGAGTTGGTTTATGAGTTCGTCAATAACCAAATTCCATTCCAATGGCGAAATGACGCCTCCTTGTAGACAACCCTTAATAATTGAGACGTGTTGAGTCGTTAGTTTTTTTTATGTAAGATGGTGGCAAACGAGCAAGCGGAACACCTACTGTAAAGTGAGTGCCACCCATACACAAGCAAATGTGTTGCAGATGCGTTGCCTAACTTAATGGACAGAGGAGGTCATAGACAGGAAAAAGGAATTTCCCTTTCCCAGCCAAACCTCCCGCGGTCCCATCCTATCCGTATGAGGGAAGGGTGGGAAGGGGAAGAGGACTGAAATCAGGCCTATGATTAGTATTTTGCTTAGCATCTGTGTAATCAAGTAATTACTTCTGCGCAGTCCAAGTTATAACATGCAACACCAAGAGATAGTTAGGCGTTTTGTTGATATTTTTATATTAAATTTTACAAATGGAAAACTGACGTATCAGCACATCTAATTTAATCTGCCATTCTGTCATATTGTAGTGGTACTGGCTTAGATAACGAACTCTATACATTTGGTATGAGCGTACACCCGTAAGGGACATATATACCAAAACCCGACCAAATTCAAATTGGTTGAAAAAGCTTAGGGAATACCAATTTAAGGCTACTCTTTAATTTGGTTGATTGATACTATTAATTACGTGATAACAAATTTAAGCATTCCTATTGTGGTAGTTTGTGGCACCATATCAGTCAATATTACGTTATATATTATTTTTTGTACATTTTTTAAATAAATAAAGGATTAATTTCACTGGAAATCATCATCGTCTTTTCATCCCTAGTATAGTTTGTATATTGAGATGTCATTCATTCGCGTGACGTCATTAGCATAGTAAATCCAGATAATATGACGAATGATCCTAGCTTCGAGCTCTGCGAGTCAGCAACTCGTATAATATAAACAAGACAGTACTATATAAATGCGAGTCAGCAACTCGTATAATATAAACTAGACAGTACTATATAAATGTGAGTCAGCAACTCGTATAATATAAACAAGACAGTACTATATAATTGCGAGTCAGCAACTCGTATAATATAAACAAGACAGTACTATATAAATGCGAGTCAGCAACTCGTATAATATAAACAAGACAGTACTATATAATTGCGAGTCAGCAACTCGTATAATATAAACAAGACAGTACTATATAAATGCGAGTCAGCAACTCGTATAATATAAACAAGACAGTACTATATAAATGCGAGTCAGCAACTCGTATAATATAAACAAGACAGTACTATATAAATGCGAGTCAGCAACTCGTATAATATAAACAAGACAGTACTATATAAATGCGAGTCAGCAACTCGTATAATATAAACAAGACAGTACTATATAAATGTGAGTCAGCAACTCGTATAATATAAACAAGACAGTACTATATAAATGCGAGTCAGCAACTCGTATAATATAAACAAGACAGTACTATATAAATGTGAGTCAGCAACTCGTATAATATAAACAAGACAGTACTATATAAATGGCAATATCTTAGTGCATTATAGATTTCTTTTAAAATAACGTCAAACTTATTTAAATGATCAATACAAACAAAGATTATTTATGAATTCGATTTATTAGTTCATATTTACATGATTATTGTGCAAAGTTATCAGATTTAAGATACAGGTTATTGTTTGTGCCGGAGAGAGAACTTGGGACCTAAAAAAATTAAATTTCACTTTGTCGAATTACTTAAGATAAATATACGCTGCTAAGCCACGGCGTAGCCAAAGCAAGTGACTACCGACGTTCGAAGCATGACATTCCCATAAATAGGCAGTACTTAGCATAGCATTTAATTCGGAGAAAATCAACATGTGGCTTAACAAATACTTCGCTTAGCATTAGTATCAATTTTCGAGGACTTAGCACTTGCAAGTATGAATTTGACGGCTCGGCTTCACAATGTCTTGTTGACAAATGTTAAATGTCTGCACACACTCGTCGGTTACCCTTCTTTACTATCACTACGGTATGTGACTAATCTTATCATTTTAAGTTCTCCTAGGATGTAGGGGATGTCCAACGCTGCCAATTACATTTGCAACATAAATTTTGTTTCGCCCCCCCCCTCCCTTTCATTTCATTCATCTTTTATGCTATACATATTACAATTTTGATTTAGTAGTTTGTAGGAGCAGGTCGTGCATGTCACGCAGCGACTGTTCCAGCGCGGCGCGATATGAGCCGCAGCCGGTCTCCGCGTTGGACTTGAAGGCGGAGGTCGCAAAGTTGACGTCGTTGTCGCGCGGGTTGTAGCAGGTCGCGTAGCCGTTGGGCACTAGAGGGCCGTAGCACATGAAGCCGTCGCACTTGCACGCCACCTGCAATGTTTAACAATTATTTCAATATTTATACAAAATTAAAAAACTATGATATTCTAATAGTGAGAGAAGTGTGCCAGGATCGTGACATATAGAGGTTGGCTAATCTCTGTTTGCCGCTTGGGCGTACTGGGCTTGAGATATTATTTATTTAGAATGGAATAAAGTTTATCAAATGTGATAAAATTAATTAAATCAAAGTTACCTAAGGCACTCAAGCAGTATTTTATTAGTACAATTAGAGTTTTATAAAAAGTAAATTCATATGTCAATACAATATGATGTATTAAAAATAACCCCAGCACTTTTATTTTCATAGTGTATAAAACCTGTTTTTTTGTAAAAGCATTCAATATTTTTAAAACCGGGCAATTTTGTTAAACGGCTCTAGGTATCGTGCGCGGACCTGGCTGGTGGATATCCTCATGTGAGCGCTGCGGCGGTATCCTTCGTCGGTGTACAGCTTGGGGATCTCGATACCATTTTCAAGAGCAGTCAATTTCAGGCCAAGAAGATGTCTGTCAACGCCAAGTCCTTGCAACGCCTGTGAAAATATATTTAAAATCACAATACCAAAAGTTATCGTGATGACTAGACATAGACTAGGCAAAAAAGTTAATTATGACTACTTTAAAGTGAAATTTTAACAAAGGTAGAGCTAATATAAATACGCCTCGATTTTACAAAACACCTGGCGTAGGTATACTAATGCTGTGTTTCATTTGACGAGTAGGCATCACAACCTTGAAATCTTTTCTTCCTGTCCGCATCCGTACCTCGTTCATAGGTACGGATGTTAATGGATATCGGCGGTCACATCATCGCAAAATGATCTACTAAAAAGGTAAGTCACCTTTTGTCGCTGCTCTAACAATTGGAATTTGAAACATTATCTCAGTCCAGAACTCTGGCAATTAAGAGACCGTGGTACCTGCACCGTGTAGTCCTTATGAGCTTGAATCGCGAGGCGCATGGCTTGCAGCTTGTGGTGCGGCGCGCTACTGGCGTCGAGCATGGCGCGCGCGAACTGCACGGACTCCGGCGAGCATGAACGTATAGTCTCCGTGCGCCCGCCCACGTACATGCGCGTCGCCGCTGACTCGTAGTGCGCGCCGGGGGTTTTGTGGAGCCTACATATTTTATAAAAGTAACAATCGAGCTGAGTACACCTGAAAATATCTAAGCATCCCAATAGACTAGTATCGCTCACTATCTTTGGCAAAGATGAAGTTGACTTGTATAGAACAAATATCATATTTTTATGAGATTACAAGATCTTTCCGACGAGTAACACGATAACTGAATGCCGACTGGCAAGCCTGACTGAGCTCTCGCATGGCGTCGTCACATTTACGTGACCTATAGTGGGATTTGTTCTTTTAGGTTTTATCATCCATATGTCTGGTCTTATAGCTTGTCACATAGCTGGATGACCTGCTTTTTCGTCGATTAGACGATAAAAAAGAGTACTAAATAACTAAAACCTCCAGGTACGGCTGGTAAGTCGATGGTACGTGCATGGATTCTTTTTGTGGGTGTTGTTGAGAGGAAGTTGCTGACGTGAGTAAGATTGGCCTGAAACAGGACTATTGGTTGGTGCCGCTAAACGTGCAACACTTAACTGTGGGGTACGCTATTCACGAATGGGTCAAATCAAACGTTTGAAACCTTCTCTGGTTGAAATACAAACATTTAATTTATTGCAATCGACTAAAATAAAAATAATCACTCAAGCATAAAGATTTAACTGACCTGTAAAATGCGTACTGCATAGCCATCTGTAAGTAGCTGTCTGGGCTTAGCTTTTGCGACTTAATAAAGTTCTTCCCGTATTTATCGAACGTAAAACAATTCAATTCCAGATCAGCTACCAATCTAAAAATGTTGTTGTACTATGAGTATTAATCAAGTATAAATACAACGGCAGAACAGTATACAAGAAAACTAGCTTAGCTTAGCTTGGGGCTAATTGTGTCAGTTTGAGCAAATTTAGTTTAAATATTTATTACGTCAATAAGCCTTGGCGAATTGGCAAATAACCAGGATTTGACAAAACATACTTATCTACGTTAGTCTTCGCAGTTATGATCATGTCGGCGACATCCGCGCTCACGACAAAGTTTAGTTTGACAGGGTCCTTGGGGCTCGATGATGATTCAGTATCTGAACTACTCTTATTTCTGGAAAATATAAAAAGGTAATATATTTGATACAAAGAAGATACATGAAATTATATGATTACAATAAACATGCGCTCACGCCCGTAGCCCAGAGAGGCAGGCAAAGATGGATTTCCATTTGGCGCGATCCTGGCACACCTCTCGCTTCTTCTGCATTCATACATCCACGCATGTATGCTCGTCGGTTATGGGTGCAACGTTTTTTTGTAAGTCATTAATCTGATCGATATAAGTTCTCCTAGGGCGTCCCCTACCAACGCTGCCACTCACTTTTGCAACATAAATTTGTTTCGTTATTTACTATACTCTCTTCATTCATCCTTTCAACACTGAAGCATACCTTTCTCAATTCTAGTCACCACATTCACTTTTAAGCCACACTTTTCCCTTATATTGGTATTTTTAATGCTATAATTCAATGTGACGCCTAACATACTTCTCAAGAATCGCATCTCAACGGTATTAACTCTACTAGCATGCTTTTCCTGCCAAACTCAGGTCTCACTTCATACATTAAAGTGGGGACTAGTCAGTTTATCAGACGAGCCTTCATAGATACATTCTGACTCCTCACTGCTGTACCTTTAGCTCCATTCATTTTATTTCGCGCATTCACTCGTCGTTCAAAATCTTTAACATGCCTACCGTCTCTATCAAACATACACCCCCAATACACGAACTCTTCCACTTCTTTACCGTTAACATTTATTTAAAATATAGTCTTACTTTGTTCTCTTTCTAACACCATTACTTTCGTCTTATCTCCATTCATCTTCGTGCCTTTACCTTTAAAAAAATGATCGTAGATACGAAGCAGTGAATTCCAGTAAAGATATGACTTGATGATGAAACGAATAAACTTACATGTAGTTAATAATAAAATCGGTGAGAACAGCTATGGGCTGGCCCTCGGCCGGCGAGTGTTCGTACGTCAAGCCCGTAACGCCATCCGCGCCCACTATGAACTGCACAAAGTATAGTGTCTCAGTAAGAGTGCACTTTTAATTTTAAAGTAAAAACAGGTATTTGACAGAGTTGTGATATTTTTATTGTATAGTAAAGAAGACATGTTCCGATTAAGTATGGAATAAAATATCCGGCAAATGACCCCCGCGGCTCCGATGACAGGCCATTACTCTTTTCATAACATTTTCCATGACTTTGTAGCTGTATCTCACCGATGACGCGTTGGATTTCCGATTTGAGGTTAGGAATTGTTTCGGGTTTATTCGCATAAACCTGAGATTTCACAAAACCCCAAAGAAAAAAATCGCACGGCGTTAAATCGCACGATCTTGGTGGCTAGGGAACATCTGTTTTTCGCGAGATAATGTGTTCTGGAAATCGTTGCTGCAATAAGTCGATTTTTTCATGCGCGGTGTGGCAGGTTGCGCCGTCCTGCTGAAACCACATGTCTAGATTCACGCCGTCCAGTTGAGGCCACAAGAAGTCCGCTATCATATTCCTGTAACGAATGCCGTTCACAGTCACTGCGCACTTACGCCGCCTGACCAAAATCCGCACCAGACAGTTACTCGTTGCGGGTGAATTTGTTTCTGATGGATTGCATGAGAATGAAAATGACTTTTTTAGAAAAATTGGCATCGTCTTCACTTTGCTCCATTACCCATTGAACGAATTGCCGGCGCCTTCCGTGGTCTGCTGGTTTGAGCTCCTGAGTTAACTGAATCTTGTTCGCATGAAGGTGGAGGCCTTTAGTCAAAACTCGCTGCGTAGTGCTTCGTGACATTTGTAGTTGTTGAGAACGATGTCGAATTGATGTTTTCGGGTTTCGGCGACACTCTAAGTTACAGCAGCAATGTTTTCAAGACACTGACCTGCACGTTGACGCAAAGGATAGGATGTTATTATCCACAATTGACCCGGTTTGTTCAAGTTTTTTGGCCACGCTTCGAATGGTTGACACATTAGGTGCACTTTCTCGGCTGAAAATTTAGCGAAGTTTGCACGCGGTTTCAGCGAACCTTTCCCCATTTTTGTAATGAGTTTCCACAATTATAACGCGTTTTTTTTTCGAAAAGCGCTCCATTTTTTAATAATCGGAATAAACAGAGATGACAGCTGTCAAATTTCAGAGTTTGCACTTGCATGAAAAAAAAATATTCTTATTTTAAAAAGAATGAAGAATGAACTCTTACTTAGTAGACACCCTTGTATCAGGCAAAATAAAGTAACTGTGTAATAAACAAGAAATTATTCCACAGTTGAAAAAATGAAAAGTCCATTTGGATTTTCGCTTTTAAGCTTCTGCATTTTTTTTGTGCGCGCTTAAAACTAAACTGAAACTTCTATGATTTATTTTTTTTATTTCAACACACATACGGCAAGCCTGAAATGATGCATGATGAATTGGAAAACCTCAACGAAAATTTTGATATCTGGCTGTTATTAATAATATTAACGGCTGCTGAATTCTACAATTGGGAAATATATGGCTGCTATCTGGTACCGTATTTAATTGATAATACCTGTACAGTCTTGTCGAACCAGCGGTTGGCGGCGTTGGCCGCGCTGCCGCCGCCGTGTATGGTTTGCGCGGCGGCCAGCGTCTGGCGCGCGTCCTTGTGAGGGCTCCGCCACAGCCCGCACGCTGCGTCCAGACAGAGCACCACCAAGCTCCGCTCCACGTCCAACAGCGACTCCCTGTTCCCTTTGTCTATTCCGAGGAATTGGTTTAACATAAGTATGTGGTCAATATCTAAGTATAAAATTTATTATACACTAGTTGTTACTTCGCCTTCGTCCGCATGGGAATCAATAAAAAACGTTTTTCTTACACATACTCATACAAAGGTGAATCTATTCTTCTTACATGCGAGTCGACTTGTTTTTTAAATTACACTGTGAACTCTTAACAAAAAATTCAAAGGATTGACAGATTGTTATTCTTATAAAGGGTTTTCGTTACATTGAGTGAAAAAATAGTAAGAACCAAATTCACAATATTATCACAAACGCTCTTTTCTGATGACAGCTATTTCCCCACATTACTAGTCCATAGCGCAATATTGACGCAACGCATGTATGGTACACAAAACACATGTTTTGTTTGTTATGTTTTCGATTTTCTAAGGGCATACACATACATGCTTATTTTAACAGATATATCATTTATATTTAATTTCCAGTCTATGTCTTCATCTATGGTTATTTCCAAAAATTTGGTATGGGTTTACTGCTTTGATTTTTGGTATATATAGCTCAAAATTATATTTTTTTATTTAGATTTATTGAATTGTTTATATTAGTCTCATTGTCAGTGATTGTGTAATACTTTTTATTCTAAGTCACAATAATTGTACTATCATCGGCAAATATAATAATATATATATATATATATATATATATATATATATATATATATATATAATATATACATTGATGATTAGTAATGTTAATTATATCATTTATATACAATACTAATAAAGGGTAAGTATTATGATTAGTAGCAACTGAGGTAATCTGAGGCCAATGCAACTAACAAGAAAATGTGGCAGTTTACGACCTTATAAATTTCGGCACCACAAAAATTAAGCGGAGGACTGTGGTGAACTGATGACAAACAAAAATATATATTGACATTTCGTATTTTGAATACTGTTGATCTGGGATATGTGACGATATGTGATGACGTGTGCACACATCTGGCAGCGGAGTAACAACATGTCAAGCACTGCTTGACAACAATCTCCACATCCCACGCCCACGTCGCAGTGACCGAGAGAAGCCCACCACAGTTAAACGAGTGCCTGCTGTTTTACCATACGTTAGAGGAGTCACGGACAAGATTGGCTACATTCTGAAGAAGGCTTCAATAAGAACATACTTTAAGCCACCTAGGAAGATAAGTCAATTTTTACCATCTGTCAAGTGCAATATCCCTCTACGTGTGTGCGGACTTATATAGGACAAACAAATAGACCCTTTAAAACCCGGGTTATACGCGAGGCTATTGAAATTTTAAAAAAATCCATCACCATGAACGCTGTAAAGTACCCGACACGCGATAAAATCCATAAAATTAGTTTTATTACAATGTAAGTATTGGCGTAAATATAAGAAATCATTAAAATTAATACATTAAAATGTCAAACTGTGTTTTTATTCAATGAGATTTTTTTAACAGCAACATTGACATTATACTGTTTTACATACATTACATGTTTTACGTACATTATTGTACGTAAATAATGTAGTAGATCCCGCTACAACATTTGTTGCTCAAATGGGCCTGCTCGACCGGTGAAATACCATGACCTCACAGAATACAGGAATAAAATAAGAAGTATGCTGCGTTTCGTCCGATGACTGAGATTTTTCAATGTTTGTCGACACACATGTGTGTAGCTGTAGAAATGTTTAAACATATTTTTTGCGTTATTACCTTTGCTAAGGGCGTGGTGTGCTTTAGCCCAGTTATCACGATTGTCCGACGTGAGGACACCAACAGCTTCGTTAGCTGGACTTTTAGAACGTTCTGTAACTTTTTTCAACGCCTGTACTATTTGATCCTCGCTTAATTTTTTATTATCTTTACCCCAGAGGTCAAGGTGGAAAATCTGTAAGAAATCAATGACTACGTATAAGTGTTCAAACATATAAAATAGGTGTATCTTATATCTTAAAACACTTTTACTTATTCGGGTCATAAGTTCTGTCACAAACTTTTAATGTTATTAATGATACACTTTTTGTTAACTATTCAGAAATAATATGTTAAATTTAAGTAATTAAATGTATGTAATTTTATTTACATTATTCGAAATGCCCTCTTTCATTTTGAATTAACCGATGCGGCGAGTCATCGAAGGCAGCACGCACCTCATTCATACCTATTTTTGCCGCTGCTTTAACGTGCGGAGTCCTATTGGAATACCCAATTTCTGCTCTCGAACATTGTTCGCGAAATAGTTTCCACTATGGTCGTAAATTGGTACACCACGGCACTAGTTTTTACACATTTTTCATTAAAAAAAACACCTCTTAAGCCTGAATATGAGACTCCAAGCCAAACCATGAGCGATGAAGGATAACGCCCTCGTTAAACTCTCGGAATACGTGAGCTGGCTTCTTCACTGCTGTGGGCATACACCTTATCATTTTGTTTATTGTACCTTTCTTCGAGGGTAATAATTTTTTCATCCGAAAACGAAATACACGGTATTTTATTCCCGCGTACCGCAGTAACAAAGATCATTTTACAATAGGCTCATACTCCCAGGTCTTCATTTAACACTCTTTTTACCGTGGTTCTGCTTATTCCCATATGAAGAGCTAACATTTTTTGTTACGAACAGGCTTTCTTTGGATTCGCACCTTCACTGACTGCTTTAATGATCACAGTTGTTCTAACTGTTGATAAGCTTGATTCTTCAGTGTATCGTTTGTCGGTGTGATAAACAAACCGTAGTATTATTTTCAAATATTGCAGAATATTGAAATTCTCTGTTGGCGCGTAACACAGCGCTGTCGTGTGAATCCAAAACACTGCATGTCAAAAATGTCTATTTCGTGAAATGGGCTTTTAGCCATGTTACATGTAGCCATTTTACAACAATACTGCTCATACAATTGGAATTACCTACCTAAACGTGTATTATCCCTATAATTTTAAGAAATATCGATTGTTTGAGCAAGATACTGTATGTTTAGTTACAGTGTATTTATTTTACAGTGGTTTTACACTGTCGGTCAAAAGTTTGAGACCACTTTGTACACAGGTTATAATTTGCAAAATATTTTAAATCTGCGTATGATAACATAACAATATGAACACCTGTGTAATCTACTAATCATTTTGAATGTCTAAACACCATTTCTCTTATCTTTTATACAATGACTATACCATAAATGGGCATTGTTTATTTACCACATTTGAGTGCCGCGTATGGACCAGGTGTTGCAATTGTCATTATATTATATGGCGGCCCCCTTGTACTTGTTTGGTTATTGTTTTGCGTTGATAAATATTTAGGAATATTTTTAGCTATAAATCCTATTCATAGCATGGCTACTTAAGGAGTTAGTCTTGGTTAAATCTATTCAGTCTGAGCTACTGTTTTGTCAAATGAAGATCGTCAAAAATGGGAAAAGTCCGTGAAATCTCCAGTGAATCTCGTTCCGCCATCGTTACTCTATACGACGAAGGCAAGTCTGAACGAGAAATTGCCGCTAAGCTGAAGTTATCGAAGACTTGTGTTCATAACGCAATAACTCGATACAAGACAACTGGCAGTCATCAAGACCTACCGCGCTCGGGGAGGCCGAGAGCAACCACTTCTAGCGAAGACAACTTCATTGTTGTAACAAGCAAGCGTAATAGACGTTTAACAGTACCAGAAATTCGAGCTGAACTCAATAAAACTCGACCGGAACCTGTATCATTGACAACGGTAAAGGGAAATACTTCGAGATGCCAATTTATTTGGTCGCGTAGCTGTTCGTAAACCACTGTTACGGACACAAAACAAAAAGAAACGTCTGCAGTGGGCTCTTACTCAACGATATTGGACTGAAGAAGACTTTAAAAAAGTTCTTTGGACTGATGAATCAAAGTTCGAAATATTCGGTTCGAAAAGAAGAGTTTTTGTACGTCGTAGTGCCGAAGAAAAGATGTTGCCAGACTGTGTAGTGCCAACAGTCAAACATGGTGGTGGCTCTATTATGGTCTGGGGATGTTTCTCTGGCTATGGGACCGGAGATTTGGTAAAATTGAAGGAATAATGAAAAAGGAGCAGTACAAAGAGATACTGGAGCGAAACGCTGTTCCTTCCGGGCTACGTTTGATTGGAGATGGATTCATTTTCCAACAAGATAATGATCCAAAACATAGTTCTTAACTATGCAGGGGATATTTAGAGCACAAAGAGACGGAAGGAGTTTTGAAAAACATGGAGTGGCCCCCTCAGAGTCCGGATCTCAATCCGATAGAGCTTCTGTGGGAGGAGATGGACAGAAAAGTCCGTAGTCATTGTCCGACGTCAAAAGAAGACCTCTGGAGGACTTTACAAGAGAGTTGGAACAATGTTTCACAAGAAACTATCAATAAACTAATAGCCCTGTTACCAAGATTGGTCAAAAAAGTTATAAAAAGTAAGGGAAGATTTATCGACGAAAAGTTAGTTTAAATAATATTTTTTTTTATTAATAATAATGGCAATTATTGTAGATTTTAAATTATTTTATGATACATAAAAAGTGCCTATTTAATAAGGTAAATAAATAATTTGTAGAGCACTAACTTTTGGAGTTTTATTCAATATTGTAATTTTTTCAAGGTGGTCTCAAACTTTTGGCCGACAGTGTATGAGTGCTATATTATTGGATCATGCGAAAATACTCTATTCACTGATACAGTGTATTACTTAAACAATTATAGGCATATTTGCATCCGAACGAAAAAAATTGTGTAATTTATATTATTATGTTTATTTATTTATGCATGTGTGTAGGTTCGCTATAAACCAAAACGGCTGAACCGATTTTGATGTAATTTTTATTTCTTCACTTTGTTTTCCATCGAACTCTTTAGAATTGTTTCTATATTGTTGCCCTCAGAAACTGCCCGACCGAGATCAAGTCTTTGCACACACACCTGTTTAAGGACTTTACAGATAAAAAATGTTTAATATTAAGTTTATTAAATATGTTGTGTTTACTTACATGATTGTTATGGAAAACTGTAACATATTTGCTATCATTGAAAGATAATTTATCCTGCTTTTCACCAGGAATTCTACATGTTCCGAAGATTTTCTTGTATTGGGCCATATCTAGTGGACTTTTGCCCATCATTTCTAATGGGATTTTGTCTCTAAAACAATAATTGAATGAATAAAATAAACAACATTAAAATAATAAACTTTATTTTAATTAATTAACAACATTAAAGTATTAATAAAAATCAAACTAATTAAATCAACTTACCCGTCTATCAATTCCTTATATTCCAATGCAGCTAATAATGTTTTGGCTGCATAATGCAATTGCTCATCATGAGTGTTGAATTTTCTAAAAGGAAACACCAACCCTGGGCTTGAGTAGACAACAACAGGGTCTCTGTATTCCAGATAAGCAGTGTTTAGCCACCATTCTTCAAGCCAATTAAGATGTTTTTCAGCCCTCTTCTCAAGAAGACTCTAAGGAATATTCCTTATCATTTGTCAAGCCTTACATTATAAAATGATTAATCAAATTAATATTATAGAGTACACACCTGTAACTTCACTCCAATACCTCCTTGAGACCCAAATTCTGCAACCAATTTTGTCGTAGTGGCAAATTCTTCGTTGTTGAGGAATGGTTTAACAGTTTTAAGATACTTTGTGAGTGTGTCATTAAGCTTTGGAACCGGCAGTCTTGGCAGGCTATGGACATTTGGATTTGCTTTTGTGGATGTGTAGTTGCTGATCAATTGAAATGTGCTTGCATAAGGTTCTAGAATAAGTCTCCTGTATCCGCACTATAAATAGATATTGTATTAAATAGTTTGTAACTATGTGAATATTTTGTGCAGTATTATAAAAGTAAAAAGTTATGTTTTATCTCCATAAATGATTTTGATAAGTTAAAATTTAGGACATTTACTATTTTCATTGTGCTCATACTTACAAATTGAATGCTTCTAATCATTTTTGGTTCCTGAAAGTGAAAGTTAAATATAAATAAGTAATTTTTCCATTTGGGAGAATGAGAATGGGTTCTCTCCTTTCTCCTTTTTCTTGACTCCCTTCTCTCTTTTGAGTGGCAATTTATTATGAGTTATTTAAAACCAGGTGACTTTGTTGTCATCATATTGAATAACTGTTACTGAAATGTGATAATATAACAAAAAATAAACTAATCTATGTTCTCCGTATTTACTACAATATGAGCAATATTGTAGAAAATGGGTGAGTTAACATAGATTAGTATTGTGACTAAACACCTGGAAACCCGTGAGTATATAGTACACCCTAATATGCCATAAGCCACACACACACACACACACATTAATTCATTGTTTATTTAAATATAAAATTTTGTTAAGAACTCTATTTTCCCCATGATTATGTTGGAAAATGCAATGTAGTTTGATTAGTATTATTTTTTCATAGTGCCATGATTAGGCAGCCTCTCAACCTAGATCAAGAGGCACACTAACTATGGTTCAAAATTCTAGACTGTCCTCTCTATAAAATTAATGGCCACTTTTTTACTCTTCCAGACAAAACTTTCACTTTCAAAAAATAGAAGTGAGTAAAATTACTCAATTATTTATGTTCAAATGTGTCTAAATTCTTGCACATTTGGACTTGAATGAAGATGGTCAAAAATATACTTCATTAAACGAGAGAATAACAAAAAGTCACAACACACTTACACCAAGCTAAATAATAAAGCTGGTAAAATATAATACATGCAAAATGGATATTTATAATTTAATAATATATTTTTACCAAAAAATTTGTACAGTATACAGATTTATTAAAATTAATCAGACCTATGGTAATGAACCTTTTAATAGTGTAACTTTTTATTTTTCTGCTGTATAGATAGTTTCATATCGTCCAACACTTCAAAAGTTTGGTAGCTTATAAATATTGAAAAAAAACTTACTTCGTCGTTCCGATTGGACTTCTGTACTCTTCTATTGATAGACATCTATATTCTATTCTCAATATACCACCAACACTATCTATACGATACGAGTACAAAGGTTGAAGGTATAAAAAGGAAAGGTGCCAAGTAGGCAGCTATATAAATTTCGAGGTGAGAGATAACGACAACACTTCGACACACATACAAACTGCAAAGCACTGCAAAGCGAAAAACTTGTTTCTTTATCCTTTGGCATTTATTTCATGTGACAGGTCGTCACATTATTAAAACTTTAAATCGATTAAAGTATTGATTTTACAGACAACGGATATAATTTATTTTAAACACGTACTCCAATCTGATGTTTTGTGGAACGTTTAAAGTAAAACTGGATAGTGATAACGAAATGATAACAGATATAATTCATGAAAATCTTTGTATAGTATAAATTACAAAACAATTATATTTAGTACTATTGTAGATTTATGTTATACTCATTCAAAATCGCTGGACGGTTAACTAATAAGAAAAAAGACGTTAGCTAGTATTTGTCACAAGCGTAAATGTAAGCACATGTGACGTAAGCTAAAGTAAAAGTGTCCGAATTAGGTCTTCACTTATTGATTCGACAGCTAATGGCATTTCTGCAACTTTCTTATTATTATTGTAAAGGAGTCAACCTTTTTGCATTGCAACACCAGAGATGCATGTCCTATTCGTCAAGCTGCAAGAAGGCTACCCTTGGCTAAGAAAGAAAATTCTAGATATGGAAATAGATAACGTTATCGAGCCTTCTAGCAGCCCTTGGTCTTCACCTATTGTCCTAGTTAATAAGAAATGGTTTTTGCGTAGACTTTCGACAACTCAACAACGTGACAAAGTACTGCAAACATTGGCACAGAGTTGAGGAAAAGAAAGCCAGCTTGTGTAGAACTACAGTAGTTGATGACACTTGGCCTTGGCCTAATTGTTTCAGAAGTTGTCAAGAGAATGACCAGAATTTAAGCTTTATTATTGTGATTCCCAGAGATAGACGCGTCGAAGTTAGGCAGGAAATCCACAACGGAATTACATGGGAGTTACAAGGACCATAGGTAAATTACGAGAACGTTATTATGGGTTAAATTGCCGTTCTGAAGTGAAAGAGTGGTGCAGGAAATGTGTAACTTGTGCTGCTAGTAATGGACCACAGCGATGTCTCAGAGCGCCCATGCGGCAGTATAATGTTGGTGCTCCTTTCGAAAGAATTGCTATCGACGTTGCTGGGCCATTCGCGGAGTCCGATCAGGGAAATAAGTATATCGTCATCGTGATGGACTACTTCAACAAATGGGTAGAGGCATATGCGCTGCCAAATCAAGAAGCTACCACTATTGCTGACGTGCTAATTGAGAAATGGGTATGTGGCTTTGGTGTTCCATTAGAATAGCATTCGGATCAAGGGAGGAACTTCGAATCTTCGGTATTTCACAATATGTGACATACTGAATTATCTGAAATCGGAAAAAAAGAACCACAGCATTAAATCTTCAGTCCGATGAAATGGTAGATAGAACGAATAAATAGGACTAGGCATTTGGCGAAAGTAGTCTCCGATCATCAGAGATTGGGACCAATTTCTTAACCTGTTTCTTTTAGCATTTCTTACTTATATCGATCAGATCAGTGGCTCACTGAAAAGGGACGATTTAAAGAGCACCCATAACCGACGAGCATGTATGCGTAGATGTATGAATGTAGAAGAAGCGGAAGAGGTGTGCCAGGATCGCGCGGGTTACGGGTGTGAGCGCATATTTATTTAAAAAACTGTTTAGGTAACTAACATAATTTATAACAAAGTTAGTGGGTAGATGCTTCCATGAACACTGACTAAAGTATTATTAGGACAATTTTTTTAACTAATATTATGTACTAGCCCTTACGATTCATATCCGTTATCTTATCTGTTAATTTTTTTCCAGCGCGCATCCATAAAGGCATGAAAATAAAATGAAGTTAATCTGAGGAGATACGCTATCACGTATCTAGCTAATGTTATGATAGGCTTCGTCTTATTTCTTTAATACCAAACTTATCAAAAAGTAAAAGTTCGCTTGTATAATTTAAGCCTTTCTGAGCGAATTCCAATGCTTAAATTTGTCTTAACTGAAAATCTACCGATACCGTGTGGGGAAACTATGTATTTTTTTTAGAATTTCCGGCGCTTTTTATGGAAGGTGGCAAACGAGCAAGCGGATCACCTGAGCGCTACCCATATCCCACATCTGCAACAATCAAATGTGTTGCAGATGAGTTGCTTACTTTAAATGTACAGAGGAAGGCATAGACGGGAAAAAGGATATTTCCGTTTCTCTGCCTCCCCCTCACCGTCCAATCCTCTTCGTGATCCCAACCTATCCTTATGAGGGAAGGGGAAGAGGATTGAAATCAGTCCTACGGCACCTCACTCTTCAGATGATACGCAGAGTACTTCTAATTCACGCCTTTTTTTGAGTCCGTAGTATTTCACCGTTTGAGGCGGCCCATTCGTTCAACAAATGTTATTGCGGGGCTTACCACTGTTTTATGTTGCATGTATTAATTCTATAGGATATAAAAATGTGAGCATTAAAACTACAAGCAAATGCAGAATCAGGCAGATTCATTCATTTTATTTGAAATAGCACAGCGACAGTGTACATACATATTTTATGAGATCATTAAATACTATGTAATACATTATAATTATATTAACAAAATAAAAGAACATTTTCAAGAATCAATTGGAATAGAAATTTTCAGCCCAAAAACAACTGACTTATATTATAAATAAATTAAAAACTACTGTAACTGA
This sequence comes from Papilio elwesi, assembly GCA_029849275.1. Classification (NCBI taxonomy): domain Eukaryota; kingdom Metazoa; phylum Arthropoda; class Insecta; order Lepidoptera; family Papilionidae; genus Papilio; species Papilio elwesi. The sequence continues at coordinate 6,380,496 of CM056687.1, read as the reverse complement.
ATTCATGGTACATAGTGCAGTAATGTGTAAAACACAATGCTAAATGGTTGCATTTTCCATTTAAGATTAAATAATTTAAAAAAAACAATGCGAAACTATTCAAATATAAATGTTAAAGCTAGTCCTAATTTATTATATATATATATACACACATATATATATATATATATGTGTGTGTGTGTGTGTGTGTGTGTTAATATAATTATGATAATGGAATTGGAATACCGGAACTGGCAAATATTTGCGCGATCACATGACTATTTTTGAGTATGCATTTCAGAAGCTAGTTAAGACTTCGTAAATATGTTTATTATATACAAAAATTAAAAATATTCTTTATAAGTAATCGTTCATTTATGTATACAGTACTGATGTACATAATATAACCAATACGACCACGACATATCATGTCCTACTAGTATCGATTGTATTGTAAAACTATACGATAATGATGGTCGATGTACGAGTATACGATGATGTACACATACATCGATCAGCATTTTATTTATATTCATACACTTTATTTATCAGTTTCATGGTCGCGCCGACACACGTGCGCCGTCTGGGTTTTACCGCTGTAAAGTTTTGCAACCGCCGTGAACACGAGTCTCTGCGACATGAATGAACATCATTAAATTAACTTTTTTTGCCTTTTATTTTATTTTTTATTTAAAATTCATTAAATGAGCTTTCCCAACATCATTGACATTTTGTTTGTTCAATTAAATCTGAAATAACGATAACAATACCGATTAAAGTTTTTAAACATTAAAACAAATTTGTTACGAAAATGGGCAAAATTGAATTATTCCTTTTTTGCCTTTTCATGTTACTAAAACAATACTGCTGGAAAGTTAATGATGATGAGTAGTTTTATTATATCTTATCCAATAGAAGCAACTACCGATTTATTTTTAACTAAACAGTAGATATTTTTAAGAAAGTAATTTGAGATCACAACTAGAAAGCGCACTGCTGTCCAGGGGTTTATCGGATAAGGAATCCAGCGTTGTATACATTTCATCTGTATGCGCATCCGACGTGTTCCTGAAAAAAAAGCAATGCTATATTTAATTTAATTACATATTATAACTATTTAAATTAATATGTGATCGTCTAGTTGTAGGGCTTTGTTCTACTTTGTGAGTTTAAATATAGTTTAATTAGTTCTTTTAGGAATTATAGAGGAACAAAGATTCGCAAAGCTTATTGAAGCCTCAGGAATTTTCATTCGTTTTTATTCATTATATAATAAGTGTGCAATGTGCAATACCCTTTACCCTAGTTTTTATATAATATAATTTCAATAAAAAAATATAATGCATTAACATACTTTTATAGACTGGAATATTTTCCCATAATATTATAGTAAAATCTCAATATTTTGTAATGATATTCTAATATGTTTTACATATAACTGTAATTAGTAAGGTATTATTAAATGTCATATTTTAATGATTTAATAACGTTTGTTATCAACAGCAAAAAGGTCAATAAAAAAGTAAGATCGAGTCGGATTTATTAAGCGTTGTGCTCTCGCGGGTGTAGGTTAATAGTAAATGTTTTATATTACTCAGCGGAAGATTAAAGCAAGAGGAACTCGTAGTTCCAGACCAACGCCGCTATTAGTGCTATTGAGTGATACTGATTGGCCATCTTTTTAGACATTATTATTTATCCGGAGTATTATTTTCATTAATAAAGTATGTTAATTAAGTTTTACATTTTAACTCGTTTGAGTTGTAAGATGTCCGTTTTATGATAGTACATATAGACTGTATAAGTGTCATTAGGTATGGTCACTGGAAAACACAGGTGAGTGATCGTCGTCACGTCGTACACGTGATAATAAATAAATAAATATGCGCTCACGCCCGTAACCCAGAGGGGTAGGCTGAGATCATAGATTTACATTTGGCGCGATCCTGGCACACATCTCTCGCTTCTGCCACATTCATACATCTACGCATGCATGCTCGTCGGTTATGGGTGCTCCTTATATCGCCCTTTTTTAGTAATTCATGATGTCGATATAATAAATTACAATGAGAACATGTGCCCGATGCTAACTGTATTATTTTGTATAAATTATCAACATTTATGATAAAATCTGAAATTGGCTCTGGTATGGTTTTTTAGTAAACTAGTTGTGGGAGTTTCATCGCCATAGAGCAAACAAGTTAATTTTTGTAAATGTGTTCTATTAACTGTCAATTCGAAACACTGATCTATTGTTTGTACGTATTCAACAATATCAAAGTATAACCTAAAATTACGCGTCCAAAATCTTAGGTGTCCACGTGAAAATGTGAAGTGGCTCAAAGTGGTAGAAATCAAATCAGCATACGATGTACCAAAACTCGCGGTGGTGTTGAGGCCGGGTATATTTAACTTGCTAGTAATATATTATGTACTAGCTGGCCCGGCAAACTTCTTTCCGCCGTATAATTAATAGATGGTTCACTATTTTGGCCATAATGGCTTACACAGAAACGATAGATATGCTGCTGTCGCTGTTTTTGTAGGACTATTTAAGGTAAACGTCTCCAATATACATTATATACGTGTAACTCTAACGGTTTTCGCAGCGCACTCCAGAATAGCTTTGACAAATGTGTTTCGTAGCTTGAGTTTTTTCATAGCTAACCAAAAGATAGTGGTTCTATTCTCTCTGCTCTTTTCCCACTTTCTTCTGTGGGGTCGACACAGTACGACGGTAGTCCATACTCTAAATAAACTTTGGCTATAGTTTTCTTACAGCCGGCCGCTTGCCTAACGCCAACCCTCCGCGGCCATGGCGAGCCAATAATACGAAATATTAGTAGATGGTCGAAATAGTTTACTAATAATTATTTCTACCATTCCCAAAAAAGCTTAAGCTTGGTTAAAAATGGTTCACGACAATAGCCGAATGGCGGATTCGAACCCACGATCATGTTGCATATGTTTCGCAGTCCGTAATTAGGCGCAAAATGTAATAACTTGGGGATTAATTAGTTGGCAATGGTACCTTTTCACATACCTGCTATTTATACGATCGAAGTCTGCTTCACCAGAAAAGCTGTCAGAATCATCGTTGAGTGAGTTTTGGGAATCTGGAAAGAAATTAAAAATAAATAAAACACCCAGTCATATTTTAACCAACTAGTTAAATAATTTTAACGACTTAGTTGATTACTCGTTAAAAGTATTTAAGCGGGAAGTGAAGGGGATATGTAGGGAAAGGGCGACCTGAAAGAAATTATTGAAGAAAGACACCTGTATATAACTTAAATTTCTCATTGAGTCATAAAAAATATAAAGGCATACTTCCTGTCTACGATGACCATTTTACATCAATTCCATTTTTTAACCGACTTCAAAAAGGAGGAAAAAAACATACAGACGAATTGATAAATTCGTCTGTATGTTTTTTTATGTTGTTACCTCAGAACTCCGCTCTTGGTGAACCGATGCCGATGATTCTTTTTTGTTCAAGAGCTTGTCGGTTAGTCTCATTTTTAAGTCAAGATCCGACCGCTAGTTTTGAGTTTATTCTTAATAATGCATAATATGGTAAAGTTGAGTTTTACTTTCTTGGCTTACGTAAGTTATTAAAATGAAATGTTTGAAATAACTGTAGCTCTTTAAATAAGCTAAATAAAAGTCCGTGGTGGCACATATCTATCTTCTATGGTTGTCTCACAATAACCCATTTTTCCTCGGGAAACATAAATTAAAACGCATACGCCACTTACTACGCTATTATTCGTTCGCTATGAATCCTTATCCATTTAAATGTTTTAATTCTCAAGAAAATTTAATTTATGTAGATTATAATTGCCTTTTGCAATATATCATTCTGACCAATAGTTTAAAATATATCAAAAGTTTAAAGTACAAAGTAAGTAAAAAGTACGGCGCAAGTGATTTCAAACGACGGCCGGCTTAGCGATGTGTTCATTACTATGTAGTTTTGTTATTATCTCTCTTTGATTGAACGTTGGTTGTTATCGTGCATTCCCATACAAATTTGATGAAGATACAACCATTTGTTTTTGAGTTATTCTTAATAAAGCGTATTTAGTTGACATTACATTGACGGTGTTCTCGTTTTGCTTTAAAATGGCGTTGTATCAAGCCAATACGGTAGGCAAGTTGATCCTCCATCTCGTTAAAAAACAGATTTTTTTATTTTTTTTTCTGTTCAAAATTTTTTTTCACGTAAGCCAGCATTGTCCTTGGCCCATATTTTAAAGTATAAAAGCATTGTAGACTTGTGTCTTGGCTACCAACATTACATTTTTTGCTGATACTGTGAAAATTGTATATTTGTAATTACCTGCAGTGGTGAGGCGGTGCGTGGTGAGATAGTCGGCGGAGAGGTAGGGCGGCAGCTCCTCAGCGGCGTCGCCCGTCGCACTCTCGCCCAACGTCTCCACCACCGACAGCCACTGCCCATTGTGACATCGAAAGCGCTCCACCTATCACAACACCAATTTTATTTTTGTTAACAGTGGTACACACAGCGTAGGACCTTTTACGACCTAAATCGATAAATAGGCTACTCCAGTTGCCAACCAGTCCAACTTGGGTTGCTGTGTTCTCACTACTATACTAGTAGCGAAGTATTTATGAATAAGCTTTCATTTGCATTGCCGTATGCCCAGCCAAGTCCAGTACATTCAAAATACGATGAATTGAAAATTACTCAAGAAGTATATTAGGCGTGACGTTGAATAATAAGATGTAAAACGGCGTAATAGAGAGAGAGAGAGAGAGAGAGAGAAACGAAACAAATTTATGTTGCAAAATTGAGTGGCAACGTTGGTAGGGGATGTCCAAGGAGAACTTATATCGATCAGGTTAGTAACATACTAAAGAAGGACGATATAAGGAGTGACTGTAACCGACGAGCTTGTATGCATGGGACATGCTCCAGTGACGTGTTTTAAAGGACTTGGATGGAGTGACAACCCAACAACTCATGGACTTACTAAAATTTCATTGGGAGCAATTGCCGCACGATAACATTAATGGTCTCATCGATTTTATGAATAATCGATGCTAGCAAGTTCTGCCTAACAGAGGAGGCCACACTTTGTAATAATTTATGCAATTTTTGTACAAACATTTAAGTTTAGTTGATTAGGCACCTTACTTTGTAATACATACATACAGTCGTCGTCGTTTCAGCCGATATCTGTCCACTGCTGAACGTAGGCCTCCCGCATTGATCGCCACAAAGATCGGTCCTCTGCCGCCCTCATCCAGTGGGCTCCCGCAACTTTGACCAGATCATCGGTCCATCGTGTGGGAGGCCTACCTACGCTGCGTCGACCTGTACGTGGCCGCCACTCTAGGACCTTTCGGCCCCATCGGCCATCCGTTCTGCGAGCAATGTGTCCGGCCCATTGCCACTTAAGGTTTGCGATTCTTCGGGCAATGTCGGTTACATTGGTTCTACTGCGGATCACATCATTTCTGATGCGATCACGCAGAGAGACTCCGAGCATTGCCCTCTCCATTGCTCTTTGGGTGACCTTGAGCCGTCTAATGGTACTCGCATTGAGGGGCCACGTCTCAGTACCATAAGTCATCGCTGGCAACACACACTGGTCATAGACTTTCGTCTTGAGACACTGCGGTAGACGTTGGGACGTGAGGATTTCTCGCAGCTTCCCGAACGCTGCCCATCCGAGTCGGATTCGGCGATTGACCTCCTTCTCGAAGTTGGACCTACCTAACTGGACAGTTTGTCCTAGGTAGACATAATCGTCAACAACTTCGAGAGTATGGCCTCCGACCGTTATAGGAGTGGGTAGAACATGGATGTTTGACAGAACTTTCGTCTTATCCATGTTCATTTTGAGACCCACTCGTTCGGAGGCCCTATTGAGGTCGTCGAGCATTGTACCGAGTTCCTCCATGGTCTCAGCCATGACTACAATGTCATCAGCAAATCGTAAATGGGTGATGTACTCGCCGTTTATGTTGATGCCAAGTCCTTTCCAGTCCAGGACCTTGAAGACGTCTTCCAACGCCGCGGTGAAGAGCTTCGGTGAGATAACGTCTCCCTGTCTTACACCGCGCTGCAGTTGGATAGGTTTCGTGTCCTGACCCTGTACTCGGACTGACATAGTGGCGTTTTCATACAAACACCTCAGCGCTGCGATGTACCTGTAGTCGATTTGGCACCGCTGGAGGGACTGCAGTACCGCCCAGGTCTCGACCGAATCGAAGGCTTTTTCGTAGTCCACAAACGCTAAGCATAGTGGCAGGTTATACTCCTCGGTCTTCTGTATAACCTGCCGCAGCGTATGTATGTGGTCCACGGTACTAAAGCCTTTACGGAACCCGGCTTGTTCGGGAGGTTCGATGATTCCCGCAGCACTTCACAACACGTGAAGGCATTTTAGAATTGATATTTTGGATTCATTGTATGGCACTTATAAAATGCAAACCTGAACAAAACATATTTTTGTAATGATACTCAGTTTGTACTACTAATAAAATACAAATATGACAGACAAGCTTAGCCCGTGACAATGTTTCGTGGTAATAGTAGAACGAAACGGTTGAAAAGGGTTAGATAGGTGAGAGGGAAAAGTAATCTATCGTTGGTTATATATAGATGACACTTGCATCCTTGATTGTGAAACGAAAACTATAGATAAGTTCTTACTTAACAGTGGTAGAGTCCTCAACAACATCTGTTGCATGAATTGGCCGGCCTGACCGGTGAAATACCACGACCTCACAGAAAACTAGAAGTACTCTGCGTTTCGTCTGACGAATGAGGTGCCGGAGGTCTAATTAGAGTCCTCTTCCCCTTCGCACCCTTTCCTTATAAGGATAGGATGGGAACGGGAGGAGGATTGGATGAGGCGGGGGTTAACGGGGAAAGGGAAATATCCTTTTTCCTGTCTGTGTCCTCCTCTGTCCATTAAAGGTAGGCGGCAACGCATCTGCAACACTTGTTGTTGCTTGTTGTGGATGTCTATGGGTAGCGTTCGCTTAACATCAGGTGATCCGCTTGCTTGTTTACCACCTAATTCCATAAAAAAACTGTTACTGGCGAATAGCGATCTATCCGTAATCTTAGATTGGCTATATGAAATAGCCGTAAATAAAGTGCCCAATAACGAATTAGCTGGTACATAAAACTTCCCGTTAAAATAGTTTGCGTTTCACAAACGAAGTTTATGTGTCAATTTTTTACTTGTAAGTTCGAGATAGCAGTGTCGCATTTTGACGTTTCGAGTTGACAACATGATCCATCCAAAGCATTCAAAACGCATCTTTTATGCATTATTTTGTGTTACGTATTGATATACTTTAAATGAATATTCTGCAACAATTATAATGATACAAAAAAGCATTTATTACAACTCGATTAATTTTATTTGAAACGAAGCGTAAGGAAAATCTAAAAAGAAAGAAATGATCTATCAAAAACCTATAACCACCCAATAACATCCTTAGCAGACGAATTATCCAACCTATAAATTTACTTGACACTTTATTAACCAGTTATGCTTATTTGGATATTGCGAAACGCAAACGATGGCTTTATTCGTTACATAAGTTACAAGTAGCTTATTCAGGACTTTACTTGAACCTTGTGAAACAGGTCCTAAGGCTAAAAAAAATTATACATTAATATGTTTATTTCGATTTTTTTTATAAATAAAAATGTAAATTAATTTTCTAAAATATTGATCAGCCATTCCGCTGGATACAAAGGTACACATTTTCAGGCCACATATATTTTCTTGTCTAACTTATCAATAAATCTATGAAACTTTCATACCCTACTCTAATTAATACTTTTTTATAACATTTCATCTTAGTTTTCAGTGCTTGTTTTAATTGAAGCTAATTATAAATTACTGTAACTAAAAACTTTGACGAGATAACATTACTGGGATATTTGTGGTTTATAACTACATTATACCTTGATTCTTTCCGCCCAGTCGTTTTCCATTTGAGAAATAATGTCCAAACACGCATCGCACATTTTTCGTATTTCCACATTTTTATCCTGCATCAGGTCAATGAGATAAGCTGGAGCTTCTAAAAATTAACAAGAAAAAACCGTTAATCAAAATATTTTGTTTAAAAACTATAATAATAAGAACTCCTACGAACAAAAGAAACTCATGGAATGATTGCTGTACATAATAACAGCATAAAGTTGTGTTTACTTTATGTATATATATTATAATGGCGGTAGAGCCCGCAACGTCGACATCTGTGCATGAAAGGGCCGGCTTGACCGGTGAAATAGCCGGATCGCACAGAAGACAAGACTTGAAGTAGAGTAAGTAGAGGCGTAGAGTATTCTGCGTTTCGTCAGATAAGTGAGGTTCCCGGGGTCCTCTTCCCCTTCCCATCCTTTGCTTATGAGCAAAAAACCTTTCGGTCCATTAAAGGTAGGCGGCAACGCATTCAACTCATCAGTAAGGGTTCCCAACTTTTTATATAATATTTCTTTGGGGGAATTTTTGACTAGAGGCTTAGGGGAAAATATTTTCGAGGGTTGGACCCTGTCATTAGTTAGTTGCAGATGCCTATACGTAGCGATCACACGATATCGCCGCCTTCCGCTATAAAAAAAACAATTGTTTTAGCAAAATCGAAACCGACTTCAAAAAAACGATATTCAAAAACAAATAATGCACTAAGAAGTATAAAACAAATTTACGCGAGTAAACATAAGAATCGATTGTATAATGAACTGAGTTTTATTTATTCTTGCAGTCGGCGTCAGCCAAGAAAATACCAATATACGAGATAACTTAAGAAAACTATTTTACAAGTGAACTTTATACTATACTAGTGACCCGCCCCGGCTTCGCCCGGTACCACTGATTATGTTGATCCGATCGCTACCAAACACAGGATCGCCCTTTGCTAATGTGAACAATCCCTGTAAATTTCATGAAACCGACTTAAAAAAAACTATATTGGCTGACACCGACTCCAAAAATAAATATGATTAAGAATTGATTCCTACGTTTAACTGCGTTAAATTATTTCATACTTTTTAGTGCATTTGTTGTTTTTGAATATAGTTTTTTTGAAGTCGGTTTTTGTTTATTTTTCGATTTTTAATGAATCTAAAGTTTGTTAACTGATTTTGTTTGTCGGCTTATGGATTGACGCTGCTCATATGGACAGCGTCGTTTCAATGACACAAACGAAAATAGGACGGAACGCCTTTACGGAATCTAAAATTAGGGAATTTACTTCCAGGGCCATTTCAAAACAGACTAGCGAAGAACGCAAAAACAGGCTTTCGAAAATGCATACGCATACGTGAAAAAAGTTCTGAACAGAAAAATTTAAAAAAATCTGTCTTGACTTGGTACAGGATCGTTTTTCTAACGATACGGAGGAGCAACTTGTATTGGCTTGATACAACGCCATTTTAAAGCAAAACGAGAACACCGTCAATGTAATGTCAACTAAATACGCTTTATTAAGAATAACTCAAAAACAAATGGTTGTATCTTCATCAAATTTGTATGGGAATGCATGATAACAACCAACGTTCAATCAAAGAGAGATAATAACAAAACTACATAGTAATGAACACATCGCTAAGCCGGCCGTCGTTTGAGATCACTTGCGCCGTACTTTTTACTTACTTTGTACTTTAAACTTTTGATATATTTTAAACTATTGGTCAGAATGATATAGTGCGAAAGGCAATTATAATCTACATAAATTAATTTTTCTTGATAATTAAGACATTTAAATGGATAAGGATTCATAGCGAACGAATAATAGCGTAGTAAGTGGCGTATGCGTTTTAATTTATGTTTTCCTAAGGAAAAATTGGTTATTGTGAGACAACCATAGAAGATAGATATGTGCCACCACGGACTTTTATTTAGCTTATTTAAAGAGCTGCGATTATTTCAAACGTCATTTTAATAACTTACGTAAGCCAAGAAAGTAAAACTCAACTTTACCATATTATGTATTATTAACAATAACTCAAAAACTACCGATCGGATCTAGACTCAAAAAATGAGACTATCCGACAAGTACTAGCTCTTGAACAAAATAAGAATAATCGAAATCGGTTCAACAGGAGCAAAGTGCTGAGGTTACAAACGTAAAAAAAACACATACACGCGAATTGATAACCTCCTCCTTTTTGAAGTCGGTTAAAAAATAGAATTGATGTAAAATGGTCATCTAAGACAGGAAGTATGCCTTTATATTTTTTATGACTCAATGAGAAATTTAAGTTATATACAGGTGTCTTTCTTCAATAATTTCTTTCAGGTCGCCCTTTCCCTACATATCACCTTCACTTCCCACTTAAATACTCTTAACGAGTAATCAACTATTCTAGTTTGCTGTCCTCCACAAAACACATTACCTGTTTCATTGACCAGGTATTCAGCGGCGGTGAGATGTGACAGCATCTGTCGGAAGGCGAATGCGGTCTGCAGTACGTGCTCGTCGTCGGCCTGGCGCAGGCGCAGCAGCGCGACGAGCGCGTGCCCGCCCCGCGCCGCCGCTAGCGCCGCCGCCGCGCGCTCCTCCGCTGCCAGCGCGCCCGCCGCCACAACGCCCTCCAGCACCAGCTCCGGGTCCTTGTTGTTCTCTATACATCATTTATGTATAAGTGACACTATGCTAAGTACAACAAATATTTTTAAAAAGTAACCGCCATTATGAAAAGGTATAAAGCCAGAAAAGAAAGAATTAGAAAATAATAACTTATGTAGACAGGAAATGAGTCGGGACTTCTTTATGTCATAATAATAGTTGTTAGTAACAAAAGTATTTATACTATATATAGAATTTATAATTGAGAGCTTATTATTTAAAGAGTTATTAACATTCAAGAGGTTATTAGGATCAGTTGAAAAAAATAATGGGCAGTTATTTTTGCTGTCGGCGGTTGTTAAATTCGTGCGACAGTAGTTTTACAGTAATAAAACAACAATTGGTCAGTTATTTCGTCTTATAATGATAGTACTAAAAATAAGTAAGCAGACTAATAAATAAATGGCCAGTTAGATAAAAATTGTATCAGTTCACAGGGAGCGGAGACACTCCAACCAAAACCGAATGAAAAGAGAGCTGGATATTCCTTGGAAGGGATCATAGAACATTAAATAGCAAAAACGGAACCTTTGTAAGTTCATCATGTCCTGCCATAGCAGTTTAGTTCAGAGACTGTTAATACTATGCTGATGAAATTTGTACCACCACATTTCTACAGATAAATAAAATGTTGTCTGTATGTAATATCCAAATAAAATTTCCATACTCAATACATGATGTATATACGATACTTATAACAAAAATACAATTATAAAAATGTCTGTCTGTTCGGTTATTCCGAGTAATTTACGAAACGAGTGAACCGATTCGGATGGGACTTTTTTTAACTGGAAGATAATGTTCTAAGGATTCAAATAGGCTAATTTAATTTAAACAAAATAATTAGGGTTCCGCGCAAAAATTCTAAAACCGAAGAAATTGAAATTACGCGTCGCTGTATCGAAAGAGCCGCCCGCTACCTGCAAGTCACAAAGGTTACCTTACAGATGTTTTATGTTTTAATTTGTACGGCAAAAACAAGTAATGTAAATAATACGATTATAAAGTTTTATTCTGCGAAGTGATTAATTACTATGTTCTATTTGATTCCCCGCGGACGAAGTCGCAGGCAACAGCTAGTATAGGTTATATTATAAAAAATATAGCCATTTACTAGTTATTCGCGTGCAGGAATACAGTAGTTAGAAGTAATATGTTATTGTTTAATAGGTTTGATTTTGTATTTAAAATTGTACCTGGATTTAAAATCTTCATTATGCATGGTATAAGATTGTATCTCTCGACAACAGCATAAATGTCTATATTGTTGCTAAGGCAAAGAATATTGCTCAGAGTGCCGAGACATTCGATCACAAATTCTTCAGGCGCTTCCTCGCGCGTCACCGCCCCGGCTATGTCACCGACAAACTCCTGAGGACAAAAGTTTTATTATGATACTAAGTCATCGTCGTCAGTACAAACGCTGTTAATCTCATATTAATTATAGAAATTACCTAGTTGCTATTTTTAGGCACAAAGTGGAAATTTCGTGAGCTTTTCATTTGAACATACTATACTTGTATGGAATTGATATGGTAGAACCAACAGACGGACAAGGACCAGATATAGACCAAGCAAAATCGAAGTGCCTAGGCTATGTCCTTTCTAAGTTATCAGAATCGATACCTTGATGTTTTTAAGTTTGTTTAGAAACCAAAACCGATCAAACGTTTATAACATTAAGATTGAAACGCCATTGTTTGAAGAAAGACGGTGTCTTTTTAGCACTTATTACAAAAAACAAAGAATCCGTGGCATAAACTCCTTAGTTAATTTTTATAGCAATACATGTATTAAACAAACATGTTATGTGCACAAGTAAAAATAACATCACCACATTGATTTTAAATATTCCGAGAGGCAGAGGCTGGTCCTCTCGGAAAATTTGCATCTTATATAAATAAATAAATGAGCTTTTATTGATTCCTTATAATTCCTTACATTTGCCTTGCATGACTTTTTCTTACAGCATAAAATCAATATTTAACATTTCCTTTTGAATGTTATACATTTAGCTGTATAGTTAATATATAATTAGAAAAGAAAATGTCTTAAACATTATGAAAATAAAAAACATTATGATATCAGAATAAAATGTTCTTATATTTAAAATTTTTAGTTGTAAGGACCACCTAAGGCGGCAAATGCCTCCTCCATTACTTTTTACATTATTTAAAAAAAAATACATTATATCATACTGAGTTTGGATTCGTTTTGGCTTGTAATATATCTTGATGTACATTGGGTTCCAGTATCTCGTTGTTTGTAAGGGAAAGGGAAGAGGATAGGACGGAGAGGAGGTTAACGGGGAAAAGGAAATATCCTTTTTCCTGTCCTCCTTTGTCCTTTAAACGTTGGCAACGCATCTGTTACATTGTTGCATTTGTCTGTTGCGGATGTTCATGGGCCGCGCTCACTTGACATCAGGTGATCCGCTTGCTCGTTTGCCACCTTCTCACATAAAAATATATATATTGAAATATAATGACATAATTTTAATTATTAATATTTGTTCTACTGGCCCGCGGTGACAAGCCATTCTGGGGGTGTTGGAAGTGCGAGTGCCATGTCTGATGAGCTAGGTTTATTTTTCCATATATGTCAGTGGCGTGTTCTGTGTAGAAGTAGTTGGTGGCTACTAATTTTAGTTTTCGTAGTCTTACGATTGTGATTGTTGATTATTTGTTCATTCGATTTTTTCTCGACACTTGTGTGCGTCTAATATAAACACGGTTTAAAATAAAAACATTTAGATAAGTAAATATGAACTTACCACAAAGAGGGGTTTAGTCTGTGTATGATGTGATAAATTTCGCACAAGCTTCATGAGCATAGCGTTTCTGTACCGGAAGGCGCGCGCTAGTAGTTCGCGCAGGCGACCCTCGGCGGCCATCTGCTGCGCGGCGCGCTCGCACCACGCCAAGTTGATGCACACGGCCAACAGCACGTCCGTCGTGCCCGGCGCGCCCTCGCCGCTGCTCTCGCTGTTCACGTTCAGCAGCAGCATGTCCGTCAGCTAGAATATTCAACTTTGGATAAACAAGTAGCATTACCATAAATAAAGAAATTAGCACTCACAACCAGAAATCAGATGTCCCGCCCCAAAAACAAGTAAACACAATTGTAACAAAATGATTAGGGTTGTTGACGATTTTTGATAAATAGCTTTTTAAAGCTAAAAGCTAAAATTTTAGTATAAAAAACATCATGAACTTATTTTATTTAGCAGTAAATAATATAAATTGATACTAATTATAACAAACACTGTATAGTACTGTAATACATCAGTACAACACTGAAACACCACAGAAACTGTTTTTCTATGAGTCTAAGGATAAACAAATAAGGAGAAACCAATTATATTATATCATAATACAAAAAGTAGTAATTAGCGGTCGATAAGCGTAGGCTCGTGCTGCGTTCCACTAAGCGTTCACAACTATGATCTATGATCGTTGCGGTCGCGGCGAAAACGTCACTAATGACGTCATCATATTCGCTCGCGCCCTTCTCACAACGACCTATATCAATCTCTTGCCTTATTTTTTTTAACTCGCCATTTGTACTATTAGCATTAATGCTCAAAATACCAAATACTCCATTCCACTTGAGTTGAGTTTAAAATTGTAATGCTCAAAACAGGTGGAACGCGCGAAACCATCGTCGTGAGCGTGAGTGTTGTGAACGCCTGTTGAACGCTTGTAAAATTGCACGGTGGGCGAAACCGCGGGGCACAGCAATTCTAATATATAAATCCTAGATTACTAAACGAAATACTGTATAATTCGTTTCAGAAATTATATAAATAAGGTCAAAATATGCAGTAGTGAGCTACCTAGGATTATCTACACTAATGAAGTAGCAATAAGATTTTAAATTCAAAGATTCTCATTTACTCAACAATTATTAAAAATTCTCTTACCAATTTAACACAATCAGACTGTGTGAACATGAATTTTACACGGTCATCCATACTCAAATGATATAGAGTTTTCATTGCCAAGTTAATGTGCTTATCATCACCTGAAAACATCCAGAACAAATTTAAAATGTAAAGAATCATGCACAATATTTATGTACATACATATATACATAGTAGTATATTTACTTGTGAATTGTATAAATTTAGGTAACAGGTGAATTTTTATCATTTTGCTGCGTAATTTCGTGTCAAATGTTAAATTAAAGAGAAGTTTCAAAGTAACATTGACTAAGTCAGCATTGGCTGAATCCAGCAGCGGAGCCAGTTTTTCAATAATCGATTTGGATGCCATCGAATTTTTATTCTCAATAAAAATAGACAGCTTTTGTAGAAATGAAACAATGAGAATAAGAAGATCAATATTTGAATGTCTTTCCATTGCACCTATGAGCAATCCGACAATATCCTTTTTATGCATTTTCTCTTCAACTTTAATATTATCAGCGATGTTTAACAGCATGTAAAAAGCAACTCTTAAGAGCTGTTCTTGTCTCTTAGATAATGTCTTTAATTTCCGTTTCATTTGTTCTTCATCACTTTTAGAGAGATATTCATCAGAGGCATTGCACAAGTCTTCATGGTAACTTGACACTAATTGACGAGATTTTTGTAAGTTAACATCAGCAACAGCCCATGTGCCAGATTTTGGGCGGCGCTTAGGTTCAGGTATTCTGCTTTTTGGCAGTTCGTTCTGTAACAAAATATTAAATATTCCTGAGTAACTCTTAAATGCTCGAAGTTTATAAATGCAGCTACCAACAGTAAACATTATCACAATTTTTTCACCCCTTAAACTTTAAAAACAATCAAAATTACCTACATTTTTAATTTATTTAAAATAGTATGCAACCAAATTGACCAATGGCCTTAATGTATGTAATAAGTGTAAATAGGAGAAGAGTTATATTTGCAACATTATATCAATGGTGGCATTGAAATAAATATGATTGAAGAACATTGACATAACATATTGCCTTGTATTTATTTTTGTAAACTATAAGATTTAATAAGAACAACACTAACCTTATCAGGTGTCAGCACTGGTTTTTTCCCTTCAACTCTTTCTTTCCATTGATCATATCTTTTTAGTTCATAATCTATTACATCCATACACAAAGAGCCAATTTTGTATTGTATTATAACCGAATGAAATTCAATGTATGTAGAGAAGCAGAAAAAGGTATAAACAATGTTAGTACTCAGTTCAATACTTCTTTTCCACTCTTCTCTCAAGACTCTTGAGAGAGCGCTCAATAGAGCCTCTGAAATAAATAAAACATTATGAAAAGATAAGCTTTTTTCTCTCCATATTTAGGAAGGATTAGTCAAGATAAGTAAATGGATATATAGTTACCATTTCTCGCTAATTCAATTAAATTATCTGGATTTCTAGCAAGTTGTAGAATGAGAGCTGATCCTTTGATTTTTTCAGGTATATCATCATACAACAGTTCAACATAATCATCAATACAATTTAAAACAGCAACAGGGATACTCTCCACTGGACTCATACTTGTAAATACTGCAGGGACAAGATCTGTGAAAATATAGTCACTAAAACTGAGAAAGGATATGCATAAGTAGTTGGCGCATGTTAAAATTGTCTTTAATACAAGGAAACTAAAACAAGGAAATTTTTGTGGTACAGAAGTAAGTACTGTTGGACAACAACAAAAGTGCACAGACTGTATATAGATAGATGGTGTAGAGATGGAGAAAGCAAAAATGCTGTGTAATCTCTAATTCCTACCTACCTACCTACCTATCTCACCACAGACATAATTGCTTTTATCTTCTTATTTTTTATATAATGACATTCCCAGTATTAGTAATGCAAAATATTTGTAATCGAGTATGAATTTCTTAAATTTGCAATCTGTAAATAATAATAGTTTTGCCCACGCAAGGTCATATAAAAAGCAATGATGGCTGCAGATTATTATTGCTGTATGGTACCTATATCATTATAATCCTTGCAATTTTTGTTCATCTTATATATAGATTATATATATATATATATATATATATATATATATATACATATATATCATTTTTAGTAGATTTAACGGGTTTACTGAGTTTCAAATTTCTTGAGTTTCTAATTAGTAGTCACTTAAAAATTTAAATGATCAGCAGCAATTAAAGTGATACATCAATAAAACATACCTAATGCATACACAAGTCCACCACAAATTGAAATTAGGTTTTGTACGGTGTTTTATTTTACTTTGACAGTGACAGAAATCGAAGGAATGACATACAGGACATGACGCATGCCAGCCAAGGAATAAATAAGTCCACATCCACAGACAAATTATCTTAGTAATTGCGAAAGTAAATAGTTAGTTACTAAAAAAAACATTTAACTGTATCGGTATGTGCGCTATTGCATATACGCTTGCATAGTATTTAATAGTTCCTCGTAGCGACACAAGTACAATACAAAGTAAATATCACGTCTGCTGTAAGTAATCAGTTGTCAATTCTTCTTCCGTTCTTTTGTTCTATGGCTGTAGATAGATTGTGATGTGAATGTGTATGATGTGATATTGTGAATGTGAAGCGATCTGTGGTAATGATTAACTTGTGACTAATTATTTTCAGAATTATTTTTGTTTACTACATCGCAGTTTTGTAAATAATTGTTCAAAAGTGAAACCATTTTATTGTTATGGATATCGGTGATATCAAGTGAAAAATTTATTAGTAATCGGTAGTCATGACTATTTCTTGCGTATTTCCTTTCAGACATCAGTGAGATAAGGGGCAAGATAAAGGCCTAATCGTAAGAATTAAACTGAATTTTTAATGGATGACGAAAATATGAATTAATTTCGTCGTAGCACAAAACTATAGTCAAAAGTTTCCTACCTAAAAATAGTTTGTAAAATATTGTGCATTTGCATGTTTTCCTAATATCGTTTCTCTTGATTAACATAACACATAAAAAATATTTAACATTTGTTATCTCAAAAGCTATCGACAAATGAAAAGAATTTTAAAGTTTTGTATGGTATAGCAAAACTATAATGTTTCGAAATATAGCTTATTATTACTTATGTCTTGTAAACAATGAACTTATTACTAAATTATATCCAAACATACAGTAAGCTGGTTGTGGCTGTAGCACCACATCAGAAGCTATTCATTTATGAATCTACTTTCTATCACTAGCATTACATCACATGGTTTTTACTGTTGAATACATCATAATTATATTCTTATGAAACAAACCACGTCTTCTTATATATTCTGGCAACAGTGTTTTTCAGGATATTTGTACAATATTTTTTTCAACCGTATTTTAATATATAAATCTATATTTCTCTATTTTCAACGGTTACAACTTAAAATATTTCACAACTCATTGATTTACATTTTACTTAAAAATGTTACTTTTATTATTAAAATGTTTACAATATGTGCATCAGTATGTGTGACAGTATCAATAGAAAAAAAAAATTCAATCCAATTGGAAGCTAAAATGTTTAAATATTGTTTATTTTAATAATATTTTGTAGTTAATCATTCTATTTCAGGGTTCATGTATGATATAGTTTATTAAAAATTCAATGTGATCTTCCAGACATTACATTTTAATTAAAAGTATTAAGATAGTAATTACTTGTAATAAAAACTCAATTATTCTGTACTATTGCTTTTAGATGACCGCTTTGATTGCATTAAGCAATTGAATAAATTATGCTGTAATAAGTATGTATTGACTATACAAAGATGTCGGATATACAGCCGTTAAGTGCACCCATTTCACTTTCTACATATCACCAACTCAGTTTAACTGGTAAGATTAACTTTACTATTATTGGGATGATGCTTTAAAAATGATATTAACACTTTAGCACTGTTTTTACTCATTATATCTTAGTAAGTCCATATAAGTGAGCATCCGCAATGCCGTTATTGATAAAAACATACAGAAAAAACAAAACATTTTATTACATTCACAACAGTGTGGACCTGTTAAAACAGTACTATAAATAAATAGTTTTTCATTTGGAAAAAGTCTAAATACATATATATTGTAATTTATACATATAATAAAAATGAATCTGATAGTTGTCTTTACATAGAAAATATTTGAGAAAAACTATTATTGGAGGCCTTTATGTATGCAACAAGACCCAAAACAATGATTATTAGATTTTTTTCTGTGTGCTTGTGCGCGCTAATCTCAGGAACGGCTTAACATATTAGAATACGGCTTACACTAATGCATTCTTATGTAACATCTTTTGTTATGTTAGGTTAGTAGCTTATTATTCCCGAGGAGGATTGGCGTTAGGAAGGCGGCCGGCCTTTAAAACAGTACCCATAGCCTATATAGTATGGACTATGGTCACAGTCTAAACAATCATATGTGATTGTTAAGCTCTGCTATGGTCATACTGTGTCGACCACACATGCGCGGGAAAAGGGCAGGGAGATGATGATGAGATAAGGGTAGTAGGTAACATCATTTCGTTGAAGTAAAATTTCAGGGCTGGTGAAACTGTGGGGCACAGCTAGTACTTTCATAAGACAGAGACCAGCAAGTTATTAATGTCCTTATTTGGTCACCCACAAAGCGAGAGAATCTTTGTTCGCTTCCTAGGGAAATGAAAGAAATGGGTAAATCTACACGACAAGCCACAATGTTAACAGCTTTTATTCGAATCATTACACTTTTTACTTTACATTACAGATTTTACTATGTTTGAGTTGTTGCTATTTTAAATTTTAGTCGTCAAATAAACTTCGAACACAGTAAGTAGCATGCATGACAATCGAAAATACTAAATTACCTTTGGCCTACATATATCACGCGTAACAAACTAACATTTGTATCTATAATATTAGTTAGGATACACAAGAAAACTTAAAGCGTATTATCAATTGAAAGACTATAGGAGCATGTTTACTTACTTACTGAGTGTACTATAATCTCAGCGTCATAAACAACATA
This sequence comes from Papilio elwesi, assembly GCA_029849275.1. Classification (NCBI taxonomy): domain Eukaryota; kingdom Metazoa; phylum Arthropoda; class Insecta; order Lepidoptera; family Papilionidae; genus Papilio; species Papilio elwesi. Next base: position 6,360,943 of record CM056687.1, on the reverse strand, counting down.
TGTATATTTATCATTATCAATATCTTAGTTCAAAAACAGTGTTGGCGGGGATAAAATATAATATTACAAGCATTTGAATGTTTGTGCAATCAAAGGCTATTTCTTAATGTGTATTTTTAATTTGACCATGGCATAGGTTGTTATAAAGTGAGTGGCAGTGTTAGCAGGGGACGCCCAAGGAAAACTTATATCGTCCAGATTAGTGACATACTAAAGAAGGGCGATATAAGGAGTACCCGTAACCGACTAGCATGTATGCGTAGATGTATGGATGTAGAAGAAGCGAGAGAGGTATGCCAGGATCGCGCCAAATGGAAATCCATTATCTCTGCCTACCCCTCTGGGTTACGGGCGTGAGTGCATATTTATTTATGTGGTTGTTATCTACTTTACAATATTTTCTCAGTTAAAGTATCTCCTAAAATCAACGTTTTCACATGAAGAATTACCAAAGTTGAATGTAGCTTTAGGTGCACACAAGATTCAAGCGCTTGAAGCTTAAAATTTAAAACTTAGACACACAGAATACTGCTGCCTATCTGAGATGTTGTGACGGTTTTGAGTTGTAGATTGCCCTGTCTTTGTCATTTGTATCAATTGTGCCACCGTTTTTGTAAGTAGCTTAGGTCTTATAACCTTGAGAGCTAGTTATCCATTTTTTATGTTTGGCGAATCTGCTATGAAGGGCGTATACAAAAGTGAAAAGTTTTGGAAGTTACAAACCTATATGTTATCAAATTTGATCATAAAAATGTGTAAAACTTTACTTTTGTTTTTAGTTGAATCAGCCACCATTCGCAATTCAGGCCTATTTAAACCAAACCCATACTTACAAGTGATAGTAGATGGTAAGATTTTAAGGAAAACAGAAGTTATTAAAAACACATTACATCCAAAATGGAAGGAAGAATTTACAGTGCTTGTTACACCATTATCACAACTTATGTTCCGGTTAGCAGACCATCATAGTTTTAGAAAAGATCATATTATTGGAGAGAAAAAAATTAATCTTTTAAAAGTCTTAAACTATTTTAATGGAAAGTGTGAAAATGTGGAACTATGCCTAGGTATGTTATGTATATGTGTATGTTAATGGTTATTTTATTTGTTAAAATGTTATTACAGAAAAAGCAGCGTATATTTTTGAAGTATGTTTTTTATTTTACGAATATTTCAGATATGATGAAGACTTTGTCGCAAGACGGAACTGCTGCAAACAATACTGTAAAAGTGAAAACAGCTGATTTAGTCTTGTTGCTTGATGGATTAAGAATTGAACCATCTATATTGAGTCAGTCACATGAAGTCCTCGGAGAGACTACCAGCTCCCGCAACCCATTAACTGATGGCGTCCGTGCTAGAATTCGATTACGAAATAATTCAGATTCATTACGATCAATGATGCGAACACAGAATCTTCGAGTAAGTGTTTTCTTTATGCTTTTTGTTTTATTTGTTGGATGTGGTTATTTATGATCATCATATGTACACGCCCACTCTTGGACGAAGACCTGCGACAATAGGCCTCTGAGGGTGCCACCTTCGTACAGTAGACTCGCGTAACCTGGACCAGATTGTCTGTCTCTATTGTCTACCTACGCTGCATCGTGTTTGTTGTGCCATTCTAAAAACCTTGTGGTCCTCGCGGTCATCCATTCCGATCGTTATTAAGTTAGTATAGTTATATTATATTACAACTGTGCCGGTGGACTGAATTGCGTATTTATGTTAGCCACCGCCAGGTCCTCCGCCTCTGTGCAACGGCTCGGTGAGCGGGGCAGCGGCTGCAGAGAGCGGTGCGGGGCCATCGCACGTGGAGCACGGCGTGGCAGAGAGCAGCGGTACCAGCGCGCTCGCAACACACTCCTCGCAGCCACCGTCCACCACCGCCGCCGCCGCCACCACGCCCGCTGTTACTACAACCGGTGCCGCTGCGGAAGAACCATTACCACCGGGATGGGAGATGAGATATGATGTTTATGGAAGACGGTGAGTGCCCTTAATTAAAATTGTATGTGACAAAGCTAAAATTTATAATACTTTAACCTTTATTTCTTAAAGTTTATGAAATAAATTGGTATACATTAGTTTGAAAATGCCGTTGTGCGTCTGAAGTATGAATATAAAGTCCATATAATATTAATACCTAACCAGCGCTAGAGTACGACGTTGTAAAGCGGAGAAAGCGTTCGGACATACGACACTCAGCTAGTTAAAGCTGCGATATCAGTAAGGTCGCTTTGTGAGCTGGCACCTGTCAGGTGCCATACTAATCGTATCTGGATAATAATCATATTCCGTATAACTAAATTCTACGATCCAATCTAGATAGGAATAAGTTCTCATGCTGCAGTTGTAAGTTTTCTTAGTGTAGTTTGGTGGATAATAGTGTAGTTGTATATAAACACGCATTATGACGCAGTTATTACGTGGATCACAACACGCGCTCGACGTCGTGGGAAAGACCGCAGCCGCTGCCGCCGGGCTGGGAGGTGCGGCGTGACGCGCGCGGGCGCGTATACTACGTTGACCACAACACGCGCACTACCACGTGGCAGCGGCCCGACACCGAGCGCCTGGCGCGTTTTCAGCACTGGCGCGTTGAACGCCGCCATGTAGTCGCGCAGGGCAATCAGCGCTTCCTCTACCCCGCTCCGCAGCCGCCGCACCCACCGCACAACCAGCATCCGCCTCACGCCGATGCGGAGGATTCGCCTGCAGGTATTGTTTGTAGGCTTTAAAGCGTTATTTGCCATCATAATTGTTCTATTAAAAAAAACCATAAGCTTACAACAAACAGTTTGGTAACAACAGAGTTACCAAATAGTTGCTGTTTGTTGACTTTTCTATTAGATTAAATCACCCAGGAAGTAGGGTATGATGTTGTAGCGAGCAGTAGTAGCAGCGGAACCCCTAACGGCGGCATGACGATTTCGAGCGGCACTACGAGTGCTGTGAGCACAGGCAGCGCGGCGGCCACGGGTGTTGCGGCGAGTGCAGGCAGTGCGGCGGGCGCGGATGAGGGGCTGGGCGCGCTGCCCGCGGGCTGGGAGCGGCGCGTGCAGCCTGACGGCCGCGTCTACTACGTCAACCATAAGAACCGCACCACGCAGTGGGAGGACCCCCGCACACAGGTCACTCACAACATACTAACAACCTAAACAATTGATATAATGCTGCGGCTATAGACAAGGGAAACGAACAATGAGACAACACTAGTCTATAGTCGCAACTTCTGTGTTAACGCTACTATACCATGATTCAGGCTTCTCATTTTCTTTTCTTACTTTTGTAATACAGATGTGGCTGAGCGTAAAAAGAATGACTAACATGATTTCAAATTATTTGCAATTGATTAATTGCTTGAAATTTGGTTTCGGTTCCAGGGGCAAGAAGTTTCAGCTCTTGAAGAAGCACTCCCACCAGGCTGGGAGATACGATTTACCGAAGAAGGCATTCGGTACTTCGTGGACCACAACACGCGCACAACTACATTCCAAGACCCGCGGCCTGGTGCGCCCAAGGGGCCCCAGGGCGCGTACGGCGTCCCGCGAGCCTATGAGAGATCCTTCCGGTGGAAACTCAGCCAGTTCAGATATCTATGCCAGAGCAACGCCCTGCCCAGTCACATTAAAATAACACTGTCTAGGCAGACCCTCTTCGAAGATTCCTATCATCAGGTTAGCATTTAATATATAATTTTCTCATATATTCTCATATGTTAGTTTTCAACTGAGGGTGGAATGGAAAAACATAATTTTGAGGATGTCAGGGTATCAACGCAGTTATAATTTTATTCTATCTAGTGTCTACTTGAAATGTTACGTTGTTTCTACCTAAATATTATAGTTCAGATAGGAATTAGTTGATGCACGAGCGTAATGCTAAAAGAGATAATACTGCAACCATGGAGTTATAAACGACGCCAGAATGATACAAATAATAACACGTTACAGATAATGAGACTGCCCGCTTACGAGTTGAGAAGAAGACTGTACATAATATTCCGCGGGGAGGAGGGCCTGGACTACGGCGGCGTCAGCAGGGAGTGGTTCTTCCTGCTGTCGCACGAGGTTCTCAACCCGATGTACTGCTTGTTCGAGTATGCCAACAAGAACAACTACAGCCTCCAGATCAACCCCGCCAGCTACGTCAATCCCGACCATTTGCTTTACTTCAAGTTTATAGGACGATTCATTGCGATGGCCTTGTATCACGGACGATTTATTTATTCTGGCTTCACGATGCCCTTTTACAAACGGATGCTGAACAAAAAACTTACAATGAAAGATATAGAGTCGATAGATCCAGAGTTCTATAACTCTTTGGTTTGGATCAAAGACAACGACATCGACGAGTGTGGGCTAGAAATGTGGTTCAGTGTGGACTTTGAAGTCTTGGGTCAAGTGATACATCATGAACTGAAAGCTGCCGGTGATAAGGAGAGAGTAACAGAAGTGAGTGTTGCATATTTGTGTTTTGTGTTATATCCCGGTGTGAGTATCTATTAGATTATATTACATATTAGTAGATTTCATTTCTTAAAAACTTACGTAAAGAAATTACTATGTATACTAATTATTCAGTCTATGTTGTCGTATACCCACCAAAATCTGATCAGATATAAAATTGTCTCGGTAGTATTAAAAAGTGTAAGTTGTGTGCAAAGATTATGAATTATATTTAAATCTAATTTCAATGTTATATTGAAATTTAGTTAAAGCTTATTGGTGTTGTTGTTTCGAAGGCCAACAAAGAACAGTACCTGCAGCTCGTGACGCAGTGGCGCATGACTCGGGGAATAGAGGAGCAAACTTCCGCATTCCTTGACGGATTCAATGAGGTAATCAAATATTATAAGGAATTAGCAATAATTATGAAAGTCTCGAATTAATAACTGCTACTTATTAAAAATGTTCTTAGAATTGTACTGTGATCATATTGTCCCAATAACACAAAATATTCTCAGAACATGGTATGTTCTCTTACACATGTTATGACCACCCTAACTGAACAAGCTTTGCTTTAAATGCTATCTTTGGTAATATTGTAGAGAGAAAAGAATTGTTTGTTTATATATATTATATTTTGCCGTTAGAAGATCAATAAACATGACAATATCAACTTGTACTTGTACTAGGTCTTGCCGATTGGTCGTCATCGCGCGTTTCAAAATTGAATAGTTAATTCTGATTGATCGATTCGAAATTCTAACGCACGTTTGATGGAGTACCGGCGCTGGCGCTGGGGCGAGCGACAGATTTTCAGTGGTAATTATGAGCCGACCCGGAAACTACGTTTTGTTATACTTGGTGGTAACAGTCGTAGAGCCCGCAACAACAACATCAGTTGCCGAATGGGCCGGCTCGACCGGTGAAATACCACGACCTCACAGAAAACAGGCGTGAAGTAGAAATACTCTGCGTTTCGTCTGATGAGTGACAGTAGACAACATGCTTCATTGAGATATTAGTCCAGTAACCACTTTAAATTTGCATGAGACTTCAAGCCGTCGAACTCCAGAGGCAATCGGTAATGAGGACCGACGATTGGCACTCCTCAACTGGTCGCCTGTTTGTCACCGATCACAACTCAGTTCCTGGTCGACACCCCATGTTCATTTTGAGACCCACTCGTTCGGAGGCTTTTTGAGGCAATCGAGCATTATACTGAGTTCTTTTTTTAGGCTAGACACTTTATAATATATACCGACCATAAGCCGAGAGAGTTTCGCATTCCATGAAAGGATAACAAACTGTTCGCCTAGGCAATATAGGTATTTATATTATATAGCACAATTTATCATAAACATTCGAAATTTTTCAGGCAAAGATAATGTTGTTGCACATTGTCACGTGTCAAATTGTTATCGTTAAAACAACCTCTCGACCTTGAAGCATTAGCTAAGAGTCAAGTGTCGATTTCCGAGCTTCAAAAAATAATTAAAGAAGGCTCTTCGTTACGTATAGAAAAATTAACTATACCCGGGAGTTGAACCCTTTTGTACTATGCCAATTTTTTCGTAGACAAGTTTTTAATAGCTTGCATTCTTTAAGCCATCCAGGCGCTAATGATACGGCTAAGTTAGTCGCGAAACGATATGTATGGCTGAACGTACGTGTCTTGACATAAATGTTCCAGGCAACCTCAAGGTAGCCTAGTGGTAGTAAAATGCTAATTACCAACAATAATTAGTATACTGAATTTTCTACGGAGCTGGAAAAGATACATTTTTTGTGTATACATGACTAGCGACACGCCCTAACTTCGCAAAGGTAGTTTCTCCATACAAACCGTCATCCCCTATTTTATACCTTTTATGAATTTATAAAATTCATTTTTAGTGCTGGCCTACGTAATACTAGAAATATTTGTGCAAAATGTTAAGTATCTAGGCCCAGTAGCTAGGGCTGAGCGTTGATATAACAGTCAGTCAGTTTTATATATAGGATGTATATATATCACTCGTTACAGTCGTATTATCTCTAGGTTGTGCCACTGGAGTGGCTGAAGTACTTCGACGAGCGCGAGCTGGAGTTGATGCTGTGCGGCATGCAGGAGGTGGACGTAGACGACTGGCAACGCAACGCCATATATCGCCACTATACGCGCACCAGCAAGCAGGTCGTCTGGTTCTGGCAGGTATATTACTCACCAATTTATTGCTTCAGTCACAAATTATTGACTGGTTATTGAGCTTTTACGTCTTATGTCCAATTTTACCACTGGTGTCGTTATCCGAGAATAACTATCCAAGAGTAAAATTATCCGCTACAAATGCTCTCAGAGTAACTCATAACCACCATTTGGTAAAGACAAAAATTTACCCCCAGTATAACTATTCTTAGATTAGTTGAATGTAAAGCGATGAACGAATGAATCGGGTATGCAGACAAATTAAAGAGGCTCGCACCTCCTTGCTCAGTACACGAGCCAGGTGGAGCTGCGCGCTGCTGGCGCTGCGGGGAATACAATTACAAACAGAGAGTGATGTGTGAGGAGGTACGCGAGCGGGGCTGGCCGACCGGCCCACAGCGTCGTGTGAGTGGTGCGAGCTCAGATCAACTTTCATAATATTCGCTCCAAGTGTAAAAGCGATGATGACTCATGATATGTTTTTATTAGAAAAGTATTCGGAGCTATATTTACTTCCTATGTTCTCTTTCTCTGAATGTTTTATAATAATTTCCTAGGTGTTTTATACGACAAATTTATTTAATAATTTGTAAACGCAATCACATAGTATGTGATTTCGCAAGTTCAGTTGCAGTTTGCAGATAATCGTTTAGAAATCTCGGTTCCCTACTTGGACAGTGTACAAAATACAGGCTCATGGTAGAAAAGATTTCAAAACAAGTTGACGAGGTTTGTGTATTACAAGCAGTACGGTGTTAATGGTCAGTGGTACAGTTTTTTCCATTTTACTCCGCTCCTAAGTTTCATAGTGTGAGTAGCTCCAAGTTCCGCGTTCAAACAAACTATTACGCTTGTCGTTATGGATTTAAAAAACATTGCTATGAAGTTCATGGTTCATCTTTTTTAAATTTAGTGCGTAACATAATAACAGTTTTTTTCATTTAGTCTCCTACAGTACTCTACCAAACTGGTGTTCATCTTTTTCAATTCCAGTTTGTACGACAAATGGACAACGAAAAGCGAGCCAGGTTGCTGCAGTTCGTAACAGGCACCTGCAGAGTGCCCGTGGGCGGGTTCGCTGAACTGATGGGCTCAAACGGACCGCAACGATTTTGTATAGAAAAGGTATCAAATAAATTTACTAGGCATTGTTTGTTACGCGAATTGTTTATTGGTCTTGAGGTTGATAAGGTTTTGTAAGTAGAAGATTTTTTTTTAAATAAATGGCCTCATGCGTAACTTAAAATATATGCTTAACGAAATATATTTCTTTATAGTAGAAGGTAACAAACGAGAAAACGGTTCACCCGATATCAAGTGATCGCTACCCATAAACATCTGCAACAAGCTCATGAGGTGCGGATGCATTGTCTTCCTTATTTCACCGGTCGAGCTGGCCAATTCCTGCAACAGATGTTAATGTTGCGGGCTCTGCCGCTGTTCAAGGATCTTTCAACATATTCCTGTTTTTACTATATTTTTGTACAACGCGCGCTTATGTCGGTCGCTAACAGCTTTAAACTATTTCGTTACAAGAAAATAGTTGTTTTTATTCAACAAGACACAATTTTTCTTTTATTTTGTAACAAACGTTCTAGGTGGGGAAGGACACGTGGCTGCCTCGATCGCATACTTGTTTTAACAGACTGGATCTTCCGCCCTATAAAAGCTACGAACAGTTGTGCGAGAAGTTGAATTACGCTATAGAAGAAACTGAAGGATTCGGGCAGGAATAAATGTTTTTGTTAGTTTTAGTAAAAATGTAAATTATTATCCTTTTTTATTTTTTATGAGCACCAATCTTTACAAATGGCATAACTCACACTTTTGAGATCGGTGCCGTCAAAAAAGACCAACCAAATACTTGTATGAATATTTGTTTTAACAATGAATATATTATGTAGATAAAATTAGTGTATTACGTCACTTGTATAAGATATATTTTGTTTGAGCTATATTTAAAAAGTTCGTCTATAAAGTTCAATAAAAACCTAAAAACACAATTTGCCATAAATGTTATTCAGCGCTGTTCCTCTAAACATTGGTGGATGGATTTCCTGATGGGACTGTGCAACCTGTCATCGGAAACGGATTTTCTATTTAATACGCACGTGATGTTTGTTGATTGCGTCTCCTCACAACATCGTTTATCTTTGCTATTTTATATATCTGGTTGACCAACATCGTCATTTACTTTTAACAGCAAAGCGTTTTATTTTGCCACATGCTCAAATCACGACTGCAGCATTCAAGTAATTCCAGTCGAACACTCCAGTAGCGCTGGACTGGAGTGGAGCAGACTGGCGATATCGTCCACATGACTCCAGTCATTTAAAAGCCGTCGAATCGTTTTGTTTGAACAATTGTTCTGTCAGCACTGGATTGCCTGTCAACATGATTTCTATTTTATTTCTTTTGATTCCTGAGTTCTTTCCGATAGGTAACGATAGTATTAATTGATTAGAGATTGTTAGAAGTAATACTGATAATATCTTGGGACATATTCACAACTTGTACTATGAAAACCAGATAACCGATATACTACTTTTCTTTGTAAATGTCGTAAATAAATCGTGTAAATATATAATAATCTAAATAACATACTTAAATAGATAATTATACCCAGATTTAGGACAAACAGACACTTTCAAGCACACAAATGTCTATCCTGAGTGGTAATCGAACCCACGGCCTGTGGTACGAAAAGCAAGAATCTTACTAACCACGCCAACGAACCCGTTTGACGTAGTGACGCGGTGTTATGAATGTTTTCTATTCGTAGTGGTAAAATATTTGGGTTTGCATTAGTTACTAGCTGTGCCCCGCAATTTCACGTAAACGAAATGATATTAACTGCTGAAATACTACCCTAACCTCATCATCATCCTGCCCTCTTCCCGCTTATGTGGGGAAATATTCATGACAGTAAAGCTTAACAATCACATATCAATGTTTAAACTGTGAGCATAGTCCATACTATATAGGTTCTGGCTACAGTTTCTTACGGCCGGCCGCCTAATGCCAACCTTCCTTGGGAATAATAAGCTATTAACCTAATCTAACAAAACGTGTAAATACTGCGTTACCAAATATAGCAGTTATCATTACCAGGGAGAGCAGCGCGTCTCTGAAATACGTGCTATGAAGATTTCAATACACAATGTGTCTAGCTGAAGCTTGCAAAGTCTCCGGCACTGACCTGTTTTGAACCTTATATAAACTTTCAATATCATAATTCTAAAGATCATAATATATAGTTAACTAAGTTTTCAACCCATTCAACTTAACAGCTATTCTATATATCTAGCATTTTAATCGAACAAATGTTTGACATGATTCTTGAAATTTATAAAACCTTTTTTATTTAATAGCCGATTGAGATAAATCAAACACAAAATTTTAAGTAAAGGTTACGACAACACGTTAGTGAAAACCGCACCCAAATCGGTAAAGCTGTTAGCGTGCACAAACGCACTGACAAATAGTCATACAGACAAAAATTGTTTTGGGTATTATTGCGTTTATGAAGGCCCCCAAAATATTTTTTCTCAAATATCTTCCATGTACAGAAAAAATCACTTACATTTTTATTATATGTATAGATATGCTAGTCGTATCTTACTGATCCTCAGTACCGTGATGCCCAAGGGGCAGCACATAACAAATTGGGATGTATTGGCAATATAAAAGATACAATGACACATACAGTACCCTAAGTCTACGTTGAGCCTAATATTGAACAAGAAACTCGTGGAAATGTTATTGGTTTAAACCTTTAAACTGATACTGATTGCCTTAACCTCAATGAAGCGAGCAGGTCCGTTGCGTATGTAAACAATCTTGATAATGTAAAGGAATGATAACGAAATTAATTAAAAACAAGTCCGACTTCAATAGTACTATATTCAAAAACAACAAATGCACTTAAAAGTATAACATAATTTTATACAATTAAACATAAGAATCAATTCTTAATCATATTTATATCTGGAGTCGGTGTCAGCCAAGCAATTACCAAATTAAGATGACGCCTTAAGACAACTATTTTACAAATGAACTTTATACTACACTAGTGACATGCCCCGGCTTCGCCCGGGTGTTACTAATAATGTTGATCCGATCGTTACCAAATACAAGAACACCCGCTGTGCTAATTTCAACGATCGCTATAAATTTCATCGAAATCGGTCCAGCCGTTTCGGAGTCTAGAGGGAATATACATATATCTACTTTAATACGTATACTATATACAAAGAATATATGAAAATCGCAGTAGATTGATACTAAACGCGCTGTTCATATGAGACGGCGTCGTTTCAATGAGACAAAGGAAGACGGGACGGAACGCCTATCTAAGATATGGATATCTACTCCAGGGTAACTTCAAAACAGACTAGTGAAGAACGCAAAAATAGGCTTTCGAAAATAAGGCCTTACATGAAAAAAGTTCTGAACATAGAACATTTCAAATAACGTGATCATGGTGGTAGCTTGTTACAGGATCGTTTTTCTAACGAGACGCAGGAGCAACGTGCCCACCGTATTGGCTTGATACAACGTCGTAACGCAAAAGGAGAACACCGTCAATGTAAAGTCAATTAAATACGCTTTATTAAGAATAACTCAAAAACAAATCGTTAGACCTAGATCAAATTTGTATGGGAATGCATGATAACAACCAACGTTCAATCAAAGAAAGATAATAACAAAAGTACAAAGTAATAAACACATCGCTAAGCCCGGCCGTCCACTGCGCGGCTTTTGAAATCACTTGCGCGTAGCATTTACTTACTTTGTAGTTTAAACTTTTGATATCTTCTAAACTATTGGTCGGAATGATATAGCTTAAAGGGCAATTATAATCTACATTAAATACTCTATTCCAGCTTACAAACATAATTTATGTGGATAATGACTAATACTGAATACGAAAAAATAGCGTTGTAATAGCGCTTTACTTTTAATTGCTTAAAAGAATAAAATAGTGATTGTGTGATAACCGTAGAAGATAGAGATATGCCATCACGGACTTATATTTAGCATTTAGATAGAAAATTCTTTCATACTTAAAAAAAATGGAATTAGTAATGTATGGAAGTGACGGCTGGGTTTCTCAGGAAAAGCATCCTATATAATGCCGTTGAGATGCGATCCTTAAGAAGTATGTTAGGCGTGACATTATAGGATTAAAAATAGAGTTATAAGAGAGGAGCGTGCCTTAAAAGTGGATGTTGTGACTAGAATTGAGAAAGGTATGCTTCGGTAGTTTGGGCATGTTGAAAGGATGAATGACGAGAGAGTAACGAAACAAATTTATGTTGCAAAAGTGAATGGCAGCGTTGGCAGGGCACGCCCAAGGAGGACCTATATCGACCAGATTAGTGATATACTAAAGAAGGGCGATATCAGGAGTACCTATAACCGACGAGCATGTATGCGTAGATGTATGGATGTAGAATAAGCGACAGAGGTATGCCAGGATCGCGCCAAATGTAAATCCATTATCTCTGCCTACCCCTCTGGGTCGTAACCCAATATCAATATGCACTCACGCCCGTAGGCGTGAGTGCATATTTATTTTATTTTATTTAAGAAAAACATACAGACAAATTGATAACCTCCTCCTTTTAGACGTTAGTTAAAAAGACTTGAATATCAGCAAGTACAAATACATCAACCGACCTAAAATCATTTCCTGTACTGGATACGAATATATTTATGACGACTTCTTTGCATCGTTACAGCCAGGTGCAATAAAGCATACAATATCTTTTGACTCTTAAGTAATTACAAATAGTATATTCATAATAACAATAGAGTCGTGTTGATCGACGAATTATTTCTTTTAGTAAATTACGAATTAAATTAGTGAACAGTTTGTATTTTCAAAAAGTTTATTATACATTCGGATATCTGATACACTTCTTGTTTATATTTAAAATTAACACAAAATCAAATAATTTAATAATAATTTTAATTTATGAAGGATATAAGTGTTTTAATAAAAAAATCTATTTGAATGCAAGACTCTTATAATTTAGATGACGCAAATTTCTTCGCAATTTTGATGGCTTCTATAATACATTTAGGATTACTTCCCGAGGCTTGTGCCGATTCTGCCTTACCACCACCTTTACCGCCCATAATGCCAACAACTGTTTGCACCCACTCAGAAGCCAATAAACCTTTCTCATTTAAACTTTTGGGCACAGCTGCTAAACAATAGATTTTGTTTGTCTCATCATCCACAGAAAAGAACATTGCAGCAGTGTTTGGTAGCATCTGTTTAACTTGTTTCAAGGCAGCATCAAGAGCTTTAGTATTACCGGAAGCTTTCAACTCAGTAACAATAACTTCAGAGCTCTTTTCTTCGAGGCATATTTCTTTAGTTTTATCAATAACTTGAGATATAATCATGACCTTTGATGCTCTTTCTTTATCGTCTAATTGTTTTTTCAAACTTCTCAACATATTCCTTAGCTCTTCCCTTTTCCAATACGATATTTGGGCATGAGACACATCATTGCTTAGCTCTACAATTTTTCTTACTACCTCTTTTTGATTTACTGCATCGCCTTGCTCCTTAATAAAGTTAGCAATATCGTTTACTTCATTTTCTAGTACACTAAGCTTATTCAATGCTTTAACAGCTTCTGGACCAGTCAGAGCAACAATTCTCCGAATACCTTTTGCAATTCCTTCTTCACTAACTATGACATATTCTCCTATATGCCCAGTTTGATGAAGATGTGATCCTCCACAAAATTCAACAGATGTTTCGTAACCGGAAGGTCCATCGGGATTATTTTCTAATTCTTCTACAGGTATGCCAACAGAAACTACTCGCACAGGGTCAGGGTAATGTTCATCAAACATAGCTCTTAAGCCTTTAATTTTTTTAGCATTAGTAAGACTAGTGTGTTTAGCATAAACAGCTTTATTCTGGGATATAATGTCTTTAATTTCATCTTCCGCAGCTTTTATTTGTTTAACAGTCATGGGACCCTTATTAGTAAAGTCGAATCGTAATCGGTCAGGCATTACAAGCGATCCACGTTGATCAGACTCATTTCCAAGAACTTTTCTTAACACATTATTAAGAATATGTGTACCCGTGTGGTTATTCATGACAAGCCTACGTCTTTCGGTATCAATATGTAATGACATTTTATCTCCAACTTTTAATATGCCTTCAACTTTGCCACAGTGTAAAACATATCCGCCTTTAACTTGAACGTTTTTGACAGTAAATTCTACACTTTCATCATCAACTTTTACTATGTAGCCTTCATCAAATATTTGACCTCCCTGTTCTGCATAAAAATTTGTTCGATCTAATATAAGGCCGCAATCCTGGCCAGATTGTACTTCATTAACAAAAATTTTATTCCTTCTTAATGCTAAAACTGTTGCAGTACATGGTGCAAAGCTGTAAACAGCATCTTTGTCATTAGACGATGGAGTGTAACTATATTTTGGTGAATCATTGGTTACAGGAACTCCACTATCTTGTAAATGGCTTATTGCGTGTATATCCAAAGCCAATAAGTCTTCTTGACCTGCAGCTTTACCTTGAGAATTTAACTGGGATTCTTTTTTCGCTTTTTCATAAGCTTCCATGTCAATTGATAATCCCTTTTCTTCACACATTAAATGTGTCAAATCAACAGGAAAACCATATGTATCATACAAACGCCACGCAACATCACCTGGTATGATATTTGATCCACTCAGTTTTTCAATGGTTCGGTTGAGTAAATTTCTTCCTCGAGAAAGAGTCTTTAGAAATTGAACTTCTTCTTCATTTATTGTTTGTATAATTGATTCTGGATCTTTCTTTATTTCTGGAAATACATCACCAAGTAACTCTACGACAGTATGTACTAGAGAACCAAAAAATCCAGGTTTTCCATTTAGTTTTTCATATGCATAGCGAACCGCCCGTCGTAAGATTCTACGAAGCACATAACCTCTTCCAGTATTGTCAGGACAGCCACCATCTGCCAAAGCAATGGTTAATGTCCTCGCATGGTCAGCTAATACACGATATGCCATGTCAATTCCATCAACATCATCAGCACCCACTTTTCCTGTATAGGGTCTTGTTTTTGTACCTAATTCAATGGCTTTAAAAAGGGGCATGAAGAAGTCAGTATCATAGTTGGCTCTTTTATTTTGTATTACAGAAACAAGCCTCTCTAGACCCAATCCACAATCAATATGTTTCTTCGGCAATAACTTTAAGGAGCCATCTGATTCTCTGTTAAATTGTATGAATACTAAGTTCCATATTTCCAACACATCAGGATCATCCATATTGACAAGATGTGCAGCATTTCTTTGTCCTATTCTGTCATAATGTAATTCAGAGCATGGTCCACAAGGGCCAGTTTCTCCCATTTCCCAAAAGTTATCCTTCATACTTCCTGGCAGAATATGAGATTCTGGTACTCCAAGATTTAACCAAATATTTTTACATTCAAAATCTGGTTCAAGGCCAGAAACAGTATCTCCTCCAAAATATGTGACATATAATCTATCAGCTGGTAATTTGTAGACTTCAGTTAATAATTCCCAAGCCCAAGTGCAAATTTCTGTTTTAAAATAATCTCCAAATGACCAATTCCCCATCATTTCAAAAAATGTATGATGATAAACATCCTTCCCAACATCATCCAAATCATTGTGCTTTCCACCGGCTCTAATACATTTCTGAGTATTCACAACTCGCACATATTGAGCCATGTCAGAATTAGGATCAACTGATCCAAGAAAAATTGGCTTAAATTGATTCATGCCCGCATTAGCAAAAAGTAAAGTTGGATCATCCAATGGTATTGTGGATGAAGAGTGCACATATTTATGGCCTTTTCTAATGAAGAAATCAATAAAAGTCTTCCGAATCTGGTTTCCAGTCATTGAAGTGTCCATGGCAGTAATTTACCTGGAAAATAAAACAAGATTTTAGGAATCTTACATCTTTAATATTATATGGTAAATCATATTTCATATTGATGTCTCTTCAGTTTGAATTAAAAAGAATTACAAATTATTCACATAATGTTGCAATTATTTCTGACATCACACACTAAAATGAAGCAAATGTGTCCTAATTAAGATAACTTTAACAACTGCACATTACCAAACACAACTTACAATTTGAATGTCAAATTCATACATGGAGCCACTTTATTTTAACCTCAAGGTACTACACCATACTTTAGTAGATCATTAACTATCAAGTGAATGTTGATAAGTTTAACCACTTTATAAGGTCACTTTCACTTATTACTTTTATTTTTAATTATTATATACTGTGATTTATACATACATGCAATTAATACAATCATAAATATATATGTATATAATATATTTACATACGTTTTCACTACTAATAAAGTGTGTATTATTAATTTATGGTATTATTTCTTGTAATGTGTAATTACAAAAAGGATTAATATATTCCTATTCTATGTTACTTGCTGAAAATCTGATTTGTGTTATGTGACACAAAGATTTTTCAGTTAAATAACACATAACACACATGTGAACACCGTCCATATATTTTTGAATAAACATATGTTACATAAAAATCATAAAAGAATAACATAAGAAGCTGACTTAAATAATACACAAAATAGCACAATATCAAACCATATTATCAAAAAATATATTTGAGTGGAAATGTGTAACGTAATCTAATTCGTGTTAGTTTTAACGTACGCACTTTTCTCTGTGAATTGCAATCAACCATATGGTAAGTACAAAAAGAAGGTTAAATTACATACATATACAATTAGTAATAAGTAAATATCTTAATCGATATTTATATTACAAGAACAAATACATTAATTCATAACATAGATCGATTTTATTATACCTGATGCAACTTCTAAGTTGTGACTGCACTGCGAAAAACTAATGACGACCACCGTTCGGTCAACGTGCAGCAAAATTACACGAGCGACAACACAAGTACAACAAAGAGCATATAAAATAAGAGTAGGGACTTTCATACATCGGATTTTCTTGACTGTCAAATGTCATTTGAAATAAGCGTAGAAATAAATTTTGATAAAATCATTTCTACCAATATGACAACTGTGTTGCTACCAACATAAAAAAATTAGAGATCATCATTAACAATGAAATGAATTTGGTTTCAAAATAGAACAATTTTATGTCTTGTGTTTTATTAAAATAAAATTTACTATATCACATCAAAGCAACTATTTGTTCGTTAGAATGTTAACGGTTCGGTAGAAAAACATTTAATAGATTGTGAAGTACTATTATAAAATTCTTTGATATTTTAAAATAATTAAAACCTTCTATATTCCTGTTTTAATTTATTTTAATTAGAAAATAAATAAATTAGAAATTATCAATTTACGTTTAATTTCGAATTACGAATTAATTTACCAAAGAACAAAATAAGGACATCGCGATCAAGGTCTTTTTTGTAGCCCCAAAATCTATTATTATAATTGGATGGATTAAACCATTTTCAAAAAATGGTCAGCAGGTGTTATAAGTATTTTCATATCCCAGGCTAATATAAATATCCTAAAAAGGATTTATAGTAATGCTTGTTCAACAAGCTGAACCAGAGATTTACTCGCCGTGGAATTCAATTTAGCCGACGATTGACAAGCTACGAAAATTAATATGATTGGTCATATCTATATATGCGGTCCACATACATTTAATTATAATAGTATCTCCACCTACATTAGATAATACATTACTGCATTACATAGTAACAGAAATCTCTATACTAAATTGCAAGTCTCTCTCTCCATATATCAGCTCGTCAATTGTATGTTCAAGAATTATTATAAGCTATACAATAATCAAGAGAACAAAAAAAGTATTTTTCAGAACAAAACATAAGTTAGAGTGACAGTTTTTGTAAATGAGTCAGTTAAACCAACTATTGTACATAGTAAAATATATACAAAGTATATATTTGGTCCCATGCCCTCTCAATTAAGGGATTGATAGTGAAAACGGGCATAACACTGTAATTAATGAGTTTGAAACCTTGCATGTCTCAAAATAAAAACAGATGAGGGTACATATTTCTTATGTATCAGTATCTTAGGATACCTCTTGTTGATACTTTTTTATTCTATATTATACTTTTATTTCAAATTGTTAACCGACTCTTTTGTTGTAATTATTAAATTACTTTTATTGCTGTATATTATTGAAATTATAGTGACTACATCATCTACATGAAACATATCATTTATTAAGTTTATTATATTGTTAATTCTGTTAGAAATCGTATATAAATAAATTTCAAGACAAAAAAAGTATATATAAAGCCAATGCTACGCCTACATCAATATGTAGGCGTAGCATTTTTATATGATAAAGTTACTTTCAGTGCTGTTTTCATTGCAAATATTTTAACAAACGTGCTGAAAACTCTAGGACCAGTTTATCAGCTAAACGTTATTAGTTGCTGTAGATATATAGTACAGCATTACTTTTAATTATTCTAATTACTATGGATTTATGTATGTCATATGTCATACAAATTGTTTTTCTCTCGAGTACATCTTCCTACTAGTTTTGGAGATTTGTTTTGCACCTGAAAATATAAAGCATTACATGAGACAATTAAAAATATTATTTATACAATCTTTCTCTTCAAAATTATCGAGTTACTTAGGATGTAATAACGTGACTAACAGACCTAAATTAATGTGTATTTCCAACTTATTAACTATATTTAACAACTTATATTTAAATGTACTAAGAGTTGTTTCATTTAAGTTACATATACGTATAAAAGCTAATCCTTTCGCATGTTATGTTAGCATGCATAATTAAGACGCGAGGTACGCGGAAAACACATTGTTATCACCTCACTTTTTATTACTAATCTTTACCGAATAAAACATTAGGGTTTTTATAGTTCGTCTAGTTGCCTTTCCAAAAAGTTTTTACACTTCGCCCGGAAAAATAAATAATTTTTGTACAAAATCCAAAAACGCAAGACAAAATGGCGAACAATCGTACAATATTGATGAATAATGAATAAATATTCTAATAAATATATAGATAGATGATTTCTTTTAATTTTCTGTTAAGGAGTTTCTATATCTACCAACTCCAATACTTTCCCTAAACATTTACATAGTACACAATCCTAGCGCCTGGCATAGAACTGCATATGATGGACGAGGTAGTGCTTTGGTGAGGATGCCTGCGACTTGATCATTTGTTCCGATCCTTACAACGTTGCAGATACCCTCAGTTACTAATTCTCTGATGTAGAAATGTCTGAGCAGGATATGCTTCGTTCTTTTGTGAAATTCGGGGTTGTGAGCAAGACGAACAGCAGCTTCATTGTCCACATGCAGAACCGGTACGTCCGCAATTATAGTCAATGCCTGGTATATTCTAGCAAGCCACATTAGCTCTCTGCCGGATTCACTGGCTGCCACAATTTCGGCTTCTGTAGTAGAGATAGCAAACGATGTTTGTCGCTGGCTGATCCATTAAACTGTGCCTCCAGAATAGCGACAGATCACTCCCGTCGTGGAACGTCCAGTTTCTGGATGGTCGGCGTCGCTGAATCCTTCTAGGATTCCAGGTTTGAGACCAGCTTTATAGGAGATCTTATGCGAAATGGTACCTTTGATGTAGCACAAGATACGTTTTACCTTGATTGCAATCTGTTTTTGCAGGTTTCTCCAATTTTCTTGAGACAACTCCGATGGCATAAGCAATGTCAGGCCGAGTACCAACCAATAAGTATGCCAGGGCACCAACAACTTCTCTATATGGGAAACAGGAATCTTCCGTTTCTTCTTTCCCTTCTTGAAGAGTCTCTTTCTCGATCGGTGTGGAAACTGGATTGCAGTCACTCATTTGAAAGCGGTCTAATACCTTTTGCACGTATGCCTCTTGGTTGATGAAGATGGAGCCATCTTTTCTTCGATGGTTTTGAAGACAAAGATAATATGTCGCTGGTTTTGTCGTTATGCAAAGTCTCTTCTTCAAATCTTCTAAGAAGGCGTTAGCCGTGTCTTCATCAGTGGCAGCTGCTAATCCGTCATCGACGTACAACGTGATCAGTAGTTTCTTTCCATTTACGTCTTTTGAATATAAGCAGCAACCAGCTTCGGACTGTTTGAAGCTCATATCCAACAGGATCTCTTGAAAGCAAGAGTTCCAGCACCTTGGTGCTTGTTTAAGGCCATAAAGGCTACGGTGAAGCTTATAAACGGTAGATGTAGACGTTCCATCCTTGAGGTTGCACCCTTCTGGCGGCTGAACGTATATTTCTTCCTCGAGCTTTCCGTTCAGAAAGGCTGTGCAGACGTCGAATTGGACCAGATGCAAGTTTTCCTGTGCACTGACACTGAGTAGTGCTCGTACAGTAGCTAGGCGTGCCCCAGAACTGAAGGTCTGGTCATAGCCTACTCCTTTCCTTTTTACTGTACCCTTTTACAACAAGTCGAGCCTTGTATTTGTCGATCGCGCCATCTGGTTTTCGTTTGATCCGTAAAACCCATCTGCAGGGAAGTGCTTTTCGTCCTTTTGGCAGTGTACACGGCGTCCAACCGTTCAGATTGTCGAAGGATTTAATTTCGCTATCCATTGCCCTTTGCCATTCTTTGCGATCGTCCCTTTTCATAGCGTCTGCGAAATTATTTGGGAACGTTTCAGTGATACAGACGTAACCTCTTAGTTCGTCTTCATGGTCATGGTCTTCGTGGAGGACTTGATCCGATTCTTCTCCCTCGAGAACATGATTATGGTCGTTGGTGATTGGTTCCAGTGTATCTCCCTCGTGAAAGTTAGTTTGCTCTGGAGCTGAAACTTCTCTTTCTAAGTTCGTGTTTGGCGTTATGGAAATCGGATATTCTCTTGTGTCAACTTCTGTTTTAGGAATGTCACTATTACAGATCGGAAGAGGTTTCTCATCGAAGATTACGTCACGAGAGCGAACGAGCGTCGAGTGTTTTCCGTCTGTGATCCAGATACGGTAGCAATCTTCATCGTACCCGATAAGTCTACCTTTTATCGCCTTTTTGTCGAGTTTTCTACGCTTCTGCTTTGGTATATGGACGTATGCATCTGGCTCATACTTCCAGGTGTCCCAGTTTTTTTCCATCTAGGAGGCCGATCTACAGCTTTCCTGTAATACCTTCCATTTTCGTAGTGCGGGTCCGTAACCTGATATAATTTAAAGATCTTACCAGAGTCATATCTTTAAATCGCAGAGCACCGGCAGTTACGAAATAATATACGAACACACTTTTATAAATTAGAATTAAATACGCGGATGTTTTAGATTTTTTTTAATCGAAATCACAGTTTTATTATTTTGTTTTACTTCACGAACTCACTCATATTTTTTCACAAGTCGAGGCACCTATTGTCATTGTCTGTTATGTTTTTTTTTATTTTTTTGTTAAGGAGTTTCTATATCTACCAACACCAATAAAGCTTACCATAACCTAGAATTTACCAAAACATACAGAGTAAGAATATTTTTATTTTTTTTATCTAAAATAGTTAATCATAAAATATTATTGTAATTTACGTTTATTTAATAAATAATTATTTTTAATAAATTATAATTTATATTAATTCAATTATACATTTGTTTATGACCGTGGTTATGATTTGATTGAGAGTGAGATAGATATACTTAGAACGGTACAGAGATATGTCGCCATATTGAAAACGCTCCTTTATGTTTTTTCTCTTTCACACAGTCGTCGAAACGCTTCTATGGGAGTTTCGCCACCCTGCATAGATCATAAGATGACTTGGATTTAGTGACGTCGAAATGCTTACATACCCTCAGTTACATAACCATACACAGAGCTACAGCCTTTCGTACTTTCACTGTGGCCCAGTACACACAGTTGGTCCTTTGAAATTTTATCACAATGATGACATAAGGTTATGTAAAAGTATCAAGAAAAATAATATTATGTTAAATATAAAATGTCAAGGCACATTTAAATTAAATTAATTAGGGGTTTAAATTAAGGTCTAAATAAGTTTAAGGATTTAAGATAGCAACGTTTTTATTTAGATAATTACTCGAAGTAATGTATCATAGAGTTACTTTGTATGCTTGCTTGTTAGTATTTTGACGTTTGTATGTAAGTCACATCTTCTTTGTTGCCCGTCATTGTCATCAAGACTTTTCAAGTCATCGAGTACACGAAATTAAATTTTATTCTTAATATCTATAGAAAAGAGCTACATTTTTATATTATTTTTTGTGATGTGAATTACATTGCTATCATTAATTTGATTGATAAAATATTTAAATATTGAAAGAGATACAAAGATATTATAATTAAAAATTTAATAAAAATTAATTTAAAATGAATTTGACCCACTTTTATAAGTCGTTGAGAGTTGCGAAACGAATTTGTAATGTTAGGGATCTGTATTCTTCGAATAATAATTTTAATGTTGCAGCCGTTACTGTAAATGAAAATAAAGAAATTGATGCTTTACAAAATACATCCGAAGACTTGTCAACGATATATCCGCACTTTCCCCAGTCATTTAATTTAGCAGCCTATATTAATCGTTCTGAAACATTACAAAATTTACTTCATTTAAACGTGAATCTTAGTAAAATAGAGAAGAAGCCCTTTATTGCTGAAAAGATTCTGAAGTTGAATTTCGAAAAAGATATTAAAAAGAACCTTATATTTATTAAAGATTTTGTGAATGCAGATGATATAGGTAATTTTCTAACAAAAAACGCTTTAATACTTTGTGAAGATATAGAAGACCTTGAAGTGAGAGTGAATTATTTAAAATCAAAGCAATTTAAGCACAACGAAATATGCAGAATAATAACTAAAAATCCTTTTTGGCTAATGTATAGGTAAAATTTCTCTAATATATTTTACTTGACATAAAGTGTGGAATGTTTTAAATTTTAAAACATGTTAATAATGGGAATAGTATGAAGCCAAACATTTTATGAAATTTAATTTCCACAGTACAATAAGGATTGACAGGCGCTTGGGATATTATCAAGAAAAATTTAATTTAAGTGGAAATGAAGTAAGGCTCGTAGCAACAAAACAACCCAGACTAATTACCTATAGCCTTCATCATATACAAACCAATTCCTTTGTCATAAAAGAAGAAATGGGTTTTGAAGATGATGAGGTTAAACAATTAATATTAAATAAACCAAGGCTGTTGATGATGAGTAAGTTATTCTATTTTGATCATTTTCAATATTACAATGCTTATGTTTAGCATAATGAAAATCATATTTCATTTGAGAATACGAGAGCACATTGAAAAGTTTTGAGTTTTTTTTAAATTATTATTATATTTCCCTACATAGTCTCCAGAATGATCTGATACACTTTTGCCATCTTGTCTCTAGCTTTAGTATTCCTTCTAAAAAAAGAATCTTCAATTTCATCAAAATATTCAGTCACAGCTTCTTGTAGCTCGATATTCATTGAAAATTTTCATCCTGCCATGTGTTTTTTTAGATTGGGGAAGAGATGGTAATCAGACTGGGCCAAGCCCGGCAAATAATGGGTGGATGCGGCAACAATTCAAAGCTACTAATGTGTATTTGTGCGATTGATTTCGCCGCAGTGTGGACAGGAGCATTATCTTGGTGGAACAAAACTTTCTTAGACAACATAGCAGGCCTTTCACTTTCACTTTTATTTCTTCACGCAAACGTTTTAAATGTGTGCAATAATAGTCCGCATTTATGGTTTTACCTTTTTCATGGTAACCAACGTCAACCTTAATGACCCCTCTACAGTCCCAAAAAACTGAACTTTTTTAGGGAACGGTGACCCTGCTCTTTCCCATTGCTTGGGTTTTACTATGGACTCTGGTTTATAGTGGTGAACCCAAGTTTCGTCCATAGTTACGAAATGGCTAAGAAAATCTTGAGGATCACTTAGGAACAGACCCAAACAATCCTATGATACTGTTTGGCGGGTGCGTTTTTTTCGGCTGAAAGCAGTCTAGGTACCCATCTGGCAGAGACCTTAGAAAATCCAAGATCGTTGGAAATTATGTTCTGTGCTTGTTCATAGGCAATGCCTCTTGCTTCTGCTATATCTGCAATCGTCAATCTCCTTTTCGTCTGTGGTAGCCGTGGGCGTCCTACCACTCCTAGATTCATCTTGTACTGCTTCTCTGCCACATTTGAAATTCGCTACCCATCTTTTGACAGTGACATATGATGGAGCAGATTCCCCCAGTTCTTGTAATCCTTTTTTTTGTAAATATTCTGACAGAATGGTGCGGAATTTTCTCCATTTCTACAGAAAGGGCTTACTTCGTTTGTTAAAACGATCACAAATTTTGCAATTTTGACAGAAGAAAAACAAGACAGCAGATTATAATTAAAAAAGAAATGGCTATTATGTGCCAGTATTATTTTTTCATTAGAATTTAAATGTCAACATTAGGCTCAAAACTTTTCAATGTGCCCTCCTAAAAATTGTAAACCAGAATACTACTGGGCCATTCTCAATCAATGTAATATTAAACTGCTAGGTCTTTTGTGTTTTATAAATTTTTTTAAAATCATGACAGAAATTCTTTTTTTTTGTTTTGACAATAGCTGTCGCCCATCATGTAATGTAAAATTTATAATATATAAAAGTTATGTCTTATCTTATAACCCATTATGTTATAGTAAAACAGTAAGCCTTATTACACTTAGCATGTGATTTTTTGCACATAAGGAATCAAAGTGATATGTCTGGGAATGATACTCCTGACTATCAGATAAGTCCTGCACCTCGATTACAAGATATTACCATTTAGTAAAATTACATCAAGGTAATTTCTGAAATGTACTAATACAGTACACTGAAGTATTCTTACAGTGTCTTAGTGTTGCCATTTAATGTGTATATATGTTTTCTTTCCGTTACTGTATATCATTAATTTTATTATTTTGTAGTCATATTATGTGTTATTGTTTGTTTCAGATCAAAAAACGTTACTGGAGAGATTTAAGTATATTCACAATGTGATAAAAATACCACATGAAACAATTTTACACTATCCACATATTTTATTGTGTAGAAATTTCAAAGTAAAACAAAGGCATACATTTTTAGAGAAATTGGGTAGAGCTCAATACAATCCAAATATTGAAAATTTTGTTCCATTAAATGCTTTAGTTGAAGATACAGATGTAGAATTTTGTAACAAATATGCAAAATGTAATGTTGATGGTTTTAACATGTTTTTGAAGACCATGTAAACTTTTACTATCCAGCTTTACCCAATACAATTTTATTCTGGAAAGCATTAAGGGAATGGTACAAAAGTGTGTCTAAAATTCCAGCAACAGTAAATACCCCTCCAATTATGGCACAGATGTTAGTAGCAAAGTGGCCAATGGACCTGTGGAAAGATATTAATAGATTTTATAAGATCAGTAATTAAATAAATAATAATGAAAGTTGTACAATCTTATATTGAGCACACCCAAAGATCATGAGACAGAATATGTAATTAAACATTTAATATTACACACAGGATAAAATAAGAAATAACAGATCACATCAAAATGTAATATAAGGATTAATGTACATTAACTATTATGTTACTAGTTAACATTTACGTTACAATTGGTTGGATGATGGAGCACACAGATTTCACAAGGCACTATAAAATATGGAATAATAAGTCCATATAAACTAGAAGTTATTACATATTCTGTCCAATATCCACTATGCATGTTTTTCATGTATCATCAACCTAAGACAATTTTCATCTGATTATTTTAAAGTACATTAACAAACTTTGGAAAATGTGAATATTTATTAATGTTCAAAATATGCATGAGAGAACATTTGAGAAAGTCTTTTATGCATTAAAATTAACGACAACTTTACTCTCTATCTACATGCTGAAGTAGAAGCATTATTAGATAGAAAGCTGGCTCAGTCTCAATGGCATGAACATCTATAACATGATAAGTATTGTAGGTTTTTGTGCTACTAAGTGTGGTAGATGAAGCTAAATCTTCCCTATCTCTAATAATAATAATATCTTGGGACATTATTCATACATGGCCATATGATCCCAAACTTATACTATGAAAACCACAAAACTGATTTACTATATATGTATTTGTATTTACGAAAGAAAAGTAGTATATGCTACTTTTCTTTCGTAAATACAAACTTGAATAGATAATTCTCAATAAAATAGATAAACTATACATATAATAAAAATGTAACCGATCGCTGTGTGTACATGGAAGATGTTTGAGAAAAAGTATAATTGGGGCCTTTATAAACGCAATAAAACCCAAAACAATTATTATTACAATTTTTGTCTGTTTGTGCGTTTTTGCGCGGCTTAACCGATTTGGGTGCGGTTTTCACTAATGTGTAAGCTTCATTTAAAATGTAGTGTTTGTTTTTACTCAATCTGCTCATAAACAAATAAAGGTGTATCAATTTAAAGAATCATGTCGAACATTGAATATTTCAGTTGAATAGGTTTAAATTTCACTTGCATTTTGAAACTAAAACTTCAGATCGTCAGAGATCAGATCAGAAAGGTCTTTAAATTGATGATGATTGAAAATGTATATAAAGTTAAAAACAGGATAGTTTTTCAGCTAGATACACTGTGCATTGATATATTCATAGTACACGTAGACTCTCCCTGGTCATGGTAACAGCTATATTTGTTAACGCAGTATTTACACGTATATAGACAATTTTAGCAATTATATATGTATTCTTATGTAATATGTTTTATTAGTTAGTTTAGTAGCGTATTATTCCCGAGGAGAACAGGCGGCCGGCCGTAAAAACTGTTGCCAGGGCCTATATGGTACATATCATATGTGATAGTTAAACTCTGCTTAGGGTCATACTGTGTTGACCCCACATACGCGGGAAAAGGGCAAGGAGATAATGATAAGGTTTAGGTAGTATTAAGTAGGTAATATCCATTTTATTTAAGTAAAATTAATGGGGCGGGTGTAACCGTGGGCCACAGCTAGTTCGCAATAAGACTCAAGACTAACAGAAAAGTTCATGCACACTAATGTCTGTCCTGGGTAGAAATCGAACCAACGACTTGCGGTGTGAAAAGCAAGTATCTTACTAATCACGCCAACCGCACCACCGATCTCTTCTAGCATAATTAAAAGCTATCAAGATATATAAATATCTTTCTTAATTGACAACATTTGCTTATCATTCTTCTATACCCCACGTAGTCCATTTATCGTGATGTTTTAAAATATTTAAGGTATGTATATAACTGAATACTTCACCTCTCCTTTTCTGTGTACTTCACCATGAGAGGCGATAACTCATAACTAAAAAAGGCTCCTGGCATTCCAGATTCAGAATTAATATTAGACACTGACTTTTGATGTCTAGTTACTGAAAACTGGTTTGTGTGCAGAACAGTTTTGTCTAGCTTTACATACATTGTAGGAACTATTTTTATGTAGTACTGGAACATAACAGCTCCTGAAAGAAAATAAAATAATAGTTACTAATGTTATCGTAATACTTTTAGTAGGACGGATAAATAATAAAGGATGCGAGCAAGATTTGTAACGTCCCCGTAAACTTGAACCCTAGAATCGTCGAAGGCGTTACGCAAGGGCTCAATCTAATTTCGTTTATACGACAAAAACATGACTATATTATTTAAAAGAATTGGCTATACATAGCTCGGCAATCCACTTGTGATTAATCAATGTACATATTATTTAACATGTAATCTAGGTCCTGATTAAATACCAGATGATGGTATAAATTCCGTATGCCAGATCTTAGACTATCTTAGGTTTTGCGTTTGACGCAATCGGTTAAATCTTAACTAACCATTAGTTTATTACACAATTTTTTGTCAGTTTATTATGTCGCTAGTGAGAATAAACTAAGGGTGTTTACAATTTTACGGTGTCATATATTAAAGTGGTGATTATCGATATATTATCTTCTAGGTTGTCATCACTAGTACAAAATCATCAGTCAAAAGTGTTGAAAAGCAGTGACAGCGACATTCGAACATGCACAAATGGTGTAAAAAGAATAAAGTAATAAAAATAATAGGGAAAAAAAGGATAGCTGTTCGTTACTAAAGCGTAAATGTAAACAAATGACGTAAGCTAAAGATAAAGTGTACCAATTGGGACACTGACGAGTCTTCAGCATTCGACCGCTAATCGGCATATCTGTACTTTTTGTATTATAACATTGCATTGTTTTATATTTCCAAGGATCTTTTCGACACATGACTCTTTCTGACTGGACATTATCAAGTCTAAAATATGCTTCTAACTATTAAAATGAAAGGGTCATTTTAGTCGTTGCGACTTTTCGTTGTTTGTCTCTCACACAACTTTTTTCAAAACGCACAAAAAATCATATTTATCAAAAATAACAATGTAATGAATGATCAAATATAATTATATATACAAGAACTAATTCATCTGTTTAGTACTATATATGTTATACTAATACATTGAGTATTTCTTTTTTTCCAATAATACAATTATTACATTTGCCATAATATGGTTATTTTGACTTGTATAGTAAATTATTATATTGCTGAGTACATACTAAGAATAATAATGGGCGATTCAATTTTTTATTGATTTGCTTACATTTTTAATCTATGTAAAACGGTGAATGTGACATTAGAATTTAAAACTGTCAACTAAAAAATAAATAGCGAACGATTTTCATTTTTCCGTAGTTTACAAGAAAATTTAAATAAAATAATGCCAGTGCCAGGAGGGGTCTACCAAAGCCAAGGACCTTCATGTTTTGACAAAATGAAAATGGGTTTCATGATTGGATTTTGTGTTGGTATGGCCAGTGGCGGTTTATTTGGTGGTTTTACAGCTTTGAGGTTAATATGCATTATAAATTACATAAGTCCAGCGTTCGTTAATAATTTATAACACAAAAACGTTTAAGGTTTTTTATTCTACAGATACGGAGCGAGAGGACGAGAATTGGTACATTCCGTTGGAAAAGTAATGCTCCAAGGCGGTGGAACGTTTGGAACTTTTATGGCAATTGGAACTGGAGTTCGCTGTTAATATGGATGTATAAGATTAAAAGAATTTGTATATATCGCAATAAAATGTTTCGTAGATTACAATTGATTTTCTTATAAAGACATAGAAAGTGGAAGTGGTTTAGGATGTTTCAGGTACAATTAAAAAGGTTATTCCAATGTGGGTACAGTATGTCTAATTAGTACTATACTAATTCATATTTGACACACGTTATTGTATACCATATTAATATAATAAATAAAAGACATGGAAATCTTTTGGCACAAATTTGCTCTAACTTTATAGAGGTTAATTTTAAAAGACTTCATTCTATTGACTCTAAAATGCATTTATTGAGACATACAAATATGTTGTAAAGACTACAGACATGTTTGAATGGGAAGGTCTTAAGAAGAATATCAAGTGTGGAACTATATATTGGTATAAAATTTATTTAGGACTTATTTGGTTATATTATTAAGTTCAAAAATAGTAATGTTTCTAAAATATTTTTAAAAGTTCAAAGTTTGGATGTTATTGGAGATCCATAGAACTTAAAATAAATGTGGTTGAAATGCAACAGGTCATGCGCTTAACCACTTGTTCCCCTTTAAATAAAAATGAATATTTATAAAATCATTGTAGGACATGTCATAAATGTATGATTGTGTTGGGCCATTAAAGGAACAAATCAAAAGAGAATGCATGCAGTATGCCAATGTTGAGATGTTTATGTGAAGTAAAACAATTTTAACAGTGGTAGAGCTGCCAACAACAACATGGCTCGACCAGTAAAATACCAGACCTCACAGAAGATGCATGAAGTAGAAGTATTCTGCCTTTGTCTGATGCCTGAGGTGCCAGAGGTCCAAGTTCAGTCCTCTTCCCTTACCTAATAAGGATAGGATGGGAAGGAGAGGGGATGGATAGGTGACATCCTTTCTCCAATCTACCCCCACTGCCCATTAAAATTATGCAACACATCTGCAACTTTTGATTTGCTTGTTGCTACAGGTAGCAGTTACTTAACATCAGCTGACTCATTTACTACCTTCTAATATAAAAAAAACAAGCACACACACAACAAATGGATAAAGTATGAATCAAGTATATTAGAGGAAGCCTGAAAGTAGCACCAGTAATAGAAAATCAAGGAGCAAAAGGTTGGCATGGTATGAAAGAACCAGAACACAGAGTGTGTGACAGTGACAAGGAGATTTTTAGATATAAATGTGGTGGGATATGTCCGAGGGGTTGGCCTAAGAAGAGATAGATGGATTTCATGAAAGGTAACATGATTAAATAACGGACGATAGATTGACGAAAAAGGCAGGGAGTTGATGAGTGTTTGGGAGATACATTTTGCAGATCTGGAGGCCTTGGAAAGAAAGCAAATAAATGATATTTTTTCAATAACTGTGCATGATACCTTTTTTGTTTTTCTCAATCTAAACCTTATAATTAATATCTGATTTACAAGTGTGAGATGTACTCATGACAAGTGTTCTGTTGTTGTTTAGTAAGTTTTTTTCTAAATTTGTACTCTTAATAAAAAATATATTAAAAATTAATTTACAAATTCTGGTGTTTAATTTTGTATACTTATGAATTTTAATAAGATGACTTATGCTATACTATACTATTACAGAAAGTCTATAGTATACATACCTTCTTTGGCTATTCCTTTGATTCCATCTAAAGGCGCAGTATTAGCACTTTTTATATCAGTTCCAAAAGATAGATGTTGTATTATATGTGTGGTATTGAATGCAGATGAGGAATATGGTTGTACATCATGGACATGGACATGATTTATAGTAAAACTTTTTCCAGGAGCTATGTGAAAACTACCACCAACCTACAAATGAATTCAATATTAATGTTAGTACTGTACAAATCTGCATTGCATTGCGGACACATCGTATCTATCCTGCCTGGGTTACAAATTGGAGCATTCCTTTTTGCCCCGGGGCGGGGTTGCGTCAGAGAGGATGTCTGCTCTCCTCGAGAGACTGGTGCGCGTTCTTTCGGGAACTCGTGCTTTTGCGTCCAACTTGACTCTGGAGGATAAGGGTAGTTTAGCGCACAATATCTCGTGCGATGACACGTTCATGTCCGAGATCCAGTTTCGCCAAAGATCAGTGCGTAAATTGCTGCAGTCTCTGGATGTTCACAAGTCGAGTGAGCCTGACGGAATTCCTCCCATCGTGCTTAGGACATGCGCTCCTGAGTTGGCACCGGTTTTAACCAGAAGGTTCTCCTACTCTTTAGGCATTGTCCCGAAGTCATGGAAGACTGCCATAATCCACCCGATAACCAAAGAAAGGTGATAACTCGGATCCATTTAACTACAGGCCGATTGCAATTACCACATTGTTCTCAAAAGTCATGGAAACGACCATCAATTGCCAGCTCATGAGGTACCTTGAGGAGGACCAGCTGATCAGCGATCGACAGTACGGTTTCCGTCACCGTCGCTTAGCTGGTGACCTTCTTGCGTACCTCACGCATCGACGGTCGGAGGCAATTGAGGGCAAGGGGGAGGAGGCCCTGGCGGTTAGTTCAGCCGTGGCCAAAGCCTTTGATCGGGTGTGGCATAAAGCACTTACTGCGAAGTTGCCTGCCTACGGGTTGACCGAGAAACTATGCGCCTGGATTTCCAGCTTTTTGGTGGGTCGGAGCATCAAGGTCTTTGTCGACGGTGTATGCTCTGACCCGAAACCAATTAATGCTGGTGTCCCACAGGGCTGTGTACTGTCGCCCACCCTGTTTCTTCTGCATGTCAATGACATGCTGCAAATAAGCAACATCCAATGTTATTCAGACGATAGCACGTGTGATGCACTGTACACGCCCCGCGCTAACGTTTCTCAGGCCACTGCCGATGAGAACCGAACCAAACTTGTGTCTGAACTGGAGATCCTTTTAGGTGAAGTCTCGGATTGGGGTCGACAAAATGTTGTTGATTTCAATCCCATAAAGACACAAGTCTGCGCCATTACTGCTATAAAACAACCCTTTGTCGTGGATCCTTGTTTTGAGGGCACTCCTCTGGTTGCCACAGCCAGCATCGGTATTCTCGGCGTTGACATATCGAGTGACGTTCAGTTTTTCGCGGTCACTTGGACGACCAGGCCAAGTTGGCCTCTAAAAAGCTGGGTGTACTCAGTAGAGCGAAGCAGTATTTCCAGCCAAGCCACCGCCTTCAGTTATACAAGGCGCAAGTTCGGCCCCACATGGAATACCGCTCGCATCTCTGGGCGGGAGCACCCCTTTACCAGCTTCTTCCATTTGACCGCATACAACGCAGAGCGACTCGACGAATCGTCAACGACCGAGCTCTTACCGATTGGCTGACATCCCTCCGCAAGACCAGAATGATACTCTCATGTCAGCTCCATTTTTTATCGCATACACCATGGGGAGTGTTCCGAAGAACTCTTTGGAACGATTCCTGCCTCCGAGTTTCGTCATCGGACGACACGACAGACCGCCAGGTACCATCCGCACTACCTGGATGGCTGGCATTCCTCAACAGTGCGGTTCTCGCGAAATTTCCTGCCAAGCACAGCCGCGTAGTGGAATGGTCTGCTCTCGGCGGTATTTCCAAGCCAGTACGACTTAGGGTCCTTCAAGAAGCGAGCCTATCTTTTCCTTAAAGGCCGGCAGGCAACGCATCTGCAGTTCCTCTGGCGTTGCAGGTGTCCATGAGCGTCGTTGATCACCTCGGTGTTCCCACCGCTCGTTTGCCCCCTTATCTTATATAAAAAATAAGAGTTTCAATCTTGGCTATGCATTCGAATAGGTTACTATTTGGGGTGAATTGTGAATAAACAGAATCAATTAATTCTTTTTACCGTTCATGATCAAAAGTGTTAAACTAGTCTAAAAAATAGTTTTTTGTATACCATAGGGGGCCAAAGAGCAGCTAATATATAAGTGATCACCGACGCCCATATAAGAGCTTGAAAGTTTTTTGCACAAAGATATGCACAACTAAGTTGTTGCACAAATATTTTATCAGAGAAACTAGATAGACCTGGAGACTTGTTAAAAAACTGGGGACTATAGATCCATCTAATATCTGTGTACCTCAAAAAATCACTAGAATTACCAGAACATCCTTGCTTTGCTTAATAAATAACAGATGACTTGACCTTTGCTGAATAGAAATAATCTTCAAATACTTACTCTATTAACTTCCATATACCCATATATTTGACAACCTTCTTTCAGAGCTAAATTAGCTTTTTCTAAAGATTCATCATCTTTACATTGTACAATAGTCACTAAATCTGGTAATGCCCATCTCCTGACTCTGTATGCTTCTTTAACATCTTCGCAGGTATTGCAGCACCTGGCAGGTTAAATATAGATAGGTTTAAAGATGTAAGTTAGAACAATACCAACTGGTTTTTGTATGAGGTGAGCATAATAATTTGTTGACTGAGAAGCAGTGTATAAAGTGTAAATTATAAATTATTTATAAATTTATAAAATTGAAATTATTATTTAAAATTAAAAAGATATTAATTATTTTGAATAGTTGAGCCTAATAAAGATGTTTACAATCAACCAGACTACCACTAACTAATAAACCCATGCCCACAAACACCCTTATAAACTAGTGTGATTGTCAGTCTTTGCTTAGGAAACTTCTGAGTGATATACTTTTCTTTAATACCATAAATATAATTGAAAAGGGAGTAAAAAAAGAAAATGATGGGTGAGGAAAATTACTTACTGAGAATCATTAAATGCAGCCCCATAACAACTCCCGCATGTTACTGTAGCTAATTCTGATGTGTTTTGTTTGACCTAAAGAACAATACATGTAAAATATTATACAATTAATATTGTTTAAAGTAAGTGTAGTTGAAAACATAGCATTTCCAAAGCATACTGTTGAAGAAACTGCAATTTCTTCCTTTTTTGGTTCCTCTATAGGATTTCCATCCAAGTCTAATCTTCTTTTGTGAATGTTATGATCCATTTGTAGATGCTGTTCACCGGAAGAATCCATGGCATCCAATACTAAATCTGAGAAAAATAGTAAATGAGAAAATGTGGATGTAAAATATTGAGTTTAGGTAAAAAAAAGACAAACCAACAACATAACGAACCTTTCAAGATAAATTCTAGGCGACAAAATAGTATATCTATTAATTATGTTATTTTCATTAAAAATATTTGTAGTTGGTGAAAATGCAGTACACTCTTTAAAGATAGCATGTCGCTGATTAAAATGCCATTTTAAATTTAATACATGTATAATGAGAAGTTTATACTTACAACTACATGAGATACTTGGCACAATAATATCAAAATTTATCTTTAATTTATGTCCTCTTGACGTATCTACAAATAATTCTTCTGATATATTTGGAGACATATATGTATATAATTCGGAAAGGAACAATAAAACCATAACAAATACACCAGCAACAGTAACTGAAACAATTTTAATTTTATTTACTATTTACTTTTAACAATAAAGTAAACAGTCTATTTATATATATGAAATTTTGGTACTTGTTGCTCCCGTCGCAGTTTTTACTTTAAAGTCTTCTAAAGTTTTAGCATAGGCATCGAATTGCTTAAATTTATTTATAAGATGTGACGACATTATGACTTTTTAATTGATAATAATAAAGAAATTCAAATTCACGAAACAGTACATTTGAAAGAAAAACTGACATTTACAAAACACGTCACGTCACTATTCTACCACTTACAAAAGCTGCGTTCCACTAAGCGTTCACAACACCTAAAATCCATCCTATTGTCGCTGTATAAGATGTTTCTATTATATTTAAATGTAAATTATTTAAGTACTCCACTATAATTAAAAATACAATTAAATAATTTTTAAATATAAGTCGAGTTAACCAATAATTACCAACGTTTTTATGTTCACACTTACAAACTGCAACCTAATCTAACCTAACCTCTTTAAGCACTTGCTTTATTTTTTTCTTAGATAAAGAATTACACAGATTTGGCATGAGCGTACACCCGTAAGGGACTTATATACAATGCGTAAAAAAATAACTCGATCAATTTCAAATTGGCAATTTAAGGTATCTATTTAGGATGATTAATACTACTGATTACGTGATAACAAATTTAAACATTATTTCCATTGTAGTCGTTTGTGGCACCATATCACTTAATATTACGTCATTCCTTAATTTCTTGTACGTTTTTATTCAAATAAAGGATTAATTTGTCTGGAACTTACAAATGAAAATTATATTTTCGGGTTTTCATTCATTATGGTTCTTGCAGCCTAACACATCACATGTTTTTAATCTTACAATAATAATCACGAGCACAGAAATTAATGTAAATCGAGGATATTTCACAAATAATTTAAATTTGTTAACAATGGCTATAACCTAACATCTCACTGTGTTGGTCACAATTTAATTGTGTCTAAACAAAAAAAGTGTAACTCTGAGCGGGACAAAAATCCATTCGACGTCTTTTTCACTCTTAGCAAATTTTGTATATTGCGATCTCATTCACTTGCGTAACGTAGTTTTCATGGAAAACCCAGAAAATACTTGATTCTAGATATTTTATAACTCGCCATTTGTATTAAATTACAACGCGCAAAACGAGAATCTATTTCACTTGAGTATAAAATTGTAAGGCTTCCACTTTGCGTTTACGACACTAATGCTCATGACCATGGTTGTTGCTACCTCAAATAACAATTGTAGTATTTGAATATCTGGGTAATAATAGGCATGATTACACCTTCGATCTTCCCAAATTTTAAGTTTAGCCGTGTTTCCTCGCCGTAGTGTTCTTTCCGATACTGCTATGTATATCTTTGAATCTACCTTACGCTAAGCGACAATAGCTGCCCATAAACATCGCCAAATTGCAGTATATACTTTGCCAATCCTTATATAGGAGGAGGGGACGGGAAGATTGTCGGGCTTATGGTCACCCTATTCATTGTGTGAAATGCAAAATTAAATATCTATTTCTCAACAGTTTTTTATGAAGTGTTAGTCCTTCGTGGGAAAGCCTGCACAATTATGAAATCGCTATTGCCTCTACGTAACTCAACTACTGTTCTGGTGGTTATTATAGGTCATACCTGAGTCCAGATAGTACAGTAGTCTGTATTCGAATTAAACTTTAACCGATATTTCGATGTACCGTTTTTGTTTTCGATAATCTTATAACCCTATGAACGACTTTCAAAGCATCAAAACACACTACATCTGGGCGGTAAAAATGGGCACCGAGGTGGTAGCAGTTTTATATTTGTGTTTGAGCAGCATTGGTATGACGTTCGAAAAATGTCTACCAATCATTAAAATGTTGACATTAAAATTGATGATTACAATCCAATTGTGCTATATTTTTTAGGTAGCCTTAAATGATTTGTATTGGGCGATTTACGTGATTCCAATCTTATGATTATAAATAGATTTTTCGTGCAATGGAATTTTTCTTAAGCGTTGTAAATGTATTTATAACTATTAAATAGTGCACGGGGGAAATAAAATCCATTTGATTCCAATGTAACTTTTATTGTCCATACGTTTGTAACAACCTTAATTAATTGACACATAAAGTTTACCTATATTTGTAGAGGTGGTAAGGCGCTTCACTCGTCGTATATGTACGACATCAACTTAAAAGGCGATAGGTAAATAGCTCGAAGCACTAAACAATTATAACAATAGTGTACCTGAAGTTGATGTCGGTCGCCCTAATTATGTTCACGATAAATTGTATTTATTAACATTAATATTGAGTATTATTTACATGTGTACAGTCTTTTAAATTAACTTAAAGAGATCACTTCTTCGCGCTGAATCCCTCCCCTGTGGGGTCCAAAATCCAAGGGTAGTTGTTTGGACATTCCATGCAGGTGAACAGGCGCAGTGTCTCTCCTGGTAACTCTCGAGTGGTTAAAGGACATGCGTTCGGTAAAGAGCAGAAAGGTTGGCCCTTAACATCACATTTATCTTGTTTCCATTCCTGGAAGTCTCGGAGTGAAGACAGTTCTGTCGGATTTTGCATCCATTGAATCACTTGAATCATAGAAGTGAAGTAAACGTCGTTCTTTTCTAACATTTCCTCAATGAACCTAATAAGCTCATCTCTAAATTCTTTTTTGGATTTTAGCCATGAAGCATGGAAGTGGAGTCCGAGAGGAGCGCGGTTGGTTGTGTAATGGCGGTTGAAGTTTTGACGGAGTAGACGGCCAAACTGTTCACCTGTTTGGATGTTAGAACAAGAATCGACCACATGACAACCGGGCAAGGATTCATCGAAAGTGGGATCGTCTCTCCTGTCCAACTCGTTCATGACCATTTCCCAGACCGGGTGGCTTCTTGACGGACAGTTGTGGGCGTTGCCATTGCACTTGTGAGGCATTCGGAAATATAAGGTGTAAGGCCAAATTGGAACACGACCAAGAGGAGCGGTAATCGAAGCATCATAAACGAAGTATTGATCGGCCATCATTTCAAATTGCTTGTTTCCACCGACACGTAAGTATGGTGCACGAACACCAATAATTGAGGCGTCCGTTATGTTAGCGAAACGTTCAGCGATTAAACGAGCGCCTGCCATTTCAGCGAGCCAGTCGTCGTAGCTTCCACCGGACCAGTAGAGAGGGTCGTCCTTGTGAGTTATTGAGAAAACTGCGATTTCATGACCCTTGCGGTGCAATTCTTGAACTGCAGCGTAGTTGGTGTATTTGTGTGAGATAAAGAAGGTACCGCGAATTTGGCATCCGTTAGGGTTGTGACGGTTTCCGTTGAAAACTTGCTCATAGAGGTCGATGTTATCAACGTTGACAGCACCGTTGAAGGTGATCGTTATCATCTGTGGTACTTGATTAGGCTCGATTCCGCCTGGGATGCGGGTGCCGTCAGCAGAGCAGAAGCAGTCTGGGAGTGTACACTGGTTAGTGTCGCAGTCGGGCGCTCTGTTCGGGTCCACGTCGACGGCTGTGTAATGTTTTTGAAATTTTAATAATTACAAAGAATATTATTTTACATTTTTTAAAATAGAAATCATGTTATAATCGGTGAAACGTGTAATAAAACTCACTGCAAGCATTTTCGTCTGACTCATCCTTGCAGTCGGGTTTTCCGTTACAGAACAACGCTTTCTCTATACAGTCGCCATTTCCACAAGCGAGATTTCCTTCAGGACAAATAGGTTCATCCGTCTTCAGTATAGGGAGGATTTTTCTTGGTTCTGCAAAACGTGAGGTACAATAAGTAAATTTGTAAATAATGCCAGAAAGTCCTATTTAGCTTAAAATTGTTCACGAAGACTTTGCAGGTCTTAAACGTTACCTAAGCCTTTCGATTCGTCTGTGTAATTATGCTTCTATGTAGAAGTGTTGACAGGGGTTCATTGTAGGAAAAGAAAGAAAAGAGACAGCGAAGCGTGACTAGATGACCGAGTTAAATTCACAGAAAAATTAATAGAAGGAGTATGTAAAAGAAGTACTTAGCTGATACGTATTTAAAAAAGTATAGCCAAGTTCCATGTTGTTGATTAGTTACAGGAGAAACCTTATAAATTACTTTATGGATAGAAATGATAATGACCAATGCGCAGAAAGATAATCGTATATGATGGGCAACTAGTTACTGCAAACATGATAGAAATACATTCACAAACTATGATATATTATTCATCGATAATGGATAAATATTAAATATATTATGCTTATAACGATAAAGTGATAGTTCGCAGCGACGAATTATTCCTAATAATGTATTTACTTACATGTTTAAACATTCCGTGAAAAGGTTACCAACACTTACTCGATAATTCTCTTGCGTTTATTATATATGTGTTTTCAACAACCTTTGCCACGGAAACATATTATGTACTAAGAACTAAGAAAGGAAAAGATGTTATCAATGTCAGCTTAAATTCTTTGGCATGTTATTATAGTTAGTTCTAGAAGCGTGTATTTACATATGATTTCAGATCAAACTTTACCCTTGTTTATTATACATACAATTCTATGTGTTACTTATACCTCAGTGAAATATAGAAAGTTAGTAGTGACAAAACCAAGTGCCGAATATGTGCTAAGTGAAGTTAAGTGAAGCGTTGGCATACGACAGCGTTTAGAAAGTATCGATAGAAGTATTAAATTTGTAGGTTAATGAAAGAAAGTTCTTTTCAGTGTTTGTATCTGCATTGTGTAGAGACTGTTGTTGTTATCAAGTTCTATTTATAGCGCGCGTGTTTTCCTCCACTTGCTCCTCAAGTGGAACAAGTTCCATTAACATATCTTCATTAAATATTAACAATCCACCTGTTTTCTTAGGATTAAGCTTTTTAACATTCAATTTATTTTTAGTTTTCCAATTAAACAGTTAAACAATTTTATATTGTAAATTGATGGGTACATAATGACGTGATTGTTTGTCAGTCATTACATCAGTAACTAATTGTGTGAGTGTATGAAGAAATATTAATGCGGAAGTGGCGGGTCGGTCCTATCGCGGGCCGCTCCCTCGATACGGGGCCTCATGCAATACACCAAATCTACAGTGCGACGCGGCCCCTTCACCCAAGCCCGGTTGCTCGCTACTCGCGAATAGCTTCTTTATCGGAACTTACTCTCGACTTTGTCACAGTTGGTCACTTTACCCTTCCAATCGCAGGTTTGTTTATCGAGATCGAAAGCCAGGCCGGACGGGCAAGTGATCTGTTTAAGACCTGACCTAGTGCACCTGCGTTAATAAGAAATGACACATTAAATGTAATGTAAAGTAAAAGGAAGCGGATGTACTCGAGGCTAACTCGTACTTTCCGGATCTATGCGCCATTGATTCTATTAAGACGGAAGCTAGCCCTTCGTACGACCACTTCCTCGATCATGTACAACTTACTTTCTAGTTTATCGCAATTCTTAACGTGTGATTTCCAATCACAGGTCTGGCGGTCGATATCGAAGGCTAGGCCGATAGGACACCGCACTGAAGCGAGTCTCGTAACGCCATTTTCAGCACCTTTGTCGCACCTGTACACAGCCATATCTTCAGCTCAAAGTAATACAACTATAATGTTACCTGCTATAAACATTACACAATACAATGCTCGTTTTGATAAATCTAATGATGATACCGTACTCTTCATGGCAACATAAGAGTTATCGAATTTTATCTTCATTTGAAGAATAATGCTACGGCTAACGGTGACTTGGTAATTTAGTGTCGGTCAAAATGTTCTGACAAAGTTCAAACATAAAT
This sequence comes from Papilio elwesi, assembly GCA_029849275.1. NCBI lineage: Eukaryota > Metazoa > Arthropoda > Insecta > Lepidoptera > Papilionidae > Papilio > Papilio elwesi. Next base: position 6,321,013 of record CM056687.1, on the reverse strand, counting down.
ATCGTCTGATGTCTCCCACCACCAGAAATAAATATCAAGTTATGTAAAGACCTGTTTACTAGCAAAGTGACGGGTCGAGTCGATGAGCAGCACGAAGGCGTCGTACAAGTACCTAGGTAGGCTAGGTAGGTACTTTACACGAAATATGTGATATGCGCGGCGAACGAACGCGTTCAATTGGTTTTTAAACAATCTGAACATGATCACAGTTATTAACTGTTTTATACCTAATATTATCGAATAGTTTATAGCAGTTATAAATGATTTGCTAAGAATTAAAAAATGAAAAAAAAACAAAAGTCAATATTTGAATAATCGATAACATATAAAAAGACTAAGAACTGTTGTTAAGTCGAGACGATGATATGTTATTTAAGTGTACATATACACGTTCAAAGTATTAAATTTCGCAGCTATTTTATTATTCAATTCTATTCCTTCCAATATATTCTTAGTGATTTCCATGTGACCTTGAACTTTGTAAAAATGTGTAAGTTAATACCTAACATACATATATATGTACATCTATATGTATATTACTTTCATTTTTGCGTAAATCGTTATAAAAATATAGCATTACTTGTAAAGATACAAGTTAATAAAGTGAAGCCTCCATTTTGCCTTGTTCGATCAGTCAAACACCAGACATGACTAATATTCAAGGCACGATATAGACCGTGCACTGTTCCGTTCACTGGCTTGAATATCAAGTTCTTGCATACTAAGCGATATGCATTGTTGGCACCTATAAATAAATTAAAGATTAGACAACAGCATTTGACTTTGCTACTAGAGCAGTATTTACCAATCGTTGTCTGCATTTTAACGAAGTACGAAATTTTATAGTGTGTGTAGAGAAGCAAAATTCTTACCATTTGGTATATTTAAATCTTACCTGACGACATCGCGGCAATCACCCTCGGTGGTGAGCCGGAAGTACTCATCGGCCGGACGACCATCGCAAAGTTGCTCGGGAGTTAGATCATCACCCCCGGCGTCTTCGTCTTGCCGCTTCACACGGGCCTCACCACTCGCTGCAACAACAATGGACTTTTAAAGTCTGTTGCGTGAGAATGCAAGAGCTGTGAACTCATGCGAATTTTTTACGTTGTTACAAAAACTGCATCGCCTGTAACCTAATCTTTGGTAATAAAGCATATATTAGCGACCAAACACGCTTATTGGGTAACGTCGCCTAACGTAAGCGTCAATTAGCACACGCGGATGCCAGAATGTAGTACCGCTTAGTGTCGGTGTCAAAAACCTCTCAACTCTGTGTTTGCTGACTTGAGCGTTAACTATGTTGTCAGAGCTTCACGGATTTCACTGCTAGATGTTTGTCATGGATTGTTATTTTTGAATGAAATTGATTGAAACAATTGAATGGAATGTTTTTTTTTGTTAATAGAAATAAAGTCTTAATGTTTATCTCAAAGCATTCGAGTGGAATTTTATTTAATCGGTATATTTTGCGAGTCAGTCGATGACGGCATTGAAAGTTAAACGTTGAAAGAAATCGAGGTCAGCGCCGGCCACGTAAGTAACCGGTGTTATTTCTTTGGCGCTTGTAACTCGTATTTGTAAGACAAGTACTGATTCATACAAAAGCTTTCTAATTAAAATAAACCATAATTCACTGTTCTAACATTTAATAATTCTTAAATTAATCATTAAGATGTGTTAATAATAAAGAGTATTTAAATTTGAGCTTAATAAAACTTTGGATTTTTCGCTACTTATAAGTTTTTGGGCAACGGCATTTTTTTGTTCTTGATAATATAGAAATTTAAATAAATAAAAATATATTGCAATAAAATAAAATTGAATACAAATGTTTAAGTGTTTTAGACGACATAAAACGTTAAAATAGTTGGTACTTACCAGAATAGGCGAATAATAAAAGACCGAGACAGAAGTACGCGCGTCGAGCCATGGTGCTCGGTAAGGACTGGCCGCTGCGTCGCGCTCAACAAGAAAGTGCAAGAGGTGTCTGCTGCCCCTCTTCACCTATTTATATAAGCGGCCGAGTCGTCGACGCCAGAACGACGAGAATACACCCGTCTTATGCGCACTAAACCTCCCGCACGTATAAATCATTACACAACCGACGCAGCTTTTAATAAGCACATGGTGACGTTACTGGAATGTAGGGATTTTTTAATATAAATATACTTTTAACAAATGGTTCAGATTTACTTTATTTTATTTTTCTTACCTAATACTCCATTCAAATCAAATTTTCAAAAATTATTCATTTAATATATTTTTTTAAAACTCTTTTCTCTTATATGCCTGCAGCGTCAATATGTTTAAATGGTGCGTGCATTTGATTTATAATCAGCCTATTTGCGGGTATGTTTATTTAAAGGAAAAGGCTATAATTGTTCCAATATTTGTTGTATTTAACCTTAAGTGTTTCAAATATACTAATATCCGTATGAACCACAAATCTATAATCATAAGATGTGTTGAAATTATATTTTTAATGTACTCATACAACGAATCTATAGTTCAACTCACTTCAATTTTTAATGTAATATGTTACTACATACATGTGTATAAAATGATTATAGTTCCGAAGTCGTCGATGTCTTTTGTATTGTTCTTTGGGATTGCGTCGTTTAACCAAGACACACACTGTTTCATTGTTAGTTGTCATATAATATATATAATGAAATTTGAGATTTTACTTTCTTTAAAGCGAAAACAATGTACAAAAACCATTTTCTTTATCCGATCTTTTTAATATATGTAGTAAATGAGAGTGTATTTTTGTATTGATAGTACTATTTTTAAAATTGATTAGTAATAAATTTTTCAACCTGAAGTAATCATTACGTTGATCATCAGGCCTACAAGTCCGTATACCTTTAGGAATGGTACAAGAAGACAAGTTTAAGAGCATCATCATCTTGTTTGGCTTACTTACTTTACTTTCAAATCACTCTATCATATCTGAATTCACACCATTTTTATGCATGTCTTCCTCTACTCTTGTAGCCATCCGCGTTTATTCTAATTAGTTTCTTAGTTATACGTCCTTCTGTATAATAAATTTACAAGCATAAGGACTCTTGTTTACTAAATTTGTTACAAAAATATCAATGCCCGCCCCATTGCCTTAAATACGTTGAATAATATTTTTTTTGATGGCATCACTTTCGATTGTTATTCAAACTCGTTTTATAAATTTATGTCAATGTCACGTGAAGATGGCAAGAAGCTCCGAAACTGTAGTCTTCATTTGCATAATCAGTTTATTAACTTGAGATGGAAGGACATTAAAGTAAAAACAAGAAGGACAGGTTTTTGTTGTATTACTGGATGATAAATGGAAATAGACCCTGTACTCTGCTAAAATATATACAAATGTTACCTACTAAGCAGGGCTTACGTATATATATATATATATATACATACATATATACCGACCCGACTAGGTATATATATATTTTATGTTATTAGTTGGCAAACGAGCACGCGGATCACTTGATGTTAAGTGAATGCTGCCCATAGAAACATGTGTTGCAAATGTGTTGCAGATGCGTTGTCCACCTTAATGTACACAGGAGGACATAGACAGGAAAGAGGATATTTCCAAAAGGAAATATATATATATATTAAGTACACGTGTTAGATTTCATGGAGATACAATAAATATTTAAAGAAAACCTGTATTTAAATTATCTTAATGTTATGGAATAAATTGTAAAACATAAAAATCAAAAGTTTAAAAACCAGTTAGCCTGTATAATGAGGTGTCGACATAGAAGTTACGGGCGCCGCTTACACATCCCCTAAGCTACCTATTCAAAGATTTTCTAAATATAATAACAAATTAATGTTAGATAAAACCTTTGATTACATTTTAAAAAAAATGTCATTTGAATATTAATATTTCACAATAAATCACATTTTAATGTTGAAACGAACTATCTTAAATCACACATTTTCTGTTTTTTTACGTGAATTATGAAAACTGTATTAAAGCGATAACTATATCTATTGCCTAGGATTAGTTGATTGCAATACTAAGTGTAATAATTAATTGCAATGTAATAAGTCAGTACATTTGATATTAGGTTATCTGTTGTCAGGTAGGTATTTGGTAACAAAGAACTTTTTCCTTGACCGGGGGAATATAAAAGAACAATGATAATCTTTGATTACACATTGTTAACTGTAATTTCATATTAAACAAAGCATTTCTCATGCACAGGTGTGCCCTGGCAATATTTGTTAATGGTACACATTTTCTTCACAGTAAGATGTTTACTGTGTAACAAATATGTGACATACAAAAGTTCTTTTGCTGTAAAGCTTATACAATCATACTACGACTATGGCAACTAATTGCTAATAGACGACTTGGGTAAATTAATTTTACGTTGTGAGTCACCTTCGCTAAATTTCAAAGTTTAATTTATTCTTGCGAAATTTATTTACTTTGATAAAGTTATTGGGGTATGTAACTGTATTATTTTTGCTAAGGCAAGCAATCTTTAAAATTTTTTAAGCGAAATTAAAAGAGACGTAAAATAAGCAAAATGAACGTTACGTATACGATACTTATTGATTTCGCTGTCCCGTAAAAATATTTTCGATAAAAAATGTATTTATGTATGTAAAAATGAACGCGTCTAAAAATAGAAGTTTGATACAGATAATATTACATATTTTATATTATAAGAACATAGGAACATAGGCTTAAAATGTTCGAAGATGCTTCATTACATTGTATTGTACTGAGATAACGCTCATTATAAAGCTGTGAGTACAGTCACCGTGCACAGAATACATAATTAACAATGCTGTGTGTTCAAAACATTCGGTATGTCTTAAGCCACAAGCAAACGAAATAGTTATATGAACATCGTAATTCGTAGGTAACTTAAATTGTCATTTGTTTATTTTTGTTTTGTGATCGTAATTAAGTTACGAAATTTGACAAATAAAAATTTAGCCATTTTTCTTTATACGTGTTAAATGCACAAATGAGCCGGTTTCGATATGAGAAGTTTTGCTTTGAAAAGAACCATAAGTAATTTAAGTAATGTACACGTATAGTTGTGTTATGTTTAATAATAACTGCGTTCTGTAAGCTTCGCTCAGCAATATAAAAAAGTACACAATTTATTTACTACTAGATTTAAACGATTGTATGTAGTTTATGTGACGAAGAAGGGCGGAATTGGGGAAGGCGTGGACATAGGGCCAGCAGTGGACTGACATAGCATGATGATGATGACGATGATAAACTATTATTTATGATAAAATAATAATAAAACGTTAAGAACTCAGTTTTGGCAAAACTATTTTTGCCACAAATCCCTACTTCTACCTATCTATCTAATATTATAAATGTGAATGTAATTTTGTTTGTTACGCTTTCACGCGAAAACTACTCAACTCACATATCATCACGAAACTTTGTACACATGTTTGGTGGAGGTATTAGAAGTAACATAGGACACTTTTTATGAACAAAGTATATAAAAAGCGAAGTATCTGAGTATATACCTATAGACCTATAGACTCCGAAACGGCCAGACTGATTTCGATGAAATTTACGAATGTTTATATATGTGAATGTATAGATGTTTGTTACTCCTTCACTCAAAAACGGCTGAACGGATCTGGATGAAAATTGGTACAGGGACAGATTATAATCTGGAATAGCACATAGGCTATTTTTTATACCGGATAAATGTACGGTTCCCTTGCGATACGTTTTGTTTTTTACGGGTCTACATATAAAAAAGACGATGTTCCGTATAGATTCCGAAACTGTTACTAAGGCGAAGCCGGGGCGGATCACTGGTCAAAAATATTTTACTAAAAAATTACCTAAGAAAACGTAAGAAAACGCTTAGTGTAAAACATCAATGCCGTTAATGGATATTCAAAGCACCGCGCTCCTGCCCTGTCCCGCTTAATGTGAAGTCGGCCAAACATGTTTTCGTCGATCGATCTATCATCCGTTATTTTAGTAACCACTCCCACTCAATCATACCACATTTCACAAAATCCATTGACCTTTTCCGTACCAGTACAAACATATTCCTTCAAATTCATTAAAAAAACTCTCCTTGTAGCAAGCCATTTTTCCCTTTTTATAACATACCCATACAATGCTTACCTTTTGCCTGTTGAATTTTTCATTTTATATAAATACTAGATGACCCGGCGTACTTCTTGCCATCTCAATAAATTGATTTGTTATTACTCTTCGTAATTCGTTCCAATTATCAATTCTGTCCTTTTTTATCATTCCAACTATTATTCATTGAGACCTTTAATATTGGCTGCATCTTGTCCAGCTTAAGTTAAGTTTGTGAACGAATAAATTAAATGAATTTTATTATAAAAATATAAACGTAGATCACATTGAAAGACAAACATTCTCGCAAACACAGTTCAACATTTCTTTTCGTCTGGTAAATAAACACGGTGAGAGACGCGAACATGCGACTCTGACGTTTTCTCTCTCTCTTAATAATAGTTGCCTCTTTGATGTTTTACATGAGCTGATTCTTAATCAGTCACCTTTATTTCCATAGTCGAGGTTGGTTAATTTTACAACTAACTAACGAAACCAAAATACGTGTGTCAGGTGGATCTTGCTTCTGCTATTTAACAGAACACACCAACGCATCAATCAACTCATTTGCCCATTCACTACTACACTACTAAATAAAATTACATTTTGTAAACTTCAAGAATACGTTTTGAAATCGCGGAATTGATTATTGATAATGGGACAAATCAGTAAAGTTTAGAGAAATACAGTTGTTTGTTCGTATTGCCGCATAAGACGAAGTTCAGTAATCAATCTCTTAACTTATACGAAATGCAAATATGTAAGTACCGAATATACCATACTTTCTAGAAGTGCTTATAGTTTCGTTTATTGTCGACAGTGATAGAACAACGCGGAAGATTGACCGTTTTGGCAGTCACTTTACGTGAGAAGCCCTCGCCATATGCATGCGATGTCATACGTTAGACAATATAGTCTTGTCCAAGACATATCCATAACATTCATCTGCACCCTCAAGGGAACGAAATCACCCCAATTGACAAAGATGACTTCGCTGCCAGAGGTATCAAGCAAAATCAATCTCTGAAGAATTTCTTCGGAATGCACCATATTATAGGGCACGGGCGGGGCATGATTTGATGAATTGGTTCAGTTAGTTGTAACATCAATCAACTTCGATTATGTAGAGGAAGGAGACTGACAAAGAATCAGCTGACAAAAAAAATACATTAAAGCCGACGATTGTCTTCTTCTATACATATAATAAAAATGTAACTGATTGCTGTCTGTACATGGAAGATATTTGAGTATAACTATTATTGGGGGCCTTTATAAATGCAATAAAACCCAAAACAATGATTTTTTATTATATATTATCTTCAATATACTATATAACTATTTATTATTAATTAAAATGATGATAATTGAAAGTTTACGTAAAGTTCAAAACAGGACAGTGTCGGAGACGTTGCGAGCTTCAGCTAGACACTGTGCATTGAGATATTCATAGCACACGCACTTCTTTCGGAGACGCACGAGGTGGTAATAGTATTTACACGTGTGTAGACGATCTTAGGAACGATGTGTGTATTAATTTTTAATAGGTTTTGTTAGGTTAGGTTAGTAGCTTATTAGTCCCGAGGAGGGTTGTCGTTAGGCAGGCGGCCGGCGGTAAAAACTGTAGACAGAACCTTTATAGTTTGGACTATGGTCACAGTTTAAACAATCATATGTGATTGTTAAGCTTTGCTACGGTCATGTCGATGATGAGGTTATGTTAGGTTAGGTGGTATTTAAGTAGGTAACAAGTATATTCATTTCGTTTAAGTAAAATTGCAGGGCGGGTGAAGCCGCGGGGCACAGCTATAATAAATATAATAACAGTAAAATATCAGTTGGAAATTCTTAATACTTTTTTTTTGGTGCCGCAGCTTACGAGGTCGTAAACAGCCGTCTTTTATGTTATTGTTAATTGTTTTGTACACGTGCGTTATTATTTTACAATATTTTTAACTTTAAAATTGAATAGCAACAACACCGGGTGAAATGTAGCGTTATACGGATAAACAAAATTAAATTGTTTATTGTATCAAAAAATAACTTTGATACACATGTTTTATGTTTAATTTTGTACGGTAAAAACAACTAATGTAAAAAGTACGATTGTTTTATTTGATTCTACGCAGACGAAGTCGCGGGCAATAGCTAGTCGAGTAATATTTATTATCTCTATGTATGTCTCTAATCTTTGTTTATTTACCTGCTGTACCTAATGTCTACTTAGTTTTTGCGTGAAACCTTCGCATTGAAAATTAACTACATTTAGTTTTAAAGTTTAAAATTTTAAAATTCATTTTAATTACAAACAAAAAACTTAAGCCGGACACGATGACGCTAATATTATTGATCTTAATGAACAGTAAATAGTTGGAACGTTGAATAGGATTGATAATCGCTATGGAAAAGTTATATTAAATCTGTTTTGGTGGTATCACGTTCACCGGGTCATCTAGTTAAATATGAACACATTAATATAACAGTGTCAAAGTCTGTATACGGAATGGTTATATGACAGGAAGATGATCCTAAAATAACACACAAAATTACCAATTTTGTTCTTTTTTCTTTTGGCTTTTTCTCTACTTTAAATCATGAACTGAGGGCACCACTACAAAAAAAGAATTATCCAAATCGTTTCAGCCGTTTTAGAGAATAAGCAAGACTAACGAACAACAATTCATTTTATGTATATAATATATAGATAGCTATATTATTGAAATAATTCACTTATTTTGTCGTAACCATTCTAATTAAGCTTAAAAGCTTATGCTAAGATAAGATTCACGGCAATAGTCGAATGGCGAATTCCAAGGACTCCATAGGATTTCCGAGTGTTACTCTCAGGCTTCCCCTAAACACGTTTCGCACTTTATCCCATTGTGTTACTTCACAAATCCATCTCAATATTAGTATTCTTGCCCCATGCACTGATATTCATATTAACTTCTAAAAATAACAAAACATTAACGAAGAAACGTTGTAATTACGTACAAAAAACACCTATAGCGGCTAATTTATTCGTCTGTTCTAAAACCTTGCAGTCATTTAGTTGACTTATTGGTACAGTATTACTAAGTTACGAGAAGTTTCAGAAAAATAACTTGTTAAGTATAATATTTGACAAAAATAAAAGTGAATGATTCTTTTGATGTGCTTTCAGGAATTAAGCCGGGGTAAGCAGGTAGAGCGCACGTTATTCGCTGCTCGAAAAATATTTTTGCTTCGTCCCAAATGTGACAGAGAGTTACTGTAGCGCCATGCACCATGCAGACATTGTGGGATACATTTTATTCATCAGCCAGAAAACGAACTCAATATATTCCTGGGAAATAAGCAAGGAAGGAATCCTGTGGATAGACAGGATTCCGGGACCGTCTCCGTTATTAATTTTACTTTAATATATTTCTATAGGAGCAGTGGTTCAGTCATTTAGGCCCCGACTTAAGTACGTACGTACGTAGGTCGCGGGTTCGAACCCAGGCAGGCGCTTTACTTTGTGTAATTTATTTCATCACCACTGCTCCAAAAACGTTGAAGGAAAATATCGTAAGGAAACCGGCATGTCTTAGAACCACCAAATTCGAAGACATGTGACTTCCACTAACCCGCACTGGGCCAGCGTGGTGGATTATTGGCTCATTCCCTCTCTCGGAGAGGAGGCCTGTGTCCTTGCAGTGGGAAACATTCTAGAAAAGGCTGATTTATTATTATATTATTATATATTTCTATATTATAAATAATTAAAATTATTGAAAAATTATATGGTTCGGTTAAATATCAGAGTTCTGTGTGTCGTTGTAACGTAAACATCAAACTCAGCAAACCGTGCAAAAAAATGTAGTTATTATTTGTCTACACCCCGTTTATAAAAAAAATGTCTGAACTGCAGACTTATACGGATAATATGAGAAAACTGCAACAAAATTATAGTTGAAGGATGGCCTTGCGTCGTATCCGGGTGTCTCGGGTTATGTAACGAATGATTTCGGAGGCTCTTTGGTTCAAGACGTGCGGGGAGGGGAGCCCCGGTCTGCGCAGCCGCAGGCGACACCCGCCCGCCGCCCGCCGCCCTGCCACTTTATTTACACAAAAATCAAATTACCTCTAACTCTATAGATAGGCTTAGAGAACGTACCTAGCATTGTTTTGTATCGTCGTTTATTTCGTATTATATTACCAGTTACTACAACTTGAGTTAGTCTTAAATAATTTACTAAGAGAATAAATCAGATGGATGATTTACACGAAGGTTGTTTTACAAGTTTAGTAACATTACGCGGAATGTGCTTTGACTACTAGCTGTACTTGACTTTATGTTTTAGGTTATAAATTTGTTATTCAAACTGTAGTCACGTTACTACATAATTTAGCTGATATCGAATAGCAATCGTGCGCTAGTATTCACCCTACTCGGTTTATATCCGTCCGCGTGGTCTAGTAACATTCGGCAGCATTTTTAATTTTTTAGGGCAACTCTTTTTTCGTCTATGTCCTTCCTCAGGGTCTAAACTATGCCTGGACCAAATTAAATTTAAATCGGTTGAGTAGTTCTTTCGCATGTATAGCAGGAATCACTTTCCTGTTCATAACACCTACTACAGGATTTTCAGAAAATTATCTGTTGTTAACTCTTCCATAGCAATATAGGCTTTAAATTTCAAATTGGGACTTTTCCAAATCAAATTCTTCTTCTACACATTAAAATCAGTACTTAATAAATTATGCACTACCTGAACACGCATAATCAGTTTTTATGAAAAGTGGTGCTACTACCCAAGGATGCACTGACAGGGCTTGTAAAATATACAATACAAGCTATGCTACATAACTTCTTAAGAATAACATTAAAATGAGCCAATGATGCCAATAGTGCTAATTAAAAAAATAGGTTCAAGTGATATACCTGGCTTTATAGAAGTTGAATTTGATATGTCAAAGTCTGAATATGAAATTACATACCTATATTTGTACTTCACATGAAGAATTATGCAACGTATCTTTGTAGAAAACTGATGGTACGAATTCAGGTTTCTCTTCATAATTTAGGTAGTCTAGTGATTTACACTTTCGCGAGATGTGTTATTCGTTGCGTAATGTTTCCGAAGACTTAACATTTAAACTATCGATTGCTAGTTTCTTTGCAATATGCAGTCGTTACGTGCATAGTCGACCCGGATACTTGACCTACTTGTTCATCTGTACACACGTTATTCACCGTATCGTATGGCAGATTCTATGACCTTATTTTTTATTCAAAATAGGTTCGCGAGAAAAAAATAAATATTCAATTAAAATGCTACTTCATTGACCTTTATCAAATTATAAACTTAACGATAGTTAAAAGTAAAACAGGTATTTCTTTTTAATTATGATTCTGGCCGATATTCTTCAGCGGTTGCTAGTAGGAATAATAAATTGATAATAAACATAGATTTGATTATTAATACGATTGCTCCTATTCCTATTCATGTTATATTCAGTCATGACATTTCGTTTAATGTCATGAAATGCTTGGATTATTATTTTTGCAATTCTATTTCGAAAAATGTGGATGTTTAGTGTGCGATGAAGAAATTGCTTAGATTAGCAAATCAATGAATCACTTTTATCGTCAATGAATAGGTCTTTAGATAATGCACAATGGTATTGAGATGCGCAGAGGAATACAGCCGCGTCGAGTATAGTAGGCAGTCGCGACAACGCGCCGGCGGCACGGCCGAGTAGGCGCGCAACAGTCAAGGATCCTTCAAGATATTTCCTTTCACTTGCGACAATGCCTATACCTATAGCCAGATATAGTATCGTTGTGTTTCTGTGTGCTTCTCGATAATGTAAGTTCAAGTGACTACGTTATGTATATGTAAAAGGCCAGCCGCATTCGTAATGGATGTGTAAAAACGCTAGATTTTATTCTAAGAGCTTTTTATATTTAAGCATTACTAATAAGTAGTAGTGGTGATAAAAAGTTTAAGAAAATGTATCGAGACATTTCTCTTATCTCGTGATGGACGAACGACGAGTGCCTCTACCGCGACAACAATTCCCGTACCATTTGTACTAGTTATACTGTCACACTTGTCGCCACGCTAGTGTCTTGGGCTCACTGCTTCACTGTTCAATATTTGGTACCATCATTAAAAGGATTGGGTTTTACTAAATTATTGTGTTATAATGATTTTTTTAAATTTAGCATACTAAAATCTATATCAATAAAATAAAATAAAATCTATAGGCTGTCTCACGGCGATGCCACATTCAGGCGAAGTACCTTACATTTAAAAGCACCATCTATTTGATAATTTCTAAGTAACGGAGAATTGATTATCGGACTGGTTCGCATTTTTTCCGCTAGGGTTTCAGACGTAATAATGAAAAATATCAAATTTTGATTTTAATGTGTTATTTGATATTAAAAGTTTAGTTACATAGTTACTAAATTTAGTTACTTTTATTATCTTTTGGTATTTTAATTGTATATTGCCGCATTTCATTTCTTAATTTGTACAAAGCCACTCGTAACGCCATCTAAAGAATAAACTAATTTTCTTTACGATGGGAAGGGACCCAGTGATGGGCTTTGGGTTTTATTGCGTTTATGAAGGCTCCCAACAATAGTTTTTTTTATAATATCTTCCATGTCCAGACAGCGATCAGTTATAGTTTTATTATATGTACCTAGATAATAAGTTTTACTTAACAGAGAAGGCGATGCCTTTAAGTCAAACTTTTTATCTACAATATTCAAGGTACTTCGCCTGAATGTGGCATCGCCGGGGACAACCTGCATAAAGATTATATTAGACCAATAGGTAAAGGAATATACTTTTTTCCTTTGTGAGTCGACCGTATCTTAGGAGCTTGAAAAGAAAACCAATACATACGAAAATATAATTTTCTATGTCCGATTGTCTTCTTTGTTTGCTTAAGCATTTACATAAAAATACTGCTGGGCTGACGCCCACCATAGTGTAGTGTAACCATGATTTGTGCAAAAATCATATCGGTATTCGATGAATATACACTTTGATTAGCTAATCTTAAATTGAGTGTTAACACAATAACCTATTGTCAGTTACGTAACGCATCCGTCGCCATTATATCTTATTATCATCTCAACAGAGCTCTGGGTTCGCGGACCGTGAAGCCGCAGGACTTTCACTGCTTTCTCTGTTATACGCGGTATTCTGAACTTTTGTACAGATGTCTCTATGTACGTATGTACCTAATGACTTCAATATACACTCGAAACCTCTAGCTCTCTCTTTATCTCTAAGCTGCTTACGTCACAATTGATTATCTTTGTCTTTATTATTACATCCATTTACGCTGATATTACAAAACCGCTTGGAAAGTTCGTCGGGGCTTTAATATACAGATGCGTAATTGGAAGTGATGATGTGCAACGAAACACCTACAACACACACAATAGAAGCCGGCGCGTTGGTGACTGCCCACAGCTATTGTTCATGTATCACAGAATACAGCTGCAATGATAATCACTTTCATTGCTCGTGCCAATCATTTAACTTCAAAGTAATATTGCAACTCGATATACGAATAACATAAGTAGCCTAAGTCTAAGCGACTAAAGATTTTGTTTGTGTTGTGTACACACACACGTAACGACACGTTGTCGAGAGGCGGTTGAGCAACTTTTTATAGACTAAACAAAGGCGATCGTGTTTTTGCATCCACAGAATTTTCTGTCTTATTGTATGTAATAATTAATAGTTGTGGCGACCATATTCTACTTAATTGAAAACAAAAAGTGTCCTTTTTTATCATAATTTTAAAATTAGACTGAAGATGCCATTGATTTGACTGGATATTATAACACACATAGAATAGAAACGGTTATTATTTATACGTACATCTATCCTCGGCAAGCTTTTCAGTGGAAGTAAGGACATTTCAATGTTTAATTTTCAATGAGCTCAGTGTATATAAACAAATCACCGCATTGTTGAAGTATGCTTAAAATTTTCATTTTTTAAATGCTTCCTTACAAAAACAATCCACATGAATGGGTTTTGTTGCAAGCAGATACGGTATCCACGAACAGTTTATTGTCACTTATATTTATATACGTACTACAGCCAAACTTACAGAAATTAACGCGGTCATAGAATTATTTTAAGGCTTGTGATTAGTCAAGAGGTAGACATGTGTGACATTGTACGATTAGTCGTGATTGTGTGAACTGCGTTGCGCGATATTAAATATAGAGTTCGTTGTACTGAGAAGTATTATTCATTTGTGAGATTTATATGCATTGGCCACATTAAAAGTGTAAACAGTATTGCCGTGGTATTGATATTGTTCAATAACACATTTTTGGATGAAGCTCGAGTACGCCATTATTATTGACGTTTTATATTTAATTGAATATAAATTTACAATTTATATCTGAACTTAAATTCTTAATAACATCTTCCTAAATATTTATGTCTATTTACTATTTTGTGTAGTTTCTTTATTTTATGGTCACAAAATTATGGTAAAGTCTGTCTAATATAAGTTTGATACTGATAAAGCGCGGTATATTAAAAGAAGCAGTAAAGGAACCACACCCCTCTCCTCCCTTTAAAGGGGGCCCTTAAAAGCCCCTTAAAATAATACTTAAAAACTTAAGTCCGCCCCGCTTTTTCAGTATCAACTTTCAGTAGCTAGACTTTGGTATTTCAATTTTTGAAAATAATGGGGTTTTGAAAATAAAATCAATTTAATTTTTATATTTTGTATTTTTAATTTTATCCAACAGACTTACAGTAGAAAAATCACGTAAAGTATTAAACAGACCTATTAAATATTCATGTGAGTCTATATTACATTTAGTTAGGTAGGTACTTAGACTACAGACGGGCTACCGGTGTACCAGAAGTACATTATAATTGCATCGTCACGTATCTTTATACAATCGAATACTTCTAAGAACAGTACAGTTTTGTTACTCTCAAGTACGAACGTATCGTTCGCGTAACCCTTCCATTGCAATTACATTATAACTAATTTGGAGCGCGCTCGGCGCGAGATCGCGGCGCTTAGTAGTGTCCGTCGCCCGTGGGGTCGTTGAGCCAGGGGTAGTTGACGGGGCACCTCACGCACGTCTGAAGGTTTATGGTCTCTCCGGGAACCTCTTTCGATATGAGCTTGCAGGAATGGGGCACCCAGCAAGCGGGAATGCCTTCTACCGCACACTTTTCCCTCCACGGCTCGAAGTTTTTGGCTTCGGTGATAGTGCGCGGGTTCTGGATCCATTGGATAACTTGGGTCATCGTAACAAAGTAAACGTCATTGTGACTTTGAAGAATTTCATCGATCCAGTACAAGAACGCTTCTAAGAATTCGGGGTTGTTTCTCAACCACGCAGCGTGGAAATACAGACCCAACGGGGCTCTGTTTTGGTCGTAATGCCTGTCGAAGTTGTGATTGAGGAAATTGTAAAATTGATCTCCGGTAAGAATGTTGGAGCAAGAGTCGACCATGGCGCAGCCGGGCAGATACTCGTCGTTGCTGGGGTCTTCACGGCGATCGAGTTCGTTCATTACCATTTCCCACACGGCATGACTTCTGGTTGGACAGCTTTGCAAATTACCGTGGCAGCGATGCGGCATGCGGAAATACATAGTGTAAGGCCACAGCGGAGGGTTAGAGAGTGGCGCGGTAATGGTACTGTCGTATAGGAAGGCTTGTTCTTCCATCATGGTGAACTGGTTGTTGCCGCCGACGCGCAGGTACGGCGCACGCACGCCTACAACGCTGTTGTCTGTAATGTTGGCATACTTCTCGATGATGACGCGCATGCCGGCCATTTCCTTGCCCCAGTCGTCGACGGAAGCGTTGCTCCAGAAGCGTTCATCGTCATTATGTCTAAGAAAAAAACACTATTTAGTACAAAAAATATGTATGCATGTTCTAATGAGTTTTGTTTAATGAGACATATATTTACTACTACTTTGGTGCGTAGCACCAAATATGTATGCAAATATGTAGATATTTAATGTAGTTCCGCTCAATAATAAAATTGCAAATGTGGAACAGTAAAATTTGGTAATAAAATAGTCATGTCTTACGTGATGGAGTGGACTGCAATTTCGTGTCCCTTTCTATGGGTTTCTTGTACGGCGGAGTAGTTGGAATATTTGTGAGAGACAAAGAACGTAGCTTTGATGTCACAGCCGTTCGGGTTTTTACGTTTTCCATTAAATATTTCTTTGTAGAGCTCGATGTTGTTATTGTTGATGGCGTCATCAAAAGTAATGGTAATCATCTGTGGAACGTCTTTAGGGGGAAGGTCTCCAGGTACAACTGTTCCATCTTCAGAGCAGAAGCAGTCTGGCAACACACACTGTGACGGATCACATGGCGGGGCCCTGTTTGGATCGTTGTCAATATCTAGAATAAATGGATATCTAATTAGTAATAAATATCTTAAAAATAAAAGTTAGTAATTTATCAACACAGTAGTCCATTGAATCTTTAACTATACACATAAAATTAGATATCGCAAAGCAAACTAGTTTGTAATTATGATTTGACGTCTGTGAATTGAACAAGTGCCCTAGAAATATAAAAGGTTGCTAAAGCGGCAAGGATTACACAAGCCGTTTTAGGTTTGCATAATATGAACCTAGTTAGGGGCTACGCTATCTGTTACTTACGTGTCTGAGGTCATCACAAATTGTCATTACGAGTCAATATTGAAACTGTCGCGTATTTATGTAAAGTAGCATATAGCCTTAGGAAAAATTCTGAACTAGAATTGATACTTTCACTGATTAAAATACTTAATAGCTTTGATATTTATGATTTTTAAGTTAAACTTTCTATTTTGTTAAAAGTATTAGTATAAATAAATAACGTTTTATGTTTTTTTTAAGCCAATCGAAGTGATAAGATATGGAGATGACTAATCGATCTTCATCGAGACGATTGTGTCCTGAGTGCAACAGAGAGTTTAAGCGTACTTTAACGTATTTATTTTAAAATTAATATCGTCGTTTTAAAAATATTCAATAATTTGCTATAATAGCGCTCGAAATCCAATTTTTGAAATCGCGGAAGTAAAATAATAGAATCCAGTCAGTGTTATTTGCGTATAAAATTTTTGTGCCGACAATAATTTAAAGTTCACTTGTTTTATTTGCAAAACAAACCTCTCGCTCTGCGAGTTAAAGAGATTGTTCAGTGCTTTGGTTACCTTGCGCGGAAAGAATTAATCAATGCAACATATCGTACCAAACTTTAACACTGAACGTTCAAGTGAAAATGTGAAGCTTTACTTTTACATTTTGCACTCTATTCGTTTTCTGATCACGTTCAGAATTACTATTCAATATGAAGCTCATTTTAGTTTCACATCGTATAGTATAACGAACGAAAAGTAAATGGGTGCAGCGATGCACACGGACTATGCACTGCACTGTACTGTATATGCTTGAATATCAATCCTTGCGCTATAAAATATAATAGTATTTAATAATAGTTAATTTCATTACATTGCGCCATAAAAACTAAACATTGAAATATTCAATGAGTTGTAAATAAAATAAGCAACCTATTTGCTTAAGGTAGATTTCGATATAGCATTGAGAATTAATGTTTTTTAGGCCGCGCGCTTGGCATTTCAGGTGCGTCGTCCGTCACAAGAGCCAGAAAAGTTATGCGTCATTTAGTCGATCGTTCAAGTTCAGTAATGTTATTTACTTCAAGTTGCAATAAACGTTTCTAGAAGATTTATACGTTTGAAAGTATCATATTTTACGAATTTGTAGAAAAAAATGTATCTTACCGCAAGAGTTTTCGTCGGATCCATCTGCGCAGTCCTTTTCGCCGTTACAGAATAGTCCTCGTTCAATGCAGGTGGAATCGCCGCAAGCTAATAAGCCGTCTTGACACAACGGCTCTTCTGTATACAGAAGCGGCTTAACCTTGCGCTCCTTGTTCTTTACTTTGCAGTTCTTTACTGCATCTTTCCAATCACAAGTCTGTTTTTCAATGTCGAAGAATAAACCAGCCGGACAACGGATAGCTTGGATACCCTATCCAATTGAAGAAAAAACAGTAAATGGTTAGATTTAATTACAACAATATTGATAATAGTTCTAAAGATACAAAATAATTGGCCTGCATTAAGAGACCGCATAAATTTATTAAGATGTGAGTGACGCATCAAACAGATATAGGTATATCGATATATCTAAATGTATGTAAATGAGAATAGTTAACGCTACATGACAAAAATATTTATAGTGAATACGTCTAAGTACCTAACTTTAAAACTCAGGTCAATATAAACTGTATGTGATCCAGGTGATCTTAACTCGAACTTCAACGTTGTGTATGAGGAATGTTGCTTTCTATACAAAAATATTTTATAGATGAAATAGAAAAGTAATATAAGCAAAGCGTGCAAGTAACAACAGCTTATGGCACCGACCGAGGCAGTGCACTGGATGACGTCGCGGCAGTTGTCGCCGTCGCCGGCTATCAGCCGGAACCACTCGCCGGCGTCCTTGTCCTTGCATAGCTCTTGCTCCAGGCTTTCATCTTTCTTGGGCGCGTCGTCAGCCTGCCGCCGCCATCGATGCCCGTCGGCAACCGCTACGCAAGGAAACAACATTATTAACTCAATGTTCATTTAAGTGGAAGTACCGGTTAAGGCGAATTAATAAAATACCGGAAGTTACGAACTCTACCTGTTCCTCGTTGCCTACTTCCTGATAAAGTACAGCTTTTATAGTAAATGCAAAAATGGTCATATATAAAATTAATAGTTAATAATTAAATATTTGACGACGTTTTTTATCATTAGAACTAAAATGTCACTTGGAAGTTATAATGTCAAAGGTGAAGTGAGCGCACGTGACATTTGACTCGGGTCTAAATGCCAGCGCTTAAGCAAGCAACAAGGACAACTCTTTCTAAGTTCCTCTGACTATACCGAATTGTTTCATTATGCATGGTATTTGATGCTTTGTGCGGATGGCTCTGACGAAATTATTGTAATTCGAAAAGGTCACGGAATTGTTGTTTTCCTTGACCGCCAGGTATGAATCAGGAAATGTCAACGATATGCCTATTACATACATTATGTTACGAATATTATTGAACTTGTTCTAAATTATTTAGTTTTTCTTTTTATAAATGTGTATAGTTTGCAACGAGACATAAAGAGCGGTTATTGTTTTATGATTTTTGCATTATTTTTTACAAGTCGGAGGCCATTGGGTAATATTTACCTAGTTCTGGCAGTAGCGGGCTGTGTGCGTGAGCGTGGAGCACGTAACACGAGGAAACCGAGCTATCGCAATATTATCTAACTGTGCTAGAGGCGGTCTCTGCAGCCGCCGTAGCAACCTCTACTCATATGCATCGACATGCGACATGTTGCATGTTCAATACACATTATGTTTCCACTGACAACACAATGCTAATCGATATTCCATGGAGGTTATTAAAGAAGCAATTCACTGCAATTTCGTTGCCGAAATGTAGAAAGCCAATATTATTATTAAAATAGTTTATCGGGTAAATATTTCGCTGTTGGCAAAAACGATTATTAAGATTTGAATTGTAAATGTGTCCTGCTTCTGGTTATTTCCGGTAATTGTTTAAATGATATTACAATGGAGACAAATTCGAGAGAATTTAAGACATCATGCTATAAAAATGTGCAGCGACTCAGACAAGCAGCCTTGCGTCAGATACGCACAACTAATACTAAGTATCGAATTCCTATTGCGTGAGTTTCGCTGGTGACTTAATGGCCCGACTGTCTTACAATGAATTACTAACTTCAAATATTTTCAAGTTACTACTAAGCTTTGTCTGGCTTTTTAAATTGTTTGTTTTTGAAAAATGTTATACAATTAGAAGATTAAATTATTATAAAACTTAGAATCTTTCTTCTTCTTCTTACAATCTTCGAATCCAAAGAATTATTTTAACATTTCGACTCGTTAGGTAACTACTGTCTTAAGATATAAACTTAATGACGTCATGAACATTAAGCAGTTATATGTGTTCATATGTATTTATATTTTATCAAATTTGAATGATAAAACAAAGATTATATCCATGTTCAAAATTTGTTTTAGTAACTATTTATTGGATATGTATCGCAACATGAATAATGCATGTCGAAATTAAAAAAAATAGTTGTCGCCCCTAGAACGATAATTAAGAACCTGTCCTCTTTGACCCGGATCTACCACGTGTTTGGGCAGCAGCCAGCCGTGGTCAACTTTAACTTTATGCGAAAAGTAAGATCTGTGCTTAGGAAATTAATTATCCTGACGTGGCAACTATTTATGTGAATGAACTAAATGTAAGACGCTCGTGAGCGCGTTGATGTATAAAGACTTTAACGTTCCTTTGGTAAGTATAAGAGATTTTTATATAAATTCATACATCACCAAATATAATTACCGAGTTTATATGTTAAAAACATTTTCTTTTAATTGGCACATAAATAATATTTTTAATATATAATGCTTTATTATAAATATGATTTGTGAATTTTCGCCCATTGTCAAATTATTTTTAGTAAAAATAACATAAAAATATAGTTAAAGCTGTTTAAATTCTCTATTATTTGACACTTAGAATAATAGAGAATTTAATTAATTGACATGTGAATAGTGAACGAATAGACAGTTATGCCAGAACAGAAGGCCCGGGCGTCGACCCACCACGCCAATTGCATACCAAAGTTCGGCCTCATACATATTGAGCTACACTGCTACCTCGACTTTCCTTGTATTGTCACTCGTTCTAACGTTCAAAACGTAATTGGTTGACGGATACAGAGCCTTGGAAATGAGCGGTTAACATTTTATAGTGTACACATTGTTCATCATAATAAAACCGTAAACAGTAAATAATATTTATAACACAAATAAAAACTATTGAAATGCACACATGAGAATAGAAATAGCACGATATAAAGATGTACGTACGACGTTCAAATATCACTCACTAGTACTAGTAATAGTTATGTTCTAATAAGTATGTTTTTAGTTTGCATTTTTTTTAATGCAATGTTACTTTTTGTCCATTAATTATCATGTAATTACTGCGTTATTAAAACTTTCAGAACGTATTGCAAGTGGTATTTAACAGAGTGGAAACAATAATCGTTCAAACGTACCTTACCATTTATTAGGAAGGTTTATGAAATGTTAGGGAATCTTGTATTATTATAAGCAGCAAAATAAGTAACAGATCAATAAAATAAAAATTGATGTTAGAGTTAGAACATTCATTCTTCTACGTAGAAGACAAGTGCATCTTGGAAAGGAGGTCACAGATGGGGGCTAAAAGTACGGTGCCTCCTCCCTGATGGACCGATGACTCGTGAGGAGGTAGCTGGATGCGGTGCGCGGAGGACCGCATTCTGCGAAAGGCGTCTGGAAGGCTTATGTCCAGCAGTGAACTGATATATGTCGGTGATGATGATGATGAATGCGTTATAATTAATTTTACGTTATAACACATGTCAAATAAACATATTTTTATAAACTAACGCTTAAATTTTTCCACTAGATAAATGTCTTCGATTTATTTAATTATTATAACGTTATCAAATTAATTAACTTTATTATCAATCATAATTTGCTGAATAAATTGTATTGAGTTTGTTTTAAAGCGTCAGAGATCATTTACAAGAACATGAGAACTGAGCATTCTTTTTCAAGTACAAGATTTCATTTCAAGTTCGTGTTACAAATCCAAAAAGTAGAGCACTAAGCTGTAAAAAAATAAACACTCGATATAAATCTTAAATAAATATTTGTTGTTAAAATTTTATAAATAAATGTGACAATTGAATATTATTGCTGGTATATATCCATGATTAATATGAATAATGGACTATAATCAACAATGAAACCAATTACAAAAATAAATTAAGTGTCCCATTTGAGATTGACATTCAAATAATTTATTAGTAGTTAATGTGTTATTTGTATTATCTTAGTTTATCAAAAGATTGCTGTAACGACGATGATATCTGGCTACTCTGAGGTTTTTCATTCTTCAGTTCACGTTTTAATCTATTTGAAGCACTTGTGTAGTAAAGTTGTAGAGCTTGCAAGTTTAATTTCTGCTATAAGTGATTATACTGTATGCGTAAGATATAAATGTGTCATGCATATGTAATCGTTACTTTTTATGAGAGTTAAATAGCAAGTCTGTGGGCGCAGCGGCCGAGGTGCCGCTTCGCCGCCGGCGAGGGACACGACTGCCGTGCCGTGACGTCACCGGCGGCTCGCGGCGGCGGCGCAACACTGAGCGAATGTGAAAGTTCTCAGCTGCCGCAGTGAAGTGAGCAGCCGCGACGACTACCAAACGTTTGTATTCACACACTTAGCGCTTTTATTACTAATATACAATGCATTATTTCCACTTTTGAAAACATCGTACCTAAAATTAATAAATATAAGCGAAAGCGTAAGTGTTTTTAGTAAGCTTCATGACATGACATTTGCATTTGAATGGTTGGGCAACACTTCCATTGGCTCTGACATATACTTGTTTTCGTAACTCCGAAAAATGTCCTACATTGGGACACAAAATAAATGCGTATTAAAATTCGATTTCACTAGACCGGCATTTAAAAGTGAGACTGGATAGTTGTCAACGATATATAATTGCGAATGGCCTTGAAAGGCTCGCGTCGCATTGATTACATTCTTAAGTCATTTGATGCAAGGAAATCACGTTTTGCGGGATTCATTACTTAGCTTAAGCTACGACAGCCTCGAGACGACACGTTTGAAGTAACTTCACTATTCACTTTTGTGAAACGATAGCTTTCGACGCAACCACTAATAGTTGAGATGCGCAAGTGTGACATTGTATCGCATATGACGTCGCGGAATATTTGAGGTCTGAAGGCGTAAGTAAAAAGGTTAGAACTCACCGCAGGCGAATATGAGACACGCGGCCAAAGTAGCGACACGGGCGTAGCGCGCCATGACGGGATCACAACAGGTCGTAGCGCGGCCAACGTGCGGTTAAATAGTGGCCTCAATCTGCGCCCCGCCCGCCCCTCTCGGCCGCTGCGCATACACTTCTGCTGGCACCCTTTGCACTCATCCTCTGTGAATCACCTGCATCTTCCAGCGGGATCAGTGTAGTAATCGCATCATTAAACATTTATACGCATATCGTACAATAAACGCACATAATTTCGCTTCATCGTAGCTTATGAAAGCACCCAGTAATGCTTGAAGACCTGTTTGTTAAACGCATGACGATTGAAAGATTCGTTACCATATGACTACTCTTCGTTACAATGTAGGTAGATTTTATGTATCGGTACATTTTTGTATTTTTATCTCTTTTTATAGGATATTCTTGAATAAACAATACTTAATTGATGAGACTAAAATTTACTATTGAATATTACTAACTGATTATATTATTTACTAACTGACTATAATATGGTATATTGGTAAGAAAGTTAACTCTGGAGTACGAATTTTAACATAAAATTGTTGTATTTTTCTTACGTTTATTCGTCCAAAGCAGAAGAAGTAAGTGTCGTGCCACTACAATATTTAATATATCAAGTAAGCTAATTGCAAGCTTATGAGCATATATGTTTATTCTATAAGGCTGAAGACTAATTGCCTGAATCGATTAATAAAATGCGGAAGAAATGACTAATTCATGAAGTTAACGCTGTAGTAAGTAAAATAATCATATTCAATGAAACCATTTATCAAATAATATTATTTATTATAAATAAATGTAAATTATTGTACACTTAATGTATTAGGAACTCGATGTAATATGCCTACTATGCGATGATCTTATCGTTCACGCTAAGTTGAAAGTGAAAAGTGCAAACCGTGAGTAGCCACTACAATAAAAAATAGGGATTTGAAATACAACTACCGTACTTGTGTACGACTGTGTTCAAGATCCGCAGCAGCTTCGCTGCTATATGATCAGGCTGAGAATACTGACTGACTGAACTGACTTCATAGAAAACCTTCTGAAAGAAGAAGTTTGCTTCTGTGTTTCATTCTGTGAATTAAATTACCTTTTTAAGAGTTATTCGCTCCTGTTTACAATTGTCACTTCACATAAAGACTAAAAACGTGCTGCAGTAAAACCGATTACGGCTGTTCACTTCTGCATGGACGACAGCTAACATATCCTAATGTCTTATCTTGTGTCTTCTGCTCTTAAATATTCTCTAGCATTTTATCTAGACAAGATTTGTTCTGATCGACTTATTCTCGTTCTCTAACATTCATACACCGTGGTATATACGATAAAACATGCCGAGGGAACTGACGTCCCTCCGCAAGGCCACAGTATCAAGCCGATCGGTAAGAGTTCGGTCGTTGATGATTCAAGTCGGTCTCCGTTGTATGCAAAAAACTAAATAAATAAAAAGTATCATCATCTCTATGCCCCTTTTCCGCTCATGAGGTGAGCTCGGCACAGTATGATTGTAGTCCATACTGTATAAGTTTTGGCATCAGCTTTTACAGCCAACCGCCTGCCTGACGCCAAACCTCATTGGGAGTAAATAAATAAATAGTATATAAGTAATAAATAAATTAAACAAAAAACACTCCTGTTGATAAACAATATAGTTCAAAATTGAACCCAAGTAAAATAAATGAAAAGAAGTTTTCACTTCAAATATATTTATTAGAGATACATACGTCCAAAAATTCGATACTTTGGCACTCTCAGTTGGCGTAGGGACATCAGATGTATTTTATATTACTATGCGTGCACAATAAAGCGATACTCTCGTAGCATGCTACTTACCGGTGCTGCAGCTCACTGTGTGCGCTCTTGTTTCTAAGGCGGACAGTTTACAATATAGTTTATTCATTCGTTTTGTTCGATGATTGCATGGTGTACGCTTTTCGTTATTTCCCATCGTATCGTTACTATTTTGTATTTTATTCATTAGAATTTTCTTCTAATTCTTTGGTTAGAAACTTCCGCCCAAAAATTAACTACAAAATAAATAGTGTGAGTTTACGTGATAGAAGTGAAACTCTCATCTGGTCAATTTGTCGGAAAATACAACAAACATATACGTAGGTTGCAAAGAAAGAAAGAAAGAGTCAGAGAAAGAGAAAGAGATAAAGAGCAATTGATCTACAGTTTTTTTATACATTGAAGTAGCAGAGAACGAACGAGAGAAAAAATGAATATTAAGTAACATTTTGGTAAATATAGAAATTGTTCAATTGAATACAAAAAAGAGAGAGGGAGATAAATTGAAGCACTTTTTTATAGAATTGAGTGGCAGACGGGCAAGCAGCTCCTGATAAGTACCGCTATCCGTAGGCTAATGAGTTGCAAATGCGTTGCCTACCTTTAATGGACAAAGGAGGGGACAAACAGAAAAAAGAGCATTTTCCTATCCCTCCCCTCCTCATCCGTCAAATCCTCTTCACCTTCCCATTCCTTTCTTATTAGATAGATGGGCGCGGGCGAGATTTTCCAACTGTTGTTTTAAACCCTTATAATATTCATTACATTTTTTTGTACACTGTTTATATTTTGTGCTGAGTGAATTTTAGAATGCGCGCGCACGTTTTGGAACTTAATAATTTAAAATAAAATCATTAAGACTTTAAGTATTGTGAGCGACAAAGATTAAATTAATTCGTTTTCGTTGATTTAAAATTAACATTTTAAATCAACAACAACGACACCGGCACCGAAACCGATACCGGCACCGACTCGCCCACCATCACCACCTCCACCACCACCAACACATCACCACCACAACCACATCCCCACTACCACCAACATATCACCACCACATCATCACCAGCGCACCCACAGTTACCACTCTTCACTCTTGTATGATAGATGTGGCTAATGGGGTCATATTCAAATCAAAAAGACGCTAAAGGACTGCTTAGGAAACTATCTATTTAAAGTTAAACATTTTGAATTTATTTTTGATAAAACATAATCATTATGAAAATTTACATGAAATACAAAAGTTACGTCAGGTAACTAGACGCTACTTCTAACTATTTCCACGGAATTAATAAATATGACACAATTCAATATAAAGAAATAAAACTGACATTCCAAATTTAATGTAATTCAAACATAATAAATAATCCAAACAAATTGACATCGAAAGATTATGTTTGATCTGAGATTAACCATCAACAACCTCCACCACCACCACCACCTTGTTTGCTGCGGATGTTAGCAGACGGATCTTAGCGGTCATTAACATCAGGTGAATAGCTTGATAGTTTGCCACCTATTTCTATATTAGAATATCCGCATTTTTTATGTAACAAGGTGGTAATACAAATAACAATACGGGCAATCTACAAATTAAAAGAAGTCAGTCAGGTTGAAGGAGTCGAAAGTCGAGTCGCTGCTTGATGAATTTATAGAATAAAACTTACACCAGTATATTCTAAAAAACAGTCAATGATACGAATTCGCGATCTATGTTCGCCTATAAACCGGTGTTGAGTTTTCCTTGACTCAAGAGTTCTAGCGGTGAGTAACCAAACTCTCAGCAAATGAGTGAAACTCTGTCCCTATACTTTCAGATTTACCTTCGTAATCGCAGGAAATCGCAATTAAGAGTAACCAGATATCTAGGTAGAAGAACCTGACCTGTAGTACTAGCGGAGATTGGAACGTACGCGCACACGCCATTCCTAACGCGCTCCATTCCCCAAATAAATCAACCCGACAGTGTAACTGAAATGAGATCAGAAAAGCCTTGTGACAATTTTTTACCGCTGCAAAAACTATTCTCAATGTCTCGAATACGAGTGTCGATTGAAGGAATAGCGTGCACTGCGTGTGAAGCGTCTATTGCAAGCACAGCTGATATTGAAATACATGTATTTGTCAACCACAGACTGACGTAATTTTATAGCAAGAAATGTAGGTAGTACTTTTGGTGTCACGGATTCTTAGGGTAGGGTGTCTACAAAGCGGCCCAGAGTTGGAGGTCGATGACCCAATCTGCCGGATGTTCTATCCCACAGCCCTCACTTCTTGAATCCCATCTTACATTGTATCTTGTCACTTGTCTTACGCAAAACGTCTGTAAAGTATTTCATTATTGCAAATGTCTACTACTACTAATAGTAGCCGTATTCACTTAACATCAGGTGAAGCGCTTGCTATTTTGTCACTGGAGCAAGAGCCGGTGACGATCTGACCTTCGTCATTTTTTTAAACATGTTTTTTTTGTTTATGTCCCCTATACAGATAAAAACGATCCTCGAGTTTGAAGCTTACATCACGGTAGCTTTGAAAGATATCAGGTAGCAAAAGTTTATAAAATTGCACTTCAACTTCGATAAAGTACTTCGATTACAGTGTTCGAAGACCTAACATCCAAAAGCACACAAAAACGCTAACATATTTTCTAAAATAAACATATTTATTCTAGAAAATTTATCGGTCTAAAATCTATTGTCGATTCAAGGCAGATGCCGTCGCGGCGACAATAAACATACTCGAGAGATTGAACGAACGCGACGAGACTCGGGGCAATAATACTCGACACGCTGCGACCAACTCGGTCTCACATCTCAAGGATCGACTGTGACCCGTTGTAGTAGTTGAACAAACGCGGTTATGCGTCGCTACGCGATAGTCATTGTGTGTATTTGTAGCATACGTTGTCGCCACTATCAGTTAGTACAGGAGCCAAAGGCGAGGTGTGAAGCTCTTCGTCTTACCGGATGAAAATCACATGTTATTACCTAAAGTATGCTTGTGAACATGCGTTACTCTAGAGCTTACTATAAAAATATGTTCATGAGTATAATTAATAAAAATTTAATTTTATTGCTAATCCCGTAGTGTAGGGTTGCTTAGCAAAAAGATGCAAGGCTTTTTAATTACAAAATTTGGAGCAATCAAAGCGCCACAGCTTTCAGTTGCGGTATGGTTTGTTCACCCTGGGGAGCCCTGTTCAACGGCTGTGGGAATAGGACGTGGATGCACCTAAATGTATATAGTATATATAATATAATTGATAAAATAAAAAAAAATTGGAAACAATCATTTAATCATCCGAATAGTTTTCCGGGTGACGGGGGTGACGCACTGTTATCTAAGGATAAAACAATGAATTAGAGGATTAAACTTTCTATGAAACGGCTTTACTCACGTTCGCGTTTTTCTCGGTGTATTTTGTACCGACAAGTTTCGGACCTGTCGGAGGTCCTTCTTCAGGGTGAGCGGTATTAATTCGCGGTCGCGGCCCGCCTCGCACTGCGCGCCTGTGCTCGCGTTTGTAAAGTGAGTAAAGCCGTTTCATAGAAAGTTTATTGATAATGTCTCACGATAGTTTTAATAATTTTAAGGATTAAACTTAATGAATAGAAAAACTTGAAGATATTGCTTTATTAATTAAATTATAGCCCATTAGACGATAAAAGATAGCGCTTACAAAATCAATAGTTATAAATCACAGGAAAGACCCCTTTTCTAGAGAAACTCTTAGAATACTCAATAAGTCAGCACTACAATTTACGTAGATTAATAACTTTAATGTTCTACAAAGTGTTTTATATTATCATTTCAATGACTTAAGAAACAGTACAGAAACAGTCTAAATGACAGCTAACCTAGGTACCTAGCTTGGTACACAAACTATGTAGGCTAATACTTGTAGGCGACTCTTTATAAAGCAGCTTCTAGCACATTCAGTGCTATTCACTAAAATCATTATTCCATTACAAAGATATGCAGACTGCTTATTAATGCACCGCTATTTTAAGAAAACTAGAACCTACTAGCGAATAGCACTTCATTCTTATTTTTATATATATATATATATATATATATATATATATTCCACTACATTCTCGTACATGACGTAACACTAAGTACAGATAGACGTATCCGCAAACAGAATGTTGCGTAATTACAATCCGCGTATCCGCGCTCGCGCTTCACTACGACTATGTCATAACATTCCATTTCGGCGAGTGAAGATGACAGCTTCTGTATTGTACCAATAAATTATGTATGTAATATTTATAGTTTTTTAATTGTATAACATTAGAAAGATATAGCATTAAGAAACTTATTAAACAGATTTATATGTTCGGATTGTTTAAAATATTCGGTAACATATCGAAATTGCAAGGTCCGTTGAAAGCTGCTTTTACAATTGTTAGAAAAATCGAGCCTTAATTTTACTACTACTTACAAATTTTGCTGATTTGTAAACATAAGCGTGATCATTTATAATTGTACATAAACAAATGCTAAGATGACGTTACAACGTTTTTTAAATCATTTATATACTAGTTATAAATTATCATTTCCTCGAAATTCCTGATGTTCACTGGGATATTAATAAACAATTTTTATAAGACTTATCAAATAAGTAAAAGCTGTCGTATTTTTTTCATTTTATGTCAAGTCTAATATATTTTTGACTAAAATATGCACCTACAAAACACGCAGCTAACTATAAAGTCTAGAAACTTACATTATCATAGTTCATTTTAATTTACGAAAAATATAACACTAATGTGTTTATTTTATCAGTTAATTATTGCTGAAAGCGTAACGCTTCATCTCATCACATAATACACAATCTCCAGTTATAATCTCGTCGATTATCAAAACAATATAGCCAGGTGGTAATCCCCTAATCAATATTCATTATTCACACCTTTCTGCTTATTCGTTTTTTCCATTATTCTAAATTTTCGATTTAAGTATGTAACAGCATGGCGATATTGCCGTCGTCGGCGTGCTGTCTTCAAACCTCTGTTGATATTCACAAATGTTTCGCAGATTCAATTCAAAACTGCAGCAATTAATTAGATTATTTTACATGAACAACGTTTTAATGTCTTAAAACATTACTGTATTTACTTTAACTTTTCGCATTGCAATTTTTTAGACTATTACAAAGTAACGATTAACTTCGGTCATCTTTGTGTCAAAAGTTTTGAAATTAAATAAAAAGTTAGCGTAATGCATCACTATTACCAATGATTATCAAAAATAATTGATTTTAGTGTCATATACGTTCAAAACAAACTATATGTAATAAGTATTGTAGATAAATAAATGAAATACTTTCAACGGTTACTCAACTGCCAAGCACACATTAACGTATAAATACAGAAGACAGAGAGAGTTGTAATGGGATCATGGATAATGAAATCCTATGACCTTGATATCATAGCGCACATGCCTCTCTGTAACAATAACATTTTGTTTAATTCGTAACGTAGGTAGGAAACGACCATCCAAAGATATATCGGCATGTATCTTTGGATGGTCGTTTACTTGGCATAGTTTAATAAGGACGTACGGTACACAATCGGTTCCTTCGGATTCTGGCAAATATCAAATACACGATATTGGCGCGTTGTGAGAATTCGTTGAGCGCACCGTCAAGTTAATTGCGGTTACATTCTGTTAAAGGATTTTGTGTTATTAACAGTTCTGTAAAAGTATTATATGCATTTTTTTTAATATTACTGAATATTGAATAAACGATTTCGATTAAATGTAAATAGCAATAATATAAAAATGCAAAACTAAATATAACAATATAGATAATGTAGTCTAAAGGCAGTTCACATTGTAGAGGCGGCTTGAACGATGGAAACAAAACCCCTTCCGTTACAGTCGTTAGTATAGTATTTCGTGTAAATTAGGCTTGGCTATCTTAACTAATCTTGCTTGGTGTTCATTATTTCAACTACATAAACCTCACATTTATCTTGATTAATATTTTGCTTTTTGAGAAAATGTAAAGAATAGTCCAAATAACTAGGGCACTAGTATTAGTACCCAATTTTAATACGTTTTATTACTTTTAAATAAAAGTTAATGCACTTAAATGTACTTTTACAAAGTTGGAACATAACATTCATGACAAAATTATGTGTTAT
This sequence comes from Papilio elwesi, assembly GCA_029849275.1. Lineage (NCBI taxonomy): Eukaryota > Metazoa > Arthropoda > Insecta > Lepidoptera > Papilionidae > Papilio > Papilio elwesi. The sequence continues at coordinate 6,290,008 of CM056687.1, read as the reverse complement.
AGAAGGAATCACATGAAATCAGTCATTCTAAAGCGAATTAAAGTTTTTTTTAGAATAAATTTCATACTCCTTTCTCAATATGTACTATGTACTGTGTAAGCTAACAGACAAAAGTTATTACGTACAAATGCAGTTATGTAGTTATCTATCAACTCATCATTAATAAAAACAACCAATAATTTATCTCATACAAGCAACACAAACCCAAGACCAGTGCTTAACAGGTCATAGTTACATCAATTTTGTTTTTACACTTATGACGTATTGTTAATTTAAACCAAAGACGAAATATTTCAAAGCAGAAATGATAAGAAATGTATATGCATTTGTTATATTGTGATCTGTAAAAATTCAGTACAATCAGTTTTAGGAAGTCAGTAACGGTCGGTTGACGTCAATGCCGGCGGAGTGCAGTTGCGCGGGGTGCGAGGCCGTGGCGTCTCCGTTTGACAACAACGTATCCGTAGCGTCCGCTTCGCAAGACTCCTCCATCTAAGTAAAATAAAATTAAACTCAAGTTAACCTTTAAAATAGGAACATTATAAATGATTGCTTTTCAGCAAAACGACAAAAATGTATCAGAGCTCAACTCAAAACCTATAATCTTGTTCCAGCATATTGCTTCGTTGTACAAAAGGCCCTGCAATATTTTTGAAATTAATATATAAAAGAAACACTCATGATTCATTAAAGCTTCAAGTAAAATCGTGAATATAATTACCTTGAAACTCGATTAGTTGAAATTAAAATAAGAATTTAAATGTATGTAAGTGACCTTCACTAAAACAGCATCTTCAGAGCCACACATCAAACAGGACTCTTTACATAATTTATTAAACTAAAGTGAAAGGTATTTTAATACATCACATCAGACATTACGTTGTTCTCGCTGAGTATTCACGTTGAAAATAGTAAAAACTATGTAAAAACTTATTGAAATGCATATATATATATATATATATATATATATATATATATATATAAAATGTGTGTCGGGTTAAAATATTTAATTTATCAAAGTAAATCGACAATGACATTACGAGCAGTAATGTTGTTTTATTTGAAGTTAAAATAGTTTGCGGTTTAATTTAAATTTATAGTAATTATAATGATTTGTATTTGATTAATTGTGAACACATAAATAATTAAATTAAATTCATATTTTTAGGCAACACATTATCGTTTTTCTTTGTCAATTCCGAAGAATAACAGCAACCATCTCTTGTCTCTCTAATATATGAAGAGTAGTAAACTTCATAGTTACCACAGATAAGTAGTCGCGTGTAGATAAGTGGGCACACAACGGGCAGTCTGGCCGGTCAGGCCGACGTATGGGAAATCGGCCTGTCCGGGTAGACTGTACGCTACGCGCCAAACTCACTGCACACTCTTGTCTTCCATTAAACATATTTACATGTCATGACTAATAAACATCTTCAACTGTAATAGTTTACATAACAAATGACATTTTCATAGGCAGTTATCTAACCAATTCAATAAAATAAGGACACGATGTAAGAACTGGAAAGTGTAACCATATAGTCAAAACTTCAACACACTTTATTACATTACATAAAAATAGAAAAGTTACTTTTTTTGAATTACATGCAGAAGGTTAGAAAGTAGTAAAAAAATGTACATAATTATGAGGTGGCCAGAATTTAAAACATTTTATAGTTATCCTCGCTTCGTTTCACAATAGTTAGAGTGTTGGTAGGGGACAACGTGGCCATGTTAGCCATTTAACCGAAAACATTACGTCCTTAATAAGAAATTTAGAAAAGCCAGTAGTAAGTGCGGCCCTTTTCCAACGTCCTGATTATAAAACGAACCGAAAAACGAATCAGCTTTAACACCTTAAGAAAAGACAAACTTAATTAGATATACTATAAAATGCGCATACACGTACCGTGGGGTTTTCTGGTTCGCCAGTGGCAGAGTCGCGTTTGCCTTGCAAGTAATACGTCATCAGCTGCCCCTTGCCTTTGACCGCCACTAGGCCGCGTTGCTCAAAGTAATAGCCAAAACATTCTAGAATTTGGCGAGTTTCTTCCGTCACCTGATAATCAATAACAGTATTACATATATGCTCACAAAATTTAACGCAAGTAAACACCATTTTTGAGTCCGTGTTCTGTATGTGTGATTCTGATTATGTGTAACTAATAATAGAAAAAATAGTTTTATCTAAAAAAAATAGCTTTTGTAGTTATCAGAAATAAATTTAATAATTTAAAGAAGTCTCCATTTTTTATGTTTCAGTTGTATATAAAAGCAAAAACAGCTTAATTTATATGTTAATCACTTTTATTTACACATATCAATATAGATTCATCTTCAAATACAGAAAAAAACAACATTAAAAATAAAGAGTTTTAGTTTTTCTTCTGTGTAAGAGGGGCTTGACGGGCCTTTACAAATTGCTTCATGACGCCTAATTTCATATGCAACGGCGGCGGTCAATCGGTTCGTCCTTGACATTATGTTTTCCTATCCTTTGTAAATATATAATATGTTAAATGTACAAAAGCAAACGTTATTTAATGAAAATGGAGCATCTGGTTACTTTTCGTTGTAAACAATCCGAAAAAAGACATCAGACAGACAAAGACATTTAATAAAAAACCTACAAAAAAAAATTAAGTTGTGTAATTTATAACGTAATAAAATGTTATAATAGTTGAAAAAATATACATGATTAAGTCTCATTAGACATATGGTCATAAAAATTGGGTAAAATAAAATAAGGTAAAATTTTTACCGTTGAAATATGAATCGGATGTACTCAAGATATAATTTTAAAAAGAATTACTGTTTCGAAGAGTGTTTAATTTTACGGGACAATAAATGCGTTTAAAATAAGTAATTAATTATAATTCGACAATTCCATTAATCCAATAAGATAATAGTAAGATTTTGAGAATAAATACAGTAACTATATAGGTAATAGTTAGTATAAATGCAGTAAGGTAGGAAGGAGCATATCTAGTAGCATCGTATTTTCGCTCACTCCTTTCTCTGAATGAGAATTACATGCATTACATACAATTACAGACAATTAATGCATCAAATGATGACAATGGGTCTTTGAATTCGTTTTTTTCAATATGCCGTGTATGCCGGCAAGTACTCATGAAGAACAAGAGTTGGAAAGTGAGATAACTTTGAATGAGATTGTAATTGCGATAAAATTGTGCAAGGAATGCGGGTATGACAAGATTTCCCTTGAAATGAATGAAAACTAGTACCCGAAAATTGGTGTAAAGCCGTCATCGTCCCTTTATATAAAGGAAAAGGTTCATAGCATGATTGTAAAAATTACCGAGGAATCAATCTTCTCTGTATTGTGGGAAAACTTTATGCTAAGGTACTGATTAAAAGAGTCATGAAAGAAACAGAGGAAAAAGTGTGGGATTTAAAATAAATAAATATGCACTCACGCCCGTAACCCAGAGGAGTAGGCAGAGATAATGGATTTCCATTTGGCGCGATCCTGGCATACCTCACTCGCTTCTTTTACATCCATACATCTACGCATACATGCTCGTCGGTTACGGGTACTCCTTATATCGCCCTTTAGTATGTCACTAATCTGGTCGATATAAGTTCTCCTTAGGCGTTCCCTGCCAACGCTGCCCGCTCACTTTTTCAACATAAATTTGTTTCGACACTCTCTCTTCATTCATCCTTTCAACATGCCCGAACCACCGATGCATTCCTTTCTCAATTCTAGTCCCAACATCCACTTTTAAGCCCCACTCTTCCCTTGTAATGCTATTTTTAATCCTATCATTTAATGTCACGCCTAACATACTTCTTAAGGAACGCATCTCAACGGCATTAACTCTACTAGCTTGCTTATCATGCCATACCCAGCTCTCACTTCCATACATTAATGTGGGGACTAGTACTGCTTTGTGTATTGCCAGGCGAGCCTTCGTAAGCCACATTCTGACTACTCACTACTGTACCTATAGCCCCATTCATTTTATTTCCCGCATTCACTCGTCGTTCAACATCTTTAACTTGTCTACCATCTCTACTAAACATACATCGTAAATACACAAATTCTTCCACCTGTTCAACATCTTTGCCGTTGACATTTATATCAATTATTGTCCTACTTTGATCTCTTTCAAACACCATAACTTTCGTTTCGTCTACATTTATCTTCATATTCGTACTTACTAATGAATCATTCCTTACATTCACACAAACACGACATCGGCGTACAAGAGACATTTTACAACATGCTCACCCATTCTTATACGCATATTTATTTTATTTGTTTGTTGGGGAATGTTTCTAATTTTAATTTGAAAATTGTAAATGTACAAAATATTTAATATAGAATAAAAAAATTGTAAGTAAATTTTATTAAGTACATTTCTCTTATAAGAATAAATTATAAAAAGAAGAGTAAATAATATTTACGATTGGAACATAAAAGTTGTTTTGTTAGTTATGACATGTGGCGGTGCGGATTATAAATACCTGTATACATCCAGCTTTGCCAGTGCTCTCCATTCGTGATGCGACATTAACAGTATTGCCCCATATATCGTAGTGCGGTTTGCGGGCGCCAATGACTCCGGCAGTGATCGGTCCATGATTAACTCCGAGACGTAACACGAAATGGTTGAATGACTGCTCATTAATAGCTGTCAAAACTCTCTGCAATTCCAGTGCAAATTCCACGAGACACGCGAGATGGGCCCAGCGGACAAGCACACCATCTGACGGCTAAAATTGAATACTTATTAAGTAGTTACATTAATATACGAAGCTAACTAACACTAACATTGATCGAATGTATAGTTTATATCCTCCCTTTTTGTAATTATTTTGTATAGTATAAGGATGCAAACATAATCTCTTCTCGAAGGATTAGTCGTTTAGACAAAATAATGCAAATTGATAAATTTATATACACCTATACATATAATAAAAACGTCATTGATCGCTCTCTGTATATGGAAGATATTTGAGAAATATTATAATTGGGGGCCTTCATAAACACCATCGAACTCAAAACAATGATTGCTAAAATTCTCGCAGTTGATGCACGTATTTCGCTCTCTATATCAGCTACATTTATACGTATAGGCGATTTTATGATACTTATTATTGTAAGATTGTCAGTATTCTTTTGTAGTTATATAAAGTGCGGGTGAGTCGCGGAGGGAGAGGAGTGTTGGTAATGCAGTGTGCTACTCTCCCTATCCTCCGCGACTCAGCGGGGTCGCACCGCAGATGCAGCGGCGGTGGGGCTGCAAGGGTATCTCGCGTAATCCCGGCGGCGACGCTAGAACTGCGGGCCTCTGTATTTCTTAAGACGGGGACCACGAGGAGTAAACCTCTATAAAAAACACAAGGCGGCACCAGCGGGGGAGGGCGGGGAATCCCAAACCTGCATGGGTGCAGTGCGGGGGCCCATCACGGGACGGCCAGTGGGCGTCGTGGTGTCCACGTGCTTGTTGTCATGCTCCCGCGGTCAGATAGGTGACGGTCAGATTAACGCTACTACTAGTCATGGATGCTTCGATGAGGAACTGAATCGGATTGGACGCGAACCAACGTCACAATGCCACCACTGTGGCGGGGACCAGGACTCTGCGCAGCACACACTCGCCGAGTGCTCTGCATGGGAGTCTGAGTGGCAGATCCTGGTCCAGAGGATCGAGCAGGACCTCACCCTGCCAGCAGTAGTAAGGGCTGCTTTAGCAGGGAAGCAAGAATGGGCGGCACTGATCTCCTTCTGTGAGGTTGTCGCTGAGCGGGAGCGGGAAAGGGCCGATTCTGCTCGGAGGCGAAGGCGTCAGCGCGTCATCAGAGGACGCGTCGGCGACTCCGCTCGGTAGCCCCAGAAATAATAGGGCTACGATGGTCTCTTCTGGTTGCAGTTGCTACTCTGGTTGCAGGTACTCCAGAAGGGACCCTCGGGGTCGTGGGTGGTTAGGGTGGGGGCCCTTATCGCACTGCAAGGCCGGGAAGACGGCGACATGGCCATGTGTTAACAAATTATAATATTAATATAACAGCCTTTGTTTTATTTTTATATAATAAATATAATATAATAATTATTATTTAAAAATAAAACAAAGGTGAGAAGTTAATTAAAAAATACTTGTACATATTACGGACTTAAAGTTAAAATAAGAAAAACATATCTTTTCTTTTCTTTTTAATATTTTTTTATAACATACAAACGTTAATACATACATATATGTAAGTTCTTTTTTTTCTTTAGATAAAACACTACCTATAAGCATCCGCAACAAGAGTTGCAGATGCGTAACATACTTTTAATGGACAGAGGAAGGGATAAGCAGAAAATGTTTATATCCCTTTCCTATTCACCCTTTCCACCGTCAAGTCCTCTTCCCCTTCCCATCCTTTCCTTATTATCAAGGGATAAGAAGGGGAAGAGGACCAGAATTAGGCCTCCGTGAGGTTCCTCACTCATCAGACGAAACGCAGAATAATCACCGGTCGAGCTGGCCAATTCGTGCAACAGACGTTGTTGTTGCGGGCTCTACCACTGTTAAAATTTATATATTAATTTATTTATCTTTTAGTTGGAATGCAATTAAGCTGAAAAAGCTTGTGCTAGGATATTGTTCACGACACGACGAATGGAGGATTCGAACCCACGGCCTTATGATCGGCAGTCACCATTAATCCAACCATTAGCCATTTGGCTATTGGCGCTAAGGCTCTCGAAGAATTCGGACAGAAACCGCCCGGTCTCAAAAGTCACCTGAAGAACGAGAAGGTCATCTAACTACCGATCGCAAGGCTCATGCGACTGACAGAGAAACGAGTTTGAGCTCTCAAGTGGTTCAGACTGTGCTGTCTAGAGAGCTCGACAGTAGTTAAGATCATGAAGCACGACTGACAGCCGATCGTGACCGACACAATAATGCCATAATTCACGAAACTGAAGATGAACATCGGCCAAGATTGCGAATAGTTAGAAAAAATAATATTTGTTAGCTGAGAGAAAGAGTAAGGGAAATACGGCATGAAGAAATAAATGCCGTAGACGTATGGTGATTTGTTGGCATTTTTGTAATGATTTAAAATGGAGAAACGAATCGAAAGGAATATGCTGTTCAGGTGGCAAATTGAAAATCTCCGTGAGGTTAGAAGAAAAAATTTGGCCTGAGGCTATCGATGGCATTATACGTGCTGAATTTCCTGTTTAGAATGAAGTTCCCATATTATACGAAATCATAAAGACTCACATGGTTCATGGACCATGCAGCACTTTAAACAGTAATTCTCCCTGAATGCAAGAAGGTCATTGTTCTAAAAAATACCCTTCACTTTCAGACCACTTTCGCAAGCAATATCGGGGGAAAATGGATACTCAATGTATCGTCGAAAATCTCCCCAACAATGTGGCTCTACTGCTGAAATCAGGTTACATGGTCAGGAAATAGATTGGCGGTACCTTATTCACCGGTATTATCAAGGACATTTGTAGGTCATATTAACGTCAAAGTATGTAACAGTGTTGAATCTATAAAATTTATCTATACGTATAATAAAAATGTAAGTGATCGCTGTCTGCCCATGGAAGATATTTGAGAAAATCTATTATTGGGGGCCTTCATAAGCGCAATAAAACCCAAAACAATGATTATTAGAATTTTTGTCTGTTTTTCTGAGCGTTTGTGGGCGCTCATCTTAGAAACGCCTTAACCGATTTGGGTGCAGTTTTCACTAATACATTGTGGTAAGGTTCACTTAAAATGTTGTCTTAGTTTTATCTCAATCTGTTTATAAATAAAAAAGTTATATCTAAGTTATAAGATTTTGCAAGTATGAGCTAGACACGCTGTGTATTGAGATATTGATAGCACACGCACGTATTTCTGAGACGCGCGGCTCTCCCTGATAATGGTAACAGCTATATTTGGTAACGCAGTATATACGCATATATAGATTTTAGAAATTATGTATGTATTCTTATGTATTATGTTTTGATATATTAACCTAGCCTAGGTTAGCAGCTTATTATTTCCGAGAACGTTTGGCGTTAGGCAGGTCGTAAAAACTGTAGCCAGAACCTATGGACTACGGTCACAGCTTAAACAATCATATGTGATAGTTAAGCCGTGCTACGGCCCTACTGAATCGACCCCACATACGCGGGAAAAACAGCAGGGAGATGATGACGAGGTTACGGTAGTATTAAGAATATAATATCATTTCGTTTAATTGAAATAGCAGGACGGGTGAAACCGCGGGGCACAGCTAGTCTCTACTATGTATATACATATGTTAATGTAAGTTTGTTTGTTTCGCTTTCACGCGAAAACTACTCAACCGATCATCATGAAACTTTGTACACATATTCTTTGAGGTATTAGAAGTAACTTTTTATGAAAAAAAAGTGTATATAAAAAGTGAAGAATGTATGTTCCCTATAGGCCTATAGACTCTAAAGCGGCTAGACCGATTTCGATGAAATTTACAAGGATTGTCCAGATTGGCACATTCCTGTGTTTGTTTGGTCGCGATCGGATCAACATAATTAGTGGTACCCAGGCGAAGCCGGGGCGGGTCACTAGTAATATTATAAATATTCATATGTGTGGATGTATGGATTTTTGTTACTTAAAAAGCCGTTCAGCCGGAACGGATATGGATGAAATTTGGTACAGGGATAAATTATAATCTGGAATAGCACATAGGCTTTTTATCCCGAATAAATGTACGGTTCCTGTGGGATACGTTTTGTTTTCTTGCGGGTGCATATCTACATATATAAAAGACGATGTTCCGTATAGATTCCGAAACGGCTACCCGGGCGAAGCCGGGGCGGATCACTAGCACGTAAATATTTGAACATAGGCCAATGACCAAGGATGCTTGGTTCAGAAATAATAATAACGACAAAGTTACGAGACTTCAGTCTGGCCGATACATAAGCTCATCTGAGGCAATTTGGCGTATTTTAAGTTTTCCTATTCACGAAAGACATCCACCCTTTAAGACGAACCACTCTGCTTGCATACTTTCAACATTGCGAAACAGATGACTTGCTAAGTCACTCCTATACAGCGAAGTTCCACTACATTATACCTATAATAAACAAGAGGGTATTTTTGACCGCAGAAGCCAAACCGTGGCACAGCTGTAGATAGAGAACCAGGTATTTTTAAAGAACACATTAATGGGATCCAAATAACTCTGAATGCTTTTATCTACCTCTTGCTTCTGCACACTGTTCGAGGGCCTTACTTACTTCCTTTGCTGAGCTCCGAAAAGTTGATAATATTGTATAACCTACTTACCAAGCCGCTTGCCGGACGCGTCACTTACTAGATGGTGATCAACACTGGGATGACGCTATTTCTGAAGCAAGTATTAGTGAAAGTCCTCATCGGTTGGGCCATTTGTTTGCAGTTATGCTGATGTTCTGTGCACTTTCATATGCCGCATAGTTATGGCATAAATATCAAGACAAGTTAGCTGAGGACTTCAAACAACCAAATAATGACAATGCAATTAGTGAGAGGTTACGTTAAAGTCGCTTAGATCATTCCTTGCTAGCTATTCAAGATAAAGTTACATTTATTGATGTGTTGTCGCTCACATTACCGGTTTGCCGTAAATGTATGAGTACAGTACTGAAACGTGAAGTTGCGCATTTGACTTTAGACAGCAATAGTCTTTATAAGCACTTGTCAAAGGAAGGAGACTCTGTTTTTTACTCCTGTCAACGGTCGTGACAACACCTCTTGAGGCCCGAGCCTTGACTGATTGTTATAAGTAGTCGTATATAGTGTGTACAGTATATTATGTAGTGGAAATATTAGGCTACAACTAGTGAGAGATATCAGATGGTAATCCTATTTCTCAATACGGCATGCCCGAACCATCATTTGACGGTGAACGCATTAACGCAGTAGAACTGGCCAAAACTTTACAAACTGATGTCTCGAAACTAACTGAAGAACAGCGTTTAATATTAATCGTGTGTGTCGTAGTGTAGACCGTGCTTTGGGAGAGATACTATTTGTAAAGCTCCCGGTGAAACGGGAAAAACTTTTCTGACCAAAGTGATTTCGGCGAAGGTACGAAGGTAAAGTAAAATTGTGCTTGCTATCGCTCCATTGGGCATAGCAGCCACTTTGTTGCCAGAAGGAGAAACTGCCCAAACTATGTTTAAAATTCCGATAGACTTAGACCGCACAAAGAATCCTGCTTTTAATATTTCTAGAAACAGCGATAAGGATAAGGTTTTTCTTGATTGTAATCTTATTATATGGGACGAATGTACAATGACAAATCGAAAACGATTGAAGCAGTAGATAGAACATTACGTGATATCAAGCAAAATGATCAACCGATGAGAGCCCCGAGAGACCTCCGTCAGATATTGCCTGTTATACCACTAGACTGTGTATTCTAGACTGTGGCACTACATTATCCCTATGTATTTTACTATAAATATAATAACAATAAAATACTAGTTCATTCATTTTACTCTTGTGGAGAAAAATATAGGTTTATTGGTATACATATGACTAGAATAAATACACAAAATAAATGATTCTAACATTATTAAATTAATTGAAATAACTGCACATCATATTATTGATAAATGCTACATATTGTTGCTAATACATTCTAAATAAATGCTTACCGGGACTCACAACAAGTAAATTTGGCTTCGAACTACTTTTGCGGCAACTTTCTTGATTTGCTTTAAATACATATGTCGCAAGATCTATATCGTTTGCCTGGCATTCTATGTGACTTGTGAGATATATAGTTTACGAGACATATCAAAGATTTGTATAATATTTATTAAAAAGAAATAAAACAACAACACTATTTGACACATTTTAACTATATTAATTGAACACTTAATGTCAAATCTCTGTAATTCTTTTTAAGTGGTATTTGGTCAGTAGTGACCAATATTGATTGTAATGATGGACGGCGATGGCACGATCCGCCACTAAACGCACTACAACGACCATTGTCATTCCATAGAATAATGTCAACTGTCAAATGTCGTAGCTGGACAACCACGCTGAGTATGTAATGATGTCCTATGTAGCACGCATAACCATTCCGCGCGGTCTTTTGACATTGTCTTTATTTGTTTTACTGTATTATACAGGTGGATAAGAAAATTACAGTGTTCGCTTGCATAAGGAAAACCACTGTCCTTAATTACTCATCAGAAAATAAAACAAAAAATGTATTTTACTAGAAAGTTTTGACATTAAAGTTAACATTATTTTTCTCATTCATTGCTTTCACGTATTCTATTATGGTGGGATTTACAACGTTCTTGGGGTCATCTACTTTTTGCGTTGTACTTCACTTCAAAATTGGGATGGTTTAGGACCAAATAAAATTACATCGGAACTGCTAACAATGGGGCGAGCACGGCATAACCATCAACAACTATCAGATTCGCATATTAGTTTGAAAGTGTAATTAATTATTTATATCTAAAAACATTTTTCGAAAGGAAGCTAGTGGATTTTGAAAGCAATTTAGTTTAAGCGAATTAAATTACATTTCGTAAACTTCAAGAATTCATTTTGAAATGGCGAAATCGCTTCATATGGCAACAAATCAGTGAAGCTTGAAGAATCACAGTTGTTTGTCCTTATTGTAAGTCTTTGAAGTTTTGCGATAAATCCCTTCGATTGTGTTGTGCGGTTGGACATACGTAACTACCGCAATCGGTCCCACCACTAACACCACTCATAGTTTCTTCAAAAGCAAATCCAGTCAGAACAATACTCTCTCTGTGGTGCGATTATTGTCGACAACGATGGAAACAACGTGAAAGATTGACAACTTTGGCCATCACTTTACATGACAAGACCGCGCCGAATTCCCGAATACGCGTAAATTGCCATGTCGTATGTTAGACATATAGTCGCCAAGATTTATTCTTAGATTCTTCTATAACCCTTAGTGGCTCGAAATCATTCCAATGCATAGACAATTCCTTCACTGTTAGAGTTGTTAAAAAAAATCCATCCCTTTCTTCACAAAGCAACATGCGAATGGGCAAAAGCTTTTATACTGCCAATATTATGAATGTCAATGAAGAATATTTGGAAGTATGAATAGGATTAATAATCGCTGCAGAAGAGATATAATTGAATCGTATAACTAAAAGTTCAACCTATTTGAACTGAAAAACTATTTTATAGCATTTTTATCGAACAAAGACATGGTTCTTTACATTGATATAACTTTTTTATTTATGAACCGATTGAGATAAAACAAACACTTTATGTTAAGTAAAGCTTACATACATTAGGGAAAACCGCACCCAAATCGGTTAAGCAGTTTCTGAGATTAGCGGTAACAAACGCACAGACAAACAGACAAAAATCTAATAATCATTGTTTTGGGTTTTATTGTGTTTATGAAGGCCCCCAATTATAGTTTTTACAGTACATGTATACAGTCAATGATCACTTACATTTTTTATATGTTTTTTATCATAAATATTTGCTTTGTTTTTACCGATTATTTATTTGAATTATTGTTGCGCCTGTTCTGAGTTTTCACTTCTATCGTCAGTTCTTATAACTGCCTGTTTTTAAATAAATAAAAAAGTTAGTCAAACTGCTCTAAATTCAAATAATCATGTCGAGCATGTCAATCTTGCGCGCTCTCGGCTAAGTTTTCACTTCAAAAATCCCTACTTAATATTATAAATGTGAATGTACGTTTGTTTGTTACGCTTTCACGCGAAAACTACTCAACCGATCATCATGAAAATTTTGTACACATATTCTTGGAGGTATTAGAAGTAACATAGTATACTTTTATGAAAAAAGTATATAAAAAGCGAAGTATGTATGTTCCGTGTAGACCTAAAGACACCGAAACGGCTGGAGTGATTTCGATGAAATTTACAGGGATTGTTCAAATTGGCACATTCCTGCGTTAGGTAGCGATCGGATCAACACAATTAGTGGTACCCGGACGAAACCGAGGCTGGTCACTGGTAAATAATAAATGTGAAAACAAGATTCAGCCATCTATAATCCTGTGGGATCTACACCGTTTTTTTTTTAATAAATATCTATAGGATTTATCCATCAGTCGGTTCGTTAGTCAGAACTTCACCTGTAAATATGTATGCATAAGTCTTGTTATATTCTAGAGAAACATATGGCCTATGGTAATCTCAGATCATATCTCATTTAAGTCGTTTGCTCTTTTGACAGGCTGCTCAACAGATAAATAATAAAACCTGTATTATTTAGCACCACTATACTTAATATGGACTTCGAATTAAACGTATAAGAAGAAAATCAGTAAACTTACAAGGTAAACAATTACAAGTGCAAAAACTACCTAAGTCTAACCGAAACTACCGAAGCCGAATATTTGTAATCAGATTTTTTTACCTGCGACTGACGAAGGTAAACATGACGCGAATGTGCTTTAGTCTTTTTAAATGACCTTGGGCTATTTAAAGAAGCACATTAGGCCATTCAATTCAATGTTGAACAGGTTGTTTAAGCAGGTAAAGTCGACAAGAGATAAATTTACAAGTGCAGTACTGTGTTAACCGTTTTAACATTGTTTGTCTACTTTCTTTGTATTGTGTTTGTGTACCAAGTGAAAATCTAATTTATCTGTCACTGAGACCCGGTATTGTTTTAGAAAATATGTGACGAAGCCAGCTTCGCAGGGTTGTGCTTTAATAAATTACTAGCAACCCATCCCGGCTTCGCACAGGTAGTTTCTCCATTCAAACATTCATTCCCTACTTAAGGTAATCGCACCAACTGTCAAAGAACTGCCAAGTCATGTCAAAAGTGCTAAGGTTACCTTTTTTTTACCAACGTTTGAAAAATTAATATGGTCGTTATGTTTTCATTAATTTTACAATTTTCCGCGCAACTTTATTTCTTTTTTCATTCATAACAACCTTCCTGAGACAATATGAAACACAAAAAAAGATTAAGCGAAATCGATCTAGCCTAATGCCGTGACCTCGGGAAATAGGTAGTCAGTCTTGAACTAAGCTTGTAGTAAAGAGTTAATGTAACTTAAATTACGATATTATCACTTAAGTGAAATATTAGAAATTATTATATAAGCAAAATTTGTAACAAAAACATAACCGACTTCAAAAAAGTATATTCAATAACAAATAACGCACTAAAAAGTATAAAGTAATTTTACGCAAGTAAATATAAGAAACAATTCTTAATCATATTAATTTAGCTGTCGGCGTCAACTAAGGACATACCAATATACTAGAATGCCTTAAGAAAACCATTTTACAAATGAACTTTATACTATACTAGTGACCCGTCCTGGCTTCGCCCGGGTACCACTACTTATGTTGATCCGATCGCTACCAAACAACTGTTTGCGACAACTTGTTGCCGGACGAATGTTGGAAAACGTTCACCACTGTATCGCTTGGTTCATGAGTACAATACAACTTTCATTAGTGCAGATATTATAGCAAATAGCCCAAGTAAATATAAGAAACCAATTATTACTGGTTTCTTATATTTACTTATATTGAATTAATAGTGTTTATGAAATTTTTTTATATTAAATTGTGGTAAACGTTGTTGGTGTCACAGTGAAGTTAACTCATGTTTATGTTTATATATTGTACGTATCTGTGACATTGTTTGTTTACGCATTATTAAGAATAACTCAAAAACTACCGGTCGGTTCTTGACTAAAAAAAAATGTTGACTACTTCAACTAAGAACAGGCCTGTACGAGATGGTTCTCGACTATATTCAAACGGCGGATTCAAACACACGACTTAATATTTGGCAGGTACCTAGATGATGACCCTAAATCATTATGCTGTTGGCGCTTCAAACGATACTTTCCATTTACAATTTGAAAAATACCATTAACGAAGTTTAAACAAGATAAATCGGCGCTTAGATTCTTAAGTGCTAAGTAAAGTTTGTTTTGGCTGCCGTGTCTGTTTGGACTCAATGTCTACGTTTCACTTGTTTAATTATAAAATGAGTTGCCAGTTTCCAACTAACTGGTCCTCACCGGGGTAATGAACATTTCTACAAGCGATATCATGTATAGTGCAGTGGACAGCTTCCTTATACCAATATGAGAACGATGTATGCAAGTAAAATTAATCCAAAAATTAGCCCAAAATATCACATTTTTTTTTTTTCTTACATCTAACAAATTATTTTGGGTCAATCCTAGTTCTAGTGTTCTAGTGAATACTTCAATCACAATTTTTTTTTAAATTTTACATCTAACAAATTATTTTGGGTCAATCCTAGTTCTAGTGTTCTAGTGTTCTAGTGAATACTTCAATCACAATTTTTTTTTAAATTTTACATCTAACAAATTATTTTGGGTCAATCCTAGTTCTAGTGTTCTAGTGTTCCTAGTGAATACTTCAATCACAATTTTTTTTAAAATTTTACATCTAACAAATTATTTTGGGTCAATCCTAGTTCTAGTGTTCTAGTGAATACTTCAATCACATTTTTTTTTAAAATTTTACATCTAACAAATTATTTTGGGTCAATCCTAGTTCTAGTGTTCTCGTGTTCTAGTGAATACTTCAATCGCAATTTTTTTTTAAATTTTACATCTAACAAATTATTTTGGGTCAATCCTAGTTCTAGTGTTCTAGTGTTCTAGTGAATACTTCAATCACAATTTTTATTTCTGCCTACGTACTACAATTACGTAATGCAACTACATTATTTATTTAAATCCTTAAAAATATTTGTTAAAGAATGAGCCATTTTAATTTTATACTAGCTGTTACCCGCGACTTCGTCCGCGTGGGATCAATTAAAAAACTTTAGTCACTTCGCGGAATAAAAGTTTATGATCGTATTTTATTCATAAGTTGTACAAAATAGAACAAAAATAAAACAAAAAACATCAGTATGAATATTGTTTTTTTATATTACAAATAATTTAATTTTGTTTATCTGTATGCTACATTTCACACCCTGTTGTTGCTATTCAATTTTAAAGTTAAAAAATGGTAACGGAATAACGCACGTGTTCAAGGCAATTAACAATAACGAAAAAGACGACTGTTACGTGTGTACGACCACGTAAGCTGCAGCGCCTAAAAAAAGTATTAAGAATTTCCAACTGATATCTTTAACTGTTGTAATATTTAATATATTACTAGTGACCTGCCCCGGCTTCGCCCAAGTACCACTAATTATGTTGATCCGATCGCTACCAAACACAGGAATGTGCCAATCTGGAGAATCCCTGTAAATTTCATCGTAATCGGTCCAAAGTATCATGATGATCGGTTGAGTAGTTTTCGATTGAAAGCGGAACAAACAAACTTACAGTCACATTTATAATATTAGTAGAGATATTGTAAACGCTTTTAAATATTTAGTTATGAATTTTTAGAATGCTCATTTTTAATGAAGAACAACGATACCGATACCGACACCGCCACCATCACCACCTCGACCACCACCGCCACCACCACATCACCAAACCATTACCACCAACCCTACCAAAAATTGTCTAACGCGGTTAAAGATGTTTTCAGTTCAATAAGCATGTTGCTGACGCTGTCGTTGACGCATGTTGCGCATGTCGATCTCGCGAACCTGTAAGATTTTTCCCAACCAAATATCGTCTAACGCGGCTGACGAAGTTTACACTTCAATAAAAAAAATCACAATTTCGAGGGTTTTTAGCTTTTTGCGCGGAACGCTAATTATTTTGCTGAAATTAAATTAGTATATTTGAATCCTTACAATATTACCTATCTTCCAATAAAAGTGCCATCTAAATCAATTCAGTCGTTTCAGAGATTACCCGGAATAACCGGATAGACAGATAACAATTAAAAAAAATTGTAATAAGTACCATATATCCATCATGCATATTGAGTAGGGCAATTTTATTTATCTGTATAGATTATTTACCTGCATCTGTCGAGTGGGATTTAGGCCTGACGCAGCCATGTACGTTGAGCTTATGGTTTTGATTTTAATTATATCCTTACTAAACTTGGAGTCCTCCAGCAACTAAAATAATAACAAATGTGTGATAGTAAAAATAGGTATGCGAAGAACAATAAAATAATAACAATACGTCCACAGGTCAAGGTTTAAAAAGATGATATGCAATTGAATCCTTACCAGGTCAAAGTCAGAGATTACTTCGTTCAAAAACCGCAGACATTCCAGGCCCTGATTGTTCACAGTTTCTTCAGAATAGAACTCTATAACAAAAACATTGTTAGATCGATTTGAGATGAATTATCATTATTGAAATAATAGGTCAAGAGATGCGAAGGTATTGAAAGTAAGATAATTTATATATTAACCCCAATTGGGCTTCACCGGAGATTAGAGAGACACTTGACTTTAATAATTATATTAAAGTCAAGTGTCTGTGTCAGATCTCTATATCACACTACACACGGTACTCTATTTGTGCACCGACATTTACCGAACAAACTAACTTTTAAATGTTTATCAATAAAATAGTAAAGAATCTTTTTTACAATTATCCTTTTTCGGAAGTTAATCGAGCGCGTTGCTTAATATATTCTTAGACGTCTTATTAAATATATTTCTAGATAGAAACGCAAAAGGTAAAAACGTCTTTATGCATCGTAACCTTGTTAGAGACGCATTAAAGTCTAACGTGTCACCTTAGTACTAAGTGAATTATTCCTTTTCCAATTACGTTGCAATGCGTTTTATACCTTTTTTTACACACATACCACTTATACCCTTTACACAACTTGTTTTCTTAACAAAGATAGGTTGATTTGCATATCATTTAGAAGCGTCGCACTAACACGTCTCGGCGTTAACGTTAGCTTATTGCACTTCAAGTCTATTGACGCACAAATAAACCTTAAGTTAACTTTAGAAATTTTGCAAGGAACAAGTATAATATCAACTAGCTTGTATGATAAGTTATTTTAGTTCGCGTATTTTCATTTGACCCGGGTACTAGTCGTTAAACTGCGTCCAGGACCACCAAGGACGGGCAGCAGCGTCCTTTCAGTACGGTGGAAAATACTGCGATCGCCAACCCGCCTGCCAAGCGTGGCGATTATGGCACAACCCCCCCATGAATGCCAACAACAAAAAAATGGCCCCCAGTACCCGGCGGCCCTGTCGTTCCTGGCTACGGTAGCGGTCAGAACAACGGCGGGGCAGGGGGTGCTAAGAATCCCCGGAAGAGATCCGGCTACCACACTCACCGACAACTGGCCCTGGCAACACTAAACACGCGCACACTGCGGACAGACGAGAGGATCGCGGAACTGGAAGAAGAATTGAGCAAGTTACGATGGGACGTTATAGGGTTATCTGAAGTCCGAAGAGTCGGGGAGGACACGATAACCCTCAAGTCCGGAAACATGCTCTTCTTCCGGGAGGGCGACCAACAGTCCCAAGGTTGTGTCGGGTTTATCGTCCACAAGTCCCTTGTGAACAATGTGGTAAAGATCGAGAGTGTGTCGACTAGGGTGGCGTACCTGATACTCAGAATAACCAAACGGTATTCGCTGAAGGTCATACAGGTTTACGCACCGACTTCGACGCACTCCGACGACGAGGTGGAAACTATGTATGAGGATATATCACGAGCCATACATAGTTGCAAAACCCACTACACCATTGTCATGGGGGACTTCAACGCGAAACTAGGCAAGCGGTACGGAGACGAGCTGCGAGTGGGCAATTTTGGATATGGATACCGGAATCACCGGGGACACCTTCTGGCCGGCTTCATGGAGAAGGAGGAACTCTATATGATGAACTCCTTCTTCAGGAAGCAAGAGCAAAGGAAGTGGACCTGGATGAGTCCCGATGGTGCTACAAAAAACGAGATAGACTTCATCATGTCGACGAAGAAGCAAATATTCAATGATGTCTCAGTGATCAATGCGGTGAAAACCGGGAGCGATCACCGAATAGTCCGAGGCATATTGAATATCAACGTAAAGCTTGAGCGAAGTCGACTGATGAGGTCTACACTCCGACCAGTACCCATCCAAATCCAGAATCCCGAAAGCTTTCAGCTTGAACTTCAGAACCAGTTTGATTGCCTAGGGAGTAGCGTGGACGATATTAACGACGGGTTCGTGCAAGCTCTTCGGGCGGTGGGTTCTAGGGTCTTCAAGACCCACCGTACAAAAGCGTCCAAGAAGCTCTCAGACTATACTCTAGAGCTCATGAAGGAAAGGCGAGAAATGATTCTGCACTCTTCGGATGATGCGAAACGATACCGGCTGCTAAATAGACAGATTTCGAAGAGCATTAAACGCGATATACGCCAATTTAATACAATACGTATTAAAGAGGCTATTGAGCGGAATAAGGGCTCCAAAGTCTTTGCGCGAAGTCTGTCTATTGGGCAAAGCCAGGTGTCGAAGCTGAAGACTGAGGATGGCAGAGTTGTTTCCTCCAAACCGGAGCTCTTGAGTGAGGTTGAGAGGTTCTATGGACGCCTGTATGCGGCATCGCAGAAACCCGTCATGGATCTGGCAGAAGACCCAAGAGCCAGATTAACCCGACACTATACCGAAGAGATCTCGGACGTTAGTCTCGACGAGATTAGTATGGCTCTCAAACAACTCAAGAACAACACGGCACCGGGGGATGACGGAATCACAGCAGAGTTACTGAGGGCAGCTGGAGGACCAGGTCTTAAGGTTCTCCAAAAGCTGTTCAATTCCGTCATTCTCGAGGGACATACGCCACGGGCATGGAGCGGGAGTGCGGTGGTCCTTTTCTTCAAGAATGGCGATAATGCCCTTTTGAAGAATTACAGGCCCATCGCACTTCTGAGCCATGTCTACAAGTTGTTTTCGAGGGTCATTACGAATCGTCTCGCTCGCAGATTTGACGACTTCCAGCCTCCCGAACAAGCCGGGTTCCGTAAAGGCTTTAGTACCGTGGACCACATACATACGCTGCGGCAGGTTATACAGAAGACCGAGGAGTATAACCTGCCACTATGCTTAGCGTTTGTGGACTACGAAAAAGCCTTCGATTCGGTCGAGACCTGGGCGGTACTGCAGTCCCTCCAGCGGTGCCAAATCGACTACAGGTACATCGCAGCGCTGAGGTGTTTGTATGAAAACGCCACTATGTCAGTCCGAGTACAGGGTCAGGACACGAAACCTATCCAACTGCAGCGCGGTGTAAGACAGGGAGACGTTATCTCACCGAAGCTCTTCACCGCGGCGTTGGAAGACGTCTTCAAGGTCCTGGACTGGAAAGGACTTGGCATCAACATAAACGGCGAGTACATCACCCATTTACGATTTGCTGATGACATTGTAGTCATGGCTGAGACCATGGAGGAACTCGGTACAATGCTCGACGACCTCAATAGGGCCTCCGAACGAGTGGGTCTCAAAATGAACATGGATAAGACGAAAGTTCTGTCAAACATCCATGTTCTACCCACTCCTATAACGATCGGAGGCCATACTCTCGAAGTTGTTGACGATTATGTCTACCTAGGACAAACTGTCCAGTTAGGTAGGTCCAACTTCGAGAAGGAGGTCAATCGCCGAATCCGACTCGGATGGGCAGCGTTCGGGAAGCTGCGAGAAATCCTCACGTCCCAACGTCTACCGCAGTGTCTCAAGACGAAAGTCTATGACCAGTGTGTGTTGCCAGCGATGACTTATGGTACTGAGACGTGGCCCCTCAATGCGAGTACCATTAGACGGCTCAAGGTCACCCAAAGGGCAATGGAGAGGGCAATGCTCGGAGTCTCTCTGCGTGATCGCATCAGAAATTATGTGATCCGCAGTAGAACCAATGTAACCGACATTGCCCGAAGAATTGCAAACCTTAAGTGGCAATGGGCCGGACACATTGCTCGCAGAACGGATGGCCGATGGGGCCGAAAGGTCCTAGAGTGGCGGCCACGTACAGGTCGACGCAGCGTAGGTAGGCCTCCTACACGATGGACCGATGATCTGGTCAAAGTTGCGGGAGCCCACTGGATGAAGGCAGCAGAGGACCGATCTTTGTGGCGATCAATGGGGGAGGCCTACGTTCAGCAGTGGACAGATATCGGCTGAAACGACGACGACGACGACGATTTTCATTTATTGTATGTATATGTACGACTTCGTAGTTCATTGATTGTTATGCCTAATTGATACAACGCTGTACCTGCACTCGATTCCTTATCGAATAAAAATATTTGTTTTTCACAAGTAACAAATATTTGCTTTCGCCTTTGTATAGTGTGTGATGAATGGTGCGACAATGATCATGTACAGTTTCAGCGACACTCTTGTCTGTGCGTTACGAGTAATTGGTTAGGTCGAATACCTTCAAAAAATAAGATTCAGTTTTTTTAACATTTAGAAGATGATTTAAAAAGATAGCATACACGATAAGTGCAAGAAGATTCAGTGCAATTGAATCTAGTAACTAATTCTCGCTGGTGAAATCACGCTCCTCAAGTGAAGTTCGCTTAGCAGGAAGACCAGGCACGGCGCCATTAACTCAAGGAAATTCGAAAGATAAATAAAGTATGTCAAATAAATAAATTTATTTAAGGGTTGATCTAATACGCCTCGATTATAAAAGTGTTTCGCTTTGCTGGAGTTTCTTCCGCCACTTCGTCTCCCAGCGCTAACGTGGTAGTAATGTAAGTTGTAATAATACTTGTAATCAGATAATGGCTACCGACCGAGCCGAGGTACGGCTCTCTCGGACGCACTCGAATCGGAATGCTAAACGCGTTACGAGTGACAGCCCAAGCCGAGGTCCCCTCGAGGTATACTTAAAGATGCTTAGGCTAGGCACCCTCTGCGCCCTGCCGCCTCGAGCCCGGTGTAGCTGTAAATGCCTCCTCTTGGCAAACAGTGACATTTCAGTCACAAAAAAAACCGTCGCATACAGTTTTTACGACCTGCCTAACGCCAACCATCCTCGGGAATAATAAGTTACTAACCTAGCCTAAAAAACATATTACATAAGACTACATATATCATTCCTAATCTATATACGTGTAAACACTGCATTACCAAATATAGCTGTTACCATTACTCTCAATATCTCAATGCACAGTGCGTCTAGCTGATACTTGCAAAATCTCCGAAACTGTCCTGGTTTGAACTTTAAATAAACAGTGAAGCCTACCACAATGCATTATTGAAAACTGCACCCAATCGGTTAAGAAGTTTCTAAGATAAAATAAGAAGAAGCCCACAAGCGAACAAACAAACAGACAAAAGGTCTAATAATAATTGTTTTGGGTTTTATTGCGTCTAAGGTTCCAAATAATTTTTCTAAAATATCTTCCGAGTACAGACAGCGATCAGTTACATTTTTATTATATGAATAGATATAGATAAGAAGCGATACAAAAATATCATCAAATAAGAAAAATCGCAGAATGGTCCTGCAATGCTTAAAGAAAGTGTTTTCTATTATAGGATAAGGGGGCTAACGGGCAACGGGTCTGCTAATGTTAAAAGATCGCTCTGCGCTTCTGGCCTCTAAGGAAGGAGTACGATCTTTTCTTGAAGGACTCTAAGTGAAATGGATTTGGCAATAACGCAGGAGACAGGCCTGTAGGCAGACAGAAGGCTATAGTGTGAAGCAGAAAGTAACGCGTAAACCGCGCCGTAGTGGAACCATCAATGCGGTGTGGATGGAATTTTAAGATCTGTCGTGTAGCCCGATGACAAAGTAGCGGTAGGAATTGTTCCAAATATTTTTTGGAACACTGTCAGTTGGTATTTGGGAGCTTCGTGCCAGAGATTCCAGCCCAGCTGTAAGCGTAATAGCGTGTACTGACGATCGCTCATCAGCTGGTACTCAGATTCTATTATTTTCGAGAACAAATACGTTATAGCAATATGGCTGTAATTGGATGTTATCAGCTGTCACCTTCTTTGGGATCGGGTAGATTAAGGCAGTCTTCCAAGAGACAAAACTACGGGACAACGACTGAGGAGTACCGGAAGAGATGCGTGCATCGGTGCCAACTCAGCACACGTCCTAAGCACAATAGGTACAATTCCGTCGGGCCCACTCAACTTATATCCAGAGACTAAAGCGCTTTACGAACTGACGTCTGGAGATGTTATATAAGTACAAGAGAAGGCGACGCGCCGACCGCTGTACACAAAACAAATAACACATAAGAAATTGCACGCACATGTAGATTGCATACGCAAAATAGAGGTCAAAGCTATCATTCTGACATGTTGGTTTTTGTTTGTTAAATGTTTTTGTACGATACCGCCTTCCTGAAAATATTTCCTGTTGAACTAGTTCTTTTTATAGGATAATACGAACTGGAAATATACCTGAGAAATTAGGCATAGAGGCAAAGAGCACGCCCACTTCGGCGTAGCTTTGGCTGTAGAGGTCGCGGTGGTGGTGGCGCGCGCCCATGAAGTGGCTGGCCACGTGCGGTGGCAGCACGTTGTGCACCAGAGCCTGGTTGCGGCGCCGCAGGTCGATCGCCTGCTCCGCCTGCACGCGCATGCGCTCCCCGCGTGAGTGTCGCGCGCGTTCCAAGGATTCGCTCTGTCAAAACGTACAAAATTTATAACACATGAAATCTAATATTGAGAAATTACAATGTCACCTATTGAAGTTACAGGACTGCAAGTAATTAAGGTATACTAAAAGATATTGGCGATGGGCTAACCTGCACATTTAAAAAACACTCTTATGTTAGAAAAAATAAAAAATATGTTATATAGAAAAATAACATTCAAATTGATAATCTCTATCTTATTAGTTATGCGCTAAAACAAATATCCACAACTTTTTTTTAGTTTTATTAGTAAATATTATTCGAACGTAACTCACGTAACGATTGTAAACCAGAAGAGCGATCGCGATGGTGAACAACATCACGATGTTTCTTGCATTGTGGATGTGTGTCCTGGAAGACGAAATATCACATTTACTATATTACAGGAAGGTAGTGTATGGTTATAAGTATAATAGATGAACCTGTACACAGAATAGTGTAAGCAAGCCCTGTTGACCAGTTGACATCTTCTTCCCTTGACAACTTGTAGATCTAATTCTCAATGCTCAAATGTTTAATGGAATCTTATTTATCATAGTCAATCTCAAGTTGTCATAGTCCTATCCCAGTATTATTACAACTGTAGCGTTAGTTCATTTTAGAATAATGAAGTGACATGATTTGTACGATATACTACTTTTCCGGGACACTAACAAACACTCACACAGAAGTGTATCTCGGCCGTTGTGTTTTTAATCACGAAAACAGAATAATTCTGCAAAGGTCTTCGCTCTGCGATGTGTTTTATATGAAAGATCATATTTTTTTAAATATAGGGCCGTAACAAATGTATGATAGATATCTCATATCTTACTGATAAGTAAGTTGGCCCTTGACAACGCTCCAACAATAGATAATGCAAAACCTATCAAAAGATGACGCCATCTTTTTTCATTAATTATGAACATTTTTTTCTACTTTTTAGAGACAAAACACCCACATAGACAAAATTAAAAATAAAATCTAAATACAACATATATATATATACAGGGTGTCCCAAAAGGTTACGTACATAGGAAGGGGGATGATAGGGGTGGTCACAAGGGTCACCAGAAAAATAAAATAAAAATTCCCGTCTGGGTATTAAAAAAAATAAAGGGCATTTTTTAAAAACTTAAAAATTTTACACCTTCTGGGGCAATTTTGTAACCAATGACCTACAAATATTGCTACATTTGAAAAAAAAGCTATTATGTTATCGTCAATAACCCTTTATCAATATGAAATAAAAAAAACAATACAACTAACAAAGATTTTAAAGAAAATTAAGTTTTTGTCCAGTCAAGAACTAAGTAATTACGATTTCAATCAACTTCCTCCAAGTGTACTGAAAAAAAAAGTACTATGCAACTCCGGCGAGTAACTTAAAAAGATAGGTAATTTTATTACAATTCCAAAATGGTATAATACTTGCTTAAAAAAGTCATACTAGGACATTTAAAAATATTTTTTGTGAACAATACAAGGGTGATACAATACATTATGCACGGCCTGTAAGGGATTTCCTAGACGAAGAATACCCTGGTAGGTGGATGGGAAGGGCCGGTGCTATAGCGTGGCCAGCTCGTTCACCCGACTTAAGCCCGTTAGACTTCTTTTACTGGGGTGCTATAAAAGAAAAAGTTTATGGAAAACCCATCAGGGACTTGGCTGACTTGAGGGCGAGGATCACAGAGGCAGCGGAATCAATTAATAATAGAAGATTTGCTCGCCATATCTCCCGTTCATTTTTGAAACGATGCAGGGCGTGTATTTATGTTGGTGGTAGACATTTCGAACATTTTATTTGAATAAATAATTGCAATATTGTTTATTTTTTAGTTACATTTAAAACTATTGCAATACAATTACCTGTCTTTTTAAGTTTTAAGGAAGAGAATAGACATTTAAAAATGTATTTGCGTACGAATTTGAGACTATTGTTTTATTAGTATGTTTTGTTTTGAAGGGGTATTGTTCGCAAAAAATATTTTTAAATGTCCTATGATGATTTTTTTAAAGCAAGTATTATACCATTTTGGAATTGTAATAAAATTACCTATCTTTTTAAGTTACTCGCCGGAGTTGCATAGTACTTTTTTTTTCAGTACACTTGGAGGAAGTTGATTGAAATCGTAACTACTTAGTGACTACTTGACTGGACAAGAACTTAATTTTCTTTAAAATCTTTGTTAGTTGTATTGTTTTTTTAATTTCATATTGATAAAGGGTTATTGACGATAACATAATAGCTTTTTTTTAAAATGTAGCAATATTTGTAGGTCATTGGTTACAAAATTGCCCCAGAAGGTGTAAAAATTTTAAGTTTTTAAAAAATGCCCTTTATTTTTTTTAATACCCAGACGGGAATTTTTATTTTATTTTTCTGGTGACCCTTGTGACCACCCCTATCATCCCCCTTCCTATGTACGTAACCTTTTGGGACATCCTGTATATAGTGCCTGTTTATATTAGATTAATGTTTTAATCTCAGTAGGTGGTATGAAAATATAAAATTTTAAGCCAGTATTAATTTGTTATAATAAATAACAAATTAATACTGGTATAAAATATTGCAACATTCCATGAATTATAAAGAAACAAGTTTCGATAAGCCTTTGCTATTTCCAAGCGGTGATGCTGTGAGGATTGATATGCTAATTGCGAAATCGCCTGTCATAACCTCAAACCTGCGAGAGTGCATAGATTACATAAACGTCGCCACAAACATATCTACTCCTGACAGTGAACCAATTGGACATTATACATTAAAATTATTATTTAAATAAGGAATTTGACAGTCTCTTTACTCTTAACAAAATATATTATTTACATTTATCAATCTCACGTCATCAACAACGCTGACGTCGATATATTTGGTGACACATTGGACGTATTCAGAAAAATAATTTCAAAGTTGTTACATTAGCCGGATGCATTATTGAATAAGTTAAGCTCTAAGTTAAAAAACTATAAAAATTTAGTTAAACCACATGCTTTAAGAATCATCATCATAATGTAATTTGTACTTGCCTTTTATTGGCGTACATATTACAACAATTACTGTATATATTCTTTTTTTATATTGTGTATTTAAATATGTATGCTGTTGGCTTGTCTTAAATAAATAAATAAAAAATAAATCTGCATTTGAGTAGAAAAACTGACTTAGTATTAGTGTGGTCATGAAGGGTTTTCTCTCTAATGATCTAAGCCAGTCCAGTCAGTTAACAAATCCAAATAACCACGCATATGTCAGTAACGCTACAACTTGTAAAATGTAAATTCTATAATTAAGCTATTATGATATAAATTCACATAACAATATCACTAGTATTCAATAAGAAAAAAATATATTATTTCAACAATGAAAATGAATTTTGGATAATATTTCATTTGGAAGGGCCGGGAGCAATAAGACTTGCAACTAAGATGTTATCCTACAGTACTGACTTAAGGTTTAAGGTAAGTTATTAAGAGCCATTACAAAATATGTGCCAAACAAACATAGCAATAAATCTATGTGTCAATACGGTTTTCGTTGTTCGCTCAGCAATTTCAATTGGTACTGTCACTGATCCGATACACGAATTGAGAAATACTTTTAAATAGGCCTTTCTTTATTTTACTAAACAACGAAACGATCAAGACATTACATTGATACGATAACCATGACATTATTTTGTCTCATAGGATTTCCAACCTTATCACTTTGACATTAGAAACTAAGATTGTTTTATTGAAATCATGCGCCTGGGTTAAAAAAATACGAAATACAAATATTGCAAACCTGACATTAGTCTTCAGCCAGTACTTTCTATAGTTTACGGTACTCTTTGAAACGAAATCGATACAATTTCCGTCTCACTAAGAAGATAGTGTCTACTAAAGACAATTTGTGCTATCACAGGTATCATTCATGGTATCTACATATGATGGTATAATTTTATGGATTGTCCATTTTCGCTATTACTATTAAAAAGCTTGTCTACAATAGATCACATTAATCCTATACTTACATAACGTAGAGGAATTGATCGCTGTAGCCTGTGGTGTTCGCAAGCTGTGGTACCAGGGGTTCATAAGGGTCGCGTGCGTGATTGCGTAGGGTCAGCAGGCCGGGCGCGTAGGCAGCAGGCAGCGCGTGCGCCAACGCCAGCCCCAGCAGGAAGGCCGTGCGCACCGCGCCGCCTGCCGCCGCAGGCCACAGAGTGCAACACGCAGCACCCGCTCCGACCTACAAATACAAAATGACATTTATTGGAAGAGTACAATTTTGAAACTCATAAATACAAAAGGGTCAGCAAGATTATTAAATTTTATCTGCACATCTCTTGATCGAGTACATCCTATCATACACATCCACGGATTAGTCTGAACAGATTCAGTTATACTTGTACTTGTAAGACAGTCGAGATTCGATTTCAAGTCAGCTAGATTTAGGTTGAAAGTAAAATACAGAGATGCCAAGATGTTTTGCCAGTGGTAGAGCCCGCAACAACAACATCCGTTGCAGGAATAGGCCGGCTCGATCGGTTAAATACCTCACAGAAGATAGGCCTGAAGTAGAAGTATTCTGCGTTTTGTCTGATGAATGTGGCGCCTGAGGCCCGATTTCAGTTCTCTGTTAAGGAGGATTTTACTGAGGGGAGGATGGAATGACAAGGAAATATCCTTTTTCTTTTGTCCATTAAAGGTAGGCAACGCATCTGCAACTCAAAAGGTTGTTGCAGATGCCTATGGGTAGCGGTCATTTAATATCAGGTAAACGCTTGCTGTTTAATACCTTGTACTATAAAAACCCTCCACAGTAATCGGAAAAAAGAATTGTGTTTTTATTTTAACAACTTATGGTAATTCTTTTACAATTATCAGTTACGGGAAATTATTATTTTAGTCTTTTTACTTTAAAATAACGATATAAAATTTATAAAAAACTTTTCTTGTAGATCGGAATTCTAAAATCAAAAAGCGACATTCACATGATAATAGTAGGTGGGATGCATGCAGCGCCTTGCACCGCCGCGCGCCGGCGCCTCCTCCCGCAGACCATCCTCCGCCAGCGCCGTGTCGAAATCACCGCAGATCACCTTTGAAACAACAAGTATGTCGACATGGCCAACAGAGCGGACAGACTTGACAGTATTCATTAATCCAAATAGATAATAATTAATGTCTTGATGTGCTGAAAATTATTAGAACTTATTCTTAGTAAGGCTACGTACATTTGACGGGTCACAGAAAACCATATCAGTAGGGAACTATGACAAGTTATAAGAGAACACATCGCAACCTGTCACGATACGAAGTTATAAGTTAAAACTAAGGTAAAGAAGTATAAATAACGATCGATCTTAAGCTATTTCGCAATGAAATAATTAGTACTTCTTTAATAATATATGGAAGAGTTTTTGCCTCTTGATTAAAACCCTAATACTTCCACCTTGAGGTAGATGATAGGGCCAAAGTCGGCTAGCAATTGTTATAAGAAAATATAGGATAAGAAATAAACGAGCAACAGATCATAATATCGACTTGGAAATACCCTTGGCAACATCAGTTAATTTCTTAAGACAGTTGTGTAAGGCCGGAGGTTCCGCGAAAAGTGAATACGTTTATGAACTTTTTTGAATACTTGCAATACAAGATGGTGTAGATAAAATGTTCCTGCTACTGTTTCCTTTAAGGTCAACAATTTCACCAGCTTGAGTTTTACGAAGTGGCCGAATATATAAACAGTCTATTTTTTCCCAATAAATTATATCAAGGACTCTTTAATTATATATTTTATAACTAGCTGTTGCCTCCGACTTCGTCCGCATGGAATAAAATTAAAACATATTAATCAGTTCACAGGATTAAAGTATATAATCGTATTTTTACATTAATTGTTTTTACCGTACAAAATAAAACGTAAAATATCAGTATCAAAATTATATTTTAACACTAGCTGTGCCCCGCGGGTTCACCCGCCCTGCAATTTTACTTAAACGAAATGATATTACCTACTTAAATACTACCCTAACCTCATCATCACCCTGCCCTTTTCCCGCTCAAGTGGGGACCCAGTGGCAACCCAACCTAAAATCGTCTAATTCAGTTAAAGATGTTTTCAGTTCAATGAGCACGTTGCTGACTCTGTCGCTAACGCATGTTATACGTCGATTTCGGGAACCTATAATATTTACCCCTACCTAATGTCGTTTGACGTGGCTATAGAAGCTTACACTTCACATAGTAAAATGTTTATATTATTTTACTACTTAAGGCAACCTTGACATCCGGGAGAATATGAATCCGTGCTGCATATAATCACTGAGTGCCCGATATTTGCCGCGCGAAGCGCCGGCGTTGAAATGGAAATAAAAGATCGAATTAAATTAGAAAAATTGTAATCAGCAATAAAAAAAGCAGAGATAAATTTTTAAAATATTGTAAAGTGTCGGCTCGCGCGTAGAAATAAGGTGTAGGGTTTATAATTTATTTATTGTTATTTTGTTTTTAAACTATTTATAACTTTTCTGAAATCTTAAACTTTTTAAACCTTTGATTATTTAATTTAATTTTTACTACTACTAAAACGAAAAATATTTACATGGCAATGACTTGTATTTTCCTGTTCAATTGAAGCTGACGTTCAAATTTACCTCTTCATATATCAACTCAAGCATATAAAAGTGCAAAAACTTTTTGTGGAGAGAATTGTAATTGCAAGGTGATGTCTAGGTATTGCTTAGCTAAGCTTACTGGGAGTTTTTGGGAGCGATATGAACTAGTGAATCTGATAGTAAAATGTACACATACCATGGTAGCAACATTTGCTGCAACGAACATCGCCACGTTGAATATGCTGCATGTTAACTTCCACGCCGGGCTCAATGTCTTTTTCTAGAACCAAACCAAACCGATATATATGACTGTAAAGGTTGTGCAGTTCATTAACAATTCTTTCTTATATCTAGCTACGATAAGCAGGTGCGTGGTCACCGCTGAGAATTCGATTGGAAAGTTTCACTTCATAAAAAGAAAACTCACCTTTCTCCGCGGTTGTAGAAACTCTTCTATTTGAATACATTCATGACATTACACTTTTAAATATGTCTACATTTTTACGTCATAGCACATTTAATACGAGAGCAAAATATTCAAGATCGTAGCGCAATCGATAGCTGTGTATCATTTATGAAATTCCTATTTTATCACAAAAGTAGTAAAAGGCAATGCTTTCTAAATGTGAGAATAAGAATGTTCTTTTGGTATTTTTGGCCACGTGAGCTTTGTTAATAAAATTACATACTTCTTACCGAAACATTTATAATATTTACATTCTCCAATCGAAACCAACCAACCAACAAAGCTAGGTAACAAAAGTTGCCAACCTTAAACTGGGCGTATTTGTAGCAGGCGTAGTAGAGGACGTTGACGAGTCCAGTCTCGAGTTCCAGGGCGAGGTAGACTGCGTGTAGCGACCAGGCGGGCGGCGCGGCGAAGCTTGCAACGGCGGCCACCGCCGGGAGCAGCAGCAGAGGCGGCGCCACCGCTACCAGCGGACACGCGTCCGATCGGTGGGAGAACGCCGCCTCCGCTTCGCTGGACTTGAACGTCAGACACATGTTCGTTGCGTCGGCCAGTTCTCTAAAAAAATCAATTGCATCACGAATTAACTCACGCCTTGAACATTTTATCTATATAACATGTTTGCAGACTTGTAACAAAATCACTTCAATAATGTATAAAATTATAAGATTAGTTACCGTGATATAGGTATGATTGGACTAATCGATTGGATAATACATCAGCAAAAGGACAGTCGACAATAACTGATCCAAGGTTAAGGCAGGTGACAAAAGCTAAGAAAAATAACTTGAGCTATTTAAAATATACAGCATAAAATGAAATACTTCTCATAGATAAGTGAACATGTACAATAAAGAAGTAGACTTACTTATCATCATCTCTATTAACGAGTTCTTCTCCTAACATGGCGAGAATTTTCGATTCTTCGTTGTCCTTGCTCTCGTCTTGCGGCGATAGAACCTACGGATAATGTACGAAGCGTCTCGATGAATTCGATGAGCAACGAATTTCTATGAATGCTTTCGATGTACATAGCTGATTCAACAATTGCTATAAGGGCATTGGAATGAAAGGCTATATTCAAGCGGATGGTATTCGGATCTATAACTAACAATGCTATATTGAATGCGTAGTTGTGGTACCCCACAAAGTTATATGTTGAGGGTTGTAAAAAGAACGGGGTGGGCTGAGATAGTAGTACCGCGTACTTACGGAGTCCTCATCATCGTCCCGGAGATCAGAGAGAGTATCCGCGGTGTCGCTGGCCACCACTGTCTCACCTCCCGGCACATTTTTATCTTCAATAACTACACCACCGCCGCTACCACTCTGGAACTTTAAAGAGAAGAAAGATTATGTTTGCGTATTGTAATAAATAACTAGTTTATTGTTTATTTTTATTCACGTACCGGTTTAAGCACGCGCACAATAAAATAGGTTTTGATGCCGGCCTGACGTAACATCTCCTCGCGCCGCTCGCCGTACGCGGGCTCCACTTCGAACTCGTCATTGAGAAAGCTCAGTGTCACTTCAGATACGTGCACACGCCTGTCAACCATCAAATTAACATTTTAGCACAAATCTGAAACACCAACATCATAATGCATGCATGTACTCGCATACAAATCACTTGGCTTTCCAATTAGCATCACAAAATCGGCTGACAAGGTCATTTCATAAAACTACATACATTACCTTTATGTTCGTATTAATCAATATACCTATATTTGTTTATAAAAGAGATTTTCCTGAGTAGGGCTAAAAGTATGTCGCTGGTCTGGAATTTTTATTCTAACTGGGACAACTTGAGGACTAGTTAGTAATGGCGGCAATCGGCAAAGCCCTTGCTCTATCTTATACCAAAGAATTTTAAGTGTGGGTATTATTAGACTTGACATAAAATAGTGTAGTGTGTGTAGTAAGTGAGTAGTGTTTTTTCGTATTTTAGCATATAAAAATAACACAATGTTTTATTCGTTGTGAGACAAGTTTTTTGTTGGTTTGGTATTTAGGTAAGCATCCAATTTGTTATTCATGATAACACAAGCAGCGATTGGATGCGCCAGGGAGCGATCGATAGTTAGAGTGGAGGGACTGAGCGAGAGCCTGGCTAGCGGCGGCTTGAGGAAACTTAGCAAACATGCTCATCTACAGAAAGAATACAATTCTATAAAGATATCCCTAAATATCGGACTAACTTTAATGAACTAAAGGTATTAGTTACCTTTATTTGTTTTGTGTATATAAAAGAAATTTCGTCTCGCAACGGATAATCGTACAGAATCAAGACCCGCAACTAATTTCTTCTCTGATCGATGTTTTGAACATGTTTAAAATATTTTTCTAACAAAATATGGATACAAAGTATTTTGCTGGTTTTGCTCTATTTATTTGATGTCTCGTTGTGCAGAAGTATTTCCTTCTCAAGGCAAACATAGTAATTTTTATTATGTTTATTTATTGTAACCCATATCTTTTCATTTTATTTCCTTTAGGCCGGTTAGCTTGCTGTTAGCTTGCTGTTGTGCTCCACCGACCGTCAGAGCGTACGTTCCGCCCTGACGACTCGCATTAACCGACCGTCGGTTTGTATTGTATGTATTGTATTCAGGGTGCCTAGTCCAAGTTTATCGCAATCTTCAACGTCATGTTAATCGAGTAAACTAAAAACGCGGTGAGTTTAAAATGCGAGAGCAAAGAATTTCACTGTCCTCGGCGAGCAAACATAAATCGGGTAGTGAGACTCGATTGACTGTTGCACTCACATGTCCCATCTCACCGCGTTTTCCGTTTACTCGATTAACGTGACGTTGAATTTGCGATAAACTCGTACTAGGCGCCCTGTGACTGACCTAAAAACGGCGTTTGACTCGTCACATAAAATGATGAGATGGTTAACTTCGTTAGCTGAGTCATTTCATACTAATAGTGCCTTTTAGATCGAAACACAACAACTTGTTGAAATGTGCTATTTGACGGTACGAATAGGAAAACGCCGCCTAACGCCAACCTTCCTCGGGAATAATAAGCTACTAACCTAACCTAACTAAAACATATTACAAAAGGATACATACATCATTCCTAAAATCGTCTACATACGTGTGAATACTGCGTTACCAGGGAGCGCCATGCGTCGAAAGAAGTGCGTGTGCTATGAATATCTCAATGCACTGTGTCTAGCTGAAGCTCGCAAAATCTCCGACACTGTCCTGTTTTGAACTTTACGTAAACTTTCAATTATCATCATTTTAAAGATAATAATAAATAGTTATATAGTATATTGAAGATAATATATAATAAAAAAACATTGTTTTGGGTTTTATTGCATTTATAAAGGCCCCCAATAATAGTTATTCTCAAATATCTTCCATGTACAGACAGCAATCAGTTACATTTTTATTATATGTATAGATTTTCTTCCAAAACTTTAATGTTGGAATATTTATAAAAGTCTCCAAGTTTTTATTAGGCCAATAGAATTGAAAAAAATGTTATATAAGCGCCATTTAATTTCCAACATTTGACATTTACAAAGTAACGGAGAATTGATTATCGTACTGGTTAGCATTTTTTCCGCTAAAAATATGATTTTAATGTGTTGTTATGTGTTACTTGATATTAAAAGTATTACTAAATTTAGTTACTTTTATTATTTTTTGGTTTCTAATTGTATATTGCCGTATCTTGTTTCTTAATTTGTAAACAGCTACTCATAACGCCATCTAGTCTTGACGAATAAACTTATACAATGAATAAAATAATTTTCTTTATTATGGGATAGGACCCCGTGATAAACTTTCAATCATCATCATTTTAAAGTTCAACCTATTCAACTTAACAGCTATTTTATATCATTTTTATCGAACAGACGTTTGATATGGTTCTTTAAATTGATATAACTGTTTTATTTATAAGCCGATTGAGATAAAACAAACACTAAATGTTAAGTGAAGCTTACCACAATACATTAGTGAAAACCGGACCCAGATCGGTCGATTCTGAGATTAGAGGTAACAAAAAAACACACAGACAAACAGATAAACAGACAAAAACTCTAATAATCATTGTTTTGGGTTTTATTGCGTATATGAAGGCCCCCAATAAAAGTTTTTCTCAAATATCTTCCATGTACAGACAGCGATCAGTTACAGTTTTATTCTATGTATAGATAACGGTGAAATTAACTAAGTCTAACTAATTCTTACATTTAAGAAAGTACACCATATGGGTTGGAAATTTACAATAGATATGAGTTAATCAAAGGGTTGAAAAGGAGGATGGATTTTCTATGACGAGCCCATGCATTCTCATGTTATGAATGTGAATTCTTATAAAATAAGTTGTATAAAAATCATCCCTCGAGACGGTGTACAAAACTGGTATAAGTATTATGTTTGAATCTATAGCAGAATTTAAAAAATGGTTTTGGTGGGATGATAAATTAAACCTAAAATTAATTTACTCCAATTATTACGTAGCGTTTACGTTGCGTGGCTGGCAACATGTAAAATATAATTGAGATAAAAACAAACATTCTAATTCTAAAATACATCTTGAAAGATTTTAAGTGTTTAGAATAAACAGTTCTTTGTAAAGTTGTTTTTTCATTTGCTACATCAATTACACAAATCGTAATAATTTTTAAAAATAACATACAAAATATACACTTTACTGGTATATTGTGGTATAACAAAACCAGCAACAGTTGTTTCTAGCTCCGATGCCAGGTTTTACTCATGTTTATATAATAAAGAAAATAAATGAAATAGTAAACTAAAAATAATTTACCCTTAATTACCCTGCGTTGTTTCACCTACTCATAAATATTCGCAAGTTCTCATAAACATGCCAATACGCTCAGCCCGTAGAGAATAATTTGTTAGGGCAGAAATACGGTCAAGGCCAAAAATAAGGTCATCATTTCAAGCTTTTAATAATAAAATTAAAGCAATTTTGCATACCAAATACCTGACGCAATATTATCTTATGCAGATGTTTCTTGGAAACAAACGACATATTTATATGGTAATAATCTATCTCATTTTTTAAAATAAATATCTTCATTACTCTTGTTTTATTTAATATAAAAAATAAAGGGTTATATAAGTTCTTCGCTACCTGAAAGAATATAGGTTATGAGGCCAAGTTTGAAATTGTCTTTTTCACGTCGCCCTCTTCAACGCTAGACATCGATCCACCAAAGTACTAAGTCAGGCTTTGTAAGCGCTTTATAGTAAAGCGGGTGCTATATCTGTACTTAATATAATAAAGATTAGATTTTTGTTTGTTCCGAATAAACTCTAAAACTACTGAACGGATTAATTAAAGAAAGGTCTTCTATCAGCGAGTAAGCTAAGCAGATTCATTTTTAGGCTCATTTAAATAATTTATTAACGTAACTATAGATCTACTCGTTCATGTTATTATTAACATTAAATGCTAAAAACGATGGCAGTCAGGCACAAGAATAGTCGACATTAAAACTGCTATGTACTCGAGTAAGCGGGACGATAATATTTAATTATTCCCTTCATGTTTGTGTCGGCCAACCGAAGCCTATGCTTCTAAGAATTTTATTCGAAGAATTACTCCTATAAGTTTTACAACTCATTCAGATTAAGTCTATGTACAAATTGTAGGTATCTAAGGTTTATATACCTACATTTTGTTAAAACTAAAAACAATGTTTAAGAACTACCTTTATCATATTTTTTTTCAAAAGTGTTCAGGAAAGGTGTGTTTCCTGAACACTTTTGACCTTATAAAATGATTTTTTAATCCTATTAATATTATAAATGCAAAAGTGGGATATTTTTGTCTACTTATATAAAAGGCGATGTTCCCTACGGATTCCGAAACGGCTACCCGGGCGAAGCTGGGCGGATCACTAGTACCAATATCTTAGTATCAGTCAGTCTTATGTCCTTACACTATTGCTCTAGCTTGTATCAGGATAAGCAAGATATTCATAACTATATATATATATATATATAAATTTACAAAGAAGTTTTTTTAGGCATGTACGATGAGAAGCAAGTTCGTCATCGGCGTACGAGTTGCGGGCGATTGTGTTAATGAGTAGTTATTTAAATGTAAAGGAGTTGAATAATTATTATAAGTATTAGACCAAAGATAGGCTGGTGAGAACAAGCAAAGAAGAAGAAAATAATTTTAAAATAAATTACACCTAAAGACCCGGCGAAACCCCATCGAGACAAGTACTTTTTGGTCAAAAAACTAATATGGGTATGAATTATCTTAATTTATATTGGAACCAGAGCGACTGTGGCTATGCTGTTTCACAGAATCTATTAAATCTATATACGCATATAACCGATTTTGATGAAATTTTGAAGGGAATGTTCACATTGGCCTAGCGGGTGATTCTGTGAAGTTGCAAAAAGCCCAAGATAGACCAATGTGGAGAAATTTACTGGACCAGGTCCACCCGCGGTTGTGTTGCCTCAGATGATGAGGTAATGGTTATGTATTGTTCTTATTAATAATTTTAGTTTTTCTCTTTTGAGTCGTTTCCGACTAAGGAAAGAACACACGTACACGTGTCGTGTCAGTTTTTATATTTCAGACCTTAGTTACTATCACTTCTACACTTCTATCTGCGCTCCTCAGCTACAGATACTCCTAATATACTTCTGCTAGATACGTTTATGGTGTATCGTAATTCTGTTCCTAGTAAAGATAGAAAATGTAGATTTTAGCCACCATCACCTATGACACGGGTGCATTTAGTTTTTTATGTCATTAAAGTACCCACGTACAAAATTTATGTTATTTGATAACTTTTAATTTATAACATTTAAGAAAAACAGGTGCGAAGGCGAAAATAAAACATGTTTTCTTAACAAAAAAATCCAAAATTGATCCAATTTCAAATAAGCATGTTGCATGGCTTCCGAATATATAAGATTTTCCCCTAACAAATGTTGTCCAAGGCGGCTAAAGAAGTGTTCACTTTAAAAAAAAGTAGTTTCAGCATATAAAACATGTTTGTCAAAGTACATTTTATATACATTACATTTTATATATACACATTTTCGAAAAGTTTGTGCACATTTAACAAGTTGCATCGCCTCGGCCGCAACTGTGACGTCACCGAGGTCGCGACATCGAGAAAGTTATTAATTTATTTTGGTGTCGCCAATCCCAACGAACAACGTTGAAAAGCGCTTCCTAGATATACTCTCGTAAGATTAAGCTATGCATATAACTAACATCTATAGTGATAAATAAATTTGAAGTGTCTGTATGTAATATCAAAATAACATTGGCATACTAAATAGACATGATGTACATACGGTACTTATAACGAAAATGCAATTTTTAAAATTTTTGTCTGTCTGTCTGTTTATTCCGGGTAATCTCCGAAACGACTGAACCGATTCGGGTGGGACTTTTACTGGAAGATTCAATTAGGCTATTTTAATTTAAGAAAAACATTTAGGGTTCCGCGTAAAAAGTGAAAAACCCTCGAAATTGTGAAAAAACCTACTCCCCGCTACCTGCAATGTCACAAAGGTTGCCTTATGTAGTAAAATTAACATTTTACTATTTGAAGTGTAAACCTCTTTAGCCACGTTAAAGGATAGGAGGTAGGGTAAAAAAGGTAAATATTAGGTTCGCGAGATCAACATGCGTTAGCGGCAGCGTCAGCAACATGCTTATTGAACTGAAAACATCTTTGACTGCGTTAGATGACTTTAGGTAGAGTTGGCGGTAATCTATAAATAAAATTAAACTGTTTGTTGTAATGTAAAAATATAATTTTGATATTAATGTTGTACGTACGTACGTACGTGTAAACAGTTATATACTTTTATCCTGCGAAGTGATTAATATGTTTTAATTTAATTCCACGCGGACGAAGACGCGGGAAACAGCTAGTATAAAATAATAACGTGATGAATATTTTATGAAAGTTGGAATTGTTTCTTTATACGGAGAATACATACGAAGACACATAATCCATTGACGGAATTACTTAATATTACAAAATATAAAATACCTTAAAGCAAACAAGTCGGAAAGTTAAAGAATATGGCCGCGTTTCTGAAATTATTCGATATAAAAACACAAACAAGGACTGCTGACAGAAGTGAAAACTCAAAAATAAATAATCAACAAAAATAGACCCCTAAAATTTATTAAATGAAAAATAGATTATAAATCAAAAAAATAAGTTGGTAACACTGTTCCAAATTCAAATAAGCTTGTTGCGTGTCAAGAGTGTAGGTCTTTCCAATGTATAAGTTGGCCCCGACCAAATATTGTCTAACGTGGCTTAACAAGTTTTCACTTCATATTGTAATTAAATTTGTAAAATGTTTAATAGTTGTTAGTAAAATATCTAATTTTCCAGTACTGAATTAGTAACCAGGGTATTACTATTACAGAATATTAAAGAGCAACTATAATCTACTTCCTCTGATGGGCAAATATAAATAACGTAATCTTTATCTTTCAGTGTCAAACACTTGTAAGTTAAAAAATTATTTATCTCTCGTACGTTCTTTAACATTTTACATAGTGATAGTAGAATGATTTGTCGTTTAGGCAATCTACGTGCATTAACATAACTCTAACATCATAATATTGTATAGCAATTTTGATATAAGTGTTGCCTAGTCCTCAGGTACGTACCCTGCCATTCCGCTGCTCTCCATCTTGTTTGCAAGTTCGACATCGCGCGAGTACACGTCGAACTGCCACTGTCTCTGTCCCAGGACCCCGGCTAGCACCGCTCCGGTATGGATGCCCACACGCATGTCCACCGGGGAGTTCGTTATTTGTTGTACGTATCTGCATTACGTTATATTGTTTTAAAAAATATTTAAGTCTTGCAACGTTCACCATTAAGCAGTCCTAATATGCTGAGGCTGGAAATTCTAACGACGATTTGATAATAATTGATACAGTCTAGTAAAATTTAAAACAACTGGGGCACGAATCTAACGTTGTATTTCTATGGTGTGACCTTTTTACATCTACCAGCATTTGAAAATGTTAAGCTATTAATAAATTAAAATATTATTTAAAATAAAATAAATTTAAATTTAAAGTGACAAAATACCTGTATTATCGCAATGTGCGTTAAAGGAAAACAAATAATGAAAAGAAGCGCCCAGAGAATCTAAGATATGTACCTAACAATATACTGGGCACATCTTTTGTCCCTCGAAATAAAGTCTAGTTCAAAGTTAGTTTAGTTTACATAGATGAAAAGAATATAAGGAAAATTTGTTTAAAAATTTGCTAACAGCTTTAACTAAAAAAATTGTCTTACTTAATTGCTTTGACCATCGACAATCCCATGTGAACACAAAGAACGGCGTGGTCGGGCCGCTCCAGCGGTGCACCGCTTATGCAATAGTAACAATCCCCAAGGATTTTGATTCGAAGCTGATTGTATTTCTTTAAAAAAAATATACATATTATGGCTCGAAGAACACACTGCGAACATACAATGATAAATATACTTACCTCAGAGAGGCGATCGAATCTAGCAAATAGCTCATTTAAAATTGCAACTAGGTCTTGGGCGGAATATGTGGAAGAAATTGCTGTGAATCCGACGATGTCAGCGTACAGTATGCTGCCATCAAACAGAACATATAAAGATTTAAATTGACAGCTACATTTTAAAGAGTTAATGATAAAAATAACTAACCTAACATTTTCGTGCCGCGACATGTAAATTTTCTTAAACTGTGTGTCAATAAGCCCTAACTCTTGTCTCATTTGAACGGCGACGTGCTCAGGAAGCACTGACAGCAACAATCTTTCCTATACCACAATAATAAACACATTAAATTTAATTCCTGTGCGTCTTTATATCAGATTATGCATTTACATATTTTATTATGAATGCGAACCTGTTCTTTACTCTGTTGTTCGATAGTAAGTTTGTCGCGTAAGCTTCGTTTAGTTTCCTGGAAAGAACTTCTTTGTTGGCGTTCTCCAACAATATACGCGACTCCTCCCAAGAGCGTAACTCCGAGCAGTAAGGCACCATTTGCTAATTGCTGCATAAATAACACCGCGTTAACGTAATAACTTGTACAGTAGTAATAATTAGTAACGATGTACGTACCTGACTAAAAAAGTCTTCGGGAATCCTGTTTTCCGTCGTGATAGCCAGGTAATATTGAACTAAGAGATACCCCGATAATGAGAGCAAACTATATAGTAAGAGCACAATGTAATGAAACGGCAATGTCGCAATCGTGAAATATTGCACCACGACAGCCCATCCTAGTAGCTCATTGTAGGAATCTCCAATACGACGTGACACGCTTATGAGAAGCTGTGCCCAGATCACAAGCCATGCGATGTGATTCAGAACATAACGAGCTCGTCGAATAAGGGCATAGGTTGCTACAAGGACTAAATTAATTAGTAAAGCAATGCCTACGAAAACATATGCAAAGTACAGGTTGCTCTCTCCGGGGACAATCGCAGCGAAAAATTGAAATAATAATCCGGTAGCTAGCAGTCGCAGTACCGCACGTTGTCTTTGTCGTTCCGTGTAGGCCAGATACAGTTTCTCTTCCGATAAATCTGTGAACCTCCATGGCGGCACTAAGCACACCCAGCATGTGTTTTTGTTTAAAGATTGCGCCTGCATTGTTTTCTCCATGTCTGTTAACACCTGTCCATTTTCACTATTAGTTCCTTTATTTTGCCTGCCTATATTGTTTTTGTCAAGGCATTTTTCCGTTCAAGTTCAAGTTCAAGCCAGCACTGAAAACAAAATTATGCCAAAATCACCTAAAACCTATTTTATACGCGGACTAGGCTCTTTTTTAATTTAAAGTCAAATCAAATCTCTTTTACACTAAACATTTGATTCAAGATAAAAATAAAAAAATCAATACAAAATGTAAATATATATAAATACTAAAAATCATTTTGTAAACGAAAAACGAACGAGGTTAAGTAATAATTGCGTGATAAGGACTAATGAAATTTATTTATATCAAAACCCGTTATAAAATAATATTACAACGCTAAACAGCTGTACGTTTGCTGAGCGAAGTTTGCTAATACTCATATGTACAATAGTAAGGAAAAGAACATCAAGCGGTGACTTTCCGCTGGCGGCTGCCTGATCGAGGACGTCTGTGTAATGAATAAATTACACGCTGAAACATTGTTCCCATGTCCGTTCATTATCGAAGTCGTCTAGTAGAGGCATGAAGAACGCATGTTTTCGTGCACAGATGTACGCAAACTAGCCACTAGCGACATCACTAATTCCCGCGCTGACGATCGTTACACCTGACGACGCTATAGTAACGTGACCGTGAACGCCGCTACATTAGCTACACGTTTTTCTTTTTTTCACGTAGATAACTCATGGCCATCGTTAAGAAAATGTAAAATAGTCTACTGTCATAATTAGAATATGCGTGTCACATTAAATTTTAAATGTTTTATTTATTGCATTCTAAGCGACGAGATATATAATTCAAGTACATTCATACAGGTAAGGCTCACTATATCTTGAAAAAAAAAATACAATGATGCGCTACGACGCGATTGCGTTAAGACATAAAATGATAAGTCGTGTAAACCCAGTTAGTTCTACTATTCTACTGCAAATTTTACATCAGAGTCCAGTAATATTACAAATACTGGTCAGAAGGAGATGGTTTTTTACTTTTTCATTCGCGAAGACATCGATAAGTGTCAGTAAATGTAGTGTATAAGTCCTGGAGCGAGAAGTAGCACAACTTTTGGATAACAGAGTTTAATTCCGACTGGTTATAATAATTATAATTCTCTACGGTAATCCTCTACATACCTGTCCCTTAAATTATTTTATCGAGCCTACATCTTCGAATCGGGACCGACCGACCATGACGAGAGCGGCAGGCGGACCAGGTGTGGCAGGTGGTGTACTTACGTATATGAATAAATCGTGATAAACATTTTATAACAAATACAATTCTTACAACGTGGAACCCTTCCGTTATTAAAAATATTACTGTGACAAGAATTGGTCGGCTAGACTGTAATAACCACTACCTAGAAAAAGAGCTTAATAACCTAGCATGCTTTTTTGCGGAAATCTGTTTTGCTTTTTGTTCAAAATTTTGTTTATTTCTCGATTTTTAGTGAATTAGTAAAGTTTGCTAACTGATTTTGTTTGTCAGGAGATAGGATAGGACCTACTAAACGCGCTGCTCATATAAGACAGCGTCGTTTTAATGAGACAAACGAATATAGAACGGAACGCTTATCGCGATTTAGGAAATCTACTTCCAGGGCTTACTTTGTAGTTTAAACTTTTGATATATTATAAACTATCTGTCATAACGTTTTAGTGTAGCAGGCAATTATAATCTGCATTTAATACTCTAGCTTATAAACATATATATTTGGATAAGGATTAATACTGAATAGATAATTTATTGTCATAAAGAAAACAAGTTGTCATTGTGAATAACCCTAGATGATAGAGATATGCCTATATCGCTGACTTTTGTTTAGCATTTTTAAACATCTACAATCCTTTCATACATCATTTTTATGTACAACCTATAGTTTAGCCTAAGCAGGCCCAGAAATTAAAACTCGACTTTGTCATATTAC
Source organism: Papilio elwesi (assembly GCA_029849275.1). Lineage (NCBI taxonomy): Eukaryota > Metazoa > Arthropoda > Insecta > Lepidoptera > Papilionidae > Papilio > Papilio elwesi. The sequence continues at coordinate 6,246,793 of CM056687.1, read as the reverse complement.
GCATTATTAAGAATAACTCAAAGACTTCTAGTCGGAGCTTGACATAACAAGCACTAGCTGTCGAACAAAAAAAATTATCATCGAAACCAGGAGTGGAGCTCTGAGGTAACAAACATAAAAAACATACAGATTCCCTCTTTGAAGTAGGTTAATTTTTTTTACAAAAAAAACAATTGTGTAACGTAAAACAAATATTCATAATTAAATATATTTTGAATTTGATAGACATATAATATTATTATTGTTTTATTTAAACAATTTAACTTGAAAACAGTTTAATCAATTCACATACTTAGCTTCGGGCAAACGAAAGCCTTACAATTTGTTTTGACATCATACACATGTGTTTATTGATGTATGTCATGAAATATTTGCCAAGATTTTTAAAAACTATTGTTATTTTTTATTTGAAAAGTGTATTTTAAATCTGTTACAGTATACTTGTACAGCGATTTTCAATAACCTGTTGTCTTCATTTTATTGCTCATTTGCTTTAAAGATCGTAGTTGTTTTATAAATTACATTAACATCACTGAAATGACTCTAGATTTTTGTGTTTTAAGCATCATCATTTATATGCATATTTTTAAAAGCAAGTTATGGAGTATACGATTTTTTTCATGCGATGAATAATGTAACCAAAAAATTTAAATGTAAATAAGAATTCTAACATATCTAGATAAAAATGAACTTTATCATCTTGATATCTTAGTATACAGACGAAAATATTAAAAAATACCAATGATACATACAAAACCATTAATTAGGATTGTCTAATCATTTAATCCGTATTGTTGCCTTTTTGATTATTTATTTTCGAATTACTTACGCTTTAGGGTATTTTATAACACTTGAATAAGATATACATGGGCACTACGAATGAAGCGACTTTGTAAAAAGTGCCCGTCTAAAAACATAAATGATTGTGGTTGCTTTTTCAGTAACATTATATTTTTCGAGCTCTATTTTATAAGTTTTAAGACAATTTTATTGTTTTAATAATCTAACTAAAATAATACTTAATAATATGTTAATCATACCTTTATATAGAGAAGGTGAAAACTCATTAGCATTAACGATTAATACAACAATGTTTCCCGCCGAAATTATAATGATGTGAATAATTTTCATGAATGACTTCCGTATTCTCAAATATTTTTTTAGCACAATGGGAAGTTCGTTTGAAGAATTATTGACCGTAGATTTCGTTGTACCGATATAAATGAAGTATTTTATCAAAGTGGTCTTCGTTAAAGAAATAATGTAAGATAATATTGAACCATTAGGTGGTGGCAGGATAGGTCGCGGCGCAGAGACGGTGCGCGCACGTGGCCGCGCGCGACTGCCGCGGCCGCCGCCCTCCGGCCCCGACCCGCGCCCCGCACCCGCCCGTATCCTCGCCGCACCGCTCCCGGACGCCCTCCGCTTTGCACACCATCTATTACATCGATTCTCTCCACATTTCACTATTGTTTAATGAAACATTGTACCACAACACATTTACCTCTAATTATTTACAGCCCTTAGCATCTAGCTCTATCACGATTTCTCTTTTAGTAGAAAACATACCGACTATGATTTTTAATTGTAGCTCAGGGATGAAACTAGAAAGTAGGTCATTTCCTGATTTCATTTTGTTGCGACGACGCTTTCAGAACGTAATGGCACTGTAATCGCATCAGGCCCGGGCGCGCAAATTGCAGGGAGTTAACTTTTATTGCTAAACGATGATGAACTCGCCTAAGCCTTAGTTTACCATCTATAAACACTTTACTCCATTGCAGGATTATGACTCTTGAAATTTACTTATCAAAATAATGTAAAAAATATTACTGTATAAAATCCATGCCATCCAGAAGTCAGTGTATCAAAAATAGGGTAATTCGGTGTAGGGAGTCTATATAATTTAATACCACTATTTCTATTTACTTTCGAAAACACAGATGTGATGGTTTCGACATATCTTCCATTTAGCCTTTAAACAGCCGTGCATAACCTCGCGGAACTCATAACCATGCTGGCCTAATTGCATGTTGGATATTACACAGCGCAAAAGGATGCTGCCCCCACTAGGAAATGGATGGCAACACCCGTAAAAGTTTTCTATTAGTCATCTTTCATAACATAACGAAGGGGTTGTATTAATAGAGATAAACATAAGGAAAATATATGCCTAAAATGGAAGAAATGGAAGTGGTCATAGGGAAGATTTCAAACTTTTAGCGTTACTTACAAAAGAACCAAGATATGAAGGATTCTCGGAACAGTTGTAATATGGCCATGTATGGATGTAGGTAAAACCGAGTCGACCTGGTTTTCGTATTGACCTCAGTCCAGCTGTCTGGATACGTTTTTGTTTATCCTGCATGGTTACTAATTGGTCACCTTATCACTAATAAGTGGGGAACCTTGTAGGAAAGAAACCTCACACGCAGCCATGTTTGTGATTTTCGCATACTGATCTAGGAGTGGATAGGAACTAGACTCAATTAGCAAGGGAGGTCGTTGATTGAGGTAATTTAGTTAATAATAATTGTAACCATCCTTTTTTCCTCTAGGGATTATTAGGAGTATATTAATGAAATCGAAAAAACTCCACCAAGATCGTCTCTTTTATATTATATTAGGCCAATGATATATTTATAAGTGATCGTCTAGTTGTAGAACTTTGTTCTACTTTGTGAGTTGTAATAACTAGTTCTTCTAGGAATTATAGAGGAAGAAAGATTCGCCAAGCTTATTGAAGCCATAGGATGATTATTAAAGTCCTTAAGTCTATATAAATTTGCCAAAATAATAATTTAAATTTATCGATCAATTGCAATTTCCAAAATATTTCATTAAAATTTTTACTTATAAAGGGTTTACATGCTTTAATCTGAAATACCCGATACAACCCTACTATCGCAACATAACAGTGGTAGAGCCCGTAACAACTACTTCTGTTGCACGAATTGGCCGGCTCGACCGGTGAAATACCACGACCTAACAGAAAACAGGCGTGAAGTAGAAGTACTCTGCGTTTCGTCTGATGAGTGAGGTGCCGGAGGCCTAATTTTGGTCCTCTTCCCCTACCCACCCTTTCCTCATAAGGATAGGACGGGAAGGGGGAGAGGATAGGATGGGGAGGGGGTTAACGGGGGAAAGGAAATATCCTTTTTCCTGTCTATCCTTTGTCCTTTTAAGGTAGGCAACGCATCTGCAACGCATTTGCCTGTTGTGGATGTTCATGGGCGGCGCTCACTTGACATCAGGTGATCCGCTTGCTCGATTGCCACCTTCTCACATAAAAAAAACATATATTTTTGTCTTTAAAAATATACGGAGGTACACAGCTCCAGCGGAAATCCCCGCTGTGTACGGTGAGTGCCGTCCACCGGTTGCACTCCCCCCGAACAAGGGACAACAGATCAGCCACCGTATGTCGCAGAAAAATACTGGTAAACCAGTAAGAGAGTTTTTAGCTCATTATTGGTGAATAAACACCATTCAGTCGTTTCTCGCATATCAATGCGTTACACCGTCAAGTGTATAATAAGGCGTCGCCACCAAGACATTGTCAGCATAGGTATCGACCTACGGAGCGCATTAGGAGTATAAAACTCGCCTCAGGGAATGGCTAATTCCCTCGTTGTGCGGTGTCAGCGCAAGCCTTGAGAGCATAGCTCCCTCTAGCTACCATCTTCGCAAGAGACAAATGCACAGGCTCCACCAACTAATGCCAGGGCAGTTTCGGCCACATTAATAACTTTTAGTATAATTCTCGAACATCATATAATTGTGTTATACACCAACTTTTCGCATAATGTGAGTCTCGATCAAATTTGCATCATCCACCAATAATTCGCCTTCCTTTATAAACATGGGTATTTTACAGGCCACTTAATTGATTTGTAAATCATGGAGGGCAAACAGTCTGCAATACCGTATAGAGGGACCCGACTTGGGCAAATCTAATTAAGACAAGCGTCATACTACAATACAGGATACCATAGCAAACGACAATATCTTATCCTCAACTGATCTGAATAATACAAATGAGCATATTAGCCACGAACCACTTATATACCCGTCACAGGAAGACTCGTTGATCCCATCAATGATCCATCAAAAGATGTACCAAAGACCAAACATAAGCAGCATATCAGGTGCAGTAATGTCGAATTGCAACTCTACACACTCCACGACAGGCGATAAAGATAATACTCTAGGCGTAGCAGCTTCAGAGCAGAAATTTGCAATCAACACCCCGCAACCATCAATGACGCATTATGAACACAATAAACACCCGTGTAATGTTATTGTAGCGAGCATGTATAATCGCGCTTGCGAGACATGCTTGCGAACCAACAAGAAATCAAGCTTAGGCAACAAGTATCCGCTACCTCTATTTTCATCATACGGATGCACAGACAGAATCAATTTCGGTACAAAAGTTAGTTGGCAATACATATAAACTCGACGTATCATAGAAGCAAGCGTCTAAGACGCCAAGTACCCATTATCAAAAGCCGAAGCTCTAAGACATGGTTCTGAGCACGTTTAATAACACCGAAGTGCAAAAACACACTCTTCCCAAACCAAAGCATAATTAGTGAATAACTCGCCAACTACACCCTAGCCGGTATAGGTTTATAGTTAGTTGGCAATTACATATAAACTCGACGTATCATAGAAGCAAGCCTCCAAGACGCCAAGTACCCATTATCAAAAAGCTGAAGCTCTCAGACATGGTTCTGAGCACGTTTAATAACACCGAAGTGCAAAAACACACTCTTCCCAAACCAAAGCATAATTAGTGAATAACTCGCCAACTACACCCTAGCCGGTATAGGTTTATAGTTAGTTGGCAATTACATATAAACTCGACGTATCATAGAAGCAAGCCTCCAAGACGCCAAGTACCCATTATCAAAAACCCGAAGCTCTACGACATGGTACTGAGCATGTTTAATACACCGAAGTGCAAAATTAAATAAATAAATTAATTAATTTAATTTTACCTTAGTCCGTGTTTCACACAAATAGTGTAGTTTGTTACTAAATAAAAATGGTGAAAGACACAATAAAGGTATAAGAGTAATAGTTATCTCTAACCTAGTGTATTATTATTATTATTAGGTTATTAATTAATATTCCCAACAGAGGTAGCACAGAAACACCATTGCTTTTAAAAAATAAATACAAAGTCTTCAAAGACTACGTAATCGAATGGCATTATTTACTCGATATACTACTTACATCTCTCAACTCTTTATGTAAATAAATGGATTTGGAACAACTGCGCAATAACGAAGTCATCCCGAAGTCACATTAATATAGCCACACAGATGTAAAAATAAACAGAGCGTTTATATAAAAAATTAATATATTCTAAAAGCAGCTTAGAAACAGTCAATGTTTATTTTTGGGCTGTTTTGTTCTGGTACAAACACGATAGAAAAAGCAGTCTGGAGCGATAGCCTGCCTTCATACAGTTTATTAAGGCACAAAAGTATCGCTATCTAGATCTAACTGTCGCTATATACATAGATATTCGGAGCGGACTACACCAGTCATACAATTTTGTTCTTGAATGGAATGAGTATTTTGTATGACTAAGAACCGATGGAAGAATTTCCTGCATAATCCTGCAGGTTCTACAACAGCTAGAATACTAGATCGTAAAGCCTGCCTTTCAAGAAAAATATCTTCACAAAACAGTACTGGACTCTTACTCTCACTTCATCACTTAATTTATGAATATATTTTATACCTGTTAACTATTCATCAAAATATGTCAAGACTGAATAATGTGAATAAAAAAATATTCAAATATCAATGCGAGCAATATACAAGGATAATCAGGCCTTCGTAATATTTATGACCATATTTTCTGGCGTATGCTATAACCATAAAACGGCGTAGGAATGTGCGTGATTAAAAGACAATCCTCGCAGAAGTATACAAGATCACAGCTTATTCATTCATCATCGGCCTCTCATAATAAGACAATTTTGGCTTCAGTGTTTTAAAATAGATGCGTGAAATCTCTGAAGCAATATTTTGCGATAAATGTAGTATTGTTCGCGGAAAAAATCTTTTCGTATATACAAGTAGTATGTATAAACTTGTAATAAAAATCTCTTGGGCTGTACTACTTATTACAAACAAAGGCTGGTTTTGATGACATTAAAGGTAAAGGTTACATTTATAAAAAAGAATTTTGATTCCTTATTGAAAAGAAATGAAACAGAACCGTTTTTGAAAATTAACTTCTGGCGATGAACTACAAGAACGCTCGAAAAAGGTCGTCAATGGTCGGTCAGGCTTCACAGACTGTACCAAAACCCGGGTTAACTATCTTAATGCTGTGTCATGGTTGGATTGGAAGAGCGTTGTTGATAATGAGCTTTTACCGCCGGGCAGATCCTTCAATTCGGATTCAACTGCCAACATCTGATGAGATTAAAGCAAGACGATGAAAAAAAGGTTGGGCTGGGAGGTGTAAATGCATCGGTCTCTTCAGAATTTTTTGGGTAGTGTCATCAAAAAAGAAAAGACTGCCAAAACTAATTATAACGTTTTTTAAGTCTCAAAATGTCTACTACGGGTCATTTCACTAACTTCAAGATTTCAAAAAGTCATCGAACAAAACGGTATATATAAAAAGATAGGTTTTTTTCCTATCACACATACATATTATTTGAGATTAACACCTATTTTAACTATTTAAAGATATATTTATGTTTTGAGTTTTCATATAAAATGCGAAGACACTTTTACCCCAATCAATTTATAACCATTTTGCTTTCATTAGTTTATTAAGGCTATAAAAGAGAGCAAATATTCTGAGGAAATTGAAGATAAAAGTTACAAAATTTTGGAACAATACTTCTTTGCTTTACTTTGTATTAATGTATTTGCATTACACAACGCCATAATTATATACATAGATAAATTGTAGGCAAATTCCAAAAACCGACGCATTTCTTATAGATTCTATCAAAAATATTTTATGTGCCTAAATTGGTTGCCACGAATCACAAAGTCATCAAAGTTGTAAGATCTGCTGTAGAACTAAACCCCTAGCTGAGGTAAGATTTGTGCTAAAAAATACTGATGGCCGTGTCTTGGTCAGAGAGCATGAGCTATCCTTATGGACTTAAATCCTAATATCATGTTTCAGAAAAATAAACGGCCAAGCCAAACTTTTTAGCACAAAACGGTGCAGAGCTAGGCTTGGCTCGGCATGTGAGTCTTGAAACCAATTTTACATAAAACGTTTTTAGTAGTAACGTATTTAGATATCATTTCTTTTTGACAGGCAGTTACAAAATCTAAATATTTCAGATGTCAATAAAACTTAAACCATAAAAGTTAGATAATTGCTACTTGGGACGCTTGTAGTCATCGTACATCGTCATCAGGAGATACTGAATATTTGTTAGCTTTGGGGCTTCATGAAGCCGGAGCTATGATGGTTCAAAAGTATGATGAAACGCTTTGAGTAAAATTCATTTATGAGCCCGTGGTATGAAAATGTATGAGGAGTAAAATAAAACTAAGCATTACACGAAAAGCGTTACGAGCATTTCCCAGCACAGTGTACACACGGAGGGATGGAAAGGACCCTGGTTGTTTTTTTTTTGTTAAAGTTTTATCACCTTCCTGCTGATAAATTGATCTAATATCTGGTACAGGTCTTTAGTTCTGAGACAATGCGATTTAATATATTAAGGATCATTGTAAATCCAAGATGGGCGCCGCCAGAACATGGAGGATTACATATTATAAACAACTCACTCAAAATGGTAATTAAATGAAAGGGTTTGACTAGTAGAATAGAACACATATTGATAAATGGAAATCCAATATGACTTTTTTTATGGAAGTAGGTGCCAAACGAACAAGCGGATCACCTGATGTTAAGTGAGCGCTATCCATAGACAGCCGCAACTCGTCTGCAACAAGCAAATGAGCTGTATATGCGTAGCCTACATTTAATGGGCAGAGGAGGGCATAGACACGAAAAGGGACATTTCCTTTTCCCCGTTAACACCATCCCCGTCCGATCCTTTTCCCATTACCATCCTATCCTTATGAAGAAAGGGTGGTAATGGGAAGAGGACTGAAATCAGACCTCCGACACCTCACTCATCAGACGAAACGCAGAGTACTTCTGATTCACGCCTGTTTTCTGTTAGATCATGGTATTTCACCGGTTGAGCTAGCCCATTAGTGCAACAGATGTTGTTGTTGCGGGCACTACCACTGTTGTTGTTGTTGACTGCCAACAAAATGGAGAATTACATATTTATCCAACAATATGGGTGTTAAGTGGAAGAGCTTGGCTAGTACAATAGAGTACACATTGAAAAAAATGGAAATACAATCTGGTTGCTAACAAAATGACGGATTACATTTTTTTCACAACCCCCTCAATATGTGTATTAAATGATAGGGCTTAACTAGTAGAATCGCGTAAACATTGAAAAAATGCGAATCCAATATGGCCGCCAACAAAATTACTTTTTTTACTTTTACCACTTACCTGCATACCTTTACCACAACTTTTGGTAATTATTAATAATGTTCGAAAATTATTAATAGTTTTCAATTAATCACATACATGTATATGAACAGTATAGCGCCTGCATAGCTATAATATATCATTGCATAGTTTTTATTATCTATAATTTCATAGGTATGTTATATGTATTTTGTCGAATTCATTGTACAACTAATATAAATAAATGTATCGTGCAAGTAATATATGTATAATACATAATCGTGCGTAAGAGTAAACTCCAGTCGTGCATGGGAGCAGACACACACACTTTTTGTTCAGTTAACAACTGTCTACTGTTGAATGTAAGCCTCCCTCGATGATCGCCAGAAAGATTTATTCCAAGCCCCCTCATCCTGTGGGTGTCTCACCTAAAGGAACACAAAAAAAATAATGAAGAGGTCTCTGGAGTGGTACCACTTCTGTTAATTTCATGTTACATGTGTTATATTTCATGATGAACACATTTACAACGTTGTTGAATTTAGTACGTATGACGACATAATACTCATGATTCGACCCGTACATTACACAATAATCAGTTTCACGTGTAACATCATATACCTTCTCATATATAATTCCTACGCAATACAATCTGTAAAATTAATTTTATTTAATACTAGCTGTGCCCCGCGGTTACACCCGCCCTGCATGTTACATAAACATAAGATGATTATATCGACATGACCATAGCAAAGCTTAACTATCACACATGATTGTTTAAACTGTGACCGTAGTCCATATTGTACAGGTTCTGGCTACAGTTTTTACGGCGGGCCGCCTGCCTAACGCCAACCCTCCTCGGGAATAATAAGGTACTAGCCACTAACCTAGCCTTGACACGGACGTCGGTCTCGATGAGATTAGTATGGCTCTTCAACAACTTAAGCACAACAAGGCATCGGGTGATGACCGAATTAAAGCAGAACTATTAAGCGAATCTGGACTCTTAAGGTTGTTCAGAAGCTTCTAAATTGCGCCATACTCAAGGGACATACGCCTCGGGCATGGAGTAGAAGTGTTGTGGTCCTGTTTTTCAAGAAGGGCGTTGTAATTTCCCCGAAACTCTTCACCGCGGATTTGCACGTCACGTCTTCAAACTCTTGGACGGACTTTCAACATTAACGGCGAGTACATCACTCATCTTCAATTTACAGATGATATAGTGGTGATGGCTGAGACCGTGGAAGAACTCAGTATAATGCTCGATGGCCTCAAAAAAGCCTCTGAACGAGTGGGTCTCAAAACGAATATGGACATGAAGAACGTCATGTCGAACATCCATGTTCATCCCACTCCAATAACTATCGGAGGCTGTATGTGATGAGTATGTCTATCTGGGACAAACTGTTCAGTTAGGTAGCTCCAACTCCGAGAAGGAGGTCAATCGCCGAATCTGACTCGGATCGACGCGTTCGGGAAGTTGCGAGATATCCTTTCGTCCCAACATCTACCGCAGTGTCTCAAGACAAAAGTCTATGAACAGTGTGCGTTGCCAGATTACTTACGGAACTGAGACGTGGCCCCTCACAGCCTCACAGTCCCACAGCACAATTAGACGGCTCAAGGTCACTCAAAGGGCAATGGAGAGGGCAATGCTCGGAGTCTCTCTGTGTGATCGCATCAGAAATGATGTGATCCGTAGTGGAGATGAGGCCTTAAGATCCTGGAATAGCAGCCACGAACAGGTCAAGGCAGCGTAGGTGGCCTACCTACACAAGATGGACCGAAAATCTGTTAAAGATTGCGGGAGTCAACTGGATGAGGGCGGCAGGGGACCAATCTTTGTGGCGATCAATGGGGGGAGCCTACTTCCAGCAGTAGACGACTTAAGGCTGAAAAGAAAGAAAAGAAGAAACCTAACCTGACAAAACATATTACAAAAGAATGCATATGTAGGTAATTCCTTAAATCTTCTACATATGTATGTACGAGTAAATACTGCGCTCTTACCATTACCAGAGTGAGAGAATGTGTCTAGATGATGCTTGCAAAATCTCCGAAACTGTCTGTTTAGAATTAAATCTAAACTTTTAATATAATTAACTAAAATTACAACCTATTCAGCTTAACAATTATTTTATAGCATTTTTATCTAGCAAATGTTTGACATGGTTCTTTAAATTGATATAACTTTATTATTTATGAACCTTTTGAAATAAAACACACACACTAAATTATAAGTTAAGTTTACGACAAAACATTTAATGAAAACCGCACCCAAATTGATTAAGCCGTTCCTGAAATTGGCGTGCACAAAAGCATAGACAAACAGACAAAAATTCTTATAAATATTCTTTTGGGTTGTATTGCGCTTATGAAGGCTTATATAAAAAAAATCTCAAATATCTTCCATGTACAGACAGCGATCTCTTACATTTTTATTATATGTATAGATGACCTGGCTAATCCATACACCATCCATGGCCTGGTGGTCATTAAATCTTCAAAAAAAGAAAAAAAGATCCATCCAAGCCAATAGCCATAGACTTAAAAGTTTGACAACTGCTGCTGTCACTATGTCACAGATCAAAATCAAATAAAATCAATCAATTGATCATTATAATAATAATTAAACGTAAACTTATAATTGAGCATAATTTGTACAGTAAAGTAATGTCTTTTGTAAACAAGGTACTTTGCAAAAGAAGTTTAGTTTATCAAGCTTTGACATTTTCATTATAGTTTTAATTTTGAATCAATTTCTATAACATGGATCAAAGTTTCTTAAAACCAGTCCAAACCCATATTTTTAAGGCAATCAAAGATATAGATGTTAATACACTTGTTAAATCCTCTCCTGATGAAATAAGGCCCATTATACCATGTTTGGTTCGAATGGCTCTGATATCACCATTAGATGTCACACAATATTGTTCTGAAACCAAAAAAGAAATTCTTACCCTTTTATCTGGAATTGATTTGGTTAATTTCATAGTATCGCTCTTATCTATTGAATTTCATACACTGGAAGTAGATCTTAAGAAAGAACAGCAAATGAGGTAAGCTTTTAGTTGTTTCTTCTTTACAAAAATTGAGTAATATACATGACTGGAAATGAAATTCTTGTTGTACTTTATGTATATAAATTACAGATTTTATTGTATTAATCAAAAATCTTAGCACAAAAAATATCAAAAGGAAAATTATTACTTACATGAAATGAAATAATGGTGTCTCATATGTTAATTTTCAGACAAAAAAGTGGCACACAAATCACAGAATTCTTCTTGATCCCAAATCCGGTAAATGGAATATCAAATGATTTTGAACAATCAGACTCTGCTAGGCGTGTTCGTCTTGTACTATCTGAAATATTACAAATGCAAGCTCAGATAGCAGAGTATCATCAAAATAAAAACACAAGCAATGATTGTTCTGTCAAACCTTCAGAACTTTTTGACAATGATGTTTATTTGGAAGAAATAACTGATGTAATTTGCATAAGCCTTGCAGAATTACCTAACTTACTTAATATCTCAGATATTGTAGAAGTACTCCTTCATGTCAATAAAGGTCCAGTTATAATATCATGGATAATAGCAAACATGCCAGATACATTATATGAAGGTATTAAAATAAATTATTTATTATTAAATATCTAGAAGTTTTAGTATGTATCGAAAACAATTAATTCTTTTTCCAGTGGCGGAGTCTCTTGTTGTTAATGCTGAAAGAGGCGAGGAAGGAGGCATACGTGCAAAAGCTTTGATGAGCCTATGTGCAATGTGCCCATATCTATCTGCAACTGTTAGAGCCAAAGCAGTTTCAGCATCTCGTCTGCCTGCTTTGGTTTTGAATCTTACTTTAACACATCACCAAGATGACTTGGTAAGTAATCACAATAATAAACTAAGTTAATAGGTGGAAACAAAATTTTAATGACATTTACTTGTTTTTTTTAAATATAACAGAATATTCGGTGAATGGGCTGTCAATATTTGCGGTGTATAATATATGTATAAAGTTATCGAAAATTGGATTTCATAATTGAGTTTCATTCGAGCTAGCCATGGTGCTCATTTCACAAATCATTTAAAAACTATTGGCATAAAATATCCTTTAAATTAAGCCAATCTCATGGACATCAGCAATATTTTAATGTGTTTTATTTTATTTAGAATTTGTACACCTCGTAAAAAACACTTTCTATAATTTGTTCCAAATTGAGGTGAAATTTTTTAAACAATCAAATGTAACTTAAACTTACCATACGTGATGACCATTACCCTTTTTATACTTTCATTGGAAAGGTTGCAATTTTGTGAAATAGATGTTAGAAAAAGTGAAGTGAAATTATCCATAGCTAATGTTACAAGGTAATGTAAGAAAAAGTTGTTTTTGGCAAATATTTTAGAAATTGTGAATTTTAGCATAAAAAATATGTATTCCTTGTTTACAAACTTTTCATCCTGATCAAGAACAGGCTATATACAGTGAATACACCTGTCAGTTAACATGAAATGCTTAATAATAAAAATAGACATAAGCAAAAAAAAATTAAAAAAAAGAAAGTGTGTATATAGTTATACAGTTTTGTGTGCATGCTTATATAGTTAAATTCTCTTATTTTAGGTCTCCTTTATGTCAGGTCTATTGCTTGGGTCTGACCAATCAACGAGGGGATGGTTTGCTACATTTCTTAGAAACTCTCACAAAAGGGGAAAAGGTGATGGTAATGTGGCATTGATAAAACTACGACATGAGTTACTCAAAAGACTAAAAGATGCTGCCGCTGGTGTTGATGCATCAGCAATATTGAGATTGTACTGTGCTTTAAGAGGAATTGCAGGAATTAAATTCCAAGATGATGAAGTATCAGGCCTTCTAAGACTGGTTACCCAGAAGCCTCCACCAACACCAGCAGGTGTTCGTTTTGTATCTCTAAGTCTGTGTATGATTCTGGCATGTCCATCGCTAATGAGTAAGTTAATTTGAAATTAAAAACTACATTACTTAATATTAACTACACAGAAATTAAATGTCCTACATTTTTTTTAACAGCTGTAGCTGATCATGAGAAAAAAGCCATAGAATGGGTGCAGTGGCTAGTAAAAGAAGAAGCTTATTTTGAAAGGTACTAAACATATATTATTGAATGTTTAACTTTATTGGTACAATTACAGTCTTTTTTCTCAACTCTAATTATTTGTATTATTGTAGTAATTCTGGTGTTACTGCGTCGTTTGGAGAAATGCTACTGTTGATAGCAATACATTTCCACTCTGGTCAACTGGCTGCTGTAGGGGAATTAGTTTGTGCCACTCTAGGGATGCGTGTGCCCGTCCGCCCGAATGGCTTAGCGCGTATCAAGCAAGCGTTTACTCAAGAAATTTTTACTGAACAGGTAAACAATACTAAACAGTCTTATACACAATTACTTCTTTACCTTATTTTTGAATCCATTAACATTTAAGCTTTTTATAGGTTGTTACTGCTCACGCTGTAAAAGTTCCTGTTACAGCAAATCTTAATGGCAACATTCCCGGATATTTACCCGTGCATTGCATTCATCAACTGCTAAAGTCCCGTGCATTTTCCAAACATAAAGTTCCAATAAAGAATTGGATATACAAACAAATATGCAATTGTACAGCACCATTGCATTCTGTGATGCCAGCACTTGTCGAAGTCTATGTTAGTTCTATTCTTGTCATTAATAATAAAGGGAGCAGTGAATATGTTAATAAACCTATTACAGAGGAGGAAATCAGAAAAGTATTTAGAAATTCTATTTTTGGCATGAATTTTGACCCACAAAATAAAGGATTTTCTCCAATGGAAACAGACACTGGAGATTACCCAGTGGATATTAAAATGGAAAAACCGACTCTTGCTTCACAACTTTTATTAATTTATTATCTCTTGCTTTATGAAGATATCAGACTTTCAAATACAGCAACGCTTATAACTAATGGAAGAAAAATAAAAAGTTATTCTGCAGCCTTTCTCTCCGAACTACCGATTAAATATCTGTTACATCAAGCACAAAAAGATCAAATGAGCTATGGAGTTCTTTTCAGTCCGCTACTTCGTCTTTTGGCGACGCATTTTCCACAACTATCTCTTGTTGATGATTGGATGGATGATCAAGTATTTGGCGACACTTGTCGTCATCAAATCGACGTTCAATTATCAGAATTATCCATTAATGAAGCTTTTCAGTGCATTGAAGAAAATCCATATAAAACAGGAAAAGTATTAAAAGCTATGCTTAGCAAAAACCCAACTGACATATGGCCGTTTGCTGAAATATTTGTGAAATATTTTAAAAGTGTTCTCAGCGATCAAGTTCCGAGACATATTCAAGAATTATACCGCGAAGTTTGGTTACGATTAAACACGGTTCTGCCACGGTGTCTATGGATTATGACCATTAATGCTTTACTTGACATCAATGGAAATGGTCGAAATGTTACAATTACACAAGAAAATGTATTAGTTGACCCATTACAAGTGTTACGATGCGACATCAGAGTTTTTAGATGCGGACCTATATTAAAAATAATACTCCGAATTTTGGAAGCTAGTTTAGCAGCTTCAAGAAGTCAGCTTAGTCGTCATTTGTTAGACAAACCTCTCCTTGAAAAAAGTGGACAATTGACATCGGATTCAGAAAGAGAAGAATTAAAAAACGCTTTGGTCGCAGCCCAGGAAAGTGCAGCATTACAAATTTTGTTAGAGGCCTGTTTAGAAACAAGTGAGGATCAATATAAACCAGAGCTAATGTGGTCATTGCGCGAAGTAAGGAGTATCATTTGTTCTTTTCTACATCAAGTATTTATATCCGAGCCCTCATTAGCCAAGCTCGTTCATTTTCAAGGGTATCCGAGAGAGTTGTTACCGGTAACCATTCAGGGGATCCCTTCGATGCACATCTGCTTAGATTTTATTCCTGAGCTCTTGAGTCAAGCCTCTTTAGAAAAGCAAATATTTGCAGTTGACTTGGTTTCGCATTTGTCCGTACAGTATGCACTACCGAAGGCGATGTCAATTGCCAGATTGTGCGTTAACACGCTGTCGACCCTGCTGTCCGTGTTGCCAAGTGATTTGCGACTAGAATTATTTCAACCCATCCTCAAATCACTCGTAAGAATTTGCACCGCTTTCCCATCGCTTCTCGAGGACATAACATCTTTATTGCTACAGCTAGGAAGGATCTGCGATTCACAAGCATCTCTCGGTCATTGCTGGAATGACACAAATATTTTAGGTGAAGGAGCTTACGTTTCTTCGGACGTACAGAGCGACACGAAGGTTTTAGTTGCCGAAGTTTTATGCAGAGATATCAAAGTAACTATGTCCGAAATAATACAGAAAGCCTTGTTAAATAATAAGTTATATTAAGTCAAAATAAATTATTAATACATGTCATTTGTATTATTAACTACTAAAAGCTCTAATACAGTACCAGTAATTTTGGAAAGGAACAGCAATATGTTACTGTTTCCTGTGCAGGGGAGGTCCTTAATTTAAAACAAAATCGACATTCAGGATATTTTAATACATAATGTGTAACATATTTGACAGATCGACGGGATTTTGTGTTTCCAATTGCCTGTACATCCAGGCGCATTGGTTCCTCGCTGCGATATTACCCACATCGTTGGACAATTGTGCCTGAAAGATAAAGTTAATTCCTATAACTTATATAGATCACCATATGAAGACTCAGAACATTCACCACAAGTTATGTACAGAGTTTAAAAAGAAATCGTACGCAAGCACCACATTAATATGGGCCTTTAGACACAAGACTGCTATGCTACGTATGTTGTGTCCCGTTAAACAGAAAGTTCACTGCTTAGCGGCAAAATAGCCCCTGGAATGATACCCGAAAAGACTTTCAAAAATGGCCATCACCTATTACGAATAATCTTTTTTACGTAATTTTCTTCTTTGTTTCAATGGTCTCAACACGAGGTCGTTGATTCGAATACGCTATTTGTTTACTGTCGGGTACCATATCATAGCACAAAATTAAGCTTTTTGAATTGGTAAAAAAAATTGTATTTCGAATCTACTCTAATATAATATTTTGTGATAAAAAAGGGACGAGGAAGATGGTTATAATCCTGATGTGTTGATTCAATAAACTTTGGAAAAAAGACGGTTCAGATAACTATTATTCTAGGTACTGTACTCTCTGTGGTAATAAAACTTCATTTGACAATTGCGATGAAATGGATAATATACGATGTTATTTAACTTTCATAAGATTTACCTGTATGTACCACGTTTGTAACAGCCTCACTTGTGCGCCAATTTTACAGAAGTTCTCCTTGACAGACTCGAGAGCTTCACAACAGGACTGAAATACTTGAATCCGAGCTTCTCCGGTGGGAGGGGCGGTTGCGATGCGACATTTTGTGTAGAGTAATAATCCTGGAAACATCCATAATGACGGCCAGTGTAAATAGATAGAATAGTCTACTGGCGGTACCCTACAATACCCGTTAGTAGTAGTTAGTACTTTTTAAGTGTCTTTTACTGTCATTATCAAAAATTACGATTTTGGTGGAAGTAAAAAAAAACAATTTCACATCACCGCCACAGCTGAAACAGTGAGACCGATGACGCTCTTTCGTGATACCCTTACAAAATGCATTACAATTTTAAATCAAACATTACTCTTAAGGTTTGACTTTTGCGAAGGATGAAGTCTACCAATTGTACCATTTTGTCTTTAGCTTACCGACCGTTTCCGCTACATAGTTTTTTTTTACAAACTAATGAAAAATAAGCGACGTACCTCTCGCCATGTCGTACGCACTGCCGTGTGCCATTATCAACGGTAGTACTTTCCTAACTAGCACCAAGGCGTTCTTCGCGCAGCCCATATGTAGCTGTACATTGGCGATGTGCATTTCGACCGTGCCTGCCAGGTAGTGCAAATGGAACTTTTTCGCCCACGACAAAGCTTCGTTCAAGAGCAATATGTTGGTCGACTGACTGACGCTGTACGACAGCTGTACTTGTGACATCAGTATCATCGCTTTCAGTCGCAATGGCGCAAAGTGAAGGCTGTCGTCTTCGGTTTTGCAATAGTCCAGTATGTCTTGCAGTGTCTCCAAGGCGTCCATAGCGTCACCTCTAAGGAAATACATCTCAGCCTTCAGCAACTGACTCTCCCATCGATCTAAGGATGCGAGTTGACGTATATTTAATTCGGCTTCTTCCCATTTACCTAAAGGACATTAAATTATGAGTTATTATTGCTTAGTGGACAACCATTTTAAACTATCTTACTTTTAATAGGTATATACAGGTTGTCCCAAAACTCAACGATAATCTGGCACCAGGCGAGAAGCCAAGTCATACCAGTTCTGGGAAAAATAAAAAAAAACCACGTCACTTAGTTAAGCCATAATAGATATTTTTCCAAAACAGTAGAAAACCCTTGGTCGCATTTTTAAGTATTGTGGTCATAAATATCACAATATCGGAGTGATTTTTTTAAAATTACGTATTCTGATATAACGGTGCTCGTAGGCGCAACCACAAATCAACGTCATAAAAGTTGTTAATTTAGTAAAATAAATTAAGTTTCATTGAGACATGATTTACGAAAATGTTATCTGTTAACTTTGACACTTCATTTTGAAAAAGTGCTACACTACCCTTGGCAAGTTATTTCAAAGAAAGGCCCATTTAGTGAATATTTCAAAATGTTGCAACACCTGCCACTTTTCTTACCATCAAAAATGTTATTTCTTATTTTTTTACAAATGGATCTCATTTGGAATGAACTATCGTAACATTTTTATTTAATTATTTCTTCCTTAAAACTAAAGTTTCTCTAATTGTTTGCCTCCAGCTCGAATACAAGCACTTCATGGCGGTGCAGATCTGAGGCGTCAAGACCTAATCAGCAGTTTCATCTGATGAGTGAGGTGCCGGAGCCCTAATACTAGTTCTCATCCCCTTCCTACCCTTTTCTTCTAAGGAAAAGATGAGAAGGGGAAGATAACAGTGGAGGGGATGTATAGCAATTGGTAATAACCATTTTCTATTTGTCCCCTCCTCTGTCCATTAAAGGTGGGCAACGCATCCGCAACTCATTACTTAGTTGCAGATGTCTATGGGAAGCGATCACATTGGGTGAACCGCTTGCTCGTTTGCAACCTATTAATATAAAAAAAGTCTTGCAAATCTCCTTGCATTTATTTCTTTTGATGCTGCATCAATTTTTTGGCGTAGCTTCGGTAGGTTTTGGATTGGTTTCAAATAGACTTTTCTTTTATGCATCCCCAGTACCAATTTAAAGTGAACATGTGGACCGGAATTTTAAACGGACAAATAATTGGACCATTTGAACTTACTCAACAATTAAGTAGCGCCACCTAGTTGCATTTCCTCCTAAACTATCCATTAATAACCACAAAAAGTTTAAAAAAAGTTTCGACTACATAGAGGATTTTGCGACCAGAACTGAGAAGAAAATAAGTACAGTTGAAATACTATTTGACTAGATAAAGGCGGCCATACGATATCGATCATCATGAAGATATACACTACAGAAAAGCACCATTAAAAATACAGGTAACTGATACCATGCGGTGTTTATTACTTATACCCTCACAATGTTTCTCCCGCTCGTTCAAGAGGGGGGGGGGCTACGGGGACACTATCGGACACTTGTTCTGTTACCGTACCGGCTAGGAGCGCGGCAGCGGCACGGTGGCGCGCGGCGACGGCGCGCAGCGGTGCGGGCGGGCGGTGCTGCAGGTGCGAGAGCAGCGCGGCCGCCAGTCCGCTCTCGCCACGCCACGCTGCCACACTCGCCGCGCCGGCGCCCGCCACCGCACACGCTTCCGACCACTGCCACACACTGCTCGCGCCCACCGTGCACTCTGTTAAAACAGAACATATACGTATATTATCAAACTATTGTAACAATAAAACTCGCCATGCTTATAAAATACTAATACTGATCAAAAATCAGCCAAGATTAGAAATCGTTCATTTAATCATCACTTTTCCAGTCAACCTGTTCTTTATCATCTATAATTTACATCATATATCATTCATTGTTGTTACAATTCTATTTTAAAAAATGTCTTACACGCTACATGTACCCAGGGAAACCAGGGAAGAGATGCCACTATATGAATTTAGATTATGGAATTACTAATTAACTCGGCAAACTTCGTTCCGCCTTAGAATTAATTTATGTAGTCTTGCCTTATTGGCTGTTGTGTACAGTGGGAGACAGCAAGCAGCGTGTCGCGGCGGTATGGTACCCCCTTGTTTTTTTTTGTGGCGCATCGGTTATATTTTGCAACTCATAAGAAAATTATTTAAATTATATGGTGCTAGGGACCACCATTATAATGTGCATGAAATGCTTCGCTTGGCGCGTAGTTTTTAAACTTCATAATGTAAAGGCAATTGTAATCTACATTTAGATACTCGAGATTACAAACATTTGGGTAAGTATTAATACGTAAAAAAAGCGTCGTAAATAGCGTATTATTTTTTGTTGATTGTTCTAAAGAAAAAACTAGTTATTTTGAGATAACCGTAAAAGATAGAGATAAGCCATCGCTGACTTTTTTATAAATCTTTTTAAGATATACTATTCCGTATCATTTTGATCCGTCTCATAAGGTTTAGCCAGCATTGGCAATGTAAACACACAAAAATATGTTTTTTACGACAAATATTTGAAATTCTCTCTGCTTTTCTCATATATTGACCTTCCTCGTGAGTCACTCTATTATGAACCGCATTACAATCCATTGCGTAGTTTAAAACATCCAAGGGAAATTATAAAAGAACGTATCTTATAACAGACAATTCAGAGTGAAGCTCAGTTGCCCAGGTATTTAATAGGGTCGATGAAAAAAAAGATATCTACTGCTGCCCGACCTACCACAGGTGTGATCACAACACGCAAGCCTCTATGCAATGTTAACTCATCTGTAACCTCCTCCGTATTTCTTTCTACTTCTCGTCGGAGTAAATACCGCTTAGCAATGAACTTACTTGTATTGAGATTCAATAGAAGTTGACAACTAATAGAAGCCATTTCAGTTTTGCCATACAGGGACCACAGAGCCGCAGTGTTTGCTAAACCGGCCATCGTCAAGTCAGTCATTGAATGGTGATAATTTATAGAGTCCCCTTTTGTTATTATCTGGGGGCAAAGATGTATTTATATCATACAATTTTTTAAATAAAATAAACATGCGCTCACGCCCGTAACCCAGAAGGGTAGGCAGAGATCATGGATTTCCGTTTGACGTGATCCTGGCACACCTCTCTCGCTTCTTCTACATTCATACGTCTACGCATACATGCTCGTCGATTATGGATGCTCCTTATATCACCCTTTTTTAGTAAGCCATTCATCTGAGGGGTACAGGTTCTCCCTACCAACACTAACACTCAATTTTGCTACATAAATTTGTTTCGTTATTCTCTCTTCATTCTTTTGAACATGTCCAAACATCCAATTTTAAGCCACACTTTTCCCTTATAATGCTATTTCCAATCCTATCATTCAATGTCACGCCTAACAAACTTCTTAAAATCTTTCAAAATCTTTAACATGCCTACCGTCTCTACTAAACATACACCCCAAATACACGAACTCTTCCACCTGTTCCACTTCTTTATCGTAGACATTTATTTCAATTATTGTCTTACTTTGTTCCCTTTCAAACACCATTACTTTCGTCTTATCTACTTCATATTCATGCCTTTACCTTCTAATTAATCATTAACTACATTCAGCATAAGTTGTAAGTTCTCCGCCCATGACGTAAACACGACCTGGTTATCGGCGTACAAGAGACGTCTTACAACTAGCTCACCCATTCTTAATCCACAATCTTCGTCTTTTAAAGCTTTTAAACAATCATATACAAAGACATTGAAAAGCCACGGGGATTCTTCACAACCCTGTCTTACATCTTTATTGATGTTAAACTAGTCTGAGTACGTTCCGTTAGTAGAATCCTTATAAACAGAGTTTAATGCTTGTATGAGATCACTGTTCAATCCAAACTCAACTAAAGTTGGCCACAAATCATCTCTTTTAACTTTATCACAGGCCTTTTAAGTCTATGAAGGCGCAGGTTTACAGCCTTTTACTTTATAGTGATAGTGGGTATTTACATATGATTTCTTTAAAAGATCTGATCCATGCAAACCATTCCTTTCCTAAACACTGATTGCACATCCCTCGTTTTTTTTTCTGTTTCGTTCATTACTGTTTCAAACAGTACCTTAACATAAAGATTTCCCACATTGCGGAGAAGGCTGATACCTCGGTAATTTTTACAATCATGCTGTGAACCCTTTCCTTTATATAAAGGGACGATGATGGCTTTACACCAATCTGGTACTAGCCATATCTCCAACATAAATTGAAAAATACCCACAATTTGCAATTAAAGCTTCTCCAACTCTCAAGAGAAATCCTGTCATACCCGGCTTTACCGGCTAGCTTTACCTAATTTCATTCTTTATATCGCAATCGCAATCTCATTAAAACTTATATCAAGTGATCTAACTCTTTTTGTTCAATAAGTATCTGCCGTGTTTGATACAGGTGCCTCCTCACATTCAAACAAACTTTCAAAATATCCCTTCCATATCTTCAGAATTGCTACTTCAACATTCAAAAAGTCCCCACATTCTAATCACGGACAACATCAATTCTCGATCATATTGACCTTACTTTGGCATTTTTGACAAATTTACAAAACATTTTTATACTTGCCAGGAAGTCGTCAGGCAAACTTTTTTCATCCCTCTCCTTTCTTTCTTGTTCCTTCCTACACACTCTTTCACTGTCTTCCTCAAACAACGGAATCGTAACTCAATATTTTCATTCGTACAGTCTGATTGCCTGTCTTTTGCTGCCAGTAAATCAAGCCACGCTTTTTCGCATTCACTTCCATTCGAACTTCCCTATCCCACCACACCTCGTTGGTTTTCCTTGCGTCCTTCCTCTTGCTTATTCCACATACTTCGGTGGCATCATCCACTAATCCATTCTTTATTTTACCCCAAGCACTTGCAACTTCCATTTCTTTCAAATTTTTAGCTTTTGAATAAGAATAATTATAAATTTAAATACTGTGCATGTTGCTTTTCATGTTTTGATTATGAATTAGGTACTTTATGAAATCTATATATTTTTATAACAAAAGAGTTCTTAATAAATTGTAAAATTACCAGAATTTTTCTGCCGTTTTCAACACCTCCAGATTCCATCCACACTTTTTTGATTGGGCCACAACGTGGTTGGGACGTTGTGGTATGATCTGCCCCCAGCGGCATTTCAAAACCAATACGACTTAGGATCTCCCAAGAAGAGAGCATACTCTTTCCTTATAGACTGCAACGCATCCGCAGTTCGTCTGGTGTTGATGTTCATGGGCGGCAGTGGTCTCTTAACATTAGGCGATCCGCTGCTTGTGTGCCTTATTCTATAAAAAAATATGACCATGATAATGATAACATACTTGAAACACTTCAGCGGGCTTAGCTGCATTGACAGCAGCGTGCTGGGCCATTAGTTGCGCGGCGGCGGCGGCGACTCGCGGAGCCCGGGGGACTCTCGCGAGCAAAGAAGCACGGCGCGCGCGCCCTCCCGCCAGCGCGCCCCACGCCGCCGCGTGCGCCAGACACGCCCCATCCGCAGCCTCCTGTGCCGCGCACAACGCCTCCTGCACACCCTCCATTGCTAATGACCTAAAACATGTAGCCACACACCTGTACAATTTGACCGAAAAGATCTGACGGAGCGGCCGTGTGGCAGAGGGCGCCTAACTTAAGCTTCATAAGAATAACTAAACTCGTAAAGAGCCGAGGCTCCCGAGAAACATCATGTTGCGTCCAACCTTGTTTTATCTTTAGCTCTCAGGTCGCTGACCCTAAAGGGAGGATTGAACTTTTCATAGAATACCCTGGATATTTAATGGAGGTTTAAAGCCCTCCCAAACTCAGAAAATGCCCATATTTAGGACTATTACTCAGAGAGTGTTGAGCATTCCATGCCAGCAGCCATGGCTTGATAGGTATATCCCCATAAATATACTTCACTTTGCAAATGCTACTTGTAAATCTTCATATTTTCTATTTCGACATTATGTTCAAATTGTTGTAATATTTATGACTAGATACTCACAAATGTCCAAACTGTGTGTGCATGGCGGCTCTATTAAGAGCAGCATATCGAAAATTTTTATTTTTATCGTTAATGTTGTTTGAATTGCTGCATATGTTAAACACAGTCCTGTCGAAACAATTGTATAGCGAGTCTTGAGCACCGCAAAATTCCTTCATTCTAATGCAATTTAAAAAACTCAAAAAATGCTGAAAATTAAAAAACAAATGGTACAAGTATTATTTTATTAATAATTGTTACTATTATTATTTAAGTTAATAATAACTTAAGAAATGTATTATGAATACACTTAAATAAACAATATTTATGGATTAAAGAAAACTGATTGGCTGACTGAAAGATTATTAAATGTAAAGGGTGCATTTTTAACGTAACGGACACAATAGTATGAAATTTGATGGATAAAATCACTTACAATGTCTGAATACTCTGGAATATCGTTTATTATTTGCATTATAGTTTTCTGTAGCTGCTTAGGTGGGAGTGCTTTCCTCTCATTAATTTGTAATAAATTAGCTTGTTGGGCTGTGAATAACTCTGCTTGTTTCCTTGACCACTGGCACTCTTCAAGGCTACTACAAGAAAAAAAAATACAATAAAATATATTATGTTGTTAACATTTATACGTTTTTTTATACTTACTTGTCTCTATCAATTAAGTTCATTTTCATAAATACTTCTTGTGGTTTTGATTCTTCTGGTAGAAGAGGTGATGCTGTGCATGGCACCCCAACAGTTGTTTCCATATGATTTAATCTCTGCAATAAAAATATTCTACTGAGGATTGTAAAAAATTAAAAACATAAAGGGTTACTAAAAAGACCTCTCATAATGGTTTTCATGACCTTTTTGTAGACATATCTGGATGGTGACAAACAACTACGCAGACTAACATATACAAACTATGTGTTCATGCAATATAATATAATCCGAATGGATCACGTGGTCTTAATGCATGAGTTTCAAGAAAGCGGGTTAAAGGTGTAAATAAATTTGTATTTTTTTTGCATTTCATATTTTTTAAATTCAATATTAAATTAAAAGGGCTTTTGTAATATAATTATAAGGGCTTTTTCTTTAATTTTATTTTCACAGAAAATTGGATAGATGACTTTCTATGTCGAAATCTTTCAGAGTTATGTCTGGTATGACTTTATGTATATACGCCAAAGAAAATAAAACATTCGCGAGCGAATTTTTAAGCGCAATAACCCACGTCACATGTGCATATCCGTATTTACGACATAGTTTGTAGGTAGATTAACAGTACATAAGCATGAAGTACTACATGTTAATGTAATATTATGACATCTAGAATAAAACAGTCCGTGCCAACACGGCCTTTCATTCACGTGCAGTCGTTTATATATACATTGGCGACGTACGACGAATTACCGCGCGATATTCTTATTTTTTTGGACAGTTAACGTCTATAGTTATGTCGATTGGCAAATTAGAAAGAAAAAGTTAATTCGTTTCGTTATTTTAAATGTTGTAGACAGTTACACTTTACAAACTAAAATTATAGAAATAACATACGAATAGGACAGCGCTCAGCACAGCTTGTGGGCTGCACAACACTGATTTTCCGCGCTGCCCTGTCGGTAGTGTGCGAACATATTTACAAACGAACAAATTAGGCAAATTTAATTGACACAGTAAACAGTGGACAAATTTAATTCACATAGTAACGGGTGGCTTAAGTGCGAAAGGTTCGGTAGTTTATTAAATTAAACGAGATCAAGCCACAGTTACAAGTACCCTACTTGTAACCGTCGTCGGTGAAGCTACATACTCGTTGATGTGCGATCTTTGTTCTCCCGGCACACGGAGAGGACAGGACATTTGATGAGCTTTTGCAATAAGTAAGTAAAAGTGATGACGTCTGATATATATCAAGTTGTCTCATATATATTAATGCAGGTAGGCTTAGATTTTGACGACAGTGCCCCAGTGGTAGTTATAGACCTACCTTGGCTGACACCGACTCCAAAAATATATGATCAAGAATTGATTGTTATGGTTACTTGCGTAAAATTATTTTATACCTTTTAGTGCATTATTTGTTATTGAATATAGTTTTTTTCAGTCGTTGTGTTTTTGTTAAAAAAAATATTTCTCGATTTTTAGTGAATCAACTTGTTTGTTAACTTATTTTATTTGTCAGGATATGGGTTGACATACTCAACGTGCTGCCCATATGAGACAGCGTCGTTTCAATGAGACAAACGAAAACAGGACGGAACGCCCATCTAAAATTAGGATATCTACTTCCAGGGCCATTTCGAAACAGACTAGTGAAGAACGCAAAAACTGGATTTCGAAAATGCGGGCTTACGTAAAAAAAGTTCTGAACAGAGAGGATTTAAAAAAAAAACGTGATCGACTAACTAACGAGTCGGAGAAGCAACGTGCCCACCGTATTGGCTTAATACAACGTCGTTTTAAAGTAAAACGAGAACACCGTCAATGTAAAGTCAATTTAATAAGCTTTACTAAGAAGAAGGTTAATCAAATTTATATGGGAATACATGATAACAACCAACTTTCAATCAAAGAAAGATAATCAACCAAAGTATATAGTAATAAACACATCGCTAAGCCCGGCCGTCCACTGCGCGGCTTTTGAAATCACTTGCGCGTAGTTTTTACTTACTTTGTAGGCTTTTTGGCTTCATACCGAACGCTAATAATAGCGTAGTAAGTTGCGTATGCGTTTTAATTAATGTTTCCTAAGAAAAAAGTGGTTATTGTGAGACAACCATAGAAGATAAAGATATGTCATCGCGGACTTTTATTTAGCTTATTTAAAGAGCTACAATTATTTTATATATCATTTTAATGTAAGTTCTATAGTTTAGCCTGCGTAAGCCAAGAAAGCAAATTTCAACTTTTTCATATATTTTTTTTTATTATGTATAAACTAGCGCTTGACAACAATCCCACCTAGAGTTAAGTGGTGATGTGGTCCAAAGATGGAACGCACTAGTTTAGAAACAGCCTATTCACTCTTCTCTTGAAGGTACCCACGTCGTAATCGGACGGAAATACTGACGCTGGCAACTTATTCCAATCCTTTTCCGTACGCACAATGAACGATGATTCGAATCGCTTCGTTCGAACGCGCGGTATCTGTACTATGAAAGGATAGAGACCTGCCGTATGTCTAAATGTCCGATGGTAGAATGGAGATGGGGGAATTAAATCGTGTAATTCCTGCGCACACTCCCCAAAATGCAATCTGTAAAACACCGAGAGGCTAGCCACTTTACGTCTGTGCTCAAGACTGGTCAAGTTAAGGTCTTGGTCACCGATCAGCCTCTTGGCCCGCCTCTCCACCGAATCTAGTGCCGCGAGTTGATATTTGGCTGCACCTGCCCAGATATGGCAGCAGTACTCCATACACGGTCGGATCTGTGCTTTATATAAAGTGAAAAGCTGTCCTGGTGTGAAGTACCGCCGAACCTTAGAAAGGATTCCAAGCTTCCTAGCATATTACGCATTATTAAGAATAACTCAAAAACTACCACTCGGATCTTGACAAAAAAAATGGCACCAATCGGGAAGCACTAGCTCTCGAAAAAAAAAAGAATTATCAAAATCGGTTCACCAGGAGCGGAGTTATGACGTAACATACATAAAAAAATACGGGTCGAATTGATAAACTCCTCCTTTTTAAAGTCGGTTACAAACACATCGAGAACGGCTCACTGAGGCCGATTTCATCATAGCCGTGCTTACCGCCGGCGCGGTTTGCAAGCGCGGCTCGTAAGCGCGTTGACAAGCTGCGCGAAACTATGAAACGAGTTCCGACGCCGTTCCCCGCCTCGGACAGTCGCGATGATAACCTCCTCAGTACTGGTATTAATTATTTATTGCCTATGGAAAAGAAGGCAAAGACGTAAACGTGTATAAGTACATCTCTATAATTCTACAAGATTACTGAGAGGTGTATTCTGTACAATTTTATCGAAATTAAGAGAACACGATGACAATATTTACATACAAGAATAATCGAAAAAATATTAAAAGCGTCATGGAAGTATATCCGTGTAATTTTGTACGAACGCGAAAGTGAGGAAGTCCTCAATGAATCGTCCCGTATCAATAAATGATTTACTCATTTTGTAGTTTTATCGAAGATAGTGCACACAAGTGCGTGCGGTCGGCGAGACTGTGTAATGCACGCTAGTCGGATGGATACCTTGACAGCGCGCGGTTGAAACGCGCCGACGAACCGCGCGCGGGTTGCCGTCAGCACGGGTATAACGATACAAGGAACTAGAAGCCCGCGAACCACGGCGCTTACCAACCGGGCTGGCGGCCGCGTGACTATGAACGGCCCAACGGGCGACCGCTGTACGTGCGCGCGCGCCCCGGGCCGAATATTTTGTTCTAAAGTTTACATAGATACCTAAACTTTAATTTAGTTTCATATCATCTTGAGCTGCAGATATGTATTTACCTATGGGCAGAGATGGCAATAACGGCTGTTTTATAGTAATGAATATCGGTGTTGGGTTATTATTTAATAACGTTATTGTAAATTGTTGTCAGTTATTGCGTTGTTGCGTAGGTAGCTGTTTTGAATTATATATGATATTGAATATAAGGGAATATTTAAAAATAATCTGTAAGAGGCCGTTTATAAAACCATAATGTAACAATAAATAAACTTCCCTTCATACTTTTTAACGTGACAAAGTCTTATAAATTGGTGGATAGTAGGTGGCATTCGCTAGAAATGTAGCGTTACGGTCGGGTCCCGCTGCGCTTGAGCCGAGAGTAACCGATCATGCACGATCAATGTGCCGCTTTTTTCACTCATTCATTCATTTAATACCGACAAAATGTGAGTGAGCGCGAGCGCGAAACGTGGTCACGAATTAAACCAGGTGTCCGAGCGCCATGCGCCCAGACACCTGGCATTTTTTAATTGAAAAAACACATGTTATTTGTATACTAATTAAAATACAAATACAACATGTAGGTACACCTAATTCGTTATTATTCTCTTTAATACATAAAAACAAAAGAAAGAAGAGTTACTTTTCATTAAGCTAATAAAGTATCGTCCGTAATATACACAATCTAAAATCAATCTAAGATCAATAAGTGGGAGTGAGCGAGACAGCGCGCGGCATGCATTCTCGCGCGCGTTCTGGAGACTGCCCGATTATTCTAGTAGACCGTTGTACCGGTATATAAGCTACGGGTTTGACGGTGGGACGTTCCCGATACGGCCACATAGCCGGCAGAGTTTTCTCCCCTACTCATGATAGAAGCGTTGCTGGAGTTTCTTCCGCCACTTCTTCTCCCAGCGCTAACGCTTTCCGAAGTGGTAGTAATGTTAGTTGTAATGCTTCTTCTAATCAGATAATGGCTGCCGATCGAGCCGAGGCTCGGCCCTCTCGCGCACCCTCGAATCGGAATGCTAAACGCGTAATGAGTGACAGCCCAAGCCGAGGTCCCCTCTCGGGGGCCCTTGAGCCGAGTCACTCCATGGAGCGTCCGCCGAAGCGACCTAAGAACTCGGTGGCCTCCCAATCCGGTAATAATAATATTAAAGTAACGGCCCGAGCCGAGGCTCCCTCTACGGAGGGAGCCCTCGAGCTTAGTTACTCATAAAGAGGCTTAGGCTAGGCGCCCTCTGCGCCCTGCCGCCTGACCTTTCAGTCACAAAAAAAAACGGTGGGACGCCACTCCGCTACATAACGTCGGGCCGAACGGACGTGTTTTGTTCGCGCTCAACATCTGTCGCTCCGCCTGACTTAAGTCGGGCCATCCGCCGTGCAGGTGCGCGTCGCCCTACCTGGTCCCCCCCAAGCATACTGGGTCGGGGACACGAAGGACTTGGTCGCCATGGTGGCGCCGCCCACTGCCCCCCAGCGCCTCTCTCTCAGGGAGAGGGGGGAGGGGGGATTTTCTTTTCGCAAATCAAGGAGGCATATCTCCCATCCATCAACCTCATGGACAGCCCAATTCCCTGGGATGATAAAGTCAAATATTTAGGTGTCATCCTTGACCATAAACTTAACTTCGCCGCTCACGTGACCCGGGTCAAGAACCGGGCGGCTTTCGTACTAGGCCGCCTAACCCCGTTAATAAACAAAAAGAGCAAAATGTCACTCCGAAACAAGGTGACGCTCTATAAAGCTGTAGTACGTCCCGTTATGACGTATGCTAGTCCGGTATTCGCGCACATTCCCCCGAAACAAATACACCGACTTCAGGTGATTCAGAACAGATTTTTGCGCAGGGCCACCGGGGCCCCTTGGTTCGTGCGCAACATCGATCTACACGTTGACTTAGAGCTGCCTACCATAGCCCAACACCTGAAGTTGGCGTCGCGCCGCTATTTTGACTCCGTCGCCGATCACCCTAATTCTTTAGTTGTTGGTGCCGCCACCTATAAACCAATCGCACTAGGTAAGTTCCGGCGTGACCATCAAAGACCTAGGCACGTCCTGGACTTCCCTGACGACGAGACATCTATCGCTATAGCGAAGAATAAACAACTTCGCAAACATTTTCGACCAAACCGTCCTCGTCGGCGAGGACGGCCAACATACTCCCCCGTTAATGATAGAAGCGTTGCTGGAGTTACTTCCGCCACTTCTTCTCCCACCGCTAACGCTTTCCGAAGTGGTAGTAATATTAGTCAGACAATAGCTACCGATCGGCCCTCTCGGGCACCCTCGAATCGGAAAGCTAAACGCGCATTGAGTGACAGCCCAAGCCGAGGTCCCCTCTCGGGGTCCCTTGAGCCCAGTCACCCCATGGAGCGTCCGCCGAAGCGACCTAAGAGCTCGGCGGCCTCCCAATCCGGTAATACTAATAGTAACGGCCCGAAACGAGGCTCCCCCTACGGAGGGAGCCCTCGAGCTTAGTTACTCTTAAAGAGGCTTAGGCTAGGCGCCCTTTGCGCCCTGCCGCCTCAAACCCGGTGAATCTGTAAAAGCCTCCTCCAGGCTAGCAGTGACAAGTCAGTCAAAAAAAAAAACTGTGGGACATACTCTGATAATAGCTACCGATCGAGCCGAGGTCCACTCTAGGGGGCCCTTGAACCGAGTCACTCCATGGAGCGTCCACCGAAGCGGCCTAAGAGCTCGGTGGCCTCCCAATCCAGTTATAATAATAAAGTAACGGCCCGAGCCGAGGCTCCCTCTACGGAGGGAGCCCTCGAGCTTAGTTACTCTTAAAGATGCTTATGCTAAGCGCCCTCTGCGCCCTGCCGCCTCGAGCCCGGTCTAGCTGTAAATGCATCCTCATGGCAAACAGTAACCTTTCAGTCACAAAAAAAAGGCGGTGGGGCAGTTCAGTTTAGTAAGCTATTGAGTGCGATACCCAAGCGATACAGTGACCTACGCGATTACGGACATTGTTGCATTGTAATAGTTTTAGTGCTTAAGTGGAGAAGCGAAATATAATCGTTACTCGAAGGCATAATTTTATTTCCGAATTAACCGGACCCGGCACGTAACAATAATAATGACCATTTTTACCTATGTGTAATGGTCATCTAATATCAGGTGAACCACATATCTCATTACCGCTTTCTACTATTAATAAAGAATACTTTAGTCTATTTTTGATGTACTTTTTTTATTCAATAGAAAGTAACTGTATAACATCAAATTAAGTGTGAAATTAAAGGTCATAAAGACCACCAATAATAGTTTTTCTCAAATATCTTCCATGTACAGACAGCAATCAGTTACATTTTTATTATATGTATTGATTTTCTTTCAAAACTTTATGTTCAAAAATGTTAAAATATTTATAAAAGTCTACAGTTTTAATTAGGCCAATAGTATTGAAAAAAATGTTATCGATTTATAAGCGCCATCTAATTTCTAATGTTTGACAATTTCAAAGTAACGGAGAATTGATTATCGTACTGGTCCACATTTTTAGCTAAAAATATCAAACTTTGATTTTAATGTGTTATTTGATATTTAAAGTAATAATAAATTTAGTTACCTTTACTATATTTTGGTTTTATAATTGTATATTGCCGCATTTCATTTCTTAATTTGTACATAGCTTTTCGTAACGCCATCTAGTCTTGACGAATAAATTAATACAACGAATAAAATAATTTTCTTTACTATGGGATAGGACCCGGTGATGAACTTTCAATCATCATCATTTTAAAGATCGTAATATAAGTAATAACATATATAACTAAAAGTTCAACCTATTCAACTGTACAGCTATTTTATATCATTTTCATCAAACAAATGTTTGATGTGGTTCTTTAAATTGATATAACTTTTTTATTTATAAGCCGATTGAGATAAAACAATAACATTAAATGTTAAGTGAAGTTTACCACAATACATTAGTGAAAACCGCGCCTAAATTGGTTAAGCCGTTTCTGAGATTAGCGATAACAAACGCACAGACAGACGGACAGACAAAAATTCTAATAATCATTGTTTTGGGTTTTATTGCATTTATAAAGGCCCCAACAAGTTTTTTTTCAAATATCTACCATGTACAGACAGCGATCAGTAACAGTTTTATTATAAGTGTAGATAAGTAGTACAAGGTGCTAATATAAATAGTCAATTTTTAATAAAATTACTAGAAAAGGACAGTACCTCTTTACTTAGGGATCTCATCATCAAACCTGGTCTACCTTTTTGATAATACAAACAAAATGATTTATAAAGTGAAACTACTTGCACAAAAGTAAGTTTGTCCAAGTGCAACATTATCCGCCTTAAATAGAAACCTGAAATTAACATTAAATAAATCATTAAAATAAGTAAACTAAAGCAAACACTTAAAGTTGGATTTAGGACTTGAACTAAAAACCTAAGTTTAAAAGTTTTAAAACATATACAAAGAAAATGGTTCTATACTTTTCCCTCAAGTGGGGATTCCATCCATCCAACCACCCTTCTCCCCTACACCACCATCTAAATCTTCTATACTTATAGTCAGTAGTGAAGATATTTACTGAATTAAATGCAGCTTTTCAAATAAATTTAGTCTCAACCAGAAGATTTTGTCAAGAATGCACTTTATATAACCTAATTACATGTTTGCATAAATTTGTAGATATGTGGAAATTATATTGCCTCAAATGAAAAATATATTAGCAGGAAAGAAAATCTTGTTACCTAAAACACTGCACCGCGTGATAGTACAAGGATTTGTCTCACTTTGCTCAATCATTAACTTATCAATGGTTGATGTCACACAATCCATTAAAGCACTTATACCATTAACATGAATGTTCTTGAGACGAACACAAAAATTTTCTAGGTGTACACTTAATAAATTATACCGTCCATCTGTGAGAAGCGTCTCTAAATCCTTAAATTCCATATCAGGGCACTGAAATTTATTTATTATTAATAAAACTATGTACTATGAACCCATTAGGTTTCTCATATAACTAAATATTACCTGGATTAATTTTAGGGCTAGAATACAAAAGTCTTTTCTATATTTGGGAGCCATAGTACAGTTAATCATGGTCTTCGCTGAAAATAAATTGACGAAAATAAGTGTATAATAATTATTTACTTATCATACGTGTAGTTTATTGTCATACCTTCAATTTTTAATAGACCATATTCTCTAATAAAAGCAACGACTGCTATTTTGTGAGGTGTTATATTATCAACATTGCCCCTTACATTTATTAATCTACTAAAGTCTAAATTTTCGCCTCCGACATCCATGCTCAAGTACAAAAGCTTAGAACTTAGTAATATTTAACGTTAGGTAAAAAGCCGGACACTATTTGCTATTACGAATGTTGTGTTGTGTATATTGTGTATATTACAAATAGACTTAATAAAGAACTAAACTATTTTTAACCACAGAGCACTTATACTCAATGATGCAGTTTGTGACATAAAGTAAAGTAGAGATCAAAGAGCATATAAAATAAGAGTCGGGACTTCCATACATCGGATATTCTTAATTGTCAAGTGTAATTTGAGATCAGCGTAGAAATAAAATATTGTAAAATCATTTCAACCAATATGATAACTGTATTGTGCTACCAGCATAAAAAAAATTAGAGACGAGCCTATTGCTTTTCCTTAACACAGAAATGAATTAAGATTAAAAATAAAACAATTTTATTTATTGTATGTTTTATTTAAGAAAATTTGCTACAATTTACTATATCACATCAAAGCAACTATTTGTTAATTAGAAAAACACTTAATAGATTGTGTAGATTATTACAAAATTCTTTGCAATCCTAAAAATAATTAAAACCACTGGTTCCGCCCGTTGTGCTTAACACAAAAGATGGCGGCTCACTAGCCAATCCATCGCGCGCGCTGTTGCTAGGCGAATATAACCCTACGGGTGTGAACGTGAGGTGTTCGCTGCGTAGTGCGTTACAGCTGTGTTATTTTCACCGTATATATAAAATTATTTTGGTAATAATACAAAATCTTCAAGAATATCTGTCCTGGATTTATTTGAAGATAACCTGAAAATAGCTACTGCACCACTTGTTTTCGTATTCTTTTATAATAATCAACCTCTATCACATCTCTGCTTACCTCATAACTCCGCTCTTGGTGAACCGATTTTGATCATTCTTTTTTTGTTCGAGAGCTTCCCGATTGGTCCGACTGCAAAAATAAATATGATTAGGAATTGATTCTTATGTTTATTTGCGTATAATTATTTTATACTTTTTAGTGCATTATTTGTTATTGGATATAGTTTTTTTGAAGTCGGTTTTTTTGTTAAAATTTTTGTTTATTTGACGTACAGTCTGTTAAAAATAACTAGATTAGAATGACAGCTTCCAAACTGTTAAGTTTTGCGTTCACTGGATCAATTGATTGCCGATATATACATATACAGTCATTATTTTCAACGTATTGGTAAAAAATTAAAAAGAAAATTGCAGGTTTTTTATGAGACCAATACTTTTACCGTAATTTCAAAAATTTAAACCATTTATTTCGAAATCAGGGTAAAAAATCTTGGCCCTGTTCATTATTGATCATTTCAATTATAATATTATATTTTTCGACTAGACGTTTAGTCTTTTGGGGCAAATATTTTCAAGAGTTGGTAACACTGCCCGCGGTAAGTGTACTGAGAGTGAGACTGTGACTTGTCTGTGACCACCATAGTGACCATTGCATTTCAGTTTCACCCATTCGTTTACTCGTTTTACATTTTTCTGTTCAAACCAAGTTCAAACTGATGTTTATTTTTGAAGCCACTGAAATGTTTATATTTGCAGTTGTATCGTCATATAAAATGTTTTAAGAATGTTTGTGAAAAAGCTTCATCCATAGCAAAAAGCTAAAAATGGGTATTGTTTACGTATCGTTCTGTCTCCCATTACTATATTTGTTTGTTTTAACTGAAACTTCACGTGTTACTGTTTATCAAGGAGATTCTTTACCGCATCATGGTCGTTGTGAACCAATTACTATACCACTTTGTCAGAATATTAGATACAATCAAACTATTTTTCCTAATATATTGAACCATGCAAAACAGATAGATGCTAGTCAAGACTTGTTAAAATTTACACCGTTCATAAAAGTAAATTGTTCTCCAGACTTGAAGTTCTTTCTATGTTCAGTGTATGCCCCATTATGTACGATTTTAGAGAAACCTATACCACCGTGCCGTCATTTATGCGAGTCTGCTAAGCATAATTGTGACAAGCCAATGTTTTATGATAGGTTTCCTTGGCCAGAAAATTTAGAGTGCTCAAACTTCCCTGTCGCCGGTAAAAACGTCTTATGCTTTGGTGATAACAACGGCACACACGAATCTCGACAACATTCAGAAACAAAGCTTCCAAAGGTAGATTTTAAGGCCAACATTGAACGAAATCCTACCAAACTGCATGGAGCAAGGGATATTGGTTTTGTTTGTCCCATTCAGTTTAAGATATCAAAAAATTTGGACTTGGAGTACTCTTTGAAAGTGAGTGATAAAGTTGAACATGACTGTGGTGCACCATGTAATGGTATATTTTTCAGCCAAGACGAAAAAAACTTTGCTAGACTTTGGATTGGAATATGGGCAACATTATGTGCCTTAAGTTGCTTATTTACTGTACTGACTTTTCTAATAGACACAGACCGCTTCCGCTATCCTGAAAGGCCTATAATATTTCTCTCAGTGTGCTATCTAATGGTGGCAGCATCTTATGTAATAGGTTGGGGAGCAGGTGATAGTGTGAGTTGTCAAGGACCATTTCCACCAACTATCAGTGGTACAAGATTACTAAATATATCTGTAATAACTCAGGGTACCAAACATGAACCATGTACTATACTTTTTATGGTTGTGTATTTCTTCAGTATGGCCTCAAGTATTTGGTGGGTTATATTGACCCTCACATGGTTCTTAGCAGCAGGATTAAAATGGGGTCATGAAGCAATTGAAGCAAACTCTCAATACTTTCATTTGGCTGCTTGGGCAGTACCGGCCATAAAAACAATATCTATATTGGCAATGGGAAAAGTTGATGGTAAGTATATTCTCCATATTTTATTGATAGTCGACTTCCACATATAGATGGATTTTTAAGAATTGTGGATTCTGTCGAAGAAAATATTGCAGTTTCTTACTAAAGTGTTATATAAAGCTAGAATAATTTATAAGAACTGAATAAATTAAGAATTAATGTTAGAGAAATGAATTCAAAACATTGCTTTTTTGTATATTTTGTAAATGCTTTCATTAACTCCAAAATGGTAAAAATAAACAAGACTATTAGTTAAGTGGGATTAAAGTTAAACAAAACTGGAGGTTATGACTAACAACACCTTTAATATAATATTATCAGGATCATTGATTGTGATTATTTCTGATGTGATATCATTAAATGTAAGAAAATTAAGGTTTGGGAAATTTCTAAATGTGTTAACATTTTTTTTATATAAAGAATTGTATTCATATACAATATTAAACTAAGCATGGACTATTTCCAATGGTAGACTTATGAAATTTAATCAAAAGATATATACATATACAAAACAAAAAATAACTGATTTTCATAAAATATTTGTATTTTCCAGGTGATGTACTGTCGGGTGTGTGCTATGTGGGACTCTGGGATGCAGAAGCACTACAAGGATTTGTATTGTCACCACTCTGTGCATATCTTGTGCTGGGAACAATCTTCCTACTGGCTGGATTTGTATCCTTGTTTAGAATTAGAACTGTTATGAAACATGATGGTACAAAAACAGATAAACTGGAGAAATTAATGATTAGGATAGGTGTTTTTGGTGTTCTTTACACCTTACCTGCCCTGATTGTTATAGCATGTTTATTTTATGAATATATACATTTCGATAGTTGGATGGTAACATGGCATAGAGATTTATGTACAACAGCGATGTATTCAATCCCATGTCCTTTTTCTTATCAAGATGTAGAAAGACCTAAATTTGAAATGTTTATGATTAAGTATCTTATGACTATGATTGTCGGCATAACTTCAAGTTTCTGGATCTGGTCTAGTAAAACTTTAGTTTCTTGGCATCAGTTTTTTGACAAGATAAAAGGTAGGAGTGTTGAAGCATATGTATGATAGATAATATAACATTGAAGAAAGATAATTTACCTAAAAGTCTTTGTCCTGTCAATTGACTTGTTATTTTACTCTGTAATAGTGATATAAGTATATAGTGTTTCAGATTCTAGTGTCATAACAAAGGTACACAAAATGTGTATACCTCAGGTTTAGGAAATTGTATTTTTATGCAGTTTTGATTTTCAAGTTCTCTCTAAAAGTATTAATTTTGCTTTTGCAAAACTATCATGATAAAAAAGTGAATAACATTAAGTAACACTTTAGTTACTTTTTTATTATTGTTTTTATTGTGATAAGAAAGTAATTTACTTTTTTATAGTTTAAAGATATTTTTAATTTTTTATAAAGAAAATATCAATTTTGTAACTAATACTTTAATTTGTTTATTATATTATGATTTGTAGTATTTTTGTTTTTTACAATATGCAAAAAAAACATTAAATTTCGAGATTACTATAAGGCTGATAATATAAACTGGCAACAATGACAATCAGATTCCTTAAGACCTATGAAAATTATTTAATTTTACAAAATAAGTAAAATAGCAGCATTCATGGCAGCTACGAAAATATTTTTTTATGTCGGTAATTCTTATTTTTGTTTAAAATAACTCATGTTTGTATATACACACCTAATTTTAAGGTTTCAAATAAAAAAATAATAATAAAAACTTATATTTATTTAAGAATAAGATTACATAATTTTTCTCATTATACCTTCCATCTCATGATCTCAAATTCTCTTGCAAGTAAAATTAAAAAACAGTAATTAAGTAAAATTTATGCCCTAGTGTATTTTCCCCAAATGTGAAGCATGAACACTGATGCTATGAACAGGAGAGACATTACCAGCACTGGGACAGGACCTCTGCAAATAATGATAGTATCTAATTTAGTAATTTATTAAATATGTACTCATGCACGTAACGCAAAGAGGTAAGCAGAGGATTTACAGCAAGTGCGATTCTGACATCTCTCGCTTCTTCTACATCCATACATCTATGCATAAATGGTCATTGGTTACGGGTACTCCTTATATTGCTTTTTATATATAGAACATATATCAACCAGATTAGTGCCATACTAATAATTATATGTAATAATAAAACTAAACTCACTTTTACAACATAAATTTGTTTCGTTACCCGACCTCATTTATCCTTTCAACTTGCCTGAATCACCAAAGAATACCTTTCTCAATTCTAGTCACAACATCCACTTTAAAGACACACTTTTCCCTTATAACAATATTTTTAATCCTATTATTCAACATCACACCCAACATACTTCTCAAATATCACATTTCCACAGCATTCACTTTACTAACATGCTTTTCCTGCTACACACTTCACTTCACACAAGTGGGAATGTGAGTGGAGTGGTAATTAAAATAAACAATTTTGTGACTAAACAAACAGTGGAAAAGATCATGTAAAGGGAGTATATAAAATACATTGTTGCTAGAATAAGTAATATTTCAGCCAACTTATAACAATTATAATAAACAATTCCAAATCCTGGTAGACCCATATTATAAGCTGATATTGATTGTTCAGTTGCTTAGCAACATAAAAAAGTAAAAACCTTCAATGCTAATTTTAATTTACTTTAAACAAGTATATATATATACATATATACAGGAAAACAAAATCATGCATGCATTTATAAAATATTTCCATTAAAACCAGAATTATAGCTACATAAGCATAATGAAATATTTTATTTATTGGGGTTCAATTAATATAAATTAAAATCATAGTACGAGGAAGAAATATGTTATAAACCTTACACTTTAACGCCTGGGGAATCATCGGTGTAGAATCGCCACATACCGCCCGAACCAGCACCAGTGCTTCTATTTCGCGCTGCTGTTGTGGTAGTTGTCGATTTGCGTTGTCGTACTGTACTGCCACTTGAGGACCTCGGGACTGCGGACACTTTACTTGGTGATCTTCCACCAGATCCCACGGATGTAGAGCTCGGAGAAGCTGGCTGAATTTACAACAATAAATAATTATTATGCCATCCAACATTTAACTACAATCATAAATCTAATAAATAATAATTAAATTTACCATTTTAAGTTATACAATTTTTATCTCCAATGCCTTAAGACTGCCTAAACTTTATGAACACAAAGTTTCTGCTGTAGTAGACAATTGAATGGAATTGAATTGGTGTTGTTGGCTATGCAACGCGTACAATCACTTGACACGTAGTCATTCAATGTTGTCAGTTAAAGAAGAACTGTAAAATACAGAACATTCCC
Source organism: Papilio elwesi (assembly GCA_029849275.1). Lineage (NCBI taxonomy): Eukaryota > Metazoa > Arthropoda > Insecta > Lepidoptera > Papilionidae > Papilio > Papilio elwesi. Next base: position 6,207,280 of record CM056687.1, on the reverse strand, counting down.
AGGCCCAGCTCCAAAAAATGGTCGATGTTTTTTGTGGTAGTTTATTTTAATAATGATAAATCGTTTAGCCACCGCTGCTTGGTTCAGTTCGTTTTATTGAGAATTATTTATTTTGTATTTACGCATGGGCATTACATATTTAAGAAAAACACTAGACCGATCACATGACATACTTACTCTTTGTAACATGTACAGACACAGATGCACTTAACCGTAACACATGATGACCATGCCATGACAATGTTGATTCTTACAATTTCTTGTTTTTATTGATCTTTGTAACTAATCTACTGATAAATCTATCCTGAAAAATGGAAATTATAATTTGAATTTTGATTATAATTATAACTGAGTTATAATTTTTTGTATTAGTGTAAAGTGTATATTATAACCTATAAATAAAATGCTGGATGCTGTTTAATTTATTTTTATCACATTCTTCATTAAAGATATATATACATTTTAAAATAAATATGGCCAATAATATGTAATGTGACAACAAGAATATCATGTTACTATTTAGTATGATTTCAAAATTCACTTTACTAAATAAAAAAGTTTCAACTTTAGTTAGAATTTCAAAAACCAGTCCCATGAACGCAAGTAAATGTTACTTTCGCTATGTTCAGGCTGAAGAAAAAGTGGACGTATCATTTTTGTTAAAAGTTAAGGATGCTGTGAGACAGTTCAATTTTAGAAGACAACCAACCGAAAACATACAAACACTATGCAACCGTATAGAAATGAATGTCCAAAAAGTTATCACCAAGAAGAAAGGAAAAAATGAAAAGACAAGTGTTGATTCTGAAATAAAAATTGCCATGTTAGATGCTAATAACAAAGAAATGTCTGATAAATATTCTTGCCAAGATTTATTTGAAATGGAAGGACCACTCAAAGTACAAATTTGCAACCAAATTTATGAAGCAGTTTTTAATGCACCTTGGATAATCAATATAAATTTGCCTAAGAGCTTACTTGTAGGATTTTCTGTTTATCCTGAAAACTTTGAATCCCTGTACACAGTGATGGAAAAATCTAATTTCAAATGGTTTACAGGGAAGCCTGTTAATGATAGAGGAAATGAAATAAGTGATATTCACATTATTTGGAATCCAGTTGGAAATGGTTTTTCATATGTTCCAACCTCCGTAGACATAGGTATGAAGTTGAAGTTAGAATGTATTCCAGGTAAACAAATCTTCAATATTACAATGACTTATTTATTCTTGTGTAAAATTTACCTTTTACTATAATATAATAAAGCTGAACTTGTTGTTTGAGCACAATGATCTCAGGAAGTACTAATTGCATTTGAAAAATTGTTTTTGTAATTTTGCATTTGACAGTCCTATTATTATGGAAGGTTAATAGTTATTTAAAATGCCCAATAAAAAGAAAAATAAATGATTTTGCATATCAAACCTCAGTGGAAGATTCTCTAAAAATGTTTGACATGGTGTCTGATTAGTGGCCAGTGCATGGCAATTGGCTGCCTGTCTAGGATCTGCAGCATATGAAACCTAAGAACATTAAATACAAAGAAAGTTACAATCACCAATCAATTAAAATCAATATAATAAAGTCTAATTCCAAAAAAAAAAGATTGGCTTGCAAATTTTAACATCATGTAAGACAATTAAGAGATATGTATCAAAGATTTAAGCTTTTATGCATGTTTCTAAATTTAGAATGATTTGAATCTAATAAACCATTCTAAATAAAATGAAAATTTTATTAAGAACGATTCATTTACATGAATTTCCAGGAAATAGTAACACCATTGGACCAGCTGTAGAAGCTATTTCTACAACTGTAGTGGAAGCAGGCCCCGGTCCATGCCCTTTTGAAACTAGGCATCAATTTACTTCTACAAAATTAAAAGATGCAAGGTGCGTATCTATCAGTAATTTGCAAAAAATATTTTTTATAAAAAGATTGAAGTACAAATGTATAGTACAACACATTTATTTACAATTCAAAAACTGATTTTAATAGGCGTCTTTACTATTGCTGAAAAAATGAATTATCTCTTTCCTCCAAATCACACTGTTCAGAGGTTCTGTAACTAGTCAGTTATTTTATTAAATTTAAGAAAATGTGGCTAATTACAGTTAAAACTCAATAATTGGCACTTTAAGTAAAACTGACTAAATGAGCAGTAGCCGATCAAACAAAGCCTTTAAGACGACACGGCAATAGTCAATAAACTGGTTCATGGCCCGGTTGGCGTGGTTTGTAAGATACTTGCTTTTCACGCCGCAGGTCGTGGGTATGTCTCGTCAGACATTTGTGTGCATGAACATGTCTGTTTGTCCTGAGTCTGGGTGTAATTATCTATTTAAGTATGTATTTACAAAATTAGAGTAGTATATCAGTTATCTGGTTGCCATAGCACAAGCTCTGCTTAGTTTGGGATCAGATGGATGGTGTTAATATGTCCTAGGATATTATTCTTATAAGCTATTTAAAACAAAATAAAATTTAAATTACGATTGTAAGCATTTTTCGATTTGTTTTTAAAAAATAGTGAGGGTGTTTACGGTTTGTGTTAAAACAACTGTGTATCAAGCCAAGATGATGGGGACATTGCTCCTCCGTCTCGTTAGATATACGATCGTGTGTCAAGCAAAGCCCGTGCTTACAATTTTTGGAAATTTTCCATGTTCAGATACTTTTTCATGGAAGCCCGCGTATTATGAAAGCCTATTTTTGGTCTTCACTGGTCTGTTTCGAAATGGCTCTGGTAGTAGATTCCATCCTACCTTCGTTTGTCTCATTATAACGACGCTGTCTCATATGAGCAGTGCATTTAGTAAGTCTGTCCATATCCTGACAAACAAAATCGATTTTCATATAGTCTATCTATACGCATATACTCGTATAAACTATGCTATAGGCTATGTGTGTATGTTGCTATAGACTTCGAAACGACTGGACCGATTTCGATTAAATGGAATGTTCAGAATGGCACAGTGGGCGTTCTTGTGAAGTTTGGTAGCGATCGGATCAACATTTCAACATATTTATTGGTACCACCGGGCGAAGCCAGCGCGGGTCACTAGTATACCATAGATAAAGTTCATTTGTAGAAATAGTTTTCTTAAGGCATCCTCGTACATTTATATTTCCTTGGCTGACGCCAACTCCAAAAATATATATGATTTGAGAATTAATTCTTATATTTAATTGCGTATGCAAAAAGGAATGGCAGCATTGGCTAGGGACGTCCAAGGACAACTTATATCGATCAGATTAGTAACATACTAAAGAAGGGCGATGTAAGTAGTACATATATATAGTGAGAAAAGATTTTCCTTCGTTATTTTTCGGGAAAAGTTCGTAGTTATCGTGCTATCTCAAATAGCTTCTTGTAACCCTGTGTCTGTTTATTATACAATGACATTATTCATTTTGACATTTGACACTAAACAATAAGGTTCCATATTAATGTATATGAAAATGTCACTCATTTAATACCACCATTCATTGACAGCTCGGGTGCCATCGTATTCCGATAAAGAGCCGAGTTTTCCCGAAGGAAATTAATTTCTCACTACATCGATACCCGTAACTGACGAGCTTGTATGCGTAGATGTATGGATGTAGAAGCAAGAGAGTTGTGCCAGGATCGCGCCACCACGCGTTTTCGTACAAATTCAAATTGTTGTTTAATTATGCAAATTTGAACTCTATTACTTTAACGGCTATTCCTACAAACTTATGAATTATTCCTAAAATAGCGATATCGAGTCGTGATAGTCGCACGGCAGGAAGATGCAATATTTTTTTTAATTTTTAGCTTACATTTTTTGCGACCTTAAAGACACGTGCGAGCATAGACTGTGAAGTTAATTCTTAAAGAAAATTATAAAATTTTAGTACATTATAACCCATGAATGGAATCTTTTTTTTTATAGTACTACGTAGCAAACCAGCAAGCGGTTCACCGATGTCAAGTGATGGCTACCCATAGACATCTGCAACTAACTAATGAGTTGTGAGATGCGTTGCCCACCTTTTAGAGGAGGGTACAAACAGAAAATGGTTATTTCCAATTCCTATACATCCCTTCCACCGTCAAGTTCTCTTCCCCCTCCCATCCTTTCCTTATAAGAAAAGGGTGGGAAGGGTGGAGAGAACTAGAATTAGGCCTCCGGCACCTCACTCATCAGACGAAACGTAAAATACTCTACTTCACGCCTGTCTTCTGTGAGGTCGTGGTATCACCGGTCAAGTCGGCCCTTTCGTGCAACAGATGTTGTTGTTGCGGGCTGTACCACTGTTGAAATATCTTACGAAGCGGCTGTAATATCTTTAGTCCATCAATATGACTGAAGCCTCTTCACGCATTCACGAAGACTAAACAGTAACAAATGATAAGATAAGTTATATTTCAAAATAACGCAAGTTGAGTTATCACTGTTCAAATTGTAAGCGAGTTGAGTGTGTTGAGATTATATTTTGGGATTGCTTACTTTATCGAAGCTCGTACCAATATATAGCCGACCTCTAGCCGAGACCGACCGAGCGCTGACACAAGTTGTACTTTGAAAATACATTTCCTCACCGCTAAAAGTAAAAATGTCATATAACCTTTTTTCTTTTCACCACATGATGCTGGAGGATGTACGAGTTTAGCATTGTCGGCTGCCCTGCTAAAATATTATTACAAGTGCCATTAAATTTTAAAATAGAAGCAATTGTTGGCACCTGATTAAAATAACGTAAACAATGAAAAAAAATGTTATTTAATGATGTATTAATTTAGCGAAGAAACAGTTTCTACTGTCACTAGGCAAATAGGGACACGCTTGGTTTTGATCGCTCCAACGCTAGTACATTTTTTTTTGGAGTTATGCTTTCAGCTAAGGTTTAATTATGGTAGCTGTGTAGCATTGTAAGATTTGTCTTACACAAAAAATGGAGTATAGTAAAGTAATAAATAAATAGAGGTTTGTTATTAAAAAAATATTATATTATTACTATTTTAATTATAATAAGTAATAATAACAAATCTACTTATTTACTGATATAGATTAGTATGGGTGCACAAACAAGGGAATCGGTGAAGTAGTCGGAGTAACCATTTAATTCGATTATATAGTGTATAGTTAGTGTTCGCTTTTAGTGTCAAGGCGCGCCAATAGATGTGTCACAAAAATTATAATGATTATCAAATTCACCACACAACTTAATCCTACTAATATTAGATAGGCGAAAGGTTGTGTGTTATGTTCGTTACTCTTTCACGCAAAATTGACTGAATTGATTTTAATGATACTTTTTAATAATATACATCACAATAACACATCGAGGCTATAATTTATTAAGATATTGTGTGAATTATCAAAACTATAACTGATAAGTGTCAAGTAAGGAGGAAAAAATCCGCCAAATGCGAGCTATTCTGGTGTAAGCTGCAAAAACCGTTAGAGTTACACGTATATAATGTACAAGATGATACCCGTGTCATCGTCCGCGTGGAATCAAATAAAAAACTTCGCAGTATAAAAGTTTAAAGTCGTATTTTTTACATTAATTGTTTTTACCGTAACATACATCTACGAAATAAAACACCAGTATAAATATTATATTTTGATATAACAAACAAATAGTTTATCTGTATAGAGCTACATTTCACCCGGTGTTGTTGCTATTCAATTTTAAAGTTAAGAAATGGTAAAGTAATAACGCACGTATTCAAGGAATGAAGATGAATGTAGATAAGTCGAAAGTCATAATGTTTGAAAGAGAACAAAGACTATAATTGAAATAAATATTTACGGTAAAGAAGTGGAACAGGTGGAAGAGTTCGTGTACTTGGGGTGTATGTTTTGTAGACGGTAGGCATGTTAAAGATTTTGAACGAAGAGTGAATGCGGGAAATAAAACGCCTTAGGAGAACTTGAACACATATTTAAAAACTACTTGTCAACACACTTTAACTTCAGAAACTGGTTTCTTCACTAAGACATATTTTAAAAACTACATCTCTCAGGCAGCTCTAAGTCAACGTGTAAATCGATGTCCTAGTTCTCTAACCCCTTCTTACCCGTTTTGTAGTAAGGAAAAGGTGGGAAGGGGAAGAGAACTTGACAGTGGAGGGGATGTACAGAATTTGTAAATAACCATTTTCTGTTTGTCCTCTGTCTGTTAAAGGTAGGCAACGCATCTGCAACTCATTACGTAGTTGCAGATGTCTATGGGTAGCTATCACTTGACTTCGGGTGAACCGCTTGCTCGTATTCCACCTAGTGCTATATAAAAAAAATTGTTCCAAGAGAGTTGTTCTATTGATTTTTGTTAGCTGCTTGCTTTTCTACTTTGTACCAATTGGCTTTAAACCAAGTCACATTTATGTTAAAACAGTGAGTAGTTATATAACTCTTATACTTTTACAGTTTCCGATGCGTTTCATACAATATATTGGCAGATTTGTATTGTGACTCTGATTTTACAAGAAGTGTACTTCATCCACATTGCCCACCATATGCTCTACGAATGGACTACAGAAAGCAACTGATTCTAAAGGAACTTGAAGGTGGGTAAATAAACATTGAATTTGTATTGGATTGTGAAATTTAAAGTATTCTTAGTGTTAGCAAAGACTAATACTTATCCAGAAACAAACAACCTATTGTGTTGCAACTTTTATCGATATTGATATATATTATGCGAAACTTCACATTTACAATTCATAGTACATTAGTTATAAGGCTTATTGTTTATTTTGATGTGTTAGTCATAAAAACCTTACTTATTTCTGCGAATGTACGAGTGTTTGCTTGTTACGCCTCAACAGTTGCACCGATCATCTGGAAATCTTACATACTATTGTAAATAAAACTTCCCTAGAGATAAAAAGTAACACCTACTCAGTGAACGAACAAAACATAGGAGAGTTCGTCAAGCAAAATTATCTTTGATAAACGTTTCACGACGTCTGTTTTCTTTAAACAGCTAGTTTGTTTTCTATCACAATAGCGATGTAATAATTGGCTCTGTTGTCAACGCCCGTCGCTTATATTGGTTTTAGTGCATTATTTAGTTTTTTTGAAGTCCGTTTTGTTTTTGTTAAAATTTTTGTTTTATGGACTTTATTATTATACATCGAATGAGTCGCCAATAGATAATAATAGAAATTGGTTAGTCTTCGCAATAAGAGTTCTCATTTTTTTGGTAATTTTATACAAATGCTTAAGATCTCATAAGATATTTTAATTATTTGTTTATTTAAAACTAATGATTATGTCCTTTACTACTAAACTAAAGTTAACCTTTTTATAATAAATATTTTTAAACTTTGTTTTTTTACTGCAGTAGCTTTTAAAAATTCGCTATAGAAGTCGCGACCCACACGTTGAAAAACACTGCGCTAAAGAAATATAAATTCTTACCTGCGTATATAAGTACATACACACGTTTTTTTTCACCAGTTACTTTTTGTCTCATTGTCTCCAAGAAGCTTATATCACTGTTACGAAGTGCCCCATTTTACGAAACTTTACCTGCATTAAAGTTTTTTAGCTGAAAACTTACATTTACTAGAATGAGTGTTTGCATTGTCACTGCAGACAGCCTCAGCTTCAACACTAGTAAATCTAATATCATCCTTAAGCATTATACATATTTCGTTTCAAGGAGATTGTAGGTTTGTACAAACATTTTTTTAATATTTATGTATTGTTTGTTAATCCAGGATACAATGCTGATATTTATTGCCTTCAAGAAGTGGACAGAAAGATATTCACTAACAACTTAGAACCATTTTTACATTGCATGGGTCTAAAAGGTTTATTTTATAAAAAAGGCAAAACAGTTTCTGAGGGATTAGCTTGTTTTTACAGACAATCCAGATTTGAGTAAGTTTTCTTTTTTAGCTTTAACACTCCAATGTTGATACTGGTATACATATATATTTCTTATGTTAGTAGTTACAATCTTCATGAATATTTTTTTAATTAACACAGAATGCTAGAAGATGAAAAAATTGTATTGGCAGATGCTTTAAAAACTTTGCCATGTCTAAAATCAATATGGAATGCAATAAAAGAAAATAAACCATTGATAGATCGATTACTAGACAGATCCACAGTGGCTAGCGCAACAGTGTTGCAATCAAAAGAAAATCTAGATGAAATAGTTATCGTTGCCAACACTCATTTGTATTTTCATCCTGATGCTGACCATATAAGGCTACTTCAAGGAGGAATAGTGATATATTGGCTAAGTGAAATTAGAAGTAACATTGTTAAAAAGGTTTGTTAATATTGTTAATATTTGCATGTTAATTTTTAAAAATTATACCATATTATATCTTTTGTAAGATAGTGCAAGCAGTATATTATTTTTTTTTATTTCAGCAACCCGAGAAAAGAATATCACTGATTTTGTGTGGTGATTTTAACAGTGTACCTTCCTGTGGCATATATCAGTTGTACACCACTGGAGTAGCTCCTGATAATCTTCCAGATTGGCAGTCAAGTATGTTTTCATTTTTTTTTACTAAACTGCACAAAATATATGAAATGATATATTTTAATTTAAAGGCATAACGTAATATGTACATTTTAACAGATGCTGATGAAAAAGTATCTGACTTGAGTCTATCACACGATTTCTTTCTTGAGAGTGCTTGTGGAACACCTCCATTTACAAACTTTACGGCCGGCTTTGCTGACTGTTTGGATTATATATTTTATGATAAAAACAACATTGAAGTAGAACAGGTAAATATTATGTTATAAAGAAAACTGTGTTTTCTTCTTCTTATAAAAAAAATCAATAGCCGAACGAACGGAATGAACCAATTCGGCAAGTTAGCTAGGGCGCTGGGACATTAATTATGAAGCAAAAAATGTTTGAAAAATCGGATGACTAAAGTGAAAACTTGGGTTAACAAATCTCCATATAAAAATGAGTGAGAATGTCTTTTGTTCAGACAATAATAACTTTTAACATATTATTAACTATTAGTTTAATTCTAAGTCATCATGCTCGGAATGAAATTATAAAGATATATAATAAAGAAAAATAAGAAATGAAAGCGTGCATAAGCAGTAATTTTACCAGATATATATAATATATTGTTTTTTTGTTAACAGGTCATTCCATTTCCATCGATTGAGGAACTTCAAGCTCATACGGCATTGCCGAGTATAGTCTTTCCCTCAGATCATATAGCTATTATTTCAGATTTCAGATTCAGAAATCTTAGATTTAAGAAATGACTATAAAGTTATAGTATAAATGTTTTAATAAAAAGTAATGTTAATTTAATTCTAGTCACTTAGTGCATTTTGTAATAACTAAATCTGACTGAAAGAAATAGAAGAGATAAACTGAGACACATTTGCGGTTCACTGATTTCCGGGATATACATGGATAAGGGGAAAAATATAAGCATAATAGATTTTGTAATTGTCGACGGAGGTATGAAGTGTTATAGTAGATACAAGGGCTTATCGGTGTTCTTACGTTGGAACAAACCCTTTAGGGATTTGAATGAAATGTGTCTTAAGAATGTTTGGGATGGAATAAAGAACTAACCCTGGTAGAAGCGGCAACCGAAGAATGTGGAGTGAACAAGAGGGAGAAGTAATTAAAGCCAACACGTAAGCGCTCGGTAACTTCCGCAGACTATCGAAGGAATAAGCACGTACGATCGAGATGATGCAATAACGATCGCTCAGGCTAGGTTAAAACAACTTCGCAACAAAATCACACACCGTTCTCGCCGGCGAGGACGGCCATCGCATTCAAGATACGGCCACATAGCTGGCAGGGTCTTCTCCCCTATTAATGATAGAAGCGTTGCTGGAGTTTCTTCCGCTTCGGCTTGGCCCTCTCGGGCTCCCTCACATCGGAATGCTAAACGCGTAATGAATAAGAGCCCAAGCCCATGTTCCCTCTCGCCCCTTGAGCCGAGTCAGTCCATAGAGCGTCCGAAGCTGCCTAAGAGCTCGGCGGCCTCCCAATCCAGTAATAATAATAAATAAACGGCCCAAGCCGAGGCTCCCTCTACGGAGGAAGCCCTCGAGCTTAGTTACTCTTAAAGAGGCTTAGGCTGGGCACCCTCTGCGCCCTGCAGCCTCGAGCCCGGCGTAGCTGTAAATGCCTGCTCTAGGCAAACAGTGACCTTTTAGTCACGAAAAAAAAAGATTGGCGGAGCTTCACTCCGTTGTCAGTACATCTAAATAAAGTGTGCGTAAATCTATGTTATAAATAAATATCAATGTAAAATAGCTAATTAGACGCTATAATTATTTTCAAGAGTGCACCATAACAAAGCGGAAGTCTTTCCTTGTTTTAATTCACTATCTATTCATCACTACTACCGTGACGCCACAACAATAATTTTACACTTTCGGACGGAGGCTTATTCTCATAAAATTATAAATGGTAGAGATGGTTCCCTTAACTATACGTTCCCTCCATACTCCAAATTTCTACCCTTTGTTCCGGTTAAAATTATTATGATAATTATGCGAAGTTTTTATATATCAGAGTATAATAATTCAATAGGTCGTGACCGATTATATATCTTTATCGTGATCCGTAAACTATTAAATAAACCAAAAATAAACTATCAATTGTGTCAATCTATCAAAATTATCGAATCGATACCTTTAAGCTATCGATTTTCATTAGGTAATAAATATCGATATCTCGACATTTTTGGTAGGCGCGAGTTAATGCATCAAATGTTTTAGGACTCTAAACTCTAAGTTTACTAACTTTAATGTCCCAAAACATTTGATGCATTAATAATTTCTAGGATTATTTAAATTACAATTAACTATATGGAGAAAATAATATCCATTTATTGAGATTAAAAGTATCGACGACATTTATCGATTATTTTAAGAAAATATAGATATTTTGACGTATGCCTTATTTTATGTCAATGTTTTGAATTTTCTAATCATTTCATTTGCCTGTTCTTCTGTTTGTGTTGTTTTGTTTATCAAGAAAATAAATAATTTTTTTCAACACACAATGTTTAAAGGATCGATAAAATCATATTGTTACGTTAAGGCAAAACCATATATTATATATAGTTATTTAGGTAAGACTTGATCATATATTCGGAATTTTCCATTAACTTCGTCGACGTTTCAACTATTTACATATCCTCAATCACAAACGATATGTAAATTGTTCATGCACATTAATCATATACTATATGTAATTAATTGTATTATCAAGCATTTCTTATTAATTTTATTTCTACGTTAGGTGGTACAAATCAAATCGGCAACACAATCCATAATACGGGACCTGTTAAGTTTCCTCAAGCGGCTACTCTAAAATTACCTACTAATGTGGTCGATATAAATGCAGCAGAAATGGGAAGATTTTCACCACTACGAGAAAGAGATATCTCGGGACCTGTCATTAATTTTTATGGGTATAAACAAGCGTTTCGTGAAATTGACATAACACTACAATCTGATCCTCATGTTAATAAATATGATTGTCGAGGGGCTGTCAGTCTATCATCCTCGATGCAAAGTAATGTACCCAGCCCATTTAGTGGGAACCACACACACTTAAACATGCCTGGGTCGCAATGGGGTCAAGGATACAAATATTTGTCCGATCACCTGCATAGTGCCCATTATTTAACATTGAGAAATGAGTATAGAAGAAAACTCTACAACAAAGGTAAAAAGAATTATGCTTTAATCTATTAATATTTTGATATATTGAATTAATAGTAACAACTTTAAATTTTTTGCCTCAAGTATAAAGTTTTAATCACAAAGGAAATGGTAAAAGCTTCCTTCATCATGAATACAAGTAGAATAACTGGTGGATTATAATATATATGCAAGTATGCTCAATACTTATGTATAGCTTATTATTAACTTAAATAAATAAATATGCACTCATGCCCATATCTCAGAGGGGTAGGCAGAGATAACGCAGTTACATGCTCATCGGTTATGGGTACTCCTTATATTGCCCTTCTTTAGTATGTCACTAATCTGGTCAATATGAGTTCTCTTTGGGTGACCTCTGCCAATGCTGCTACTCACTTTTGCAACATAAATTTGTTTTGTTACTCTCCCTTCATTCATCCTTTCAACATGTCTGAACCACCAAAACATATCTTTCTCAATTCTAGTCACAACATCCACTTTTAAGTCACACTTTTCCCTTATAACAATATTTTTAATCCTATTATTCAATATCACACCCGACATACTTCTCAAATATCCCATTTCAACGCCATTAACTTTACTCACATGCTTTTCCTGCCACACCCTTCACTTCTCTTCACACAAGTGGGGATGTGAGTGGAGAGGTAATTAAAAAAAACAACAATTTTGTGACTAAACAAACAGTGAGAAAAGGTCATGTAAACGGAGTATTTAAACTATAACAATTATAATAATGCATCTCAACGGCATTAACTCTACTAGCATGCTTTTCCTGTCAAACCCAGCTCTCATTTCCATACATTAATGTGGGGACTAGTACAGCATTGTGTCTTGCCAAGCGAGCCTTTGTAGACACATTCTGACTCTGTACTGTACCTATAGCCCCATTCATCTACTAAACAAACATCCAAAATACACAAATGATTCACCATATTTATATATTCAACACCATAACTTTCGTTTTGTCTACATTCATCTTCATACCTTTACCTTCCTATGAATCAGTCATTACATTCAGTATAAATTGTAAGTCCTCTGATGATGCAAACACGACCTGTTCATCGACATATAAGAGACATTTTAAACATGCTCACCCATTCTTAATCCACACTCTATGTCTTTCAAAGCTTTCAAACCATAAAGCTTTCAAATCATCCATAATGAGATTGAACAGCCAAGGGGATGCCACAAAGCCATGTACACCGTTATTGATGCTAAACCAGTCTGAATAGGCACCGTTAATTTTAACACTTGCATTCTTCAATCTAAACGCAACCTAGGTTGACCATCATATGCCTTTTCTAAATCTAACTTAACTTGAGCTATTACCCTTCTTTACTGAAAATACAATAACAGTAATTTATATTTTATGCAAAATAAGATCTCGCTTATGAACAATTTGTATAGAAAAGTGCTGAAGCATAATGATGATGCTATATTTCATTATGGCATTATCATACTTTTTAACAAAGTAACAATTTATCTGTTGCCAACACTTAAAGTAAAAGATAATAATTTAACCACAAGTATTTTAAGTCTATGCTATATGCAGTAAGACTATTTTTTTCTCTTATCTTACATGACTAAGCTGTATTTACTGATTATGTTTTGTAGTTTCCTATTTTACCATATTTATTCAGATGCATTTAATGATAAATATATCTTATTATATTATTAACTTATTTGTTATAATTTTTCAAAGAATAGCTGGCACATTTGGAATACGGAAAATAAATACTGACACACAAACAGTTATGAGTGCCAAAGAAAAATTGAAAAAAGCTGTTAAGGAGTATGGTTCTACAGTCATTGTTTTTCATGTTTCCATTTCATTACTATCCCTGGGGACCTGCTATGTTCTTGTGTCTAGGTATGTTTTTAATGCTTATTTCTTACCAATATTGCTTTTTAACACATTTTAACAAATGCAGCTAAAATGTATTAACTGGAATAAGATATTTATTATAGTTATAGGTATTGTTATCAACATTTATTGTGTATTATAAAAATTTAAAAACAGCACCAATTAGTCCTTAAACAAAGAAAGCAAAAATATGAAAAAATTGTAATTAACTGCTTCTTGTACATTGTTGTTATAATACATGTTACAGTGGGTTTCAACTTTCATGTATCCAAACAAGCTTTCTCTTTGAAAAACCTGAGATGACAATATGTTTAATGCAATTGTTTTTGGCAGTCTAAACCCACAGATATCTTACTTTATTTTGCTACAAAAAGATTCATTCATATACATGGGAAAGGGGAAAAGATAGAAGCGTGATAGATTTTGTAATTGTCAATGGAAGTATGAAAAGTGCTATTGTAGATGCAAGGGCTCTAATGTTGAACAGTCACATGGTTGTATACTGGATAACGTGTCTGTTCAATTGTTGGCATGCAAGTGTAACTGCTACTCCCTTAAGAGAATGTATGAAGAAGTATATAAATTTATTGCAAGACAAATTTTGCAAAATAAATTAAAGAGATTTGAAAGAAATGTATCTTGAGTATTTGAGATAAAATAAAAAAATGGTTGAAAAAGAAGAACATATGTAAAGCTACAGAACACATTGTGGTGGGATAGCAAAGTCCAAATGGAAATAAATGTGAAAAAGAAAACTTGATTTACTGGCAATAAAATCAGAAGGAAGCATAAGGATGACAAGAGATTTTATGCAGTCAACATTAAAAGCATTCGGGTTGAGCATTGATCTAATAGACTAGAGGTATTACAGTCGCTTTATAGAGATTCTACTGCTTCTGTTAGAATTAACAGGGCCTACTTAGACTGGTTTAGCATCAATTAAGGTGTAATACAAGGCTGTGTCACCATGGCTGCTTGATCTAGTTATGGGCGACTTTTTAAAATCTTTGAAAAACGCTGATTGTGGATTTAAAATGGGCAAGTTAATGGTAAAATGTGTTCTGTACGCCGACAACCAAATAGTATTTGAATTATTGGTGGAAGACTTACAAGTAATGATAAATGTCATGCATTAATCAAAAAAAAAATAAAAATAAACAACAAAAATTATGGTGTTTGTAAGAGAATTAAGTAAGACAGCGATTGAACTAGACATTAACGGTAAAAAAGTGGAAGAGGTGGATGAGTTTGTATATTTGGGGTGCATGTTAAGTAGAGATGGTAGGTGCATATTAAATACATGAAACGAAGAATGAATGAGGCTATATAGGCACTGTAATGAGGAGCCAGAATGTGTCTATAAAGGCATGTCCATCCGGCACTACATAATGCCATTATTAAATTAGTACCCACATGATTGAGAGAGAGAGATGGGTATGGCAGGACAATCCTGCTATATGCTAGTAAAATTAATGCAGGTGAGATGCGGTTTCTGAGAAGTATGCTAAGAGTGACACTAAATGCTGGTTTAGGGGCGTGATATGTATGCATATACATAATATATTTTAAATAATTATGGGTTATAAGCAATCTAATAATTAATCTATTAAGTACAAAGGGTAGAATTTAAACTAAAAATTATTTTGTTTGCAGTGGAGTCGACATAGTGGCAATATTCAAGTATTTCAACATAAGCGAAGGGACGCTATCAAAAATTGCTGTATCAAATGCCGGAACATTTGTCATTGCCTATGGAGTGCATAAGTTTTTTGCTCCCTTTAGGATAGCTGTTACTTTAACAGCCACACCTTTTATTGTTAGATATTTAAGAAAAGTTGGAATATT
Organism: Papilio elwesi; assembly: GCA_029849275.1. Lineage (NCBI taxonomy): Eukaryota > Metazoa > Arthropoda > Insecta > Lepidoptera > Papilionidae > Papilio > Papilio elwesi. Next base: position 6,191,902 of record CM056687.1, on the reverse strand, counting down.
GAAACATCCTTCAATTCATGGTGGTGGGAAATAAATTATTACTGTCTTTACATGTCTTTTTATTATACCTTTAATAGTTTAATAAGTAAAAGATATATAATAAAAATTTAATTGATCGCTGTCTGTACATCCCTACTAATATTATAAATATGAATGTAAGTGTGTTACGCTTTCATGCGAAAACTACTCAACCGATCATCATGAAACTTTGTACACATATTCTTGAAGGCAGTAGAAGTAACATAGGATACTTTTTTATGAAAAAAGAATATTTTTGACGAAAAATAAAAGTCTGTCTAAAAATCTAGCTACTTCAACGCCATTATATTATAAATGCGAATGTTTATATGTTTGTTACTCTTTCACGGCTGAACGGATCTGGATGAAATTTGGTACAGGGATAGATTATAATCTGGAATAGCACATAGGCTGGCTTTTATCCCGAATAAATGTACGGTTCCTGTTGGATAAGTTTTGTTTTTTTACGAGTGCATATCTGCATATATAAAAGACGATGTTCCGTATAGATTGCGAAACGGCTAACGGGGCGGATCACTAGTGGAAGATATTTGAGAAAAACTATTGTTGCGGGCCCTCATAAACGCAAAAAAAGCCAAAACAATGATTTTTAGAAAATTCATGTTTGTGTGTTTGGTACCGCTAATCTCAGAAACGGCTTAAGCGATCTGGGTGCGGTTTCTCTTATGTATTGTGGTAAGCTTCACTTAACATTCAGTGTTTGTTTTATCTCAATCGGTTTAAGAATAAAAAAATATATCAATTTAAAAAACCACGTCAAACATCTATTATATATATCTAACAGTTGAGCAGGTAAAACTTTTAGTTATATATATGTTACTAGTAACCCGCCCTGGTACCACTAATTATGTTGATCCGATCGTTATCAAACACAGGAACGCCCGCTGTACCAATCTAGACAATAGTTATAGTTCTATAGGGACCATAAATACACCGGCTTTTATATACTGTTACATCTAACCTCAAAAAATCAAATACTAGTTTTAAACAGCATATGTAATGACAGAAAAATAAAACAATAAATATAGAAAAATCCCAAGCATCTGAAACTAAAGTCGATTGGATTGGATATTGACGTGACCATCTATAATACAGTGCAACGGTATTACAGTACTCAGGGTTGGAACTTCATTGCTGGCGTTGAAGTAGCTAGATTTTTCGACAAATATTTTTTTTATTTTTCGTAAAAAAAATTTTTCTTCATAAATGTATCTTATGTTACTTCTAATACCTCCAAGAATATGTGTACAAAGTTTCATGATGATCGGTTGAGTAGTTTTCGCGTGAAAGCGTAACAAACTTACATTCACATTTATAATTAGTAGGGATAAAAGAAAATAATCTGATAGATTAACTGCTGAAGTTAGCTAAAATTAAGTTTGGCAAAGCCGACCAAATTAAAAATCAGTACTACTAATGATCTATTACATTTTGTGACTATACAATTCGGTCGCATTCGCGATATTATCATTTTTGTTGAGTTTTGGAACGCGGCATTAGATCCTCCAACGTGCACGCGAAGACTATTTTGATAGATATTATTGAATTTAAGCTTTGTGCAGCGTTAGTAAATTGCAAATTGACTCTTTGAAGTTAGGAACACACCTACATTTCTTAGACAACAGTGAGTGATTATAACTTAATATTAATTTTATTAAATAATAATAAAGTTCAAATTGACTCTACATTTTGTTTAGAAAACATTTATATGGGAAAAAGAAAAGGGCTGTCTGTTTAGGGTTTTCCCAGCAACTATTCTCAAATTTCAAATTCTTCCCTAGACCTCCACGAACATTTCAAGACCAAGCTAAGATAAATCCGTTCAGCCGTTCTCCAGATTTAGCGTGAGATTTAGAGATTTTTTATTTTTTTTAGGATAGGATTTGAATAGGGATCATGCACAGAGGCAAGACTGCTACACCATGCTAGTTATAAAGCCTGTATGGTATTTAAATGTATTCAAAGGCTATTTATTACGAATACTATTTATGTATGGCGTTGCGTTTTACCGCAAGAGATTCTCTGTGTTCACCGGCTAGTCGCTTGTTGTTTATATACTTTCGATTGTATTATTGTCTGTTTCGTTTAATTATAATTTTTACTTCATTAATCATATATATTATAATATTAATATTCCAACCTGACCGAAACATCGTCAAAACATGAAACTATTATATCGGTACCTACACAATATCAATTCGCGTAGTGTAGTATACTTGTGAATGAGTGTTAAGGCAATTCTAGTATCATTTAGCGTTCAATTTCAACATGGACGCTCTACCGAATAAACAGGACGTCCCTTTTCACGAGTTTGGCGAATGGTAAGTTATATGCTTCTTAACTATATATATGCACATAGATATTAACGTGTCTTGTACATATTCATGTTGTGGTTTTTATTTATTATATGCATTCCACAGAACATGATTATATTCTTAGGATGCCGTCACAGCCGATCCAATCAAGAAGCGCATTACAACCTCAAATAATAACCATGTTAGTACCATTCAACTCCGTCTGTGCACAAATTAGTTGATTTTACAACTAAACCAGTTTTGGTACTGTTAGACGTCAATGACACGATAAATGATAACGAGTGTCAAATGTTCACACCAACTAAGCTGTGTTTATATTTAACGATAGCCGCATATTTGCAGGCGTAACTTACAAACAGTTGTGATCTTTGTCAACGAAAGTTCACAGTGCCTTGCTTGTGCTTCTTTTTATGTTTAGGTTAACAAAATGTTTTCGCATAAAGCTACTTCGTTACTAACAGTAACATTTTTCATCTGTATAAACGTCCATTGCTACCCCAGGTGAGTCAAGAATTTTTCCTTATGAAAGATGCAAACGTAACGCTATAAGGGATCAATTTCCCGCCCGTCTTCTATGAGGTCGTGGTACTTAACCGGTCGAGCACACCCATTCATAGAACTGTTGTGAGCGCTGCGAAGCACTACTACGTTCTGTTCCCGTCGCAGTTATTTGTTTTCTTCTTCCTTTACCTCTAGACAAACAGTGACTATCTTGTCACGTCTAGAGTAGGCATCTACAGCTACAGCGGACTTGAGGTGGCAGGGCGCAGAAGGCGTCTAGCCTATATCTCTGAACCGGTCGCAGGACATGCCCGAGCTTTTTATACAATATGCTTTTACTATACATATCGTGATTCTTTTATTGCAGCAACATTTCTTCTTCACCTGAAGAACGGTATCTGTTTGACTTCACTAAAAGTGACAATGTCGAAAATTGGCAAGAACAATCCGACACAGTACGGAATGTCGGAATGTCGAAAGCATTGCTCGCATTACACCAAAATACTGAGTATAGAAGGGCCATATTTTTTGCATTATTGAATCCACAATTAAACGGCGCCGGGTTTGCGGGCATAAGAGCGATTAAAACTTACAATCTCACCGGCTATACAAAGCTACAGATCAAATGCAGAGGCCAAGGTCAATACAATGGGTTCAAAGTTGTTTTGCGACACAAAGGACTAAACGATGAACCGAACTATTCATATGAACAATACTTTCAGGTACGTTATTTGTTTTTTAACAGTAGATACAATTTATTTACATTCTCCACGGAACATATAAATCATACATTTGCTGAGAGTTTATTAAGATTATTGTCTATATTTATATAAAAGGCGATGCATGTATGTATGTTCCCATACACTCCGAAACGACTAGACCGGTTTGATCGAGATTTTCAGGAAACGTTCAGATTAGCCCAGTGGGTGTTCCTGTGAAGTTTGATAGTAATCGGATCAAAATTCGTACCCGGGCGAAGCCGTGTCCTCAGTACACACGCACGCACTTCTTCGCTTACTTAATATAGTATTCAGTGCAATTAGTCATATGATATATCATACATTTAAATTAATAATATCTAAGGATTCTGTCAAGGCCCTAAAAAACGGAATCTTTGAACCATACAAAACAGCTTTGAAAACGAAATAAGTGGTATTTTTCTTATTAAGAGTAAATTTTGATAGCCCTATTTATATAAAGTTCAACTAGGTATGTCTTGTTAAGTTCTAGTAGTGTACAACATTCAAACGCTGATTAATTGAAAAGATAAAGAATACGTACCTCTTAATATGTGTAGTGCGGTCAACGAATTTCAATACGGTCCAATAGTCTAGAAATTTACAAATACATTGGATTTAGTTTACGACTTTGGATACTTCGGGTACGCCCTTCAGATATAGCAACTATTTGTGACAAGGACTTAGAAATTCCATGCGGATATTGCGACAATGAACAAAGGTTCACTCACAGAATCGTTAAGCTTATGTTTACAAAACAGTTGTCACAAGCTTTGGTTTATAAATTGGTAGTACTGAGTTTCAAGAATCAGTTACTTGTAGCTGTGTACATAGTGACGGAAGTTTATGAGGCCCGTTTCTTCACCGTCCAACCAAAATCCATTGGTCCAATCCAAATAACAACAGAAATTTGTTTGTTCTTTTAAAATACGCCCTTATTATATTAGTATAGATAACATATGAGTAGCAATTGTATTCTGAGAGCTTGATAAACATTACTAATTTATCTTTTCCCAGGCTCCCAAAGATGAGTTCGCCGTTCGCACTTTACCTTTTTCTGAATTCAAAGCATACTATAGAGGGAAGAGGAACAATAACAGCGAACCCTTAGATATATCTCAAATAACGAGTATAGGTCTTCAGATGTATGGTGGAGTATACCAACCAATTAAACAAAAAGGCCCCGCTACATTAGAAATCGATTGGATAAGAGCTGCATAAACCCAGAAAATTTATGTTTTATATGTGATACTTAATTATAAAGGAAACATGAAGTTAATATATGTTGGTATAAAAAGGCAGACAAAATATGATGTAAATTTTATTCCCTATAATTATGAACACCACTAAATATATACTTCGTGTACAAGCATACTTGTGTTTGTTTCAACTTTTACCGTTGCCGCGTCGGCAAGAGTAGCGTCAGGGCCGTCATCGCGTCGGGGAACAGGGAATGGTAGTTGACGAGAGGCACGTACGCAGCCGTTATGACCCTGCCGGCGAACCAACGGCCGTGTAGCGAATTAACAGACGCCACTGCCGTAGCTATTGTGGGACACTTGCAGTATACATTGCCTTGAGGCGACGCTTTGTCCACATACACGTGCAGCACTCCGCCATGCTTGTTGCACTCACTGATCACATCATCACGTATCTCAATATCCCAACTAGGATTCGTTTCTCTGTAAACAATTACACATAGTAAATGTATGTAAGCAATATAAGGTTAATCGTTAGTTTGTAAACTATTGTAAATTTAATATGGAGTTGAACTGAATGAACCATTTACAACACATTCTTTCACGTTAGTTTATAATCTATCGCCGTCGAATTGTAAACTGATATCTTGCCTTGCGTTATTACGACACGGTGCAATTGGTGATGAGTCGGAATTGAAGCTATTATAGGTTAGGTAAGGTAGGACTTGATAGCTATGTATAATTAAAAACTAGCTTTGCTGGGTTTTAATCTTTTTTTCTCCTGATTATACAATTCCTCATAAAATTATCGGACAATACATTTTAGCTCCCATCTTTTACATGCCTACAATCATCCACTATCACAATTGTTCTGTGATGTTTTAGCTATAAAGTGAAATATAGGGATTTTTAAGACATTATAAGGTTTATCAAAAAAAAATAGGTTTATACGACAAATTCTAAATGGTTAGTCCAGTTCACAATTTTCCACCAGTTTATTATGTTGATAATGAGCTCGCAAAAAACTAAGTGTCGACAGTTGATGTTGACATTTATGTTTTCAATTAAATAAGAAAAACATGATTGTTAGCTACTCCTGTCTTAATCTTAGGATTATGACTTGTTGCGTGTTTGTCGTTCTCTTTCATGTTTCCTTCTTCAACTTTAAATTATAGTCAAAATCTAATTAGTAAACCATAGCATGTTTGCATTTTGATAAGTAATTGATTGTTTCCAATGTATATATATATATACAAGAGTTTAATTATCAAACATGTTCTATTTACTAGTACTACTACTAACTACTTAGTTGTAGCTTTATTTTATTTTGTTCCACTTTCGTATCTTAATGATATATTGAATTTGATTTCTACTTACGTGGCAGGATCAAACATGTTATTAAGCATAAAACATTGTGTTGCAATTGGCGGCGCTACTTGAGGCTGTGGAGTAACTATATTAGATCCAGATCCCATCAACACGGACGCGGCGGCCGGAGGAATCTAAAGTTAAGACAAAATAATACTATCATTTTAATTTTGTATCGGTATTATTAATAAAGATGATAAGAAAATGTAAATACAAGTTATGAAAGAACTGTTTATTGTCATAAAAGGCTATCAACAATCCAGACATTCAAAAATTCAGTAAAATAGTAAAATGTGAACATGTAATTAGATTTTCATTGGAATAGGATCTTGGGAGTCTCCATTTCCCGCCACATAGTAGTCACTGTTAACTGTAAATTTAAATAAATTGTTTTTTTGTAAACATAATAAGTACATACTTGTAATCCGGTTCCTTCTGCAAGTTTGAACATTAATTGCAGACGCCCCGTTGCACCGAGGTCAACACCCGCTCTGTCCAGTTCATCTGCATCAAAACGAGTACTAGAACCACCATCTGTGCGTTCAGTAACATTTCCTACTTTCATTGGTCTTCCAGCTAATTCGAATCCATTTAATTGCTCCATTGCTTTCTTTGCATCCGTTGCATGATGGAACTAAATGAAAAAAGTAGCAATTACTCAAAAACAAATGGTAAATATTATTAACAAAGTCCTTTGTCAAGTCAACTATTTGACCATGTCAACATATTTTAGTTGTATAAACAGCACATGCATTTGCTAAGTCTTGAATCGAATTCATGACCTGTGACTAAAAGGCCATATGGGCATTGACATTTCCAACATAGGTGTTGTGAACTTACCGTCAAAAAACCATAACCTTTACTTTTTCCGGTCTCTGGGTCTGTCATAAGCTGAATGTGATCAATCTTCCCAAATGGCTCGAAAATTCCACGTAACATATCCTCTGTAATATTAAAATGCAATGAGCCAACATATAGTCTAGTGGGACCATTACTTGTCTTCGGAGCTAAATTAGGCAAAGTGTTGCCTACTCTGTTTTTCTCTGCCTGGGTATGTTGTACTATGATCGGGACACCAAGTAATTTTTGTCCTGTCAAACCCAAAGCCTGTAACAAAGAAAATTAAGTTAATTTTTTTAACAAAGTTATGTATATTACAATGTTTAAAAGTCAGTATAAATTGTTTAACATACCAGTGGTACTGATTCTGCATCCTTAAATTCTATGTATGCTATCCCCTTAAACCTTCTAGTTTTGTTACATGTGATAAGTCTAACATCTCTAACTTTACCAACAGAAGAAAAGAATTCTTCTAGATCTTTTGCTCTAATACGCTGAGACAATTGCATACAAAACACAGTTCGCAAATCTCTTTCTTCTGGCGGCAAGTCCTCTAATTTTGGTTCAACTCCTCTTGACTTGGATTGGTATTCCTGTTTTGGTTCTGCTTCGCGACTTTTCTCGCGTTTCGAGTGCCTTTCCTTACTACGCTCCCTTTCTTTGCTACGTTCTTTATCCCTACTTCTTCTCTTTTCCCTGTCTCTGTCTCGTTCCCTCTCCTTATCCCTGTCGCGATCTTTGTCCTTTATGTTTCTGTCACCTCGATCTTTTTCACGATCCTTCCGATCTCTGTCCTTTTCCCTATCTCTATCTTTCTCTTTATTTTTTCTCTCGTCCCTGTCTCTTGAGCGCCGTGAATCCCTTTCTCGCGACCTTCTTCTCTCCCGAGATCTACTGCGTCTAAAATAAATTAACTAAATTAAAACAAATAAAACAGCCAATGAATGCACAAAAACATGAATCAAACCAAATTTTCGTAAGTTGATACTTTAAATTGATAATGTTAAAATTTTATATTTCACCAAACATTATTTTATTTTATAAATGTAGTGCTCCAGCTAATCAGTATTATTTATTTAAGTCAGTATTTTTAATGTATTAATGCATAGCCATCGGCAGTATAGTTAATTTGTGATGGTAGGTGCATGCAAAAAGATTCACATTAAGATGACGGTGTTTATGGTGTACATAATAATAATTAGTTCAGTGGGGCCGCAACACTCACATTAGGTTAATAATTTGGGAGTGGGGAGATTCCAATCCAATCCCTTCCTATCAAAAAACCAGCTCCCAAAATATAAGAGTTTACTGTTCAATGTATTTTTTTTAAATATGCCAATCAAGTCCTATATCACATCAGACAATTGCTTTTTTTATTTGATGATTTAAAATTTAGACTGAAGGATTTGTCTGATAAAGGACACAATTTTTTTTAAAACAACCAAATGCCACTACTTAATGTAGATTTTCCATTTACCTGGTTGATGTTTTATTTTTCCTCATTCTGTATTTTTTTCCTCATATTACCTTCTCAGATAACCAAAATGTTACAAGAGTCAAATTCATTTTTTTAACAGCCCGTCTGCCAATCATCCAATATCCATAGTCTGGTGTACAAATTATAACACCTCTTTCTTTAAAATTTTCAAACAATTGTCCCTATAAAATACCTAGTCCGGTCAAGTTGTGTTAAAACCTTTGTCTTGTAAATTAGCGAATACTGGCCAAACATTCTTCGAATAATTTGAAACATGGAAGCTTTCCGAATAAAAATAAAAAAAATTCATTCAAGTATGGAGTGGTCGAAGAAACAAGATAGAATCGCAGTTATCGCGTTTCACCGCTGTGGTTACGAGCCAACAGATATTTTCAATATTCCGCAAAATATGGAAATACTACGGTTTGATTATCGCACTATCAAACGATACACTGAAGGTTCAAACTTCGAAGATCGTAAGAGCGATCATTAAAGCAGTGCAGGCGCGAAAAAAAAACATGGAATTTTGTTTTCGTATGATTGTTTTTACCATCTAAGATAGTTACAATAAACAAAATGATAAGGTATAAGCCCACAGCAATGAAGAAGCCACCTCACGGTATTTTGAGCGTTCAACGAGGGCATTATCACACATTCCTGGTTTGGCTTGGAGTCTCATATTCAGGCTTAACTAAGCTTTGGCAACGTTTAGAAGAGAATGTCTGTGCTAAACCTTATTAGAATTTGGAGTCTCTTTGAGTGTCTCTGGTTAAAGCAGCGGCAGAAATTAATGTGGTGCGAGCTGCCATCGATGACTGGCCGCGTCGAATAAGCGCTTGTGCGTTGAGCCGTACTCGCGTATGATTTGAAACCCAAGCCAAGTGCGTTTTCAGCACTTAAAGTGTTAAGGGCATGTATTCAAAATGGGGTAGGGCATTTCGAATAATATAAATAAAATTGTCTACATTACCTCTCATTTCGTATATCATATCTGAATAATTAACAAAAAGTGTATCATTAATTAAATTAAAAGTTTGTGACAGTACTTATGACCCGACAGTATATATATGTCTTGGCCAGATCTTTGAATTTACGACTTCATGATGTGGCTGATATAATTTTGTTTCGTAATGCATCATGGATGGCGGACAATTGTTCTAGTAAACGCTAATAATAATGTCACAGTTGAAGAAAAAAATTTGGTGATACGCCGTTACGACACGAAACTAACTAATATTACTTGTTTTTATTGTTTTTATTTCTGTTACATGAGAAATAATAGAAAGCAGGTGACCACCACGCAACGCAAATCAATGAAAAGTCCATTGATTTTTAAGTTCTGGTTGTAGTTTAGTATTGGTTGAAGAAGGATAAGTATGGAACACATGTTCACTTCTGTCTTTGCGACTATTTTAACTTTCTTTACTGTTTCGGCTATGTAAAACCAACATGCCCAAATTAGGTTAATTTGGAACCAAAAAAAACCTTTGATGTCGTGGAAACCCCACATTAATGATTTGGCCTAACTTTGACCGACACATCATTAAATGATGTGGCCACGACATACACACTGACGGCCAAAAGTTTAAGACCTCACATTGTAGCAAACAATACCCTAGTTAAACCTTTATCATTGACTACAGTAAAACGGCGACTGAGATATGCGACGTTGTATGGTCGCGTTGCCGTTCGAAAACCTCTGCTAAGGGGGCAAAACTAGAAAATACGGATGCAGTGGGCTCTTGCCCATCGAGATTGGACTAAAGAAGATAAAAAAAAATGCTTTACATCAATGAAGACAAGTTTGAACTATTCGGTTCAAAACATAGAATTTAGGTTTGAGGCAGTACCCAAGAGAAATTGATGCCATATTGTGTAGTCACAAAAATTAAGCTTGGTGGTGGATCAATTATGGTCTGTTATATTTTATTTTCCTTTTAAAGTATATATTTTGTTTGTCAATCAATGTCCTGCAGTGTATATATAGTATTAATTAAAAATAATTATGCATATCAACAAACCAAAAGCATAAATGCTCCTGAACAAAATAATATCCTTATCTCTAAAAAACTTGTTTTTACCAAAATTTTACAATCACGGGTTTAAGATCAAAACTTATGATTGATTCTTTTAAAACCATTTTAAATATACAAAACTCTCTATTCAGATTTAAACAGTTGTAAATAAAAAATACTTACAATTGGGAAATACAAAATTTTTAAGATCATCACATTAATATGTTAAATGATTTGATTTCGCTCAAAATGGGATGCAGTAACATTTGAATACTACTACTTAATTACTGTCTGACAGCAATAATAGGATATGCAGCAAAAGCAATAAAACTTAAGTTTACTACTCCCCAGAAGTGATATATTTATTTCTACTAACAAAAAGCTTTGAAATGCACACATCTATAAAGTGAATATAACTATTGAGTTACCTTCGACTGGCATCCTTTTCTCTATCTCTGTGCTTATCAGAATACTTGTCCGATCGATGTTTCGAAGAGGATGTGGTATCCTGTCACACAAAGCACAAGGTAGAAGCAGCGCCACAGCAACACGCCAATGAATAAATAAAAACTGTATTAGTTACTTGATATTAAAACTACAAAAGCATCTGTGAGGTATCATCACTAACAAGCTCTTACAATGTTGAGTAATGAAACACCACAAATGTTACTTTGCCTAGACAATTTGTTGAGACAACTTTTTAATTTGTCAAATTTGTGCTTGTTTTTTTCTATTCCCCGGTGACTTACCGTTTAATAAACCATTGACTAAGGGTGTAAACAGCTAACATCACAGACGGAAACTTCTGCAAAAGATTTATCACCCATAAGAGTGTGATTTGTTCCACAATGATTTCAATACATTTTGTTTTAACTAACATATAAGTGATTTTTTTATATATGTATATCAGAAAATAAAAATATTATATAGTATTGGATACCTCTTTTTGGTTCAGGTCGATGAAGTATGCTGGACAATAACCACAAAGTTCTATAAATATAAGAAACGATTCTCAAATGTAATTTTGTTTTATAGTTCTTATATATAATTCAAAGATGGAAAAAATTTGGATCTTAATAAACAAACTATAACAAAAGAAACAGCTTTCTAGGTTTTCTAACAATCTCATCTTTGAATCGTTAACTTGTAAAGAAAAGTATTATTTTCTTTTAGTGGGCAATTACACTTGTGTCATTAAACTACTGCCCTAAATGCATTGTAGTTTTTCTGTTTACATTAATATAAACAGATTTTTTTTCTTTAAAAAATCAATAGTCATTTATTTTAATTAATCTTGATGATTTCATCTGTTAACATTGAAGTGTCATGTTATAAAAATCTTAGTTATCAAACTTGAATTATCTATTGAAGATTGTGATAAATATAAATAATGTGCTATGTATAGTACTCATGTGCAACATAAAATTATAATGGTCTACTTAAAAAGCAAATATAATGCTACATTTCACGATGAGAGACTATAGCTATTTTAACAAATGTAACAGCGAAGATGCTAATATATTAACATACGTAATAATATACAGTCGCATTACAGTTAATTGTCTCAATCGAAATAAAACCTTTTAAATAATAAAGTATTCGAAAATAACAAAAATGGGTGATTTAAGTAAATTTGAAAAAACTCACCGATTTAATATACGGAGCTTCGAGCATAGCCTCTACATCGAAATCTTCAGCCATTCTGTAAATATAATTTATTACATTGTCTTAACTGTTCTAATTAGAGATACATATCCACAACTAGATAACGTTGTTAATTTTTACTTTGAATAGGTCATTACAATTATTTTACAAATAGACGAGATTTAACGTAATCTAACATTATGAACAAAATGGCGTACGTTACTACTTTGACAAATACGACCCGATTGTAATATAAATGTGTTTTACGTACCTAGTAATTACAATATAATTTTTTATTTAAGCCTGTAGACTTCTTGTTTAGTCTTTTGAAGCAAATATCACTTTATATTTTAAGTTTTGTGATAATGTTAAAAAGTAAGACCATGTTTCCTTTCCAGTGATTCATACAGTTACAGAACAGAGAGAACACACTCTCTATATAATATATACAATATTAGTCTATGCATATTGCACACAGCACAGACTAAAGATGTGTCAAGTCGGTTAGGCAAACCGAATCAATCCGGGCGGTGTCGACTCGAGTTGTGTGTCCCGGCTGGCTTCGCTCGGAAACGGGTGCCACGGGTGAACCGTTCGCAACTCGCATCATATGCGATGCGGTTTGAACGAACGAAATCAAGTCGTTCTGTCCGCTACTAGTCCGCTACAAGACTTTAAACTCGTACGCGCTCTTTATCAAAAAATAGATTTTGTTTGCTTATGTCTTATATATTGCTTCTGTAAGAAACTAATAAACGAAATATAAGTCTTACAAGTGATTGACTGGTTGAGTAATTTATATAAGGTAAGGTAAGGTGAATTGTTCTAATTTTTATTTTATGTTACAAACCGTTTTATTTATTGGTAATACACTCATCGTCACAAAAATCGCACCTCTCTGAGTTTGCGTGAAAAATGGCTGTATGTAAACGAATTATATTTATATAAATATTGGTATGTTTGAAATGGGCATTTGAATAGCTTTACATTATTAATAAAAAAATAATCAAATTATTAAAACATTTATCATTATAGAGCGTCAAAAATAAACACTGTCAAATGCTCGTAAGGACGCTAGTTACCCCACCTAAAAAGGGTATAAACGGGTCGATCTGGATGAAATATGGGTCAGTCGTAATTTAGACTTTGCAGTGAACACGCGTGAACAAGTAACCCAAGTAAGAACAAGTAAAGATGGACACCAGCTCTGAAGAAGCCGCTTAATTGATTGCCCTATTGCAGTCGGGGATGCGGCAGTGTGACGTTGCTCGACAGTTGAACCTGCCCCGTTTTTCAGTTCGACGGGTGTTCCAACGTTTTCAGCAGACTGGTGGTTATGTTGGAAAACCGGGATCTGGAAGAAAACGGTGCACGTCAGAAAGAGACGAACGTTTTAAGAACTTTTTTTTGTATTTATTAAGTTTTTTTTAAAATTATTAATTTGCAAATTTGTACATACCCTGTCTTTTTCTTTAATTTCTTTTTCGTCTCGTTATAAAAGTAAAATTCAATTAAAATTCCTGAAAGCTAATGAAATTACCTTTCGAATGATACCCTCAAACCACAACATTGCCATTGGCCTGTTGTGTTAAAATAGTATTTAAATTATTTTTTTTCGGATGTGCGATTTTTTGACGCCGAGTGTAGGTATACATATAACTTATGGTGTGAGCCTAAATAAGACTGATTATAATAAATAACAACGCAGTTATTTTAAAGATTTATTTAATTTAATTTTTGACTAGTAACGTACATAAAGTATTTATAAAAGGAGCCCAAGTGCTATGACCTAAAAGTGTTTTACCTTACCATCTACCATAGAATTAAAATAGGGACAGGCATAAATAAGCTGGTCTTTGAAAAATTGAAAAATACGATACGACTCAACGAGTGCAGATGATTGCTTATGCACATGTATCTTAGATGAGATGTCCATTATCCCCCAAGTCCATTATGATGGTGCCAGGGATTAGCTTAAAGGATTTACAAGTACAGACCTAACAACGATTGCTGACCATGATTTGTTGCTTATGGTTCAAGGAATAAAAAGAAAATTCAAGCAACCAGTGAATATTATTTCACACAAAAGTTAAGTAATATTATTCTTAAAATTGTTATAAAGGATGTGATAAAATACATTAAAACCACGGGACTAATTATTACGGCTATGATTTGCGATCAAAGTTTGGTCAATGTTGGGGCTGTAGAAAGCTTAATAAGCGACACTGAGCGACACTAAAGAAATGTATTTAAGAAAAGGCAAAACTCCACATCTCATCAAAGGTATAAGAAATAATTTAATAACGAAAGACTTTAAATACAATCACAAAAATGATAAAAACGAAAAAACAATTAAATAGCAGTACTTTCAAGTAATACATGAAGCTGACGAATCATTACTTAAACTGTAATACATTCACTACACAATATGCAAAAATTTATAGATTTGGTGTAGGACGTAATTCACCCCATCATGAGTTGTAAAGAAGTTCCATAAGACTTTTGAAAAATATAAAATATATGGCAAAAAAAACAGTAGGAAATAAAATAAGATTGATTGAAAAATCCCATAAGAACTATAGAGGGATTTCAAGCCATATGGAACATTTTTCATAACAACTATAAATTTGACATTATACTATGCCGCGATTTTTAATCAGGACTCAGTCGAAAACTTCTTTGGGAGTATTAGAAGTCTGGGGATAAGAAATGTATCTCCTTACACAGTTGGCTTTGACGGGGCTTATAAGTCACTCTTACTGACAAATTTCTGTTCATTCATTCCCTTAAAGCCATTGTAAGGAGCATATGAACACATTTTTACATCTCTGGACTTCTTGCTTACAAAGACAGAGACAAAAGAAAATGATAAAGTAATAAAGAAATATCCATAAATGAAAATGTTATATTTCTTTTGATAATATGGAAGAAAGGTGATGACTCCAAACATTATGTTTGCAGCTGGGTCCTTAAAAAATGTTTCCAATAACCTATGTTTAGAGCTTGACAAAATGTAAACATAAACGTTTTAAATCTGCTCATGAAAATTTAAAGTCAAATTCATCATTTATTAAAGCGAAAGAATACACAAATTTAAAATGGCTATGCTATCCCTATAATGAAGCTGTTGAATGTTTCAAAGAAATTCTTAATATTACGACTGGGCCACTAAAAAACCGTATGTGTAAAAACTTATAGAGACAATAAAACAGTTTATCGAAATATTTGAGAATTTTTCAATATTCAATTGTAATAAACATGATTTCATAAGATTGCTCGGACAGATAAATCGGTTAATGTTATAATTTATAGTTGGTGCCGTTCTATCTATCGAATTTTATAAGGTAAATTAAGCTCTATTTCAAATAAATCCTTATGACCCCTATTTGTTAGTCACGTATGTCGTCACTCTCGTCGCCTCTGATTACTGTTTTTAAATTTATAAAACATATTTATCTACAGGTTTCTAGTTTCTACATTTACAATACATGTTTTGAACATGTTTGTTTTATTTCAATAAAAGTGCGAATTGTATGTTGGCAACACCGATTGTCATTAATTCCATTGCATCGAAGATATATATATATATATACATATGTAATCTGTGCATTGAATTATATGGACTGTCAAATGTCATGGTTGAATATTAAACATTTGAAGTTTGAACAACCCTGACTTGAATGAATCGATCTGACTGAATAAATAGAAAATATTTCTACTGTTAAATTCTATACGTCAACAAAGTTTGTTATCGCTATAATTTTACGCTCATGTAAATTAATTTTTGTTTAAAACATGACTACCGCCGCCAGACCAACGTTTGATCCAGCGCGAGGTGGACAAGGCCGTGGAGAAAAAGATTTAAGTGCAATATCTCGTCAATACTCTAGTCGAGATCTTCCTGGGCATACTAAATTAAAATACAGGTATGTTACACTTTGCCACGAGAGACCTAATTATGTTTTTCACAAGCTGATTTTCATCCGCCGTGAATTTAATTTAACCGACGATTGTCCAGCCCAACCGTATTTAATATGTAGTTGTGAGTTAAACTTATATCAGAATTAAATTATATCTCCATATAAACACTCATTCCCTACCTTAGTCCTTTAAGGTTTAATTACCAAAAATCCTTTCTTAGTGCTTTGTAATAACAGAAATCTCTGTGCAAAATGTCTTTAGACCTAGTAGTTTGGGCTGTGCATTGATATATCAGTTAGTCAGTTTCTTTTTTATATATATAAAATATGAATATAATTTACAAGATTTGTATGAAAACATGTAGAAAGCTATTAATTTGATTTAATATTTTTAAGACAAATACCCCACATTATTTATTTCTACTCAAAAATAAGTAACTATAAATTTTATATAGATTTAACATGAGGTTATTCATTCAACTTCAATCTGTAGTGAGTTAGTTTTACATAGTCTTTATGTTAGTGACCAAGCTTATTAATTGATGTTTAGTAATAAAATTGCAAATGTCGGCTTATTTACCGCGAGTAAGTACGAAATGTTTTCTTAAAAATGAAGATTGAGCAAAAGCTTATTCTTAAAAAGTTTTAAATTTATAAATTAAAGTGAATTTGTATGCATATGCATATCTAATATTATAGCATTAGATATGCATAGGTTATGTGAGAAAAAGTTGTTTTTCGAAAATATTTCAGGAGTTATGATTTATAATGTAAAAAAGGTGTATCCTTTGTTTACAAAATTTCCTATGAATGAGCTTGCTATAAATAATTGAATATAAACTGTGCTTATTTATTAGAGAGCAGGGTCAAGGGACTACTGAAGAGCTACGTACAAGAGATTTTCGTAAAGAATTAGATGAGAGAGAAAAGGAAAGCAAAGGGCCTGCAGTAAGAAGGCAAAATGAACCACCTGCAAAGAGATTAAAAATAGATCAAGTGCCTGCTGCCAGTTTAGATGCTGATGACCCTTTAGAAGGAGATTCCACAGATTCTGATGACTCAGATGATGACACTGCAGCTTTGTTGGCAGAATTAAATAAAATTAAAAAGGAGAGAGCAATCGAACAGGCAAAGAAGGTTTGTGGAGTACCATATTTCATAAAATAATGACTTTTTTTACAGTGGTAGAGCCCGCAACAACATCTTTTGCACTAATGTGCCGGCCTGACCAGTGAAATACTATAATGTCACAGAAGGCAGGCGTGAAGTAGAAGTATTCTGCATTTCGTCTGATGCCCTTTCCACCCTTTTGTAATAAAGAAAGGATGAGAAGGGGAAGAGGATTTGACGGCTGATGAGGGGATGGAAATATCTTTTTTCTGTTCCCTCTTTTGTCTATTAAAGGTAGGCAATGCATCTGCAACTCATAAGCACATTGTTGTAGATATTTATGGGCAGCGGTACCTATTGTCAGGTGGCGCTTGCTCATTTGCCACATTATTCTATAAAAAAATACAAAAATAAATTTGTACTTATTGATTTCTGTGCTCTTTTGTAGGAGGCTGAAAAGAAACAAGAGGAGGAAAGAATTCGCATGGAAAACATACTGTCGGGTAATCCATTACTTAATTATTCTGCAGCAGCACAGAAAAATGACTTAAAGGTAATCTATAATCATGTTAATTTCAACCATAGCACCTTTTTAAGGTGAACTCTGTAAATCAACTCTACAACTTTATTTTGTTCCATTCAGACCCATTATTTGAAATTTCAACCCTCTGTAGGTAAATCATCAGTAAGTACACGTTGGTTTTTTATTATTATGCGGTGGTAAAAATGTATTCTCCATCTGGTTGAGTAAATATATACAATATATACGTAAAATACATGTACTTAAAATATATAACAAAAGTGAATAGTATAATATATAAGATAATTATATAAATACATAAATCCCAACCAGACGGGATTCCCTCGGCAGGGGAGACCAGACGGCTGAGGGTTAGGGAGAAAGGGAGAGAAACCGGCGGACTATCCGGACGGTATCGAGAAACACCGCTTTCTGCATTTGAGCTCGGAGCACACTGTCCCTGAGTCCCAGTCGCCTCAGCTTGCAGAGACGACAGCTCCAGATCAGCAAGGAAGCCGTGCATTCCTGCCCGGTAAGCAAATCCACCGGTTTCTCCCCCTTTCGCCCTGTAATACGCCTGCAATGCGTTTTTGTTGGTTTGCAAATTCCAACGCATGTGGCACACTCCACCAGTGGTGGGTGCCAATTGCTGGGTCTGTGAATTCCCTGCTGACACCAAACTATCTGGTGGGGATGATGGATGTCGGAGGTTGCCAGTTGGTCGGGCAACCCCTCGTGTTTGGCTGGCGATCCGCATCCTGCCACGTCCAGCGCCAGCTCCAGACGCGCCCCGGGGACCCCCGGGTAGCGGCCCGATACGCTTATATCTTAGTTCCATCATCCATAAATGGGCGTCAGATAACGGAGGACGCCCGACACCTGTGCCGTTTATCTAGGGGCCATACGCACAAACGACCCTTAGCGCTCCTATCTTCCTGCAAAGGCACGGCACGAACACCTGCAGCAAAGCGCTGACTGACTGCATTGCCTATACAAAAATGAACCTAAAGGTAATCGAGGATGCTGCATTAATGCAAGCAGCAGGTGCCGGCAGAGCCCCCTTCTTAGTTCGTATCATATGTTATATAATTTACACTCTATTTAAAAGTAATTCAATGAAGTTATGATTTTAAATTGTTTTTATTTCTGTGCAGGTTAAAAGACGATGGGATGATGATGTGGTCTTCAAAAATTGTGCCCGCTCAGAGCCAGAGAAGAAGATAAACACATTTATAAATGATTCATTGAGGTCTGAGTTCCATAAAAAGTTTATGGAAAAGTATGTAAAATAGAATTAATTTTAACATTCACATCGTTTTCACGTTTAAGTGTGGTGTTGTGTGTGTTAAGTGTGATTGTAGCATTCGAAGAGAGCATAAATAAATACATAATTACTTTAAAGAAATGTTATTTGTTTTCATTCAATAAAATACATATATTTCTTACTAAGAACTTTGATTGCTTATTTTAAAGAAAAAATATCCCGACATAGTTTGAACGCTGTGTTGGACAGTTTTTGGTTTCCTTTCTAGCCCCCATAGCCCTCGGGGGACGGGTTCTGGTTAAACAAATTTCGTGATTGACAGCTTGTATTAGTTATTATCAATAACAAACATAATACAGGTATGTTTAAGCTATCTGAAATACTTCTACTTCATGTCTGTCTCCTGTGAGGTAGTGGTATTTCACCGGTGATGCGGCCCATTCGTGCAACAGATGTTGTGGGTCAGGGGGTAATTACGGGTACCAGACAACAGTGGTAGACAGCCGTTAACCGTAACACTGTCACAAAAAAATGTATCACATTTACCATAACACACACTAAACCCAAAGAAGATAAGCTAGTCTATATTTTTAATATTAACGTGCAATGTTGAACATCGGCCGGCGACGCGACGCACAAACTGAGTGATTAAGTTCGTTGATGTTATACTATAATTAAGTCGCCCACGCACGTTACGGAATTAAAACGGTCACACTTGTGAAGCAGCATACAGCCGATGTATATTTAACATTAAGGAAATAGTTGTGGGTATGTATACTAGTATATGTTATCGTATCGGGTCATTGCAGCTTGAAACAACTGACAATGAATTATTATATTATTTATATCACAAACGGTGCGTTGTACCATTTTTGTTTGTCGATTCCTGTAATACAAATTTTATTCCTTTGTGTGCTCGATATACATGGGTGTTATAATCGTAAGCGTGCAAGTGCGCCTGACGCATGAGTGGCGCTTCAATGTTTACATTATTGAGACGATGTGTGGCGAGGGAACGGGAGGGGAAGCTGCAAAGCGCGGCGAGAGCCGGCCTACCTTGAGTGAGCAGGTTCAGTGGCTGCGGTCGGTTCCGTGCGATTCCGCAGCCGACTCAAACGTAAAGGTAAACTTTTTAATCATTAGTGAGCAGAGTGCTTCGAGAGCGTGCGTGCGTCGTTGTGTAAATCGGTCTGTGAATATGTCTAACCCGAACACGGCGTGGCCGTGTATTACTTTATTGTTGTTTATAGTGACGTGTGAAGCGGTACTCTCCGGTTTGTACATCGATAATGGCGTTGATCAGACTGTTATTCATCATTCGATGACGCGTCACGAGAGACTGTTAGTCGAACATGAAATTTTAGATCTCTTGGGTCTAGGGGAGAGACCTCGAAGAACTAGTACACCGCCTCTAGACCGATCCGCTCCTAGTTTCCTCCTGGATGTGTACAAGCAGCTAGCAGAAGAACATGAGCAAGCTAGGCCGACACGAAGCTCAGAAATGGCTTTGAGCGGCGAAGAACAGCAAGCTATTGACGAGAGTGATTTAATAATGACGTTCCAAAGCAAAAGTAAGTATGGATTTTAAAAACTAGAGGTGTGAATAAAGTTAGCAAGATTAGCATAGTTTCTGTGTATTTATCTTATGTATATTGATTCTTAAAGGACTTCGTGTGTTGTTTAGACTGACTTAAATTACTTAAAAATTGTTTTTGTTACATGACAGGATAGGTAGTTGGTAAAAAAGTCAGTGCGTATTTTATTTGAATTATCGGTAGTTATTATTATTATTTGTCGCTATTTACTTCAATATTTAATCTACGAGAATGAATAAAAATTTATAATGAGTATAGTAATTAGTATCATACTATAAGTTATTTTGTTAATCAAACATAACTCAATTGTGTTTGATTAACAAAAGAACTTTATAAAAAATGTAATAATTATATTAACTGAAGAAACGACGACCAAATACAAAAACTCCTTACAAATATTTGACGAACTATATTTCTTTTTTCTCAGTAATAAAAAAATATGACTTTTATTAAGTTTTATAAAAAATAAAATATTATAGACACGTTATGATATCATGCTATTTAATGAGCTGGCTCACGAAATTCTTCATTCTAATAAAAAGATATTTCGTATGTTTTAAAGTGCTATGCATAAATCTTTAACCTTTGAGGTCTCATGGTACATATTATATTACGTACTTATCTTGCCTACTGTGGTCTGTAAATGGTTAATGTTCATCCGGTAGATACTGCACGATTACTGCAGTACTGCAATACTGCTTGTACGAGGTCCTTTGCATTTGCTGTTTTAATATAACTTTTTGGGCACTGTCCCTGTGTCCGAGGATGATATATCTATTACTTTTTTCAAAGTCCTTTATCGCAAAATGTTATTCACGTGACGATCACTGTGTCCAGGATATAGGATAGATAGCAAGGTTCTATCATGATTTAAGATTTCGAATGGTAGCCTACAACATTTTACTTCTTCAAGTGTGTCAAGTATTATGCTCTAATTCGTCACTGGTAACGTAAAACATTGAGTGAATTACTATAACTGTGTTTATCCACCTTAAAGCCTGTTTTTTAAACGAAGTATATTTATTGTTTGGAAGTTCAATCTCTCCTGTATTCGGTGATGGTGTTTAGGAAAGCTCAGGTAGAATGAGTCATTGCGGACTGACGGCGGGCGCATCGGGTCGCATACCAAGCTCTCTGAATGATGTTGGCCGCCGCATGGTTATGAGCTTACCTGTCAGTAGATAATTAAAAAGTTTATTCTACACTGTTTAATTATTATCTTTTCTCTTTATCATAGCTATCGAAAGTATATTTAATAGTGCTCTTAAACGAGATTTATCAAAAAGCTTAATCCAATAAATAATTTAAAAAAAATGATTTTCGTCTTTAATGTATGTACGATGCAACATTTCAAGATTTGTTCGTTAACAAAGGCTGAGAGCGTACATGTTGGAACCGTTGTATCTACTTGTTACTTGTTAAACTTATTTCTATACTATAGCCTAATAAACGAATAAATAGAATTCAACATTTTCAATTACAAATGGAGGACAATTATTAAATCGGTTCTCGCATTTCATCAAGCTTATTTGGTCTCAAGTGTGACAGAAGGAAATGCTGTCCTTATAGACAAACTTACGGAAGATTGTCACATACTACATACATCTTACTATCGGACGGTTTGAATTGAGTTCTATCCATATTCTATTCTATCTATCTAGTCTATTCCACGAGTGTCGATTAAAATTTGTCATGATAAGGTAGGTACATTATTACACGTTCCCCTCGCGCCGCACCTGCCCAGTGGATGGACACACCTGTGGATGTTGTGGATGTGCCACGGCTGTTGTATATATATTTAGTTTTAAGATATAATGCACTTAACACTCTTAACATAATTATTTTATAAAAAAGCACGATAATTTAGGTGACCTGCCTAAAAACACGAACAAATTCTTGGCGTGTTTATTATAGAAGGAAAAAGCTTGTTAACCCAGCTAGGTAAAAATTTAATTCATACCGTAGTAACAAAGTAAATATGGTAGATATTTCAAATGTATTGCTCACGCATTGATTTTCTAGTTACAACTTTATTCAAGCTGTGCTTTTCCTATATTAATTACAATGTAAAAAATAAAAATTACAGTTTGTAATATTAGCGAATACGTCGATTGTATCATTTAAATATTATTGTGATTAATTCTGTATATGATTTGTATAATTTTATATCATATAATTTGTTTCTCCGACACGTGCGCTGGATATCAGGTTACTCGTTGTCTAGCACAGGACACCTGTTATTTATATTATTTGACCATCGTTACAAAATATTTTAATATTCTGAATTATCGATTGGACTGTTACTTTAAATTCCATAACATGACTCCTGTGGATTGGTCGTATCTAATTTCGCATGTTTTGAAACTTTGTAAAAGCTGTCAGACATGTTCATATTACGTCCGTAACAGATAATATATTTTATTTGAGCTTATCTTACGTGTCATCGTCAATAATTTAGGTGATTAACTAATTACTCTTCTGGTTGAGTAGCGTTTGTAGCCAACGAAATTAGTAGTATACAATAGTATCTATCGGAGTCGCCGATAGATTGACCACGGAAGTTATATTCAAATCGATGCAAGAATAAAAAAAAGCGTCAATTACAAAATATCCAACGACGAAACTCGACATGATTTAGAAAATTAACTTAAGCCTTATTTGAAAAAGAACGGTCACCGGCCACGATCTTTGAAGGCAGAGATCATTGTGCAGGAACATTCTATAGTGTGTATACATTTTAATTTTAAAAAGAATTTGAACTGTATTCAAAGATTTAAAAAAAACGCATCTGGCACAAAAATGTGAAGAAAATGAAACAAGTTTTTTTATAACACCAATGGAAAGGGGTACTCATAGGATTGTTTCTTTCTAAGGAAAATAGAATGTCAGATGATAGGAACTCCACCAAATTATTAAAAGAGTTGAATTTCGTATATTGTAAAACGATCTCTTTTTGAGCATTCGTTAGATCATTTAAGTTATATTGTAAATATAAAATAAATATGCGCTCACGCCCGTAACCCAGAGGGGTAGGCAGAGATCATGGATTTCCATTTGGCGCGACACCTCTCTCGCTTCTTTCACATTCATACATCTACGCATGCATGCTCGTCGGTTATGGGTGCTCCTTATATCGCCTTTTTTTAGTAAGTCACTAATCTGATCGATATAAGTTCTCCTAGGGCGTCCCCTACCAACACTGCCACTCTCTTTTGCAACATAAATTTGTTTTGTCAGCTCATATCATTGATAAATATTAACACAGTGGATACTAATTTTATGGAAATAAACTATCTTGTGATATAATAAAGTTCAGTTCAATGTAATTTGTAAACATAAAATGTTAAATTTCATTCCTTTCTTTTTATCTGACATGCTATGCATGCATGGCTAAAGACAGTACTCTCTCTGAAACCTTTTGACCCTTTTTCTAAAATACGTGTATTTTAATTTTGACATTCCGCGGGCCCCTTTCCCGTTCAAACAACAAGTTGCTTAAAAATCTTTCATTGAAGTGCGAATTATTTTTTAATTTAAAATTGTTTTTTTAAAGTAAAACTTCTTATCTACAATATTTCAGATACTTCGCCTAGATGAGGCATTACCGAGGGACACCGGTATAATACGTGTACAAGAATTGGTGATTCAAGATGTGTTCTATTAAGTCATCAGTTTTAACCTGAGTGTTTTGACCTTAAGTATCTAAAATGATGTGAAAGTATCAATGAAAAGTATTGTTTTTGTGTGTTTATAGTCGGGTACTTAATGATACACTTTTGTTAATTAATCAGAAATTAAATATGAGATGAAAGGTAATTAAATGTAGACTACAATTTTATTTCCATTATTCTAAATGCCCCCATTTTGAATATATGCTTTAAATCGACGCGGCCAGTTATCGGTGGCAGCTTGCACCACATTGATATCTAATTCTGCCGCTTCTTTAATCATAGACGCTCGAAGAGGATCCAAATTCTGATAAGGTTTAGCGCAGACATTCCTTCTAAATGTTGCCGTATCTTAGTTAAGCTTGAATATGAGACTCCAAGCCAAACCAGGAGTGTGTGATAATGCCCTCGTTGAACGCTCAGAATACGTGAGCTGGCTTCTTCACTGCTGTGGGCTTATACATTTATCATTTTTTTTATTGTAACTTTCTTCGATGATAAAAAAATTTCGTCCGAAAACAAAATTTCCCGGTATTTTTTCCCGCGTACCGCCGTAACAAAGCGCGGGAACTTTCCAGCCTATTTTTTTAAACGCTCGTTAGGTCTTTACGATAGGCTCGTAGCTCTAGGTCTTCATTTTATACTATTTTCACCGTGGTTCTGCTTATCCCCATCTGAAGAGCTGAGATTTTTTGTTTACGAACAGGATTTCGCTGGATTCGGTGCAGCAAGCAGTGATGCTTTAATGATCGCTGGTGCGAAATCGGCCGGTCCTCTTACGATCTTCAAAGCTTGAATCTTCTGTGTATCGTTTCATATTGCGATAAACAAACCGTAGTGTTATTTTAAAATTTTGCACGATATTGAAAATCCCGTAACCGCGACTCTAACCGATCTCTATATTTGGTTGGAATTTGTTTTTTGTATTCGGAAAGCGCAAACGTTTCATTTTTAAAATCAGTCGAAGAATATTTGACCAGTATTCGCCAATTTAAAAAAAAAGTTTTAACAGAATTTATGACCCGACTAAGTAGGTTATAAAAAAGATTAGGTAAATCCATAGACTGCTGATCATTTCTAATTAAAAGTTATCAATAAATTTTCATTACAGAGCATCACTTAGGAGCTTTACGGCATGGACACGGGAGGCACGTGTGGTTCGAGGTGGCTGCGGCCCCGAGCGACGCGTCATCCTTGCTAGCCGCCGAGTTGAGGGTGCACCAAGCCCCCACGCACACGGAGGAACCGACTAGCTTGTACACAGTCGTCGCGCACAGAGTCCTCAGCGTCGATAATGTCGGGTAAATTATTTGTAGATCTATTATTTTGCGTCTCGTAATTTTAGATATTTTTTATGGTCGAAGAGATTTGATAGCAACATGTAAAGAATGATTGTCATTCAAATAAGATGCATCTTCAAATATACCTTTTTCATTGAATAGGTCATAAACCTCATACATTAATAATTTCAAGTAGCATATCAATCCTGCATTTAAAAATGGCATACATTAAAAAGCCTCTGGTATGAATGTATCGGCTCGAATGGAGCAGCTGCAGCCGACCTTATGCATTGCGTTGTATTCTGTGTGGTTAGTGGACGTAACCGAACACCTAAACTGCGTGGTGGTGACGAAGCCTTTATTAATGCTTATGAGTAACAAATTTTGGGCGGCTCTGTTACTTATACAATCCATTTAAATATAAAACTTTTTTTATAAGTAAATGATAACGCTCCTCAGGGGATTACAAATGGAGCGTGTGGCTGCGGTGAACACGAGCGCAGGCGCGGAGGGTTGGCTGGAACTGAACGTCACCAAAGCGCTGTCGGCCTGGCTCACGGAACCCACCGAGAACCGCGGCTTTTTCATCACCATACATCCACACTCACAACCAGGTACAAATTGCCTGTGATTAGAAAAAATTATGAGAATAAAAAAGAAGTAATCTTTCATTTCTAATATCTTTATTATCGGGTTTGGGCTGCTCATAGTATAGATATGGTAATTGGCTCTCAGTATCACATTTGGGACTTTTGGAAAAATCGAAATGAGAATAGTGGTTACTATGTATAGATCTCAGTCGGGTTTAAGGCAAAACAATATAAAAAATAAGAAATATAAAAAAAATACTAGTCACTTTTTAATAACGCAAGTAGCGTACAAATTGTGATAACTTTTAAAAAAGAAAACAGGTACATTTTACGTTGCCATTTGTTATTTACTATTTACTTTACCCACATAGAACGGCACGTGAAGCCAGAAGAAATAGGTTTAGAGGAACCTCGCGGCTCGGGCGCGGATGGCAAACAACCCTTCTTGGTGGCGTTTTTCAAGAACGGACCCGACCTCGGCGGGTGGGACGCCGGGGCGCGGCGAAAGCGCGAAGCGAGGAGATGGCGAACGCATGGATATTCTGACAATTATCTGAGGAATCCATTGACCGGTAGTTCTAACATAAATATATTCTACTTGCATATAGCAATTATAATGTTATCATTACATTCCCAATGTTTAATAAGAAAAGTATGGGAGGGGAAGGGGATTTGACAGGGGAGGGAATAGATAGAAAAAGGAAATGATCTTTTTCCTGTCTATCCCCTCATCCATCCATTAAAGGTAGGCAACGCATCTGCAACTAATCACCTTGTTAAAGATGCTATGGGTATATACTTTATATCAGATGAACAGTTTGCTAGTTTGCCATTTTTTCATAGACTTCACTTATGTAGAAATGCTAACTAAATGCAATGAAATGTTCTAAATGAAATAATAAATGTAGTAGTGCAATTGTTCTGCCGCAACAGATGGTGTTTTTCTTTGTAAAGCGAACGTTACACGCTACCGACGTACTACGTACCTCGAATGTAAACAATTCTCTTATAAGATGTTAATATATTCCAGACACGTCGCATTGGACGACCAGAAGCTGCGAGATACAAACATTGTACGTCAGTTTTAAAGATTTGGAATGGCAAGTGAGTATGGCACCAAAAGCATTGTTTATAAAATTATTATTACAAACTGTTGTTGTTGATCTCTGTTGAATCTCTGCTTCAGCCCAACCAGTTAAATATTAACTTTGTAAGTAGTTTGTTTGTTTGTAGTTTTGTAAAGAAACATATTTAAGATATGACAAAATAAAACATTTCACGAGAGAGAGATTATTGTTCATTGAGTTTTTCCCTGAGTTTTGTCGAGTTTCTATTCCAAACTGTTCTAAATTCAGATAGGCATATTCCTAACGCATGTCAAGTATGTTGTTCACGCGAATCTATAAGATTTTCTCCTACCAAATATTGTCTAACGCGGCTGACAAGTTTTTACTTCAATAATTACCAAGAGTATAGGGGTTTTCTAGACGTGCGCTTACTGCAGAATATATATCTAAAAACGAGACGTAGATGATTGTGGCCAAAGGTTGAAGGCTTATTTAACATAAAATGGCATTATATGATTATTGGGTTAAGAATAAATATTAATACAATATTCGTAATTCAATGGTAACGATAATAAGGCCTTATATAATTTATGTTTATGTATTCTAGGACTGGATTATAGCACCTGACGGCTACAGCGCGTACTACTGCAGTGGGGAGTGTAACTTTCCCCTGAACGCACACAAAAATGCAACAAATCACGCCATCGTTCAAACATTGGTGCACTTGTTGAACCCCACCCAGGTAAGTGTATTTTATAATAACTTGGTTTTAGTTTATTAACTTTGTATGTTGATCGAAAATTACACTATTTGACAATAGTGACCGGAGGCGAGGTCTCTTCCGAGAGGGAGTTCGGATAAACAGACAACTGAAAATATGTTTCGAAAATGTTGATGTTTTGAAAGTTTAGAATATTTCTTTATTTCTTAAACAGAACAAATTATGTCACCATATTCGTACGTCTTCCATCATTTGACAACTCTCACAACTCCAAAGAGAATGAAATTAGAGAAGTAATCCAAAGGAAGGCAAAAACTATCTAAATCAATTCTTAAAGTAATCTTATTTTATCTCTATACTATATATATACATATATAATATATATATATATATATATATATATACATAATATACAAAATTCGGAAACTAGATGGCGCTTATAAATCAATAACAATTTTCTCAACAGTATTTGGCCTTATAAAAAGTGTAAAGACTTAAATATTTTAGGATGTTTGGAAAGAAAATCTACACATATAAAAAATGTTACTGATCACTGTCTGTACATGGAAGATATTTGAGAAAAACCTTTATAAACGCAATAAACGCTAAACAATGATTATTTGAATTGTGTGCGCTAATTTCACAAATGTCGTAACTCGTCGTACCTCAAAATTTAGTGTTTGTTTTATCTCAATCGGTTCACAAATAAAAATTTATATGAATTTAAAGAATCATTTTAAACATTTATTAGATAAAAATGCTATAAAATAACTGTTTACAAAAAACAATTTATGTAAAAATACTCTTATAAAATGTAATTGTGCGAAGTGATTAATATGTTTTATTTGATTCCTCGCGGACGAAGCCGCGGGCAACAGCTAGTCGCAAAATAAGAAGGATAGAGATGAGGTAAGGGCAAACTCGGATATAGTTAAGTTCCTCTGATTCTGCTACCGTACAATAGTAATATATGTAAAAATTAATTCTTATTGCCATTCCTTAGAAATCCACTGTTGACATAAAACTTTTCAAACGGACATTCGTCTCTAAGCCCTTGAGCTTGATAAATTGCTTATTGGTTGCAATAGTAGGCTTAGAAATACGTAGAAGAACCTGTTGCCTTCCTTTAGAGCAGGGTCGGCCAATCTTTTTTGCCGCCGGTCAAAATTATAAAAGAGACGTTTGGGTCAGAGACATGTTCGTTCTCAAGCAGTCTTGGATGGTTACGATAAATTTTAAGAAAGTATTGAAAAAACTAAAATGTTGTTCTTAATATGTTTTTTTATTATATATAGTATATATATAGTTTATTTCTAAGCTGAATCGGGCACTTGAAATTATCACATGAGTCCTTGCAGATTAGTCCCATAGGTTGCAGACCTCTAGACATTCTTCTTAGTCACCTTTTTGTACATTCCAAGAAAAGCATAAATTATGGCTTTGCGCAAAAGTGGACTTGGACACAAAAAAAATTAAATATAGTACATTTTTTCTTTGTAGGTGCCGAAGCCGTCGTGTGCGCCGATCAAACTGGCAACTATATCAGTGCTGTACTATACGGACGATTCTAATGTGATACTTCGAAAATACAAGAACATGGTCGTTAAGACTTGCGGATGCCATTAGTACAAATGTTATGTGCTCTTTAAAGTAACGTAATGTTCAATTTTTATGAACAATGTGTAATGTGTCAAACATTATTCACGATTGTTACTGAACTTGATTAAATTGAAAAGGTCTCAAGTTAACCTTTGATTTTAATTTCATTCAGTGTGTGCCTCTATCAATATAATTTATTTTAGAAATTAATTGTATATAACAATAAGAATTGTTAAGTATAATTAATGTTAAGCAATCTATGTGCCAATTTAAATATAAAGTCAGTAAAATTATTTTATAAATAATGAAGCCGTTACAATATGGATTTTCATGTGTACAATTTTATCAATTACATTTTTTTTCATGTATCACTGCTTTTATTGCGTTGATATTCCTGTATCCAAAAATAAAGCATAAGTGAAATAAAAATATGAATAAAGAAAGAGATAGGGAAAAAGTTAAGATAAAGTATGTAAATGTGTACAACATTTGACCTGTGGTAGAGTCCGGGCTCGCAACAACATCTATTGCCGACTCGACCGGTGAAATACCACGACGAGGTGCTGGAAGCCTATTTCAACTACTTTTCCCCATCCCATTTCCCATACAAATTTAATAAGGTAAGGATGGAAAGGGGAGGAAAATTTGATGGAAGAAGGGATAGATAAATAGGAAACGAAATATATTATTTCCGTTGGTCCCATCCTATGTTCATTAAGGATTCGCATAGGATTCGATATAGCAGGAGATGCCTATGGAAAACGGTCGCATAATATCAGGTTGCCACCTACTACTACAAAATAACTCGGATATGGATTTTCCTTTCCGTGGTCTTCGCTAGTAGGTAATCGACCCCGTCTTTTACCCACGACCTTTCCTTTCACATCCAAAGTAGCGTAGTACTTTTTTTTAGTACAGTCAGTTCAATTTTAAATAAAAAAAAATAAAAAATAAAGTCTAATCAAAAATATTATGTTTAAAAACTCTAAAGTATTTCCTTTTTAAATATGTTAAGAATATTCCCTATTTTGGACTACCGTTAATACAGTAAACATTCGCGGCAAAAATCGTGCTTTACTTTTCAATGTTCAATTTGTATGGAACGTGGTGTCTGGAGGTTTATATAAATCTATGTTAGGAAAAAAGTCAACATTGCATTATTCCGTAATGTTTGATATCACATCGTAACATTGCATACATACGTACATTTTATTAGGATTTCAATGCTTGCATTCAGCGATTGGTCAACATTCAAGTGAAGGAAATGGCGTTTACAATGAGCAGCGATCTTGCTGACAATAACAATCAAAAGAAAAAAAATGAAAAAAAGAATAAGAGGATACACATATTTAATTAAAATAGCAACAAAGCTTTGTGTTGGGCAAACCGAGCGCAAGGGTGATAAAATTTGCCTGTTTTTTATACAAAAAACCTGGCAAATTTTACTAAAGAAAGTAACGCAGCGAAAGATAGATCAGTAATTATTGCTTTAGTAATTGGATCTTTATGAAAGTTGTTAGTATATTTGGGAACAATCCTAGAAAATGTTCTACATGTGAGTTCAATTTTTTTATATTCGTGACTAATATAACTTATAGATATATCGATAACATTTAATGGGGTCTGTTATCATGATCCACAACTGCGCTCTTGCTTGCACACCCGTTCAGAAATAATCTTAAGCAAATAAACATAAACGCTTATGCCTCCCAAAGAACAAAGATCACATTTGTAATCGACGTTCGACAGAGCTTGTTAGCTGCTTAATGAAAAGAGATGCTTATACCTATGTATTACATATCTATACCGGCTACAAGTTTGATATAATGAAACATGGGATGATTCGCAAATACTTCAACATTGGGAATAAGCGAAGATATAACTTGGTGTTGAAGTAAGGACGTATCTAATATGTCATACTCATCGTATGTTAATGTTTGACGTCTAAACGCACCAGAAACTATGAAACCGCGTCACCTTAGCTTATTTATATTTAGCATAAAAGAAAGAGTGTATGATGGCAATTGAGAAATATTAATAACTAGTTTCACGCGCCGATCAATTTAAATTAACCGATAATTCCAGCCTTAAATGACCCCTATTTAATATGATTGATCATAGGATCTATATAGTTAGATCTATCGTCAAATTACATACATTGGATTATAAATATTTCTCCCCATAAACTTTCATCCCATTTTATTAGACCTTTAGGGGATGAATTTAGAGCAATCGGCGCTCGGCTACGTAATTACATAAATCTCTGTGCCAAACTTCAAGTCTATATGCCCAGTAGTTTATAGCTATATCAGTCAGTCAGTACCTTCTTTTGTTTATCAACAACTTCTGGCGAAAAGTCCTATTCATTTATATTAATATATAAATGCGTTGTGTTTTGTGCAAGAACTCGTTGCATTCTGCACCTAAACGCTTGTATTCTATTTTCAGTCACTCTCGAACTCCTTCATTCATCCAATGTATCAAATGATACAATACAAACAAAATTCATTTAAATTTGCCGAACTCTGCGAACTTTTCAATATTATGTCAATAAACTGTACAGACTGGTTATCCATGCATGCGTAAGCAGCCGCAGCTGTCAAACGATAGGTCCACACGAACGCCACCTACCGTGAATATTCAAATGTTTCATAATCCGAAAATTTCACACTTAACTACCGATTTCTATATATATTTTACTTTGAGATTGCCCTATTTTTTTAAAACCTTTCTTGTATTGAGGGCATTAATACAAAAAAAGAAGTCCAATCCAATTTGGTGTAGCCGTTCGGAAGTTATAGGCGTACATACATTGCAGCCAATGACTTATTTATATAGATTAGCAAAAACGGCTGTTTCAGGAAAGCTTCTAGAAGAATATTCTCACTGTCTTAATTAACAGCCGATGTACAAGCCCAAACAGTAAGCAATTCGGGTGCACAAATTATATTTAACAATGGTAAAGCCCGCAAAAACAACATCTGTTGCATGAATGTGCCGGATCGGTCGGTGAAATAACACGACCTCACAGAAAACAGGCGTGCAGTAGAAGTACTCTGCGTTACGTCCGATAGGATGGGAACGGGAAGAAGATTGGACGGGAGGGGGGTGACGGGGAAAAGGAAATATCTTTTTTCCTGTCTATGCGCTCCTCTGTCCATTAAAGGTAGGCAACGTATCTGCAACACATTTGCTTGTTGCGGATGTCTATAGGTAACGCTCACTCTACATCAGGTCCAGGATCCGCTTGCTTGTTTGCCACATTCTTCCATTAATAGAATAAAAAGTGGCGAACTGTGATTTGACCTTTGGACGGGGATAATAGAAGCGAGACCTCCGATTGTCACCTAGGGTCGGCGAAACAGTTCGGGCTGCGTGACCGTACATTAGGCAATTGTGGCATTGGCCTGGTAGAGTGCTTTACGTAGTGGCTCTAACACCTATAGTAATAGTCTATTCGTCATGCGATAGACACCTAGCACAGAGAGTTTTTGCTCGGATTGAGCTATATCTTCTAATGGAATCCGTTTAAAGATGAGTTTAACAACGAACCTAAGAATACGCTATTCATCGAGCGTGTAGGTGTGAAAATATACCTTATTTTCGTGGAGGAAGCGGGTGACATATCAGAATGCATCAGCGGTCTAGCTCCATCTTGATGGCTTGAGCGGTTGCTGTTGCAACGACTTTAAATGTATTTGACATAGCCGATTGTATCATCGGTCATTTTTCTTGAGCTTGGATTTAGAGGGGTGGGGATGGGGGCTTTTTGTCTTGCAGCGCTCGGGCTGCGGGGTGCTGGAGGGCCGGGTGCTGGAGCAGCGGTAAGAAATACATTTCTCCATACGACAAAACTCGACAGAAATGTTTTCTACGAACGCCATGCCTTATATACTATGGTTATGCCCTTGAACGAATATGTTCAAAAGAAGACGCCCTCGTCGCGGTCGCGCACCGAGTGTTACCAATGAATTTTAAATTCCTCTAACAAAATTGGGGTTTTCCGTTAAAATTCCGTGAACGAATTAACGGACGACGGGGACGACGAAAAAAAAAGGTTTTAAATAAAATAGTTTTTGGCGGGAGCACGCCAATACCAGCTTTTTCCATTTAACCGGATACAACGGAGTCGAATCGTCAACAACCGAGATTTTATCGATCGGCTTGATACTCTGGCCTTGCGGAGGGACGTCAGTTCCCTCTGCATTGTTTATCGTATATACCACGTGGAGTGTTCCGAAAAACTGTTTGGAACGATTCCTGTCTCAGAGTTTAGTCATCGGTCGACACGACAGACCACCAGGTACCATCCAGCACCTGGATGACTGGCACTGGCACAGACGCACAGCCGCGTTTTGTCGGTTTGTCCTCGGCGGTATTTCCAGACCAGTACGACTTAGGGTCCTTCGTGCGTATCCTTGGGACATTAGTTGTAATGAGGAAGCGGGAATACCCTCCATTCTCCATCCCAAAACCCAGCACCGATATATAAAAGTCCACCTGTCTTTGATTTTTTAAACTGATAATTGGTACACAGCTTTAGTTCTGAGGACAATTAAATGTAATATATTCTGTATAGTTGAAAATCCAAGATGGCCGCCGGCACAGAATGACGGATTACATATTTTTTCACAACTCCCTCAACCTTCGACTTACAAAAATTGTTTTTTCATAATAAAGTACCAAATATGAGATCAATCTGTCAGCAGGAAGGCGGTAAAATTTAAATTAGTAATTTTTGACCAAAGAAACAAGGGTTAGTGTTTCCATCCAGCTGCGTATACTCTGTAAGACAAGATAGGCTGCGCATGAGAACCGTTTCCGTAATGCTTTTCGTTTAACACTTTGTTTGATTTTACTCCTCATAAATTGTCGTTGGCTTAAATTCCAAAATGTATATATTTTATTTATTGATTTACTGTAGTTGGGTCCAAGTTGCTGGTTTGCAGGGTATATATGGGAATCCAAGCTGTTTTGAAATTATTTTTATGAAAGGACAAGAATCTGAATGTAAAAATTCCTGGAAGACTTAAATCTTTAATATATTTCAGTGGACTGGTTAAATCTTTCTCGGGTATGAACTCTGCTGGAGTAGGTACGTTCAAATTGACAGAGAATCGAAGTCGTGTCTAGGCAAATAATTCTATAAATTAAGTCACTCTCGAAATTGCAACTTAACGCAAAGTATATTTGGCATTTACTATTAAACACTAAAGATTGTCCTTTCATATTTTGTCTTGACTGCTGTAATCACATACATCACTTATACCTAGCTATACATAGTATTGTAAAATTGATTGAGAAGATACTGTTTAGCTATGTTGTTAATCACGTCAACTGAATAATTAAAAAATAAACAATTTAAACCTTGAATGTTACGTACCGTAAAACGGTGAGTCAGTAAGGTTTGTAACTTATGAAAATTAAAACTCATTTTTGGTGTAAGCATTTATTTCATTATATTTTATTTATTATATTATTTTTCAGTTTAAATATTATTACGGTGCTTTGACCATGACGATGACTGTTGGCGTTGCCAAGCGATTACAACAACACATTTAATTGTCTTCAGTATACCTAAGTAGTATACAGTATCAATACTATAGTCGTATTTCTTGAAAATAAAGAAATACACAATTATTATCTTAAATTCCTAGTAATCAATCGATCACTTCGCGGTTATCAGTATTTGTTTGACGATGAATCGAGAGCGTTGTCGTTTAATCGTATTAGAAACGTCGAATGCTGTTTGTCAATTGGTAGATTACCGGAATAGTATGGTTTTTGTTACTCGGTTGTGCAGTAGGAAATATAAATAACAACAAAATAAAGTACTGAAATGCTTAAAAAAATACGTTGATTTTCAATGAGATGCTCAATGTGTATTGGGGAGCACATCAAGGCTGTAGCAGTCCCTGCCCGCGTAGAGCTCCTCGGTCGCAGTCCGAGCCCGGGCCGGCATCATTCAGCCGCCGCCGCCGACCTCTGCCGCACGCCGGGCCGCTCGTTGAGTAAACAATGCATTCCGCGATGACCGACGCTAACCATCTGTTGTAACTATATCAAACATAAGTGTGGGAAACGGTGCGTCGAGCTTCACGAACCATGTGGATCCCGGTGTATATATGTATGTGTTTTGTACTAGTGACAGTGGCCGCAGCTGATGACTATTTCAATGATGGTGTACCGACAGTATTTCGAAAATGTTGCCCTCGGCGACATAGTCTCGTTAAGGTTGTATCGGACCATTATGAACACTTTGACTGTTTGGACCGGCAGAGCTTAGAAGAAACTTATAATATTTCATATTCCCCGTTGGTA
Source organism: Papilio elwesi (assembly GCA_029849275.1). Classification (NCBI taxonomy): domain Eukaryota; kingdom Metazoa; phylum Arthropoda; class Insecta; order Lepidoptera; family Papilionidae; genus Papilio; species Papilio elwesi. The sequence continues at coordinate 6,156,112 of CM056687.1, read as the reverse complement.
ATTAGTGATGAACGCTATGTTTCTGTCGATTACGGTTTGCCTGTAATGTGCGATGAAGTACAATTGATGGTGAACGCTGTTGATTCAGAAACTAAATTATCAACTTCCCTGAACAACTGCTACGACAGATTAGTGGCTGAAGTTATCAATGGTACATTAACGAAGTACATTCCGCAAACGATAGGATTAACCTGTGTAAATAATGAAACTGAAACTAAATCGGAATCAATTTTACAAATAAGTCATGCGCGAAAATGCTGCAAAAAAGGACAAGTTTTTCACGTACGGAATCATGTGTGTGTAGACAGTGGACATAATGACGAGGAGTGGCTCATTGAGCATTTGAATTTAACAGACAGTTATATATACGAAGTGGACGTCGGTTTGCAGTGTAAATCCGACGAATATGCTGTTGAATTACGACACAAAGATTATACCTTTTCTATAGAAAGAAGCGTTTTAATGGCATCGAATAGAAATGATAAAACTAAAGAACACAGCCTGATGCGAGGTGAATGGTGTATCGATCAAGGGTACGACATCGAAGAGATAATTGCTAAGGTTTGCACCAGAAACTGCATAGCTTTTAACGCATTTTGCGTACGTAAGTGCTGTCCTGAAGGATACCATTACAAAGTAAGAAGATGCAACAGCTTGGTCAGTTCGTGCGCGCCTGACGTTGACGAGGAAACTTATTTCCATCCTATGTATTATTTGGAACCATTGACGAATGATTACGTTGGCTTGACAGGTATGTCTTAAGCTCCTCTTCATTTTCAATATTACGATTTATCAAATGTGGTACGTTTACGTATCGAATGCAAGGATGATAATAACATTATCAGATAAGGCAGCAATTTACTTGTACACGTCCAAGTTTAAGATTTAATTTTATTGTACCAAAAATGACTTATTACTAATAGTTTAAAATGTAATTTGAGATCAAATTTTGTTTAGAGGGACAAATTATTAGTTTTTGTTCATAACTAATTATAATCTATAATATTTTGTTTGTATATAAATTCGAGAGACAGAGAGATAACAATATATTTTATGCGAATGTTTTCGGCAGTGCGACCTCCTTCTATGACGGGGATTCTTATCGCACACATGTCTAAATACTCGTATAATGACACATTACTCACGTAGTCAGCTTTAAGACAAGATTCAATACGCTGATACAGCTTGTGCTCCTTCGACCGCATCGACTAAAATCAAGAAGATGATTGTATTGGATGTATAGATTTTAGTCAAAAAACTATGTTATTCCATATAAAAAAGTTTAACCTTACCTTCTTCATTTGTTGTGGTGACTCTTTGACGGTATTGTGAGATTATCAGTAGTCCCTAATATATTTTTGAAGATTTATTTGCGATTGCAAAATTTATTTGTAGTGCGTCTTACAACTAATAAAAAGGATTTAATGTACCCGTTCCCATATGGATTATTTATTACAGCAACCAATAAATAAGTTGAACGTAATGTTCTCCAGAAAGTGCTATTTTAAGCTGTGCTTCGTTTCATTGTTGAGCTAAGAGTATTTATTTCTTTAGTTATTTATTTTACCCAAAGATAAATTAAAACAAGAACTAACAGAAATTATGATATCAATATTGGTAATACAAATTTATGTAAACAAGTAGCAATGCGCCGTTCTGAACGACGGCTGAAAGTAATTTATTGCAAGTATTGTGTACGTAATGGCTGACTTTGTTGTGAAGTGAGTTCGTAAAAATGGTAGTTTGGTGTGTCCTGTGCGAGTGGGTAATAAATTAACTCTTTGTCAATCATTCAACAAGTACCAGTTACAAATAGAGTGCGTTTCGTCTGTGGAGTGAGGTGTAGAAGTCTTGTCCGTTTCCTATTAACAAAGGATGGGAAGGGGAAGCGGACTCGACGCCTTTCTTCTATAAAAAAGTCAATACATATCTTTATAGGATAAACATTTCTAAGGCGATACGTTTTCATCATAATATCTATGATATATTTTGTATTATATATTTTATATATTATATACTTAACAATTGAATAACCTTTTTCTTAGTGCTTCCACACTTTGATTGTAGCTACGTAGCGAGTATTCCAGACGTTGCTTCCATTCGAATGCCTAGCGGGCGTGGGTATGCGTATGAACCTGCGACTAAACATATCAGTAAAAAAATTGTCAAACTCAAACATATCATATACAAGATCGTTTACTCTCGTTATCTCTTTAACTATTTGTTAATACGTAACTCTGAAGTTTAAGCATTAATATTTTATCCAAAGTTATTAATTTTGTCTTTGTCAGATATAATGGGAGTACGGACTCAGTTAGATTGCCCGGACGGAAGATTCGTCCTCAACAGATCGGACCCGCGTGACAACAATCGGTTAACTTCGGAGGGCTCACTAGAATCCTCAGTATCTATTACTAACGACTACTGCATAGAAATGTTCGATAGAAGGCATTGCCCAGAGAGTGACGTAATTTCCAGTGCCGTGCTCTGCTTCATTGCAGCAGAGAAATTAAAGGATTTCCGTGTGGCTTTTGTGGTAAGTTGAAAAGACGATATTAATTTAACACATAGTAGTAGTTACGATACACTTTAGGTTAACTAGTGATTGCAGTAGAATATAGCCTTTGAAAGTTGTAAACTGCGCGAAACTAAAGCTAATACTAGCCTTCATTTATGAAAGCTTTCTAGAAACTCGCACGTTGCTGTGAAACATTTATATAAAATACCATGTTTCAGTAAACAGATGGGCACGAGACCTTGACCTGTCACGCTATTCGACTCAGTAATAATAGATTAGAAAAAATAATAAGACCATTTGCTAATTTACATTGCGTGGAATTTTTTAACTTAATTTTTTATAGCAATTCACCGAATTATAATCATCAACATTTGTGTTTTTTTTAAATATTGCTCGTAGTAGATCCATCCATCCAAGACCTTCAGACAAACAGAAATTCCACTGTGAACTAAATAATATCGGAACTCGGAATAATTAGTAATTTATACATCTTATTTTCTTATTTTTTTTAACTTCATTAAAAATACTTCGTTAAAATTATAGGCGTGAGCAACAGTGCCCCCTATATGGACAATCTAAATTCATTCAACAAATCAAACAAATCGACTTTTTTGGTTTAGAAATAATTCTTTAAATTTAAGTGTGAATAATTTGCTTTTTACTTAGCGTATGAATAGCAGCTTTGCATAATCCCAGGAAATCCCGTTAAGAAGTTTATGATGTTTCGGTGAATTTATTCTGGCTTAAATTTCAATCGTTATTGTCTCGTGTGCTTTTTTAATGAAGATAAATAGCATATCGAGCGTTTGCCTGGCGCTGACGCTGGTCGTGTACTGCGCGCTACCCGAGCTGCGCAATCTGCACGGCCGAACGCTCATCTGCCACGTGAGCATGATGCTGCTGGCCTACTCCTGCCTCGCGAGAGTACAGTACAGCCCCGTCGTCGACAACCTCACCTGTAAATTATTGGGTACGTCAAATTTTATTTTATTTAGGTGCGCTTTACAATTCGGGGCTAGAAAAAGAGAAAGAGAGAAACTTGAAGAGGCGATTATTTTGCATGTTACTATTTGAATGATATTACGCTCACATTAGGTAAGCAAGAGGTTAGGTTGGAAAATAAATCCCACGCATAAGCCGAGCTAGCGAAGCGAGCGGCCCGCGGCAGCGCCGTGAGGGCAGCGGCCAGTCCCGTGGCTCTACTTTAAGGAGTTTAAAATAAAGACTTCATGTTTACGATATATCTTTGTAGTTTTCTCGGAACCGGTGCGTTTTCTTTCAATGAGAGTGGTGCCGCGAGAAAGGGGGAATACTCCTACCACCCTTACCCCCAAAACCACCACCCATGTTTCTAATATTTACCCTTTCAAGATATCCACGTCCATGGTCCAAAAGTCCATATAGCCCGTACGCGTTGCTGTCTGGACAGATATTGGACCCTCAAAACTTTTGCTTAGCTGTTAGCTTTGCGTATAGGGAAGCGCATCAAAAATCAATAATAGTTAAACACAATTGGATAAGTATTCATCCTCGTAGTCCGGAGGGGTAGGCAGCTATTATGGTTTTCCATTTGATACGTTCTACGTACGTCAGTACTATTACTAATTTAATAATAATAATAATTTCTGGTTTTATGAGATACTAGTTATAATTAATTTCTAGAAGCGATACATATAATGCTACTGCAGATAGCGACGGTTGTCCAATGCATACGAGTACATCCGGCTTATGACAGGCCGACGTCGGTCCAACAGTATTTGTTATAATTTTATTTTAAACACCTTAATGACATTCTTTTATAAGCTTAACATTGTAATGCATGTATTTATTATTGTCACGGAATCTTTCGTCATAATTATACGGATAAAATGTTTTCGTACCTTTTTTCCCCTTTCCCGATGCACATCGTCAGGATAATAATTTCATGTTGAACTTTATGATTAGGTAAAACGTTAACTAGTTAATAAATATGATAGTAATAAAAATATATGATAATAAAAAACTGTAGCTTACTTAATAGTTATTTTTTTATAATAGTAGGGAAAAACGGTACCTGCTGTAGTTTTATGTATCCCTGACACACACAAGATTTAAATGCCCATCATTAGTAGTTACATTTTAAGACATTATTTAGAATTTGTTTAAAATTACATATATTAAACATATTAAATGGACGCTAACGTTACACACAGACTGGAAATCATTTTGTAACACTCATGTCACTAATATAATGTGTTTATAATGAGTAAACAAAACGTGTGCGTTTTGTCTTATATCGTCTTCACGTATTAGTAAAATAAGCAGTCATTGTAGTTTGTTAGTATTTGCATATTTAAAGCTAATATTACGAAAGCATAAGGATACGGTTTCCTGACTCGCACTGCTCAAAGCAAAGGAAATAAATATTTATATTTCGTAAAATAACTGATACGTGTTTGTGTATTTTAAATGTTTTTCACTGAGATAAATTTATTTGCTTTACCTTATACGTGCTTTGAAATATTTTATTGAATGAAAATGCCTGTAAAACGACTTTAATGGCATTGTTATGTTCGTACAATTTGACGGTCGACTTCTTGAAGAACTTATTATCAAAAGTTATTAATCAGTGGTTCTATCTCTCTTGAAATCGATGCGATGGCTCTGGAAACAAGCATATCGTTAACTCAATATCGTGTTATTATCAACGCTTTACCAATTTTAATAAGTAATGTCGCGATTATAACTCTACAGTTGGCTACGTCCAAAGTGTACTTAGAGCTTTAATTTTCCTAGTTACGGTGCTTGAGTATGGCGGGCGGTTCGCTATCAGGTGTTATCGATAAGGTTAACTAGTGTACAAACACTCAAGCTTGTAACAACTTTGTAATGACAAACGCGTAGAAAACTTTTTGGAATTTTTAACAATCAATCATCGGCGTGGGGATGTGATAATATGAAAACAAAATATTATTTGTTCTGACCAGTTTAAATGTCCTCATCTGACTTGCTTGATCAATTGGTGTGTAATGTTTGCACAGGGTACGGTATCTATTTCGGCTTCGTGGCGGCGTTTGGTTGGCTGAACGTCATGTGCTTCGACATATGGTGGACATTTGGGTAAGAATTATTTGTTTACATATGTAAATTCCTATTTTAAAAACCTCAACCACACGTTAGCACTGGTTTTTATTTCATTTATGATATATACCAGTGCAAATGTTAGGATTAACAATCAAGACATTTTTTTAACGGTTATGAAATGTTCAATGTGACAGAGCGTGATCCTGTAGACACAGTAAACTTACCACACTCGAAACTAACTTTTAATTTGTGAAATACTGCTTTCTAAGTTATTTAAGTTACTCTGACTTAAATAACAACCCTGTTGCAACAGAAAGTAAGGCTGTAAAGCCTAGATCACAATGTTTTATTGAAAGTATTTTGTAACTTTGACCTTACCTATATATATATATATATATATTAGCTTTAAACAAAATAAGCCTTTTAAAAAAACGTAATCTAAAACAGATGTTACTTTGAGCTAGAAATTACTCTTTCACGGGTCGGTTTGTTTACATTTAAAATGTCGGTCTAGTTCCCAGCTTCTTTATAAATACGCAACAAGTACTCGAAAAACTGTTAAATCTCAGATTTAAATATATATATGATGATGTCTTACACAAATAATACAAACATAATGAGTCAATTTCTATTCGAACGTCAATGTACCATCGAACTGTTTGCATAGTTTGAACTAAGACCTATCAATTTATCGAAATAAATGACATCTGTATTACTTGTTTCAATAAGTAAGTAAGTTGTGTTTTTTCAGTGATAGAGCCCGCAACAACATCTGTTGCACGAATGGGCCGGCTCGACCGGTGAAATACCACGACCTCACGGAAGACAGGCGTAAAGTAGAGTATTCTGCGTTTCGTCTGATGAGTGAGGTGCCGGAGGCCTAATTCTAGTTCTCTTCCCCTTCCCACCCTTTTCTTATAAGGAAAGGATGGGAAGGGGAAGAAAACATGACGGTTGAGGGGATGTATAGAATTTGGAAATAACCATTTTCTGTTTGTCCCCTCCTCTGACCATTGAAGGTGGGCAACGCATCTGCAACTCATTAGTTAGTTGCAGCTGTCTATGGGTAGCGATACTATAAAAAAAAGTCTTCATAATCGGTCCTTCGTTACCTTTATTATAAGATAATTGACTAGAGTAGGCTTACCTACTATGAAATCGCTGCCGTTGATGAACATTCACAACTTTGGGACAGAGGGTTATTGTCGGTTTTTAAGTTCCTTTAGTCTTTTCTAATTCAGGATATTGGCCGTCAATCGTCCACTGTTCAGCCAAAGTAGTCAACACGATTGCCAAAGGCAGTATTCGAGTTAAATATAAAGTACTGTAATGAAAACGGCATAATTTTTTTTTAATTCTATGAATGAAATCATTCCGACACGTTATGATGAACGATTCAACGTGGACAGAGCTTCAAATAGTGGTTGGAACTTCTGCCAATCCGTAGTATTCCAGTGTAAACTTTGCAAATTTAAAAATAAATATTCGGCGTATACTAGATTGATGTACTAAAGCTGTTCAAAGGCGGTAACACCCTGTGACTAATGTTTTTCTAAATAAGAGCAGCTAGTGGGAGGATTTCTTCTCTGCGTCAGCCATGTAGTAGGGTTGTGTGCGTTCAAACATCTCATTTGTTTGGCCTTGTCGGATCCGTATTTACCGGTGTACACGTCAATTAACGATATACTGTTTTTACAATGCTATATTTTTAAAATCCGTGAAATAATCTTTAACAAATTGAATACTTTGAAAGCAAATTCAGTAAACACAAGCTAATGACCTATCCCAATTGGCCAATAAAAACTGTAATCGAAAACAAATTACTTTAATTGATTCTTGGCTATAAAATGGTCGGGTGTGGCGCAGTCGCCGTAGGTAATATATTTTATTCCCTCAATCACCCCAGTGTTTTGGCCGTCTGACGCCTTCAACCAACTTTGATTGCGTAACCGACCTAATAAATAAATTGCTCAGACTGACTGACATTAAATCTAGACCACTTCTCTGCTTTCTTTAACGTACTCGTCTCTAGTTATATATTGTATATGTATTATGTAGTGAAACTCTGGCTTAGTGGTTTCATTTATAACCGACTTTAAAAAGGAAGAGGTTATAATTCGACCCGTATTTTTTTTATGTATGTTACGTCATAACTCCGCTCCTGGTGAACCGATTTTGATAATTCTTTTTTTGTTTGAGAGCTAGTGCTTCCCGATTGGTCCCATTTTTTTTAGTCAAGATCCGAGTGGTAATTTTTGAGTTATTCTTAATAATGCGTAATATGAAATTTTTTAAATTTGCTTTCTTGGCTTACGTAGGCTAAACTATAGAACTTACATTAAAATGACACATGAAATAATTGTAGCTCTTTAAATAAGCTAAATAAAAGTCCGCGATGACACATATCTATGTTCTATGGTTGTCTCACAATTACCACTTTTTTCTTAGGAAACATTAATTGAAACGCGTACGCAACTTATTAGCGTTCGGTATGAATCCTTATCCATTTAAATGTGGTAATTATCAAGAGAATCTTATGTAGACTATAATTGCTCTTTAAACTATACCATTCTGACCCATAGTTTAGAAGATATCAAAAGTTTAAACTACAAAGTAAGTAAAAACTACGCGCAAGTGATTTCAAAAGCCGCGCAGTAGACGGCCGGGCTTAGCGATGTGTTTATTACTATGTACTTTCTTTGATTGAAAGTTGTTTGTTATCATGTATTCCCATATAAATTTGATCAAGATCTAACCAGTTGTTCTTAGTAAAGCTTATTAAATTGACTTTACTTTGACGGTGTTCTCGTTTTATTATTATTATTAAGCCAATACGGTGGGGACGTTGCTCCTCCGACTCGTTAGATAAACGGTCCAAGTCAAGACCGTGATTACGGTTTTTTTTAAATTTTCGAAATCCTGTTTTTGCGTTCTTCACTAGTCTGTTTTGAAATGGCCCTGGAAGTAGATATCCTAATTTTGGATAGGCGTTCCGTCCTGTCTTCGTTTGTCTCATTGAAACGACGCTGTCTCATATGAGCAGCACGTTTAGTAGGTCAACCCATATCCTGACAAATAAAATAAGTTAACAAACAAGTTGATTCACTAAAAATCGAGACATAATTTTTTTAACAAAAACAAAACCGACTTCAAAAAAACTATATTATATACTAAACAGAAAACATTTTTGTCTTCCTTACTGGCTTGAAAAGAGATTACTTATAATTATTCTTAGCTTATAACGTATTCAAAGGATGTACTTTAAATAATAGAGGTATTGACATTGCTGTTTCATTTTATGTATGTATTATTTTGGCAATTGGTGAAAAATAGGTTACAAATATTTTAAAATTGCGCATAAAAACATACAGAGTTAATTTATGTATATTTGATTGTTTTTATAATGCACGTGTAAATATGTAAATAGTACAATGTCATTGGAATTTATGCTGATGAAATGAGTCAGATAAATTCGCAATTGCTGTTAGCCGTAAAGAGGGTGGGTCTTTAATTAATATATACCGCCAGCGTCTCTACGGACTGTTTTTATATCAATTACACGCAATTCTTGTTTAACCTAATAAAAAACTTATACAGATTATCAACGTTTTTATGGGCGGAGTGTGCCCGCTGCTTGTGCCACAATCGCCACGCTTGGCAGGCGGATTGTCCGTCGCTGTATGTTGCTTGTACCGTACTAAGAGGATGCAGCTGCTAATCCTCTGGCGGTTTTGGACGAAGTTTTGGGACAAGTTACCGGGTCCCATATCCAGGTCCAAGCTACGACTGTACCAAACTGCTCCTGACATAATTAACATATCACGTCTATCATTGCTGCACTGATTTGATAGTTCAAGTAAAAGTAGTATATAAGTAAGACATATGTACCAAATTCTTTGTGATTAAACTTGAAATATCAATACGTAATATTGTAAAGTCTGTGTATGTATGTTTTATATAACCTGCTATATTTTCTGTATGTTTCCAAATGTTTTAATGCTCGTATGAATGTGTAAATGTTTGCTTACATACACTAATCGTATGTATGTAGGCGTTCGTATATCAGTAGGAATCGTTGACTTGTTTTATGTTTAATAAAATCTATGGAAGCAAAATCTGAGGAACAAAACATGTGTTACAACTATGCTTAAAGTATCTATTTTATCATACAAGAAATAATATAAAATGATGTCCCTGCTGCCACAAATTGTTAATGTTTCGGTTTGTAGAATGCTCACGTATTTTCATAGTTTTACTAGAAATAGTAATATCTATTCATGAAAAAAAAACAGTCGAAGTAATTTTAAGCTTATAAGTCAAACTTTAATCACTTAGAGCGTTTAAAAGTAAACATAAAAACGATTTATTAAATATAATGTTTTATAATGTACGATACTGGATTTATCTACGCATTGCAATGAAACCTAAAATAAAGTAAAAAAGTGTTTGGTTTGAAAACAATTTTTTGAAGTTCTTCTTGAAGCAGATTTTTTTTATTTTTCCATCTGGTGCATGATAAAGCACACGAATAAATCAGACAGTTTCCCGACTCATGCGCAATCCACATTCAATTTACATTTCTTGTGAATGGATGCTTGGATTTCTTAAAATGTAATCTACACACTTGCTTAAATTACTTTTTAATTGTTCCTATGTCCATAGTGTAATAAAACTCACTAAAGCAAAAAGTTTCAATCTTAAATAATATTCCTTGGAAACCAAACAGGATAGGAATATTATTACGATTTATATAGATTTTTTGGAACCACAACGGCGGGCGTTCATAGAAAATATTCGTACATGATGAACCATCACAATCTGATGAATGGCTTAGGGATGCATAGAAGACAAACACACAAACATTACTTATTATTAATAGTGATGTAGTAGGCTATTAGCGCAGAGCTTTGCCTATCTTAACTTGTTTAATCTTTGTGACGGTAAAGCGAAGAGTAGCGAATTTATATGGCAGGAAGCCTTTTGTGATCAATAGCTACTAACAACTTTATGACCATCGCGTCTATTATTAAACGACCAAATGGGTTATAAATATCACTAACCTTAATAAACCAGTTACTGCTGGTTTCGTATCAAGGAAGATTGTATGTTGTGATTAACTTTTGATCGTTAAGCAATACACTACTACAGTAGTACTACTAACACTGCAGTAAATAATGAAACATATCACATCTACATCACTGCAATCGTGGCACAGGTAAAATCGATTTAATTTGTCTGAATTCACTTTTTACTATAGCTTCTGTGGGCAATGTTGAAATGTCGTGTTATTGTCTAGGCAATCATTCGATCTTACTTTAAAGTGGTCTATAGGACACGCCCTTTTTTGTAACTGGAGAAGTCTTCTAAAGATATCTTGTTCTCTGGGAGAATAAATAGGATTATGTGGGATTGTATCCACTAAAATCGATGGCCACTTTCGGGTTCAAGAGGAGGACACACACCTCAATCCTCTACCTTTATTTTGAAATAGGCCACGCTAAAAAGATTACTTTTTAGTTAAACGTAAAAACAATCTAATTTATATAGGTTGTAATTACATTCGATCTGATTGAGAGCTTATTGGATTTTATTACAAAATAAAATCCAATAAGATCTACAAAGATCTGACACAAATTCCCCGAAAACAAAACTCAGATTTATTATTTCTACGTTCATTTGTTATTTGTTTGTGAATTACATATTTATATGTTTCAACAGGAGCGTGAGAACTGTCCAACCTTTGCGGAAGAGTAGCTCTGAGCGCCGCCGTTTCCTTTGGTATTCTATTTACGCGTGGAGTATCGCTGTGCTACTGACGCTCACTATGTTCCTCTTGGACCGGTATCCCATCTCCATTATCCTCGATGCCAATATTGGCAATGGTGCCTGCTGGTTTGGATCACGTAAGAACATTTTTCATCTTTATCGTTTCTTACAAAGTGCTCTAAAGATTAGCTCTTAGAGAACGTTTGGTAACAGGGACTCAGCGCAAAGGTATCATACATATTCTTGGGATGACCATTAATTATCATGTATCTACATCGTACGTCTAAATTTAGTTCAGAGTTCGTCTGCCTTCAATATTTTTATAGCTATGTACGTAACGTAATCTATAATCCATTTAATAAAATAGTTTTGCAAATATACATAGACATTTGATTCGACTTTTCTTTATTTGAGGTTTCTTATTTTTGTGACTTATAGTAGTTTTAAAATTGTAGGAGCATTGAAGGAAAAATTGAAACATCAATGATTATTCTTTGATCCTACTTAATTTATTGTTTTTACGTAAATCGAAAATCTTTATAAGTAATTTGTTTATAATCCTTTTAAGTATAAGATTTTTTTTTGTTTATCTTAGAATTAATAATTAATATGTGTGTAGTGTGTAGAAGCAATATGAATGATCAACTAAGTGGTTGTTGTTTCATGTATGTCCATTTGTCCTTGCAGTTCAGAACGTGCAGTCAGATTGGCCACATTACATATATTTTGTAATACCAATAGGAATTGTTACCGGCACTAACTTTATTTTATGGATACTGACGGCCCGGCATTGCGCGCGCGTTAAGTCGGAGGTGCATCGCTTGCAAGCTGGCTCCGTCGGTGACCGCGCTAAGCGGCGTTTTCGTGTTGATAGAGCAAAGTGAGTGAAGTATTTGAATCTTATATTAGACTCATATTTATGTTATTCCTCCTTGTGTTCAATTTCATAATCAATAGAAAGCAAAAAACTGTTACAAGCGATGATTGGTTTTAAAACACTTGATAACCTACGGTTAGAAAAAGTAAATTTTTTTTTCTTTTTCCTTCGAAGATCAGAATGCCACCAAAATGAGGCCAAACTCCGCAAATCACAATCCTGGACCCATCACTCCTTCACTAATTTATACCTATACAATAATATTCAGAAAAATGTAACGTGTGTGTTTTTTTGTTTGCAGATACGTATTGACCGGAAAACTATGGGTGGTTATGGGAGCTGGCTGGGTTTCGGAGCTGCTTTCTACTATTGTGACACAGCCTCCGTGGCTATGGACTATCGTCGATTTATTTAATGAACTTCAAGGCGTCTTCATTTTCCTCATTCTCGTGGTCAAACCTAAGCTCTACCATCTGATGAGAAAACGCTTAGGTAAGAATGTAGCTGTTATCTATCCTATGTGTATTCAATTCCTCACTACGATATCCAATATCAGTACACTAGACCTAATATCAGTTTATGTTGAGTCCAGAAAGATGCATTATTAGTAGTTACTCTGGTAATCGTTTATAATGAAATTCCTTAGTGCTTCTTTCTGATTGATATCTTACCCGGACCGGACGCCGATTAGTGCAACAAAATGTTATTCATGTTATCTACCTGATTCAAAGAATACAACAAAAGAAACGACTTACATTAACCATAATAAAATAAACATGATCTGGCACGTATTCCAATGAACAATGTCAGGTATAAATTTATTTCATTTGGAACGGTTTCGTAACAAAAGACCTATGTTTTCTTTAAGTTCCAAATGTTTTTATTCCAGGTTGTTCTCGGACCCCGATAGACACAAGTATATATTGAACATTTCACTTTCATGTTCTCCAATATCTATACGCTTTTTCTATTATTTAGCTATCACTGTTCTTAAATAAATCAATATAAAAGCGCCAACCATCCAAAGGACTAGGCATTGACTGTACAGAGTGTCTGCAGCGGTCAAGCTAGCATGCGTTGGCGTCAATAAAGTGAGAGAATTTTCTCAGAACAGGGGAGAACGTAACCATTGTCTCCCCATCAACTTTATTACCAAGCAGCTTAATTTAAATTCTTACATTTCGTGTTAACCAGCGTAGTTTACATATGGACATAACAACGTGCGTTGTATCGTGGATGTGTTAAATTTACTCACAACTTTGTTCGTAAAGCATTCCATAAATTAACATAGTTAATACTGCTTTTAACAAAAAAACTGTGTTAATTTTAGCGCGACCGCCACAGACTTGCACTAATTTCGTATAGATGTTAAAGCTTTAATCGCATTTTTACCAGGCTTAAAAATAGAATTTATCCAACTGAAATAGCTACCGAGATTCCCACGGGAATAAGACCTAACATGGGATACAAAATTAATAAGAAAACATCGCATTATAAGAACATGTAGCGTCTTGTTTCTTTGTTCATAAATTCCTGCTGTTTGTTTAAAGTTATTAAAAAACAAACATGCTTCAGAATCGCTTTCATTACTGCTTCTGTAGAATGAAAGCTTTGAGATTAGTTTTACAATGTAGTTAACAATTTACCGTATAGTCACATATATTAGATAAAAAGGAATATTTAAAAGGTATCGTCTAATAAAAAGCATTACAACGTAATGAGCACTATAATTAATTAGCACACTGACTAATTTGTTACGCACGTTAGCTTGCTAAGCGTTTTGACGTAATCCCGTGAGGTTATTAACTGAACTAATATAAACAGGGCTGGAGAAACCGGATTCGCAGAAGAATGGCACCTCGTCGTCGGCCCGCACGTCCTCCACCTTCCTGTCGAGGACAATTAGCTCTGATGAACGCGCTAATTTACGAACATATCAACCCAATAACCAAAAGCAATCCTAATTGATGTATCGATGTCTGACTTGTGTCACGTCTCTCGGAAAGTCTTTCTACATTGCCACTGCAGAACCTATGTACATTATAGTCTTGGCTATTTTTTAAAATGAACTACAGAGGAACAGCTGAGTTTAAGGTAGCAGTAAATAAGCAACAAATATTTAGTGACAATTGTCATGAACAATTGGACCGTAATAGGTCTTTTAACCTAGACATTTATAATAAAATCTCGGAAAACCAAAATATTTTTCTTATACAAAAAGAAGGTATAAATAACTGTTTTCAAGACGAAACGAATAAGTAAATATTACATTAGCAAAAATTTATATGCGACAACTCCTTCGCGTAATTTACCATTTAACAAACAATTTTCTTACACTTGTCTGATCATAATAGGCATATTATACTGATTTACACTGCAGTTGTTTAGAAAGACTGTTCGAGGGAATTAACTGTGTGGAAAATGTCTTAACTTTGGTAATGTTCATTTTTGTCCGTACATATTAAACATTCAATATAAATCCAATTTAATAATAAAAATATAATTAAATAGATATAAGGTTTTAATATGTATTGAAATTATGATGTTTTTATATGTTACTTAAAGAAAGAAAGTGAATAATTATTATATATCAGGTGTTTCAGAATCTCAGACACAAAACACGTAACAATTCTCTTCATCGCTTATAGTTTCACATTCAATGCTATATATATAGCTATAATTCTTAAATCCTGACTATTAAAGTCATAAAGGATTAACTATGGTTACCAGGTCGTGTTTGCGTCATCGGTGGAGAATGGACTCTATTTATGCTGAATGTAATGAATGATTCATTGGAAGGTAAAGGTATCGAGTTCCAACAGGTCAAAGAGTTGGTATATTTATGATTTGTGTTCAGTAGATACGGTAGGCATAGATTTTGGACGACGAGTCAATGAGGGAAATAAAAAATGGGTAGGCTGTAGGCACAGTAGTGAGGAATTGCCTACCAAGGATGTCTGGCAATACATAAATCTGTACTAGTCCCAACTTTAACTTTGTGGAGGTGAGAGCTGGGTTTAGATGGAAAAGCATGTTAGTGGAGTTAATCCTTAAGAAGTATATGAGGCGTGACTAGGATGTCTGACTGTGGTAGGATTAAAAATAGCGTTATAATGTAAATGTGTGGTATAAAAGTAGATGCTGTGACTAGAATTGAGAAAGGTATGCTTCAGTGGTTCGGGCATGTTAAAAGGATGATTGAACAGAGGGTAACAAGACAAAGCTATGTTGCAAAAGTGGTGGCAGTGTTGGTGGAGCATGACCCAGGAGAACTTATATCGATCAGATTAATGGCATGATAGAAAACGACGGTATAAGTTGTACCCATAACCGACATGCGTGTATGCGTAGATGTATGGATGTAAAAGAAGTGAGATAGGTACGCCAGGACCGCGCCAAATTGAATCCTTAATCTTTACCTACC
This sequence comes from Papilio elwesi, assembly GCA_029849275.1. Classification (NCBI taxonomy): domain Eukaryota; kingdom Metazoa; phylum Arthropoda; class Insecta; order Lepidoptera; family Papilionidae; genus Papilio; species Papilio elwesi. Next base: position 6,140,464 of record CM056687.1, on the reverse strand, counting down.
TCTCTGGGCTACATACGTATGTTTATTAATTGAAGAAATAAGTTTGTTGTTCAGTTTAAGTTTAAAAACTTGAACATGTACAGCTTTATATTTAAACCCATACATTCATCTAAATTAAACGCAAATAAAGGTGCTAAATTTACTATTATTATTTTATGAAATAAAGATTATAAATAGCCTTGAAAGAAACGTGTTACACAGGATTTGAGTTTAGCTAGAACATGCTTAACATTTACTTAAAAAAATCTGGAAACTGAATATATTTGTATAAGATTACGCCATCGCTAAAATAGCGCACTTTAAAAAAATCCAAATATTGTAGATCTAGTCATTTTGTAATTTGGTTTTGCCCATTTAATATTTGTTTGCAGATGTTAAGTTTTGTAAGTAGTGCATATTAAGATAAATTAAAAATAATGTTAGACGTACGCTTGTGCACATATAGTGCATACATCTTTGTCACACGTTGCTTGACTTTGATCCCACCTAGTATCATGAAGTGGAGGCGCATACTTAGGTGATAAAACACGTTATTTTAGTAATTACCGATTAAATATTTTCTCGAAGCCAGCTATGTGAGTAGGTAGTTAGCAAGGTTTGCTGCCCGGCAGTTTTGAATGCAGGGGAATACAGCTGCGTTCACTTTTTGTCTCGTTTGCTTCTACGTTTTCTTTATTTTCTAAATCATAATTTACTAGATTGTTATTGTACAAAATATGTATAAATTAATAATTAGTTCTATAAATAAACATTAAGGATATTTTATTTTATAAATCGTACATTTGACCAGGTGTTGAAAAGTGTGAATGACATTTCGCTTTTACATAAACATAACGAAGATATATTCTTTACGTTACATAATTGATTGGTATTTAGTCACGGGCTGTTTGGCAGCCATATTGTATACATAACGTTGCTAAACTTAGGTCGTTATGTTTGAGGTCGGCACTGTATTTAGGTGGTAACAGTATATTCGAGTGAAGTTGGCTGAAGCCATGAACAATATCACGACAGCAAGAAACGACGGTGTCGTTGCTAGACTACAACAGTTTTATGTCTCAAATACTTTTTTTGCTACAAACATGCTATGTAATCTTTTAAGTTCGCTTTAAAAATATATCAATAAGTTTGTTTAAGTATTATAATATGTTGATGTGTAATGATCAATAAAATTTCCATTCCAACTGTTAATTTTATTATCTAAACGATTTCCTGCAAGTTTTAAAGCACTGATTTTGTTGTCATATCTTCGAAGTTAGTCAAAGTTGCAGACGCAGTTGCAGAGTACATTTTGCATATTTGATTTTTTGCTAAAGTATCGAATGCTTGATGTTCTTTCTTGCGCTGAACGTTATGTATGAAAAGAAGTCGGCGCATCAATCAAGCGTTCTACTTTCATACGGCCGGTAAGTGTACGAGTATATGTGGAATTGGAGAGCACATTCGAGTGGTACGATATAGCGAAGGACTATATCTAGCAGTGGACGGGCAAATGTATAATGAAATCAATAACAGACTGCTCTTATTCTTTAACAATTTTATCATATGTCATCAATGTACGCGAATATTATGATGTAATTATAGCTAATAAATACTAGATAAAGGCCGGCTTCTGTTGCAAAAACATAAAATATAAAAAGATAAAAGTAATAATAGAAATGAAAGAAGAATTAAAAGTATTTTTTTATTACGAGTATTTTCTTAAAATATTTTTTTAATCAACGTAGTGCATTTCCCACTGTTCGCTAAGTTTGACATTGCTGCGATGATTGTGGTAATAACAATGAATACCCACAATATTACACTTCTCAACCGTTACAAACATTACATAATTTCCTAATAGGATCAAGTAGTGATAAAACATTTAAAGAATACATATTTTGTAGACAATCTTATATCAGGTTATATGAAATTAACGAGGATGGTTCTAATAATAGCCGTGAAATTGGTCCCAAGTGTAATTTCATTATTAGGTAAAAAGTACACGCATCCTTCTCTCCAAAAATTTTGATTGTTGAATCGCATAAACGACCAGTAAAAATGCGATTTGATAATTCCGATCTTTGTATAGTTTTTTAAAATATTTGGCCTTGTAATTATTAGGTACATTATATGAACCGAACAACTGAATCATAATATGTTACCAAGTTTCAACTCCGATAAATGTAAGTATACTTTATATAATGCGACGCATTAAGGAACTGCCCATTATAATTATTGATACGTCCTTAAAAGTATTAATTGATTATATGTTTCTTAAATTTAAAACATAGTTACGGTTAATGCTGACGTCACAACAATACTGATCTCATTTAACAAATACTAAGCTAGAACTATGCGAATAACAAATAATTACAACAAATACATACTTACTTTAAATAATACTCAAACGTTTTTTTCGAATGGTAACAATACCTAATATAAAAGTCTAAGGGCGAGGTTTATTCTAATTCATTAAACATTAAGAATACACATTTATCACATCGACAAAATAAGTTCCCAGTTTAGAAAACATGTACAATATTTATCGCTTAGTATGCGACAAAAACGATAATTATTGTACGTATTGTATTGTACCTCGTTAAATACTCTGTTCTAAGTATTGACAGATTAAAAACCCATTAAATAACAAATTGTATTTTGGAAAGACGAAGTTACAACGTACTTTTGTGTCCGAATCATATGTAGTAAAGACATTTGTGTTTTGATTAAAAAGATGCTTAGAAAGGCTGTTGAAATTGTGGAATGGATAAGTACAATGGACGGTAAGATTGTACCGAGTTCACAGCGGCAGCGGTCATGCGCGATGGTTCGGTTGCACGGTGACGGGCACCGGCGCAGGCGTGGGACTGCTGTACGCGCTCGGCGCTGCTGGACTGTCTTCCGGCGACGAATTATTGGCTTCGGCCTCACACTCGCGTTCAGCAACCTCTTCTTCGTCGATAATAGAGATGTCTCGAATGGACGGACGGTGTGATCGTCGCCAACCTGCCGAACAAGATGTTTTAATTAGAAAATTAACCAATCGTTAAAGAAATCGTCATTTGTGATAAATTGTTGAAAAGGAATGAGGAAAGATTCAGGAAAAATCAAATTTGAGTGACAAATTTTCAGGAATGAAAGAAAGTTTAATAGAAAAATCAAACTAGACTTGCAATGGGTGGGAATAAAGTGTTAAGGAATGGAAAAATATATAACATCATATAACACATCCAGATTTGAAAAAGGTCTGGTATAAGTTGCACATATATTAATCTCGCCATGTAATGGGATTAAGCGGCTGTGAGACTACGACCATTTAATAAAGGCTACAATAAAAATAATATTATAAAAACATTTCGCACACAACATATTTAATACGTCGAGTGCCGGCAGTGATAAGAAGGTCAAAGTATATCTGACTAACGTTTGAAATGACATCAAATCTTCTGTCATCCATTTAGTCGTTACAAAGATTTTAACGATGACGGTTCGTTGCATCGTTATAACGATCCTTGTAATTTTACAATTAAGTGATACAGTTCAATGTGGTGATAAAGTGGAAAATTATGAAGAAAAACTGACATTTATTAATATTGACACCAAACTTCAAGCATTTCCCCGAACACTTCCAAATGATAATGAGTTCAAGACTAGAAGTTATTCGGATGTATTAAAGGTTAAACAATTTAATGCCGAATTCAAACAGGGAACGTTTAAGCGAGGATGTGGAAATTCTTTATGTGCTTTCTTCAAAAATGATCGAGTGACCAGGCAAGCTGGGAATTCACAAGGGTATCCACAGCTGCCAACATCTTATCCGTACCGGGAACCGAATGGCACGTACCAATATACTACTCGGCAACCAAGTAATCAATTTGGATCCAATCCTTATCCGTCATACCCAAAACCTGTTGTACCCATAACTCCATACCAAAATCCACATATAAATAGGCCTGTTCATAACTCATCATTTCTACACTTGCCTAACACTAACATTTCCCATGATAATTCTGCATATCCTCAAAATTCTAGACATACCTATCCACCAAGTCCTAGGCCCCCAAATAATAACCCTAATTATAGAGCGAACAGTACGTCCGGGCGTTCGATTGTTAACACCACTTACCCTTATAATATAAATCTACCAACAAATGTTTTCGGTAACGTATCAAAACCGGGCTACCCTAACTCGTATCCTAGATCAAACTTTACTAACACAATAACTAATTACACGAAACCTTACAATTACCCTTCGCAGGTACCTAACAGTCATCAAATAATACCTATTAATACCTATCCGCAACCCAACCCTTTGTCGTCAGGTCAGTTAGTAAATAATTCACGACCAAATTACAATGGTTTCCATACGATCCCGCCGTCTTATTTCAATAAAACCTTTAACGGTTACCAAAGTCCTAACGGTTCACATTACAACGGTAATAATGGTTTTAACAATAGCTATTACAACCCACAAACAAAATATTCTCATGGAACACCTACCATCCCTAATCACCGGAATTATGCGGTAAACAATTCGTTCGGAAATTATAGAAATAATTTTCAAGCTCCTTTTGGTGGCAACAATTATTATCCAACGAATAATAATAATGGCTTTACCAACAATTTTAATCAGTCCCAACACAATCCGTATCAAGTGACGAGTACTAACAGACCTCGGGCACCTTATAACTCTAATATGCCTCAATACAATACATCAATGGAACCAAATCATTTTTATTATGTTCCCAGTAATAATAGTTCTCGCTATGATCCGAGGAAACATCCACCGGAACGATTTACTTACTAATATATCGCCAAGTATGGGCAATAATGTACTTGTACAATTTATCTGTGTATTGGTTCTTCTTTTATATTTACTATAATAAATATAGCATATAAATAAATAATGTTTTGTAATTTTAATAACCTCAAATAGTACTACACCGTAAAGTTAAAAAAATACGACTATATACTCTGGACTTGAAAAATAAATATAATAGTAGGTATAATTTATAACTAAGGTATATGCGAATAATATGAACACAACTGGATGAAGTGTTTATATAATGATCGACGAATAAAAACTAAGCTAAAATCTTGCTATAAAAAAGAAATAGGTACCTTCCAAAACAGGAGGCTTCGTAGTTTTGGAGAGCAATCTGGGTCCAGTTATAGTTATGACCATGGCTCCGAGGGGAGCCGTGATCACAATGGACATGATGCACACTGTGATCACTGTTTCAGCGTACTGCAACAATTCCGGCATGGGTTCCCCGTTAGCAACCACCA